>OZ026835.1:13259642-14532727 GCA_964023205.1 Lutraria lutraria
CAAGTTTCCAATTTGAAGAAAAAACAAAAACACAAAAAAATACATCTCATATTCATGGCTTGATATATGTTTATCAGATGTTTTGTTTAGATTTTTCTCTGATGTGATCATTGTTTGATCGTAATACATGTATTTTTGTGTTACAAATTAGGCTGGTGTTGGTTTCGTGTACATCAAATTTGGTTGCAAAACGTGAAATGAATGAATTTGCCTGGCCACAAAAACTCATTAAAAAAATGTACCCATCTAGTACTGCTCATGTAAGTGCTACTGGTCATGGATTAAACAGCTGATATGTATTCGATGCCAATTAAGTGGTCTGAAATAGAGAGTTTTAGGGTAGCAAATCCTTTAAAGTCCCATTAGCTTTTTGATATAGAAAAATATATGAACAAAAACAAACAATTGCTAATATTATCCCAAGATAATTATTACCAACGAAACAAGCTCTATTTCTTCTTAAAACACTCATTTCACTGTGATTTTTGCTTTTGTAAACTTGAAATATGTAGAGCGCGTGACGTCACTAAATAAGATGTGTGCATAACTTGACTGCGGGAAACACAGCTGTTCTATAAATAGTATTTATTTCAATGATATTGAAAAAATTACGATATTGGTTTTGGAAACATTTTTTCTTGCTATTAAGTATGCACATGAGGAAAACACACCGGATTCCTCTGTTGTAGGACTAACAGAAACTATTACGACCGATAAATTTATATGCTAATGGGGCTTTAAATGTAGTAGTAATTCTACCCCATTCATACACATTTTCAAGAGTCAGAAGCAGAGGTGACAATGCCACATTAAGGATCAAATGAGAGCCCTGCTTTATTAGAAGTGTACCATTGTATGAAATGAACATATATATGTATATATACATACAGACTTACAGTAAACCCCCTGAAACCTGAAATTCTCTGAAAATCTGCTGATTTTTAAAGTCTCATTATTTTTGGAATTTATCAAAAGACTGGGATTCTCAGAAACTGGACTTTTAACCCAGACCTGATGGCATCCAGTTTTCAGGTGTTTTACTGTGTATGGTGTAAATTTAGTTTGTATTTAAGTTATGAGAATGAGATCTAATCTTGGTCAGTTTAATTTGACAAAGAAAATCATCTTATCATAATATTAATGTGTGTTGAGGGTGTGATGGGATTGTTAATTTGTGTATAAACCTTATTTGATCTAATTTTGGTATCCATTCCAGCTAGTTTGTGTGTGAACTAATATTAATTTGACTTTTCCTTGTGATTATTTTGTATATAAATTCAATGCTTGAGTATTTAACATTTTGTAGGTTTAGCATAATTCTTGATTTTATCCATTTTGTAGTTAATATCTCCAATTGCTTCAGGTATATTGAGCCACTTTCAGATCAGTCAAACTAGAAGATAATTTATTTTATGAATGAAATGCTCTTAACAGATGTTGCGATATTTCAAATGTTATAAAAAGAATAAAAAAAACCCAAAGATATTTGTGGCTAAAGCCAGAAGCATCTAGCTGTTTGTTATGTATGATCTACTTTATAGTGATGAAACATTACATGTATGACTTTGATAAAAGGTTACTGTTTAGTTAATGTGGATTGTTTAATATTGGTTACTGGTAAACAGTCAATTTATAGAATATGTTTAATTAAAAATCTTGCTATCAATTGTTGCTTCCATTGTCTGCTGAAATTTTAATTATTATTATTATTATTCCAATTTATTCCAAGTGTAGAGATTCGTCCACTTGTTCCTATCTCCAAATAAAAATAATATAAAAACCTATATTTTTGCTAATGTTGTGTTATATTTCCCTGCTTGCTAAAACTGATAAGCTTAGCTGGCATGGTACTTTTTATGTGAAAAATCTTGCCAGCCTTGTTCATAAAGATGTAATGTTATCTTCGACCTTTTGTTGTTTGGTCTTTAACAAGTTGTTAAGAGTAAGTACTTATTACATGGTACTGTGTGATTTTTATGTTTAAAAAGTGTCATCTTAAGCATTGAGATGACAAGCTGGTTGATGAGCTCAGTTTGTAGAGCACAGGTCTGTTGTTTGATTGGACACAGACTAAGCTCATGTTACTGCATGAAAAGTGGCTAATTATAACCCACCTAAGGTAGCTTGTCTTCAAAAATTTATTTGAACAGAATGAGGGAACTGGGTTACTACAATTTAGTTACTCAGCACAGCTGCCTTACACTTATCATACAAAATAAGAATACTTTAAGTTAATTGCAGTAGGAATTCTGGAAGTTCTAGAAAGTTGATCATCATATCTTATGGAGTTATTTCCCTTTAATCCTACAAAAATACTTGTTAACAGCTTTAGTGAAAGGAGTGTACAGACTTGATCATTTTTGCATTTATTGTCAGCAGGTTTGTTTCAAACATTGCGGTAGACTGTATAATTTATGGTTTAAATTACCACTCTCTGTTCGAATGGGTTGTGCAGCTTTATTATGTGAAAATGTCATCGTGACAAACTAGCCATAATCGTTAGTGTAAATATTTATTTATTTATTTGTGTTTCTGGCCTGCTATCAACACTCTCAGTTTTGTACTTGAGGCAGTTCCTGGTTTCTATATCAGCACTAATCAAGTTCTTCATAAGTAACTGCAAAGATCCCCGCATCATTTATTTGAAGAAGAAGTGTATGAAAAATGACTTCAGACATGTCCTTGACAAAGTTCTCACTGAGATCAGGTGCTGCTGTCAATGTTATGAACTCATGAATCTGGGTCCTATAGACCTAAGTGTCCTGACCTAACCAATAGTTTTAATTGCTTTTTAACTAACAAGTGACTTCTTTATTACATTACAGTCAAGAAAAAATACAATAAAATTGTGCTTGGTATATTTTATTGATTTCCGTGTTGCAGAATGATCAATTTATGTTTTATCAAATGTATATTCTAACACTGTCTGCTACATTGCCAATATAAACATACAGAAAATCAACACCTCACCATTAAGTCTTCCCACTGTAACCTAGCAGCCAGATACATGTATTATGACACCACATATGACTTGTTTTTATACAGATGACGAATGTCTACGAGCATAAACTGAAAATGTTTGTTAAAAAGTGCTCAAATGTAAATCATTTGCTATGTACTTGGGATTTTATTCTTGAGCAGTCAATTTGTCCATTTAATCATTTCTTAAATTAAAAATGCGTCACAAAAATACAATTTAGGAACCAGCATAATTTCAGATGAAGAACAGATTTTTATCGGTCACTTGTTTAATCTGAGGAATCATGTACATGTAGTTGAATTCATGTACAGTAGAATTCGGTGTCACATTCTAGTATAGTCGGGAACAATTTCACCATTTGTCTATCAGTTTTTCTTTTTAGACCTTTCTTTTTTCCCCTTTCCCCTATCTTTCTTCTTCCGTTTTTTCCCACCACGTTTCTTCAACCTGTCGTAACATCTCTTCTTCTTCTTTTCCGTTTTCTTCTTCTCGCATTCTGTTATAAAAATATATTTCTACCACAATCATGTTAACTTGTCCTTTCCAATCAAGAATCTGTCAGTTTTTATGAGTTTTTAAAATTGAAAATATCAATTCAAATATACATGTACTTAATCAACATTGAAAGCAGTTATTAAAAAGGATACTAAGAGAAAAATAGAATAAAATTGTATTTATATGTAATGGTATTAACTTGCGAAATATCGATTCTGGTTAACCGACATTCGGATGGTCAGACTAAATAAGGTAAGTCGTATGAGCAAATTATGTTACTTTATAAATGTCATCAATGTCTTGAGCTATTTAAAGTGTACATAATTAAATTTTCGAGGCAATTTTCATTAAGTACACCATAAAGTTCTGCTTGTGTACACTGGGACAAACGGCATGTAATATTACCACTTCTGTAGGCCTATCGAATATAAACATTTGCCGATAAATCGCTTTTTGGAAACTGAATGATAGCTTAGCTTTCCATAGCACTGATAGCAGCTAGTAACTCGCTTGGAATGCATGATTTTTTATGTGGACCTAAGTTCTACGTTTTTCTACATCCGCCATATAATTGTTAAACTAGTTTGTGTTCCATGTTGCAGTGCAAGTATACGTAAGTTCAGTTTCCATGAGTACTTTCAGTTCTTTGATTGTACAGAAGGAAGTAATAAGTTTTGTTCAGTAAAATGCGGGTTACTGAAATGATACATGTTTCTATTGATTTACAAGAACAGTTTACTTTTATTGAGGACGACTGGCGCTGACGGCTGAGAAACTTTCACAACTGGAGCCTTTGTTGTTGGCTTCACCAAGTCTGAGAAGTCAGGACTGGAAACTTCCGTCGTTTCAGAGAAAGGTTTAATAGTCCCATCATTAGTAATTTCATCACAAGCACTTGTGTCAGAGTGATCTTCTAGTCCATAAACTGTCATACAAATAAGTAATACAATAGAATATGGTTATAGAAAATGCCTAAGGACCCACCCATCCCTTACATGGAAGTAAAGATGAATGTTACACAATGATAATAAGTCTACAATTCATTCTGATTCAAAACAGAGATGTTTTTGGTCAACTAAAGTATCTGCTTATATGAATTAATTAATAATATAATTACATGTATCTATTATTCTTTGTGACACAAACAAATTTGACGTTTTCGTGACAGCATGGATTAGTCCTGATATTTTATAGTTTTTTTTTTGGGGGGGGGGGGGGGGGTTAACATCTCTCAAACAGCCATGCATGGTCATTTGTCAACGTTCAATTCTTTAGCTGTCGAGGAAAACCCCAGGGGTACGTATGGATAGATCCACCAACCTAACATAAACTAAATGGACAACATTCGCACATGTCCCGGTTTGGATATTCGAACTCACAGCGTTGAGGGTTAAGTGCGTACTTACTTGTCAGAAACCATTACCTCGCGACCACGGAGGTCCCAACTAAATAGAGCTTTAATAGTTTGAAAAAGAGTGCACACAATAATAATATGTAAGAGACATTACCAAGTTTGACGCCGGTCATCATGGATATGCTTGAAATAAGGTGTATCAATTTTACACTTGTCGTTTTTCATTTAGAAAATCGTTGTAAATGCATTCCAAAGAACAGTACGTATGTTTATGAAATCTATCTAAGTATTTCCTACTTACATTTAAAACACACCACGAAACCTTTCCCTCCATTAGAATACTGGCTTACAGTGAAGTTGAAGATAGTATTATATTCGCCAACAAATTCCAACCTTTTCTTAGCTAAAATATCCCCTGCAGAATAATTTCCAACCTGCAACGTGTCGGCTTCACCGAGCTCCAAACTTTGCACCGAAACGACCAGATTTCTTTCCTTTGGCCAGAACAGATTGACAACACATGATCTTGGAACATTATTGTAATCCCAGGGGAAGATAGCATGGCTACGTATAATTCCTGATAACTGTGATTGTCCAGTAAGCTCATACTCTGACTTACTTTTCGTCACATTGGTACAAATGTCAATCAAATATTTGGAACCCTTTGTACCTGAAAGATATATACCCCCTCTCACACAGGCGTGAACAAATACGTGCGGCACCACGAATATTTTAACTTACAAACGTACTATAAAACATCACTTGATGCCATCTTGATCCATACTACTACAACTTCATTGTATCGATCATTTATTATCGGACAAGTTTTCGATATTTTCTCAACTTGATTGTGTGATCTCATCAAAACTTAGACCGATTCATTTGGTCCAATTAGTGATTGTATAGTAGATGGTATGTTAGTTCGGAACATATAAAGTCTGTCTACAGCTAGGTGCTTGAAATTTAGATAGATCTGATAACTTAAAAGCGCCTATTGATTGGGTTATAACCTAACACATTTTGGTAAAATTTCAACCAATACGGAAATACCCTCGAATACAATGCACATCTAATTGTAGTGGGTTGATTATTTATAATTTCCTCCAGTTGTGCATATCAAATATTTGTTTACTGAGGTTTGACGCCCCACTAGGAGCCTTGGACATTTGGCGTTCTTTTTCAGGTACAAAGGTTGAACGCGTACCTGGGTATAACTACGACCTTTTGAAAGCCAAATGGCTAGCTTTCTCACTTTTTTCCAGTCCCGAATGAGTGGTTTGTGATTACTAAAGTTAGAAATTAGTAAAGAGTTATTTCGAATGGTGTTTTTGACATGTTATACTAAACAGTTTATTTTAAGCTTACTTGCGTTGTGAGACTTATCCTTTTGTACGACAACGTTTGGTCTGAAGCATTTATACTTGACCTCTAGAAAACCAGGCTTTTGTCCAACGCAAGTCCCGCCATATTCTAGAAGAATAATCGGATCCTGTGGCCACATAATGACGCATTCGTTTTTCCAGAAGCAATTAAGCTTGTTGACCAATAAAGGGGGAGACAAACCATAGCAACGTTCCCCTGAAATTGATCAAATGGAATCAATGATGAACTCTCTGAAGTCAGAAAAATGCTCGTGTTTCCGGTTGCCATACCGAATTTCCGAATTTGACTCCGACTCTAAGATTTCTAACAGTGAAATGTTTGTGAACGAATAAAAAAAGCACGAAAGGTATCTTTAAAGGAAAAAAAACATTTAAAGGAATTTTTGTGGCAAACCTGTCCCAATTTTGTTTGGACAGTAACCAGAAACATGATTATGAATTTGACCTATTGCGGATGTTGTCCAGAACCACCATGAGATGTAGATAATGCAGGCATGTACAGATGCTTTCTTATTTATTTCAGTTCGATGTTGAAAGTTTATTTTCGCGGCATTGTAAGACACAAACTATTTTTACCCCCATACACCAATGTATCATCGAAGTAGGTTGTTTTTCAAATAAGATGAAATTAATAATTGAGTTTTCTTTTTATTCATCGGTTGTTTAACAACTCAAATTCAGATTCAGAGCCACCTGAGAGAGGGGAGAGAAGAAGATACAGGAGAACTGGACAGGTAGAATATACATATATAATCAATACATAATCAATATACTAGTATACAGATACAATCATGTGCAATATAACACAACGCATATATTGAACTTTGACTCACACAGTGGCGCCAAACAAACTGAAAAACAAAATTATGTTTAACTTCTGGAATTTTCAAATGCTTTAACGGGCCGGGATAGAACGTCATATTTTGTCAGAATGCATTCAGTTGTTTACTAACCTCCAGAAGTCTTACAGTTTCCTGTACCAGATCGCACTTCGACATCCGAGATTACTCCGTCTTCTCCACAACCAAGCCGTGCTGATTTATTTTTTTCAGTTTCATCAGTACAAAGGTGTTTCACGTCCACTGCTCTGCATACAAATATCAATGCCACTGAAATACAAAAAAATGTACAAATTTAGTTTTAATACTTTTAATTCCAAACAATTAGGTAAATATTTGGTATTTGTTTTGTTGATTTATTGGTTAAGTGATATTTCGCCGGACTGCGATCGAAATAAAAGTGAACTATATAAAAAGTATATACATTCATCGGATTTTAACGAATACATGTATATCTGATTAAGCTATATTACATAACTGTTTACCAAATGGAATTTACCACAAAACTCATATATGCTGTTTTGTTTGTTTGTTTATATCGAGTTTACGCCCCTTTTCAACGGTCAGAGTCTATCAGTGAGAGGTTATAGTGATTTAAAGTCAGCGACCTTAACCACTCGAATACAGAGGCGGGTCCCATACATACTGTAGAATGTATACATTTCGAACCAATCATTATACACATTTGTAATATTAGTGAGCTTTTTCGGTGTGATCGAACATTATACATGTACAGCGTATATATGTACTATGTTAATGCAACAATGTTATATACTAACACCGCGTCATACCAAAGTACAATGAACACGTACATTAATATTCATACATTTGTACACGATTTTCTTAATATCTTAAGATAGCTTTTACATTTTGGATGCCTACAGCTTTCCCAGCGTATTACCTTTCCTATGTGTCATAAATACATGTTTGCATTTAAGAAGCACATATTGTATTATTCTCGGCAAGTGTTATCAGATAGTCAGACAATCCGCATACAATCCACTAGTTCATTTTTAAAATGTTTTCATTGGTACATGATGATAAGGAAACACAAGTACAATTATATCAATATTTATCTAATGCTTCATTGTTCGGCTGTAAGAGTAAACAACTTACCAAAGACTAACAACAGAAAAAGTGAACGAATTCCCGCCACAAACAACATATCTGCATTAACACACGGATCATGTATTATCCAGATATTTATATATGACAAACTAAAATATTACATATTGCTGCGGACATGGTAGGCAATCTTAGCGGAATGACTGCAGTGTCAGGTAAAGCCAGATACATCGATTTACGAACTAATCTGGTTACTAAATGTAGAGAACTGTTAAATCTGGAACAAGGTTATCATAATATCTGCAGCTAGTTTTTGTTGATTCGCTTGAAGTCTGGATCATACTATAAAGAAATCTTAATAAATAAGTTAGTGTGTCTGGCAGGCACTCAGACGCTGATAAACCAAACAGTCTGGTCTGATTTACAAAAATAAAGTTTCTAGACAAATGAATGTACAAGGTCAAACTTTTTTACATTGCATCAACAAAATTACTACGTATGACGAAACAGAATAATAACGTAGATATGTATAAGCAAGATGGATTACCATCATGCGCTGCTAAATTATATATATTCATAAAGCAATGATCGATTATAACATCTATTCTTTCCAGGAGAAACAGAATCGTATTTCATGTGATACAGTCTTCTAAAACCAGAGTGTATGCTTTTTGTTCGAACTATTCTGGGTTCATATTCCGTTAAAGACGAAATTCTGTCTCTGTGTTTGAAGTTCCTGAATTTAGAAGAAACATGACAATTTAACAATTCTTGACTCCATATTAATTATCTACAAATTTAATGTGAAGGTAAAACAAGTTTATCTTATTATTATATAGGTGTGTTCACAATTGAAAGGTCACGTGCAAAAAACCCTAACTAAACTCACAGACTTCAAAGGCATAAGTCAACCATTATAGCAAAACTAAACAGGCATATAACGACATATATTAACGTACAGAGCCATGCACTATGCGCACGGACGCATACTATTTAAACAAAGAAAGACGCCATTATGCCTAGCGTCAACTCCCCAAATATCTGCAGAACAGTCTAAAACTGAAAACAACCGTCATGTTATACCTATTCCTCACAAAGTTACCGTTAACAAACCTTTTGACTCGTGATGATGATATTAGTATATTACAATACAGGACAAACCTCACCACGATGAAAACACACATAAAGCTGGTGGTCATAAGTTCGCTTAACTGCGCTTGACGACTCATTATACTCCAACCCAAAGCAAAAGATCACAACAAAAACAAAAGATACGAGGTCAACGGGGGAAGAGATTTAGTACACTTAGCGCAATCATTATTCCAGATATATTGCACGAAGTTTTCTATTCTTGGCAAAAAAGTAAGCAAATATTATTCGTGTATTTAAGAATTAAATATTTCAAAAAAACATAATAGGAGTGATTTCTAAGATTAATCTAATCTTAATTGTACACACGAAATGTTATCCATTTGTAAAGGTATTATCCAGTTACAGAAAAAATATGCATTGATGACTATTTTCAGAACGCGCCAAATTGACATCGTACGGTATGAACTAATTCTATCAGGTGCCCAAGGTTGTCCAACTAAGAGGTTATAAATTGACCCAAAAATAAATTTAGCGATAACCAACTTTAATTGTAAACACAACTTATTTACATGTAAGTCTGATAACATAGATTACATACAGGAATGTGTATACATATAATGTTTTAGATAAAGAAGATATGGCCACGTGATCAATGTTTTGTTATACATTGCTTTGGACATATTCCTTTATTTTCTTCATCTATTAAGGACTGCGGACTTACCTGAGGGATGTTAGTACATCAATACTAGATTTAACATGTATTAAAAACATGTATTAAAATTAAAAACTTTAAAAAACTTGTGTACGTAGTGAGTTGATAGTAAATTTTGTTGAATTTATTTGGAGACTTCAAACATGGGTATGTATCACGTTATATACAAGCACTTCTTATTTTAATATGATACTATTCAAATCTTATCAGCAATTAAAACATCTGATACTAGAATAGCCTGTAAATCTATAAACAATAAACACAAATGACTCAAAATTTCAGACTCAATGTAGTTCAGAACAAAACAAATCATATCAGCCTTAATTGGTCAATTTTAAAAGGACAGTTAACTTTTACTGGTACCTCATTTAAAGAATGGAAAGAAGTCTTCCACTCTAGTCAGAATTTGAACCAAATATCTTTTGGTTCCGAGCCTTGGTATATATGCATTGGTACCCCCGTTTGAATTTCTGTTCTGGTGGAATACCCTTTGATACAGTTAACACTGGGCGTTGATAACCAATGTACGTTCAGACCAAATTACATGTATATATCATTCATCATTATAATGAAATGTTTACATGTTTATGATATTTATATACACAGGAGAAAAACTGGATGTTGAATATGTTATGTTCATACTAAAATCTGTATCTATCGCCTTTGGGACGGTTTCTGTTGGTTGTATTGTTGCCGGGGCCCTTACCATGTGGTATGCCGCTCCTCACCTATACTTTCCATTCAGTGCAGGATCTGGTATTTGGACAGGCATAGTTGTAAGTTGTTTCAAATATTTTGGTTATATCGAATAAATCAATGTCATATCGGATATATACATACAACCAGCCAACACGTCTAGTAATTAATGATTTCGACACCTGAATATACTGAAAAAACAAGACAATTCGTTCGTATATCAAGGATTCAGTCCCATCTCCTATGTTGTCAGGTTTAGGACGAGAATTCTTCCTTGTTTTTTCTGGACGAGGTATCAAGCTCTGTAATATGTAATCGTCATTACGACTTTGAAATACATGTATTATAAAGAGACTAAGATTACATGTAATACTAGTAAGTCCTTTGTAATATACATGTCTCTGATTACATGCAAGAAAGTTTTCGTCAGTTTAAGGAAGACTCCCCCAATGACAATTTTCTAAATACGGAAGACTTGTATTATTTTCAGACTTTGTTGATTGGTGTATTCGGGTTAAAACTTACAAGGAAATATCGTCAGGAAGATCCAGCAACAAGTAGATGTGAGGTAAAGAGACCATGTCTAATCATACAAATTCAATGTTACCTTAATGGACAGATTGAACATAAATCGAGGGATCAGCGCAACACTGTCGTAACTTGTTCTTATTTCAATATGAGTTACAACACTGTGGCGCTGAACCCTCGAAATGTATTAGAAAAATTCAACTTTTGCAAAAGTGTCTTCATGTTGTCTTTAGGCTTGATTTTTTACTTTTATAATTATAGAGTTGCTAAGAAGACATAAGTACATTTTATAATCAACTCGAATTGTATACTTAAGTATATTTATTGTAACAATGATATTATCAGTAATAAGAATGGTGAGGCGGTATGATCTGAACACTATTTGACATGCACATGCGCACTAAGTTTATTACGTCGAGGTAAAAACGTGTACACTGCGAGTAAAAGACGAAATGAAAGCATGGATTGATTACAATTAAAAAAGAAACATTTAAATTCTTTCGTGATCTTTTTCATTTCAGTTAGTTACGTTTTATACCTTCATAATTATGGACATCACACTGGGTTCTCTGCACACGACCTACTCAGCAATAGGATTGTCTTATTGTGAAACCAACAAAATCACAGACACCGGTGAACTTTATTGTGGCGATGAGAACGACAGACTTCGCCTTGTTTGTGGTTTTAATATTGTATTTGGTGGTTTTATTACTGTGGTGTCATTAGCAACAACATTATATCTATCTTGTGGTAGAAAATTACAAACATTAAGTGGGCAACAATCTTATGATGGTTCATATATAACGTGTTGTAATGGAAGCTGTAAATGTTATTTTAATACTGTCGTTGCTTCATGAACTAATACTGTCGTTGCTTCATGAACTAATACTGTCGTTGCTTCATGAACTAATAATGTCGTTGCTTCATGAACTAATACTGTCGTTGCTTCATGAACTAATACTGTCGTTGCTTCATGAACTAATACTGTCGTTGCTTCATGAACTAATACTGTCGTTGCTTCATGAACTTATAATGTCGTTGCTTCATGAACTAATAATGTCGTTGCTTCATGAACTAATACTGTCGTTGCTTCATGAACTTATAATGTCGTTGCTTCATGAACTAATAATGTCGTTGCTTCATGAACTAATACTGTCGTTGCTTCATGAACTATCCGAGTTATTTGGTTTAGAATTATGCCGAAAATAAATGCGTTTTCAACTACCACTATAGACTGAATATTCACCCGGAAAATTTAATTTCACCGTATATATTTCAACTTCAACTTAGTATGGTCTTCAGTGTCATGTAGACATCTACTGAAGAGGGTTATTATTTTTTTACCAAACAACCTATTTTGAGAGAGTACGTATGCATACAATCATTTCGGTATTAAAATGATTGTAATAACGAAAAAAAACAACAAAAAAAACAACAACAACAAAAAATCAACAACCTTCTATTTGGAACAAGAAAAAGGCAAAATGCAAATATTAAAACAATGTCAATGTATATTAAGCTGCTTTTGAAGCAAAATATTATAATTTACAGGCACGTTAACTGTGATATGATATAAGCAAAAAATATCAACATTCCTATGTGCTGATCAGCATTATGAACATTGATTTACAAGCAAGCATATGTAAATAATTTGCATACTATAGTGTGATGTTCATTCATATGACAAAAAGCCATTAGAAGAAAAACAGCCTGGCAAACCAAACTAACAAAAAATAAAAATAAAATGTTTTACAAAAATGACTATACCTGTACTCGTACAGTTATCTTTAATATCAAACTAATAAACCATACGAGTAAAATATATGTACATTTGTATAGGATACCAATAAACATGGGTCATCAATTCTTATTTTTTTGGCTTCGTCGTCTTTTCTTATAGCCATGTCTTCTTCTGTGTCGTTTCTTTCCATTTCTTCTTTTATTTCGTCGTTCTATTCTCTTCACACACCTTTTTCTTGATTTGCTAGACTTTCGCTTTAGACATTCTGAAAATGTTGAAACAATAACAAGACTATAAATACATCTCAGCATATTATACATGTATATGATTTAACACCACAACTTTTGTTGTTTATTTACCTTAAGCATTACGCCGAATTTTGCCTGATGTAAAGTTAATAGTGAATGAAAATGATATATCTCCAATAAAACACTGAACATGATAGTGGGTGTAAGAAGCCGCGGTCCAATGGTTAGTGCACGGGACTTGTAACCTTACAATCCGGGTTTGAACCTCGGTCGAGGTAGATCATAACTTTCTATGAAAATTTGACAAAAATGTCTGTTTTTCACCATATGTGGAGAAGTTGTCGACTCCAAGTTTGAGTAAATACTGGTTAAAATTTAGTCCAGGAAAACTATCTAGGGGAGCATGCCGCCGTATATCACTTAGTGAAATATAATTGAAAACGGCTTAAAACCAACTGAATTAAATAGTTGGTTATATTTATACATGTATGCATGTTCTTCAGGCTAACCATATGCATAACAAAGTTATAAAAAAGCCGAAAATTCAAATATGATTTGAAAATATATCATTTTTGAGATACAATGTATTGCATTAAA
Organism: Lutraria lutraria; assembly: GCA_964023205.1. NCBI lineage: Eukaryota > Metazoa > Mollusca > Bivalvia > Venerida > Mactridae > Lutraria > Lutraria lutraria. The sequence continues at coordinate 13,273,372 of OZ026835.1, forward strand.
GGAAACAGGAAGGCATGGGTCCCAAATCGGAAGATTGAATCAGGATTATAAACACAGCTTGGTCGTTCATAAAGTTTTAACTAACAGGAAGCCAAACAATATCATCAGCCAATCAACAAACCAAGTTATATATTAAATTACGCAATCTAGGTCATGTTGTTCGTAAAAACTTTATCAGATTAAAACAGAAATAAAATCTTTATGTCTTCATGAAGTGATAAAGCGAATTATTTTGCAATAAAACTGGACCATGGTTTAGCACTGCGAACATTTCTTTTTTGCGAAATGTACGAATTACTGAACAAGCCGGTTTGTGGGTCGTAAGTGGTTGCAATGCTGGTTTCCATGCAAGTATCATGTGTTCAAATCACGTGTTTCTACCGCAAAAACTTCACTATCACTCAAATAGTCATAGTTACGGTTAATAAGTCAAATTTCGGTCAATTAGAGGATTTTGATTTGGTTCTTAATAGGTATTAACTAAATGGATGTGATCAAATCAGTTTTAGGCTGTTGGGGAATTAAAACGCAGTTTAGCCGTTTATGAAAACATTTAAGCATTTGTCTCCATGATGTGATCAAACAGGAAGTAATACACGAGGTGCAGATCTATGAACATCGTGTACACGTGTGTGTGTATGTGTGTATGAACTTACTTCGTGGTATCTGAACTTCCTTGTGAGGCATGCTATATTCTTCTGTCTGTTGGAATAAATCTAAGGACGAATCTGGCATTGTTGGGGTGTTCTCAATTAATCCTGCCATTGTTATTGAATCACAAGCATTCTGACTTCTGCCATCGTCAGCATCAGTAACTGCAGTAACACGAAATAAACAAAACAATTAAATACATGTAGTCAAGAAAAAGTGAAATGTTCCGTAAATGTTGTTTTGAATTGACAAAATGGTCTTGATCGTAGCAACTAATTAATACTTGTTTGTAAAATAAATAGCATTCGAACGTCGGTCAATTACATATAATGTAAAAGCATGTCGAACATAATTAATTTGTAAAAGAAACAAGCATAGAACATTATTTTTTATCAGTCCATACAATTTAAAAAAATAGTTTTATGTTTATAACAAAACTAACTGGTATAGGAATATATCAGATGCCAGAATTTAACTATCTAACATATCACGTAATACATCACATTCCGTATTATACAAAGCTTTTGATTGTAACAGATGAGATAAAATTCCTGGATTTAGCACGTTTCTGAAAAAGCATGATTCTAAATTAAACAGGTACACATTGCAAAATGTCCACTTACACAGAAAACACGCCATGAATCCCCTTCCACTATTTGACACGTCAGCAACGTTGAAAGTAAACGTTGTTTTGAGACTCGAAGCTTTCGGCAGAATCACAGTCATTCCACTTGTAAGATCATCTTGTGTATGCTGCCCGTATATCTTGAAACTGTCAAATTCTCCGAGATCTAGATCCCATACAGTCACTATAAGCCTTTGATTGACTGGCCAGTATAAATTCACCGAACAAGTTCTTGGTACAATTTCATAATCCCACGGATAGATCTGATGACTCCGGATGATTCCGGAAAGATTCGGAAGTCCGGTAAGTTTGTAGTTTGAGACGCCGTTACTAACTGAGTTGCAAATATCGATGAGTATTCTGTTTGGATCTGAAAAAAAAAATGAATTAAATAATTGGCCTTTTACCTTGTTGTAGTAGACGCAAATTATTTTATATGTAATAGTTTCGATCCATACAACGAAACAGGCGTAATTTTATTTATTTCTGGTTAACCGACATAACGTGCCATACCGTACCGTGCTCGCCGGCGGCCCTACACTTTTTATTATACCCGAAGAACGGTACGTACATCCATTTTTTCTCTTTTACGTTTCCACAGAGTTTCAAGAACCAAAAAAGGCAGGACATAATTATCCTATTTTAATGAGCATGTAACAAGAAACAAACATTTTAGGCCTTAACACTGACAAAAATCCATAAAACAAATAAATTATTGCACATTCAAACAGTCCATGACAATGAATTCACTTCCCGTTTCTAAATTCTACAGGTTATGAATAATAACAATAAAACATATCAGGATATAAGAAGACTTATTAGGAAAGACAGATTACTTTTTGATAATCTTTTATTTGATTTAATGCAAGTTAGATTGGAAAGAAAAAAAACTGTATAATTGTTTCTACTAACGATATATTGGTTGACTGTTCTCCTCAATAATAGTTGTGGGTTTGAAGCATCGGTAACTTATCTGCAGAAAACTGGGTTTGTAGCCGACGCATTTCCCGTTATGATCATCGTTGATAATTGGCTCATTCGGCCAGTCAATGACACAGTTACTTTTCCAATAGCAATTCAAATAACTCGCCAATAACCTTGCCGTCTTCCCATAGCACCGGTCACCTTTGAATTAATCAAATTTTAATGAGAAGATCTATTAGTTGAGACAAGATTTTACTAAAGGGAAAGTTATATATTCATTCACGTACATTAAAAGTCTAGTTATTACTTATGAAAACTGTACGAGTACGCACGTAATTCAATTATTTATTTGAACTAACTTTACAGTAGAACTAAATCTTTACATCATTTTATCCAAATATCACAATATCAATTACAAATGTTTATCGAGAGCAAGAAGAGTTCGGTCGGAGATCAAATTTGTTTTAATATATCCGATGCTTAACTTTATCCGAGTTCCGTACAATCGTGTTTTACTGTCTTCGAGAATTTACGACGAACATAATTACAGATAGCTTGTTATACAAACTGTAACATACTCATTGTCATTGAACAGTTTCCAATCCCTGACCTAACGTTGATGTTAGATATACGTCCACCATGACCGCAGTTAAGTCTTGCTGACGTCACAGACTGAGATAAATCTACGCAGCTATCCAGGACATATTGGGATTGAACCACAAGTAGCCTGAAAACTGAATAAGTAAACAAATACTTTAGCTTAGATTATTTACTATGAAAACACTGAATACATAGTATATTTGACTGAAATGCGCCAATGTTCCTTCATAAAAAACAATGTTAATCGAATTTGGGTCCGTCGATCTTTTTTGGATAAAACCAAGTACTTGTATTCTGATAATCGATAGTCGAATAACCGATATGACAAACAGAACTCTGTGATTTTATATAGCATACATGCATACAGCAACACCAATCATATTGAAATCAGCAGTGTTGAAACTTAGAACTATCGAACATTATTAGTTTTATGAATATAAGTAGATTGCATAAATAATTATCACAAATCTGAATTTATCATTTCAGCCAATTATACAATCAATTGATTAGGCAAGAAAAATATTACTCATGTTTACGATTACCCTTGTTAAGTATGATAAGAAAACAGAAATGAAACGTTACATGCGACCCTATTTGCTTTGCTCAAGTAACCGTTAACAGGAATAATTATGTTTCTTGCCAAAGTATGATCATAATCCCGACATAACAGAATAGTGAAGATGGAAGGACATACATGTAATACATTTGTGATTGAATCTCATTAAAATATTACTTACCTGTGATCACTATCACGAATGAGTCACGCATGTTGAATAACGATTTCTGTTGTGATATTTTTTACATATACATGTGTATTTCACAATGAAAATCGGTTCGAATTAAACAAATAACAGCATATATTCGTACACAGATAATTAGTATAGTATCTTATTTAAGAATAACAAATAAACACAATTGAAATATAAACATTATATTATCTATGATATTATGTTAGTCTTTCTTAAGAATAGTATAGTGGAAAATATCGCACGTTAGACATTTGGTTTTTTAATTATACTGGAGAAGAATTGGTGCTACACGGGCTTTTAAACCAAATCATCTCGTTTCAAGGAACACGACTTAGTCGCTTAATTTGCTACCATTGGTTCCTACCTGAGTCACGTGACCAAACAATTAAATCTTCCTATTTGACTTGTAGATTTGTAGTACGAATAGTGTTCGATGTTATCATTATACATATATTCCCCGGTGTATTGATATGTACCTGAATTCAGTTACTTCCGGGTTAACATGATTGACAACGTGATATGTAACACACTTTTTCATGTCGATTTCTGCATGTTCCAGTTATCTTCAGAGCATACATATAATGACTTATAGAAAAAAGTATAGACAGAACAGACGATGAAAAGAATGGTTGATCAACTTTCTGAACGAACGTTAAAGCGTATGAAAATAGGTCAAACAAATATTTAAATTTGGCTGAACGGGTGAAACCTAGGACGTTCGGATGGACGAAGAAAAACTGAGTAAGCAACTGAATAAACCACTAGACAAGAGTGTACACAAGACTGGCCAGCAACACAGCACACAACTATAACTCTTGACAATTAATGGCACAAAAGCTTTCAGGAAGCGATTTTGATGTTATTCTTTATTGAGGTTAATTTAAGTTTGTCGTGAGAGCTACTAGACAGTTTGATGCGTGTTGAAAGGCTTCCAAATAAAACATTGTCACGTTGTCGGCGATAAATTAATCTGATTTCATTCGCTAACCGTTTTGTCAGGTAGAGAATAGAATGATAATGTCAATTTTCATTGGTGGGTTTATAATCATACGCACCAAATCAAACCAGTCGTTTTATCCGGACGTTCTGCTCATTTGCTAATCGGACTTGTTTATATCAATTTAACGATTTAAAAAATGCGATTCATAATCAGCCTTCTTTTACCATTATGTTTACATACATTATCAGGGCATGTGTGTGGAATGAAATAATACATTTTAATCAAGGTAACAAAATAGTAGAAGCTGATCACTGTTATCACAAAGACGCACGAATGAACTTAACTTCAGATTTTTTGTGATCTCCTAAGTTTATAAAAACCAAATAAAAATATCGAGGATTTAATGCCGTATTTTCTTTATGAAAATAAAAGACAACAAAAACACATTTGTTTAGTCCTTGTTTAACTGATTAAAAGTGTAATACATGTACATTAATTTTGTACATGTATTATGCTGATATTTATATTATCAACGTATTTTTTTACTTTTTATTCCAAATATGATGACGATTGTATACATGGGACTATTATATTATTGCGTCGTGAGGCAGTACATGGTATATTAATTTCAAGAAACGGAGTTTTGGGATTTATTTTGACGTGGTTATTATTCCACGGGGTCAAAATGTTATGCTACGCCGACAAATTCTCCATATTGGACAAAAATCGACATTGTCAAATTATCAATGAAGGGTATGCGACTTAACACGACCTGGAATCAATCCCGGGTCACCGGATTTCAAATCCAGCGCACCAAACAATGGACCATGACATCTGGCTTGAATTAAACTGCAATAAATGTCAATGAACGCATAAACATATTTCAGATGTTATAGATATGATGTTCCAGTGAGAATTTGGAGTTGAGTTCATTGAATGTGAAAATTAGATTCAAGTTGCTCGCTGTAATATAATTATGTCACCTTGAACAAAAAATAACAACCTTTGGAAATGTGTTTTAGTGCATTTCACTGGCGTTAACTCATGCCATAAAACACAGGAAATTCCACTTAGATTAATGAATACAAAGACATGGTGTATATAAAACAAATCAGCGTTCATTACTTCAATTATTGGATCACCTTCCAATTGACGCGATCAGCCAAGCATACCAGAACAATTTATCATCGTATATCACAAAATAGGCTTGTGAAGATAAACAAAACAAAATTAATATATAAGAAGTGTAATACTAGATCATAAAAAGGTGTAGTCGTAATTTTATTCAAATTTATGTTACCGAGAGATGCTTTTTTCGGTACACTTTGTCCGATCATCAAATTTCCCTTTTATTTAATATTTTGAAAGTCTGATCCCTATATAAACCAACCTTTATTTTGTTATGCTGTATATACATGTAGTTACATAGGATATATTCAACTTCCTATATATGCCTTACCGAGGGATACATCCAACATCCGGTATAAACTACTGATGATGAGAGCGCTGAATAAGTTAAGAGATTAATGGGTTCCCAGCGACTTCTTCCCGGCACCTCACCACGTGTTGGCTTTTAATAATGACATATCTAGACAAGTGCAATGCATTGGAAATTGAGTTCGTGGCACAACAGCATCAACAACAAAGGCTAAACGACATACTCACAGACACAAAACATAAAGCAATTCTGGTCTCGGTGTTATAAAAATTGAGAACTCAAATTTCAATTCCATTCTCAAAGTACAATGGTTAAAAAGGCAGACTTGATTAATGTTTAAATATACATGTACGAACTGTATATGTATATTCAAACTCATTTATGCCGACAGACCAGTATACCAGTAGTATCAATATTGTATTATCATGATTAATGTAGACACATTAAAAGACATGAGATTTGAGCTCGGGATCTGACCTCAAAATTTATAAGCTCGGGGTCTGGGCACATAATTCTTATATATATGTTCTTATATAAATCTTATGTTTGTTGTAATTGAACTTCCATTCCTTGAATTCGCTAAACAAGCTTTTTTACATCAGTGCCCGGAAGAAACATTTTGTTAATTAACGGTACTGTTATGACTATATAGATCTGCATCGTGTACAACAAAATGGGTGAAAAGATCAAAGCCTCGGAGTAGATTTGTACTAATGGTATATACAGGTAGTACTTATACAAACGAAAGGACGTAATATCTTCCACAAAACATTTTAGATATGCATGTACACCAAACCATTCTCGGGTTTTGGTGGTACTTTCGCTGTACCTTAAGGTACAACTTATATATTATGTTACGCCTTTTTAACATCACATTTTTTTGTGATATCACTTATTCAGGTTATTTTGGTAACATGTACACTGATATATTATTTTATTAATGATATTTACAATGAATATGTGGTATGACGTGCTTATTTGAGGAAGGACATTTTACATCTGCTTAGATTTCCATCATGTCACAAATGAATCGTGATAATACCATGGTCTTTCAAATGAATGGTCTGGACACGTTTGATTAACGCGTCGTGTGTTGATCGCGTTACAGAATGTCCGCCATTGTAAAAAGGTATAAAACACTTCAACGCTCAAGTTATTAATAACATTATTGGTACATAACTTAACGAAAAGTTTGATGGGAAGTATCTTCTTCAAATTTGACAAATTTAACCTTGGTAAATTTTAATTATAAAATTATTCATAACGAAATTCGACGATACTTGAATGGACGAAAACCCATATAGATTGTTATCGAAAAAACGTGTATTTTTCGTAAGCAAATACAACCTTTTTAAATCATATTGTGATGTAGTCTTTTGAAGTCATAAAATTATTATGACTTCAAAAGATTTTTAAAGCCCATGCATCATGTAGTTTCTTTATATTTTATCCGATGCTAAGTAATGAGCCTTTTTGACGAAGTCGCCATTTTGACGAGTCGTTATGGGTTTGGTACTTGGGATTTTCGTAATTGATTCCGTCTTTAATAAACATCTCCCGCTAAAATACGTATAGCACGTTTTAGCTAAATCATCACTTCGTACCGCCATGATTTTACTTTTCTATTTTTTTTGTCATTGACTAAATGGATATTGAAAATGTGTTTGTTATCTGTACACGCGTGAAAAAAAGCTCTCCGATAAGTAATCGACAGCACGACTTGATGTTCATACAAAGATAAGCCCCTGAAGAGCATGAGTCCAGACCCTTCTATTTGAGTGACCCTGTTAATACTATCATGAACTTGAATGAGTTTGAATGAGGGTCACTATAGTAGAGTAGTCATGATAACTGACTGATAATCACCGAGAGTTCGAAAGCCATCTGCGAGAGGACAAACTTCACGAGTGAGAAAGCTTTCCATTCATCTAGCTAACGGACAGTCCAAGGATATACACAGCTAGAGGCTTTTGGTAATCTTCTACCACTTAAATCTGGAAAGTCGCCAAATGGATTTAAACAGATTTGCTTGTTTATTACTTCGCTAATATAATTATTTGTGTGTTCCCTCAAGTTTTTTTATGAATTGGGAGTCTAAAATGTTCAAGCATTCGTATTGCCTTGTCTTAAAACACCGAGTTCATTTCAAAGATAATTTCGGAACAATCAGAACTCAGTGACGGGAATGCCCGAGTAGTCACGATTGACAAACTGAGTAAACTGGTTCCTGTTTCATGTCGCAGAGCACCAAAGGCTTTGTGCAGACAGAGTCAACGGGAACCATTTTAACTAACGGAAAAACTGATGCATTATCATATCCTAGATCTCTCACAACTGTTGTCTATGAAAAATCACGGCTCGCTAAGCTCGCAATCTGATTAAAATCATATCCTCAAACCCGCTACGCTATGAGGATCTGAAGACGACCTATAGAAGGTCACCTCAGGTGACCTTTTCCACTAACCAATCAGTGCCTTACTTTCATAATTCTGAAAGTGATCTGATTCTATTTTTAACCGCAGTAAAAAACAATATTTGACTTGTAGTTATCACGAACACATATTCTTACGCAACTTAATGTAATGATAGCGCCCATGTGATATGCGTGTTTATTAAATTTTCTATACTACTATGGCCAAATCGATCAGGATTACTAAAAAAATCAAAAAGTGGTTGCAGACAAATATGTTATACGTAATTTAATATTTACTAACGTTTAAAGTAGACAGTTCATTCGGCCAAAGTACCGATGAAACGAGTTATACGATTGGCTGAATTATAAATAGATATAAATAGTGATAATGGAAATTCCGACTTTTGAAAATAGAAACTGGTGTAGGCCGTCATCAGATCTTGCCGTAAGGAAGATCGAATACTTTAGTCAGATTGGCTAAGCTCGCCTCTAAATTTCATAGACAACAGTTACTCGTGATCTATCCTATACACAACACTCTACCTTTACAGATCGTTGTAACCTCTAAAATTAACAGTCATCCGGGGCTCATATGTATTGATAACGTGGGCTTAGATATAACACACATCGATTGAGATTGTAAAAACACTTAATGTTTATTTCACAAACACACAATTTATGAGGCAGTATTGTTACTAGTGCCAATTGATACACGGTGTCTGAATGAACACAAGTCAATAAAAGACTAAACCAAGTGTAACGGTTATCATTTTTAAGCATTTCTTGCACTTGTAAATTTCCTTTCACTGTGCAAGCTACATGTATCTTATTGACAAAAAGCCGACCTGTTTCGACATGCAAAATGCAATAAAAGCTAACCGCTAATTATTAACACCCTAAATCTTCGGTAATATGCTAATGATGTACGTACTATAATAAAGGAGGCTACACAACCCTTCATATAGATCTTATAATACTCGAAATCTTTTGTATAAAACAGAAATCATAAAACTATACCCTGAAATATTGATCTGCCCGCTTCGTGAATTTCACAGCATGTGAATACACGCCCAGACATTGTTAAATTGTGTAATACGGACTCATTTGTTTATAAGATACATTCTATATTTCAAAAGTATAGTTTTCACCAGGTATTTGCACTAGGTTCGGGTGCGATTAACGAAGCAGATCATTTAAACGTTTGTGTTTCCAGAGATCAGTGTCGTGCGGGTTAAAATCAAAGTGCCTTGAATCACTTATCAAAATGGTTGCTTCTTGGAGATATATACTTCAAGGAATTATCTTGCTGACTTGTGTTGGTATGTATGTGTTAAATCAATAGTAATAAACTGTTTGATTGCGTACGATTTGTTAAAACACATTATATTAATTTTATCTTATTTAAACGTCATATACACCATGTATTTTACATAATGATTTCTCGTAAACCACATCCGTTACCAGGGTGCATTGTTGAGAGTACTCTGGGCATGTGTGCACGACGTTTTTTTTATAATTACATCGTCATACACGGAGAGGGGTTACAAAGAAAGAGAAAGAAAATTGTCCTTGTGCTCTGTAGTCCTCTATCCAGAAGTATATTTGACTATGTCAATAAAATTAATGTAAGCTGACTAATAGTTTTGTAACATTAAGATAACTTTTAAAATATAGAACATTTATCTATCACTTAACAAATCATTACACATTTACTAAGTACATACAGTACATCAGTATAAAAGTTCAGCGCAACCCGGATGGTTAGCTGAATCATTCTAAAAAAGAAACGTTGCGGAAACTAATTACATCTGGTTCAATTATGGAAGCTCTATGGACGTGATATCCACGGTGTTAATAATGACAAACTTGTCTTAAGGTGTTTAGGACCGACCAAAAGTACCATGCGCTGACGACTCTGTGCTTGAGTATACCTAAGTATAATAAAACTACACAAGTAACACCATCTCCAATGCTTGATATAGTGTATATACAAGGTGACTATCAGGCGCGTAGCTAGCCCTCCATGGATGTGGATTCAGGATTAAGCTGGGGGGGGGGGGGGGGGGTCCGGGGCCATGCTCCCCCGAAAATTTTTGAGAATAATGGTGCAATCTGGTGCATTCTAGGCGATTTCAGGGTCATTAATGTAGTTCTCAAGAAGTCAGTTTTGGTACCATAAAGAATATGGACAAATAGAATACATTAAGGCGTCAAGGGTTTATACATTAATGAAGTAGATTTTTGTGATTTAAAAAAATTCCTGATTTTTTTTTTTTGTCAGAATCATGTGGATTCAGCCGCGTACTCGCATATAGGCAGCTACGCGCCTGACTATAGTCATATACTTGAAGGCTTATCGACGTCTAGATCCGGTTCATATATATATAGATATATTCACAATCCTATAAAATGAATTATGAATGCACATAATGTTCTACGCAGCATACATGTGTCATTATTATTTCAGGCCTGGTGTCCACAAAGGCCCGTGGTGGTAACCGAGGAAAAAGGACACGAGATATATGGGACATCGACTATTGTCCCACAGGGAGAGGTGAAAAACGTCTAGAGATACACATGAAATGTCCAAAAAGGTATGTCCTGTCTGACATTGAGGTACTGGCAGGGAGATGGATGTCGCGCTGCAATGGAAACGGCACCAATGTAAACGGCACCAATGTAAACGGCACCAATGAAAATGGCACCAATGTGTACGGACGGACACCAGATCTGATCACGGTCGTTAACCAATGTTACTGGAGGCGGTCATGTACTATAAACTATACTCACATGAAGATGGTGACATGTGTATCTTTAAACTCACTTCCAGGAGAATCGAATGTTGATTATAATGTTAATTGTAACTGCTTCTTAGAAGATGTTGAGTTTTTGAGACCAGTGAGAGCAATATGTGTAAAAAAGAGAGGTTAGTACATTTCTTTATACAAATCAATTTAGCTCGACTGTCAGGACACCAAGCTTGTCTGAGTGTTCTTGTATGTACTCAGTACACCGAAACATATATGATTTCCTTATTGATCAGTTCGTAGTCTTACATTTTGTTTACTTGTAGTTTATGAGGTATATTCTATAATTACTTGTCAGCAGTAGTATTGCTCATTCTTTGTACTGTATTTATTTATGTATTATGTTCTCCGAATTACGTGTAGATTTGCAAACGATTTTCTAAATCAAAAAAATACAGAGGATAGAAGATTAACTTATTTTGCATTGTTTTGTAGTAATGTTTTGTTTTCAAATAACTCGTGAATTTAAAAATAACAAAAAGTGTTTGTGACCCACGGATGCCCCATAAAGGCCAACTGGATAATAAGACTTTGACCTACTGACCCCCAAAAAATCGACAGGGGTCATCTACATGTGATGACCAACCCCCAACTCAAATCTGAGGAACTTAGCGTACATAGTTCTCTAGTTATTTCCCGGACAAGGTTTGGTTACGTACGGACGGACCGACAGACATGTGCAAAGCAATACCCCTTTTCTTCGAAAAAGGATGCATAATTACTGCAAGACTGTGATTACGCAATAAAGGTCACTAAATGAAATTCGACATAAAATTCAATGACACTCAAACTGAGCAAGGTAATGATAACACCGATAAGAGTGTGACAAATAACTTCCTCATTTGTCTATTCTATATATACACATTAAATATATAACTTGAAGCATTAAAGGTGAACAATGAAAACATATTAAACAAAAATAGTCTATACGTGTCAAATCAATATACTCGTACATGTATGTACAAGTGAAGTTATCGTTTTCGTGTCATATTACCTGCACAGTTGTAAGATAGTTTATATGATATGCAGACAGACATGTATATTATTGTTACCCATGATGTAAGGTATTGTAAGGAAAAATAATGAATTCTCAGCGCATAGATAAATTGAAAAAAAAACGCCATAAAATTGAGTACGAACACTCGCCACCCCCGAGATGATTGAATGAACACTGATTTACCATTCTTAGTATTAAACGTTTTAAAGTAACTCACATAATTATTCAGTTAAGCATCGATGCTATGGTCAACTTTGGAGTCCAAAAAACAACAACAGTGGTCATTATTTTGAGACGAGTCCCTTATCAAACAGAAATAAAGTGAAAATATATATTCAATCAATATTAATCAATATATTGTTATAGGCTTAAAATTGAGGTGGCCGCTTAGATTGACTTTAATAGAAAACGACAACAAATCAATTACAATAAAAACAACATACCTGATATTTTTGTTGATGTTGTTCATTTTGTTCAGAAATGACTTTAAACATGTGACTGCAAAAACATAACTCTACACACCTTCAAACAAGTTGTCATCCATTATAGTAACGTTATTAATAAGGATTCATAAATTCCCCTGAAATCACTTTAGATTGTTGAAAATCTACCCGAGTTTGTTCCTTCCGTATAAAATGATTTTAAATTATCTCAACCGCAAGCTACATTCACACGGATAACGATACAATCTCTCATACAGTTTTTAATGTATAAATAACGAATTAATTTCCTTGACATCACACACATGTTATTTCGTAACTCACAACAAGGATGTAACCCCGGATGTTTTCATAAACTCCAGTCTCTTACTAGTACTATTACAGACATATTTTTATCAATTCGTATAAAAAATGGAAACCAATATTCTATCGATATGCGTAATTTTCTACGAACATCGAACATCGAGGAATTTTTTTTGGTAAGTCACAAGACTATAAAAATTATGATTAATAATAAGGAAAGTGAGAGGAGTTGTTTGAATAGTATGTATACATAGAGTAAAATAACGACCGCTATAAAAGACGATTACTACAGATTGCTAGTTTTCACATAGACATTACAGACACAATGAAACTGTTCAATAGAATGTATTTAAACTCTGCATAATCATATCATATGATAACAGAAACACTTAAACGAAAATATGGGGGTCACTGATCTCGTTGTTTTAGTTATCTGCCCTTGAATTTGATTTTTTTACTTATTCCATGAGCAAAAAATTCAAATTCAAGGACAGACAACTAAGGTCATTTCGTGCATGTTTTACCACCGTGTTTTTTCATGTATGTGTCGGTGGCGTATAAAAATGAATCATTAAAATAAATCCCATTGTAATTCAATCATTCCGCTATTGGATGTAAATATTTTCTGTCGGTATGTAAGATATATTATAAAATGTATAGAAACTGCATTCGTAAACAACATGTTATAAGATTAAAAAGCATTTAGCCCTAAATATCAATTATTTTGATCACTCTCAGACACGATCTCTCTTTAAAATCAAACTGCTAACTAGCTTGTATTTAAATCGAAGCGTCCATAACTTGGTAAGTTCTCATGCAGTTATATTTCATTTCAGAGGTTACCACCATCTGTGACAAAAACTCGAAACTAAAGAAACAAGGGCTGATAAAAAGCCACGAGATCTTACCCTGGTACTATGACAGAAGTTTAAGAAATCGTACTTGTACGCTAGCGTTTGATGTGAGAAAGAAAATGGCGATCGGAGTGAAATATGCCGAGTTATACGATGAAGACACACTGACCATGTACGTCAAAAGAAACAGACGCTTGATAAACATGGTGGATTTAGGAAATCGAACATGCACGGGGAAAACGATAGAAATTTCACCAGAGGCTAAACAATCCATAAATTTTACATTTCACGTGTCTGATGAAACACGAGGCAGTGGCGGCTTCATCATCTGCTACAAAGGTAAGACATTGTTCCAAGTTTTTACAGAATTATTCATCTAGGTCACTGTCATGGTTTCTGTCCAATAAAGGATGTGTTTTACCTCATCATATTTCTATGTTTGCTCGTCCTTTTGTTCTCCTAAATCCTAAAATATTAGTTGACCGAATACAAATAACCTAGTACATATTTGAAAGGAGCCCAAAATCTCGGAAAACAAGCTAATCAAGCCACCTTGTAATAAGGTCGGTCGAAGCTCCGCCCAGTGACCTGTCGGCAGGATTGTTGATGAATACAATATGAATACGAAACAAAGTCGATGGTCCTGAATGTGTTATATCCACGAACAAATTTTAGACATAGCTGAATCCATTTCTTTTAATTTCAATCGTAGACAATTTAAGCGTACACGCCATGATGATTTCATCATTTATATGTTCTCCATTTTAGAAATCAAGGAAAATGATAAAATAAAGAATGTATGTGACAGCATAAGTGAGAAGGAGAAAAAAAGTGGTGAAGTCATACAAAGGAAACCTAAGTTGCAGGTTTCATATAAAGATGATCCTTGCAACATGAAATAACACATACATGTATATCCAGTGGAAATGAACAAATTCAAAAAATGTACTTACAAGTGCATATAATTGGTACAAACATGTATATAGATTTTAACACAAATAGCCGACCTTAGTGTTTATTAATATATTCAGATGGCTGTGCACATCATAGAAAAACATGAATCATGAATACATGTATATAAACAATATGGTAAGAATGGAACACATCGTGGTGTGAATTAACACACAACAAGATACTCGTACATTATTCAAGTATTTTGTTAGTCTAATAGCAGATCTAACAGCCGAACACGATTTAAGCGATACTTACCACTGTAAGACAGATTTATGCAGTTCAACGTAAATACAAGAACTTTTTCATAATATTTAACTTTTAAGTCCCATCTTATTGTGTAATTCGTCAGCAATTTGCATGCACTGTATAGTTCTGGTAGTCTCATAACTACACTGTTTTACATCTTTCACCTCGTCTATAAATAGTAGAAAGTCTTGCATAAATAGACCTGAAATGTTAAAAAAATATGGTTCAATTTTGGTAACTATTGGCATGGGCCGTAGGAACAAGGGGTGCTAGGGGCTGTTATGGTTTTTACTTTACTGGTAATTAGAAGGGGTTATAACTGATTCCCATCTATTGTCAGACAAAATTTGCCAATCTGAAATTACTTCAAACGGTCCTGACTGGCATGACGCAGTATTGTTTGAAATGATTGGAAGAAAATGTCAGAGAAGGATGTTCTAGGGTCAATGCATTATACATGTACGCTTCATGACAAAAAGCAAAATTCATTATACTAGTAGTATACAGTATTCAGAACTTTAATTAGATATTTCACTTAAGTGTTCTTCATTTCTGTACATTAATCTTCATGTAGATGTAGTTGCACTGAATAAAAAAATACTACAGTATTTATACGGGCGATTTCTTGGTACCATGGTAACATGGTGTAAAGTTCGTTACTATGACAGAGATTAAGTTGTGATCTCACAGTGACCTAATCAAAAGATGGTTAAGATGAAACAAGAGACAAATCTACGGGTCGTGAAGGACGAGACGGTCTTTAACAGAAGCATATAATTACCATATGACAGAAACTTTACACAAATGTGTTCAACATTCCATATGGTTGGATGTCCTAATATGCATTGATTACATTGAATGTTGTGTATTGGTATTTTTTACGATTTCTGATAGTAATCGGGAGGCTATCATTTATGATGTTATGGACTTTTAGTTCATTTTTACCAAAGACATTTGGTCAAATATCATATAAGACAACATCAAAAATGAATGCTTTCCCCTTTGAATGTACATATCTATATAAGTACAATGTATAAATGTACTGTTATCATACCTGGCTTGTTACTTTGTTGTGGACCTGATTGTGACGGTGGTTTGTATGGTGTTTCTTCTATCAATGTGCCATCTTCTAAAATAAACCTCATTTTCTTCTCTCTTTTGACCTTTTCTTTGCTCCTTTTGACAGTTACAGACAGTTCTCTGAGAGGTGAAATTGATACTATGTACATAGATGATGGTAAATATTAGGTTCTGTAAACATACTGTAACATTATTATGTGATACGATAATACAACAACACTATGTAATGACATGTGTGGAGCAAACCAGACATGCTTTTTGTTGCTGACAAGTGCTTCAATATGTGAAGTATGACACTGTATGCAAAACATAATGAATGGAATTTAATTTTCGAAGCAAGAGGCAAACACAGAGAATCATACAGAAGAAAAGTCTCCAGGGACAGGTGACGTGTTGGAAGTCCAAACTAAAATATACACAGACTCTCAAATCATTTTAGTGAGCAGTATCACCAACTCTTCCAGTTTGTTTAGCTATACAATATATACATACAAATTACATCTTACCTGCATTTTGAACTTGTAAGGTTAGCAACAGCCGTAAATCCTTCATCAGTAACATCTAGAGTTCCATTTGTAACGGTTATATCATTAGCAACCAGTTCATATAAACTCTGAATGAGAGAAACGTTCACAGAAAATGGACCACCAGACTTGTCGAAATCTTCCGCCCAACCATTGTAACTACCTGTGAGTAATAACATTTCAAGAAATTTATTTACTGCATTGTCAATTTATACAAACAAGAAGAGCTACCAAAACCACATACATTGTACAAAACATCCCCACCTTGTACAGCGCATTGCTTTCCCCCAAACCCTCAACCAAAAGTATGAATGACGAAAGTAACTAAAAGATGCATAATAAAGCCCATAGAACAAAAAGCAAGGATGCCCCCTTTGGAAGCGCAAAGTGGATAGTGATTTCCTGTTATTGATCTGAGGGTAAATATTCTGACCTACTGACCTCAAACCCCAATCGTTCTATATTTATAGGCCAGACAAGGTTTTTGTGTTGAAGGTCATTGTGACCTTGACCTTTGATGTACTGACTTCAAAATCAATAGGGGCCATCTACATGTGATGACCAACCTCTCTACCATGTCTGAGACCCTTAGGCAAAATCGTTGTCTAGTTCTCCAAAGGTTTGGTTATGGACGGACTGACGTGTGGAAAGTAATTATACCACCACCTCTTCGAAGGGGGCATATTTATATAAATAGTTAAATACATATGTTTTCTTGAAGTAATGTGTGGAGTAATTTTCAACCTGTCAAATTTAGCTCTCCCTTAACCATATTTGATTTAACATCTCGCAGTTGTTCTTTCGTCGACAAGAAGCCAGGTGTAAGTAATGCGATATTTTCTTCATGTAGCACAACTCCTGGAATAAAACATGCTTGAGAACATAAGATGAACACAACTCCTGGAGTAAAACATGCTTGATAAACATAAGATGGGAGAGAACTCGCAGTACATAAAGAAAAAAACAATAACACAAATTATCTTCCTGAAATATTTATAATAAAACTTCTAAAATTTGTAAATCAGTTCATTATTCCATTGCAAAACCAGAGGTGCCAGGCGCGTGGCCACCCCGCCCACTAAGCCCCGTTTCTGACTTTGCCTGAATTTCTATCAATATATTATAGAAATTCGGGCAAAGTCAGAAACGGGGCTTAGTGGGCGGGGTGGCCACGCACCTGGCACCTGTGTGCAAAACCAGCAAATCGTATGAAATACTTATTAATAAAAAATCTATAAAATATCACAATTGTTTCAAAATGGTAAGAAAGTACATCAAATATTGATGATATTTGCAACAAAAATATCACCTTTCGATTCTGCAAGGGCAAATAATTCCTTTGTAATCAAAGCAGATGTGGCAACAGGATACTCAACAAGCACATGCTTGCGATGGTCAATTGCTTTTCTGTTCATAAATGAAATAAATAAAAGAAATAGCATTCTTTCAAAAGAACAAAAATAATGTTTTTACAGATTTAACAAATAATATATATAATGAGCATTAGGAGTGTAAGATAAAAAAAAACTGATTTATAATAAAATTCGACAGATAGTACGTATTATGTTTTATACATTCTGTTCCAATAATATGCTACGAAACTTAAATAACAAGAGTGGTACATAAACGCAACAGTGGACACAGTACACGAAAAAGATACTCATAGAGTTTACTATGTACAAAAATAAACACCAAAATACGCACTATGAATGCTGCAACAAAGCCTAACAATATAGCCGAAACAGTACATATGAAGCAAATCAATGTCAAAGACATTTGCTGGAAGGAGTGATGTTTGAGTAGATATTATATATTACCTTATAAGTCTTTCATGCTCTGCAGGTTCTGTACATACAATCACAGCGTGGACATCCTGTCTTAGTAATGCTTCGTCTTCTGTTAACTGTGTAGCACCTTCAATCTCAAGCTTTCGTCTAGAATATAAGAAATAAAAAAGTTAGAATCGGTGACTTAAACCGCCTATCTATCCTGAATTATGAGTCTTACATACACAGCATCGTAATCTAAAGTGTTTCACAACAGAAACATTCAGGACGTTCAGGGAAATTATCTTGTAACCCAGAGCACAGTTTTCTGCATACTAAGTCTTGCATACCATACTGATCGTATCTAGCGGTGTTTGTGAAGAACAGACAAACTAATGTACAAGGTGAACGACGAGACAAACCACATCAACACTAGCCGTGGTGGGTGACTAATGACCTTAGATGTTGGATGCAATACTAAATATATATACACACTTAATGCATACTATTCGGCACTGGAAAAAAACACTACAATGTGTTGCACGGCGTGCTCTTCGAATTTGTGTCATTGTTAGAAACTTTGACGAACAAAAATGTAAGTCGTTATCACTATGTACAATTCACTTGCGTTTTAATTGTAATGTGTCAAATTCTTTAATGCACTACAATGTGTATCAACTGACTGACTTAGATGCATTTAACCAGCATAAAATCGACTGTATGATTTTTGTAGCTAAAGTACATCGTAAAAAGAATGAACCCCCTATGTAATGTGAAGAAACAGAAAATTGCGTTATATGAATTTTGGGGCATCTTTATACTCGAATAGTAAATACAATGTATGTATACAAATGGTCACTGTAACGTTGACATTCGGTCGAACATGGTCCATACACACGACACGTCATCACCTTAGTGTGGTCATGTGAAAAGGTACATAGTGTATCTATACAGATAACAAATCAAGAGAAGCAATACACATCGAAGAAAGCCTACAAGTCTTCCCAAATAGAATCGTGAGTTGAAAAACGGCGACAGAAATGGACAGGACATGGAGCCTTTAAATACAGATTTTATTACATATGATCATCCAGTACATCATAACAAAAAAGAAAGATCGCCAATGCTTACCTTGAAACATATCCTTGTAGCTTCCATGAACAGTGCCCTCCATCGTTTGCCATGGTGTCACGTATTCTTACTCGACCAGCTATGCCAGCACCGAACACAACAATTCCAAGAACAGTTCCGGACATTTTCTATTGTATTTTGTCTGAAAACAAAATAAATGTACATACATATTGTCGTTGGGTATGACATGAAAACGCGGAATAGACTCTTACCATATCCTGGCTTCGCTCAGTTATTATTATATGCGAGGTTCAGTCAATTCATATTGTGAGTAGGTGAAAATTTAACTCATAACTGATCACACTTACAGTTCCGAGAAATACTCCTTCAATATTCTATACTCTAATCTTTTAGATTCCCACCTCCATGTTGCCAAGCAACAGACGTTAATAAATGTCCCCCAATACCCCGTTCAGAGCAGCTTGAGATTCTTCTTAATCGTTTTAACGAACTCATCACAACAAATCACAGTTTAGCTAAAGGCTGGCGAATAGGCAGATCAAGAGTTTAAGAATTTCCCATTTGTACTCATGAAATACAAGACATATAATGTGTGATTCATGGCACGTGGCGTTGTCATGCGAAAGCAATGGTGTCAATATAAGTATTCCATGGCGTTTACGGAAAACTGCTGAACAGAAAACTTTCCTCAAATACGACACATTGTAATCTTAACTGACAGTGCGTCAATGTGGTACATGTACTCTGTGTGTGCTAATTACTCCGCTGAAGGCATCAGCAAAGACCAGTAACAATTTTAGGTTGATCATACTTTGGCGAAATCTCACAGGTGAATTTGGAGTACGCGACTCACTACCTCGGTGCTTCAATTCAGGTTTAAAATACTTGATGACCGTTTCGTCAAATACTACAATATGCATTATTAGCATAATTTCATTCTCAGTTAACTGTTGGGTAACTCCTTATTGATCTCAGTCCTGAGGTTTTCTTCAGCTTGTGCAAGAAAATGTGGAAACCCAGCAGAATCTTTCTCCTGTGGAAACGCTTCGTTAAAGTAGTAAATACCGACCAAACAATGCTTCTGATCTCTTGAGCAATCTCGTCATAAGTAATATACTTCACTCCACGTTTAAGTAATATACTTCACTCCACGTTTAAGTAAAATACTTCACTCCACGTTTAAGTAATATACTTCACTCCACGTTTAAGTAATATACTTCACTCCACGTTTAAATTTGTTCGACTTGCTCGGCGTTTTTACAGGATGCTGAAATGTGCTCGCCAGTGTGCTGCTTTTGAGAAATATTGTCTTTTCCATTGTCAAACTATTGTACCAATCTACCAATTATGTCAAAACCCATAGCAGACCTTGGTTCAATTGCTTTGAGAGCAATTGAATTTTCTGTTGCTTTCTCATGCCTTTCGTCTTGATGTTTGATAGTTCATACTTCCTTTTAAATCAATATAATCTTGAGCAAGTATCATGATTTAACAACCAGTTTTGTCATGAACATATTTCTTTTGTATTTTATTTTTCCTGCTTTGATTCCTGAACGTCTGATACTGTTTGTAACGGACAAATACACTATAGTGACTCCATAGGTCTTGTCCAGCCAAATATAATCAGGTATTCTACTATATATACCGATACCAAACAAATATTTTGACGCAAATATTATTCACGAGTTTTCAATATGCATACTTGTCCGGTCATATTGACCCATCATACACACATTATTTATTCAGAATACATTCACTGCGGTTAATTATAAATTAGCAACATTTTTTACATACAATTGTTTAGCTTAATTGCCAGAAAAATAACAGTAAGTTAACGGAGCAGAAACGTAAAAACCTTGACCGTGGT
The DNA here is from genome assembly GCA_964023205.1 of Lutraria lutraria. Lineage (NCBI taxonomy): Eukaryota > Metazoa > Mollusca > Bivalvia > Venerida > Mactridae > Lutraria > Lutraria lutraria. The sequence continues at coordinate 13,294,642 of OZ026835.1, forward strand.
AAAACCAGAGCACGGAAGCACTGAACAAATATCCCTTCGTTGCTAATTTAATATTTGCGAACAGAAAAATATGTTGACGGACAATAGCTAGATAAGTCCAATGAAATGTTCGGATAAAAAAAAGACCAATCAAATGATCAAATTTTCGAACCGATGATAGTATTAAAGAGAAATGTGGAGGGGAATCGACTAGCTTAATTGGCATGCGACAGGTCATGCTCTAAGATCACTTCGCAAAACATGTCATTGTATACACCAAAGGAAGCTTTGTGTCTAGACAGCTAATTAAACATGCACTAGAATATAATTAAAGGACAAGATAGAGTGATCAATTAAGCTGGTACTCGACGTTCGCATCTTCAAACACCAGTTTATCCATCAGTATTCTATAACTGAGACAGCTTTGTTGTTAGAGTAGCACAAACTAAACTTAAAGGACCAACACCGGGTCGTAGTTTTAAACGTCATAAGGTAGTGTCATAATATATACTAGATCAGCCAACAATAAAATATCTCATAACAGATTGAATTGGTTATACGAATCCAAGATTACAGTTTGATGATTATTCCATGTTTATCGTCCATATCAGCTGATATCAAGCTTGAAACATTGAACAAAGGCATTTATTTTCGACAAATAAGTTTAACAATTTTAAATTTAAAAAAATGTCAGTTTTAGAAAATGACCTCATTTTGGACATATGAAACTGTGAATTTACCATGTTAATAGTGTGCTTTCAATCGAATAGCGAGAAGACAGACAATGGGACTGTGTAGATAACTCCGGGTAGTACTCAGGAAGAAAAAAAACAACATGGTAGAAAGAATTTGAACTAAAAAAGAACAGAAATGACAAAGAAATCAAGATGATATATAATTTTTTTCAACTGGTATTAAAATAAAAATGTCGACTTACTCTGAAACAGTACAGTATATGTTTACTTTAGACTTTATTCCAATAACTTACATATTAACAATCCTTTTTAATAACGTACGAATACAGATCTGTTCAACGTGGTTCAACCTGTTCCAGTTAGCTATCAAACAAGTCGGTGTAACCTATCCATATTAGGCTTTTGAAGACACGTGTCATTTAATCTAGACGTGATTTGCATCGTAGTTCTTATCATAGGATTTTTTTCGTCCAAAACTTGTTTAAATGGAAAGAAATTATCTAGCTTTCATTATTCATTTAGAACCATTAGCGCAGAGAACCCTAACTTAGCAGCAAATATTATACCAACTTACCTAACACACGGTCTCAGAAGAATCTTCCCATAACATTAAGAGGCTCGTGAAGTTGTGTATGCGTGTAAAAATAGAATGGGAAAGCCTATAATTCCATAACGAGGCTCATATGACGTCAGTCGAAAATGGGAGACACCTGTGTACATGACTAACGGAGTCCTGAAATATTTGTCACGATTTGTGTTTTGAGGCAGTGATTAATATGTACCCTTATACAGTCGTTTCGAAATTGCTTGATTTTCACGTTTTTTCATGCAGAATAGAAATCTGAGTTCATGTTTCAGTACAATTTTCTGGGAAAGATTATATCAACATAACAACTGAACAAGTGCCATTCGGAAATATCGAATAGAGTGACACAGGTGTGGCATATTTTTGATGCAGTGATGTTATGACGTCGATCGCTGCTACTTTATGAAAAGTATTTACACTGAAAAGCTTTAAATGCTGTGAAAATTGTTAGCAATGTTGTACGCTTTTATATATTTGGGAATTTCGGTTTTTGTCATTCAGGTATGGCTATATTTTTCTTATTATTTATTGCTTGCATAATTCATCTTAAATATTTGGTCCTTGAAAGTTCAATTAATGCCCTTTTTTATTTAGCCTGTTTTGTTGTTTTATTTTACGTTTATTCGCATGTCATAGTAATTAATATTGCTTATTTTTTACCCTGATTGTTATGATTTTGTTATAGAAACTTGCAGGAGGACATTCCAGGATTTTAAATTTAATTACGATTTATTTTTTATTTTTGTTCAGTGGAAAAAATAATGCTTGTTTCTATAAACATTCTACGTAAAAAATATTCGTGAAAAAAATACATGTATCAGACCATTATATTTTATCGTTATTGAATATTACACATGTCATGTTGATAAAAAAGAGTTGTGTTTTAGATTGCTTGACAACACATCAACATTGAGCTTACACTGATTTCATAGTGTGCAATGCCATCTATATGATTTAGCATGCAGTTGAGAAATTGTATCGGATTTCGGGTCTAGACTACATGTTTGAATGACACTCAACAATTTTCCATATTATTTTCAGCCTGTACTTCAAATCTTATTAATATTATATATAAGTTTCAGCATATTTGTCTATAATATTATATTACTAATAAAACAAGTGAATACGAATTGCAAAAGTCCTTTTTGAAGACTGCTTCTTTATTCAAACTAATAATGAATATAAATATAGTAAGCAGACTCAGTAATGAGTATTATGGTTACATTTTTTAGCAACATTGTTTTCAGTTGTTAATCTTTTTGACTTTCACTGTTGGAAAATAATCCTTAAATATATCAACATCATTAGATGGAAGCAGTCAATATATTTTAGTGTAATAGATTGACTATATTGTTATAAAAATCTGGTAATTATCAATTTGTAGATAAGTGTAATATTTCCAGTAGGACTGCCATATTAATTAAATATTATAAGTTCTATATCCATCATCATGCATGGACTGCTTGGATTTGGTGTTGATTCATTTTGATTTATTATTTAGTCATGCTGATAAACAGGAGAATAAAATGATCAGTGAATGTAGCTTCCATTTCATGATTCTTACATTATATTAACAAAACAATCAATGTTAAGCTTTGGCTATAATTTAGATCAACTCAGTTCTAATGTTGTTTATCCAGTTTCCAGATTGGTAACTCAAAATAAAATTGATAATTCAATGCAGTTTTCTTTAGAGAATAATTTGTAACATTAAAATATAATGTTTTGGTTTTGAGATTCATTGTAATTATTTCTTTTGTTGGGGTTGGTTCATTTTCTATGGCCATCAGCTAGAGCTTGGACAGGAAGCTGCAAGCAAGCACTACTCTAATATTTCAAATACTTCAGCAACAGGCAACAGTTATAGTTTATCAACTATATTAAAAAAAAGAAAAAGATGAAACATTGTTTATATCTGTTTACATGCTCATTTAAAACCGGGAATTCTTTTGTTTTTAAAAGGTGAAACTTTGAAACATGTGTAAAAAGTTTAGGGTCACATGGAAAATAAAGGTGGGTTGGATCACCAGACACAAAACCATTTTATGCCTAAGTGCATTATCAACAAACAGTGATGGTCTAGAAGTGAACAAAAGTCTGTGTCATCTATATCAACTGATGGGGACCGTGCATCCCTCCCACATGAATCCATTTAATACAAAATGTAATTGTATTAGTTGTGAATTTCTTTGGATGTCCCTGCATTGCATAAAATGTTTTACAATTTTGTAAATTTATATGGACAACAACATTATTATTATGACAGTTGTATACCGGTATTCCATCTACAATCAATCATGTGTTGTTTAACATATATTGTAATCAACTTCTCCTTTACATAATACATTATAACAGACTCCTTGAAAAAAGTTCTCCTTGCTGATATCTTGCTTGAGTTGTATGATAATAAATACTGGATGTTAACTTAACAATAAGTTCAGATTGGAATGATACTTTAACTGTGTATTTAATAGTATAGATGCGACCTGTTTTATCAGCCAAGCCTCTACACCAGATACAATACTGATAAAATGTGGACATATGACACTTTCTCTGATATCAAATTACTTTAAGATATTAGGCCTTCTGTAGCCCTTATTTTGATGTTTTATAAATTCCTTAGATATAGTTGCTATGTTTTTGAAGCAATTGTAATATATTTGTTCATCTTCTGTTTGTTTTAGGAAGCAAGTTCATTTTTTCAATTTAAATGCATGAAGTTCTTAGCTCACTACAAGTGGCACATCATTATACACTGTATTGTCAGTTTGTTAGAAACAATGAGTTCTTTATATTATGTCTTAAAAGTGAAGACTGTTTCTCATTAATATGGTTTATCATAGCATTGTATGTATCAGATAACAGTAGTTAAAAGGGATATGAACCTTATGGCAGTTCCCTTGCATGAATCATTACTAAAGGCCAGAACTGCCCAATCAGATGCTAGAATTATTACATGATTATTAGTAAATTTAGAGTTGCCATTGGTCAATTTTTGTTAATACCAGAAGTAATCAATCAGATGCTAGAAAGTATGACACAATAATAAATTTAGAGTTATGATTGGTAAATTTTTAGAGAAGAACATAACTGACCAATCAGACAATAATATTATTACACTCACAGTTGCTTATAAATTTAAAGAAATTATTTTTATAACCTCACACCTAGATTACTTGCGTACATTTTTTCAGCCTTTGTATTTTTGGTATAAATGATAAAGACTAATTCTGTAAGAAATATAAGTGTATAAAATACTGTCATACCATTACAGATACATTTATCATGTTTCTATGGAAACATATTGTTATAGATAAGAAACATGATACTATTTATGATGCCAATATTAAACTTCAGTGTTTGCTAACAGCTGAACAACATTTTATAGAAATAACCACTACTTGAGAGGAAAAAACTTGCATCCATCTGTACTAAAAAAAACAAAAACATTATGATTTGTCACGTTATATTACAAGTCATTCCTAGTTCATCATTACATTGCAGTTTTCATTTAGATTTTAGTTTGTAATTTGAATAAATCAATCTTAGATTAGTATAATGGTCATCTAAATTAACTCTAAATGCTAATGTGTTACAGTAACTTTAAAGTTACACAGCTGATTTTGATTTAAGTCACAGTCATTGGTAAGTTTGAAATCAGATACATTGTCAAGGCCAGACAAAATTGTCATGCTTAATAATATGGTTATAGCCCTCGGCTGATCCTGTACCTTAATATTCTTAGTAAATTCTTACAGCTAGAAATTGAGGAAAATTAGTATATTAAGTAATCCAGAATGTGATTTTTCTAACCGTAATTGTGTTAAATGTGCAGATTTAAATAAAACAAGTAGTTTTACATACATTTTGCTGAATTTGTCTACAGAAATATGATTTGTACTTGAAAAATTTGCTGTGAATCTGATCTGAATTTTGTGATAAAAAGTTTTAAGATTGTGCTTGAAATCATGGTATATTTCACAATAAATACATTCACATATTAGTATGTTTGACCGTTAAGTAGTCATTTCACATATTTTATGATGTATTGCTTATTTATGTTTAGGTATTTATTATTTAAATGGTATCAAGAATTTGTTTATGGGTCATCTGATAACTTGTCAATTATTTGGTCATGTATCTAATTTTATACCCTCTGGGCTTCAGGTGTAAAACATATGGCCATATTATACTTATATGCAAATGAGTAACTTACAAGAAAGTATATGTATGTATGTAGATTGTGTACAAACACTGTGTGTGTACATATATATATGATTTTACCTCGTACATTACCCTACAATTACTGTGTATTGTTAATGATTGTTATACTCAAACTTAACTCATTAGTTGACATGTTGTTTGTCTATTTCTAACTTTACTTCTTGTGGTTAATGGTTGATTTTTAACCTGTTTTCTTCAGCTAAATATTTTTTGTTGTCCTTTTTGCTGTGTGTATAAAACAAAAATTCATAATAATAGTCTTATTGTAATTAAAATGTCAGCATTTTTTTGCAGCTATCAACCATTTTTGCAGCTACTTTAACATTTATTAATTTTGTTTTGTTTTCTGATTTAAACATGGGGTATAGTTAAAAATGATCTGCAACTGCTGTTTTAAGCAGTTTTTAAAGTAACTGTTAATACTCAGTCAGTCTTCACGCTATCCCACTAGCCCACAGTCCAGGGCTAGTAAATTTCTGTTCGGGCTAGTGAACTTTCTCAAAATTGTGTTTTCGGGCTAGTGGTAAATTTTCTATTTTCAATAGTCCACTAAAAGTTCGGGCTAATGCTTTTAAAAAATTAGTTTGAACACTGACTCAGTAATCTAGATCTGATAAGAAGAAATGCACCTTCATGTTCATATATTCTTGACTTTATTCAATGCATTCATCAACAGTTCAACTGTTTATATTATTATGTGTGTAAATTCAAGGTCTGTTTCTTCACAATATGGTTAAATGTTATCATTGCCCAATAAGCCCACTTTGATTTATTGCTTTCCACTTGGGAATAGTAATAATTTTTTTAGCTCTTTTAGTTAAGTTTTTCTGTTTTAAATACAATTTCATAGGTGTTACAGCATTAGTTCCTGGTGTTTGCTAACCTGAGACCATCCGTATGTCTTAATTCTGCCAACTATTGACTTATTTTATTGACTTTTGTCATTCAATTTTGTCTTGCTGACATTTTTGTAGGAGTCATAATTTCCAAAATGAGAAAAAAACACATTTAAAAAAATGTCTGCCAACATACCAACACAATATTTTATAGGTTGTATTACTTGTAAGTGGAAACTAGGTGTTTATTTTTGGTCATATGATTTACAACCAGTGAAAATAAACAGGTGATTTCTGAAAATAATGTCCCTGTCTGTTTGAAATCACCTGTTTTCATGAGCATACAGTCAATATCAGCATACTCCCCCCCCCCCTGCTAATGACATGGTATATTTTGTAGCTTGGTTACAGTTATATAAGGCTGAAACTTTATTCATTCCCAGTAATTAAACCAATCAGTCACATCATGTTTGGTTGATATGATATTACAGTCTAATTGGCTGTCTCGAAATTCCAATCAATGTTTATGCATTAGTTAGTTACCAATTAATGTTTGATTACACATCAACACACCTTTCAATATCATGTTATATACTCGTAGTAAACTAATTAATCAAACAATTTGACCACATTCAATCATTGATTTTATGTTTAACGAGTCATTATTACCAAATTTACATGATTATGTTTGATCATATGTAACGTGTCATTCAGTTTGCCCTTATAGTAATGTAATATTGTACAACCTGCCGAATCTTTGAAATTTTTTATGTGAAATTCTGGATGCCTTAGATAATAATTATGTGGAATAATTTGTTAGATCTTACGAGCCTGACTAAACTTCTTGGATTATATCATACGGTAGCTGTTCATTGTTACATTATATATTATATTATAGAATAAAGTTTGACATTTTTAGTGTTTCTTAATATTAATGTGGATATATGAGAAATTTATTCCACTAATATTGTTAGTTCATTATTCATATGAAAAGGATTTCTTTGGTTTAACTTTTTATGTTAAATTTACGTAACACTTATGATGATGATATTCCCAAATTTCATTTAAATTGTGTGATTATAATGCTTAAAGATGATCAAATTAAAGTTCCCAGGACATCTAAGTATAACTTTAAGTGTTATAATATAAAAATGTTGTACTGCTATGGAAAGACTTAACAACGCATTGACATTTGCTGCTTATATGAATTGGAATCATTGCAGTATTAACATTTCCTTATAATGCTTTGTATTTCATGAATTATAAGTTCATGAAGTATGAATAACTATTTCTCAGATATTAAACCTTGAAAGATGAGATTATTGCCTCCAAATATTTATGCAAACTACACCCCTGTAAATGGGTGTACTTGTATTAAATTAAATACTTTAGTGTGACCAGGGTTAATTGGCTATTGAGATAAACAACATCAAACCAATTAAATCACTTAAGTTAAAATATACCAGAACACTTATAAGAACATGTCCTTACATATATATACAAATTGATATTTTACAATACGTATGATGATATAAGAAAGTTCTCAAACACATTACATATAGTATTGGTATTTCTGAATCAATGATTTCTATATTATAGACATTATAATACCATGTTGTTCTGTCTTGCTTATTTTATTGTCTTCATTGGGTTGCTACAATTACCATATCTTGTTGAAAAATTGCAAGCCTCACCTGATAAAATCTTGTTCCATTTGTTATAATTATGGTCATCAAGTAAGACTGTTTTAAGGTGCAAGGTGCTTTTTATGTTTCACTCAAGTACCGGGTAATGTAATCTTAGGCACTGTATTAATGATGGTTCTGTTAACAGACATTTCATTCCATGCTAATTTTGCTGGAACCTTTGCTTCTTGTAGAAATGTTCTCAGATAACTGTTGAAGGAATGGTTTACACTTGTTGCTTTCCCTTTTATTTAGAATGTACAGTGCTACATGACCGTTAGTTGCCACAAAAGTTGAACAATATTAAATCAGATTAATTAATTACTCAATGGGTGCAGAAGACATGTCAGGCCCAAGTCTTCTGCCTAAATTTTGATGAGGTCTGGTATAAAATTTAGAGGTTTACTGACCACATGTATGTATCATAAATATCATTATGGTGTGATGAGATACTGGCAAGTTTTCCTGAATTAATTTTTTCTTGTGTATGTTGCAGCTTAAAGACAACTTTTATAGCTCCCTATTTTGTGACAGAACTGTTTCCACAGACACAGTTGCTTAAATTGTTCATCAATTTTGGAAACTGAACAATACTTAATTTTTATGCGGACCTATATACTATGTTTTCCACATCCCCCTTATACTCCTTCCCGTTCCATGGTGTGGTGCAAGTCTTTGCAAGTTCAGTTTCCATGACTACATGTACTTTCAGTACTTTGTTTAACTGATCGCTTTGTTTGCTTAAGCCTTGGGTCCAGTGTTATAACTAAATGAATCAAATGTAACATTACACACATTCTTGCGAAAATCATTTTTTTACTAAGATAATCAGCTACGTTCTGTTGTTAATGTTTTGATTATGGACTTTTGAAAAAGTTCAATTTATTCACTATTCAATCATTTGCCGTGAGTCAATCCTGGCTGCAACAAAAGTAATTTAATTACATGATTGCATTAAATTATTGTGAGATAAAAGCTTTATGTATTGTCAGTATTTGTTAACATATTGTTAGAGTTGTCATATATGTGGTTGAAGTATATATTCACTTACTACTGTATAAAGGAAGTGAGCAATTTTAATGTGTGAAGAAATGCCTGCAAAACATCCTGTCCTACATCAAAGAGAATATTGGTTTGTAATAGGAGACATCCACTAAAGTAGAGAATATATAACTTAATAACAAGTTCAATGACATACATGATAGTTGATCATATTCTTGGTTTCATTATATACAGTAAAACCAGTGTTAGCTACCACCTCCAAAAAAAGGTAGCCCTGTGAGTAAAGACCATTCTTTTAAACACCATAAAACTATTATTTTTATAACAAAATGACCTCTGGATAAAGGCTACCTGTCAATAAAGGCCATATTTTTCTTTCCCAAAGGTGGCCTTTGTTAACAGGATTGACTGTATATAATGTTGATGCAAGATTTTGTCAGTGAGGAGGTTTTTTTCTACTTTGTTCTGTGGTCTTAATGAGGTAACACCCAACATGAATGAAAACTTGTGAATGCGTGACTTAATTAAGGAGTATATAAGCACAGTCTTCTCATGGCTTTAAGTATGACTTGGTGCTTTTTATCAATAAAAGTGCCTTATAGTGTCTAGTACTCAGACAAGACTTTGTGTATCATGTATTAATACTATAAATATGAAATCCCTAAAAATTACCTATTAACCCTGTGTGATTGCACCAGCATTTCTTTATATTGTTTAAAAGTTATTTTGGTAAATAATACATTTTTCATCTCAACCAAAGATATCAACTTTATGGTAGGCTTTGTTAGACCTGTCCCTCGGCACTGTTTATAAAATATATACAGTTTATGTTTGTCTGGTTGAAGTCATGTTGACATCGGTTTATCAGTTTTGTCAATTTCATGAACATGATGGTCACCTGAAGTTTGACTACATTTAGATTTGTATCTGAGATGTTAAGATTGAATGCTGTTAGCTGGCTGTCATCACATACACCTGTACTGATATGAGTGGTCAGATCAGCCCTCCAGCAATGAAAGTTTTAGTCAAATCCTGTCCCTTAACAGAATACAGATGTCATAAATCATGACTATTGACTACCAAATTTGCCCAAAATTTGTAAAACCATTTTGAAGTATTTCAGTTCACAAGTTTGTGAAATAAATTACAGTTTTTAATATATCTTAAACAATTAACCCTTGAATGTTTAATTAGGATTAATGCGAAACTGCATTGCTTGATGAAACCTGAGGATTCATTTTATTGTGTACGTAGAAAATTTTGGATGTTAAATTTCTGAGAAATTAAGTCTCATTAATTTAAACCTTTTACTTTGTTAGAAGTCAGCAAGTTTATAAGTGGTGTGTATGCTATGCTATAAGTCCTGATTTAATTTTCTCTGTACACAGTCAAACCTATGTTAGTGATCACCTCCAAATAAAGACCATCTTGTGAATAAAGGTCATTTGTTGAAAAACTGTTGTTGATTATTTAGGTCAAAATGGCCTCCGAATAAAGGTCATATTATGTGCTACCCATGATTGGCCTTTGTTCACAGGTTTTACTGTATTTTGCACTCATTGTTTGAAGCTTGATGCAGTCCATTGTAGTCCGTTTGATGTTAGAACATGCATGTTGTTCAATGCTTTATAATCAATGATGCAGCATGACATTCTGAAAATGCCTGTGTAACGGTGATGTTTTAAATCAGAGTTGGGATATTCAATCAATTTCTTTTTCTCTTACAATCAGCTAAAAGTGGTTAGGCCTAAAACATTGTTTGTTTCTTGTAACATGCTCATAAAAAATACAGTAGGTTAAGGTCAGGCCCTGAGATTATAAAACTTGAGATTGGTCTATGGGCTCAAATCTCAAATAATTCATTCTCTAAGTATTATGACTGAAATGATAGGACTTACTAATGTTTGAATACATATTCAGATCATTCATGTTGTCAGAATATCAAATGTAGCAATAATATCATTATTTTCTGATCATAATTAACATAAAAACATTAAAAGACAAGATATGAGATTTGAGCTTGGAGACCGATAATAAAAAGTCTAGGGTCATGGGGAAATTTTAGGGTAGGCTTGGTAACTAGAAACAAACAATTGTTTACACATTAGGAATACATAGGAATACAAAAGAATACATAGGAATACATAGGAATATGAAGATTATGATTTTTGTATTCTAGGGAAGACTTTGAATATGAAAGAATTTTCTTTGAAAACTTTTGGCCACAAAAAAGAAAGGCTGCAATTAAAAAAACTTTTTTTTGTCAAAATCACAAAAATATTTTAAGTAGATTTTTGAATGAGTCAGTTGTGAAACTGCATGTAAACCAACAGTTTTTAAAAGGGTGGCCTAGATATTAGTTTCCTTTGTAAGAAGCTTCTCCGTAGTGTTCATGTATGCACATGAGCACATGTACCGGGTATGTTTGTGTGCTATTGTACTTTAATTACTATATGTAGCCTTAATGGACATTTAATAAGATTGTATTCTGAAACATTCAAATTAATATTTTACAACTAAAATCATACATCTAGTTGTTTAAGTCTCATGTTTTAGTGAAATGTGTGCTGACAGCAATGGTCATTAACACGTCTGTTACCTGTAATATATATAGCGGTTTACTGTGTATATACACTGTTGTTGACAGCAGTAGTTAGTTATCTATTTCCTTCTTGGTGGCAAATTGAAATTTATTTAACCAACATTTACTTAAAATTACATTATTGCATTATGAATCATTTGTAATATACATGTATGTATATTTGTTGAATTTGAAGTTGGGTTTTTACTTTTCATGCAATTGTATATAAAAACATGGTGGCTTAAATTGATTTTAATTATCATACATTTTACTTTCAATGGTATACTAATATCAAACTATACGAGTGTGTTGATAAAAATGTGACGAAATTGTTCAAATTAGCTGGTATGAATTATTTTCTTGTCTGCTTCCTGGAGAACATATTTATTATGCTTGAAGGGATGACACGTTCGTCAGCTATTAAATGGTCACAAACCCACAACCTTTGGTTTAGGAACAAACATCTTATACTTACTCCATCCATGATATATCAACCCCCTCCACAATAATAAAATGTGCATGTAAAAAAGTGTGTCAAAGAAGAGACTGATTTTTATCTGTTAGGGGGTTGTGACCGTGGTCTAGTAGTAAATCTGTGGATTTGTAACCCAACGATTCAAGTTTAAAACTCATTAATAAACAGTCCAGGAAAACTTACAGGCTATAGGTGAACTGGCTGTATATAAAACTGAAACATCACTCAAAAATGGTATTTGACCCACTAAAACAAACAATTTCATGGTACTTGTTAGGTAAGAAGTGTTATATATTGATGACTATGTCAGAATTACCCAAATATCAGAGTACCAGTAATTAATATGTACTGTATAAAATATGTTTCTCATTGTATACATTTTACTATATTTTCACTATATATTATTGAATTTGGATTTGGATGAATATTGTGTGACTTCCTTATACTTTTAGAAGAGATCATATAAATGTATGAGATGTTTCAGTACTGGATGTTTATTGTTCTCCAGTTTAATACCTCATAGCTGCATTATCTTAATAAAATAATCAACCTTTTATCAAAGGTTTCTTGTTCTCCGAAGATATATTAAAAGCTGCTACATGCCCATACTCACAGTGACTGTTTTATTGCTGTCCCTATATAGTACATGCATATACATGTATGTACATGTTGCACTAATGTTTTGTGCTAATGTGATAAATGAATTATAGTTATGTTATTATAATGGTAGTGGTATTTTTACGACGGTGAGCATTAATTATTATTATAACAATTAAGCTGCCTAGAAATTAAAATTAAGAATGCAAAAAAAAAAATGCTCAAATACTACTTCTTAAACAAACAAGAAAAACATCCCTTCCTTAACAAATTCATATCACTCATATACCAAGCTGATTAATTACTGAAAAACAGTAACTGTTGTATACTGTAAACATATTTTAGAAAATTATACTGTTTAGTTTGAGTTTCAGCTATAAAATGTTCACTCTTATGTACATATATATAAGGTCAATTTTGTACATGATGTATACATTGTTTTCTTGTAATATATTTATCTTCACATAGCTAATAAATAATAATAATAATAATAAAAAAAGAATGCCGAAAATAAGATGCCATATGCTCATCAATACAGGGGATGTAACAAAGAAAATGACCCAAGTATCCCATATTTCCATATTATTTTGTGCTATACATGTATCATAATTATGTATTTTCGTATCTAATTTACAGGTGTATCATTTATATGGACTGAATACATCTGTGGATATAACAGTGACAGAAACATCTATAAGTCTACAGTGGTCTATCTTAGAATCAGATCTGACTTCTACCTATAATGTGTTTCACGGCATTGAAGGGACTGTGGGTGGAGCGCTAAATGAGACGGTCACGCTACCACCCAATAATGACACGGGGATCACCCATACGATATCAGACCTGTCTGCTGGTCAGACATACTTGGTTGAGATTAAAAAAGATGACACAAGAATATTTTTGGACGATATTACTACAAGTAAGTATTTGTGTTTGAGTCTGAAGTGTGAACATTTCTATCTATTTTACCTACAAACAATTCAGTCAGTTAAGAAATTTGATCTCCTCTTCTGATCAGGCTCTGACCAGTTAGTCTAAATGTTTGTCATGTATGAGAGGACAACTAAATGAGTCTGACTTCTAGAGAAGGATGGATCTCAGTCCACTTGTAAAACATTGATGGGATCTGGTAAAAATTAGAGAATTACTTCCCCTGATCGGTACATAAGAGAGGCTACTATAGAAGCCTATGTGGTTACAACAAGGGAATGGTTGCACTTAGAGAACAGTTTATCAATCAGTCTTATATGCCATTTCTGTACAATCTATCACTTAAGATCAAAACAAATTATAAGTTGTTTTTTTACATCATATGTCAATTAAACCTTCTTTATTGTAAGAAATTTACTATTGTGAATTAAGCAGATCTGGTAGAGCTCTATATTATGTCTGCTTAGCAGCTATACAGTGAAAAAAAAGACTGTATAATTTACTGCCTCATAAATATGATATCTGTGTCATTATACTATCATACATTATGTAGTAATAATCCTTATAACTGTCACTGTTTTGTGTCAATATCGAATAATCATGATTTCTAGTCACATGTACATGATTTGTACAATGTTTTCTACAAGTACAGAATGTGTTGGTTACCATGGTGTTTTATAACATTCTGTGATGACAACTCTCATTTATATCTGTGTCCAGACTCCTCATTTTGTTTTATAAGCAAGACAGACAATAAATTTAAGATTACATCTTGTGTCATTTACATACATTTTATAGTTTTAATATTACCTCAATGTTGAGACTGTCTGAAAATTCTCATGGAAAAAATTGCAATACAGTTAATTTTATGGTAATTTTGCATTGACTGGAAAGGAAACCATTACCATTCCTTCAAAATTTGAGCCTCACACCTAAAACTTGTCTGTTTCTGGTTACCTGACCTATGTAGATACATGTACCCTATTTTTCCCAATACCCAATACTTTTTATTTGTCCCCAGGAATAGTTCATCCATTTTCTCACTCTTTTACTTTTCCACACGATTTCAATAGCAAAAAAGAAATCCCTGACCTACCTACCCACCCATCCGATTTAAATGAGCATGTATCTGGGGAAAAAAATGTTTTGGCCTTAGTTAAGTGCGATCCTATGTATTTACTGGTATAAATTACTTGTTACTTGTTGATAACATTATCTTAAAGCTGGTTACAGTTAAACTAAAGTAAGTGTTCAGAATGGAAACAAACTAGTATTGTACATGTGTAGTTTTATAACAAACCACATCCTATAAATTATTCAAACTCATAGATGGACACAATGATGGGATAGTGTGTACCATATGATTATAGTCACTATATCATGTTTTCATATACAACATTCTTTATTAATGTATATACATGCACTTTGTCAGTACTTTGGTACATTTTAACCGTAACCCAACATTTTTAGTGTAAAATTACCCTAAATTCTCTAACAGCAAATTCTGAAAAAAAAAGAAAATGATTTTTGTTGATATGTCTACCCTATTACTTCGGTGAAGTATCAGTAAGCAATGACATTTTTTCTAGTGTCACCAATTTTCTTTATGAAAATTTTTACAAGTACGAAAATATCCAGCTAAATAAATTACTGGTACAACAGCTAGAGTTTCTTCAAACAGAAGTTCAATATATATACTGATGTGACTATATGTTCACATAGACAAGGTCATACCATGCTATCCGAGAAATCTAGACTAATTTAAAGACATTGTGACAACCAAGTGTATTTTTGGAAAACAAAATAAGAGCTTATAAGTACCAATATTTGCGTATATAGGAATACAACACTTAATTATAGGGATACAAGACTATTTCTTACGTCACAACCAATTTACATACCGGGGCATGTCGAGACAGAGCTTCATATTACTAGATATATATTTCCTGTATTTTTGTCATAATTTGTTGAAACTAATGTTACCTCCAATAAACTCAAGTACGAATGTGGAGACTTCATGGTATGAAATTCTTCTAATAACTTTACTTGATTAATTAATGTAAGGTTGATAATGTCAATATAATCAATGTTTACAGTTCACTATAGTGTGTGTATGTAGATGATTTATCAAACCAGTCATGACTAAGGGGTCAAGTGGCCCCCATAAACAGATTTAGAATGTTTGAAGTATACTGAAAACAATTTTGAAGTATTAAGACATGTTTTTCTTGCACTCAGTGCCATGGGAAAGCTCTCATGAAAGAAGAATTGTCACAGGTTGATATCAAACATGCTCTAAGTCAGTGCTAGATGATCTATCACCATTTATTCACATCTTCGGACTTCATTCATGTGCTTAAAATTACTTGAAACTACTATATCAGATAGTGAATTTAGTAAATGAATGTCCAACATGTAACCACTTGACCACCATCCCCCCTACAGTTGAATGATAGTTCAGCTTTCCATCGTGGTCACTTGCTTGATGCACATGAATTTTGATGCGGACAAAAGTATGGTTTTTTTACATCAGCCATGCAATTGTTCAATTCCCGTTCCATGATGCAGTGCAAGTCTATATAAGTTCAGTTTCCATGAGTACTTTCAGTACTTTGATTAAAAGCATGTTGTGAACATGCTCGTCAGAATCTATGTACAAATGACTGAATGCTTAGTACAGGGTGAAAACACTAGGTCTATATTCACTAACATTTATTTCTAACTCAGACTTAGACTCTGACTTGGACTCAGACTTAGCTGAGATGATCTTCAAATCTGTATTCACGAACGTCTTTTGACTCAGACTCAGCTGAGATTAATTTTTTTCATTGATTTAAGCGCCATTTTTGAAATTATGTGACGTCACAAGGCACGCACCTGCAAGCGTTCATGGTTTCAAGATAGCTGATATCAGTATTAAGGCAACCAGCAGTGGAAATAGTCCGTCGTGGACCAGGCCGGCCGATATACGACTGGTTCGACTTGTTAAGGACCAGTGGGAATTACTTTTCGGCAAAGACCCTACTGATGGATTGAAATCCAAATAAAAAAGGATTATAGATATTTTTCATATCAAACATGAGTAATAACACACTTAAAAGATAATCTAGAACTACAATCTTACAATGGATATTAGGATATATCCAACATGCATCAATTTATGATCATGAAACAAGTTTTATTATTACTAGATAACTACAATTGAAACTTTTCGACTTTTCTCCAATATAAATCCTTTATGCAAGTGTCGAAGTTTATAGTAAGCAGAAACAGTTAAAATTAACAGCTTTAGACTGCCCTAAGTCTACAAATTTTAGACTCAACATTTCAGACTCAGACTCAGAATTTCAGACTCAAACTTGAGACTAAATTATTTTGTGAATACCATTTTGGTCGCGCTGAGTCTAAGTCTGGGTCTTAAGTCTAAAATTGACTTAATCTCAGACTCAAATGCGTTAGTGAATACGGGCCAATGGCTGTGGATCATAGGGTAAGTGGCTATCCGATCCAATCCACAATTCAACACTTACGATCCACAAATCGTATCACAAACCTTTTGTTATCAAGTAACCCATCTAAAATGTAAACATTGCAGTCCTGAATACAGCTTAATTTCATTTTCTTTTAGGAATAATGAAATAAATCAATATAAATTGGTCCTATGGCTTAAGTTTATACATAACGGATGATAACCCTTCCAATTAATGAGTTTACCAACATCATTTTCTGGTTTAAGCCTGAGACCCATTACTTAAAGATTCTGTTGGACCTCTTGGCAAACAAATAAGTCCATGATGAGACAATATATATTCAGAGAAAAGGGATTTTCAAGAAGAAAGAATACACTTAATGTTAACAAACAAACAAGATCGCGAACCACGAATCTCAGTAATGACAATTATTCCTACTCGATTTTTTCAAATTGATTCATGATTACCCGAGTACTCAGATACTCGCCACAGCCCTAGAAAACACCATGTTGAAGATATGTAGATGATAATTTTTGTATTTTTATTTTACAGAACCATTCCCTGTGGAGAGTGTGGAAGTATCGAGTGTGACCTCATCATCCTTTTACGTTTCTTGGTTGCCTAGTAACCTGAGTACACAAGATTCATACCAAGTTATTATACAAGGACTTACAAACAGTAGTTTCCAGTTTGAATCTCAGAATGTCACAGAGACTGGTGTATCTATACAAGGTCTGACACACAGCAGTAATTATTCTGTTACCGTGGTTACATACAGTAAGGGTGTGGTCAGTGAACCATCTGAAACAGTAACTATGAATACAGGTAAGTTATGTCCAGGTGGTGTAATCAGACATACAGAGGCTTTGTACATTGTAGCTAGTGGGCTTATTGGATTATTACTCTTATATTTAGCTAGACTGCTTGCTTTTGCGAATTTCTTTCAGGATTTTCAGGATGTCTTATGGCATGTGTTGGTACCCACCATGAATGGTTCAAGTTGTGGATGCATTGACCGCTTTAGATCAGTATCATTCAGAATCTCAATAAATGTGAAAGTAACATTTTCATGATTGCTTTCATATTTATCAGTCTATCTTCTTCCATGTATAGTTTATGAAACTGGTGATAATACTCCAGTGTTATTAAAACTTGATATAATAATCCAATATACACATATCTGTTAGTGTGCTAGAATTTCACAGATTTATTTTGTTGTACATGTTCATCTCTCACAGCTCCATTACCTCCTATTGATGTTACTGTGGTTGCCATAGATACCAGCAAGTTAAATGTCACATGGAAAACACAAGCTGACAGTATTCAGGTATGTTGTACCCAGAATTCAATAGAACTGAGCTCATTTAATATCTTCACAGTTAATCTACATGACTATTATAAGACATTGAATATACAATACAAGCAATTTGAGACGTGAGCTTATCAGGGGGGATGTTTTATGAAATATTTTACCAATGTGTACTGTCTTTTACTATATCAATTAGTAGTTACTAGAGTATGCAGAAATATTTGAATCTAATTTTGAGTCGCGGAGATATTGTCACGAAAGTGTACGATGTGTATCCATTAGCAGGTGCTCGATGACCTAGTGTACTACCATTGTATATAGTACTAAAAACATATAATACAGATTATGGAATTTTGTCAGAAACTGCACTGAATATTTTAATTATTGATGTGCAGTAATTAAGCTTATGTTAGTTGTATGTATTATGAAAAAAAACATGTCACATACTGTGTTGTGAATTATCAATGTGTAAACTTGAATTCTACATTGGCTTAAATTGTACAAAATTTAGAATTTTGCTAGTTACTGATCATGCATCATGGAATTTATCATATTATACTGTCGCTTAAATATGTATATAGTTCCGGGTGCTCATAAGATGTCAGAAGTTGAGGTCAAAATGACCTAATAGCTGATATAATTTGAAGAGTCAAGAAAAAATCCCTTCTTGTTGTAATAGTAAATTTAACCCTTTGGTACAAATTCTCAAGAGTCAGAATGCTTTATTTTGAACATTTCAAGACTCAGAATGCTTATTTTCTGGATCAAATGAATGCACTGTAGATATGTTAGTTACCATGTGATGTCAAATATAAATCTGAATTAAGTATCTCTCTAGTTTCAGTCATTTAACACTGTCTACTTCTGGGGACAACCTGTGTGTGGTTTGTCTGTTGGTGCATGTATATGCTATTTTTTCTTTCAATGAACTAAATATGAATATTTTCCTGTTATAGGATGGTTACATTCTGAGTTATACATATAATACAACGACTGGTGATGTACTAAATGAGTTGACAGTGAATGTTACATGTAGTACAAGTAATCTGATGTTTTGCGTACTCACGATGCCCGGGGTACCGGGTCAGGTGTATGAGATCAAAGTACATAGTAAGCTAGGAACTGCGGCTAGTGAACCTACAATGAACATGCACTCTACCAGTAAGTGATGTATACATTTATCATGAAGAATTATTACAGAGTATATAATATGTTATAAATGCTGACGTCATCAAAATATTCTGAAAAGTGGTTAATTCCTGTTATGACTTAAGAACATTGATTAATTTGTTGTCTGTGTAGTGTAGTTAAGAGAGCTTATTGTGGAAGGGTTAGCACCAGTTGGGTCCCATGCGATTAAATTACATCTGATCAAACTCTAATACTGTCTGTAGCTTACAAGTTTACAACTCAATCCAATCCAATCTAATACACTTGTAAATTAATAATGTGCAATGTTTTGAAGATTCCATAGATGTAGCTATTTTGGAAAACAATAACATGGATATGACATTGATGTTTAATTAATGTGTGCATCTCATGATGCCATCACTATTTTACTTGATTATGTGGTCTCTATAAGGAATCCTTATAGTCTCACATACTTTGATACACCCTGTATGTACTTTTTTATGATAATTTCATTAAACGTGTATTTTCAGTTCCCCTTCCTGTGTCAAGCTTGGATGAAATCCTGAGTAATGATACATCTATCCATCTAGAATGGACTCTACCTAACAACACAGACTTTCACTACCGTCATTTTATTGTTCGTGTGACGAGTGTTAATGGTGCCATTAATTATGAAATTACTGGCGACCAGTCAGAACTCCCACTGACCAATTTGAAGTCAGGTTCTATGTATAATGTTAGTGTGATTGTTTCTACAGGATACGAGACCAGTGCACCTGTTGTTGGAGTCTTTTATACCCGTATGTACTTTATTTATACCTGATGTTTGTGATTTCCTGATCTGACAGGAGTGACAATATACTCGATATATCATGTCCTGAAAGAGCTATGAGTTCTGAGCAAAAGAAAAGTTGTTGATGAAAATATCTCAAGAAATGGCAAAGTTAAGGTCAATTTAATCTGTCCTGAAGGATATTCTTTTAGTTATATATGGAAACAATGTGGTTGAAATGGTTGGTCACATATGATTTCAGGATTTTTAATTTGGCTCTATTGACACCCCTGTGACAGATCACTGTTATAACTTGTCCAAGACTTTTAACCTCCAGAAGGAAGAATGATGTATTTAATCACTAGAAACACTTTTAATTTTTTTACCATATTTGTTCTTCTTCTGACTAAATAGTTAAACTGTTTTTGTTATTCGTAACAACCATTTTCTTGTTATTCAGGAAATGACATCAAATAGCGCATTTCCTGTAAAATAAAATGTGAACATGTTATGAATACATGTATTTTCATTTTAGGTGTCTTGATATATGATTGAATTAAACAAATCCTAGGAAGATGTAACTGGTTTTCTAACTGGTTATAATGCTTCATTTCAGATCCTGTAGAAATCGATCGTTTAACCAACAATGTATACCAGGATGCCACTAATGAATCATTCTCTGTTTACTGGACTATTCCTGACAATTCTACGATAGATAACTTTATCATTGATATAACACCCAGTCCAGACATTTCCGTGTTTCCAACGTGAGTATAATACCACATGCAGTCAAGCATCCTTAATTAAACCTGTATTTTGAAAGTTACTGTATCAAGAAATGTATACATGTAGTAGAACTTAAATATACTGAGTTACTGGGTATCGTAGTAATAACTTCATCTTATTTTAACTCATCTGTTTTTGAAGAACGAGTCAAGCTGTTGTGATCATTGCAGCGTCAACGTCTTGTCGTGCAAAATGTATGATGTAGCTCATGACTCAGAAACTATACGAGGTAGTAACATAAAACTTCATATTAGATGGATGGATGTCACTGAGGTGGTGAACAGACAAGCAGTAGCACTGCTCGCAGCATTCTTGTTATTTCACTACTGTTATATTCGTGACAAATGGTGTGTCTGAGAAAAAATGTATACTTCACTACATCTGATTCTTCTCTGTTTCCAAGTTCACTTTGACTGTGACTTACTGTAGTCAAGTTTTTATTATACATTGTCATTTTACACAAATAGGTTATATGGTTATTTATCACAACTTACTAATGTATAACATTCTATTTTTTGTACTCTAGGTTGTTAACGTCGGATACTCGAACTTATTTATTCAAGAATGTATTACCAGGGCGATCATACACAGTTACCGTGACTACAGAACTTTCAAACAAACAGTCAGACCCTGTGTCTGCTACTTTTTTGACATGTAAGTAAAAATGAGTTCATTTTGTATTTTCGTTTGGTAGATTTCTTTCTTTTCTTTTGTTTTTTAACATAAAGTGTATTCTTTGTTCTTAAAAATCCATTTTCTCTGGATATATTAATGTCTCATCATATTTTTAGTCTTTTAGATGGGTTATTTGATAACAAAAGATTCGTGATTCGATTTGTGGATCGTAAGTGTTGAATCGTGGATTGGATCGGATTGCCACTTACCCAACGATCCACAGCCCTAGAATTAAAATTGATCAGTTTCTTGGGTTGAAGCCAGTTTCAATTATGCTATCGTTGTGGGTATTCGAATTAATTCTAACCCTAAGTAGGCCTACTATTATGCTAATAATCATTGACAATTAAAATATTCAATCCATTTGATATATTTTTCAGTTCCAAATAAGCCAACTGATCTAAGTATTCAAGTTCTTAGTGGAGTAAAGGCCCTGGTGTCCTGGAAGGCTCCGCTAGCTGGGAGTGTGACCAACTATCATGTAGCCTTGACAGGTGGAGATGACATCAGAAATGAGACTGTGTCTGATACTGCATTTACTTTTGTTGGACTGGTTCCAGGAACTCAGTATAGTTTAAAGTTAGAATCTCAGTCTGGAGGTTTATACAGTAAACCAGACTTTTCAACTTTTACTACAAGTAAGTACTAAGTAGTATTCTTTTCATGTTCAGCTGGTTTAAAACATAAATGCAATTTTCAAATGAAATGTGCTGTGAAATAATTATTTTAGCAACCAGTTTGAACTGACTGAAGTCTTACACAATGACTGACATGATACCGGTATATTAGTAGGATCAACAAAATCTAAAGTTGTTGGATTGAATTATGAGTTTCTATGGCAATAAGATACATTGTATTTATAACGTCCAGTTATTTACTCTGTAGATTATTTAAATCTCTATCTAAAAAGCTTTATTACTATATAATGCTATTTTTATTTACTTGAATATTGGGGTATTTCTTATATTTTGTAACAAAATTTTGTATAAGTACTAACACTCTGTATTATATGATATAACAAGTATTTTCACATTGATCTATTTTTTTTTAAAAACTTCACTGATATGGAATACGGACGATATTTAATTTTTCTTTTTCAAATTTGGTGAAAAGTTTTCCTTTCTCACTTTTTGTCTGTTTTTGTTTACTGTTATACACAGAACCACAAGGTAAGGTATAGGTAATGGACACAGTGTATTATATTACATATTTATATCATACTTTGTAATATACTAGATTTCTTGAATTCTATATTACAATTGCGTGAATGCTGCTGATATTATATTCTCTGAAATTCATTTTTTTAGAAATAATGACATGTTTGATCAAAACTTGATAACGTCTTCTGATACTTGTAATAAATGTGACTTAATTGCACTAATTCACTTCGTTGTATAGTTTTTGATGAAATATTCAAAAAATTTATTTATCATATAAAGCTTAAGAAGAATTTTTCCAGAGCTATGATCTGTTTAAGTAACATTGGATATAATGACTGTCTCGAACAATTAATTATAAAGTTTGTCTGTAACTATCAAACTATTGTGTATTGATTGATTATATATTTTAAGAAATGTGATTATTGAATTAGTGTTATTTTTCTTAGTTACATATGTTGCTGTATTAGCTAAGCAAGCTGGAAGCTAGATAGCTAGTTGCTATGGTAATCTAAGCTAGGGTAGTGGGAAAATAGCACTTCATTTTATTTTCATTTGTTAGTTAGTTTTAATTCAATAATTTATAGTTGCTGTATTGAAGTTAATTGATTTTATGATTACTAGTAAATAATTCAGGTGTTATGACTGTCAGTGAAAATAATTATATAAATTAAAGAACAATTCTGACAATAGTATGTGTTGTAGATACAATGTAAACAGCATGAAATCTCTGTGTAGTTTAAAAACATTTTACGAGTTATACTTATGATTTTATTCTTGCCACATTAAATTTCTCTGTCATTGGTGCTAAATTAATCAGAACAGTGTGTAAGAAATACTGGTATGTGCAGTTGATAAAAACTTGTCTGATGATAAATAAGTTTTATTTAACCTGATGTTATGATAAATCTGTGATGGTTTAAAGAAGTCAAGCTGTATTTTATAATGCAAGAAATGTACATTGAATGTTTTATATAGTACAGTAAAACATGGTTATAGCGAAAAATTAGATACAGTCAAGTATTCATTTCCCATGTTTTTTTCCCATTTATTTGATATACATAGGTATGGTGAAATATTAATGAAAGAATTGCCTGTCACTGCTAGAAAATCACTATAACTGTAGTCTGCTGTATTTTATAAAATTTATGTGATACAAATGTATGTTATGTTATTATACACTCTATGAGAATAGTCAGACTTTGCGAAAGGCGCCATACTGGTGGACTTGTCCGATAGATTGTGTGTTGGTCCGGTAAAGAATCTTATCTCATTGTACTGTCTGTCTGACAACTTAATTACCTGACAGATTTCCTTTGGTCCGACAGGATTTTCAGGCTAGTCAGACCAAATGTCTGGCAGATTTTTTTACCTTTCGCGAAGTGTGATGTTTTTTTTTCTATGAGAATGTTCATGTAAACAAGAAAATATTGTGCATGTCAGATATGATTATCATTTTATCATTTTGAATTATTAACTCACTGGTTGACCTTTGACTTACTGGAGACAACAGCTACTGTATCAATACAACATTGATTCTATTTTTATATGTTAAAGAAATGTATGCAGATTCTGCACTAGACTGAATGAATTTTTGCTGTTGAAACAGTTTGGTCCTATTTTGTTTATTTCTAGTATATGAAGTTCAGTTTTCATGCATTATAGTAAAGATTAATGTATCTATACCATTACTTCTGTATTAATCAAGAATGTGTCACTAGTGGTAGGTCACATGCAAACTTGTTGATCCCTGGCCTCATGATTTAAGTATAAATCCTATAACACTTAACAGCAATGTTGCTTGTATAATGATGAAAAAAAACAGCAATAGTCAATGACTCAATACTTAAGAATTTATAAAATTAGCAGTTGATATCAGGAAACATGTATAGGGGACAGATTTTCAAAGAATCTTGTATGATTTAGATTTATTTATATATATTAAAAAATTAGTTGTTTTTCATTGAGCAAATTTGCTGTGTATTTCCATAACATAAAACTGGATTGTTACACAATCAAGTACTACATATTTGATTACAAGTTGTATATAACTAATTTTTGAAAATCAAGCTTATCTGTTGGACTTTGTGTTACTATATTGTTTATTTACCCTTCAGATCCCTTGGCAGTCACAGATCTGATGGTAACCATGTGGACGAGTCATTCTGTAACATTAAGTTGGGTGTCCCCTACAAACTCTAGCTTTGATCAGTATGAGATCACAGTAACACCTGATGATGTTTCATCTCCTATCATAGTACCAAGGTAATGTGACTTTTTTATATTTGTTATAATGATATATCTATCTAAGTTAATTAGTTACTGCCGCTTTTATTGCTGAATCGGATGTGAAATTCTATGGTCTGGCTAGATCCTAGGGTCCTGATAAAATCTAGGGTCAGACTAGATTCTAGGAACTGGTTATATTCTAGGGTCTTTCCTGCTAGATCTAGGGTCTAGCTAGTTTATAGTGTCTGGATTCTAAGATCCTGCTAGATATAATGTCTAATATATTTTGTATTTTCAGTAATATAACAGAATTAACATACACAATCAGTTCACTGAATCCAGGCGTGTTATATACCATAACCATGGTTACTGTATCAAGTGGTGTTTATAGTGAAACAATATCCACTGTTGTTGTCACAGGTAAATATCCCCTCATGCTATGGTTTCTTCTTTTAATTGATAACATTTTAAATGAATATGTTTCCTTATTTGATATGACTATAAAAATGGTCATGTTTAGATTTACTTTACCAAACAGATAGGTTGAAAACATTAAATTTAAATTTAAAAACACTTTTGCAAGAATATGACAATGTGGTATGATTCGACCACAAAATATTTGTATACTTTTACAGTTAGAAACTTAATGTCAGTGTAACAAAGGGTCTGTCCAATTACCATAAGTAATGCTCAGTTTTCTGGCCTGTAGATATGTGCTGTACTTCAGAAAGTAAGTATAATATCTAAGGGAGCTAACTAATTTCATTGTTTTGCAAGTTATCTAAATTAAGGTATAAAAATGGTGAAGATGATGTATTTTGTAATGCTACCTTCGTTCGATCCATTAATCAATAAATAAATATAATACCTAATATTCTTGTAGGAGAAATGAGTAAGTTGATGAGAAAACTAAATGTAAGATTAGTATGCCAGTGTGGCTGTACATTGAGGACATGATTATTTAGCAATGGTACTTTTTAATGCAAAACTCGTTAATTTTTTTAATGAAACGTAATTTCAAATTAATATGTATGTTTGAACACTGTACTGATGTATTGTATATTTATGTATGTTCTAGGTCCCCTCGCAGTGACTAATATGGATGTACAACCATATGGAACTGGTCTGTTAGTGTCATGGAAGACACAAAACACGAGTAAACAGTCTGGCTTCACTGTGAGTATTCTGTGGGATTGCTTTGTATATCAGCAAAAAGTTGAAAGTCTTTGTGTGCAATTTTAGCATAGAAAGCATTCATGTTAACTGTTAACTTAGGTCTATTCAATATGCATACTGTAGTTCTTAGTGGTAATTATTGTTAATTCTACGTATTCATCTGAAAAGATATTGCATTAGTATGACATACTTGTATGTACATATCTATGTTGGATCAAGTCATCATGTTGTCTATAGTGTAATGTTATAATAGAATTAAGAAGCCATACATCAGTCTGTATGGGTGAATTACATGTATACTTTTGTGAAGCTGTAGAAAGCATTTTATATAGATGAAATCGATTCAAATGAATATCTTATTTGTTATCAAAATTTTGTGCAATGTCCAATTAAGTGCATTTACCCATTATTGCTTATATTACTTTTAAAAGTTTTTTGAATTTGTTTTTACCAGGTATCTTACCAGGAGAAAGTAGAACCTCCATCCATCTCAGTACATCTACCTGCTGTAGTTTATACAGAAAACCAGTCAGAATACAGTGCTGAGATCCCTAATCTGCTCCCTGGAGGAACCTTCACAGTCATGGTTCAAGCTTGGCAGAATATATCTGGTCAGACTGCAGGGTCTTCTGTACAGGAAGTAGATGGCACTACAAGTAAGTATCACTACTACTGTGTACTGTTCTTCTTTAAATGCTACCTTTAATTTTAGTGATTGTCCCAGTTTTGTGGTTAAATTGATTAATTATGCCCTTTCAAAGAAAAGGGGGTATCTTACTTTGCATATGTCAGTCCGCCCGTCCGTTGGTCTGTCCGTAACCAAATCTAGTCTTGGCAATAAATAGAGAATGATTAGGCCTAAGCTCCTCAGATTTGATTTGGTGGTTGTTCATCACATGGATGACCCCTATTGATTTTGAGGTGAGTAGGTGAAAGGTCAAGGTCTTACTGTTCGGTGGACCTTTAGGGGGCATTAGGGATTTACAAACACTTTTTGTTTAGGCTTTGTAATGTGATCAATTATTTAGTAATGTATCATTTTGATTTCAGAACCAAAAGCTATCGAGAATCTGACTGCGAATGTGATTGATTCTTATACTATTGCCTTAGACTGGACTGATCCTTCTGACAGTATAGAAGGTCAGTATGTTGTGAAGCACAGACCCAGTCTAAGGAATCCAGATGCATCATGGGTGACAAATTCTACCCAGCGTTCTCAGATGACCTTGCGTGACCTTTTCCCTGGAGAGAACTATGTGATTGAAGTTTATGGAGTTAGTGAGGAAGTTTACAGTGATGTCAAGATAATTCATGTTATTTTAGGTAGGGTACAGGAAATCTCTAAGTTACTATTCTAAATTATATAGGCACATTGCATGTATGACCCTCAACCATTGTCTTCAGTACTCGTCCATAGGATACCATTTTTTACAGGTTATTACTAGGTCCTTGGTAGTATTTTTACTAGAGATGAAAACATAGTTCAACTTTCATATTTCAACAATAATGATTTATTTCAAATTATTCAGTCCTGTTTATACTTGAAAAAGACTTGTCCCTTTTTTCTATGATATTTTTTGGTTCCTTTTCTCTACAATGTCTTTTTCTGCAGATACTATGAAATAGTGAGCGCAAAACTATAACTATCTCTTCATTGTCATGGTTTTGCACTTTAAAAATAGCCAGTTTGACCTAGGATATTTTTGAAAAAGTAAATATCTTTGGTAACACCATGCAAGAGTATTCATGATCAAATACTTTTTTAGATTAAGCAATCAGTTCAGAATTTTGAATAAAACCATTTTTGGAAAAAAAGTCTAGATAGCATAGTTTTGCGCCGAACATCAAAATAAAATTAATGATATTTCTGTTATTTTCAGCACCACTGGCCCCTCAATCTGTCAGTGTACTACCAGACTTCATCACTTCCAGCTTTGTAAAATTACAATGGATTTACAATGATACTATTACCTATGTGGAGAGTTGGTCAATCAGTTACCATGACAACCAGGGTGTGGAAGTCACCCATACAGTTGTACCTGACCCACCCACTGCTAGAATCATTGAATTCACTGTTCCTGATTTAGTACCTGGCTTCACATACAATATGTCAGTACAGGCAGTTGTCAAAGATTTTATGTCGGAAGCTGTGTTTACCATAGTTACAACAGGTTAGAATAATTGAATATCTGTAACATAGCATTTAAAATAAGTGACACATTTGAATCTAGCAATTTTATTGTTAATAAACTAAACAAAGATTCAAACATTTACAACACAAAATACAACTCAAACATTATCATTCATGTGTAGTCCATGCAAATTTGAGTTTATATTGGTTTGTTTTGAAGAAATTTAACCATTTGTAACAGTATATTTTTCTGCTGAAACGGTCGCTCTTAACATAATTGTAATTGACTTACCAAATCTAATTATCTATTGATTTATTCTAATTGTTAATTATTTAATTGATTAGTGCTACATAACATCATCTAAACTGTACAAAATTAGATGAACAAGATTTTTCTTGTACATGGCTTTATGTGTAATTGATATAAATTATTGATGTTTTCATAATACAGTTTTTTATTCATGTTTCGTCTCTATGTTTTGTACAGTTATGTTTTGTGTTTATTTCAGTGCCTGACAATAGTGTCATTCCAAGATTTCAGAAAACTCCGACTTATGATGCGTTCACTTTACAGTATTCAGTTGATGAATCACACTATTTTGATGAAATCTCATTCGTTTTGTTTGACTCTGGTGAAGAAATAAGGAAAAATAAATCTGATACGAATCAACAGGTTGTATTTACCTCCCTTGATGCAGGACATTACTACACAGTGGAATATCAAACCATAAGTGGAGATCAGAAGAGTGAAGTATTGTCTATACGCACTCAGACATGTACGTTCAAACTGTGCTTTATACTACAGTAGTAAAATTATCAACTCACCCTTTATAAAACCTATGACATTTTCTCTATTGACATAATTTCTCTAAAATCTGTTCAGCCAGGTTAAATATTTAATTTTTATTTTTAAAGACAAATATCAATATGCTTTTATATATATTTTCTGGTAAATGCCAAAACACATTACATTTTCACACATTCATTAACTGAAGTTTAACATTACTTCAACAGCCAGTGTAATTTGGTGACTTTTCCAGCATTTAACAGTGGAGGAAGACCCAGGGCTTACACCTGAGTTGAACCATAGATCTTCTGTATGTTAGATGAACAGCCTCCACATAGACTGTAATCACTTGTCCAAGAATACCCCTTCCTATTCATTTAGTGTCACCTTATAGTTAATTAGTAATTTATGAGATATATTGTACAGTACTCTGTTCAATTTTCAGTGCCAAGACCACCCATTCTGACTGGTAGTGCTACTGCCAACAATATCACATTGACAATACAACATCCAGCAGGTGGTGTTGAGAAATATAGAGCTGAATGTTACAGTCCTGGAAATAATGTTGTTTTAAATGTTGTTTATGATCAAATGTTGGAAAATAAAACTGTGATGATAGACAGTTTACTGGCTTATACAACATACACATGTTATGTGGCTTCTATATTTGGTGAATTTGAGTCTACTGCCAATGTAACAGTTACTACAAAAGAGGCTCGTAAGTATTTCTTATTCTTGTTTTTCTTTATTTTAGTGAAAATGCAATTTTTACTGTAAAATCGTTTGACAAAAACTGCACACCTGGCAGTGAAAGAATAACATATATTTTAAAGCAGACTTTGGTGTTGTTTCACTTGTATTTGTTAGTTACTCTTGTTGAATTACAATAAAATAGAAAATTTAATTCTTAAAGCCTAAGATAAAGGCCTCTTGTGAGCAGAATGAATCCATCTGCCTCTATAAACCAGTATTGCATGTAACATAACAGTTTATCTTAAATTCTTACTTTCTCATCTTTTTAAGAAGGTTTTGTCAAGGTTAGAATTAATATAGAAAGCATTACAGCTAACTCACATCAATAGAATAAATAGTCAAAATGACCATTACTGTCAGAATTATGTGATTATTTAAATTTATAATTTATTATCTTACAGCGCCATCTGTTGTCAGGGATTTGTTGGCTATAGAGAGTAACCCTACTGTAGTAACATTAACCTGGACTGTACCTGAATTTGAGAATGGTGCCATACAGTTATATATTGTAGACTTTGAAGGAAAATATGAGGTAATTTATATGATAAAATCATGTTGTTTGTTTGATTAAGTTTTACACACTTTTCAACTATCAAGAGTCATATGAGGCAGACAGTTCTCCTGATCATCGTTCCTAGGAAGAACCAGTACTAGACCCCCACCCTCCGTAAGCAACTGTCTACTTTCTCACATAAGGAGACATGGTCGGTAGCTGCATGGGCTCAAACCCACGACCCTCTATCAATGAGAGGTAACAGTGATTTGAAGTCAGCGACCTTAACCACTTGACCATGGAGGCTGTTTTTTACTCAGTTTTTGAATTCCAATGTGCTAGAGATATTCAATGATTGCTAAAATCCAAGCATTGACCTTTTGTTCATCTACTGCTTTACCTGAGTCTTAATTTGTATAATTTTGTGTACTTTCAGGACAGAGTTGAGACTGGACAAAAGAATGTTACATTTCCTACTACAACATGTGTGATCACAGACTTGAAGGCTGGATATCTTTATACATTTCATGTAGGCTTATACTTGATTATAAACATACAGTAGAACTTCTCTTTAGTGACCGTCTCATTATAACAATCACCTCAATATAACAACTATCTCATTATAATGACCATGTTTTTTCTGACTGGTTTTTAAAGATTTTCTCTATATTTGAACTTATATTTCAGTCCATGCATTAGGTTTCATTTGGTCGACCAAAAGGTGGTCTTAATTTTAAGATTTCACTGTAATTATGTACTGTCAAACCTGGCAACAATGGCCACCTTAGGGAAAGACATTATGTAGCCTTTATTGCCAGGTGACCAGTATTTGAAGGTCATTTTGTTTTTAAAACTGTAGCCTTTATTCACAGGGTGGCCTTTATTCAGAGGTGGCTGCTAACACATGTAATGTTTGAATTATAGATTTCCTGTTCATCTCTGTCTGATGATTGGAATTTAAAAAAAAATATGAGTTGAGACAGGATTTATTGGGTATGTGTAAGATAGGTTATGAATAAGAATCATTCAAGAATTAGTATGACAAAACTTATTTTTCTGGGTACCTCTAGTCTTTTTTACTGTGTTTAAATCATAAAAATTCTGTGTGTATTTCAGGTTCGAGCTTTGACAATTGCTACAAGTTTACCATCTACTGTAAACATTGCCCTGAAAACATACAGTAAGTCATTTGTTGATCATGTACTCTCTATTTCTATTATGTCTGCTTTAACTGTGCTTCTTTTTCTGACTGTATGCAAGCCATTGGAAATATCATCTTGATATTAATGAAATATTGGAATTTGTCAGTTAAATCCAGATTCCCAGGATGTTAAAATGATTTATAAGATACTGTTCATTCAGTTATTGTATTTACTCAATAACATTAATCAGTTAAAATCCACATAACACATCAATTCTTTTTCTCATGTTTGTGAAGTCTTCCTTGTACATTTTATAAGATATGATAGTAGATATATTTACATTTTATTCATCTCCTTTTTATTATGGTCATATTTATGATGATATTTCATATACCTTCAGGGCCACCTTATAAGGATGGTATTGATAACTTTAAAGCCACCCCTAAAGTTGCAGATCCAAAAGTGGCTCAGCCCAATCCTAATAAGATAGTAATGAACTTCACGAATGCATTCTCTGATAAGTTTGGTGAAGTTATACAATACACTGTGATTGTTACTGAAGATCGCCTGTCTCCTGATATTGAAAATATGTATGCTCTACCTGACTGGAGAGTCGCTAAACAAGACCCAGCCATAAAGGCTTATCAGGTAAACTGAAGGATTTCATGGAAAACCTTAGCTATAATGTTATATTAGTTTATTTCCTATAATTCAATGTATATATTATATAAAGATAAGTTTCACTTTGAGGGTCTGATTTATTAAATTTCTGTCTGTGTGGTCCTCTTAACATTTAGTCAAGGCTGTCTGAAACATAATTATGCTTTTGAAAGTGGTTATTTTAAACACCATATCAGCATTGATTTTCATGGCTGATTTTTTGTGCAAAGTCAACCATGTATTGTTTTTACTTTTTTTGGTAATTCAGACATATTTCTTTTTTAATTATGAGCATTGAAGTAAGATAGACTGAAATAGAATTAAATGTTGCAAGATGTTGATATGTAAAACTCAAGCTGAGTTTTTTATTTACCACAAGCTTAATGCTGTGTATCATTGCATTTTAGGTTATTCGTAATTGTTCTACATTCTTTGATGTCGGTTCCACTTGTAACGGTCAGTTTGGTGTCAGGAATAAAAGATCTACAGTTGATGAAGCCGGGTTCAAGGTGTTTGAAATTGGTTCTGAGACTGATTGTGAGAATAAATTTTATTGTAATGGACCATTAAAACCTAATACTGTCTACTACGTAACACTACGAGCTTACACCACAATGCAACACAAAGATACTCCATTGTCTGAGCCAATCAGAACTGCTGCATTACGTAAGTAGTATCTTAAAATATTTTATATGTAATTCAATAACATAAAAATGTAATCTGTATTTTTAACTGAATGTTTTGGTTTCCTATAAGTTGTGCAGTAATTTCATTAAGTTCTTTGGAATCTAGGCTTTTAAAAATCTTGCAAGACATTAAATCCATTTTAACTAGGTTTGATTTTATTGTTGTTGGATAATGTTAGTCTGCTTGTAAATATATCAAAATTATACATTTTATGATGTGGTTTAATCTGGCTTAATTTTTATCTTAATAAGATTTCATTATCTAATTCATTCATGTTACCAGGGTTTGAGGTTATAAAAATTCAAATTATTCTTCCGTCTCTTATATTTTTACTTTTGATGTTTCTAAGTTAGTTATTAATAAAAAACATATGTATCATTTATCCATTTATTTGTCAGCTTATTCAAAGTGATATTTCTTCAGTAAAAGTACTTTGAGAATGAATTTGAGATTTGAGCTTTGAACCTGTAAGTATATATGATAAATGATTGAATGCTGTTGTTGTTTGACATTTTAGCTGTTGTTGATGATGGAACAGATGTTGGTGTCATAGTAGGTATTGTTGTTGGATTGATCGCTGTTATTGTTGTAAGCGTTCTGTTTGTATTCCTCGTCATCGTTCTGAGACGACGAATGCATTTGAAGAGTAACATGTATCGACATCAGCCCGGGGAACAAATGTCACATCGTTCATCTATCACAAACAGAAAATCTTCGTAAGTACAGGCTGTTTTTTTAAGCTTTAATTGTCATTACATAATATCTAGTGTTGGAGGTTAAAGATATTTAACTAATCAGTTTGATGGCTGATACATAAATTTTGAGTTCATTATGCTTCAGAAATCTGAATAATTATGACATGGTTGGAAATTTATTTAAGAGCAATATTGCTGTCAAATTTTGAATTTTAATTTGAATAAATCTTTTTTATTTTAATGTTATTTAATAGAATTGTCATTTTATACAGAAAGCATTAGTTTTATTACAAAAAGCACACTAGTTATTAGATACATTGTATACAATTTGATGTTCATATATCAATAAATTCTTTTCAGATAATTAATTTGGTTGTGTAAAACTTAGCCTTTGACCATAATTTATCATTAACAATTCAATTCTAAGTAAAGATATAAATTCATTTTGTTTTATCATTTCATTATGGCTAAGTCTCTAATTAAAAACGAGTTTGAAAAAGAAAGAGAAATGCAAATCAGTTTTTTGTCAGCCTCATTATAAGTTATCTATTATCTATTTATTTGTCATTGATCTGTTGTCATCATAAATATGATTAATTTCATCAACTAATCTTCAATATAAATTTAGATGCATGTCTGTAATAATTTGTAGAATTATGTAGTCAAACCTGTGTTAGTGGCCACCTTCAAGTAAAGGCCACATTGTAAATAAAGACCATTCTTTCAAAAAACATTCATTGATTATTCAGAACAAAATGACCCCCCAAAAAAGGACACCTGTTAACAAAGGTCACATTATATCTTTCCTAAGGTTAGCCTGTGTACACATGTTTGACTGTATAATGTTTTCACTTTTTGTTGCTTTAAGTGTTTTAAAATATTTTTATCTCCTGATTTCTAAAAAATCTTCAATTAAATCCTCAAGTACAGTGATAACTCCACTACACTGTTTACTACATGTATCATCAGATTGTTCAACTTCTACATTAGCAGTATTATCAACATCTTCATCAGCATTGTTGTCACCATTATTGTTTTAACAGTTTTCACCATTATCACATGCATCTTTGTTAAATTCCAGCTAGGATTGTAGTATCTTCATTGTATTTTAAATCATTCTTTTATATCATTACTTCTTATTGTTCTAGTTGGCTTAATTTCTTTATCCTTAGCATTAGTTGATTCATACTATAGTAGTAATTCACTGTTTTTAGCATTCGTTACTATCTGTAAGTAATAAAGGTATTACCTGTATACAGTGAAACCTGATCTAGAGACCGCCAGTATACAGAGACCACCCGTATATAGTTTGCTGTATATATCATACCTAAGATTTCCCTTGTTATACATAATATATGTAAGATTTCACCCTAAAGAATCCTACCCTCGTTTTGGAAAGTAAAAATGTTTTCTTCAGTCATTTGGTCTAAGGCACTTTTATAAGTAGAGCTGTTAAAGGTAAATGACTAAAATATTCACTGTTGACTTTTAAGCCTTAAACATTTAATATTTGCATGCATTCATGTATGTCAATTTGTGAATTGAAAATATGCCCATTTTACAGACGGTATTTATAGACAGGTTTAACTGTATTTTTATAGCTTGATTTACCAGACTTTTCATTTAAAGGTTTGTGTTTTTCTCCTTTAAGCTTTTTACATTTGTGGACTGTTTATGTTTAGAATGTTTTTTTTATGACAAAATACTTTAAATATTTGCCTTGGAAGAAAACTTCACGATTATGCTTATAAAACACATGATGAAATAGTTCAGGCCTGTATGACTGTGGTCATTTATCCATAATTATTTCATCACTAATATTGAGAGAATATTCTGACCTTTTAATGGTCAAACTTTGTACAATGCATGTGGTCAGTTGACTGTATTTGATGGTCAAATTTTTATAAGGTCAATATCACTGTGACCTTTAGACTGATAATGGACTGCTCATGATGTATGGCCTTGTTGTAACTACCCTTTTTGCATTTTACACACATTTTATGTTCTGTGGTTTGTCCTGGGAGATATTTTCTTATTTTATTAAGCTGCTCTATTTTGAAATATATTTGAAATTATGACAGCTGTGTTATCTTTTAAATTGTTGATATTGAATGAAAAAGCATTTATTTGTTTTTTTTCTCAATTTTCAGCATTGTTTCTTTTCTGCACTTCCCTGCACTTCAGTTGTTTGGCTTATTATGCAAACTTTGAGTTACTTTTTCTGTATTTTGTTCTGTCAAAGAGTTCTTTGAGTATATCAGATTCTGTTTTCAGTCTTATCTCTATTCTGTATTTGATACTTTAGTTAGTTGTAAATAGATCATTAATAATGTTCTTCAGTTCTTTGTGTCTGTTCTTGCTACAAACTTCTCTATTTCTTATTAGCAGAAATTAGTTTCTTCTTAGTATTCTGTTGTAGACCCAAATGTTACAAAATACAAGCAAGTTAATGATGTATGATTGATGTTTATATTTCTTTTTCCAGATGTCCAGTGTCAGTGTCCTCCTTTAAACAACATATTGTAGCAATGAAAGCTGACTCTGATTTCAAGTATGCTGAACAATTTGAGGTAAGTGTGTAATGCGTGGTTGTGAAGTACATTTTTTCATTGAATTCCTTCATCCACAAATCATTATACCCCTGCAAACGAAGTTTGAGAGGGGTTATATTGGAGTCACTCTGTTGGTTGGTTGGTCGGTCCGTCCATCTGCATACAATATCGCAAGTTTGTGGAGCCAATATTTTCCACAGTCCTTTAGAGATTGCAACTTAGCAATTAAAACTTAAAATGTATAATTACCATGCAGTGTAGATGGGCTAGACACAATTTCAATGCCCAGTGGTCCACACATTCCAGAGTTATGACCCCTTGGACTTAGTCATATAGTGTACTATCGCATTCTTAGTGTCAAAGTGATGGTGGGGGTATTAGTCACTTCTGTGACAAAGCTCTAGTTGTTTAAGTGTACAATGGATGGTTGGAAGCATACACATTTTAGGTTATTGAGAATATATATTATGATATTTTCTAACTTGTTGAGAAGGTTTAACATACAAAGTTTATATTTATGGTACCGTTGAAATGATAAGATAAAGCAGTTTCAAAGTAAAGGCAAGTTTTTAGTCTGAGACTTGAGTCAGTGTCAAAAAGTAACTTCATTTTGCAAATAATTTTTTTATTGCTCCATAGTTATAAATTGACTCTGTCACAGGGATTTGATATGGGTTCTTAGATATTAAACAATATTTTAATTATAAACTGGTAGTCAACCTAATCAGCTTCTTTGGATTCTGTACTTGCACTAACCTTGTTCTCCACATGTAACTGTCATCATGACTGAACAGGAGGATTATTGGCCTTAGACATTATGTCTTCAATTAAATCACCTCCAAGTGCTTATGCTGAGTGTGAGGTTCAACCTAATGAAGACGTTTGCTCTACCGATTGTGCTAAGTGTGTGTGGCCGAGGATTTAGATATTTAAGAAATTCACATTATTCTGACTTTTTGTCAATTTTAGGATTTAAAGGATGTTGGAAGAGGACAAGCATGTTCCGCTGCTGAACTCCCCTGTAACCGTGGCAAGAATCGTTTTACAAACATTCTACCTTATGATCATTCAAGAGTAAAATTGTTACCTATAGATGACGAGGAAGGCTCAGACTACATCAATGCCAACTATATCCCAGTAAGAAAAAGAAATCTTCTACTTTTTTCACATTTCTTTGGTTGTAGATAAAATTGTAGCAATTTTTTGCTTCCTCATTTATTTTTGTATTAATCATATTGACACCAAATGCAAAATTATTTTCATTCTTCTCAGCTTCTGTGTTTCAGAAGTTATTTATATTTAATCTTCTTATCATAAATTGCTTATGATTGTTTTTTAGAGGTATGCATATGTATGCAATCAAATCTATCTTATATTTTGACTGCTAGTTCAGTATTCCTCTATGTTTCAATGTGTTAATGAGACCTAGCCGGTACTGAATAAGAGAATCAATGCGTTTTTTTCTCAAGGTCGTCTAAAAATCAAAGTTTCATTATAACTATTTTATAAATATGCTGCATGTTCGCTGCATGGTTTGACCAGATTGATAAGATGTCAATACATTCTTCCATCACTATATAGGGTCATAATTCTCGTAGAGAGTATGTTGTTTCACAAGGACCATTACCTGCTACACGAGATGACTTCTGGCGGATGTTATGGGAACAGAATACTAGAAATATTGTCATGTTGACAAAATGTGTAGAGAAAGGAAGGGTAAGTTTAATATGGGTGTATTATATACCTCTGTAGTATTTACTGGCTATTTGTTGCAAGATTTTGTTAATTTCACTAGAGACAAGATCCATTTTTAAAATATGAATGCTTTTAATTAGATGTGTTCAATTATTTGTGGATTGAGTTGTGAATGTCAGATTATGATAAAAGAAACTCAATTTTTAGATTTGAAAAGTTAAAAGTTACCTTCAAATCAATGATTTATTAATTTTTATTTCTGATGTCTACACAAGATTTGTATTTGTATGAATATGAGCAATGATTACTGAAGTAGGTTTGATTTGAAATCTTGTTGTTGCAGGAAAAATGTGATAAATATTGGCCATCAGGATCAGACGCTGTATTTTATGGTGATTTACAAGTTGCTACACTCAATGAAACACTGTTTCCTGACTGGTCTGTCACAGAATTTAGAGTGTCTTTGGTAAGTTCTTATTCTAATTAATTGCTCAATGAAAACATGTTATGGATTACAATTGGCAGTATGATTACCTGTACTTGTACCTGTACGGTGATTATATTTTGAGAAAGTATTCTGTTCTTATTCCTCGCCATGACAACAAACTCCTCCCCTCCAATCAATCAGCTATCACTCTCCCGGTATGGGATATTAAACTTAAGGTGCATGATTTTAATATGATTTATTTCATAAAAAAGATATCAGTTTGGGAAAAGATGAATTGTACACACTTTAATATATTCCTGTTTTTTACATTCAATTTACAGGGTGAACAGTCAAGACAGATTCGTCATTTCCATTTTACATCATGGCCAGATTTCGGGGTACCTAAGAAAGAACAAGTTCTCGTCCGTTTTGTCAGAATGGTTAGAGAAAAACTGATGAAGGAAGCTGGACCAATCATTGTTCATTGCAGGTAAATTATAGATAAACTGTAATGTTAGTTTAATTAAATAAAATGTTTTTACTGGTGCAATTATGTTTGATGCATGCTTTAATCAAGCAGGCTTTTTACGGGTGTAAAATTAAATTTCTTCCCGAAAGTTTTGAAATTTATTTTGTACCATATATTCAATATAAGCATTATCACTTTGTGTGTCATATTATATATTAATGTTAGGAATTGTAATTGTTATGCCTGGTTTTAATGAATGTTTAGATTTACGTCCTAAGTATTCCTAAAGACCTTTGTTACAGATTTGATTATTATTACTATAACATATACCATGCTGATCATTGTTGATTTAAAAAAACCAACATTAATTGATTAACATTGTTATGATAAATATGATTTCAGTGCTGGTGTTGGTAGGTCAGGAACATTTGTGGTTCTAGATCGCCTTCTACAACATATCAAAATGCATGATACAGTCGATATCTTTAGTACTGTAGCAGAACTGAGGAAGGAGCGTGTTTGGATGGTTCAGACTGAGGTATGTTATTAGAATAAACATGATTTGGGTTATAATCCATATGTTTCAAGTGTCAGTTAATGAGACGTCTCTCCACTTTATTCGATGAGAATTGAGGAAGTATTAGAGAAAATATCAAATAAAATGTTACCTGGATCAAGTGTTTGTTTATTTATTTTGTTCCATGCATATCATGGAAAGTCACATGGTAAAGGCACGGTGTTTTTGTGGATGTGTTCAGTTTTTTTTTTGTAATCAGCTCAAAGGTATTTAGAGTGAAAATAAGAAAAGGAATGTTTTTCTGCCTACGCTAATTATTTGGCCAAGTTGCCCTATAGACATGATACTTTTTAATGTATTAAACCTAATTCAACAAAATGTGAGTTTTGACCTGACATGTCATTTATACATACTTTTTGTCTTGTTTATATTACAGCAACAATATATATGTATTCACAATTGTTTATTGTGTGTGCTGGAGGGAAGGGAAGATGAACATATATATGATAATGTCGGACATTCCAATATTGCTTTTGAAGGTAAGTTATGATATGGAACACTGTTTTATATTCTATATACCTCACTGTGTAGTATATATATGTAGAAATGATATGCTTAAATGTTGTGTTGATTTTGTCTAAGCTTACATCAGCACCCAATTGCATTAACATTAATTCTTACCACTGGGTTAATTTTGAGGTTTGGTTAAATTTTTGTTTAAAGTTTGGTAAAGAGATTAAATAAAACCTTGTGTAAATTTTACCAGAATTTAGATTTAATCCAGGTGACTGATGATGGTTAAAAAGTCGTCAAGATCCTCTGTTAGTCTGTTTATTTGTTTGAATTGTTGAGGTTGTCAAGTTGTCTAGTGTTTGGTACAACAAAAGCAGCCATCTTGTTTTTAGTTAAATGTTGGTTAAAATCTTACTATAAACTTTAATATAATCCAGAAGATCAATTTAACCAATGTTTATAGAATTGAGTGCTGATGGTTTTAGGTCAATGTTTTTATAGAGATTAGAATAGACTTACCTGTATGCTTGTTAATGTAGAATCACTCTTATGTTCATTCTATTTGGTAATTATCTGTAATCATTTCAAAATTTATACTTCACACTAGTTTAGGATTTACACTGCATAATTTTTAATTGAATGAAATGTTTTCCTAAGTTAGATAAGGGTGGTAACTCAGTAATGTTTTGGTAATACTTGTGAATTGTCTCCCTTTAAACAACATTTTATTTATACTAGTTTGAATTCTTTTTCGAATGATTTATTTTTGTACTTAGCTTTAATTGTTGTCAGTGTTGACAGTTGAGTGGATTAATGTTAAAACATGACTTTCAGCTGAAGGACACGTACCTTGTGGTAATAATAAGAATATACTACACATTTAATGCTTCAAATTTGTTTTTTGGGGTGTATGATATTACTTCATAGTTTATGGTGTATTGTTGACTTAGGTTGTTTTGGTAAACATGCACCGCAGAGCTTTCTTGCACAATTTGATCCTGCTTTTTATTGATACAGTGTAAATTCTGAATTATAAACACTCTGAAGACCCGTCTCCGTGGTTGAATGGTTAAGGTCGCTGACTTCAAATCACTGTAACCTCTCATTGATAGAGGGTCGTGAGTTTGAGCCCAGCTATCGACCATGTCTCTTTATGTGAGAAGGTAGGCAATTGCTTACGGAGAATTGGAGTCTCGTACTGGTTCTTCCCAGGAACGATGCTTAAGTGAACTGTCCACTTCATATGACTCTGACTGTTGAAAAGGGGCGCAAAACCAAATGAATCAAAACCGTCTGAAAACTTGAAACATTTGACAATCTCACAATTTTCATTCTTCCAATATCCATCTCTGATTTCTGTTCAGCCAATACTCCAAAATCCCATACCACTTTACAGAAGATAGATTTAGTGATTCCTCATTTGGAAGTTACAATAAAAAATAAAAAAAGCATTCTTATCCTGTATTTCATTTCAAGTCCTCATTTGGTATTATCACAGTACATTAGATAAATACCATATAAAGAAAGATAGATCGATTGGGCCTGTGGATAATATTTCATCCATAGCTATGTGGTCAAATTTACCATTATATATAATTCCAACAACTTAGTCAAGTCCTGTATGATTTCATTGATAGCTATTCTGACACAATTTCCTGCATTTGGTAGCCAACTAGTAATATTTTATATTATTAATGTCTTAGACTTAGATTGGCTTCGTGTTGAATGTTTGCTTTATGTTTGTATCACAGATATGTCTATCAATTCCTACTTCTTAAAGTGCTACTTGATTGAATTCAAAATATCCATATGTGACAATCTATTATCTTGTTAGATGTAGTTCAGTTGATTTATTTTCTTCTGAGGTTTTTATTGATCTTTTTGAAATGATCACTGATAGTGAGTACCGCGGGTTCATGTGTGTGTGTTAATAAATAATTAAATGTTCT
This sequence comes from Lutraria lutraria, assembly GCA_964023205.1. NCBI lineage: Eukaryota > Metazoa > Mollusca > Bivalvia > Venerida > Mactridae > Lutraria > Lutraria lutraria. The sequence goes on from OZ026835.1 coordinate 13,336,407, forward strand.
TTTGTTAAATTAGCTGTATTAAAGTTAGATAATAGAATTATGTTGATCTTTGATCATATCACAACTGAAAATGGCATACCAAATGATTGTTTGTCTGTAATGTCTATAATTTATATGACATGGGATTCCTCTAGATCTATATAACTATCAGATGACATGTGCTTTGAGTGATTTAAATGTGTCATTCAAGTATTTTATGGCAGTTTGTTGTATTTTTTTTGTTTGTTTATTTTTGGTCAGATATTAGTGGTCCTGCGAAACGCAAGCAAACATTGGCGTAAGGATATTTAATATGTAAATATTCACATTGTTTTGTTCAACCATTTTGTTCTTTCTTTGGAATGGAATTTTTAGCATGTATTTGCTCAGTTAATTTTCTCTAAAGTCACTTCATCTGTTTATAATCACATCATTAAAACAGTAAATTCTCTTATCAAAGTGTCATCAAAATAGTACAAAATACTTTCTCTCTCAACCTGTATATAAGCACAAACGATACACTATAATTATGGTGTTGAATTTTCATTATTTAATATGCTTCCTGGAAACATTTCTGATCCAATATTTCAAACCTATTGGTAGTCCACTGTTTTTTATTAGCTTTATTAACTTTTCTTTAGTATTTGCATATATCATGCATTTTATTTCTATACATACCTTTGAATGCCAATCAAAAAAACAATAATTGTAAGTTTATCTTATTATTTGATTCAATGGGTTAGATGTGTTTGTACTTCATATTATCTCAGTGTATCTTCATTATACCCCCACAAACGAAGTTTGAGAGTGGTATATTGGAGTCACTCTGTCGGTTGGTCGGTCCGTCCGTCTGCATACAATATCACAAATTTATGAAGCCAACTACTTTCACGTTGATCATTTTGACAGGCTGTATTGTTTTAATGAATGATATGTGAAGAATAACTGTTATAGAATAATTGAAAATTCAACTCTCTAGATCACCTGAAGAAAATAGAATGAGTTTATGTCACATGTTTGAAAATCCTCAAGTTTTTTTTACATGTTTATATAAGTTGGTCCTTGGACATATATACTCAGCACTGGTTAGGTTATCTTACCTCAGTATTTTGATATCATTTCAATGAAAAATTGATCCAAAAATAACTGACTTGTAACTTGTTTGACCTTATGTCAAAGTCACTTACAAATGACTTGATATTGTTGACACCGATGTACCTGAGTTGAGTGTTGTATTTCCTCAGAAGTTCAGAACTACATTGTATGTATGTCCTTTCAGAAAGGAGGATACAGTATTTCTATAATGTATTCGAGAATGATGCATTTATTAGTAAGAATCTTATTTAGTTCATTTTTCAAAGCTTTCACATAGTTTGCTATGGGTTTTTTTCTTTTCTCTTTTAAATTTCGTACCACTGATTGGGTTTGCCTGCATGCTTTGGATAAATATGACATACACCATTTGATGTAGCAGATCTTGTTTGGAAAATGCTGTTTAAATTATGATCTTTGTTTTAATAGATGGCATTGCATGAACAGGATTGAAAGTTTTTTATGTTTTAAGATAGTTGAATTACATCTCATGTTGCTAAATACATCATGAGGTAATGTTACAGTGCTTATCAAATTTAAGTTCTTGTTAACTGTTGACAATTGAAGTTATCAGTTGTTCTGCTTAACTTTGTGTTATTACTGTATTCATGTATCTGTTTGCTGTAACAAGATAATAACTTATAAAAACTATTTCATGGATACTGATTTATTCTAAAGAATCGGAAGGTGAATGTATCCTAACAACCTGTCATTGTGTACTGGTAGTCGAATATGAATTATTTCAGCCATTCTATGTTTTCTTATTAAAAAGACAATTTTAAATGTTATCTTTAATCTATGCTACTTTTGTGCATCTGTGAAGTAAGCAATAAGCAATATTGCTAATCTAGTAATGTTTGACCTTTGAAAAGTTTCAACAGCTATTTATCTTTTCTCCCAAGTGGTTACCAGAATTTCTTTAGCTCACATGGGTCAACTTGGGTCCAAACCACAAGAAAACCTTACAATACTTCAGAGGTCACATGTTTGATTTGATCTTCACCTTACCTTGTCAGAATGTTTGTCTAAATGATATCTTGGACAAGTTTGAACATAGGTCATATTTGGTCAGAAACTAGGTCACTGGGTCAAATCACAGGAAGACATTGGTAGCATCAGACCTCATGACGTGGCTCAAAACAATGTTTTCATCAGCAAGCAATGATTCTCATGTGAGCGATATAAGGCCATCTGGGTCTTCTTGTTTAGAAGATTGGTCATGTCTGTTTATTTCTCTTCAAAGTTGCCAATTTTTAACTTTTAATTCATTGAGTTTTTTGGACTGAGACTTTGTATGCTATGTGAAAGTTTTGGACTCTGGCATTTAATTTGCCTGGATTAATTTGACTTTTTTCAGGGTGTGAAGATTTCCTTATTTAACATGGATTTGTTTTCTATATTATTGTTTAACATAATGTTTTGGGTTATAAGTGATTTCAATGTTCTTTTTTTATCGCATGTGTTTGACATTGATTGGTGTTAATTAACAATCTATTCGTAAGAAGTTTCAATATCAGTAGCCGAATTGGCCTTCATTGATCATTTGAATTTGTAACATACCATTAATGTTTACATGTTTGTCCCATTTTGTTTACATTTTGCTTTTGTAATATTAAACACATCTTTTAATCTTTTGCTCATAATAGTGTACATTAACTGATATTCTTGTAAAAATAGCATTGCCCAATTGCTTGTATAATAGTTACCGGTAAGCTTATTTTACATGATTACACTGATGTAGGGTTCTAAGGTGATGAACTTTTCAGCTGAATATCTTACGTTGTTTACTTAAGATAGTTTAAATTAATCACCTGGATATCATATCAAATAACTTAAAATGAACACTGTCAGTCAGCATTGACACATTGTTTCTTATTGTCAATTGTTCTATGTTATAGATAATGATTTATAGTGGAAGAATAAAGTACAACAGATATCTGGCTGTGACACACATATCAATATAAATGTGACTGTGATCTTTGACACATATCAATGTTACACAATAGAATATGCCTCCCTCCTAGTTCAGTAACATTTTAATGTGTTAGGTACCATTTACCTGCCTAATTTGTAGATTCAAAGATAATGTAATACATTTTATCATAATTATAAGCTGGTATGGCCATTTTTAGTTGTATTATTATAATGTTATATTGTCTCTTTGGTGACATATCAGTTGATGTAAACTTAGTCACTACATTATAATTATTGAATATCAAAATCATAACAAGACATTATCTTATGTGTTTGTTTATTTCAGATGATGAAGGTGTGGATTTAAATTGACGACAATCTACTACAAGTCTTTCATGGAGTACACTATTATACAATATACCACATGTTGATAAGAGTACAGTCTAACTTCATTATAGTGATAAACCATTCAGACAGACCAAAAGTGCCTCATGTACAAGATCTATTCATTGTTAGATACTACTTTATGTTATGATCAATTATGTTTATATCAAAGTCAAGCTATAACTCTCTGTTTGCACTGGGTTAACTATGATTTACAACAATTGTGACAACTTTTGACTTGAAGAGTATTTTTATACGCCCATTTGAAAAAGGGTCGTATTATGGGAACACCTATGGTGGGTGGGTGGGGGTCTGGGCAGGCGGCGTCCACAACGGTGTCAGCTCTCTAATTCAAGCAGTTTTATTCGGATCTTCACAAAACTAAATGGAAATGTTAGATAACCAGCCCAATCGGCCCAGGCATTTCTGAGTTATGGCCCTTGACAGGTGTATTTTGTGACCTGACACTCTTGTTTTGTTTTTACATTTCATGGTGATGTTTCTTATCAGATATAGAAATTATGATTTAAATTTTTCCACTTTCAATCTCAATGTCTAGAAGCACTGTTATATACCTAATAATATTATATATACTGTAATAAGCACAGCCTTCATTTTGTTCTTTTTTTTATCATGTTTAAAAAAAAGATATATTTGTTAAATTACTTCAAATTATTTAGACTGGTGACCATGAACTCTGTTCCTGTACTTTTTGGGCATGAATTAGTTGACCTCCCTTATTTTATATCTTAATTGTGATGTCTTATGTGGCCTTATTCATATGAGCAAACTTTTGTTGTTGTGTTCTGTAAAACCACTATACAAATTATTCCTGCCTGGTGACAACACTCTACTCATCTATACAACATAATGTTCCACCATTACATGCACATTATTTCCTTATTTTGAGTAAATCACAAACAGTTTAATATGGAGTACAAGTTTGCGTGTACGTCAACTCCACCCGAAAAACTGCCTTCAAATAAAAGTTTCTGTTAAAATGTGACTGTTCTATGAAGGTTCTTATTGAGTTTTGTATTTTAAATAATTCTGATCACATACCTTTACTTTGTGACCATTCCATTGTGCTAGTCTGTGACTTAAGGCAAAGAGTATATAGACATAAGATGTGAAAAGTAATACCATCGGAGACATAAAATATGAAGAGTGAGTTCATTATAGACATGAAATATGAAGGATGATGTCATCGTAGAAATAAAATATGAATGATATCATTATAGACATAAAATATGAAGAATGATATCATTATAGACATAAAATATGAAGATTGATATAATCATAGACATAAAATGTGAAGAATGATATCATCACAGACATAAAATATTAAGATTGATATCATCATAGACATAAAATGTGAAGAATGATATCATCATAGACATAAAATGTGAAGATTGATATCATCATAGACATAAAATGTGAAGAATGATATCATCATAGACATAAAATATGAAGAGAGATACCAACATAGACATAAAATATGAAGAGAGATATCAGCTCTATTGTCACTTCCTTATTTTACCCACCTGATATAATACATTACCTAATTCTTATATGTGTGCATTTATATGAACAAAATGTGGAAGAGTATTATTTCATGATTAGGAAATTTTGAGCCGTCTTAGTATTGTTAGTTTTATGTCTGTCATTCTCAGTGCTCACGTTTCGCTGTGCATGTCCGTATTACTTTTTTTTTTTTTTATAGATATTAATCAATTATGTATATTGATCAACTAATCACTGCAAAGAAAGGAGACACCATCTCTCATTAATGAGTTATCCATAATCACCTGACTGAGTCCAAGGTTATAATACTTAAGATCAGTCTCATGGCTTTAGTTTAATTTTGTCTATTAATGTTTACAAGTAAGTTAAATCTAACAAAACAATGACTACATATTAAATTATGCATACATACATAATATATTATTTACTTATTGATCATAACATCAGCATAATTGATAAACAACATTATCTCATCAACCAAAAGACTTCCAAGATTGTGATTTGAGATTTCAGATTATTCTCAAGTTTTGTAACCTCTTGGCTTGGCTTTATTTTTTCTCTTTTTTATCATTGTTTGAATATGCATGTGTTCATTGCAATCTAAAACCATTATTATTGATATTGTCAATATTTTGAGAAATAAATCTCATTATCTAATTCTTAAGATATTGTAAACTTTATTCCTTCTGATTCAAGAGGAAAGATATATGAAGTCTATTAATAGTTGCATTTATTTTAATTATATAAACAGATTTTACAAATATATATTTACCTACATATGTTATTGTTCTACACGGAGGTGTTATTTGTTCAGGTGAATGATTGTTTATCTGGATAAACATTTATTCTTGTCACGTGGATACGGGCATTAGACATTTTACAGGTATTGTTAATAATGTAAATTTTATTGAAAGTTGAGCCAGTTGTGTAATTTATTCATTTTGACTGTATGAATGATAAAAGTATAAACTTCTCAAAATGTTAATTTCTTCTGGAAAGCTTCTTTGTATATATTGCAATGAGAGATTTTATGTGTAAAAATGCAATTCGCATGGTACTATAATACAGTTGTGTGTATTTGAACCTGTAAATTGGTGTCGTTATTCGATGTATGTGTATATCGTTCTTATCTGATCTAGTGCCTTTCTTGTATTCTAAATTACATGTTGATTGTTACATTATGTTATGTTACATTTTTGTATATCAAGTTACCAGGTGTTCATTTTTAAGTAATTTTATTGTCACCTTGTATATATAAATCTTATTGCTTATTCATGTAAAAATCTGAAATAGAATGTTTTATTAAATGTATTTACAAAAAGCAACAACAGCATTTTGTTCTATATGAATATACCATAGTCAAAATAACAATATATGTACATGTAGTATGAAGAAATTGTTGACTGTTGTTTTTCCCCAATAGATACAGATACATTTTTGTACTATGATTACATCATTAACTCAGACGGACGGACTCACTGAGGTGACATTGTGGAGTGCCGCCTTTGATCTTCTTTTGATCTTCTGAACTCCACATGCAACTTTTTTGCACCCCATAAGCACACATTTTCCCCACAACGGCGGTTTGTACATACTGGAACCCCATAACGACAACTTGTACTTACCCTAACCCCATGATGATACCTGGGTGAATGCGGTGAAACAAATACCACTTGGCAGTTGAAGGTCCAAATCTCTATGGAAACCATGTTTCTCAATTGATCTTACTTGACAGAAGACGGGATACACCTGAAGTTCTTGTCCACCATCTGTGATTCACTTGACAGAGGACGGGATACACCTGAAGTTCTTGTCCACCGTCTGTGATTCACTTGACAGAGGACGGGATACACCTGAAGTTCTTGTCCACCGTCTGTGATTCACTTGACAGACGACGAGATACACCTAAAGTTCTTGTCCACCGTCTGTGATTCACTTGACAGAAGACAGGATACACCTGAAGTTCTTGTCCACCATTGGTGATTCACTTGACAGACGACGAGATACACCTGAAGTTCTTGTCTACCGTCTGTGATTCACTTGACAGAGGACGGGATACACCTGAGGTTCTTGTCCACCGTCTGTGATTCACTTGACAGAGGACGGGATACACCTGAAGTTCTTGTCCACCGTCTGTGATTCACTTGACAGAAGACGGGATACACCTGAAGTTCTTGTCCACCGTCTCTGATTCACTTGGATCAGCTGCAAGACGAACCTGTGTTTTAGATAGTTCATATTTGTGAGGGACTTGTGTATTAAGGTCTTCCCAGCCAAAACTCAATATTATCTCAAAATGGAGCAGACAGATTTTGGAAACATCATTTTTGTTGAGCCCGTCTGTGGTGAACTTGACATAGTCGCCACAATGGCGGTTGCGTGCCTGTACGTTAGTTAGTTAGTCAGTCAGTCAGTCAGTCCGGATCCTTGTATCTCCAAGTAAGTTTTAACCTACAAAGTTCGTATCATGCTTCGATATTGATAATCAGAAAAAACTACCGTCTCATAGAATAATTGATATCGCATACAGAACATCACTGAAACATGCTGAAGATGCAAACATTAAATTTATCAAAACGGAAACAAAATCCTGGTTTTAAGCTGCAGGGAAATCTTAGATAGCAATAGTTCTTTTTAATATGAAAACTGTTTTTGAACAGTTAGTTTTGGAGCTTTGTGACATTCTTGAAAATGTTACTTGTTTAAGTGTCTGCAGTTGTTTTCTCAAGGAAAATCGACAAGAATGTAGTACAAATGTACTAGTTATAGTTAGCAGTTTGAACCCAGAAATGTTCTCATTCGAACCAAGAAAAGATTCATTTGCTCATTCAGATTACTTTCCAAAGATGGAAGATTTGTAATACTTCTTTACCTTGAAGGGCTCTTGGTATGGCGTATGTTATCCATAGTTTCTTTGCAACAAGAGATGAGAGTTCTCTTCTGGCATGTGGTCCTTGTCCTAACTGTGCGTAGATAGTTTGCCTAGCAGTTTTTAAACGGTCATCAATGTTGACATCATTCTTGGATGTTGTTATAATTCCTAGCTGTTTAATTCTGTCTGACTGATTCACTTCCTGATCATTTAGATATGCTGGTGTTTTCTGTTTAGATCTTGATGTAGTACTTCTGATTTTCTGGGTTGATAGTGACTTTGTCCTGTGTTGCACAGTACTGAACAATATTCAGCATTGCTTGTAAGTGTTCAGAAGTAGTCACCAGGAGCGCTGTGTCATCTGCACATATAGGTGCCGCAACCGAGACCTCATCAACAATAGCTCCTACGCCACTTGATATTAGCCTGTCCAATGTACTGTTGTGGTATAGTTTGTATAGAGTTGTTGAGAGCTTAGTCCCTTGCTTAGCATTGTTTCAACATGAAGCTTTCAGATAAGGCATCATTCCTCTGATAAGTTGTTCATTTTTTTGTGTTAAAAATACCTTCCGATATTATAAAAACTGCATTGATAGATGAACTAGATTCGGTAAACCCTCTTTGTAGTGGATTCTGTTGTTTATTGAAGATCTATTCGATCTTTCAGTATACTTTCAACTACCTTCATGATGGAATTGGTGACTACTCTGCCTCTACAGGAATCTTCTTTGATTTGCTCTTCTTGTGCACAGGTGTAAGAATACCTTCTTTTATATTTTCTGGGACGTTTAGGTCGTTGAAGATGTCGTTAACAATATTAGTTATTACAGGAACAATATCTGATCCTCCATACAAGTTCTGCAGTTATGCCTTCTTGTTGTTAAGGTTCTGTATAGCACATTCGACTTCTATATTTGGGACTGGGTTGATAGGTTCACTTTTGGTGACTCTTTTTCCAGCATAATTTATTTTATGCAGCTCTATTATGTCAAGTTCTGTACTAGTGGTTCCTTTCGGAGTTGCAAGTACATGTACTTCAAAATGAGATTTCCAGGTTGATCTCGACTGGGTCACTACATTCTTTATCTCCTTTAAGCAAGACTGAGGTCAGATCAGAGCACGAACTTCTTAGGCCAACTTGTGAAACATGTTCTAGTCGCTTGAAATAAGTAGCTTCCGTTATCTTATTTAGACGTATGTTCTTGTTTTGAATCTGCTCGTGCTTTTCTTTGTAGGCTAGGTTCCTTTTCTCCCGATTCATTTCAATTCTGATATTCTTATTTATTCTGCCGGAATTTTTCCATTGCAAATATAGTTGCTTAGATCTCTTACAACTTTCTATAGTTCCCCTGCTTTATGGAGTGTAGCAGTCAGTCTTTCTATCTAGCCTACTACTCTACCTGTGTTTTTTATGAGCCTCCATTACTTCGATACTTCTTCTTTATATGCGTGTATGCCTCCTTTGTCCCATCTCGGCTTCGAGAAGACACGCTTTATCAACGGCTTTTGATTCTTTATCCACACTGTCAATTCCAGCTTTCAATGTATAGGAGTATGGTCTGATGCATTGATTGGACTCTTGTTCAAAGTAAAATAGTCTAGTGTCAGGTTTGTTCTCTTGCTAGGTGTTAGGAAGTAGTATATTTGCGAAGTGTATTTTCCATTGTGGTGGAAGAATGAGTATTTCTTCATGCTGCATATGAGTAGGAACTGATCTTTAATGAATACTTGGAAGTACATGTCAATAGCATGGGTTCTGTGGATCGAGGCATTCATATCGCCCACAATCAGAATGTTTCGTGAGTGTTTGTAGGTTTGAATGATTTCTTCTAACTGGTCCAGAGCATCGAGATAGTCAGCATTGCCTTGTGTAATATTAGCTGGCATGTATGCATGAACTAGAAGTGTTGATTTATCTTCTGTTGCAATGCTGATGATATTGAACTTCACATTCTCTACATCTATTACTTCAATGTACGGCTCTAATTCTTCCTTGTATAAAATACCATGTTGACAGAAAAATGAGGCAAATGAATGAGGCAAATTATTAATTCTACATACATGTATTAAAATTTCACAAAACGAAACTGGAGAACTTATTCTTTGACAAGCCTAAGCACACTTTAAGCCGTGACAAGGGCGGTTATTAGCTGTTCTCGATTCCGAATTTACCACACGTTTTGTCTCCCATATAACACAAAAACTCCAATATGATTTTTTAAGAGAACAAAGGAGAAAATGTAAATATAAGGATGTAATCGAATTTTTCGGGCGTTTATGCAGTATAAATGCTCAGGTGGGATTTTGTAATCAAAATTATATGAATCGTACTACTTCATATGTACAAAAGTCATGAACAATCACAGAGAGCTTTTGTGTCGGAATGAGCGACGTACAAGCATCACCTCATAATGGTACTTCTAATTACACGGAACTTGTCTTAATTTCTCGCACACAACCACGTACATGTATATCCTGTTCCATGATAATGTGAGCTAATGTAACGATGGTAACGTACTTATCACTTTTATTTGTATAAATTGTAAAGTTCATTTTTACAAAACAAATATCTTCCTAAGAATTGTCGACCCTTTACGTAAGTGATAAAGGCTTGAACGTGCGTAAGGCGTACGTTTTGTTTAAAATCCTCCTTATTTGGTCAAACTACCTTGCAAGGAAGTAACAGCAATCCCTAATTTACGAGCTCGTAAACACAATATACGTACACGTATAGAAACAAAACAACATTGATATCACAGCATTATTATTTTTGTTGATTTCTACTCTCATCTACTCTCAAGTACGACATTGCACTCAATATATTAGTTATTTTCAATACAAACGTTAAGCTCAAATCGGACAAAGCATACAAAACAAATTTGAAATAAAATGACACATTCTGATATTTTATTCACGAGAAGATAATGTACATTTTTATGAATTTACATAGCTTTGAATATTCTGTTTTATTGGAAACAGACATAAGTTGAAATAGTTTCAATTAATAATGTGATTGGTCGTCGATAATGATAAGGCTCGTATCTGGCAAAATCGTAATTAAATTTTGAACATTCAGGCAGGTAATGGCATCAGTCACCTATCTTATTGCAAACATCGTACTAGTATATTCTTAAATATAAAGGAGTCTTGACCAATTTCCTATTGCAATCAGCAAACGGCGATTTCTAGTTAAAAATGGTATGATTATAATATAAAAATTCTGATGGGGTTTTCATTTAATATACATTTCCATACCAAATTGTGTTTTAAAAATTCTGTAAAAAGTGCCGCAAGTATGAGAAGAAGTTTCAACAAGTGAAAACAAATCTTTTAACCGAACACTGCTAGTTTGAGCCATTTAGAATCTGTTAATAAAAGTCAATTAAGCCACAATTGATTAAAATACGTCTAATATTATATAACCAAAAATAAGCAAAACATTCAAATTCAAGGGCAGATAACTCAAAAACGAGATCAGTGACCCCCAATTTGTTTTGGCTTAAAATATTCTGTTATCACATGCTACGATCAGGCAAAGTTTTTAAAAAATCCATTGTTCAGTTTTCATTTTGCCTATATGTCTATAGGAAAAATGTAGCGACCTTTAGCAAGCGTCTGTAAAAACATACACAGATGGAGACACTCTGTGACAAAAAATCATAGCTTATTGTCATGTTTGATACGTATGGTAACAATGTTTCTAGATTGGGCGTTATATAGATTGCAAAACATCCGAAAAATAACCCAACTTTCAACCTAGATGGAGATTAAGAAGTCAACTGTTCATACGGGAATATCGTCGATATCAGTCTTAACAAATAGAATATGAATAATTGATACGTATAATATAATTTTTGAGCGCACAAATTAGGTGTAAAGCTAAAATTCTAATAAAATGATTGTCAATTATCCAAAATATGGACCTCGAGTTATCACAAAAATATGTTTTGCGCATATGTAATTATAAGCATTTAAAACCATATTTGGTAACGTATAGTATCTTAGTACGATGGCAAGTAGTGGAGGTAGAAATATGTCAACTAGATTTTTGACGGTGTTTGTATGTTATTTTAGTATCAAGACAAACAAATAACCATGGTAGAAAGCGTATACATGTAGATAGAAATGATTGTGTAATTACTATTAGTATTATGTAACTACGGAGAAGTAGAAGACGAATTTTACTTTATTCTTAAATATGGTAAATATCACGTTTTAAGAAAAAGATATATAAATACGTACAAAAAGTCACTCCAAAAAGTCACTGATACTTTTCTGTCTAAAGCTAATTTTCTTTCCAATCAAACAGGCACAGCCTGTCCGAACCTTTATGTATAACCAGCCAATTTGTTTGTTTTTAATTACGCGCGCAAATGTATACCCATGTGTCGTCTGGCATGAAGATTTATACCTCGAATAGTCGATACCAGCACATTCGCACTGTTCAATGTTACAAAAACTCTCATAAAAAGTCTGAGTCACTGTGGATCCTTCAATTGAAACCAAGGGATAAACATCAACTATGTCCCCGAAGATATCTTCTGCTGTTCTTAAAACAGTGTGTGCCGTTTTTGTATGACATGATTGCCGTGTTGCGTACTTTGAAGACGAATTTTCACGCGTGTGCTGCCGTGATCGATGTCTTTTGTTTCTTCTTGTAGATTTACGAACATTTATCTGTTTAAATCTCTTCGATCGTTTTCTCGTTCCGGACCTCTTCTTGTTTTTTTCGTGTCTGACTTTTTCCTTCGGCTCGCAATCTTTCAGGATACCATCGCTGAACACTAAATCCGTTTTAAGGTTCCTGTTTTCCAAAGTGTTCATGTCTTTCTTGGTATTATACCAATTATATGAAAGACCATAGTTCCTATATCCAAACTGTTGTTTTTGAACGTCTGTTGAAGAGGTAGGCGATGTTGTGTCAAAGCATTTTACCGTGATTGTGGCGTACGTTGTAAGGCATACTGTCACGAACAGTGTGACACTTCCTAAACTCTCTGTGGCACGTTTGAACTGAAACAAAGAATATTATACGAAATGGGATTTTTTAAAATAAAATTGAAAAGCTGACGTACTGGGCGTTCAAGGCGTTCAACGTTAGAGAATTCGGTGAGAAACTACCATTTATATATCATAATTAGCTTAATTAAAATTCAACTAGATAAAGTTTCTGCTGTGTGCCGAAGCGCCATTTTTCTACATATCTTAATGCTTTCAAACATTTAGCAAATTAACACACAAAACAGTTTTTAAATACATCAAATAGATGCACTCTTAATTTCGAAAATATTATGTTTAATATCGGATTTAAAGCCCCTTTAAATTATATCTTAATACATCTAAAATGCTTATATTTTCGTTAATCACAGGAAATCAAAATACATTTGTAATGTTAATTGACATACATGACTAAAGAATCCTCACTTTTGTGGTAATACCACAGTTTGTAAATAATTACCGCATTAACGAGATTATATAGATGGTTAAAGTAAAATGGAAAATCACACCATACCATTTGAAATACACGTATGTCAAAATATCGCGAAGTTTTAAACCTCTGATGAGATTTTATCGCATTTTATCGCGCATGCGTACTCGATTTGTCAAATTCAATTACGCAGTAATGCGTTGCGCCTTTGATACACATCGGTCTCAGGCAACTCGTCGTGACGAAAAGTTCATATGATATTTTCTAGGAATTAAGGATTAATGTTACATCATTGTAAATGTCAAAGTAATTCGAAGATGTTATTTAAGCAAAAATAGGTCAACACTGAAAGGGGATACTCGTTGTTGACGTACGCATGTAGTTGTACCTGACGTAAGTAACTCGTATACAGTATAGTAACTCTGCGGATAGCTCTTTAATTCAAACTTCTCACGGAATCAGCGTTAATGCAACGGTTAAAATGTGGTCGGAAATCGGACCGGAGAAACAAATATTGTCGATATACATATATAGATATAAAATTATATGGTGAACTTGTAAAACAATTCCTATCATGATAATGAACACATAATCCAACAAATACAAAACTGTCCTGTACGCAAACGTTTATTATAGAACAGAAACTTTATTAAACGTGTACAATATGTACATCGTTCACACATATAACATATATACACCACATACAAAAATGGTCACACATACAGTTTAAACATACATGCAACAAGCAATTTCATTATTTATTGCTTAAGAGGATGATTTTGTTATGCCCCCGTATCGATAGATCGGGGGCATATTGTTTTTGGCCTCTCTGTTTGTCTGTTTGTACCAAACTTTAACCTTGCCTATAAAATCAAAATGCCTGCACCTACATCCATCAAACTTCATATGTAGGTTCCTCATGACAACCTCTACAGGACCTGTGGGTTTTCAGGTCAGTAGGTCAAAGGTCAAGGTCACAGGGTCATTGTGTTTAAAAAAACGACATTTTTTTAGGATACTACTCCTACATTTTTCATGGGATTTTGATGAAACTTTCACAGACTTGTTGTTACCAAGAACCCCCACACATATATTTCGGGTTTTGTTATTCGATCATTTTTGACGGAATTATGGCCCTTTGTTTATTTTGTGTGATTGTAACAGCAAAATACTCTTGTTTCCTTGTTTTCTCAAAGGATTTTGATAAAACTTTCATGGAACTATTGTTATCGAGATACCCAATGCATGTTTTAAAGGTTTTATGATTCGATAAATTTTGACGGAATTATGGCCCTTTGTTTATTTTGTGCATATGTAATATATAGAGAAATACTCTCTGTTTGCAACTACTTCTGTATTTTTTCAAGGGATTTTTACCAAACTTTGATAGAACTATTGTCACCATGTTCACCAGCACATATTGTTTGGGTTTTGTGATTCGATCATTTTTAGCAGATTTACGGCCCTTTGTTTGCCTGTACCGAAATTTAACCTTGCCTATTAAATCAAAACGCTACCACCTGCAATCATCGAACTTCATATCTTGGTTCATCATGACAATCTCTACAGGACCTACAGGTGCGTTTTAAAAAAGGGCAACCGGAGGGGGCACGGTGTTTATAAAACACATCTTGTTATTTATCAGTTACTACTCATAAGAACAATTCTGTGGTTGAATGCAAGTTTACAAAATTTAAGAATAATTTCTTTTTTCTCTACGATTTAACAGTTCAATAAGTTTATGCATACAAGATCTAGCATAAAAATATTTATCAATGTATAATTTACGAATATGATTCAAACACGGACATTTACATATAAAATGAAATTCATCACCAATATCATTTAAATCACAAAATACACATAATTATGCGTTCACTTCTAGGTAATCTATTTACACCATATCTAGCAGTTTGAACCATTAATGAATGTGCAGACACTCTTGTTTTACTAAAAAAAAAACTAATTCAAATGGTAATAAATCAAGGTACTCTTTATATTCAAATTTAACTTTAACGTGTTTATAAAGATCTAAAGATGTGCTCTGAGAAGTATCTAAATACCAACTTTGTAAGACACAACCAATTAACTGCTGTCTAAAAATAGGTAAAAATGTTTTTCTCTAACGGACGTAGGATTATCAAAAATATAATTATAGCCACTATTGTACAACAGTTTTTTTACATTTGAAACCGAGTTATTTTTTCCATTAGTACATTCGGCATGTGCCAAGTTATAAACAGTTTTGGTAATAATATTATCAGTTTTATTACTTTAAACCAAAATTTAAGTATTTTTACGTATCTCGAAATATATGAAGGATATCTCCCCAGTTCACCTTAAATTGCAACATTCGACGTAGACATTTTCACCGTTGAGAATTTTCTTGCAAAATTTTAAATGAATCCTTTCAATTTCTTTTGACTTAGTAAACCCCAAGATTTCACTAGAATAACTGAGTACTGGTCCAACAAAAGAATAAAAAAAGCTTAAGTTGACAAAGAATGTTTGGTTTCATTTTATATTTCGTGCAGTGGCCTTATAAGATATTCATTGATTTCAATGCTTTACCGACTAAATGCTGTTGATTTAATAAAAATCTACCAGTATAATTGAAAACTGTTCCAAGATAGTTAAAGTCATTCATCACTTCTATACGTCTACCATTATATTCACATATCTCACTATTAAGAAGACCTCCACGCTTACGATATACCATGACTTTAGTTTTTTTATATTGACTTCCAGACTCCATAAGACTAGAGTTTACTTCTTCGGG
Source organism: Lutraria lutraria (assembly GCA_964023205.1). Taxonomy (NCBI): domain Eukaryota; kingdom Metazoa; phylum Mollusca; class Bivalvia; order Venerida; family Mactridae; genus Lutraria; species Lutraria lutraria. The sequence continues at coordinate 13,352,379 of OZ026835.1, forward strand.
AGTTTTTTTCTACAAACATAAGTAAAATAAGAATTACATCATCAAAACTGAGACCAGAGTTTATATTATCTTGTAGAAATAACTCTAAGTCTTCAATAAATAAAGAAAAAAGTACAGGCGAAATTACCTATCATTGTCTTAAAACAATAGCATATTAAAACGATTTGAGTACGAATTACACGACCTGACACATGACTTTACTTTTTCATACAATCTCTAGTTATTCTTAATATTTTACCATAATTATATTCCTTGTCTATAAACTTGTTTGTGTTTTAACATTTGAAAACTTAATCGTGAAAAATGACTGTTTCTCAAACTTAAGGTGGAGTTTTCTCATGTTAGGTGTGAATTCTAACGGAGGTAGACATTTCTAACCTCTTGTGCAGGTAGGTGCCGAGAATCACATTTTACTTCAAACTATGCACAGACACTCATGTGACAAAATCTAACGCCCGAAAAGCGTATCTACAATTACCATAAGTGGCCGACATGTACAAGTCGAGAACGGTGTTAGCCTCCTTTTTCAAAACACATCATGACTGCTGTATTATAATTAATGTTCATGTTTTCTCAAACCTTTAGAAGGGAAGCCTAACCATTTCAACCCCAGTCTTACTCTGACTCATAATGGATGCCTTGAAAGCAAGTTTGCATGTATCAAACGGATGCTTCGAATACGAATAAAAGTCACATTTTCAGGTTGAAAATACATTCGGTAAAAATCAAAACATAAAGCAAACACAATATTTGACCATTCTTAATTAGAGAGATTCTATATATTACATAGCATAAGCATGGGAAATCAGTACATTGTAAATAGGTGACAACACGTGCTTACTTCAGGAATGCCTTCTTAAGTTAAAAAAAGAAAAATATGTATTGTCAGACAATAAAACGGTTCGATTTTGTCTTATTTTTAGCTTGTAACTGTAGAAAATCTAAGCTATCAAATAAGCCTATTTCACTTATGTACCATAATTATAGTCCTGTGTTCGGCCAAAATTAAAGCAGACATACGTTGAAATAAAAAAAACAAGTTTTTACTAACAGCACATTTCAATTAAGCATAACTGGAATAATTCTTCAAATATTGATCGGCAGCATACAGGTCAAAGTGTATAAAACTATATCTGACAACTTCTACATAAATTTCAAAAAATGTAACATGGTAATTTAAATATCGGAATAAAACATTTTATTCCACTGTTTAAGTATTCAAATAACATTTGCTGGATTCAAAAATGCCCCACTCGCTTTCATAAAAATATTAATAACAATGTATTTTACCTTGAAAAATGAGGAAACAATGCCTGATTAAACATTGAAAATGTATGATTTTGTTGATTTTTGATTTCCGGATAATCTCCCTTTCATTTCAATTTACAGTTGCTCATCCAAATTTACAGATCAGTTGCAATCATGAAAGTCCTTATCATAAAATTTACCGAAATACCGATATATAACTCTTTGAAAATCAATTTCTTCGCCATAGTAAATAAATGGATAACCCAACACTTGTGGTACAAATAAGTATCATATATTTTAAAATAAACGTCCTAACACTTTGGAGTACAAATCTGCGTTATATCTTTTAATACAATTATCTCAAAATAACGTACAAATATGCATAATTTTTAATAAGTAAATGTCAAAATTCCAAGGCTTGGATGTGCTGATATGAGTTTCATATACGGCTTGCTATTGTAGGAGTATAACACTTGAGGGTACTGAGAGTCAATATCCTAACTCTGACAGTACTGAGAGTCAATATCCTAACTCTAATAGTACTGAGAGTCAATATCCCAACTCTAACAGTACTGAGAGTCAATATCCTAACTCTAACAGTACTGAGAGTCAATATCCCAACTCTAATAGTACTGAGAGTCAATATCCCAACTCTAATAGTACTGAGAGTCAATATCCTAACTCTAACAGTACTGAGAGTCAATATCCTAACTCTAACAGTACTGAGAGTCAATATCCCAACTCTAACAGTACTGAGAGTCAATATCCCAACTCTAATAGTACTGAGAGTCAATATCCTAACTCTAACAGTACTGAGAGTCAATATCCCAACTCTAACAGTACTGAGAGTCAATATCCTAACTCTAACAGTACTGAGAGTCAATATCCCAACTCTAACAGTACTGAGAGTCAATATCCCAACGCTAACAGTACTGAGAGTCAATATCCGAACTCTAACAGTACTGAGAGTCAATATCCCAACTCTAACAGTACTGAGAGTCAATATCCCAACTCTAACAGTACTGAGAGTCAATATCCTAACTCTAACAGTACTGAGAGTCAATATCCCAACTCTAACAGTACTGAGAGTCAATATCCCAACTCTAACAGTACTGAGAGTCAATATCCCAACTCTAATAGTACTGAGAGTCAATATCCCAACGCTAACAGTACTGAGAGTCAATATCCTAACTCTAACAGTACTGAGAGTCAATATCTTAACTCTAATAGTACTGAGAGTCAATATCCCAACTCTAATAGTACTGGGAGTCAATATCCCAACTCTAATAGTACTGAGAGTCAATATCCTAACTCTAATAGTACTGAGAGTCAATATCCCAACTCTAATAGTACTGAGAGTCAATATCCCAACTCTAATAGTACTGGGAGTCAATATCCTAACTCATATAGTACTGTGAGTCAATGTTTGTACTTGAGGGTACAGAGAGGCAATATATATTATCTAGGAGTGAAAAAAGACGATATGATTCAATAAGATATGATATTACCAATTACTCGACATTTTATATATATGGTCAATGTAATGCAATACCTGCGAATACATTAATTAGTTCATTAAACTATATTCAATATTCTAGATGATAAACAACATACATTTTATTTTTCAAGATGTGTGTATATTGGATCGTTGGAATTGTTGAGCTCATTGAGGCTGCTTATCAAATTATACCTGTAATCTCACCAACTATAGTTACGTTAGTTTCAATTGCATACTTATTTTCTATGAAGACAAAGCTGATATTGTATATGTAATGAAAACTCCCTTCAGCCAAGTATGTTGAGATAATTCTAGTATAATGTTTATACCCAGTACATTTCCTATGATCAAAACAATAAAAATAGCAGCAATTCAATAATTTGCTGTGATTGACAATAGGAGATACGACAATTTGCTATGATAGAAATGATCAACAAAACAATAGCAGGACTTCAATTTCTAATTCCCGTGATTAGTTTCTATTTGTAGTTTTTTGTACTGACAGGATCAACATTGAATGATACTTAACCCGTATAGTAAATTCTCGAAAGTTTTTGTTGTTATTTTCACAAGTCAACAAGGTTTCTTTTCTGTAAACTAATGGTTCCTGTCTGGAACTCAGCGCGATAAAGGCCATCCTGTGAAAACCTGTCATTGAATTTTTACCATACATGTACAGTACAGGTCTTTGATTTTTTTTCAGACCAAACTATCTCCGACTAAAGGTTATGCGTCAATGAAGGTATTTTGTCTTTCCAAGGAGTGGCCTTTGTTTACATGTTTGAATGTATTTACGAATAAACTTACATGCACAATGCTCGAGCATTCAAAACTAAATTAGATAAGAATCGGTATCTTTGATTAGATTTGCATGAAAAGATGCAGAGCATACAGCGAGTTTTCAAAAATTGTTTTCTTTTTTTGTTGTTGCTGACTTGTGAAAATAACAGTCAATTAAAAACTATATTTTTGTGATTTTGTGGATATTAAATGTAACAGACATATACATTTTTGATATTGACTTTTGCAGCTTATTGGTTGCTACATGCGTTGACAATTTTATACTAGACTACTAAAATTGTTTGTAGTACTTAAATATGTGGCAGCGATTACATTCCTGTGTGTCTTCTTTCTTGAGAATACGATTTTAAAGCGTGGTTATAGTGCTTGCACCAACACAGCTAAATAGTCCACAAGACAATCAACTAGGCTCGCACAAACTGACAACACAGAAAACAGAATATCAGGTATAAGAAAAAATAAATACTTTTGACTGACTCTCAGTAAAATTTATTTTATGATATGTTGGTATTTATTCAATTCAATAACAAAACAAATGCAATCTTTATAAAAATGTTTTGAGGGAATGAAACATGTTGATGTTTGTTTCAGAGGGTTAAATGCCGTTTTTCATCCAATTTCAGCTGACCAGTTTCCTTGGACTGTACGAACTTAACCTTTCACAATGAGTCTGGAACTTTTGCATTTACGGCGGAATGTTTTTATCAAATGTCATTGAAGGGTAAGACTACTGTGACCGCTATATGAACCACATTTTTTTCTGGTATAATAAATGTCAAAACAAAAAATCACGAATGTCTGTTACATGATGTTCTTCATCCTCTATAATGCAATGACAACCAGTTCTAACGCGTATATATGTCCAGCTTGTCATATCATTTTTCAAAACTCGGGCTAATGTATATCCGTGGGAAGTTTCGCAAGAAGATCGATGCTTCTTCTTATTTGTTCCATGACACTCACAGAGCTCATTGTCACAGTATTGCTCGTAAAAATACTGTTTCAGATTTACTTGTCCAAACCTAATAACAGGAGCAACATCAACTATGTCACCATGGATATCTTCCGCCGTAGTCTTGCTGGAATATACAGTTTTAACTTGACATGATTTCCGTCGGAGATGGTGTCTCCTAGCTCGACTATGGCGTCTTACATTTCTTGCGTCATCATGTGCTTTTCCTTTACGATTTTTTCTATTTACCTTTCGTCGATTACCACGTTCTCTCTTCTTATCAGATTCACGACCAGGAGTTGTATCAAAATGGTCAGTAGCTTTCTCATGGTCAAATGGTAAAATGATAGGATGATTAATTGGACTTATCTCAATCGGCTTTTCCGAATGAGATATCTTTAGTGATTTACTGTTTCCATCCAAGTGACTTAACGAGTCAAGAACTTTTCCTGACTGTTCGCTGTGGGCTTTCACGTGTAAACTTGATGTGTCAAAAAGTGATAGAATCATCACAATCCATACCATTTGTATAAATAGACTCATCAACTGAAAAACAAAAGAAGATATTAATTACATATAATTATAAATTAAAATGAGATAGTCTTAGAAAATATTTTTATTATTAACTAGTCGATGCATATTTTATCAAATATCTCTCGGCTTAATACATCATGATATATACATAAATATATGGAAATAAACATAAAACTGAATTACCTTAACATTGCATGAAATAATGTTCTGCATTCTGATTCCTTCAGTAAATATTTTCTTCAGTGTTGTAATGCCTTCAGTTAAACTTCGTATTCTGGTCAGTATAGAACATCGGTCAAAGCTATTTAAATACACCGAGCGCGAAACACAATTAGCACGTATGAGCATCGGAAAAATATTTAAAGACGTTTGTTAGTGTCATATAGACATACAGGTGGAATCAACACAGCTATATGGATGTTTTTAAAACTTTGCATGAACATAGCATATGATATCAGAAACATTTAAGCAAAAAATTAGGTCTCTGATATGGTTTATGAGTTATCTGCCTTTGAATTCGAACTGTTTGCTTATTTTTGCCATTTCGTGGACATATCACTTGTACAAATTGTACAAAATGAATCTTAATTAATTCATCTTCATACCAAATTTTACTTTCGTTCATGTTGTTTATTTTATTCTTGGTCAATATACAGAATTTCTCGCAATTACGTTAAACAGGTAAAGAAGAAAGAAATAGACAAACCACTATTTCATGACCAGCCCTTGAAATTTGCACGATGACATGAAAAGAAATCCGCCACATAAAAAGTTTTAAAAACAAAAATAAATAATGTCTTGCTTTGAATTGCACTTTTTCCACACATGTATCCGCCGTATTTGGTTACGGCGAAATTTCGCGAACTTCCCGGACAGCCCTTGTATGTATAACATAGAAAACGCTGGGTTGTTTTTGTTCACAATGACAGGTGTTAAAGTACAAACGTCATTTCCGTGTAATAAGGTCGGATTCCGAGAAATAAGTATAACTTGAGTTGCCCAGGACCTGTTTTAACTTGTTAATTTCCAGTTAGGCAATTGATTTACTTGAATAATGATACTGTACAACACTACTCATTACCCTCTCTAAATATTTCTTTTAATACTGCATATATCGGACAACAATGCTTAAACTGAGCATTACTTTCTCTCACGTATGATCGAAAGGTTCCAGGATCAAAGGTTTTAACATTTCACAATTGTTTCCTTGATTTGGAACATGGTTTAAGTTGAAATAAGTTTCTAAGTTGTTGATATAGTTTGATATTATGTAAGGCATGTAATTATTAGTTTGTATTATATCGCATGACGTGTACGGGAAGCTATAGAAATGTCTTATCTCAGTACTAAAACAGAAAAAGAATTTAAACGGTAAATATATGACGATAACGTGCATCGTGCAGTTAAGTTATTACGCAATGATCTCAAGAACGCTTCACGCCCAGACTCAAATGTCTGATTTTTAGTTAAAGTCTGGATACATTACTTTCGGTACAACTAGTTTAGTTGAGTATTTACTAGAGGTTAATATCCAAGATCGTACTGTGATTCATTATCATAATTACAATAATCCTAAAGTAAAACATGGGTTATCTGAACAACAGTTATATAGGAATGTAAGGATTTGCAAAAGTACTTGTAAATAAATATTATAAACATGAAATAATTTATGACAAAAGGGGCCGCAGTGTAGTCATTGCATTACGTGTTATCATTTCTTTGCTGTACAGGGTGTATCATAATATGCGATACCATTACAATAGTTTACAACTTTTGATTGCATGAGCCTTATTCTTGATTTAAAAATACATTCAAAGGAGACGCATACAAATTTTTGTACAGAAAATTACAGGTTTATAACTTTTTTTTCACAAAATTACTCTATATTTGTACGTACAATTTTTACAACAGATATTCGATGTAACGTCCATTTTGCTCCAAAATGACGTTAAGTCTGTGTTTTAAGTTTTCCGCTGTTTTTTTAATTGGCTGTCACAAACTGATTCTGCGATTTAAATCTCTTAACTAGCCTAAGTATTTGAAGCTTAGTGAATATATAATTATTAGCATACGCTTATTGCATTTTTTGCGCAACAGTAACTATAGGGAAAAAAGGCTCTCAGATAAAACCAGACTGATTTCTGCACCTTGCTTAGACGTAGCCATTTTAGAAAACAACGTTCTCAAAAGTGACGTCATAATATGAACGTGATTTTTCTCGAATTTTGACGTTCATCAAAAATGTGAGTCTGACAATTCCATCGGTATTTTCCTCAATTGATTTTGATCTCTGTTTTGAATATTTATGGTATCACATATTATGAAACATTCCGAACAACAACAGTGCCTTCAGAGCTTCGATTTAGTTTCAATACCATAAATAGACTGAACGATTTCTGGCACAATCACATGCCCGGAATCTCAGAAGTGGTCTTCGAGCTGTTAATTCACCCGAAGACGATGCTTTGTTCAGAATGCCGTCATCGATATCTCATGTGAAGGCTCGAATATTCTGTATTTGCTTTGATTTGTTCATTTTATGAATGTTTATCAAACTCTTCAAATGCTAAGGATGTTGAATGTTATATATATAGAAATATATAATATTTGTAGTTGACGGTATACATATACATCATATATACATGTATATCATTTTGCCTCCGACCAACCAGCCCTATCATATAACCAGACACAACAAAATATTTATTCCATCCACCGGGTTTTTTGTTTGTTTTAATTTTATTAAATTATACTATATTATATGGTTACTATCTACCAAAATATACATTGTATACATGTATAACAATTTTTAGACTAATTTTGAGAGAAATAAGAGATTTATTATCAATATAACAACCAATATTGCTAAATGTTTTAAAGTCAGGGCATCGAAATAGGAACCGGAGAATCTTGAACACGTTTAAAAGATTTTCGGACGATGTAGCGTGCGTAATGCTCATATACACTAACAGGAAGTGTTTACATATCAACACCTATAGATGGCGCCAATGGTTGTTCAGAGGGAGCAGGAATGATTTCATAACTTGGTACGACGTTCCAAATTTCACGCGCGTATTCCTCGATCGTCCTGTCGGCGGAAAATTTTCCGGCGGATGCGATGTTTAGTAAACACATCCTTGCCCATTTGTACGGATCGCTGTATGCTGCATTCACTCGTTCCTGACTGTCAATGTATGCTTTAAAGTCGGCAAGGAGAAGATAACTGAAAGCAGAAGATAACAAATAACTTCTCTATATAAACTTTACTTACTATATCGTACTGCTATACATGTTCATCTTAACCAATTTATAGGCTTAATTTCATTGACAGAATAAGAGTGTCGCGATTTCTTGCCGTTTAAAAGGCAACAGTGCGTAGTGTCGTCTCTAATAGATACGTTGTAACAGGGTGTCTAAACGAAAATAATCAAATACGGAGTAATATTATCAAAATATACGGCGATATCACGTGGCGAGTAACATACCCGACTTCATGCGAACAATCTTGCCGAGTAGAATTTTAAGCTTATTCAAACTTTGACCAAAATGTTGTTACAATTCTCATTTTTTACTCTAATGTTTAAATACTAGTACTGTGCGCGTCCTAATAGCAATTCGATGCAGGGTCAATATGGACTAATTAAAACGACATCGCACGGTTACAAGTACTACACTGCGTCTTTAAGATCCGATCATTCGTTTTAATGAAACCAACGTAATTATCCGAATCGACAGAGCACAGCTTCCTTAAATTCATTTTTATGACGGACTTATTTGATTATATTGCACGAAGTTTTAACTTACAAATCATTGTGCATCAGGTTATCAGCAATGTCTGTAAACAGTGGTGGGTTTTCCGGACAGAAAAATCCATCTCTAAGCTGTTCTAGTGCTTCCCTTAATTCGTCATTACAAGTATAGTAATCTGCAGGATTGTAGCCACGAGCCCGTAATTCCTCAACTTCATGAAGTTTAAGTCCAAATATAAACATATTTTCTTCACCCATTTCTTCGGCCATCTCTACATTAGCGCCATCTAGTGTGCCAATAGTTAATGCTCCGTTTAACATAAACTTCATGTTGCCAGTTCCTGTAGGTTATTAAAAGCAAAATCAAATTATGCAAGCATTTCAAACTATAAAGATGTACATGCACTTATTCAGCGTACTATGAATTGGTATGATAAAAGAATTTAATTTGCATTTAGAAAAATACTCCAGGTGAAACGTAGCTGAGTTTGGAAATAATTCTTAGACATTAGCTAGAATGTACATTGTATATAATTCATAGTTATGGTAACAATATGCATTCAACCCGCACAATTCACCAGTGTAAGAAAATAAGCCCGATTACAAAATAAGCGAAATTACCCGATGCCTCTGTTCCAGCTGTTGAAATTTGTTCACTTAGATCAGCCGCTGGTATGACCTTCTCTGCCAAGGTCACTCTATAGTTTTCTAGGAAAACAAGCTTCAATCTGTCTCCAATATCTATATCATTGTTGATCTTCTTTGCTAGGTTGTTGAACAGTTTAATGATTTTCTTTGCGACATGGTACCCGGGCGCTGCCTTGCCGCCAATCATCACTGTACGGGGAACAAAATGGGCATTCGGATTTCGTTTGATTCTGTTATACATCACGATAACGTGTAAACAATTCAACAATTGCCGCTTGTATTCGTGTATTCTCTTTACCTGAAAAATTGTTTAACCAAAGATGAGTTTAATTTAACTGTGTTTATCAGTTATAACAAAGACAAATGTAGCGATTACATACTAGAAATAAGTTTATATCACTGCCAAGTAATACCTACATTGTGTATATACATGACTTAGTGTCTTCAACTTGTATATATCAATATATTTCTTTTTAGAACGTCATATTATCACTTATTTCCGGGCCGTTTTTTGGAAGTTTTACATAGCCGTCAGTCGCTCGGTGCGCATGCATTTTAATGCGGACCAAATTACTTCGTTTTCTTCATCAGCCATGCAAATGTTAAACTGGTTCCCGTTCATGTTGCAGTGCATGTCCATGTAAGTTCGGCTTCCATTAGTACATTTCAGTTTAATTGATAACACAACAAGCTTAATAACTTGTTTGTTCCGATATGAATCTTGATATCGAGGGATTATGGTGTACTAGTATTTCAATATTTTATTTGTTTTGATAAAACAATATATTTCAAAATAAACATTGAATAATATAATTAAATTCAGTTTTAACATTTTAGTTTAATTGTATTCAGCATAAATAAAAAAAAACAGTAACTTCAGAATCGTTATAAAACGAACCCTGTCTATACGGACCATTTATTCGAGAGAAAGTAACGACTGTAATACAAAGTTGACCTTTATAAAAAAGTTAATACGTAATACATACGTATACAAAGTGGCCTTTAATCTTAAGTAAACAGGAGACTGTAAACTCAGATTTGACCGTGTTTTGACCAAGCTTACTATTGCTGGGACATGCCAAAAGTATTGTTTAAATATACCTGGACATCGAAGATAGAGTTGCAGTTGATTTTGATGCCATATTTACTCATAACCAACTCCGCAAGACGATCTTTGTTGCGATTTTTAATCTCCATAATGGTGTCCAGGAAATTTTCGTCATCTGCGTACTGGGCCTATACAACACGAACAATAAATTAACAGGTGTACATGTACTTAAAACATGGCTACATGTTCGTCATTGTTACGTACAAGAACAAGCCATGAAATTAACACCAGGGTCCAAGGCTGCGACCGTTGCATCTTATCAATAAATTAATGAAGCGAACATTTGATGTTAATGACAAAATCTGAGGTCTATTTGGTATATTTAATTACCAGCGCATTTAAAACTAATGATCATTATATACATTTGTTAATCTTCATGCGTATTCTTTTGCTACAACACCGTACTCGATGTGCCTCATATGCAATATGTTTTAATGATAAAAGTTAAACTACGCATCTCTTTTTGCACGGAACGAACTTGTGTTCTTTATCTTTAAATGGTAATCGGCAATAAACAAAGTTACCTCTGTAATTACTACATATCGATGCTTAGTGAAAATTATTTATCAACGTGAATCAAAACTTACAAGTTCTTTAAGCATACTCAAGTGTCGCACCCAATCCTCGCCAAGTTTATATGTGATGAGTTCAGCAAGGTCTGGATTGCATAGAAGTAACCAGCGACGTGGTGTTATCCCATTCGTCTTGTTTTGAAATCTGCCTGGGTACATTTCATAAAAATCACGAAACACGTCAGTCTTCAGCAATTCAGAATGGATTTTTGATACCCCATTCACGGCATGGGATCCAACAATGGCAAGGTTTGCCATATTGATTTGTTTATTTGGCGTTTCTTCGACAATTGACATTCGTCTAAGGCGGTCTTCGTCATTGGGAAAGCGTCTCCGAACCTCGACCAGAAAGAGATGATTGATATAGTAAATAATATCAAGCAGCCGTGGTAGTAAATGCTCCATTAGTTCAACAGGCCACCTTTCCAATGCTTCCGGGAGTACAGTATGGTTGGTATAAGCGCATGTGCGACTTGTGATGTTCCAAGCTTGTTCCCATGTCAAGCCTTCATCCATAAGAAGGCGCATGAGTTCAGGAATCGCAAGTGCTGGGTGAGTATCATTTAACTGAAAGGCAAGCTTGTTAGGAAACTCGTCAAACGATTCGCGCTTGCAAACAAACACGCCTGGTTGTGATGATTTGTATCGTCGAATGGCATCTTGTAGCGAGGCTGATACTAGGAAGTATTCTTGTCTCAGTCTTAAAGCCTTGCCTTCAAACATATTGTCTTTAGGATACAGGACTCTTGAAATATTCTCAGCAGAATTTCGATCGAACACTGCTTTGAGATAATCTCCATCATTAAAGAACTCGAGACTAAAGCAGTTTGGGGCTTTTGCCGACCACAGACGAACAACATTAACAACATTATTTTTGTAACCTGGCACTGGAGTATCATATGGTACTGCCAAAACATCTGTGGTGTCCGTCCATTGGACATTCTCCCTACTTTCCTTGTGGCGAACCAATCTACCACCAAACTTCACTTTTTGAGTATATTCATGACGCACGATTTCCCAAGGGTTACCGTTCTTGAGCCACAAATCCGGCTCCTCCTGTTGGAATCCATCTTTGATCTTTTGCGCAAATATTCCATAATCGTATCTGAAATGTCAATGTAAAACTTGTCATGTAATTAATGAGTGTTGAAGTCATTGGAAGATCAGAGAGAGCACCAGAAGAACATCAACTACCTGAGCAGATGAGCGGGGGAAATGAAGAGTGGTGATAACGTGTTATTTATCAATCAGTGTGTACATACTAGGTGGATAAGTCTGGTTAACCTATTTTTCTTAAAGATAGGTCCATGGGTTGGTTATTAGTCGTGATCATAGAAAACTCTCAGCTTCAATTCATTATAAATAAATGATAACGTCATGATAAATACAGATAAGAAGAAAAGAAAATCCTGCCCAAAATTTCCAAAACTAAAACCCAACCAAACACATAGGACCACATAACTCCTGGAGCAGTCTGTATCTAAGGGATAACTTGGGATGAACGAATATGGCGACAGTACAAAGTTGAGAGAAATATGCAGGAGGAGAAACTGACCAAAACATGCCAGGCAAAAAATGGAATAAAGAAATCAAGAAACAAACCTTATTAAGCATACAATGTCAATATATTAAATATCAGAATAATATATTAAAACATGGTGTTCACTATACTTGAAAATATGAGGGTCGTAAATGACCCATAACCGATATAAATAATTTGGAGAGTCAACAAAATTTCGTGATAATGTAATACTAATAGTAAATTTGACCTGTATGTACAAATTCTCGGGAGTCATGATCTACAAGTATACATACATTTTGTATTTAGCTACATTTTTGTACTTTCAAGAGCCAAAATGGTATTTCACGGGTATAAAGTTTTCTGACTATGTAATCAACGATCATGATTATTAAAAGTTAGCAGAATAAAGTGTTCCCGATATTTCACTGTTTCCAGCAGCGTCCGTTGAATTCAAACATGTCCCGCTCGCTTTTACAAAAAGTACAAGCAATAAAACATTGAAAATGTTTGGGGGTTTTATTTTCAATATCCGAGTTAGTTCCCTTTTATTTCTATTTATAGTTACATATCAAAATTTACATTCATTATTTAAGGGCAGATAACACCCATTTGTTTCGCTAAAATGTTTCTGTTATCATATGCTATGATCATGAAAGAGTTTTCATTTTCCCAATAATTATGTCTGTGTGAAAAAACTGGAAACTGTAGCAAATGTCCTTAAACAACATAATTGATGACCATCTGTATTTTCGATGTACTTATCGTTATAATTATGTTATTGTCATTCATGTTAGCACATTTTAATTTTCACTATAACCGTACGTCAAAGCAATGTAATTGTACAGTCGTATTGACGCAAGATTACAGACGTTCGTGTTGTCTCAATTAATGTAAAGTAATGATATCACAAACATTTCCAGTCGTGTTATCTCAGTAACATGCATCGTAAATTTAAGTCATGCTATCGGAAGTATCCAAACGTTTTTTTTTTCTCAATTAATGAAAATACAAAGGTAGTCACGATCGTTCTGTCACGTATGGTTTGCAAAAACTAGTTGTGTTACCGGATACTGGTACGACCCGCTAGCTTTTGAAAAAGTTTCTATATGAATTACTTGGGGACAAACTTAGATAACTGAGTGAAACATAACTACATGTACAGATAATCAGAGAAAATTTACGTAAGACACTGTGCCTTTTTGTGTTTGTCCGATTTTCGTCTCTCCCGAAGTATAATACACTACACCGATACTTCTTTTCAGTAATTTAAAGGGGTATACCCTACAACTTGGTGCATCTAGAATCAAGGCAACATTGTGATAAATTAGAAGCGTGTAAAGAAAAAAGCCGACGAAGAAAGTTTCAGCCAAAAATTCATCCAATTAAAAATAAAATCACAAAAAATATTAGTTTCCATAAAAGATCGGAAACTCTTTGGAATTTGTTGTACAATGTTCGGGTGGAAGTGATTTATTATTCATAGCTATGATTTTTGCGGCTAGTACCTAAACTAGTCATTTATGACCAAAGTTCTTATTGCAATTATCCATTATATATTGTTTTACATATACATCTAACACATTTTTACACTTTCACAGCCCCTTTAAAAATTGAAATGGTAACCAATGATCAGTTAAAAAATGAAAGGACGACATGGCATAAACCAGCCACCACATTTAATTGTTCATTGTTTTAACACTTACTATTTCATTTTTTTTAACTTTCATTTAAAAAGGTACCTAAATTGATTAGTATTGGCTTATAAGAGTGCAGAAACGAAATTTGGACCAGGTAAAAAAGGCTTACACATGACCGGCCATGATTGGTCTTTTTCGATATTAAAGTGTTTGAACTTTTATTTGAATTTGAACACTAGCTATTCTGACAGGCAAATGGATAGACAACGATGTGTTACTTTGCTTATTTTATTTTTTGTTTTGAATGCTTCCATTGTCGAATCATGCTCACCCTAGGATGCTATTAATGTCACTACCATTAGTTGTGATACCTAATCTTTTCCTACGCAGATATAAGTCTAAAAAATAATACCTAATTCCGTAACCGTATGCTGCAAGTCCAAGCGTTGCCATAGAATCAAGAAAACACGCAGCTAATCGCCCGAGACCACCATTTCCAAGACCCGCATCTTCTTCCATTTCTTCCATTTGGTTGAAACATAAACCAAGGTTAGTCATCGCTGACTGACATATATCTTTTATACCCAAGTTAAGCATTGTGTTAGTCAATGTACGACCCATATAAAATTCTAATGAAAGATAGCAAATGCGCTTTACATCGTTTCTGTAATAATGTTGATATGTTCGTAACCATCTTCCTGACAAGTAGTCTCGAACAGTTAATGCGAGAGCATTGAAAAAGTCTGTGTTTGAAGCACTTGATCTGTCTTTGACGAGAGTAAAATGTAAATGACGATTAAATTGTTTCTTGATTGAATCTTCCTCATCTTCTGAATGAGCTCCAATACCAGTTATACTGATCTGCTGACGCCGTATATCTGTACTTTGAGTCCGTTTAGCGGCCGTCATTATTGCTACCGTCACATCGAGTATACGGAAATGACGTCACGGCCCGGACGACGTGCTTTTCCCGCCTATTGCATTACCCGCTCGTGACGCTTTAAAAGTAAGCTCATTGTGACGCTAACGTCGTCAATACATGTACTTTTTTTATTGTACGTATATTTACACAATAATTATTGTTCTTCGTAACATTTACAAATAAAATTCCAAGAAAGTTGTCTATCTTTTGCATGTAGAAAATAATAATTGGTAAGCTTCTGCCAGTATGTATACGTAGGTACAATATATAATGATAGGTTCTAAAAACTTCCTTTTGCCGCAAGTATATGAATCGGAATGTTTCGATAATAACATATCATAATATCGCATACATTACAAAAATTAGAGCAAGAAATTACTGCATTAACTTTTGAGTAAAAGTAATATTTTTATACATTGTTCATCAAAGTTTATTACAAGAATTAATTCATAGAGAAAAATGTGCATCTTGGAATACATTTCGTATATTCTTTAGACAGAACTTAGCTATGGTAGAATGTTTGTACTTAAAGTTGAAAGGAAAAGTTTAAATTTATTGCCATTAGATCTAGTTTATTGTGAATGTCTAGAACGTTAAAAAATGTGTTATCTGATGCGAACATCGGTTACCAATATTTCGTTAATTGCTTAGAAATATAACATTATTTATAAAATTATCATTAAAGTGTATTATCGCATTATTTTTATACAAAAATGTTAATTTCTAACTATTATAGCTAAATGTTAAAGAAGATGGAACAGGATCAGTATACATGTCTCTGTCCAATATATTAAGACAATTACTTATTCAGTACCAGTCACTGGTACCAAGCAAGCATAAAGTTTAATATAAGCGCCGCTAACACTACACATGTAGTATGCGAGAAAATATGAATATTCAAAAATATCAATGTCGCAAACCAGTTTCACTAAATCTCCTACTCCTGAAAAAGGCGTACGAGCTATCCCCTCGCTGAATTTTCTATTGTATTTATGAATTTCTATGACATCGTGTTTGAGCGAATTTGCTGATTAGTTAATAACATCATATTTGGTCAGTGCATTATCTAATTACGAATGTGACTTGGCTTATGACAACTTATAAAATGAATTAAGCAGATTGTAAATAAGTAATGCGCTGTGAGTGGTCTACATCTGAGTAAAGAAAACGGTATCAAAATTGGTTATAATCGCTTGTTAACCAACTTACACATTAAAAAACGAGTCTCATACTTGTACAAGCAGCTATAGGGTATCAAATAGTAATAATTTCTTTCGCAATTCTGATAATGTATACCAATATGTACACTTTAAATTATTGATAGCAAGCTTCATTCGTATCTCATAGTAACTTTATGGTGTCTTATTCAATGGTACGGTAAAACCTGTCCTTCTGACCACCTGTTACAAGCGACTGTCTTATAAGACAGTTAAGAGTTTTAAACGTTATGCGACCACCTGTCAAAACGCGGTTAACCTTTACTTTCTGTCTATATCGTAGTTGCTAAGCGACCGCTGTGTGGTGTGTTTTTCTAAATGGTTTTTGCTACATTTATCTCTTACCAGCGAAAAGGTTTTAGCGGTTCATGCCCGTCATGATTATGTAAGAATTGAATTAAACAATTGAATTAAATTGGAAAGATTAAAGTTTTATTTCTGGTATTTTATCAAAGTATTAACTCCCTCAGACCTCATAACACATTTCACATAAAGCCCGAAATTTCACATAAAGCACATGAAGAAATTTCGGGCTTTATGTGAAATGTGTTATGAGGTCTGAGGGAGTTTACACATCGATAAACGACCAGACATGAAAGTATGATATATGCAATTTGTACTATTTACATGTATTAGAAATATGTAACTTTGTTGTATTTACTCTTATTAGAAATATGTAACTTTGTTGTATTTACTCTTATTAGAAATATGTAACTTTGTTGTATTTACTCTTATTAGAAATGTGTATCTTTTGTTTATACTAGCTGTACATGGAAATATTATGTACGTATATTATATGTCTTCGTCATATTCCTTGTAGATATTATGCAAATGACCAAAGGCAATATTCTTTTGTCGTTTTGCCAATAAATAAACTATAAACTGTTCCTGGATAATACAAACAACCTTGGATAAAGACTAATGCAGTAACAACATTGGATATGTGGCTAACAAAGTCAGCTTTCAGAGCTTATCAGTTGGCTTATCGGGAAAGTTGTCCCCCTTGAAAATCCCAGTTTTGAGCTCAATTTTGCATCTTTCGTCTTTACAGTGATATAAATTTTGACTATGTTTTATATT
The DNA here is from genome assembly GCA_964023205.1 of Lutraria lutraria. Lineage (NCBI taxonomy): Eukaryota > Metazoa > Mollusca > Bivalvia > Venerida > Mactridae > Lutraria > Lutraria lutraria. The sequence goes on from OZ026835.1 coordinate 13,369,867, forward strand.
ATCTTCTTGCTTCACTGATCGTTAAAAAATTGTCCCTGTCGGTCTATAGCTATTATATTATGAACAAAGAAGGAAATTTCTAAAATTAGGCAAAAATGTGAATTTCAAACACCTAAAAAGTCATTTTGTAGTATAAGCACAACATTTTCCCAGTTATGTGCACAATTTTACACCTTTCTTCTTTATAATGACATAAATTTCAATTATGTTGTATTTTATCTTCTTGCTTCCCTGATCGTTACAAAATTATCCCTGTCGGTCCAGATTTATAAAAACATTGTGTATTAACATACAAGGACGTACATTCCTTAAACTAGGCAAGATGGCGGAATTCAAGTACCGAGAAAGTCATTTTGCAATATAAGTACAATAGTTTCCCAGTTATGTGCACAATTTTGCATCTTTCTTCTTTATAATGATATAAATTTCAATTATGTTGTATTGCTTCCCTGATCGTTACAAATTTAAGTTCGTCCCTGTCGGTCCAGATTATAAATACATAGCGTGGATAAGTAGTGAACGCATTTTATCTATTTGTGCATTTTTTCATCCATGTGTTTTCAGGAAGGCGTTCATATTATCAAAACAACAACAACAGAAAAAATTGTACATATTCTCTTTGGTGTGAAGTTGTGACATTAGTTTTCAAATAAAAACGAAATATTTATACGCTACAGTTCTACAGATATTTACGCGTTGTTTGGTGAAAATGTCAACAAAACTCAAAATAAGGTTTGTATACGTACAGAAGACCACCATTTCTAAAACATTGACAACTTAAAATGCATATCTAACGATTTATTATCAACGACATCAAATAATTAATAGCCATTTTACACAAAGGTTATCTAGACAATGCCAGATGCTTACTAATACAAACAATTTTAGTACCCCATACAAATAGTTGAACAAATATTATAAATATGAAACACCTTCAAATTCACGTCTCTGTGGTAGTCTTTAACTCTGTATACAAGGGTGTTCACAGTATCCAGATACACCTTTTGATCATGCATTTCATTGTTATGTTTATTTGTTCAAGACGTCCCTGCTGGCGTCGATTTGTCATGTGCTATGCTGCATCAAGTGGTACAAATACACGAGGATTTATAAAGTGTGCAGCACCCACTCATCCACTCTCTCGTCCGTTTGTGCAAAGTAAGATTTTCAACATTATCAACATCCCAGTCTCGGTCAATCACACTGTCATAGTCAACTACATTGTCCATATCAATCCTATTTTAGCAACTAGATGGACAACTGTTAACCGATATACGTCATTTTTATGTAAGAATGTACTGTACTTAAAATGATGATAAACTCTGTAACGATATATCAATGACTCATTGAGAGGTTTTGTTAACAGTTAACAAATAAAAACAAGGTAAAGAAGATCCATATGAACTCCATGACACCCATACTTTTTTGTCTTTTCCATCGGTCTTTAATGTTTATGATGTGAACAGACAGACTGGCCTTTACTACCATAAGACTTGATTATACACTGAACAAGAAAAAAAACTTCTGATTTCTCAACACATCGTATTTTCCTAATGTTTAAAAGAATATCAATACCAAACTGAAGACATTCACCAGGATGGTCTTCGTTGTCCTCGTCCTTACGTTGGACGTCACCGCTTAAATCGTGTTAATTGGGAACGCGCATGTACACCATCCATGGTTAAGACAACATTGGAACAGCGTTCTACACTTCGATGTGTTAAGATTTCCCATTCATCGAAGTGACGGCAAGGTTCGAGTAAACCATAGAAGAATTGAACGTTAAGTCGATTGTTGTGAATTTGAACGAGATCGTGGCGTTTTGGAGGTGGACGCTCTGTCTTGGTCTGGACAGACATTGCACGCCTTCCGTCGTGATCGACGAAAATTTGAATGCCCAACATTACCAATATTAGATTCTAGTGGAGTACGCCGTACCACTGTTTCAAAATAATGCCAACATCACTCTGTTTCAACAAGATAATGCAACAGTCAGAGATAATGTGAATTTCCTAACGGCGTATACTATAGTGCGTTCAAAGATCCTAATCCCATCGAACACCTTTGGGATAATTTGGACCAACGTGTTTAGACGTCGCCCTATTCCACCGTCGAATGTCAATTAACTAACTCTTGAACCAAGCGTTGAGTCAGAAGTGGAATAACATTACACAGACCGAAATCAACACGCTTGTCGGGTCTAGGCGCCAACGATGCTTGGCAGTACTTGATGCTGAAGGTGGGCGTTTTTCGAAGGTTTGTAAAATTTCTCAGGTGATCGTGAACTCAGAATCTTTTAAATCAATTTGGACTGGAAGTGCGCTCATGATATACAAAACTATAGCTACATGCATGTGCGATACAATTATATGATGGTTAAGACGTAGGTTATATAATTTCTTACAACTCTAGTGTAGTTTGTCTGATTATTCTATATAAATACAGATTCCCTGGACAATACGCTTATGAATACATTTCTGTATCGAAACTTTTCACAGAAATCGATAACGCACAAGAGGTGTTGTGAAGATCTGCGCCGTTAAATTTTATTAGATGGTTTTGTGATTTGGTCATATATCTGTTAACGACCACATTCCAACTATATTGTCGCACAGCAAAATGTAAATCTATCGATGCTTCGACACACCTCCAGGATTACAATTTGTTTTTATTGAACGAGTCAAATATTGATCACTTTATCGTAGTTAATATGTAAATGAAACATCAGACGTGAACTAAAGCAACACACGAATAAAGAGGACATAGAGAGAAATCTGGTCTTTATCTAAAGGTTTCTCTGGCTTATGATATTGACAAATAAGTGTACACAGGTATCCTTTACTCACGAGTGGTCGTACACTTAGGGGGACCTCAACAGCCATTTTCACACATACTTGCGTTAACAAATTGGTTGTTTCTGGTTACAGACACACCCTATCCCCACCCGCGTCCCTATACTTTTTTATTGTCCCGAGCATGTAACCAGAAACATACAATTTATTTTATTAAAACCGTCAAAGCTGAATAATTATACGGTCGCTGAATGTGATTATTCTTAGCTTATTTTACCGTTAATGAATGTCCTATTCCACATGTTTTTTATAGTAGATCGAAGATTATCGTATCACTTACGAAATTAATCGAAACTAAAAATAAATAGAAGCATTGCCCGTGAAATTATGCGACTTTCATAGTTTAATAAAATCGCACTATAACTAAAAGTAAGTATAATTGGTCAACACGTGCAGAATGTGATCCTTATATAGAAATTATCTAAGCAGCAAAATAATGCTTTGAAATAAAACTTGTGGATTTTACCACAAATAATACTAGTAGTATATATTGTTGTCGTTGAAAACTGTATTTTTTCAAAACGGCTTATTTTAGGTTTTATTGATAGATATGATAAGTTTATGTGTTGGGATTGACAAAAATACAATTATTTTGTTTTTTTAAAGCTCCTAACCCCAAGTGTCTGTGGATTTTACAGCAAAGTTGCCCCAATCTACAGACCCTTACCAACGTATGTTTGACCGCAGCAATATTAAGGACCGTAATATCGACTAATAAAACGGAGAGAATTAAGAAGAGCACAATTTTTAAACAAACACCAGTACAAAGGTATATATTTCGATCACTTAGAGTATAATATATCAAGCTGAGTGTGTACAAAGGATGTCGATAAACAATTAAATACTTTACAACCTAGACTTAAACTTTCAAGAGTCTACAAACGATGCGTAATTGATCCGTCAACATGTTTGAACAATAATATGAAACATTGGGTGGATAATAAAACTTAAACAAAAGTGACCCGCAGGTCATCCATATCGTAAATACTTTATCCACGGATCGAATCTAAAGATGTAAACTTCGTAACCAGCGCTTTAATACTATCTGTTGATGGAATACATTAAATGTATTTATTACACAGCTAGGATTTAAATATACAGTAAGTAATCACATTTTATATACATGTACACAAAATGTTTTTTTAATTATCCATTTTTGTAAATCAAAATCATTGGCATTGACACTAATCGATAAAAAAATATTTTGCGATTATTATAATAGAGACAGGAGTGACGGCGATATCTTCATAATTATCATCTCAAGTCCTATATTAATATTGGCTTCTTTGTCTTCATCACCAGAATCATTAACGTTTTCAAAATTAACCATAATTGTTACCATATTCATTTTATCATTTTATTAATTATCATTTCATGTAATGCTCTTCCTCGCCACATCATTCATATCATCATCAATATCATCATCATTACTTCCATCTTCATCATCATCATCACGACCATCTTCATCAATATCATCATCATTACTTCCATCTTCATCATCATCATCACGACCATCTTCATCAATATCATCATCATTACTTCCATGTTCATCATCATCATCACTCTTATCATCATCACTCTCATCATCATCACTCACATCACCATCACTCTCATCATCATCATCATCATCCTCCTCCTCCTCCTCCTCCTCCTCCTCATCATCATCATCACTACCATCTTCATCAACATCATCATCATCACTACCATCAACACTACCATCAACATCATCATCATTATCATTCTCATCACTCACATCACCATCGTCATCATCATTCTCATCATCATCATCATCACCACTCTCATCATCATCATCATCATCATCATCATCATCATCACCATCAGCACTCTCACCAGCACTCTCATCACCACTCTCGTCATTATCATCATCATCACTCTCACCATCATCACTCTCATCATCATTATCATCATTACCATTATCATTACAACTTCATTGACGCCAAACATATGTTTTCAACAGTAACATTCTCATAAGCATTTATATCTTCGTCATAAAAAGTGTAGGTATACATTTGTAAACACGCAAAGGCTGAATGAGCACTTTTTCAGGTTAATTCAAATCACACAAATATAAACTTGAGCCCCGTTGGTCGGCGGATAAAATAGGAAGGCGAGGGAAGTACAATTCATCAGTTTGATATTTCAGTAGATCATATATAGCATAAAAATACTAGCTGTGAGACCTACACTCTACTCCAATCCCAAAACATGACGTTTCTAATGTAAAAAAAAACTATCACTTGTCAATGGTGTTGGGTACAATTGGGAAAGTCAGATCTTTGAAAACAAAAATATGTTTATGGTTTGCTAAATGCCTAGAAAGCAGTAACAGAAATGTGTCTCTATTCTACTTTTAAAGTGCGTAATTTATAGAACTGAACAATGTGTTACTGACATGATATTAATATATAAGTTTAGGACATGTTTAGCCACATTTAGAAGAATCCTCTTCATGATTTGCTGATCATGTTGAAATATACAATGATTAAGTGTTTTCCATGTAAATTATTACCATATTAGTGTCATAGGCACTCGATTCCGTGATTTTTATACGTTTACAGACGTTCTTTTGCAATTTCACCCATCAAACAATGCAAATCTGTCGAAATCTTTTCGTTTGACGGAAGTGACGAAAATAAACGTGGGTCCCGGCTTTCCTTCTAATCTGCACGTGCTTTCCGGGAACCTTGCTTTCGTTGTAGTGTGCCCAAACTTTAAACGTTTTGACATCTTTAAGAAGGAAAGCCGAGTTTCTGATCTCGTTTGGAGTTATCTGCCCTTGATGTTGGTTTGTTTGCCTATTTTTTTCGTGAATACTGTAGCAATCGTCTTTATATCGCGAAAAAAAATCGAATTGTAAATTGAATTGTACTATGTATAATTAATTCTACCAGCTATTAGAGTCTTTCACGTCTTTAATTCATAATATTACTAACGGAATCACAGAATATCTAAAACAAAAAACTCTTGTTTTGTTTCGTCTTGAAGGACTTGTCGATATTTATACGTAATTGACATGTAAATTGGGTAAATGAGTTTCCAATGTCAAACTTACAAATCGGAAATCATCTGTCTGATCTACGCACAGAACTGATCTGTACACCTTTACCAGTAATCAATGAAGTAATTAAAAATTACTACCAGAGAGAAGCCACGAGTATCCCCTGCTGACCATTGGTAATACTACTATTTAATAAAACAATCATCGTACCCACGAAACCACCTTGTTTTTACTGACCCCGTTATGTGTCGCCGAAATTGAAGTCTACACACTTTATTTATTTGACGCTTCGATAACAATAAAGGAAACATTTCGGTCAATTGATTATTAATTATCAAATAAAAGTATGTGAATATTTATTTCCAAACGTCTCAGTCAGCGTCCACTTAGACCAACAGACAAACTATGACCATAAATTCTGGTGATTCTTATACAATATATATCCTTGTTCATCTCTGAAATATACATTGTCATTGACGAACTCCACAAGGGCTGTAACTTATTGCCACACGTTCGTGTAATGTCCACTCTTTGTATTTTGTAATTCGATTCATTGTTTATCTCTTGTGTTGTGTCGTCAATATCTATCGGGCTAACTTTAGTTTAGGATTAATCAGGATTTTTATGTTAACATAATACAAGTATTCCTTAAAGTTTCCGTTCAGGTGACTCTTTTCGGATTATAACTATAGAAAACTTATAGTATTTGAATGATGCATTTGTTTTAATGAGTTGTTGGTTTTATTTTTTCATATTAATATTTATGTTTACGCAACAGGAAAGAAAAATATGTTAACATCTCCACAGTTTGTTTTTCGGTCCTATTTTTAAGTCTCTCTTAACAAATACTGAGATCGGTATCAATAAACACAAATCCAGAATGCTATCATTGCCAAAAGACTAAAGGGTATGATATTTGAAAAATAGATTAAAGATCGTCCATTTGTATCATGATATGAGAAATACAATATTGCTTGTCTTTTTGGCATTTATTCTGACAGGTTGCATGAGTTTTATCCAGAAGCTGCTATATTTCGCCACTCGTGCATGGGGGCCCTGTGCTTCCATCTAACCTAGGGCTTACTTAGTAACTTGATATACGTCTAAGTCTGACTTTGGTGATGCATCTACTGACTTAATGCAAACGAAATATTACCGCTAAACAAAAGAGATTCTTACAATGGCGACTGTCGCTGATTGCATGTATTTGTCCTAGTAGTTCTATACAAACCCATTTGCTTTCTACAGTACATATCAGACAACAAACATCACGTTGTAAAGAAAAACGAACTTGACATGACATAGTGTTTCTTTCATGGGGGTCGCCATATTTGTCGGTTGTGCCATTAAGAAATGCATCATACATTCTAATGTACGTTGGCTTACCGCGTACAGCCGAGAAATAAATTGTAGATTACATTCTTTGGTGATCTTTAAAAAGTAAGTTTTCCTGAGACGATTCCTAGAACTATTATTATACGACCCTACACTCAGTTGAGTTATTCAAAGTGTCCTCTTGAAGACATGTTACATATCTGTACACGTGCATCACTGTCAGTGATGTATAGGAGCTTATACAATAACCAATTCGTGCAACAGAATCAATAGCTACTAAACTCAAAAGTAAATTCTGACATTTCATCAAACAACACATGTAGTAAATTTTTCCAGCTCACAACATGATGTCAATAAATAGGACATTCTAACATTCCAGTCAAGCACTCTTAAGTAACAAGGCTTTACAACCATCTTTAGAATTACAACATAAAAAGACAAAGAATTGAATTAACTTTTGAAAATAATGTCTACTTTTACCTCATTTCAGATGCCTACATCAAGCCAAGCCCTGATTTTACAAACATCTAACGGCCAGCTACCTCCACTCTTTGGTAAGCAGTGCCAGAAATCATTTCTCCCTGTCGGGCTAGAGTGGACGACCAAAGACGATCAGATTACAAAAATAACAAAAACGTATTTTCCCAGTGCCGAACAAAAAGGTAAAGAAATCCGAGGGCAAGGCAAGCATCGTGTTTATAATATGCTTAAAAGGACTGGAACGTCGCTTAATCTAAGTTCTAAGTTAGACTTCGGAAGTCTACCACAGGCTTTGTCAATTCGAGGTATTCATGGATCTTTGGCATCATTCAACAACAGCCCGAATGCTTTAAGATGGAAAGTGAATTCAATAGGACCGTTTTACGAACAAAACAAAAGTCAACTTCCAAAGTTTCGTTTTAATGGAGAACCAGTGAGATTTCGATATTTTCACGCTGACCGAATCGATGATCAATATAATCGAGAGGAAGGTAACAGACACGAACATCAGATAACAACGGACGCCCAGACGTATGTAACGCATAAGGGAAATTACGACCATTTCAAAAGAAAGGTTCCATTCTACACTCAGCAGCATAATATTGGAGCAGCATACTATACGACAAACCAACAGACAGACACACTCACGCCCTCACGTAACATAATGCAAATCGAAGCAGGATCAAAAGAATATTTTAAGCTCATGCCCACAAAATTCGAAACTGGCTGTGAAACAATCACTAAGTCGCTTGCAACATTTGAATTAGAAAAATGTTCCGCGTTGGATAACAGCGCATTTCGTCTTATTCCGACAAATACTGGTGAATATGGTGATTTTAAACTGACATCTCCTTCGGGGATAATTCATGATCGTTTTAGAATATGTTCTTCCTTGACAAATCCAACACAACTGATATTATTGGAATCAGACGGTACCAAAACTGGGAACTACACACCATTATATATCAACAAGGACAGTGCACGTCATTCGCAAGAGGGTCTCATTGAATACAATGGTAACAAAGTCATGAGGCAGATAGATGGCGTCCTCGCACCACGAGAAGCTTGGGGAGAAAGCCAACCAGAGCAGTACGACACTCGCGACTATGTGGCCGGTTTAACAGGCAACACTCATAATGATAAAGAGAAAACAAATGCAAAAAAACCAGAAGAAAGAAATAATGCAAATGATTATTTTGACGACATTACACAGACATCTATCAAAGATGGTACCACTCATGCTGAAACGTCAAACATCAACTTGAAGAGGTCATTGTATGAAAACTCAGAATATAAACACATTATAGCTACAGACAATGGGATATTCACGGAGGACAGAAAGGGATTTAATATTGATCGATTCGACATCACGGATAAGTCGACTACTGATAGCACAAAAGCTAAATCGACAAACGGAATGCTGCATAAAGACTGGGGTATGGGTGATTTTGATCAATGGAGCCGTACGTCATTAAAACAAGCACACCAAGACCAACCACTGCCACCTAATATGCACCAAAACAGGTAATAGAAGAAAGAGAAAGTTGTAAATTTTTACATTTTAGGCAATTCATTAATGTTACACAATATTGTTCAATATGTACTTGGGTATTAAGATATAATTCTCTTAAATTCGCTCCTAATACGACGACTATACATAATACAATTCATGTTTTTTACGTTGCACGTTAATTATAGTTTATTTTGTTAGATACATCCCATTTCTATAGCCATTGCGATTGCATTATGATAACAATAATGTATTCATGTTAGTATATCTTGTATAGTTTCTACAAGTGATTGTGCTGTTTTATTTATGGGTACATTGTCAAACAAAGATTGTACAAATCTAATTAGCACACCTATAATCCATAAGAAATACATTGTACATTACAATAAATTTAACATAATTCCAATAGACAAATGGTAATTAGTCCTAGCACTGTTACTTTATATGATATCAATGTCTGACATTTTTATCTTTTTTATTCAATGTTACCCTTTGTACATTTTAGAGATAGCTTGCTGACCCAAACACAGCAAAAAGGAGAAGCAGATGACTCGTTTGCAAAATCAAGGTCTGTTCTAAACGATGTTAAGTTAAAGGCAAGTTACAGACTGTGGAAAAAGAAGAAAATATCAACAGTGCGCATGCGCAAAGAACTTCCACCAAGTGACCCGTACGCTGTTTGCGTTAAAGTTGAAGACGGATATGTTTCGCATAATCAAATGAAACGTAATATTGAAGAAGAAATTGGATGTAAGCTAACCAGTCTTCAGTTCGATCCAGTTTTAATTAATTCTTTTCAAGGAGATTCAAAATATCGTTGGATTTTACGATTTTCAAATCCATCCATATGTGAAGCATTGTGCCTTAGAGGTATACATATTGACGGTGTTAAGCGCTCAGTACGTAGATTTGATGACGTCATGCGAGAAGAACATGATGCGCACAATTTCTTTCAGATGATGAAATCTGCTGAAAGTAAGCAGAAGCAGACACCTGAAAAATCACTTTTGCCTAAAATGAACATTACAAACACAGCAGAAGCTCAGACCTCTACTTGACAGCTTTAAAACATAATACGTGACCTTCACAGACATGTAAAAGAAAGTTTTCAAGAAACCGAGTAGGATATGTTTAAAATGCTACAGAGTGCAAATCATTTTACGTGTAGATTAACATTTCAAATACAAGTACTAGATCAATTTCGTTCACAAAGTTCTACGTTACCAAGAAGTGTGTTTTGGCATTTGGGGACCGAAAGACAGTATTTTAAAATTAGCCTTTTTCTTTTTGTTATAAAATCATGATATTTTTCTCTGGAATTGTGTCTGTTTACTCGACATCAAAGGGGCATACAATGCTGTATAATTCTCTGAAATGTCAACTGTATAATTTCACTGTTGAGACATGTACGTTTGTAAAATACGTTCGGCTTGGAGCACAGTAATTGGGTTGGGCCTTTTTAAAACAAAAGGCCCAAGATGGATATTTACTCTCTCACAAGAGTGAAGACTGCGACTTTTTCATAGCATTGCAACTCCTTTTATATCAATATTTAACTAGGACAGCCTGACCTTGACCTACTCACCAAGACAGGCATTCTCAGCAACTTTCATCGAGACATGATATGAATGGTGTCTCCATATGCATTGTTATCACGGTTTTCCAGATGACCAATGTTCGAACTTGTCCATGAAATCATTTAAACAAACATTCTGACAAGGTTTGGTCAGAGACGTATAATACGTCTCTGGTTTGGTGAAGATCAAATCAAAACTGTGACCTCTATATGGTGTTTAGAAGATTTACCTGTGATTTAACCTAATTATTTACATCAGATGACCCATGTTCGATCTTGTCCAAAATATCCTTAAGACATTTTGACAAGGTTTGGTGTAGATCAAATCAAAACTGTGACCTCTGGAGACTAGGTTTCACTTGATTTGACCTGTCTGATCTAATTTTTTACCTCAAATGATCAACTTTGGACTTGTCCGAGTTATCATTTAGATAAACATTCTGTGACTTCTAGAAGGTTAATTACAACCACAAAGTTTGGATGACTAATGCCAGACATTGACTGACCCTTATACATGTAGGTCACTGCTAAAAATAGGCCCCCTACCAAGTTAAAAAAAGTTTTCTATGCGTCAGTAAAGATTTACATGTTAATGTATATAAATTGTAGTAAACCAGTTTTGACAAAATAGCACATGTTTAGTATATTCAGAAAACGTTTCTCAAGAAGTTGTTAATCAAACAAAGTCAGCAACTGAATCATCATAACTGTGAGAATGGAAGCATTAGACTACTAAGTATTAAATAGATGTGCTTTCTTGAGTACATTTTTTGTGGATAAAGTGATAAACATAAGTGTACATGGACAGGGATATGCATTTCTTTACATGGTATTGACCAGTCAATCAAAAACGTGCACTACAAGAATCAAAGTTTTTATTGTAGTTCGGTGAACATACAGCAAAAAATACACAACAGGAATTTGTAAATCCACAGACAGGGTAAAAAAAGTTTATAAAATCATTTCATGATACATTTCATAAAACTAAATAAGAACTAAGTTGAAAATTTCTTTGACCTAATGCTACCCAAGTTTGAAATTTTGGGTAGGTAGGTAGGTAGGTAGGGAAATATTGTTTTTTGAAAATCTTTGAAAATACCTGTTTAAGAAAAAGTTTTGTATCCGGGTAATTTTTCCAGGTCGGTCATGTAAGGGAATACATTAATATTTTTTTCTTGACCTAACTATATGCAGTGGTAATCTTTTCGGTAAATACAGTAAAACATTGATATTAAGCTCACCTTTAGTGACAAAATAATCAATCTTAACATTCAGGTAATCGCATTATAAAGTTGAAATATATATAATCTGCATAATATTGAAGTGGACGCACAAAAAACGTTAAAAGAGATGGAACATTGTATTCAGCCATCTCTGTCTATCTGCAGGGTTTTGTGTTGAATAATTGATTTTTTGTAAGCATCTTGTCTTCAACTTTCTAATCAATATTTGTTACTGGAGTACATGTGATGTACATGAATAGCTTGCTTTACTCACTGGGCTACTATTCTCTTCAAATAAAGGTCACATTCCGAAGTTAAAATAGAAATCTAGTCATCAGTAACTAATGATGTTAAATGTTATCTTTATTTGGTATGGCATTTCACATGCTGGACTGAGGATATGAAACATAAATGTTTTCTAATACATGTATCTCCAAGCTCAAATCTCAATTCCATTCTCAAGGTACTCAATTGTATTATTATTGTCAAATCTTAATTAACTTAGACATATCAAAAGACAAGAAATGAGATTATCTTCCATTAAATTTTATTCATTATTTATATTTTGACAACCTTTTTACACATGGGATATTCTACCTCCAATTTATTTCAGAAGTATTGTTATTTGTAACAGTACTAGAATGGTTACGGCCAAACGAAAAGATGCATTGAAAAACAAAAAGATCCATGTAAAATATACCGGTAGTTGTCACATATCTTACTATTATAAGTAAAACTGACTAATTACAATGTAACAATGGTATGTACAAGTATAAACAGGGGTAATTTTCTGAGTTTTTATTTTTTATTGATTATATCATGAGTCAAAATATCTATCTAACAATACTTCTACATATTGTAAAATAAAAGTAACACACAAAAAGTAGGGGTTTCACTTTGAGAATAGCTTGTATACATGTAATAACATATTTCAAAAATAACAAAAAAACAAGCATATATATAAAATACACATTCAAACTACACTGAGATTCAGAAATTGTTTTATGAACAGTAATGGTCAGCAATTGATTGTCAAGAGTATCAAAATAAGTGTTAACAGAACAACTACAGAATAAAGTATTGAAAGTCAATTTTTTCCAACTAATACTTTTTCTATTCAGTATGTAGTAAATTCAAGTAACAATTGAAATCACTTTATCATAGATTACAGGGTACACCAAAAACTAAAAGCAAACAACATTATTATACAATAATAATGATAATAAAACAGACACAATCAAAGAAAACGTTTGAGGTAAAAGAAACAATAGTTAAAAAAGAAAACAAAATGCGGATGCAATTTTCACCTTTTTGTTAAAACAATATCATGAAAATCTTACACAGCTTACAGAAACTAAATACATTGTAATATAAACAAGAGGGCCATGAGGGCCATATTATCGCTAACCTGAAAATTAATAAAGATTTAAGGTAGTTGATTTATCGACACATTACTTTTTGGAAAAGAAGACTTTTGAAATTTTTCCTATATAAGCCTATGTAAAATCAAAACATCCCTGGGGCAGGGTCAATTTAACCCCAGGGCCATGATTTGAGCTATGCTATCATTGTCAATCAAATTAATAAAAAACCTTGGACAAGAAATTGAACACTTCTAATTGTACTGACCAAACAGGCTCTGCTAATTTGTAACTGATTATAATGGTCTGATGTTGATGTACTGGAACAATTAACTCATCATTCACAAATTCAGTCAATTAACTAACATGTCAATCAATCAATGGATAATTTGAACAATGTTATTCAATAACCCTAATGCCCAAACAGACTATTCTAATATTTCAATGATTATTATGGTTATGTATTTAAACAAGAGGGCCAAAATGGCCCTATATGGCTCACAAGAGAATCATTGCTTGCTGATGAAAACATTATTTTGGACCTGTGTCATGAGGTATGTTGTTATCAAGGTTTCCTGTAATTTGACCTGGTCTCTGATCCCAGAATACCCATGTTCAGTCTTGTCTAAGATTCAATTAAGGCTATCATGCTAACAAGGTTTGGTGAAAATCCAATCAAAACTGTGACATCTAAAGTGTTTACATGTTTTTTTAAGATTTTATCTCATAACTTGTTTTCAACTCTAAGATGACCCATGTTCAAACTTGTACAAGATACTATTAATATAAACTTTCAGATAAGGCTTGGTGATGATCCAATAAAAAATGTGACCTCTAGAGTGTTCAAAGGTTTTCCTGCAATTTGACCTTTAGACCTATTTTTTACACCAAATGACCTATGTCTGGACTTGTCCAAGATTTTGTCAATACAAACATTCTGACCTAGTTTTGTGAAGATCTGACTAAAAATGTTGCTTCTATTGTGTTTACAAGGCAAAAGTTGATGACGGACAAAGATCAATCACAAAAGCTCACCATGAGTACTTAGTGCCCATGTTAACTAATAAAATAAATTAAGCAAGCAAAAGAGCATCTACATTATAACACATATAATAATTCAATATCTTCTATCAGTAAAACCTGTACTTTTAGAAACATTAGTCTAATTCACAATACAGACTACCACATATATACAGATCGTATACATTCAGGAAAATTCTAAAATTTTAAAACAATCTAAATGGCCAATTAACTATTGTCATACCTGTGAACAAAGGTCACCCTTGGGAAAGACATAATATGGACTTTATTGACAGATGGCCTTTATTCAGAGGTCATTCTGCACTATATTATCAATTATTTTTTTAAAAGATGATCTTTATTCACAGGGTAGACTGATTTGATATGGAGATGGCAACTAACACAGGTTTGATTGTATAATATATGCAAGCATTAATGAACAATCTGATTAATCATCATCCTTACCAACTAACCAGAAGAACAGTTCCCTAAACCATCACTGATATTAATAATGCCTTCTGTTACATAACTAAGTTTTCAGAAGAGTATGAAGTACATATATATGTATATAGCAACCAAAATAATCTTCACCGCTTGACTTGAATCTGACAGCACACAACCACAACACATTCTCTAGACTTTTAGTACCATAGTACCAGAAAAATATTTCCTCATGCAATGTAATATGAGATATTTGACACAACTAGCATTCTATCATCTGCTATTAAATTGTGTCAGTAAGTTTGAATACTCAGTAATTCACTACACGTTTCACAGCTTCAAATAATCTCCATTTATCTGGCATATAGAAAGGTTCATATACGTGAGCAAATGGTGTGTCATAGCCGCACACACGTTGAATAGGGGCCTCAAGGTTCAAGAAGCATTCTTCCTGTAATACAAAGAACATACGTGATAAATCATAGAACATATCATCACTTAACAAGAAATGCGGCAATGCCACGAAACCAGGTTTTCCAAGGCTTTAATACCACAGTACTCTAGAATTCAGCGCTAAGGCTTCATCAGTGGTTCAGTTTCCAGTGTGGCTAATAATGACCTTTATCTTACTGGCTTAGAATGCAATCCCAAGCTTGGTTTCCATGTAAGCTACCTACACAAAAAATTTCATCACAATATCTTAATCCTTAATTAAGTTATTCACCAAAAACTGATTTTCTATTTTTACTAACAGTGACCTTGACCAAACTGACCCCAAATACAATTCCACTAAGCTTTCAAGCAAGGTTGCTAAAAACCCAGTTTAGTAAAGATTAGTCATTCAAAACTTAAGTAATTGACCGGAAACTGATTTCTATATTTAGTAACAGTGACATTGACCCTACTGGCCCTTGATGCAATACAAAAGCATTGACTGGATGTAAGCCACCTACACACAAAATGTCATTGCAATATCTCAATCCTTATTTAAATTATTGACCAGAAACTGATTTTCTATTTTTAGTAACAATGACATAGATCCTACTGGCCCTTGATGCAGTTCAAAAGCATGGACTGCATGTGAACTACCTACACACAAAAGTTCATCGCAATATCTTTGTTATTCATCGAAAACGGACTTTCTATTTTTAGTAACAGTGACCTTGACCCAACTGACCCCAAATACAATCCCAAGCAAAGTTTCCATCATTCTAAATACCAAGTTTAGTCAAGATTAGTCAATCCGCACTTAAGTTATTGAACAGACACTGATTTTCTATATTTAGTAACATCGACCTCGACCTGACTATTCCAAGCTAGGTTTTGATTCAAGGATGCTAAATACCAAATTATGTCAACATTGGTCATTCAAAACCTAAGTTATTGACCGGAAACTGATTTTCTATTTTAGTAATAGTGACCTTGACCCCCACATATCCCAAATACAATCCCAGGCTAGGTTTACGTTCAAGGATCCTACATACCAAGTTTGGTCAAGATTGGTCACCTGTTTGACGCCCGCCCGCCATGTTTGGCATTCTAATTACCTGGTTTCACTTTGTGAAAACCTGGTTAAAAAGGACTACAATATTCGTTTGATAACAAGATGAAAGAATTGGAGAATTGTTGCTGGGATATTCACAAAAGCCATTGCCAAACTCTTTGATTTAAATGAAAAATCCCTTAAATGAAGGAAAGATTACCATAAAATACAACCATGTTCAACAGATTACTAAGTAATATTCATACTTTATTAATGACTACCTAGGACTAAATATTCACACATCACAGATCTTGTTTGTTCCTGGTTATCCGACCTACCCTAATTTTTCATAGTGACCCTAGACATTTTATTAGTCCAAGGAACAGAAAATCCACTATCTCACTTTTTTACCCTTTGCTTGCTTTCAAGCGCAAAAAATTAACAGGTTTTCAAGATACAAACATTTTTATCATACCATTATTACATAGCTGCTCACATCAGCCTACATATAAGTTGACCAATGGGTCAGGGAGGAAGAATTTTATATAAAAAAAAGCATAAATTAGCACAAGGCATGTAAGCTGTGAGAGTTTCGCCCATTTCAGTCATGAAGTACTTAATATAATAATTCAATGCGTCAGAAGAAAATTTCCAACAGGAAAATTTATTTTTTAAGTCCACCATCTACTCTAAGTCTGTCAAAATATTTCCAGAGAAATGCACGATAAACAAATCCTGGCCTTTTAGGCAATTAACATGAATTGATTTGATAGTATGATTTGATACTGAATGGCATTATAGCAATCACATGACAGTCAAAGTTGAAATATTCTTAATTGATGTAAGATCAATAAGAGACCTGACATAACTTGTTAACTTACCTGGACTGCTGTGGCTATTTCAGCAGCAAATCCCATAGTTTGTGGTGCTTCATGCGTCACGATTAAACGTCCTGTTTTTATCACAGACTAAAAATACATAAACGCCACAAATTAGAGATCATATCATGGCAATGGTGGTGGGACCCTGAGAAAAGGGAAAAATAGCGTCTTGAGGGGAAAAAAGAAACATAACTTGACAAAACATACGCTTAATTACCAACAGGTTATACTTTGATGTCTACAAAGAGCTATCCTACAGGTCAAATTAATGATCTATTCAACAACAATGTTTTCAGGGAAATGAAATTCTACAGGAGAGGAGTTTTTTATGAAATTAGGGGAAAAACATACCTTCAGGCAAGGGAATTGGGTCGAATTTTGGCCCCAAATCTGTCCCCAAAAATCACCAAGATGAGTTCTATTTGAATCTGGTATACACTATAGGGGTCATCACAACCCAGGGATTGAATTAAGATAAATGGTTTACAGTTAAAACCTTGACACCAAGACAGCATGTGATCAAATAATCAGGTCTCAATATTGAGATGGTATTATTGTTAAATTGAGATACAAAGAAATGTCTGATAAGCCATCCCATAAGTTACTGAAATCTCTTACATCATGTATTTGGCATCCTTGTCAATGAGCCTTTTTAGGGAAACATTATTTTTAGTAAAAGCCAACCATCTTAAGACTTAACCTAACCAGGTTAAAATAATGGTTCTGAATGTAATGGGTAGTCTTTTATAGTCAGATAAAAATTATTGCAACATGGCTTTTAATACATGCATTATGATCACAATTTTACTGGCTTGATAAGGAAAACCTAGTTCTTCAGTATTGGTAACCAATTGAACACACCATTCTGTTATTCAGGGTAGATTGGTGATTGAGTGGTCAAGTGCTTGATTCTCGGCTCCACCTTTCGAATTCTAAGGGATGCTTTTTCAGTGTCCCCATCCAAACTACCTAACCAAGTACTGTGTTTAGAAAATCACGGGATAAAGGGCCAGACATGTATCAGTGCTTTACACTGGGCACAATAAAGAACCAGGAAAACTATTTGAAAAGAGTATGGACATAAATGCTTAGTTGTCTTGTATCTTATCATCACTCTCTCTAGGGTAGTTACGATATAATCATAGCTATCAAGTGGGCTGTTACAACAGATGAATGAACTAAAAATCTACTTTATTTTCATTTATTTTCGTTGGGCTCAATTTTCGTGGTTATTACTAAAATGGCTTTTTCGTAGGGACATAAATTCATGGATTTTGATTTTTGAAAACAAATGCCTTATCTCAGCATTTAAATCTGAGAGATTTGATTTCGTGGATGAGCCTACCAACGAAATCCACAAAATTAAATCCCCAACGAAAATGACTGATTCCACAGTATTTCTGTAATTCAAAATGAGGTATACCTGTAATATGGTATCCAGATCATAAGGTAGCAGTGTTCTGAGATCTATAACTTCACACGATACATTCAGTTTCTCTTGAGCCATGGTAGCTACCTCCCTTAAAACATGAACTTGTGTACCATAAGCAACCATTGTTACGTCACTTCCTGCGGTTAAAACAAATAATACCATTTATCAATACAGTTTACCATGATTTAATGTTATAATTGTAGTAGTTTATTTGGTCTAGATGTAGGCTCAGTTTAAAATATCAGAAAATGGTGTTTTTGACCTACAAGAAAATAATTATGTAACCAAAAATGCCATTAAATAACATGTTTACACTCCTACATAATCATCATACAGCTTTGATGAAACAACACAATATCAATGTAAACAGTGCTGATGTACTCACACCAAATAATTAGTAGGTATTACTTTGTCTAAAAGAAAAAGAAACAAGATATTATACTTATGCTTAAATGACAATAGATTAGAAATTCAAACTCAAGTTCCAGCATAACTGTGCTGATAACAATGCCATAAATTAAACTTGAACCATGTTTTAAAACCTCTTTTCTCAACAATTTGCAACACAAAAAAGCTCTGTATTTTCTTATCAACCAATACAATTAAAATACAGTAATCTGCTGTATACCACAAATGCACCATAAAGCACTTTGTAATGGCTTCTAGACACACAAACTACTGTAATATGATACACAATGATTGCTGTATTTAGGTCGTTACCAGCTGTTTGTCTGAAACTCAGCCACTGAATGTTTTTGTTCTAATTTCAAGACATTATCCATACAAATAATACATGAATAACAAGAAGCTGTGTTGAAGAAACACAAACATTCTTTCATAAGGGAAATCACTAAAAGATCATTAAAAATTTTGTAATAAAACTTTAAAGCATGTTTTTTAAATGTTATCTGATTAATCAATCACTTTTATAATTTCAGAATTTAATTAAAACATTAACAGAACTGATTTATTATGTCGCAGCTGAAGCATGTATTATAATCATTGCCTTATCTGTTCATCTGCATGAGGTTAAGTCAAATGCCATCTGGGGCAATTGCGTTTTTACATATACGAGGGGCTATCCGAAAGTTTGTGGACAATGTTTATGAAATGAATATTTTGCAACGGATCTTTCTGATATTTAATACATGCAAATTTAGTTCAAAATGATCTGGAATACAAAATTTCATACAGAAAAGATGAAAAGTTACTATGCTATAAACAAACAAAGAACACCATGTCTGCAGATATGCGGCCATTGTCAATAACGTCACGTCATAGACGTTAAAATGTGTCCCACTTTTTCAAAGTCCTGACCACCTACATCGACGCATTTACGGTGGCGCTTTACTCCATGAGAGAAAACTGCATCAAAGCAATCTTTCTCAATGGTGTACAAGTATGTCTGAGATGTTTTACGTATCTCATCAAAACTGTTGAAACGTCATCCCTTTGAGCTCAGATTTCAAGTTACTGTGGAAATAAGGCGAAATCATACGGATAAGATCAGGCGATGATATGGGAATGTTGAAGAATCTTAGCTTCCATCTGAATCTCGATTGTTGTCTGTAACTCACCGGACACATAGGCTGGTGCAATATCATGGTGAAATATCATCTTGCCACGGTAACCATCCGATCATATGTAATGTTATGCGGCGGTCCCTGTTCACAACGTCGTGAACGAGTTCAACGTCAGTTTTCCGGCTTTTGGTGATGGGTCATCCAGTGGTTGTGTCATCCCTAACCATCTCATGTCCTTCGCTAAACCTTTTATGCCACTAGTGCACGAATGAGCAAGCCACCTTATGCTTAACGGAAGCTTCTGACATCAATTCCATATCCTGCGTTGACGTTTTACCGAAATTGAAACAGAATTGGATGATCGCTTGTTGTTTCATCTTGTCTTCAGACGTCATTTTGGCATAGTATGACGCTATGATTAAGGCATGTTATTCACTGCTGACACACCCAAACATTGGTTTGAAATGACATCATTAATGGACAATAATGTCAAAATAACATGGTTACATTTTAGCGCGTTTTTGATATTACAAATGTTTGTTATTAGGTATTAACAACAGAAAATAGTGAAGAATTTTTAGCTGCCGCACTAAACGGACACCGGTGTTGCCATAGTTACTACAATACGCACAATATTATTAGGATTGATAAAAGAAATGTGCAACTTGCAAACATTAAAATATAGCTTATCTGTTGCAAGTATTGGACTATTTAAACGTCAAATTTAGAAATTATTTAGGATGTCCACGAACTTTTGGATAGCCCCTCGTAGCTGAAATGCACTCATTCTAAACATGCTCATTCGAAATAATGGGCTAGCCTAGGTCAAAAGAATGGTCAGACAAATTACACATTTCATTCAATGTGCAATTTTCTCATAAGTGCTGTTTCAAAACCGAATTTCCATCCATGAAATCAAAACTTGAGTTAGCTGCCATCCCTGAATAAAGGTCACCTTGAGAATAAAGTCATTCTTTAAAAAACGTCATTTATCATTTAACAGAGGTCAAATTTCGTCTTTCCCTAGAGTGACCTTTATTTAAGGTGTGACTGTTTTACATTTATACTTCTTACTTAAATTGACATAAGAATTCCATGACAACACTGATGAATAACGTAAACATAAAGAAGTGCTGAAATATATTGGCTAGCGTTCAGGGGGCCATGTAGAGGAGGATTTCTTGTTCTTGTAATTGGAAGACACGATTATGGAATGCTGAATGCAATGATTTTGAAAGAAATTTTTCGACTGGTTGAGCTGAAGACATTAATCAATTACAGGAAGTCTGAACGGTTACATACATGTGCATTTCCAGGCACTTAGGCATATCAATTCGTGGTAATCCGTGGATCTGCAGAAAATCCAAAAACCTGCTGATGGAAATCTTACAATCAACAAAAGTTTACTCATTCATAATCTTCAGCAGATCCCATGCTGTTTTGAATGAGTGGATATTATATGCAATACACACTAGGCTAATGGCTCCAACTACTTGCATATTGAAAATCTGGTATAATAAACTGACAAAATGTTCAGCACAAACCTTCAATAACAACTTCAGCTTTTCCAAGTGGTACAGTGTAATCACCAACAGGTACTTCTTCAATGGCTGATCTATACAAGATTTTTGGTTCAAAGAATATACAAGGGTCCTGCTCTCTAATACAGCTAAGTAAGAGACCCTTGGCTTGTATTGGACCTCTTGGCATTACAACCTGAAATTATAGAAGACAGAAATTAAGAAAGGACTTCCAGAAAATGCAAAACAGCAAAACTCCCAACTTACCTAAAATTGTACTGCAATATACTAGATACAGCTCTAATGTTATAACTCAACTGGCTCCTCCGCATTTCTAAAGCAATAGACGACTCCCAAGCATTAAACCAAAAATAAATGAAAGAGAAATACAAATGAAGTAAAGATTTCATTAAATGTGTGCCAGTGACACAATTTCTGTCTCGAAAATCCATCTTTACAGAACAGTAATCAGATAATCTAGTCTAGAATGTACAGTAAAACCCCGATTATCCGAAAACCTGGTCTAATCAGAAATGTAATTTCAGTCCCGAATTTCCCTCTATATATTTCAATGTAAATAAACCTCGATTATCCGAATCGTCTTCTCCGAATACCATGGCTTATCTGAAGTGATAAACAGGTCCCCACAATCATCCAAACGTGTATTTTCGCACCTATTATCCGAAGTCGACAATTAACTCTGATCGATCAGACAAGTTCATTGTAGGATTTCTTTAAAATGTATTACAAATAGTAAAATTACTAAAATGCTTGCAGAAAATCTGACGTCTTTACACATCGATTTAGTTTTATGCTAAAATAAATCCAAGTAAATAAATCAACCAACCTTCACACCAGCAACATGAGCGAAGAAGGCTTCAGGGCTCTGTGAATGATACAAGGCCCCATGACCAACAGCTCCACAAGGTGTTCTTATAGTTAACCCTCCACAGTCAAACAAATTACCAGACCTATACCTAAACTTGGCAGCTTCGTTAGTTATTTGATCAAACGCCGGAAATATATAGTCTGCGAACTGGATTTCAGCTATAGCTGTGGCACCTGCTGAAGCGAGACCTATACCAAAAGCTACAATTCCTTGCTCACTCAGAGGACTGTTGAATATACGATCAGCACCTAAAACATAATGATAGTAGTTGAAGGAAATAGGTTACCAAGGCCTGAAGTTACAATTGATACAAAATGTAAGTTGGGTTTGAGGAAACTAGAAACTATTTCATGTTGAACTCCTGTTTCACTGTGTACATAATGTATTTACTTCACTTGATCTCATGAGTCAATGATGGATGCACTTGTTCACCTAAACAAGAATAACACAACCAATCGACCAATCATAGGTGCTTTGTAAACAAGAAAATTCTTATACCTCTTAGCCCTATTAACTTTTAATGAGTCTCATTTTCTAAGTTCAAAACTGACATAATTTTATCCAATCAAATAATAGTAATATGATATTAGAAATGTGGAATTATGCAAACATATTTTTCGTATGATATCACATATGGAAAAGAAAAGTTCTATATTGTATTACCAATAAAACTGAGCATATAAATAATGATTAAAGTTATAATCACAAGAATAACTAAACTGAATAACACTAAATCAGAACATAATGAGAAAGTTGACTGGTTTATCTGCCTATGTGTGAATTTGATAAGCCTAAGTAAAACTGTCATCGTCACAATCAATAAGATTATTTCTTCACTGTCTGGGCAATAGAAAACCCTAATTCTAGTTCTCCACTTCAAAATATATGTCTATCTTCATGCATGTTTGGGAAAAAAATACTTCAAACTTTAAGTTTCCCATTAGTACAAAAAGCTAAGTAGAAAAATTGTTTGTAGTTAATCTTACTTTATAAGTCTTTCGGGCTCTTATTTGAACTCAGAAGAATATCATTAAGAAACTTGTATTGGCATCAGTGGAAAAAAACAAACAAACAATATTAGTCATAACAAGAGATGATGGTAAAAATATAATTCATTGTCCCCTTTTTGCAATAAGCTTTAAATTCCAGTTCAAGTTCAAAGTTCATTGGCAAACAGCAAAATACATTTCCTTTGGCCATTTACGTCATATTTAATATGGCAAAGACAAACAGATACATGTAAGCTCACATAATTACATCAGGAAAGAGACCCTCACCATATTTATCTTTCAGTCCAATGCTACAGCGGAAGACACCACCAAATGCTACATCCTCACCAAATACCACTGAAAGAAAGATAAACAATTATTATAATGTAACATTTGATATGAAAGACGTTTCAATGACATGAAGAAGATGTAGTCTTTACTCAGGTGGCCGAGTTAAGAGCCATCATGAACTTCTTGTATTTTATATTACCTAATATTGGCTCTAATTCTTAACTTACCACAGGAGGGACTTGTAAAATGATGAGCATGTCTAAAATGTGTTAACACTGACCTAGAAATCATCAAGAGAGACATTCTCAGCAAATTTCATCAAGATTTATTATTTTATTTTTGTCCCCACAATGTTTTCAAGATTTTCTTGTGATTTGAACCAGTGATCTAGCTTTTCACCCCAACCAACCATGTTCAGACTTGTCTAACATATCATTAGAACAAACATTCTGAAATGGTGAGGTGAAGATCCAATCAAAACTATGACCTTTAGAGTGTTAACAAATTTTTCCTGTAATTTGAGTAATTCGATTTATTCCAAGACAGTATTGAGACAAACAATGAATTGAATGACCTTACAGTCATACAGTAGGTCCCTCATGACAACCTCTACAGGATCTGTGCATTTTCAGGTCAAGGTCACAGAGTGCTTTAAAAAAAATCTAAATTTATTATAGGATACTACTCCTACATTTCTCATGGGATTTGATGAAACTTTCACATACTTGTTGTTACCAAGAACGACAAGTATGTGAAAGTTTCATCAAATCCCATTCATCAGCATTTGTGCAACCCCAATGTTTACTCATACCAACATATCTCATGATCCAACCATTTTCACTTTTGCCAAACTGACACTTTTGTAATCAAACAATATTTACTTTCAACAACTCGACACTTCTGTAACTCGATAATTTTACTTACGTTATTTTGGGTTTAACATCGCACCAACAGCCAGTGTGACTTGGTAACATTAGCAAGAGTTAAGTGGGTGTCACAACAAATCTACATAACATACTAACTGTGAATCCTGGATTACTTGACCCTAACTAGAGTGATCAATTCAACCCTTATAGCTATAGTTAGACGGCATCATCTACCGAGTAATCCTGTTGTTTTTTATGGGGAAGATTATACGCAAGAAGCAAATTAGGGGAATATTCACTTTTAAAATCCAAATAGATGAAAACTACACCATAACAAGCAAGTGTAACAAATTCCATTTCTCATTTTAGGTAGGATATTTTTGTAAGCCAGTTGATCTGTTCTCAGGTTCTAGACAGAGCTGTTCAAACAGAAACAAACTACATTTATCACATGATTGAAGGGGCTAATGATACTACAGTCAAAATTCCTTATATTGAATTCTCTAATATCAAAATCCAACTTGTAACGAAATTAAGGTAAAGTACCAAATTTTGTTTTTTGTTTCTTTTTATGTCAAAACTGCACATACATGGTATTTTGAATTATCTTGATATCGTGATAATCTTATACATCAAAACATATTTTCGGTCTTAAACATAAATTTTCAACTTCAAAGTGACCATCTATGTTGAATTAAGTTGCCAACTAACAAAAGAAATTGTTTTCACTTTTTCCTACAACAAACTCTTATTAATTACAAAACAATTCATCATCTAATCAGATATTTTGTACTGAGCTCAATAATCAATATATTTAATGAATGACAATCCTGTCAAAATATCTAAGCACAGGGCAAATTATGACCCCAGGGCCATAATTTGAACAAACTTATTAGAGGTCCACTAGATAATGCTACATGTACATACCAAATATCTAAGCTCTAGGCATTGTGGTTTCGGACGAGAAGATTTTTTTAAATTTTCCTTTATAAGCCTATATAGATCAAGTGACCCCTGAGGCAGGCCAATTTTGACCCTAGGGCAATAACTTGAACAAACTTGGTAGAGGTGCACTAGACAATGCTGTTACACACCAAATATCTAAGCTCTAGGCATTGTAGTTCCTGAGAAGAAGATTTTTAAATTTTCCCTATATAGGTCTATGTAAAATCAAGTTACCCCCGAGGCAGAGCCAATTTTGACCCAAAGGGCCATAATTTGAACAATATTCGTAGAGGTCTATTAGACAATGCAACAAACCAAATATCTAAGCTCTAGGCCCTGTGATTTTAAGGACAAAAGGATTTTAAAAGTTTTTCCTATTGGTTGGCACGGCAACAAGAGTTTTCAATTTAATTAAATGTTTTTAACAAATTTGGTAGAACTTCATCCAAGAAACATCCCTGTAAAGTTTCGTTGAAATTGGCCAACTGCTTAAGAAGGAGATGTTGTTTAAAGAAATTGTTGACGCACAGATGCACACAAAGACGACGGGCATCACAAATCACAATAGCTCACCATGAGCACTTTGTCTCTGGAGAGCTAAAAACAGTATTGCCTAATTATAATGATTTCATTGATAGTTACCCTAGATACTTCAATTTAGATTTTTTGCCCTTGGTATTGTATTTAACTATTTTTGCACCTTTTTACCAAGAACTTTCATCAAACTGAAACATCCTTTTTGTTTAATTTTCAAAAAATCAGCTACTCCCGTGGACTTCAATGCAAATTTAAAGGGACAATAACTCAGTAATTTTGCTACCCTTTATATCATAAACTTTTACCTGCAGTTGGATCCTGTCCCAGTGCTACATCCATGGCGCTATTAACAGATTGAAACAAATTCATCCTGGAAGTCTCTCCTAAAATAGATAACACAACATAATAATAACAAGAGGGTCATGATGAACCTATATCACTCACCTGAGTATAGTTACACTTAGGGATTATTTAATTCAGGTATGTCATTTGTCGTAGTAAAGAGTTATCTACCTCAACTGTCAAGAGTCCAACTGCTGATATAACTGAGCATTTAAAACAGTTGCACAAGTAGTTGTTAAAATATATTCAAATTTATTAAAAGACAAAGTGATGTTATTTGACTATCAGGATACTAGCGAGTAAACATTGTAATATATACCAATGTTTGAAATTCAAGGATCTTGACCAAGATCTTAGGATTAGTCATTTTATTCTCATTATTCTGTACAAATATATATATATATATATACATTTTACAGCGTGCCTATCCCGACTCTATGACTACAATTCATGACATAAATGGAATTTCAAACCAATCGAATCATCAGCTGAGGAAGATATTCCTATGCACAATTAAGTGAGTG
Organism: Lutraria lutraria; assembly: GCA_964023205.1. Taxonomy (NCBI): domain Eukaryota; kingdom Metazoa; phylum Mollusca; class Bivalvia; order Venerida; family Mactridae; genus Lutraria; species Lutraria lutraria. The sequence continues at coordinate 13,396,906 of OZ026835.1, forward strand.
ACACCTGGGATGGGGTAAATTTTGAATTTGGGGTTATGATTTGAATAAAATTGGTAGAGGGCCACAAAACAATAATACAAGTCCAATATCTTAGCTCTAAACTTTATGGTTGCTTTTTAGGATTTGTGTTAAGATTTCCCTTTGTGCAATGAAAGTGACACCTTGCTCCGGGTCAATTTGACACTTGGGTTTTGATTTGAACAAACTGGATAAAGATCCAAATTAGTGCTGGTCCACTAGCTAATATGCTATAGTATGTCAAATTTCTAAGCTCTAGGCCGTCTACTTTGATTTGTGATTTTAAAAAGATTTTCCTACATGTACAATCAAGTGACCAATGGTGCAGGGTCAATTTGACCACAGGGTCATGAATTTTGTAAAATGTGTTTAGGTCCAATAGCTAATGCATATAAGACCTAAGCATTCTCGTTAATTTTTAGAACTTTTAAAATATTTTTCTATGTACAATTAAGTGAACCCTGTGCAAGTTCAAATTAACCCAGTGGGTCAGGGTTTGAACAAACTTGGTAAAGTTCTACTAGGCAATTGATGCTACACGTCACATATCTATGCTCTCAACCTTGAAGCTTCTTCAATAGAAATCTATGTAAAATCAATTGACACCTAAGGCGGGTCAATTTTGACCACTGGGTCATACAGGGCCTTTTTTCCAAAAATTGGGAAGGGGCCTTAGCCTTTCATTTTGGGAAATTAAAGCGTGATATTTGGCCAAATTTTGAGAAGGTTAGACTACTGAGTTTGAATAGCATTGTATTTTGGGGAATTTCTTGCCTAGAATTGGGAAAAATACAGCCTTTTTGCAGTTGGGAAGTCACCGAATTTCGGCCTCTGTTATAGAAGGAAAAAAAGCCCTGTCATAATTTGAACAAACTTTGTAGAAGTCCACAAGATGATGCTTCATACCAAATATCTAAGCTCTAGGTCTTAATTACAGTTTATATTAAGAAGATTTTTATGTTTTTCCTTTTGGTTGCCAACCACAGTTCTGCATAGAATGGAATTCTTTGAACATCTTTCACAGAGCTTTAAGCAAATTTGTTGAAATTGACCCAGCGGTAAAAGAGGCAATGTTTAAAGAAATTGTTGACGACAGACACAGCCTGATCTCACCTTGGCACTCTGTGCGAGGTAAGATAAACACATGTATGATTATTAACTCCGCCAACGGCATGTAGAATTGACTCAACACCACCACGGCATGCGGTACCGATTTTTTGTCTGTGTGTATGATTGAAATTGATCACATAATTTACTGCTATATGTTGCATCGTTCAAATGGGTGCTATTTAAAATCTCTGCAACCCAATGGGTGCGCATAATTGAAACAATACATCACTGTAGAATATCTATCTGGGTCGTGGGACGCACATGTAAAATTATCTGAACTGAACCGTCTAATCCTTCCAGTTCCTGAGTAAGGTCTGTGTCTTCCCTAAGTCCTACAAAAAAGTGATACAATATACCAATATAAATATTCCTATTAACAAATGAGTTCTGTTCGGAGAAATCATTTGAGCTATAAACAATGTTCGTTCCCCAAACATACATCGAATGAATTCTATCATTCTAGATCTTCTGTCTACTAAAAAGTCATAACACTGCTCAAGACAATAGACTAGGGCAGTGTCAGTGACAGACATGACCTTGTGTTTGTTACAAGACAAGAAAAGATTATATACCATGTTCTTGTAGTGGTGTGTCTGGGATATATGTAAAGGATGCATATCTAACTGAATTCTTTAAATGACACGCTTTCTGTCGATTGAAATTAGCTAACAATTTGCACGAATGCAGTAAATTTCGTCCAATCGCAGCCATTTTGTATAAACTATCCGACGAATGAAAACTACTTGAATATTGTTATCGTCTTCGAATTGTTATCGAATGTCGCAATAAGCTGAAAAAGCACTCGGTCTGTATGAAAATTATTCCTATGTTGCACTATCTTCGAATGGCATGATTCGTTGTTTTTTGTAGCTTTATCATATCATCAAGTTTGTGCTCGTCATCAAACGTATAATACGCTTATATGAATACTACAGTACAGCTGTAGTCGGATTAGCCGTCTTTAGTAGTCGTAATCGTTTTATAAAAGATGTAATGTTCTATTTTCAGTTTCGATTTGTAATATCTAAATATATATCGTGGATAATAGATCATATTATCTAGTGAATCATTTGCCTCAGTAAGCTCAGCATACATATAAGGTATGATTTTGTATGGTCGAAACATTACTTCAAATGAAGGGCAGTAATTTATGATGACGCAGATACAGTATAGAGTCTAGAACTGACATAATTTATATTCTTCTTGTGTATACTTGTGTCAAGTATTATAGATTTTGTAATTGTGCTTTGTAATTTTGGTGAACTATAACTGCTAAGATATTTATTTTATAGTTAAAATGTATAATGATACTGTATATAACCTGCTTGTTTGACAATAAAATACTCGAAAGGGTGTGATGCAGTATGAACAGATAGATAGATAGAATTTGTGTCATGTGTCTGTTAGCTAATTATATGGCTACTATTATATATTACTCAGAATCTTGATATATCCGATATATATGGTGGACAAATAATAACAAAATGATAATCATATAAACAAACAAACATGATTTATTATACATGTTTTTATCTTTTGTACAGGCATTGAGAAAATAATAGAGCATATTCTTAATTATTTGCCAACATCAGTTTGATGCAATGGATCTGGAAAGGGGTAAATCGGGGGATAAGGTAAAAATTGAAGAGGGCCCTACAGCAGCGTTGGAAGAAAAGAGATTAGGAGTCGAGGTTGTTTATAAATTCTGTGACCTTAAAGCCTCATTGGTTGAAGCTTGGAAGAATCAATTTGAAAAATACATCCCTGATAGAATAAAGGTAATGATGGATATCTATTCATTTACATGGATTATTAATTACATGTGTTATTATCTGTATGAATTTCATTTACATGGATATATTTACATTATGATATTTTTCAGGAATTTTACATGGAATTTTATTTATATAGATTAATTACTTACATGGATTACATTAATTATATTTTATCCAGTCACTTCCGGCAAAATCGGCCAGATAACGGGGTGCCGAATAAACTTTGCTTTATTAGGTCACCTGACCACGTGACTTGTGATAAACCGTCACCTGACCACATGATCTGACCTGTAGACTATTTCTTATAACAGAATCGCCGGTTGAAATTCAGTGCCCGGGTGTGGGGTTTTCCTAGACGAAATGAATTGAGGTTGATGGATAAATGTTCTACGACTTACCTGCATCTACATAACATAATCAAGATGTCCGTCATCATTGCTTATCGTGACGTCAGTGAACGAACCTGTCGTTACGCGCTGATTAATGAAAAATAACTAAATAGTCCCAAGTTTTTTTCCTTATTTAAGCAAATTCAGTGACTGGATAAATAGAATAATAGGTTAGTGAAGTGGATTGAGTAAAAGTTGCACGGCTGAGGAAATTATCGGATTCACTTTCGACTCACCCGATAAATTCCTCTGCCTTGCCAGAAAAACTTACTCATCCACAACACTAATCTATTATTCTCTATTTCCATGAGGCAACAGGTCAAGAAACCTTTCCGATTTCATTTTGGAACTTACAATAGTTAATGGTCCAAATATAAGACTCAAATGCATGACATGATATCATGAAAGAATGTACATGTTCAGTCAAACCTGTGAACAAAGGTCACCCTTAGGAAAGACAAAATTTGGCCTTTTTTGACAGGTTGCACTTATGTGGAGGTCATATTGTTCTTGATACTATATGATGGATTTGAAAGAATTGCTTTTATTAACAGGTTACCTTTATTCTAAGTTGTCTTTTATTCTGAGGTGACCCCTAACACAGTATTAGTTGTATAATTTTACTTTTAAAAGTTGATAGTCACATTCAAAAAAATAAAATCATCTATTGACATCAAGATTAAGTCAGTAAGAAAAATTCTAAATTAACTCAGTGCATTTAACTAATTATATGAAGTAAACATAGCCAGTGATTTCATATTGGATAACTTAATGCACTGATTCATTAATTATGCTGTTTTGCATGGGTGTACTTGAAAACATAAAAATCTTCAGTGAATGAGACCATTGGAAAGAAATTATGTAGTTATTCTTAGCAACCTTCTGAGAAGTGTTTTTGTTGCCTGTGTCCCTAAAGTCAGTTATTTTGGTACTGGACTCCTGGCATTTGTTTGTTGTGTTGCCATAGTGATATGGTTTCAATTCCCTTGTAGATAACTGGAAGTAAATATATTTTCAGGTATATCGAGGTGATATATTCAAAGATGGACCATCAGCTGATGCTATTGTAAGTACCAATGTATTTCAATATACAGTCAAAGTTGTATGTAAAGATTAAAATGGTATCTCAATAATCACTGCTGATAACTTTGTCGATACTTCCATAACATAGTTAGGCCTGAAAGAATATTTGTTTCTGGTTATATGCTGGTTAAAACATATATAGGGAGCCAATGCATGCAAATAAGGCATGGTTTCAGCCCAAGTCTGACACAAGTCCTTATTCTCATTTAACTTCTGGCCAGAAATTGTAGTTTGTTTAAGTATGTGCCTTAAATAGACATGTTCAACAGGGATAGGCAACTTGTACTGTTTCTTTTGTCTCTGTTGTAACATCACTAACTATTAAAAATGCAAAATGAGTGAAATTCAATTGGCGCCTTATTGAATGATTTTTTAGCATCACATTCTAAGCAAACATTTTTAAATCAATTTACTTAACTTTTATGTTTCTAAAAACTCATTATCTGAAGTATGTATTCATGAATTGTTAATAAAAACTTCTCTTGGTGTTATGCTGATATGCCAAAAACCGGCGGCCATTTTAAATCACTCAAGATTTGATTTTTTTCATATTCATGTATGTATGTACAGGAGACAGTTGTATTTATTTTACCAATTTGGAATGACTCCCTCTCAGCAACATTTTTATTACATCAAACAGTTTGTCATTCAAGAGAGAAATGTTGTACATGTACATATATATGTAGGTTATTTCATTAACTATATCCCTCTTGTTAATTATCATACTCTACCATATTTAGGTATCACCGGCCAATAGCTTTGGCTTTATGGATGGTGGAATAGACATGGTATACAGCCGACATTTTGGATGGCAGATGTAAGTGAACGGTTTGATATTGCAACTTATGTATTAATTCAAGTAATACCATTCCAACATTTCCAATTAACTTACATATTTTACCAAATGTATATAATGCCTTTTGAAGAATCATCATGATTTTGACAAGGTTCATTGTACGTCAAGTCAGTATTTCTGTCTTCTGTTTGAATCATAAGTTAACCAAGGTTGGGCATATTTTTCTGATATCCTGATCTTGCAGTATTAATTACATTATTTCTAGGAAAGTGCTCATGACTAGAACATAAACTTATTGAATCCAGTTTTTCAAAGTCTGGAAGCAGATCTAAATGAGCTATTGTGATCATGTGATGTCCGTCATCCATCCATGCATCTGTCAGTGCTTTAAACATCTCCTTCTTACGCAGTTGGAAATTTCAATGTAACTACAGAGATGTTCCTTGCAGGAAGCTTAAATTACCAAAGTTATTCAAAAATTGATGATTCCTTGGTTAAAAGTAATAAAATAAAAAAGTAATATCTTTAAAAATCTTCTTGTCAGAAACTACAATGCCCAGAATTTAGTTATTTGGTGTTTAGCATTGTTCTATGGACCTCTACCAAGTTTGTTGAAATTATAGCCCCGGGGTAACTTGATTTTACATAGTCTTATATATATTTAAGAAAATTGTTTAAATCTTCTTTTCGTACACCACAAGTCCTTGAGCTATGATATTTGGTGTGGAACATTGCTTATACTAGCAGACCTCTACCAAGTTTGTTTAAATCCTGGGTCAAAATTGACTATGCCTCCGGGATGAGTTGACTTGGCAATAATTAAGTCTTTTCTGGTGAGTGATTATAGAGCTGTTATGGCCCTCTTTTTAGCTCACCAGAGCACAAAGTGCTCATGCTGAGCTATTGTGATCACGTGATGTCAGTTATTCATCGTCCGTTTGGGTTTGTGTAGCTATCATGACGAGGTAAATTTTTGGTAGTGAAAACATGTGACAATTCTAAGGGTAACATTTACAAGGTTGTAGGGTTAGAGTTAGATCTCAATTAGTTGTGTATAAGTTATTGTCAGTCAATTTAGGGGACTTTTAGGGGAGTTACATACCGAAGTATACCTCGGTATGATTTCTATGTAAATGGCATACTAAGTGAGGTACATTTTATCATGGAAAACCTCGGTTTGATAGTAATACTGGTTTGCGTGTGTGTGTCAACAATTTCTTTAAACAACATCTCCTTCTTAACCAGTGGGCCAATTTCTACGAAACTTTACATGGATTTTTCTACCAAAGTTGTTTAAAAAAAATAATTTCATTTAAAAATTTGGTTGCCATGGCAACCAATAGGAAAAACTTTTAAATGTATTCTTGTCCAAAACCACAGGACCTAGAGCTTAGATATTTGGTGTGTAGCATTTTCTAGTGGACTTCTACCAAGTTTGTTAAAATTATTGCCCTTGGGTCAAAATTGGCCCCATCCTAGGGGTCACTTGATTTTACATAGGCTTACATAGGAAAACAAAAAAATCTTCTTGTCCAAAACCTCAAGGCCTAGAGCTTAAATATTTTGTATGTAGCATTGTCTGGTGGGCATTTACCAAGTTTGTAAATTTATTGCCATAGGGGCAAAATTGGCCCTGCCCCCGGGTCACTTAATTTTACAAAGGCTCATGATAATTTTCTCTTAGAGTTTTTTTTATCTGGTGAGCGATATTATAAGGGCCATCATGGCCCTCTTGTTTATCAGATCTAATTAATTTCTTCATCATAGGCAGGAACGGTTGCAAAAATTGATCAGGAAGGAGTATCAAGGAGAGCTTTTAGTGGTATGTGGTTTTTCTTGTACATTTCGTGTATTAATTATCATGTAATTAAATCTGAATTTTCAATAAGATGGAAATGTTTACAATTATTACCTATTAAGCGGGATTTTTTCTAAATTGTAGTTATGATCAACACCTATTAAGTGGGATTTTTCCATATACAAAATGTAATAATAACCTCACTGCCATATGATAGTTATCAACAGGTAAGTTGGATGTCTCAGTATAATAGAAATAACCTGTGATTTAGGGGGCTCCATGGCCGACTGTTTACTAGTAAACACTAGTGAGTTTTCCCAATTCTGACTTGAAATGCTTCACGTACTTGGAAAATAGGACGCTGTCCAGCTAGCTTACAGTAGGTCAGTAGTTGTAACCAGGTGTATCAGCCTTCCTCCACCATTATGGCTGGAAGAGTGGGCAAATGAGCATGGCACGCTGTCTGGCAGGACCTTTTTTCCAAGAATTGGGAAGGGGCCTTAGCCTTTCATTTTGGGAAATTCAAGCGTGATATTTTGCCAAACTTTGAGAAGGTTAGACAGCTGAGTTAGAATAGCATTGTATTTTTGGGAATTTCATGCCTCAAATTGGAAAAAAAAAGTTTTTGCAATTGGGAAGTCACCGAATTTCGGCCTCTGTTAAAGAAGGAAAAAAGAAAAAAAAAAATTACAATTAATGCTTAAAACCTAATAGGAGAAAGAAAAATAAAACTGTCTGATTTTTCAGTTTGTAAATCACTTTTGACTTACAAATTAGTAATTGATAATAGTGGAATAGCTTTTGGTGTTACACAGTATATATTTATATTTTTATTATATCTTCAGCATTATGTAAATATAATAAACATTCACTCAGATTTACATCCTGGCTGCTGTATGAACACATTATGGCCGTATTCTATGTTCACACAAATTCGAAGATTTTGAAGTAGTACTCATCAATGTTGAATGTATATTTTATAACATATGTATATACTGATGCAAATCTTATTTCAATGCAAGCTTATGCACCTGTCAATATTTTGCCTGCCCGGGAGGAGGGGGGGCGGCAGGTATACACGGGACTTTAGAATGAACACCGTTTCTGACAGGCAGGAATTTGATGAATTTAAACTTAATGACTTTGGGTCCCAGGTTTTTGGCCGGGTTTTACATCCATGTTGCATTTGATAGAACAAGTAGGCTCTAGGATGGGGATTTAGACGAATACGGTTGCCTGTAGGGTGGGGATTTAGACATCAAAATTTTAGAAACGTCAAATTCCCTTGGGTCGGCCTGCCGCCCTCACCCCACCCAGACGGGCAAAATATTAACAGGTGCATTACATTCATTGTAAAAATATTTACTAGTTGAAACTTAGCATTACAATTAACTGCTCATTGATATAAAATTAGACCAAATGTCTATATATAGTGATAAAATCAGCTCTCATTTTCATATTACAAAAAAATATGAATTAAAATTTATTGTAGGGACAAGCAGCAATCATAACTGCTGTCGAAAAACACAATTGTAACACTGTGGAATGGTCAAAATATAATGAGGGTCAACCAATCACATACTTGATATCTGCTCCAACCATGCGAGTCCCTTGTGACGTATCAGAGACAAGTAATGCATATTTGGCTTTCAGAGGCATCATTCTTGCAGGTAATTATCTTAGTATATACATGCTCTGTCTACATCAATTGATGGCTAGGGATGGTTTATAAAATTTACATTCCATTTAAACTGAAAAACTCAATGCTGGACCAGCATGACAGCACGTTTTTCAATTACTTAAAAGTCAAAGTTCTGCATTCTCAATGTGTTGAAATGTTTTATTATCATAGTTCTGTGTTCTTATCTCCCTTCTCATGGTGTTCAAATGAGAAAATTCAATCATTCTTTAATGTAGGTAGACTAGTTATGGTTTTCACATGTAAATTTGTGACATTAATTGACAAATATTTTTTACTTTTTAGTGCAGAAATTCAATGCTTTGAATCCAGAGAAACCTATCAAATCTGTACTATGTCCAGGCTTAGGTACAGCAGTTGGATTAATGTCGTCAGATAGATGTGCATTTCAGGTAAAATGATAAGAAATTATGAATTAAAATACATGTACATTTTTGTATTAAAGGTTTGTTGATTCCCCCCCCCCCATTGCTTTCTACCATAAAGCGGGCCCATTGATAGCAGCTCCCTCCATAGCTTACCAGACTACTGTCCAAATGGTACTCCTCCCTAGAATGACTCACTGTAGACCCTCTCACTTCTGGGGAGGGGATGATATTTGCTAATTATCAATCTTTGCACAAACATATGAACTCGACTCACATATGTCTGTGTTGACGTCGGAAAAGAAGTTCAGTTGCATGTAACTCAGTCTTTTTTTGTTTCCATCGGATACTTAAATTTGTTTTCTCTTATAATGCATTTATTGTCATAATTTTTCAATGTTACATTCAACTTCTGCGTTTTCTTTCCATTTAAGCAAATTGACCTAGTATCCCTTATGACATTTTTGTTTAAACAGATAATTTCCATCAAGAAATTTAAGTATGCTTTATTAATAAAATATTTTCTGTGATTTTCTTGCAAATTTTGACGTCTTTAGTCTATGAATAAAATTGTTTCACTTAGTTGTAAAACTTACACAGTATAACCCCCTGAAAACCGGACTTGGCCGAAAGTCCGGTTTTCTGAGAATTTCAGTTTTTAGAGAACTTCAGAATAAGTCTGAAATCTGAAATAACAGTATTTAACCTAGCATCATCAGTGTACAAATAAATTGTCCGGTTTCTGGAATTCTGAGGTTCCGGTATTCAGAGAACTTTCTGCATTGATTATAGAAAAGAAAAAATGGGACTTGAGAAATTGTCCAATTTGAGAAAATTCCGGTTTTCAGGGAGTCTAGTTTTCAGGGGCTAACTGTACCAATTGTAGCTTTATTACTTGTTTTACAAGAATCGTGTAAAAACTGAGACATTGCAAGAGATGTATTTAAAGGATAATTAACAACAACTATAAATAGAGATCTTGTGAAAACCACTCTTCTATAAGAGGGAATAATTAGTTATATTTTGCATTAAAGTGTTTTCAAGTACATCTGCAAAATGAGTCAACAACAAAATGGAGCGCTATGGTATATTGTATTTATAGATTAGCTGGGATATTTTTTTGGCTGGGATATTCACCAGCCCAATTAGCTCAGTTGGTAGAGCATCTGACATGCAAGCAAGAGGTCATGGGTGTGAGCCCCACACCGGGTACATTATTTCCCTCCTCATATTGCAGAAAATTGCTTCATACATGAGATAAAAAATATAAAACATTTGAACATCTATTTCTTGCAAGCTGTAAACAATACTTGTCTGTTGTTTTTAATCGGCTTGTAGTGTGAAAGAAAATGTATACACGTCTGTCATGAAAAACTGAAATAGAGAACTTTTTAAATCAATGAAAACTTGTTTTTGTTGGGGTTTTCAAATGAGTTGGTTGCATTACTTCAAACAAACGTTTTTATACACCCGCAAATGAAGTTTGAGATGGGCTATATTGGAGTCACTCCAATATATACTCATGGTCGGTTAGACGTTGGCCGGGCGGTCGATCGGTGGTTCTGTATACAATATCACAAGTTTGTGGAGCAAACTACTTTCACATTCCTTAAGCGATTGCGATGAAACAATGAAATGTAGATGTGCAACACACAATTTCCATGACCAGTGATCCACACATTTCAGAGTCGTGTGCCCTTGAAGTTGGCCATATAGTGAACTCAGTCTATTGCATTCTTAATGTCAAAGAGGCAGGGGGTTATTAGACTATTAGTCACTTCTGTGACAAAGCTCTAGTTTAAGATAGCCTAGTGTTTACATGTGTGCACCATGGAAGAAGCACGAATGGTTGCACTAAATGTAGTTATAGAAAATGAACAAAAAAAATTCTGTTTCAGATGTTGCGAGCTTTTGAGACATTTGAGCTGGGAACAGACACAGACATTTTGAGTCCAAACAACCTGATGAAACCCATGGTTCATAGTTGTGAAATGACGGAAGTAAATAAATATATTTATTCATGTTCTTGATTTATTTTTCAGTACTCCTGGTGTCTTATTAATCATGACATATTTTCTGTGCTTTTCTCCTTTGGTTAGGGACTTATAAGATACATGATCAGACAGACAAATTGTCTGACTGCATGGATGTCTGTCTGAATAACACCTAACTAAAATGACACGTATGCCATTATCACTCAACTATTATACAATTTAGTGTCAATTATATGCAAATTAAAAAAACAATAAGTATTAATGACTTATGCAACTTTCATTATGTACTGTTAAATCTCATGTTGATGGCCACCTGTGAGTGATGGCCACTGTATGAACAATGGTTTCTTTAAGCTTGAATTCAAAGATATGACATCATAAAAATTATGAATCTCTTAATACAAGCCAGACTGTGTCTGTTGGTAACCTGATTACCCATGTTTGAAAGTGTTTCTTAAGTTCAGAAAAAAAACAGTCATGCACAGGCGTTATTTCAACTTATTTGACCAAAACATCCTTTGCGAGCATGCAAGGTTTGATTAATCCCCAAATATTTTATACTAAGGATTTTGCCTTCATAAATGTTGGCATCGTCAATGTAGTTGGTATGGTATCTTTTTATGTATCTATTACACTAGTAAATCAGTTTGTACCTTAAGTTCTTTGATTTTAAACAGTTGTAACCAAACAAAATTTAATGGATTTTCTGTATGTGTATAATGTGAATGATGTGTGACAGTTATTATTTAACAAGACTTGATGTTCTGCATTAACTCCAGTTGATTCATTTTATGCCCCTAACATCTAATGATGCAGGAGCATATATTGATTGCCTTATCTGTCCCTCTGTCCTTTCAAGGTTAAGTAGATATCACCATATTTCATTCACTAGGGGCATATGCGTTCATTGAAATCAGCGTTTTGTTTTTTTCTTACTGAAATTTAATTTATTGCACTCTAAAGTCTTTGCTGGAGCAGATAGATGACATTCAATGTTTAGATTGATTTGTATATGCCATGTGAACTTTTGCTATATTTTGATAAAGACTTCTATATCATGTGACTTGCTGACTGGTCCAGTATACATACATGTACATAATAATTATATAGGTACAGTCAGCACGTCCTTTTTCTTAAGCTATTATTGATATATTTGTAACTTTTTCTAGTATAAAGGAACGACAGACAAGGGAAGACCTCCAAAGGACCAACAAGTGAAGAAAATGTCCAGTACTGGAAAAACAACAATGCTGAGTTCAAAAAGTGCTGGAGAGGATGCGAAATCAGACACACATGTACAAGGGGAAAAGGATGAGAAATCAGACACACCGGTACAAGGGGAAAAGGATGAGAAATCAGACACACCGGTACAAGGGGAAAAGGATGAGAAATCAGACACACCTGTACAAGGGGAAACGGATGAGAAATCAGACACACCTGTACAAGGGGAAAAGGTGGTGGATGAAACCTCTGAAAGCTCTGATAAATGATCAGAGAACTAATTGACCATCTTAGTACACCTGGTGTAAATTAGTATTGAAGTCATAGACATGGTATTGTTTTTCTCTGTAACCTTTGGATGTCAGAAAACACGCGTATAACAGGATGGCATCACACGTTATGGGATGAGATTATTTTTTTGAAGTCAATGGGTGCTGATGAGGTCAATATGAAAATATAATCATGTGCTTAAAATTACAAAGACGTAACCAATATGGCAATACAATGTCTAGATAACATAGTATTATGTATCTACGTGTACTTGCTACATATTTGCCTGACACAAATGCTGAGGAAATAAAAGTCGAACTTTCCCTTCTCTATGTATAAGAATTAACAGCAGTCGAAGAAACAAAAATTGCATAGTTATTACGTTATTACAAAGATGTAACCAATATGGCAATATAATGTTTACATAACATAATATTATGTATATTATATGTACTATTTTGGTGACAGTCTTATTTTTAGGTGTTTTTTAAGTGATGATACTAATCAGTAGTGCTGAAGGTGTACACTATTTTTTATTCTGTTGGAACAAAATGTTATTCAGTAGCAAACTACAAGTATTTCATTTACACATTATGACAGAATGTTCTAAGATTCGTTTTATCTCTTTCAGAGAACTACTGGATGCCTATATATAAGCTTTGGTTAAAACAACAATATCTATATGAGCTCAGATTAAATCAAGAATGTCTTTGTAAGGTGAAGTTTATCTCTTTGACTTCATATACTGTATTTTGGTGCTCACAGTTTAAAATACTTTTTTTTTAAAAGTGTATTGAAAGCACGTTGGTTGATATATGATAATAATCAGGTGCTATTTTTTCACAGAAGAAGACCCCAGGTTTACACTTGGGAAGAACTACTGTACCAACATAGGCTAGCTGCCTCCATAGACAGCTTCTTCGCTTGTTAAATTTGTCTGGTGCTGGGTGGGATTCGAACCCTGCTATGATGGGCAAGTGATACTAGCCAGAGATCTTACCACCCAACCATGCAGACCCCCCAATCAAGTGCTATACTGATAAAAGATAAAATGCTCTCCGGTACTTTAATGAATTTAATTTGTTTGTTTCCTTTCAATGTAGAATTTTATCATCAGGATATTCCTGCATTATTGCCAGCCTATACATGTGTCCGGTATAATAGGACAAGTACTGATAAGCAAAAGGCTTTTTAGTACCAGCATTCATACTCTTATGTAGTTTCCCTGATATTGTTAACATCTTGCACATAAAGTTAAAGTAATGACAATAATTACATACTTATAAAAGTCGTTCTTATTTATTATAAAACACTATAATAATTATTGCATTGTGTGATTTTTCTTCAATTTTCTTCATAAATTTTTTTAGTATTTATAATCATAGATTTCAAGAAATTGTTTGAAATGGAAAAAGTTAAAAGCAGCATATCTTTGGGGTACTTTCCTTCTGTCACCTTGTTGCCATGGTAACCAAATAATTTAAAGTTATTTTTTTCGTTTCATTTGGTAGTTTGTGACTGGGTCGCAATATGTACTCTTGAAATATGAGTATTTCGTAAAGTAACATTATTAGGACACATTAATACAAAATGGTATTCATCTTCAATTTCATTTAAAGAACATGTTTAACAAATCCAGTTATTTATATTGTAATGGCGACTAGTTAATAAACAGTTTATGGGATGATTTAACCGAAGTTTTGATTTCTATATGATATATAATACATGTATATAAATAATCAATAATATTTAAGTATTGTACGAATTCAAAGGTGGGTTTTATTATTCTGGATTTTGTACATTACTTATAAGCTTTTTAAATTGTTCAAAGAATTCTGAGTCAGATATTGTTTCGCTACTCGGGAACGTAGATATAAGTTTAAACATCCTCACAGAATTCACGTGGTGACCTAGCTATGTCTCATTTTATTCATTGACTGAAGTTAGCCATTTCCCTGTTACAATGAATTTTATATTTACGCTTATTTGCGTTTGTAGTCGGTCGAAGGAAGCAAGACAAATGTGCTTAAAAGTACAAATTTAATTAATTTGCGATCTTTTTTCTAACTATCATTACAATTACAAACTGGGGTCAAAAAGTATTGGTGTATAAAATGTTAAGCCTGTTGTTAGGTTCGAAAAGTATGATTTACGTGACATTATTTGTAGATCTTGTTAATGTATACTAATCATCGATAATTAATTGTGTATCGTTGAAAGTTATACAAGTGTACGTGTACGCGGTCGCTGCTAGTGAGTCACATAACTGCCAGATGCTGCAAATTGATACTCAGTATTTTCGCAAAATTTTCTGTCCAAAAATAACATCTGAAGCGCACATTAGCCTACACATGGCATTGAAACCGAATTTAGGTGAACATATTTGACTGATCACCCCCTTACGTGGCAACATTTGGCTATTCTCTCATTTGCATAAAAAGGTAATATAAATATCAATGAACAATTATATTATTTCTTAACGTTTTACTACATTCCACAAAGGTGTATGTAGCATTAAGTTGTCATCATATTGCATATAGAAAACGGGCATTCTTGAGTTTAGAAATGATCGCATTTGGTCGTAGAAAAAGAACATTGCTCAAAATAATTATAATTCTGGTGATTCTGTCTCTATTTATCATGATGAAATCTACCTCGGAGGCTGGAGTAAAAGTTTCTGTAGGAATTAAATCTGGATTTCAAATTGATTTCAACATCAAATTGAACGATACGAATGACAAGTGTGACAATATGACGCCAACTGAGCCACGTGACCAAACATGGGTACCAGTAGACATAAATAACCGTTCCTTCGTTTATGCCGCATACGCTTCGGAAGCCAGTCGTGAAATAATAGTTATTGCTGCTGCACAAGAAGCAAATTTGACGCTGTATTGTCAGTTTTGGACATTGATGGGTACAAGTAAATCGTCATTTATGAGTATACCTGATCCATTGAAAACTTTTAAACTGGGAGAAAGCCATGAATTAAAGTAAGTAAAATGTATGTTAAAACATAAGGATACAATCACAATGTAGTCAATATTCGGCATGTTTTTTCATCTAAAGGAAATACATACATGCTGTCCATTGTATACAAGTTGCAGTATAGAAATTGTCCGATATATCATATATTATACGTATGCATGTTTAAGTACTAGTAACGCGTATATAAAAAACACATTTATATTCATACAGTCATATACATGTACATCGGTTTTAATTGTAAGTACATTTCTTTACATCCCGGAGAGGCAGAACAAGCTGTTGAGAAAAGTTTCCTCGTGCCGCACGGTGTCTTGCGAAATGGAAAAAATAGGATATGTCAGGTAAATAGAAACAAACAATTTGTTACGCCTTAATATTTAAGTGAGTATTATATCGCGTTAATAATCATTGATATATGAAATATCTTATTTATTAAAGGTATGCAGCTGTCCTGTATAAGTGCCCAATGAAAAATGCTGTTCCCACTCATGTCTCGTTAACAACAGAACGATGTGGCAACCCTTTGCATCTACTTCCGGTTGCAAATGCGACAAAACGACCAAAACATAAACGAACATTTACGGTATGTTTGAAGCCATTAAACTTCGAATATGGTCGAGCATACGAATTAATCGAATGGGTAGAAATGCAAAAACTTCTTGGAGTAGAAAAAATTGTCGTGTACAATTACTCTATCGCTTCTAATGTCGACTCTGTATTAAGATATTACTCAAAACAGGGATTGGTAGATGTTGTCCAATGGCATTTACCAATGCGTACCGACAGCTACCCCAGAGATTCTTTACCATTTCCAGAAATTCATTCTGTCGGACAGATCGCTGTTCTTCAAGATTGCCTGTTGCGCAATAGACGATATTCTGAATTCGTTGTACATATTGACTCCGATGAGTTCATTATTCCACGCCAAGACAAAGTTACAACTTGGAAGGAGATGTTAAAGTCATTACCAAAGTACGTTGACGCCTACATGTTTATGCATGTTTCTTTTCGTAAGGAATGGATCGCTGACAGAATATTTCACTCATTTACAGAACAAGCGAAGCGGATGAATTTAGTTACATTACAAATATTACAACGGGAATCTAAGAAATACGAACCAGGAAGAAAGTCCAAATATTTCATAAAGACATACTCGAATGCCAATTTATGGGTCCATGAGATCCGCGGTATTAAGAAAAGGCGGATATACATGGTTCCAGAAAATATCGGGGCATCTCATCACTATAGAAACTGGGAAATGTACAGTGATAACTCTACCAAACAGGCGGACACAACGATACTCGATAAATATGCTGCAACTTTAGTAAAGAATGTCGAGAAAGTTTGGAGGGATTTGCAACATGTCACGATGCATATTCCTTATGTATTTCCATAACTTGTATTACGATGCAGAAAACATCAGAAAAAGGACCATCTCCAGACTTAGCCGCGCTTCAGAACACATCATATGTTTGCTATTGGACCTAACTCATCCATCGGGATACGCCTTGTAGTTTTATTTTCATTTTCAAAAACAAAACAAATGAATTTTGAGATTGATTTTATGATACTGCTTGTCAATATTTTTTTCAACATTTCGTTTAAATGCTTTTTCGGGCATTAAACCAAACAAATGTACGTTTACAATCTGTTCTTGTTCTTTTTTGTTGCTTTTGTGATTTTAATACGTTTATCTGTTGTTTCGGCCGCTATATAGTCATTTCAGGGCCGTCTCATAGAGAGGGGAGATAAGATAAAGGATGACCGGCCATTTGTATCCCTAATTTTATTTCGAATAGTTTTCCTGGTTCTTTATCGTGTCCGGTGTGAAGCACGGATACACGTCTTGCCCTTTTTCCTTGTGATTTTCTTAACACAGTACTTACTACTTGGCTCGGGGACACTGGAAATGCGTTCTTGAAAAATTCGAAAGCGGAGTCGAGCTTCGAACCCACGACACTTCAGTTTAGCGCGTTACCACTGGACCACCGATCATTATAGTTTATATATTTATATAGTTCCGACATACATTCCAATATTGTTTGTGTCTTGTTTATTTCTTTATTCGCCGCGTACCCTAGATATGTACGGGCTCAAGCAAACAAAGTCAGTATTGAGATCGACTCCCATACAAAAACATGGCTAAAAAGGTCCCAATTCCATCCACCCAGAAATTTAATGTATTTAGCGTTTTTTTGTACCGACAAAAATGTGACCAAACTTCCCGAATGCTGCAGTAAGTCATCATACAGGTACACGAAGTCATCATAAGTTACAGACAGGATACTGATAGAATCTTTAAAAGGCGGCTATAAGTGCAAATATCCTGATTTATGTTTTGAATCGAGTGATTGTAGGACATATTTCCTCTAATTGTTCCAAACATGCATGTATACCTGTAGTCGCTGAGATGCATCCTGAGGGTGAAAAATAAGCGATCTTGAGTAATTTTGAATAAAAACAACTTTACAATAATTAAGTATGTATATAAGTACAGTACAACCTCTGTAGAGCAACACCCTGTGGGAGCTGCAAAAATTGGCCGTTGTTCAGAGGTGGTTGCTCTACAGAGGTTAAATTTAGAGTAAATATCAGCTTAGCGAAATTTTGAAGGTGTTGTTATAGAGAGGTTGTTGCTCTACAGAGGGCCGCTCTGGAGAGGTTGCACTGTACTTGGTCTAGATTAGTCCCAAGTGGTAAGACATAGTACACTATATTTTTTTTAATTGTATAAAATAAGCAAAGAAAAAGTATTTTAGTAAGTCGCTTAAGAATATATGATTATACGAGGTAAAAACTTTCCTTATGAATTCATGTTCACAAAACTAATTAACGGAGATTAATTATTGTCTGTTCGTATATGAATGATCAAATACGTATGCGCATATATTTTACATTAAATTATTCTTAGCAAGCAAACGAGGAAATTAAAATAGTTCGTACGAGGATTTATTTTGAGATTCTTGAAGTCAGGTCAAATCTCAAGAAAAACTTCATTTTGCCTTACTAACACATTTATTCTATCGACCATTCTTTAAATACTTGTTTGCTGTTTCGCAAACCAAACACTTATAATAAGTAGTAAATGAGTAGGCATTTTTGTTAAAATTAGAATAAAGAGTTTAGTGGCCTAAGTTTCTTTGTTGAGAATATTTCAAAGAAACAGCTGTCAGGTAACTACCATAAACATCGTAATTCATAATATTTTATTGCGTATAATAACGTTCGTTTATGAAGGTTCCCTCCTCCTTCGAGTACATCAATAATAAATTAAGTTACCACGTGTTACTACGAATAGAAAAAATCTAGATTTGGCATTCAGGAATGTGCGACATAAGTCATAGAAACATTTGCCGTATTTTTATTGACCTCATTGGCTGTTCTTAAATGTATACTAAGAAGCAGAATTATATGACGCTTTGATAAACGCATATTGCAACTGGTGGCTCGTACGGACGGACGAAGAAATTACTAGTTTTTAAAACGCATATGCCATAGATTAATAAGGCCTAAAAAAAAATTACTTGTTTCCGCAAGCAGGCCAGAAAAAAATAGGGTAGGTAGGTAGGCATTAAATTTTTTTTTTCTCTTTTTTTTTTTTTTTTGAAACACGAATAGAAATATTTGGAAAAAGTTTTGTCTATCTGTCGTATTACAATTAATTAATATGGGATGCTTTCCAAATGTTTCCAATTTCACTACCCTGAACTAAAATGATCTATTTCTATAGCAGTGAGACTATTACAAACATTATATAACAATTAAAAAAGTAAACTGTTCCTCTCATTTATTCCTAGTGCTCTCAAGATAGCATAGGAAAGACATTTTTCGACAATCTAGGAGAGCTTTCTTGTGTCAGCCTGCACAAAAGCGAAAATTGAACAACATTCCAAGTATTAACTCATCAATCTAGGTTGTCCACAACAATATCATTTAATCCAAATTCTGAATGTTGACTTAACCTCTGTACTATATATAATCTGATGTTTATGTAATATAGTCTAGATGTGGTCAAAATGAATTAGTGTGAAAACTGATTTGAATCTATTTAGGCTTGAATTTTGACTAAAAAGCAAATCTACACCCAAAAGCATTTTAATATATTACTACATTCAATTATTTGCTAGATGTGGTGTTTGGCAGGGAAGTGACTTTTTTGGTCACATACATGTTAAGCCAAGACTGTATCTTATTGCTGCAATATTAACAAATTTTAATGGAAGATGTTTTATAAACTTAAAGCTCTGAATAATGATTATCATAAAATTTACACCGAGTCCTGAAAAAAATAGAGAATTCATCCAGTGTATGTGTCACATGATTAAGGGTCAAAGATAAGACATCACAATTAGAAAATATTTTCATTAAATGCACACTCATGTACATTACAATCATGTAAGATGATGTAGTTTCACTATGGTATCCGAAATTTGTCGTCCGAAAATTGTACACCACATTACTATGAATGTAATGTCTACTTATGACTATTCTTGAAAATTCACGAGTCTTTGTTATTCTGTTGGTCATAATGCTTAATGCAATATGATACTGTTGTAAAAATTCAATAAATACTATCAAAATGTGATTATTCATGAAAATGTTTACAATTTTCGGAAAATGCGGTATAAACTTTATTCAATTCCACGGAAGCTTCAGAAATGAAGTATACTCACGAAGATGTAACCAAATTGCCATCCGGAATTATGAATCACGACTTTGGTCAATTAAAATTGCAGACCAGATCAGTTCTCATTAAAAGCATTCTGTGAAATTGATCTGTGCAGTGTTTTTTGGTCAATTAAGTGTACCTATTTCGGACAGTAACTGAATTCGGATACGTAAAAAAATGGACGAAAAGGGACCGATTTTCAATTTTTTTTTTGATAGGTCAAAAAAAAGTTTAGGGTCGGCAGCAAAAAAAATAGGGACGGTCGGGCTAGCGGAAACAAGTATTTTTTTTTTAGGCCTAATAGAAATAGTCTAACATACCATACTGACGAGGATTTACAGCGATCATTATGCAACTTACAATGTTATTGTAATTAATGGGGGAATATCTGTTTACTTTTTAGTAAAAAAATCTGTACGCAACAGACATGTTTTAAAACACTAAGAAATAAACTATTTCTTGACTGCTCCGTTGCGTACAGATTTTTGACTAAAAAATAAAAATTGTAGCTTCGTTGCGTACAGAAATTGTTTTCTCCGTGGCGTACATGTTGTAGTGCAATGTTTACACTTAGCACCGTTGCGTACAGTGTGTAAAATTTAAAAGCTTCAAAACATCTACTACAAGGGATTTTGATGGATATACGTGAGCAGCTTTACCGACTCCATACACGTGGACAAGTATTTTTGTCGATTCATTCATTTTTACGGAATAATCGTCGGTTTTGTTGTTTCCTCGCTTCGTTTTTCAAAAAACTCAACACGTGATGTTCAGACACTGATTTTGTGAAAACGGCGTGGTTTGATAAAAAAACGATTATTAGCCACCGATTGCCGTTTTAAAGTTCTTTCATCTCATGTATATTATTGTGTAGAGGACTTCGTATTTAAAAAGTTTGAACCAAAAACAAACGACATCTACCTCACAGCATATAAATGCGTCCGCCATCTTGTACACCGTTGATTTTTTGCGTACAGTGCTACCACAGTGATATTTGTTTATACAATATTTCATGTTTTTGGTTAGTGACTATGAACTTATTAGCTCCCTCATCTTTTTCTTCTTTTGTGAAACAAGTGACCTCTAGGGTGGGGCCAAATTTGATCATTGATATAATTTGAACATTCTTGATAGAGGACCTCTATAAAATAATACACATGTCATGTATAAGCTCTAGGCCATACACTTTTGATCGGGAAGATTTTGAGGTGTTATTTTAATCAAACAAAATGAGAATAAAAACACAAATAAATAATTTACCACTTTATTTCACAAATAATGCAAATTTACCATGGCTTTAAATCATTACCACACCATGTACTGAAGATATTATTAATGACATGAAATGAAATCCTCAGAGAAACATGAACATGATTTTTTACAACAAATACGAAAAAATTGCGAGAAAATGAAATGGATACATTTAATATCCAAGACAAAGACATAAAAAATCTACATCATTGCCAACTACTAACAATTTCTAAAAACATACATTGCAATGTACGACTTTAAGTTCTAATATCTAAGAAACATTGTGTAAGATTTTTTTCCAAGGGTGTGCTTTGACAATACTTATACATAATGATATTCAGGGGCTTCAGCGTGGAATTAATAATTGAACTAGGTTCTTAATAATCACATTATAAGACACACTAGTTAATATAGAGAACACTGTAATGTGTAGATAGAGTTACAAACTCTGTGAACTGATGTAGCTCTCTAATACCCAAGCAAATATTAATCATGATAAATCTTTCCGAGCTGTCCATCATCAAACACAACTTGAAATATAAGTGTGCATGGTGGATGAATTAAGTGTAAAAAATGTTCGTTTCTGGTTACCTGTTCATTAATTACAAGGTAGGAAAATATATCTTTTTAGATTTTTTTATTGTTCTCAAGTGTGTGAAATGGTAAACAAGTGAGGCAGTGGATGTATAATTCCTCGAGCATATAGGGTTGTGAGGAAAATATCAGGGAATGTTGGTAATCAGAAACAAACAAATTTTTATAAGCCTTATCATCATTCTTAAAACATACAATAACTGTAGTTTCTGAGCTGCTTATACTGACACTGATCTGTTTTTTAAGGTCAAGGTAAGAACATTAAGCACTAGTTTGTTCCAATTCTCCAGCAGGGGCGTCTGGTTCTTCATCATTGTAAATATTCTCAGCCTGAAATTTACGAACATGTAAATTTGGTAAAATTTGTTATACATCAATACTAGACATGAAATTCAGGAACATATAAATTTGTTGAATTTGTTTTACATCAACCCTAGTCACAATATGGACTTAAGTTGACTTAAAACAGACTTGTGGACTTGATATTTGGATTAGATAGAAGACAAGAAAGTTCTGCTGAGTGCATAGACATAAGGGGTCATAACACCTGTGACAATGTTTGGACTTTAACTGAAATTGACCTGTATTCTATTACTAAACAAAGTAAAGTAAAATATGAAACAAAACCATGAAATATTTCATGAGTTATCGCTCGGAAGCTAAAATTTGAATGAACGGACAGGGGTTACACTTAATACCATTCCGCCATTTTGAATGGTTGGGTGATATGGGAGAATGGTCCATGGCAACAACTGTAGTACAATTAAAATGTTCTAGAGAGCAGAGTTGGTACTAAACATGGTAAAATCTAGTTAACCAAGACATATATCTATAGTATATAATTTCTACCAGAATTCATAAAAGTTTCCCTTAGGTAGAAATTCACTTTTTCTTCAAAATATTTTTGGTGAAAAAGATCATTTAATTAACCTGTAGGACAGCTGTTTGTCTGTAACCATCAAGGTTATAACCTATTGATAATAATGTGTTGGAAACATATGTATACTATACATTAATTACACTGTCATAATATTATCATTGTTTGACTTTTTTCTCCCAAGATGCAATTTTTCCCAAGGCTGGGTGATGTGGGTGTATTGTGTCCAAGGCAACAACTGTCTTAGTAGTATCAATGCAATGAACCCAACAGTAAAGTTACTTGGGATGTATGCATGGACACTGCAACCAATTTATGCCCCTGCATCATTACATTTGGGGCGAGTGTGTTCAGGCATAAAAAAATACTTACCATTTGCCAGACTTGCATGATGTTATCTTCTGATACAGAACAAATTACCCAGGGTTCATTGGGATTCCAGGAGAAATCAGATATCTTAGCAGTATGACCACCGTGAATGAACTGCAACAAAACAACACGTCATACAGTTTGTTACTATCAGGATGTAAATGTAGCCCTTTGACAAATTTACGAATTTTGAAACATCAAAATAATTGAAAGTTATATAGCAATATTATTACCACAGAACCTGCTTGTAGAATATCATTTCCCACTTCTATTAAGCAGTTGTTTTTACATGTGAAATACATGCAGCCTTCAGCTGGCTGAAACTGGTTTGCTCTGTGCTAATTATACACAGTTGAACTTGATAATGATTTATTAACAACAAAGACAACACTTTGAGGATCAGGTTTACTACAACACAAGAGCAACACACAGCTTGTATCACATGACTGGTGCATATACGCAGGTTTGTTATTAACCATTTAACAAATACATACGCAGAGTTTGAATTTTCTTTTTTAAACCACTAACCCAAACTAATTTTTTGAAGCTAAACAATTAACCACTAGCCCGAGTACACAATTTCATGTAATTAAACTAGTATGAATAGAAATTTACCGGCCCAGGCTTTCTGCTGGTGGGTTAGCGTAGATAATACTCAAAAGATGTAAGACTGTATCTTAATAAGCACTATCAATCATGTTTAATAGTCTGTGAGTCAGTGAGTCACTAGTTCTGAGCTTACCAGTAATTCCGGAGGTCCATCTTCAGCATCCTCAGCAGACTGCTCCTCACCAATTTTACTGAGATCCCAAACATGTAATCTTCTGTCAGTACCACTGGACGCTAAAATTGTTTCGTTATGTGGCGACCATTGAACCTGTAGTATACAACAATTTGCTTGTTTTCGTGTAACGTAAGTATTACAAACATGATAATGACTTGACGTAAAGCACCCGTTTATTTCTCAACCTGCGGAAACATACTCAAATTTCTCAACAAGTCAAGGATTGATGAACGTTGTTAATTTTCAAACTTGCGTAGATGTATAGATTCTACGAAATCTGAGAGATCGCACCCAATTTTTGGTCACAAATTTTTTAAGCAAAATGTGTCTAATATAAGAATGATTATGGTAGTTCATATTTGTAAGGGTTCAGTGACTTTTATACATCATATAAATATATATTGATGCTCAGTGTTTTCATAATCCTTTCAAATCTAGGAGTCAATAATCCTTCAGTCAAACTTCTCAGGGGTAAATAAAAGTTTCAAGAGTCAATCTTAATTTAAGTATATGCACTAATAAATTTTTTGGCAATATTGATCTTTACAAGTATTATTTCAGCACAGAACAGTTTAAATATAATGTTTGCTGATATTTCCTTGATCAATGTGTGTAACTGTATTACAGTACAAGCAGGATTTCATTAAGTTTTCCTGTAAGGGGCCAAACATTCACAGAAGGAGACTTACATGCTCATTTCCAACATTTTTGTTGTAAATGATATATTTGGCATTCCTAGGCAGGCAATATTTGTTTCTAAGCAGTCAATTTGGGAGTAAGAAATTGTCTCAGATCAAGTAGTGAAAATGCTGTCATATGTTTGGGTAAATTAATATCAAAATATTTCTGGAACTGAAATAAATGTTATCTCACGTACTGAAATATTACTTACCAGAACTAATATTGCCAAAGACAAACTAAAACCACCCTTCTGATGCCTCTATATTGACGCATGTATTTGATAAGTAAGAGTATCACAGTGAGTCATTCAACTGATTGTGTGAAGTAGGTATGGCTTAGATGGCTAATTCACAGTTATAATACATTACCGGTGTTGCTTGCAACTTTTGTTACCTTAGCAACCACAATTTTGACATGAGGGGAAAAAATGTTGTTTTTTTTTTGTTTAATTCGAACTTTTCAACAGTCAGAGTCATATGAGGTAAACAATTCAACCTAAGCAACGCTCCTGGGAAGAACCAGTACTAGACTCCCATCCTCCGTAAGCAACTGCTTACTTCCTCACATAAAGAGACATGGTCAGTAAAATGATGTGCATAACCTCATCTTTAGACTCGGAATTTGATACAAATTATTAACTGACTTCAAATGAAATGCATTTAACCCATTCAAAATAGATTGGGACTTCGCATTAATATTTAAACAGTTTGAATTAAAGGTTTGTTTTTAATGAAGTGTAGTCAATGTTGACCACATGGGCATAATTAGAACAATTTAAGAAGACCATCTTGGAATCATTCCTGAGAAGACTGAAATTGACCTTTGGTTTCAGAGCAGATGTTGCTTGAAACAACTGACAACATAAGACATACAATGACAGGACAGGCGATCATTAATACAAATACGCCCCAAATGTTTTTTGAATTGAAACATTTTCTCTCCAATGTGTTTACCTGGAATATTTCATCCTTATGAGATTCAAAGGAATGGAGTTTCAGCTTCAAGTTTCTTAAATCCCACAATGCAACGGTCTGAAATTCAATATAAAGATGAAATTGTATTAAAAAGAGTATTTCAACTTCAAAAATTCTCTCACTTTCTGTAACTACAAAAATATGAGAGGACATTCAAGTACACTACATTCGTAATTAACAGTTAAAAGCTGCATAAACAATCTGTGAAAACAAATGTCATTATTTAGACAGAGCAATTAACATGCCATTATCAGGTGCAGGTGTACTTGTCATCTATGGACAATGACAGATAGGGAAGAGCTTGACTAATCAGCTCATAATTATCAGTAGATATTGACTCAGGACAAGTTAATTTGTTTCATTGTTTCAGTTTTATGCCCCTTTTCAACAGTCAGAGTCATATGAGGTGGACAGTTCACCTAATCATCGGTCCTGGGAAGAACCAGTACTGGACTCCCATCCTCTGTAACCAACTGTCTACTTTCCCACATAAAGAGACATGATCGGTAGCTCAGGGTTTTAACCCACAACCCTCTATCAGAGATAGGTTACAGTGATTTGAAGTCAGCGACTTAAACCACTCAACCATGGAGGCGGGTGCTCCAGGACAGGCTGAAATTGAAAAAGTTTTCTTTTAAGTTTGTTGTCCCTCTGGGTGAGTAGCCTGAATTTGTTTTGTCATGCCCGTGAGTGTATCTGAACTAATAACTACCTTATCAGCTGAACCTGTCGCAAGGATGAATTCACTGTACGGGTTAAATGAGAGGCAGTTAACTTCTGCTGTGTGGGCATCAACTGTGTGACTTGGTTTATTTGTATTGTTTGATCTTGTGTCCCAACTGTGAAAGAAAGAACCAAATGGAAATTACAGCTGAATATATACATGGAGGTTTACATGTGAAAAGTTAACGAAACTAAAATAAATGAAATGTCAAAACAAAAAATTGAAATTTCATTTTCTTGTCCATGCAGTTTAACAACGCCCAACAGAAAAGAACAATAATATCTCTTCAAATTGGGAAACGTGACTGAAACGAAATGGATGAGGTGCAAACAAATATATTATTATTTTGGTTCTGACCACTGCAATGAAACCTTTCATCATCTCCGAAATAATATATTTGTAACTAAACAAACAAATACATATAATTTCACTAAGGCACATGCTAACTTAGGACCAATAAAGTTGGCTCTTTTCATCCTATCCCAAAGAAAAGTATTATTCAATTACTAAACACTGATGGTTTGTTTCGTAACATACGGCGACCAGTTCACTCAACCAGTTTTCCTGGACTGTATTCTAACCAGTAGTAACCCTTACACTAAGAGCTGGCAACCTCTCAACATATGGAGGAAAATCGGGGACCCGCGTGACCAGACTCTTAACCAGGATCATCAGATCATAATAAGACTTACATCATTAATTTTTGATCATCAGCAACTGATCCAAACAAACTTTCATGAAGTAAATGCCAGGCCACATCCTGAAAGCAAGAAGAATGAGTAAACAAAATACACAAGACCAAGTCTTAAGTACAATGCATCAAAATTTAAATACAACTAAGATATTTTTTAACAAATGTCAGCCGACACCACATGTACTTCTGCCACTATTTTTTTTTATCTGTTGACAGCATTTTTTGCCAAAAAAAACAAGAAAAAAAATGAAAGTTGGAAAATTGAAAATAATTAAGAACATAAGCATGTTGTTATTTTAAAGCTTAGCCTAGTAGATTACTATTATATAGAAAGTTAACATAGTACTCAAGTTTTACCAAGCTGTGGAGTTAAGGCTAAGCCTAGGCCTACTAAAGGAGCACTAAGCTGTATATGTTGCATAATTATAACAACAATTTATTACCTCAACAACTGATGTGTGCCCAGTAAATATAGTAAATGCATCAATAACTCTGCCTTCTTTAGGACTTGTGTTAATGTCCCATAAACAAATTGTCTGAAATCGAGCAAATACAATACATGATAAGGTAATTATAGCACATTAGATTTATAAGCCTGTCCAATTTTTTAATTTTATTATGCTTTACACAAACCTTCAGGTGTAAAGTTACAATACATCCCCTAGGCTAGTAAACACAACTAGGAATAGGGCTGTGGCAAGTGTCTGAGTACTCTGGTAATCACAAATCAAATTGAAAAATTGAGTACGAGTAATCGTCATTACTGAGATTCATGGTTTGCGATCTTGTTTTTTAAAATAAAGTGTATTATTTGTTTTAAAAATCCCCTTTCTCTGAATATATATCGCCTCATCATAGACTACTTTGCTTGCTAAGAGGTCCAATTGGATCCTTAAATATTGGGTCACAGGCTCAACCCAGAAAATTCGACAATTTTTTTAACCAAAGGATATTTGGATTGAGTTCTACACCAATGTATGACGTACCCACTTTTAGGACCTCCTGATTTTGGACATAAAAACTTCTACTACCTAAATACTGTCTGGGTCCTTATCACAATGCATCTTAAGTAATTTTTTAACTTTAACTTAAGTTATATTTTTCGTTAAATTCGACTTTTTCCTTAACTCTTTTGTACTTATATAAAGGAGGAAATCACAATAATATGATTTTATCTTTGTTCTAAAGATGCCAATTATGAAAATGATATTTTCATTTTCACACTTTTGATGACTGGTTAACAAACTTTTATCATGAAGAAAATTTCGACTTAAGTTAAAGAAAATCTTAAGATGCTTTGTGAATACGAACCCTGAACACTTTATTTTCACCATTATTCTTCAAAATCCAAACAACAGGGAAACTACATGCTGTCCTTACTTACATGATCATCAGAAGCACTCAATAAATGTCCATTCATGTTTGGATTCCATGACAACCCATATCCTTCTTTCTGGTGGCCCTTAAGTCGTAATTCTGGCGTGCATTCTCCACTAGGGTCTGAAAAAATGTGAATATGGTATGATGGTACTTCCAACTTCTAATTTCACACTTAACAGGAGTACCTGCTAGAGATGGGTATTGCTGGAAATTTCGTATCACAATATATTGTTGCTTATTGCAACACTGTATTGCAATATATATTGGGAGTTTCAAACTCTTGATTTATTAAGTATTCAAGCTTGGATATGAAGTTTCATTAGTCATTTGCATGATGGTATCTTGGTGGGGGGGGGGGGGGGGGATGAAATATTGGAAGAGGCCTCAATGATATTATTTTATCAATTTTGTTTGGTTCCTTGTCCTTGACTGACAGATACATACAGAGTTTAAAATGTATTATTCTTAAAACAAACCTGGTTTTGATGGATGTTTTGTGTAGTCAAAAACGAGGACATCACTAGAAGGTGTCTTTGTTGCTATGATACAGGGATTCTGGGGCATATATCTTGCTCGGTTCA
Source organism: Lutraria lutraria (assembly GCA_964023205.1). Taxonomy (NCBI): domain Eukaryota; kingdom Metazoa; phylum Mollusca; class Bivalvia; order Venerida; family Mactridae; genus Lutraria; species Lutraria lutraria. Next base: position 13,425,990 of record OZ026835.1, read on the forward strand.
CTTCTCCCTCATGATTTATTTTTATCTCTATTTCAATTTTGCCACTCACTGATCCAAAACCACCAAATTCTGTAAAATTCAAGAACATATCAATAAAATTCAAGGTAAATATCAATAGAAGACAGGAAAATCACCCATTGAAAGCTGCATAAGTAATTTACAAAATATCAATATTATTTCTCAAAATAACTGAATCAGAATAATTCAGTAGTGCTTTCAAGCTAAGAGTAATGTATCTTTTTTTTCTGAAATTAATAAAAAATACTAAGTCTTAAAACAATTTTGATAAAAAAATATGTTAATCAAAATCATGTTCAAATTTTTCATTAAAAAAGAGAATTCATTGGAAATTATGGTTATTCAACTATAAACTTAATCATGTTCATAAACATTAGGCCAGAAAAGACGGTTGTTTACAGTTATCCAACCAACCTAATTTTAGCACTGACCCTGCTTTCTTTTTGTTTGGTTTCAGTGGGTTATCACTGTTTTTAAAGACATTTCAATTACTGTATATACATTTTTCTGAAAGTCCAGTGCTCTAACCACTGGTCCCTGCAGTTTCAAAATCCAAATATATTTGGTGCCTATTTGTACCAGAGTATAAGTATGGTTAAGAAAAAATAAAGTAAGTTCTCGACCCACAAACCGAAATTATTTGGTCAGGTACCATTAAACATGCATGTATTTTTTTCTAGGCTTATGAAATCTAATAATTACAGTGAAGCTCTAAAGCTTTATAGCAATAAGTCAGAGAAAAAAGTAAATATTTTGGGCTCTACTAGCCTACCCAAACCTATACAGGGCTCAACAACTGTTTTCAAGCTTCTCATCCGGATGGTAAAAATTAGAAATTTAATTAGTTCTACAACATTTTCAACTCGTCCTGAGCCAATTTTTACTTGCAATTATGAGCAGACAAGAGCATTTTGTTGAGCCCTGCTATATTTTTCATACTTGAAAATTTGAAACACAATTCTATCTGTTATTATATCTTATCTATTAGTTTTCATCATAATATCATGTATAGGATTTTGGACAGACCAAACAAAACAGTTTTCGTTTTTACCTTTCTTTATCCAGATGGATATTAAAGGAAAACCATATTACAAAAATATTCAAGACAAATGAAGTACTATGTACGTTGTATCAGTCACTTCAAGACGGTCATGCATCAGTATATCAATGAGAGATGCAAACAAATGATAAAGTTGACTGATGCCAGTAATATTAATTGTACTTTATTTTAATACAACAAATTTTATTTAGCATACGGTAGATCACTTCACATGTTCATGGAAAGGTTGCAAGTTTGAGTCACATTAGGCGTATCTTTCCTTAAAAACTTTACAAAAAAATGCCAGAACCATCAATAGGATGATATTTTTCAATTTACAAACAAGGGGTAGCAAGACTTGAAGTTTTAAACTTGTTATCTATTCTTAACTAAGATATGAATTGATTAGAAATATGCAGTTTATAGAAAGGAGAATTGGTGAATGGAAAAATAAATATATAGACAATACAGGTGTCTTCAACCTGGACGAGGCATACAACAAAATACTAGCCTTGATAATTATAAATAATAAACAAAACCACCACACAAGAAACAATATGCTTGCATTAAATCTGTATAATAACATAAAATAAAATAGAACACAGTAAGTACATACAAATTAAGAAATGAAATATTTTATATTTAACAAAAGTTAAAGTATTCTTATGGGACCTAACAAATATTTACCATGTGGCTACAATGGCCACAAATAAATGTTACCAAGTTGACAAAAAGTTGTTGATAAAAAGTTGACAGTTTATACATAAATAATATGTATCTTAAGGTGAATATCACAAACAAAGGAAAATGGTTGGAACAATCCAGGCAAACTGACAAATTTAATTCAGCCTTCTGTGTAGTCTGTAGTAAACAATTTAATGAAAATATGTTGGTAAAGATACATGTACATAACAGCAGGGATTTTTTCCGCTATATTTACTGCCTTATATGAGCAGTTCCCTCTATCAAAATTTCCTTCAATTTTCCTCTAAAACGACCAAAATTTCCCCTGATAAATGTTTTCAACACGATTAGGTAAAAAGAACAAAAATAAGACAGTTTTCACAACATTGTCACCAATAACTGTGTAGTTATATTAATACTTTTAATAACTTGATAATCACATATTCCATAGAAAATAAATGTTATTAAATCTGACACAGGTAGTGTGAACATTTTGAGAAAAAATCACTGGTTACAGTAATATGTTAAAGGACTAAATGACAGGAGAAACAAATCATTGTCAATGTTAAAATGAGATAAAAAAGGCTAGGTGCAGCATTATTGTCATTCCGTTTAAAATTACATTCAGATAAAACATTTTTTTTCAGATCCAGCTTATGTCAATATGAATTACTTCAGCCAGAAACATGTAGTAGTCAAGATAACATTGCACACGGTGCAAATTGACACAGTCTGAAACCAGGTCATATCAATTAATAAGGTGACATGGTTTTGTAATATCCTAAGACCTTTATATATTGGGATCATTCCATAACACCATGGCACATTTTCACATCAACACTGTTTTTTAAAGGATTTATTTTAACAATCAGAGATATGAGAGACTTAACAGAATATGCGCAAGAAATTCAATCTTTACATCAGAATTTTCCAATCATTGCTTAGTACCAGTAATCATTTAAATAAAATCCAATTAGTTGCCATACCAACAATTGTCAACAAAGCAAACCATTTAAACAAGCCTTACCTCCCTTTTCGCCGTCGTAATGTGATGCATCGAACTGGGTGTAATCATTAGGAAGCTGGACACTTGCAATTAGCAAGTGATTCTGTTCTTCTGACCTGTGTCAAAATGGTTGACACGCTTAACATTGCCATCGTAGTACAAACAAATTATCTTTACCAATTCTTGTTCTATGATGACAATATTTTATGAGAAGAATCCAACACAACCATAAACCATCCGACCAAAACACAAAGATACAACATACAATCATTGGTTGTCCAGAATCCAGACTAAGGTATCAGCATTTACAGCAGTTCAATAAACCAGTAATCAGAACACGTTTTTAAGAACAAATTTGTCCAATTGAGGTAGCAATTGGTCCAATTTAGAGATATTTTCAAAATAATTCTACTGCTATATATTACACATACCTTGTCTGACAATGGAAACCAAGGATTACACAAAGCACAACCACAAATTTGAAGCTAAGCTGCAATTAAAGCAAAGCATAAAAATCCAAGTTTCCACTAACTCGACCCTAGAATGATTTCCTGATTTTGTCAAATTTTTGCGCTGAAATTTTCGTAGTTATGAAAATGCTGAACTTAGAAAAAGTATCTTAAAAGTTTGATAAAGCCATACCAAAACTAAAGCTTTTATAATAATTATTATCCCATTGACCCTTTTTTATGTTAGTGGAGACATTTATTAGCCCTATAAAGAATGCTTTCATATTCATAAGGATCGATTCTATGATAATAGAAAGTATCTCACATCAAGTGCAAGGGAGATAACTTCTAAAATCATTTGAATTACAGCAGCTGAGAAGGATGTAGTTGTACTATGCTGAAACACAGTGTTACAATACATGACATGAAGTTTCAGCAGGTTCGAAAATTTTGCAAAGTATTCATGATCCAAAAAATTCCTTTAATAATGTGATTCGCAAAAAAATGCTAACTAATCCTTGAATGTATCATACTGAATGCATCCAAAAATCAATCAACATAATGGAAACAACTGTAATAACAGTATCTGGGGTAAACTTTAGGGACGTATCATATCTTCATCCATACATATTCAAAACTAGATATGGCAAATAAGTTATACAGGATGTTTTTACCAGTTGCAGGCTAATACAAGGGGTATACATACAGATTGAAGTTCTGAAGGAGCGAAATGTAACAAAAGAGCAAGTTTAACGAACATGCCAATACTTCATTTCAAACTAGTTAGTAATAAAGAAAACGATGAGGTACATTTGAACACACTAGCAGGTTAGTGAACCGACTGACTAATATCTCAAGTACCTCCTTTGTCGCCATCGTAATGCGAATCTTCAGCTTGCATGTTTTGATTGGGCAGCTGAATGTTCACAACTAGGAGGTGATTTTGTTCATCAGTTTGGGCCAAAGAACCAGAGCTTGGAATCGTCACACTGAAAGTATAGCAAGAGTAACCTCCCCTCAATAAGGCATGCAAGACATACTATAGACTGGATTTGGCTTTTTCCTTTGAAGGACTGGTCATTGTTTAATTTTAACATGCAAAATGTTTAATTTGGAATTTGATTCAAGTTTCTTTTACAAGAAATTCACAATTTGTTGTGTAAAGAGGTTTGATTTTCCCCTTAGTTCAAATAGGGGCCAGATATTCAGAGGTAAGACCAACAATCAGAACCTCTATGATAAAAACACAAATAAAAAAAAGATAATAAAAATATCCTAAATGCTTTGAGAGGGGAGCAAGACTTTGCTACACCTTCGTGTTTCATTTCCTTCTAATTAATGTCCAAATCTCTTACTTAGGAAAGAAATCTCTAATTAAAATCTTATCTGACTATTATGAAATAAAACAGTGTTTTTCCCTTGTATAAATCTGGTGACTAAATACCATCACCTACATGTCTGAATGACATTTCTCTAACTAAGTGAAAGCGGGGTATGGGGTTACAACCACTCCATCCAGTGACACCATTAGCAATATCCAGAGTATGTAAGTTATATATGCATTTAAAGCACTTCAATCACAAAATGTAAGTAAAACTTCTATAAAATAATGGAACAAATTATGCCTCTTAACAGCAACTACTCTTTTAACAAAGCAGCTGAAATTTCAGATAAATAACATCTCAGCATTTATGTACAAAGATTAAAAGAAGATTTACGTATAATGATCCATTTTAACATTAACTGGAGCAAACATTAGCTTTACTTTTATCTAATTTCGAACAACTTCCACTTTAGCAATTGGAATCACAAAATATATTCAATTTAAGAGCTTCTGCATAGTAAAATAGCATTCATCATCATCATCAAATGGATATTTTTTAAAAATAAGAAAACTTTTACTTTTTTAAATCAAATTGTAGCCATCCAGAAAATTATACGGAAAAACACTGTTTTAAATTAAATAATACAAAAGAAACAAAATCACAAGTGCTCACCTGATTTTGTTAAGCCAGAATTAAATTATTGTTTTTTGCTGCCATTCATCTTCATTAAGTGAGTCATTATATAGATAAAACCATTTCTAGGGGAAGTTAAAATTCAAACAGTAAGTTCTATTAAGCCACAGAAATATTTGGCCATGAAAGACAGATATGATGTGGTTAAGTTGGATATATGTCACACCAAAGTAATTTCTAAATTCGGGCCTGACTGATACAGGCACTAGTGCTGAAGTGCACTCAATGGATATCACTAATGAGATTTCTAGGGCATTACTTGAAAATGTTGAATCCTTCCAAATACCAGATAATATGGTTGGCTTGGTACAGTAGTAAATGAGAATAAAAATTACCTTAACAAAGGCCACCTGTGAACAAAGGCCACCCTTGGGAAAGACATTACGTGATGTTTACTGACTGACTTCTTGTCTAAATACCCAATGATGATTTTTTAAAAGAATGTCCTTTATTCAGGAGGCCACAATCACAGGTTGACTGTATATTGAATGAAATATCTGACTAAGGTCTGACAGTAAGTCACAGTATTATTCATTCACTATACTTGCATTTACCTCTGTAAGGGGAGGGGCTTTTAATTTATCTGTTGTTGAACAGCCCATTAGACAGCTTTGGTCATTTCAGAGCCAGCTCTATAGAGGGAACGAATGATACTGTATGTTACTGGAGAAGCTGGCATTTATAAATAATAGTAAGGGAGGGATTTACATGAAGGAATAACATGGAAAGCATTTATAAATATGTAGACAGACTTAGAATGATCACAATTGCTCACAATAGTCCTTCGAACCATCGAAGCTATCAAGATAAACTGAACCAGAACATATACAATGAGGCATGAATATGTAACCATAAATTCAAGCCACACAGATTTAGAACTAAATATCAGATAGGGCTCTATATTTGGTACATTACACACATAGAGTCATCAATATTATTCTATACAAATACAGGACTTGACAATTATTTTTCAGACTACTTGTCCTGCTGGACGTCCAGCTTAGAATACTAATAAGTTCTACAACAATTTTAACTCTTCAAGTTGATTTGTACTCATAATTCTGAATGGACAAGTGGATTTGTCGAGCCCTGAAACATAACCTAATTATCAGGGATTTTTTTCCTTATATAATTTATACAGGTAAATAGACCCATTCCCAATCCAAAGTAGAGACAATTTTTCCTAACATCAAAAAAAAAAATCCCAAAGGCACATTTTCAACAGAAAGTTCAATTCTTTTATATGTGAATGTACCTGATTAAATGCTCAATTCTGTGAAAAGTCTATGACCCTATTTGAACAGAGAGATTATTGATTTTCATTAGTTTTTCACATTTTTGAATATCAATGAGATAAAGAAGTATACAAAGCTATTGCCTGTGTAAGTGTAAAAATTCTCCAAGTTTCAGACAAAATGATGCCATTTTACCAATTTTGGTAGGTATTGGTACTTTTTCTAAAATATGGAAACAAATCCCTTTATACAAATACGTGACTACAGCATTTTAGTGATGAATTCATTACACAGCTTTATATGACCAATCTAAATGCTGAGATAAAAAAGACAGCTTCACATCCAGACCATACTATAATAAAATTCAAAGTTCATATCATTAAATCTTTGAATGAAATTGTCTCAATCTGATTATCATAAGCATTAATAAATCAAAGCAACATGAATCAAACATTGAAAACAAATGAATATCCTCAAAAAGGGTTTACTGGACTCAAGATAAAGGTATGTAATGAATACACTAAACAAAATGGTCAGGGTTTCCATTTGACCCGGGACTACGGGTTTTGACCCGCGAAAATATCAAAACATTCATTTTTGACCCGCAACTTAAATTGCTGAAGAGTCAAATTGACTCGCGTAAATTCTCGATGATGCGTCGTATAAATTTACCCGGTTTACACTAATACTGCTTCAGAAGCGTATTGGGCGGAGCGTACTCGACTAAGTTTCTCGGTATCAACCAATCAGCGTATAGCATGACTTTACCTGGGTACTCGTTAACGCCTAGAAAAATCGATAAGTGTTTATAGTCTAAGAATAGCGATGTGTTATTTACACCCTGCGGCGGTGGACTATTTTAAACAATAGAAGGTAAGTGATGACCCTCTAAATACTACAACAACATGTAGTGTTGCATAATAGGGTGATAATTTACGTCGATTTGTTTGTCACCTTTGACAACATTGCCTTTAAATCGTATCGTATCATGAATTTATATTTTTGTTGTGTTCAGTTTTAATGAATTTAACTAAAGTGGTTCTTTACTCAAAGAAAAAGTATTGCCAGGCCTTGTTATTTATCAAATATACTAATTACGTGAAGAAATTATTTATTTAGGAATATACCGGTGAATTATTGATAGTTGCACAATTTCCGATAATACCAATTTTCGGACGCACAATTTCGTATATCACATATTTGCTGATGGTTGATTGATTGATTGTTTTTTCATTGAAGAATCAGGCTGTCTTATTTCTATTTTCATTTATATTTCAGGAAGTGTCTGCATTCATACAAGTGTTTCAGATGATAAGTGTATCATGAATATCATTTTAATAGTGTGGGGATGGACATTAAGAATTACATCATGAATAGTACTCATAATTGACTTGAAAATGTATTAATCAGTTTGTGTTTGTGTTCATCTATGCTGGTTGTCATAACCATCAAAAATGTTTTACCTTGATAGAAAGTGGTTTTATTTCATATATTTATGCATAAATCAGCATTGTATTTTGATTAAATATGTTTTGTATAATAAGTCAAACTCTGAAATAAATATTGAACATTAATACATTTTGTTATGATATCAATTCATACTGGAATATTTCGAACTACCGATATTACTAAAGCTTGACTCTTGAAAATTTAACTTGACTCTTGAAAATTTGATTTTGACCCTTGAAAATTTTTACTGAAGGGTCATTGACTCTTGGATCTGAAAGTCTAATGGAAACCCTGATGGTATATAAGCTGTAACATAATTTTTATAGATCTTCTGAAGAGTCCTTGCATTTGCCATCATATTTCTGTAACTGAAGAAGCAACTGTCTTCGAGTTTCTGCGAAACACATTCTCAAATTATTAAAGGCTTACTGAAATGCCAACAATCAGCATTTATTTCATGAATGTAATTCAAATGGAGGCAAATACCTTATACTTTAATAGCAAAAACATCATTTTAAACAAATCTGGACAGGATCCAAGCACTCATTAAAAAATATTCAGCATTTGAAAGGATCTTCTGAATGGAGAGAAAATACTCTCTGGATTCAAAATTGTTAAATGAGTGGGCACAGTTTCAGTCCACTAGGAACCAGCTGAGAATGTATAAGATAAAACTGATTAGGATCATTAAAAAAATTGCCAGTTTTTTAAAGTACATAATTAGGTAATAGACTTTAAAGTAATCAGAGAGCTGGTTTCATTAAGATGTCCCAGGAATTAACTATTCAGTGTTTAATCAACAATAATAAGGTATTTACCTCTGACAAAAATGTCTCCCAGGTTTAGAAAGGTGTTTAACAAATTATAAAAAAAATGCAGTGATTACATTTTAAAAGCATGACAATACTTACGTATGAGTTCCCAGAATGAGTCGATGTAGTGAGTAATCTTTACCATCAGGTCTGCAAATATATAATAGGAGATATCGTTCATTTCTATGTTGGATAACATCAAATTTTTCCAGCTTTTATCTAAAATCCTAAAACTTTTAAGACAGTAAGTATTGTGACTGTTAACTGTAAAACCTGGACAAGTATAGCTTGGAAGCCTTGCTTGTCACATTATGATGCTTTTAAAGTCATTGTTTGTACATGAATGCAAATGACTAACAGACAAGTCTGACTCTGAAATATAAGACTGTGCTGACTTTTCAGAGGTTCTTCAGTCAAATTCACAAAATAAGACTTCATAGTGCTGAACTACACAATCTGATCCTTTTATTTTCCACCCACAAAGAGAAAGGCACAGCTTTCAGGTTAAAACATTTGGTAGCTCAATCACAAGTTATGGTCTGCCAAGCTTGCTTGGCAAACACATGCATTACAGAATAATGTAGAGTGAATTAATATTTGCCCATAGTAATATAGAGATAGACCACCTTCATGTCATCAAATAACTTCTACATATTCATGGGTGAAAAATGAAAATTTTAAGAGACATGAAACTCGTTGTAGCGCAATAAATATAAACCCAGTCCATATATGACCTGAGAATATGAATCTAGACAGGAAATAGCTTACAAGTGCGATTCAGAATTTCAGATATAACCCCATGGGCATTTCGATTCACAAAAAAATCATATCCCTGCTGCAAGTTTTCATAAGAAATCATAAATACTTCACCTGGATACATCTGGCAACCATTGAGCTGTAAGACTTGGCCACTCAAGGGCATGTGTCATGACAAGATCATATAAAAATGGAGTATTCTTTTTCCATATTTTGTATTCTTCATTGATAACTCTTTCTTCCACAGCATCATCAAAATTTTCTGAAACGAAATGATAACCTAAAGTTGAAGTTATTATCTTTGTGCACATCTTACAAGTCTTTTGAGGCTATGCTCTGCAAAAAATATAGCTTCAAAATTAGCAAAGCAAAAGGGTAATTACTCAGAAAGTGGATTAGTCAGCACTATCTAGCTTCCCTTAATACCAAACACCTCATGGGGGCGTAGACATGCCACGAATCAAAGGTGGGATGCCTGAGGGTAGGTTGTTCCAGAGGAATACCATCCTGGGTAAAAAAGGAATACAAATAGTAATCTGTGGTGGCAGTGAATAACCTATAGTAAAAAGATGTGATTGTCTTGAGGTATGGGGAATGGACGAAAGATGACCTGTAACATGAATTTCCACTGAATGGTTCGTAATTTACAAGCGCCTGTCATTATGACTGAGGACTAGGTACCTCAGTCACATGGATTTAAGCATATTGGTGATACCAGACGTTTGTTGACAGTCATCCTGCTGACCTAAATATGTAAAGCATTGATTTGATTGATGTGGGCATGGGTGTGGACAGAACATACCTTTAACTAATGGACTTGACTTTGATATTTTGGCCTTTTTAGTTGACCTGTTTATGTTAGTTGAGATGTCTATGCCTAGGCAGGGGCCTTTTTTAAAAAAATTGGGAAGGGGCCTTAGCCTTCCATTCTGGGAAATTCAAGTGCAATTTTTGGCCAAATTTTTAGAATGTTTGACTACTGAGTTTGTATAGCATTGTATTTTTGGGGATTTCTTGCTTAAAATTTGGAAAAAAAACAGCCTTTTTGCAATTGGGAAGTCACCGAATTCCGGCCTCTGTTATAGAAGGAAAAAAAGCCCTGCTAGGTAACTGGTGACAGACTAGACTCAGTGCAGACAGTATTAGCTGTAGGATAAGGATGTTTCCTTTGAGTGACATGGACTACCTGGCGTATGTTCAAATTCTATATCCCAATACCCATTTTCTAGTGTCTTAAGATCATTAAGCAGTGTGACCGATTCTTTTGCAGACTGTTTATTTGTTGGGAGTTGAAGCCCCTTTTCAATGGTCAAGAGCCATGAATGAGGCAGCTAATCATCATTCCTCAGCAGAACCAGACTCCTATCCTCCATATGCCAGAGCCATCTTCCTCACATAAAGAGACAGGGTCGGTAGCAGGGCTTGAACCCACTACCCACTATCAGTGAGAATAAACAGAGATTTGAAGTCAGCGACCTTAACCACTCAACCAATTAGGGACATGTGTATTGTAGTCATCTGCAAGTAGGTAGACCTTGGAATTGATATTCTGTGGGGGGTCACTAATGTAGGTTAAGAAGAGAAAGGGTCCTAGCACAGATCCCAGGGGAACTCTAGACAGAACAGGAATGACAGCTTGTAGCTAGTGCCAGTTACGACAACAGACACTTGCAGCTGTCATAAATAAAACCGTAAGGATTCATACACATAAATTCTCCAATTCTTAACACCCCATGTCGGACATGTCCCACTAAGTTCTCCGAAAGCAAGCAGTGCCAAGTCACCGTTTAGCAGCGAACACGATATAAACAAAAAAGTTTGTATCATGTACAACATGTAATGAACAAATATAAAATTATAGCTCCTTTACAGCGTTCCAATTTCTTGGTGCTTCGATCATAAACAACGGGGCATGAGAAATGTAAGAAAACGCATCCGTCAACAATTTGTTTCCAGTTCGATTAATTTTTTTTAAATCTGCAAAACTAATTAATGTCAAGACCCTATTATTTGTTTTAATTACTTACCGCCTTCCTTGTCTGTCATTATGACTGCTTAGAGAGTGAACGTACAGACAAAAAATGACACAGCGTTGTTTTTATTTTTCCCGGAACAATGGCACACGCTCTCCCGCCAACTTGATTTGCTTGCTTTACAACTGGATTGGATATTGTTCATAAACTTAACCGAGTTACAGATCGTAACTACTCGGGCATTTTCGTAACTGAGAAATACGCTGTCCAAAAATTCACATGAGGTCCCATCTCTTTAATTGTTTTGTTGCCCCTAATCAGATCAATAATGTCTGGCCATGGTCAGTTGTCTGTAGACAAATAAGGTGATTTATAGTGGTAATTAGTTTATGAATGTATATAATTAACATACTGTTGTTTTTTAACGTTTTATGCAATTATCCTTCGAACTTTATATACCAATTCTATTAAAGATGTAGCTTGTCTATCAATGACCCTGTCTGTTAATCCCTACTGTTGAATATACAGGACATGCTGGGCCTTATAGTCACATGCCTCGCATTCCTGGTTCAATGTTTTCAACGGCATATTGAACCAGGAATGCGAGGCATGTGACTATAAGCTTATTCTAAAATATAATGACATTTTGTGTAGTAAAGGTCTTTGATTGACATAAATATTCAATATAGTTTCATATACAATTTGTCTATATGATATTAAAAAGTCTAGGGGAGCTATTATAAAAAAGTAGATACAAATCATTAAGCAAAATATGTAAGTTCAGAAACTGAAAGTCACTAGGCCTATATGAATATGAATTTAAAAAACATATTAAGTTTGATGATTATATACTGAAAAATAATTCGGTGTCATTCTTTAAAACCGTCGTGCTAGTCGGTAGATTTAACAATCAAACCCGTAGATATTGTTAAAATGGTTTCCCGCTTGCAGATTCTGCACTGTGGATTAAAGGGTACCAAATACATGTTTAAAGTTTACCCCCAAACCGTATATATTCCGTATGATGAAGAATTTTATGCATTAGATAATCAGACTAACCCTAAACCCCTAACCCACTTATTAAATGGACAATAAATATATCGATGTATTGTGTGTATTAGTCACTGGTTGTAATCGGGTTTGAAAGGAAGGGAGACATGTCCACGGATAATAAAATGTAAACTGGTTTCCGTTTGATGCTGCAGCCGACGGGAACCAGTCTAAATGAGATGATAATTAGAAAGGCAATAATCTATCTCGACACCGGTTACAGAAGCTGGTAATCGGATTACCGAAATCGGAGAAAATAATCAAACATTTTTTGGCTCTCTTATTTGGTAAGTTTTCTTTTGCTAGTTCGATATCAGTTGAAAAATTTACCGACTTTTGGTTTAACATCGTTGTAAATAATGTACCAAAATTAATTCTGGATTTTAAGTCAATTCTGATGTTTTGATTTGTTATTGGAGAAAAAAATCGTTGTAAAAACTTCGTTGTACATCATATCAAATATGTTGGCTTTATTGATATAGTTGCACTTTGAAGTGTCTGCTATTCTGCATACACATGATAATTCAATTAATTGCTATTGATCAAATTACAGTCAAATCGGCTACAAGTCAGATTGGCCCTGTTAATAATCCAACTAATTTAATAGAATGTTTGCGACAGCAATACACTTTTTTAATTTGACCCCCATCCCGCACTTCTGAATTTGTGTAATCAGCCAACCGGAAAGCCGAATAGGTAAGGCTACTATTATTACAGTGTTTATTTTTATCATTGGAGGAACTGCACCATAGACTGTTTTTAATTTTATTTATTTGTTTTTTTCTTAATGCCAAATAATTTCCACAAAGAATGTCCCTTCTATGAATTCACAAATTATTAAGTCAGTGAAAATGTCTGGGAAGCACAGTCTGAAATGTTTCCTACATTGCGTCAATGAAAGTCAGGTGACCATAGTCGTATTTTAAGAATGTAGGACAAAAGCTCCCCCGGACAAAAGCTCCCCCGTTCATTTTGATGGGGGTGGACAAAAGCTCTTTCATTGTTTTACTACCCTGGACAATCGCTCTCCCGTTATTTTTGCACCCCGGACAAAAGCTCATGTGGTGACCATTATGCCGTGGTCATTTTATAAGGATAAGTAAGTAAGTGCCATGTAAAACTTCATCCGTTACCTCCCAAATGCGACAGACAGTGCGATTCGACATTCGTCAAAATGTTGTGATGTTGTGTCGCATGACGCCTGAGCGTCCAAAACACGGTACGCAACATTACAATATGACATTGCGATAGGTGTGGAAAACATATAAGCTATTAAATTGGTTTGTGAGCTGGACACACAGTCCTGGAGTGTTACAGTCAAATGTTATTTTTGTTATAATCAAATTTTTATTCACATATGTATAAATATTAACTACGAGTGCATTTTTTGTCTGTTTCATTAATGGCAGTTTGTTTGCATTAATTAAAAGTTTTATTAACTAATGAACACTGCCAAGTACATATTGTAGGTAAATAAAAATTAAAAAGTCACAAAATCAACTTCAGTCTAGATTTACCTCCATTGGACAAAATTGATATTCTTGTATTCAATGTGACAAAGAAGTAACTTCAAGGTTCCATGCTATTGCATTAACTGTAACTGTTCTGGACATTGCGATACAACATTTTGACAAATGTCATATGGCATTGTTGCGTGTTTTATCGCGTTGACACAATGTCGTATTGCAATGTCGTGTAATGAACGTGTAGGGCTGGTGACAATGTGACACAACATTACAGCATTTTGACAAATGTTGTATCGCGTTGTCGCATGTCATATCGTATTGTCGCACATCACATGATACAACATATGACAACTCAATACGACATTGCGACATATTGACATGCCAAAATTGTACTATGTATACCATAATCTAGTTGTTAATAATGGATCTTACTAAAACTTAAATAATTGGATTATAGTATTTAAACTTTAATGTGGAACTGGTCTCAAATGTTTTATACTGAAATGCTCTGGTACTATTCTTTGAACTCTGTTAAAAGCCACACTGTTTTTATTTTTGTCTCACAGATTTCCGCCCATTATAAGGAAGGGGATGGAAGAAAAACAATATATAGGTTAAAAAGTTGTTTTAAGAGCAGAATTATTTCAGAATTTAGTTGATATGCTTACAAGTTCCTGTTGAATGTGTGTCACATTCTGTAAACACACATGCACACACAGACAATTTCATTTTTTATAGAAAATGTTGAAAAATTGTTGCAGCTCTCTTGAGAAACGAAAAAGAAAAAACATCTGGCCATAGCTTTAGATGATGTGTTGCTATAAGACATGTTATAAATACTACATCACTTTTCACACACAAAAAAATCACTGTATTAGGTAAAATTTTGTCTTTTGATGTTAAATCCCAGGAATTTATTGTTATCATATACAAAATGTAATACATTACAGTGTTTATTGCAGCAGTATTCTTTAGTTCAAAAGAAAAACAGAAGCTGCTTTTTCCCTTTAATGCTAATGAAGAAAATCAAATCATATCACAAAATTGATGTAAAAAGTGTATTTTAGAACTCCGATACTACATTTTTTGTTATCTTGCATTTCAACAGTATACTAGCTAGCATACATATTTAAAACAATAGGGGTGGGGGGGGGGGGAGTGAATTGTTCAGGAAACATGCTAGGTTGAATATTTAGAGATGCTTCACTTCTCTGCTGAGAATGTCAAAAAATTGGGAGAAGTGGAGTGAAAGGCTTAAAATAAAAATAAGTTTGTATGGAGTGCTCCGACCCAGTATTTTAGCAATTGGTAGGTACATGTAGGTAGGTAGGGATTTTATTTTTTTTACTATGTAATAATTGTAAAAAAAATGCCTCCCAAAAACATTTGATTTTATTTATTTCCTCGGATTTTCGTGAGTACCGGGTAGGTAGAAGCATTCTAAATAAACTTATTTTTATTTTCAGCCAAATAAGTATTTGTATGAGTTGGCATTGTGGCTGCAATATAATTATATGATACTTAATTTTTTATTTTGCAAGTTGTGTTGTTTGGTTGGAAAGGACACAAATCTGACTTTCACAAATACAGATGATTCCTTACATGTTAAGCCATTAATGCTATATCTTGTTGATGCATCAAATCATCATAAAAATGTCATTGGAGATGTTTAATGAACTTGGAATAATAATCCAACTTGAATACTGAAGACTAAAATATGTCATTGCAAATGGAGAATATATCCTGAATATAATTTTGGGATTGTGTGGAATGGTGAATATGGGCCTAAAATGGCCTTACAGACCAAAAACATGTCAAATACACATAACATACTAGTCCCCTATGTTTAAAACAGCTGTTGCAATATGCTGATATATAATAGATGTAAACAGTATCTCAGTATGTTCCCACAGCTATACACATACAGTATCATATAGCCTAGCTAGATCTGTATGGGCTGCCAGCATTACAAACATGATTCTAATTCAATCAATAATAATATCAGAATAGAGATTATCAGATAAAATGCATCAATTTTTGATTAAATATCAAAATAGGGGGTGGGGGCTCCTTCATCATCAAAGCCGGAAACCCACCAATAGGCCCTTGCTTTTAGTGCCAGTGAAAAATTAAGAAACCAACACTACCAGTTTTTAGAATTTATAGCTTATAAATATCTGAGGGGAATATATTATGTTATTTTGATCCAAATCCTTTGGTTAGTGAAAATATGATATTTATTTAAGTGTTTAAAGTTTTAAAACATAGTTATTACATGAATGGTCATTTAAGTTATTTTCAATTGCAACAGTGTACTGTGACTAGTATTCATTAGCGCTACCTGTACCACTTTACAAATCACAGGACAGGAACCTGTGCAATACATCACCTTGATGGTTGATAATTAGGGATCTTCCATTCATTTGTTTATTTATGTTCTCTGATACAAATTTTGTTCAAAATTTATTATTTTTCATTGGAAATTGCCAATTTTGTGCTTTTGGTAAAAACTTTTGTCCCATAATTTGTTTTTATTCTGTTTCTTTGAGAATATCTTCTGAATAGTTATTATATTTATCTTAGTCACTTTGAATCTGCTATAAAAGTTGTTTTTAATCATATTCTTTTGTTTGTGGAGATAACTGCTGATATTTTTATTTTGTTTCTTTTATTTTACAGGGGATAATTATGCACTTCTGAAAATTCTTTCAATTTATGAAGTCAATATTCGGACACCAAAATGATTGTTAGCAAAGCAGTGCTGGTGTTGACAACATTAGCATTATTCCAATGTATCTTAGGAGAAAACATCCATATTGGTGCTGTTGTCAGCAGTGATGCAGCAGCACGTTTTTTGACAGATCACGTATCCAAGGTAACGTCAAGAATGAGTAGCAAGAATGTGGGGCTTACATTCAACACAACAGCTTTGATTATGGGATCAAACCCCATTCGTTCAGCATTGTCGATTTGCGATGACATCATCACACAGAAAGTTCAAGTGATAATTGCAAGTCATCCACCGAAGAGTACACAGTCGCCGATATCTGTATCATATACTTGCGGGTATTATGGAATTCCACTGATTGGCATTTCTGCTAGGGACAGTGCTTTCTCTGACAAGGTCTGTAATTAATATAGTGATGTTTTAAAATGTTCCCTAACATAATTATATGCTCAGTTAAGGCATTAAGTTTTATGGTACACATTATTGTTACTAGCATTTGACATGCTCCTGTGTGATAGGTTTATGCATTTTGTAAATTTTGAAGAATTTTAAGCACTCATGGCTATTCATATTTTTTTTTTGAAATTCTGGAAAGAATTCAAAGTATATAGGATCATTTATAAGGGGATTTTCAGTGCAGTCATTTTAAAACAACAAGATTCGGGTAATTAATGTTTGGTCATTGCCAAATAAAGTCAGCCTTAAACAGACTAAATTCATCTTTTCTTCTTAATTCATAGCGAAGTTTCATTAAAAAATCATGTTAATGTAATGTGACTGGCTGATTGGTCATTTCACCAATTTTCAGATCCCTGAAAGTACAAATTTCTTCACCTGTAAAAATTTTCATTGTACATAATTACTAGCATTTTATCATAGTTTGTCCACCAATTTGAAAATAATCTTTGCCTCATTTAATAATACAAATTTATTAAATTACAAAACATTTGTAAGTTAGACATAAACAAATGTCTGGTTACCCGACCTACCCTAATTTACTTTTATTAAGGAACAAGATACGGTACACCATCCATATCTCACTTTTTTACCTATCTGCATGCTGTCAAGAATAATGAAAAGATACCCCCCCCACACAAGAAAAAATCCCTACCTATGGTACCTGATCCAGGGGTGTCAATATTCCGGATAACTCCAGAATTCCAGATTTATCTGCTCTGAAAGGGATATATAATTCCTGAGCAAAATTTCTTTGATGAAAATATCTCAAGAAATAGTAAATTTATGGTCAATTTAATCTGCTCTTAAGGATTTTACATACTGAATAAAATAAGGAAACAATGTGGTTGAAGGCCACTTGTTTGGCAAAAATGGTCAGCCGCATATGATTTTCAGGATTTTTAATTTGGCTCTATTGATACCCCTGCATGTAACCAGATATGTATACTTTTTTATGCCTAAACATTCATGTCTCATGTATTCTTCTTGCTTCTTTTAGAATGTACACCCAACATTTATGAGAACAGTTCCTCCATATTTTCATCAAGCTTATGTATGGATAGACTTGCTGGTACATTTTGAATGGAAACAAGTTATCTTTATACATAGTATGGACGAAGAAGGACGGTCAATACTCAGCAAGTTTCAAGCATTAGCTGAGCAACATGAAATTGAGGTAAGTTTAGGGGGTCATTAAAGCTGAAATCATATATTATGTTCTGAGGCAACCGTCTTGATGGGACATATGAAACTCATATTCATGATTGTTGGACGAAATAGTGTTCTTGATAATTATCAGCTCTCTGACACTCTACGATCTTCACCAAACTTGGTCAGAATCTTTTTTGGCATGATAAATATCTTGGCCAAGTCCTTGATTCTGCAAAAGTGATTAAATAGACCTGTCTTCTTTTTCCTTACCATGTTCATCAGATTTCGTATTTTTGACCATTTTGTTATTTATAGTCTGGTAGCAGTAGATAATAAATAATCTGGGAAAAAATTCAGACATTGTTTGGTATACTTAGGATTCCTTGATTTATTGGTTATGATATTCAGTGTTATTCCCTATTTTTGATGTGATAACTGTATCATCACATCATTTATTAAATCACTGATATTGAAGCGTACAGTTTCACCATTATCCTTTTTATATTGGTCAGCTGAGATGATTGAGAATATTTCTAAGCTACATGTACTAATTGAGTTGTGATTTCTGTCCATAAACATTTGATAGAATAGATTTTTCTGTTTGTTTGATGGGGAATTCATTGATTATACGTATAGATAGTCTCATCTGATTCTTGATACAATCTCTCCGTTGGAGTTACTGTTAATGCATTTATGCCCATAATCAATGACTGGTATTAAATTCTGTGTATTGAGTGTCAGGGTATAAAATGCATTTGCTTTTATTGCCATGGTTACCATTCTTTTCTTAATTAATGTGCTGAATTGAACTCATACATGTACATTGCATATACATTGTATTATATTCTAATTGAAAGTAATGATTATGATAATCAGGATAATGAATTTGATGATAATGATGATAATGATGATACTGATGCTAATGATGATACTGATGATAATGATGATACTGATGATAATGATGATACTGATGATAATGATGCTAATGATGATAATGATGATACTAATGATAATGATGATGATAATGATGATACTGATGCTAATGATGATACTAATGATAATGATGATAATGATGATACTGATGATGATATCCACAGTAAAACTTTGTTATATTTAGGAAGAGTCATTGTAACTGGTAAAATACTTGACATAAACCAGATATTTTTATAATGAGATTTTTGTTTGCAGATAAAATAAGCTGTGTATTCTATAATTATATTTTATTAATAAAATTACTGAAACTGTAAAAATGCTAATTAAGTCTACTTTATGAAGCAAGAGATTAACTTAATCTCAACACTCGGTGAATCTAGATAACATCTCTCAAACCTAGATCATTTCATTGGTTGGCCCAAAGCACAGATATTCTTAGAGCTTCGAACACAGGATAATTATGTAAGTTCAGAATTTTCAATCTTGTTGTTCTATTTCCAGATTGAGAAAAGTGTCAAATTCTCTGTGGGGCTCTCCAACTTTACTGACTTACTAATTGATCTTCCATCTGCACAGTCTAGGATTGTACTTCTGTCATCTGGGTGAGTAATATCAGAGCAGACATCTTCAAGATTGAGATCTTATTTTGGTTGTAATGGTTTTATGAGGGGTTATAACATATTCCCCTCCCCCATTGTGAGACAAAATGTGAAATTAGCCCCCTAACTATTTTTACTAAAATGATTTTATAAGGGGCTATAACTGATTCTCTTATATACCCCACCCTGTTGTCAGACACAATCTCAATATAGCCCCCTCCCCTCCTATCTGAAGTTCCTTACTTCAGCTTTGCATGTATATCCAAAAGATGCTGTGTTGTGTCATCATGGTCCATCCCATTTTATTCTATTGAATAAAGCATTTCCAAATAACTTTAGTTCCTTTTTATCCCCCTACCCGTCCCCTGAAAGTGAGGCCCTAGTCAGAGTTAATATTGTGCATGTTACTCTCTGAATTTACTTTAAAATGAACCCCTGAGTGAAATGTGACTACAATTAATACTAAGAATTACTAGTAATTACAATCGTGTCTAGAAAATGTTTATAATTGTTTTTATAAATTCAATAATTTATCTGTACATTTACCTTGTTTTTGACATTATCCAACCCAGCAATATAAAATGACCCTCTGAGTGTAGATAAGTCAATACGACCCTTTATTTAAATCTTCAATTTAAACTACAAGATACTGTAGGATAACATATATATCTATAAAATATCCTTATATATGAATTCATAACAGTTAAAATATACATGTAAATTAATTTTTAAGTTGATGTCTTCATCCCTTCAGATTCTGTATCTAATGGTACAATTAAAATCTTTTACAGTAAGGAAGATGCGGAGACATTGTTCCACGATGTTAAAGAATTAGGTCTCGGGTATGGTTCAGATTTTGTATGGTTAGTGACTGAAGAAGCATTCAATGCGGATAATGTTCCCATAGGTAGGAATAATTGATAGACTTGTGACATCAATATTAGCATGGTTCCTATACCATGTGACATAACATGATATGCATGGAACAGAATAAGTATACTAACGCTCGGTCCAGGTAACATTTTATTGGATTCTTTAATACTGCATCAATTCTCATAAGATAAAGTGCAGAGCAAAGTTACTGACTCATATATAAAATTTGTTTTCAGTATAATTTAGGATTATGGCATATCACGGCAATTTCATGTCACTCAAATACGCATTCGGTGACTCATGATCTTAAAAAATACCGATTTCTTTCCAAAACAAATTCTATGGGTAAGACATTATGTTGCCTTTATTGACAGGTGGCCTTTATTTGTATTTCATTTTTTTCTAAATTATGAATGACTAGTTTTAAAAGAATGGCCTTTGTTCAGTGGCTGCTAAAACAGGTTTGACTGTACTTTTAATTCTCTTATTCTAGGTGTACTTGGTTTGGAGCTCATCAATGGTACGAATGAAGAAGTCCACTTAGAAGACAGCGTGAATCTGATAGCTAAAACAATGATTCATATGGTTACACAGTTAAATTTTAGCAGCGAGGACAATACACCAACTAGCTGTAGTAAATCAATGGATACAAAATGGGCACAAGGAATAGAAATATTAAGGTAGGTTTAATTTGGTGCCAAAAGCAGCTGAGGATTTGTTAATTATCAGTCTGATCAGATTTTGTTTGCTTTTAAAGGCATTTTGTAATTTTTAGCTCACATGAGCACAGGGTGAGCTTTTGTGATCGGTCTTAGTCTGTCGTTGTGCGTCATGTGGCATCAACTTTTGCCTTACGAACACACTAGAGGCCACAATTTTTGTTAGATTTTCACAAAACTGGGTCAAAATGTTTGTATCAATAATCTAGGACGAGTTTGATAATGGGTCATTTTGGGTCAAAAATGAGTTTAAAAGATCAAATTGAATGAAAATTTTATGATCACTCTAGAAGTCACTGATTGGAATTTTATGAGTCTTTGTCAGAATGCTTGTTTTATTAATATTTGGACCAGTTCATTTGGGGGTCAAAAACTAGGTCACCATGGCAAATTGCTGAAGAACCTTTTGAACACCCTAGAGGTCACGGTTTTGATTGGATCTTCACCCAACCTTGTCAGAATGTTTGTCTTAAAGATATTGTGGACATATTCGATAATGGGTCATCTTGGGTCAATAATTACTGTAGGTCACCAGGTCAAATCTAAGAGAAACCTTGTTAACACTGTAATCATAAGATGTCACAGTTTTGATTGGATTATGACGAAACTTTGTCAGAATGTTTGTCTTAATGATATGTAGGACAAATTTGAACATGTTTCATCTTAGATCAGACACAAGGTCACCTGGTCAAATCTATGAAAACCTTGATAACAACAGACCTCATGGCATTGGCTCAAAACAAAGTTTCCATTCTGTTGTAGAAAGTTAATAAAATTGCTATGACATTTTATAAATAGTGTTGTTATAAAAATGATTAAATTGGGACTTTTGAATCATGGCGTTTGATTATGTCGTTGTTGAGAGTTTGACTGTACATTGAAAGAGTAAAGATATAAATGCCCAGTACACCTGTATCTTCTCTCCTCTGTCACTGTTGCGGCCCTGAAATGGACATAGCTATCGAATAGGCCGTTTAACAACAGATAAACATAAACAGAGAATTTGTTTAGACAGAATTTATTCATTTCATTATTTTTGAATAAATGTGTCATGTATGTACATATATTATATCAAGTAAATCACTACATTTATAAATATTATAGAACATACAGACTAGTAAACAAGCAATGAATAATTTACTGATACATCTTTTTTTTTCCCATTAGAGAATTGAAGTCACAAGAGATGGATGGTAAAACAGGGCACCTGAAATTTAATGAAGAAGGAGACCGCTTAAATCCAGTCTATTTCATCAAGAATGTACAGCAACCTAAAATTGAGGATGTCGGTTTCCATGGTCACATGAAAGGACATGAGGAGAATAAATTGTCTTTAAGTAGTGCTGATATCGAGTGGCCTTCTGGTAATAAAGAAATTCCAAAAGGAATCAAGATATCTACCCATCTTCAGGTTTGTGATCATTTTATAGTGTTTTAGATTGTAGGTACCAGCTAGAAAACATGTTTCTTTATACATTCATGATAATACAAAAATGTATATAGTTTGGATAGTTCAGTTACATGCCAAAAACCTGTCATAAGAATCTGGATTCTTAAAATTCCAACAGGAATATAGTTTGTGTTTAACTGGTAAATGCAACTAAGCATATCAATTGAACCCCTGATAATTGAAACAGGTGCAAATTCCTAAACATTTTCTTTTTTCTATTGGAAGACCATTTCTTAACTTTGTAAGTAGCATTTTTTTTACTTTTTCTTTTTTACGATACCAAACTTTTTGTCCATCAGTTTGTGAATTAATTGATCTTGAGAGTATGAATAGCCTTGTCCTTAACCGGTTACTGTACTGATGCATGGCATTTTTGTTCAGCTACAGGCAACCTGTACATACAGGTAAACAATGTATACATGCAACTCTTGTATACTGTCAACCCATATGAACAGGATACCAGTGTATATATACTAACTTTTGTTAGTGTTTTTGTCTACAGGTTTGACTTGATTACCAATATAATCCTTTACTCCTATCTCTGATTTATCTCTAATCTATTGTACTTTGTTTCAGGTGGTGACCATTGAGTCAAAGCCATTTGTTTATACACGACTGATTGAAAGCACTGAAGATGTAGGCAAGTGTGAAT
Organism: Lutraria lutraria; assembly: GCA_964023205.1. Lineage (NCBI taxonomy): Eukaryota > Metazoa > Mollusca > Bivalvia > Venerida > Mactridae > Lutraria > Lutraria lutraria. Next base: position 13,449,507 of record OZ026835.1, read on the forward strand.
CAGACAAGGGAATCTTGTGTAATCATACTAATACGACGACAGGTATTATATAAAATGTTTACACACTTACACTTTACAGGACCTTTTTTCATCTATAATAGAGGCTGAAATTCAGTGACTTCCCAATTACAAAAAGCCTCTTTTTTCTTAATTTTGTGAAAGACTTGCACATTGATTAATATGATGATGCAGTGAATCCTTGAATAAAGGGCTACTGTGCCTAACAACCATGATAACCATATTCAGCACTCCTGTTTCTGACCTTTATTTACAGGTTTAACCAAACAAAGTGAACCTATAGAACTTTTTATCAGTAATAATGGGCACAGCTTTGAATTGTTCACACTAAAATGTCAATAATATGGGATGCTTAAACACACAGTGAATGGTTGACTGAGGCTTTTGGTCAATTTATCAGAAAAGAAGTGATTTTCACAAATCAGTTCTTACAACACTGCAAAGTGTTTTCACGATACTTGAATTAGACCTCAGGAAATACATTTTGTATCTATTTCCATGTTCTTGGAATAGAACCCATGAAATTTTGATTTTTATAATATCAACTTATTGTTGCTTTTTAACTATAAATAACAGTAAATTTCACTTGGCAATCACCTGATGGTAAGGACAACCTCATTTTTACGACCATCAAGCTTTTGATATTTCAACAATATAATGGGGCCACATGAATATTAAGACCATTAAAAGTTATTCTCAAAGATGATCTTAATTGCAAGGTTTTACTGTTGATGCACCATTATGATGCACTATGAACTAAAGTTGGTTTCAAGGAGATTTTGGTGGTTATGATCTCTGACCAGTAATCACTAAACCTTCAACACTGCAAGTTTGAATCCCACCCAGGAACGGACAAATGTTGTGCATGAGGAAGCTTCCTGCTAGCTGTAGGCCTGAGGTACTACTCACCCCCCCCCCCCCCCCCCCGTTAAAGCTGGAAAAGTTGCCTAATGACTGTTGTTGTTGTTGGTGTGACTTTAAACTGGAAGCAAAAAAGGAAAGAAATCTGTTTCAGAATTTCCACTCAACGTTTGATCTATAATATACTGTACCTGAATCAATTTTAGCAGGAAACCTCACTAAATACTCAATTACAACTTGATATGCCCATTTGAAAAACAGGTAGTATTATGGGTACACCCAGTTTGGCGGGCGGCGTCCACAACGGTGTCCGCTTCTAATTCAAACAGTTTAATGCGAATCTACACTTAATGTTTATGGCCATGAGATCTCAGTCAAGTTTGATGACCAGCTCAATTGGCCCAGGCACTTCTGAGTTGGCCCTTGACGGGCATATTTTGTGACATGGCACTCTTGTTGTATAAAATGTTGGTATTTTATCTGTTTTCAACAGAATTTCAGTTGTGTACTGGCAGGCAAGTTAATCCAGGCATATTTCCTGGATTTTGTACCAGTACTGCCTTTGTTCTCCACATGATATACTCCAGTCAATGGTGTGAACAAACAAGCTACAGTCATAATGTTTATAACCACATCTTCACAAACTAACAAAGAAGAATCCTGCCGCTATTTAATACAATTAAAGGGAAACTAATATAAAATTATCATACTGTACTGTATAACCTCTGTAGAGCAACAACCTCTCTATAACAACACCTTCAAATTAATCCTAAGCTGATATTTACTATAAATTTAACCTCTGTAGAGCAACAACCTCTCTATAACAACACCTTCAAATTAATCCTAAGCTGATATTTACTATAAATTTAACCTCTGTAGAGCAACAACCTCTAAACAATGGCCAATATTTGCAGCTCCCACAGGGTGTTGCTCTACAGAGGTTGTACTGTATATGCATATGCTTTTTTCTCAAGGTGTGGAGAAACAGTACTGTTGCTATGGCTACTGCATGGATATGCTGAAAATGCTTGCAAAAAGTGTGAACTTTACTTATGATCTTCATCTAAGCCGAGATAATTCATTTGGATCATTCAAAAGGGTAAGATGAATGCTGTCATTGCAATTCTTTCAACCTTTGTAAAGATGTATTTTCCCCTTCATTTTGAAGATTTCCTTTGTTTAAATTAACACTGCCACTGTTTCTACATTCATTAGAATCATCTCATGCATAAATGTTAATCTGAAAATACTTGTTTTAAAAGCAATTTCCTTCCTTTAAGAGATATATAAATATTCTCAAAAGGCTCAGGTCAGGGTAACTGGCAGTAAAAATTTGATCGATATGACATTTATGACAATTAGAATTCATTTTATGTTTTATAATTGTAATTAATTGTACGATATCAATTATTTTGTTGGTAGACTAATGTATTTGTTCGCAATCCTTCTAATCTTTGATTTTTAGCTCACATGAGCACATGTGCTCAGGGTGAGCTTATGTAATCAGTCTTCGTCTGGCGTCGTGCGTTGTCAAACTTTTACCTTATGAACACACTAGGGGCCACATTTTTAGCTCAATTTTCACAAAACTGGGTCAGAATATTAATATTGACAAAATCTCAGACAAGTTTGATAATGGGCCATTGGGGTCAAAAACTAGGTCAACGGAGCCAAATAAGGGAAAACGTTGTGAACACACTAGAAATCACTGTTTTGATTGGATCTTCATGAAACTTTGTCAGAATGTTTATTATAATGACATATAGGTCAAGTTTGATAATGGGTCATCTGCAGTCGAAAACTAGTTCACTCTAGGCAAATTGCTGGAAAACCTTGTGTACACACTAGAAGTCACTGTTTTGATTGGATCATCATGATACTTTATCAGAATGTTTGTCTTTATAATATCTTGGACAAATCCGAACATGGGTTATCTTGGGTCAATAACTAGGTCACTAGGTCAAATCTTAGGAAAAGTTTGTTAACACTGTAGATATCACTGTTTTGATTGGACCTTCACCAAACCATGTCAGATTGTTTGTCTTAATGATATTAAGAACAAGTTTAAATTTGGTCACCTATTTCAAACACTAGGTCACAAGGTCAAATCTTAGGCAAACCTTATTAGCACTGTAAGCGTAAAATTTTGATTCGATCTTCACCAAACCTTGTCAGAATGTTTGTCTTATTTATATGTAGCACAAGTTTTAACATGGGTCATCTTGGGTTAAAAACTAGGTCACAGGTTCGAAACAATTTTTGTCATGTGAGCGATATAGGGCCATCTTGGCCCTCTTGTTAGATGTAATTATTGAAACTCATCCTATTATTAAGTACTTGTTGTATGATCACTATAGTAGTATATCACCACAAAAAAGATGGGTAAATTTCCCAGTTCAAAGTTTACGTTGAAACAATCCTATTTCGTACAGTAAAATATTTGACTTTTCATGGCTGGAACTCTAGAAAACTTAAACTGTTTTTACCAGTCCGGACGCATTCAAGTCAAATAGAGTTCACTGAAGATTAGTTCTGGATGTGTTCATATCTGGTGCCAATCATTTTGTGAAGTTTTTATGCCCCTGTATCGATAGATCGGGGGTATGTTGTTTTTTGCCTGTCTGTTTGTGTGTTTGTCTGTCTGTTTGTTTGTACAAAACTTAAACCTTGCCTATAAGATCAAAACACTTCCACCTACAATCATCAAACTTCAAATGTTTGTTCCTCATGACAAACTCTACATGGCTATGCATTTTCAGGTCATTAGGTCAAAGGTCAAGGTCACCCAGAGGGGGTATTGTGTTTCAAAAACGCATCTTGTTTGGAGTTTATCATTCTATGATATTTGTATACTGATATGTTAATGCTTGGCATAAAACCAAATTCTAACAAATGAGGTAAAATGTATCACTAGCTACTCACCACTGATTTTACCCAGATGTAAGCCTTGGGTTTACCTCCACCATTAAATGCTAGAAAAATTGCCTTATGACTTTGCTGTAGGTGTTACTTATAACCCAACAATATAATTAAGTTTAGTATATTTTATAAAATAATTATTTTGCTTGTTATCTACAGGTTGGGGATGGTACAAAGAAAGTGTGGACTGGTATGGTCGGAGAACTGTTCAATGAACAAGCTGATCTTGTTGTAGCCCCACTAACTATTAATCCTGAACGTGCTGAAGCTATTGATTTCTCCAAGCCATTCAAATATCAAGGTTTGACGATCTTGGTGAAGAAGGTAATGCTTTGATGATATATACAGTTGAATTGTGCTCACTAAATTCCTAGACTTAAAGCAAATTATTTTGTGATCCCAAAATTTTTTTGTCATGAAATAATACTGTAACTGTACTGGACTGTACCATCGTCTTAATTGCATAATTAACTTTAAATCTATTCTGGTGCTTTAAACTGCTGTTCTCGTGTGTTACATGTACAACATTACTGATTTATTGCAGGAACAAAAAGATTCCAGTTTAGCTTCCTTCTTACAACCATTCCAAGACACACTGTGGATACTCGTTGGTTTGTCAGTCCATGTTGTAGCTCTTGTGTTATACCTGCTTGATCGATTCAGTCCATTTGGTCGATTTAAGTTGGCTAAGAATGATGACACAGAAGAGGATGCTCTCAACTTGTCAAGTGCCATGTGGTTTGCATGGGGCGTGTTACTTAATAGTGGTATTGGTGAAGGTATGTAGCTTCTTGATAGTAAGTCATAAGGTCAAGGTAAGTATGGTTGGCAATGTTAGTTGTCTTTAACGAAACAAAGAAGTATCATGTACTGTGTTCATTGTTTCATTTTCACCCAAATAGTCAATGGAATTGATTAAAAATGTAAAATTATACTGTGCATGGTCAAAAGGAGAAAGGCGATATTGTAATAGTTCCCGTTTGTCCATCAGTCTGTTTGTCCATTAGTTGATTTGTCCAAATGTTTTGTCTGGTGTCTGCAAAATGTCTTAAGGTATTTACTTGAATCTTAAGATTTAGTAACCATATTTCCATAGTCATGTTAACATTACAACTAAACTAAAAGAAGAAAGTTAGATAGTTGTCGTTTTGATCAACCTAGGCATGGTTTGGGCAGCATTCAATATGATTACTATATTACATATCTGTTATACAGGGACACCACGTAGTTTCAGTGCTCGTGTACTAGGTATGGTATGGGCAGGATTTGCTATGATCATTGTGGCATCTTACACTGCTAACCTCGCTGCTTTCTTAGTGTTGGATAGACCTGATGCATCCATCTCTGGGATTGATGATTCTAGGGTAAGTTTTTTCATTTTATGCCCCTCCCCCCACGTGTAGCGTTAAACCTTTTTTCCAATGCATTCTCTGAGATGTAACATCTCCTACTTCGCTTTCATGCCCTTGACATCTAATGCAGCCGGGCATGATATTATAGTGATTGCCCGTCCGTCCGTCCATCCATACAGGGTTAAGTAGAGTTTGCTGTTTCATCTTGCATGCCACTGGGTGCATTTTTGATCCATTTTTAATTGATGCATTTTATTAGTGTTTCTAGTTGTCCTATGTCCTAAATGTATGGTTTTTGTGAGAGTTAACTTCATGCTGACCATTGACAATTGTTCCAGAAATTATAGGTGACATTATCAAAAAATTCAATCGTGTGTACACCCAATTAAATTTACAAGTAATCATGCTTCTATTTCTCTATGATCTATTCTATTAAAGCAGTTAATATTCTTCATTGATTGTTAAGCTGTCAGTCTGTTCTCATTTAGGATATTGTCTTTGATAGATCATGCTTTATCATATCAAGTAACTTATAAGATTTGTTAATTATGCTCAAGAATATAAACTAACATGAAAAGCACTGACTGTAAACTGCGTCTGCTCTAGGATACAACATTCGGACAGATTTAAGAATGTACCAAAACCTTGTTGACAAATAATATCTGAAGAAAAATAAAATTCAACTGTCAGAATGGATTTTTTTATAACTGTGGAAAAACAGACTTTTCCAACTGGGGAATGGGATGGCATTTTGGTCCCAATAAACACTTAGTTGTGAAGTTTGTTGTTGAATCTCCTGATCACATGTGTGTCTGATAATTGTGATCTGAGGCAATGTGATATTTCATCCCACATTGTTCTCAGCATGGGTCTAAATTAGTTTTTGTTGTGTATAGCTGTGAATCTCTTGGGCAGTCCAAAATTATAACTGCGTAGATGTAATGGTTAAATGGGAATGTCCTGGAATGAAACCGAATAACTGTGATAATCAATGTTGATATTAGCACACCAGTTCCGGCCAAATTTCAGTGAACTCTACAAGTAAGATAAATCCCCTCCATGATATTTTAAAGGTTGCTGACAATCCTTATTTATTATAATAACCCTTCCATAAATAAAGTTTGAGTTTTTATGCCCCCATATTGATATTTTACATGAAGGTGTATATTTATTAATAAAACACAGGTCAAGCTAGATTTCTGTTAAATTCAAAATCATTTTCACAGGAGTTATGGCCCCTTTTTGACTTAGCTCTCAGTAGGGGCATTTGTGTCCGCTTGACACATTTTCTAGTATCTCAAGACCTTAATTTTCCCCTCCATAAAAGTATAATCTATACAAGGGAAAATTTCAGATAAGAGTTTACTGAACAATTTCTCTCATTCAGACCCCTTTTGTCTGGAAATCACCTTAATCAGGAACAGTTTGTGGATCCAGAATTTTATTCAATAACTTTCTTAGGAAATGTTGGAATTTTATAGTCTGGAAATGAAAGAAAATCTCTTCAAATTCAGACTTTTTCCCTGCATGCAGATTATGAAGATTCTACAGTGAAATTAACAGTCTTGATTCTTCTTTTCACAGTTGCGCAATCCTAACGAAAACTTTCGCTATGCAACCGTGAAGGACAGTGCTGTGGAGATGTACTTCAAAAGACAGGTGGAATTATCAACGATGTACAGAAAGATGGAAGAATTCAACTACAACAATGCAGATGATGCTATAAATGATGTTAAAATTGGGTAACTTTTCTAGTCATTTCACTATTACCAATCCATTTACATAACATAATTTTGCAATTGTCTGAGATAAAATTTAATCATTCTTGTATTTTTATACGCCTGTTTGAAAAACAGATCGTATGATGGGAACACCCATAGCAGGCGGCGTCCAAAACAGTGTCCGCTCTCCAATTCAAACAGTTTTATTTGGATCCTCACCAAACTTGATGGAAATGTTTATGGCCATGAGATCTTGGTCAGGTTCGATAACCAGCCTAATCAGCCCAGGCTTTTATGAGTTATGGCCTGTCAAGGGCTTGTTATATGTTACAATAAAACTAGCTAGTCAATATACTCAACTTGTGAAAACTCTGTTCTAAGCTAATGCTAATGAATACTCATCTTACAGCTTAAGTATGCTTGCCTTCTTGAAGGGAGTAATTTTGTACTCTTGAGAGGATGTGATTATGTAGTTAAATTATTATATTCTTCTTGTATTTACCAGTAGTGTACAACAGTTTCTGGCACTGCAATTCCTGTCTCATATTAATTTTATTGCTTGTTAACCTAGAATTGATTTGCAAGCCTTTATCTGGGATTCATCACGTCTCGAATATGAAGACGCTAAGTACTGTGATCTTGTGGTCGCTGGGGAGTTGTTTGGTCGATCGGGGCTCGGAGTGGGGCTCAGAAAGGGAAGCCCGTGGACTCACCAGATATCTTTAAGTATATTAGAACTTCATGAAGGAGGTGAGATGGAGAAACTAGACAATGAGTGGATCTTAATAGAAAGTACAGACTGCCCAGAGAGGGACCACACCCCAGCTACACTGGGTCTGACCAATATGGCTGGTAGGTTTTCATGTCCGTGATTTTCATGGATCTGTTTTCTTTCTCCCAGGATTCCAGTGAAAACTGCAGCTTTTCTGGAAGGTTTATTATAAAGAACAAGAATTCTTAGTTAAGAGGTGATAATGTGAAAGTAGTTGTTCAGTACAAATTTATCAAGCAGACCTCTTGCTGTGTTGTAGTGTGATAGTGTGAAAAATTTCTTACCTCTTGCTGTGTCAAAACATATCACCACAATAGTAGAAAGTGTGAAATCAATAAGTATATACATTTTGACTTGATAATTACACCACCTAATATAAAGATCATTTTTCTATGATCCAAAAAACATGATCATAATTAATACTGGCAATTAGGTTTTACTGCTCTATGAAAGTTCTTGTTAAGTCCCTTGCCATTTTAAAGGTTTTTAGCCAGTAATATCATCACAGTGCTGTTTAAAATCCAGTAGTATCATCATAATGCTGTCTAAAAGACAAAATATTGTAATCATAAGTCTTTGGTGGAAAAGGGTTTTTAAAAAATACAAATGAATACCACTTGTTGATAAAAACTTTTTCTCTCTCTCCCCGTGTTGGGAGATGTCTTTGCTTGCTTTACTGTATTAGGATTCATATTTTATTGTTGATTGGTGTTAATGTTTTCAGGTGTGTTTATGATGGTGGCTGGAGGTATAGTGGCAGGGGTTTTCCTTATATGTGTTGAGATATTCTATAAGCGTCACCGAGGTCTGAAAGAAAAAGAGCTTGAGCTCGCTAGAAATGCTGCTGATCGCTGGCGAGGAAATATCGCTGTAAGTTGAAAATTAAAACATTAGATTAGGAAACCAGTCTAACATTGCAGCTTATTCATTGGTCCTTTATTTGACTGAGTCCTGAAACAGCCAATCAGAAACCAGAGTGATGTGGCTGGTTTCCTAGTTCATGATATGAAAGTGTAAAAAATTGGTCCTTGTCTAGTTAAATTAAACTTGTCACATATTGTTTACCTACTTATCAACTTTTTGTCACTAACCATCTAAAACTAATAATAAATAGCTTAGTATGAAGGTACTGATAAGAAAATGGTGTACTCATTGATGAATTTGCTAAAACTGTAGATCACTGAGTACACTATTGTATCATTTGTAGCAAAATTATGAAAATCATAACTAGTTAATAAATACAGTTTCTTTCTCATCATATTTCAATGATAGTACAATGATATATAGATGAAATACATTGAATATACAATATACCTGTCATTCTAACTCTGTTGAGTGTATCTTATTTAATTTGATACAATTAATTGTGTTAAGGTACTAACTGCAATAATAAAAAAATTAGGCCATCCTAAAAAATGGTTACATGACCCTTATTTTTTACAGTAAAATAGGTAGGTACATGTACATATTTTTTGACATTATAAAATTTGATTTAATACAGAACTTGGATTAAAGAATGTAAGAAATGTTTTTAAGCAATAAGTTGCATACCTGAAAACCATGCATTTTTTTAGGATGGCCTAATCTGTGTTAATTGATTGCTTTTTTTAGAAATGTGTGTGTAGACATGTACTTTATGCATGTGCATGATTCATTTGCTGTGTTGTTATATTGTTGTAGTATACCCTGTGTGTTGTCCTTTGTACTTAGTCATGTGTAGTTAAAATCCTAATTAAGAAATAGTTTGGTTCAAACCATTTTTTGTTAACATCCATTGGATGCAGTATTGGATGCATTATTATACAGTTATTGACTGTTGAGCCGTTGAATATGATATGATATTCACTGGCACAATGCCATATTGACCGAGGCAAAACGGGCTTTAATCCAATCAAAATGTGTTACAGATCATGTGATATTGTTCATTTAATTGATTGATATAAACATTATTGTTTAGTAAAATCCCTCAGCCATACAAACTGAACATTGAGTTTCTCTATGATCTCAAACTGATTGATTTGTGAAGATCTTTTAAAATTCCCATGTAAACTCCTTTTTAAAATTGAACAAAGCAAAATATCCTACTGAGAAGAATTGTAGACATGGATTAATGTGTTTTTTAATTAAATATGACAAGTGAATTATTTTTGTATGTGTGTTTATATTGAAATCACTTGCAAAATCATTAACCCATTCACTAGATATTTCTGCCATTTGGTAATTCTTTAGTACATTACAATAGATACATACAGTGGTCAAAATATTTTACAAATTGTTGTAACTCCACATTTTACTGCAGTATGTGTTATATAAATGGTATTTAATGATACAATTATCAGTGTGACAATAAACGTAACTGTGTTGAAACATCGATGGATTGAAATGTCTGTAGAGAACAAGATTAACATTATTTGTGAGACATTTTGTTTAATGACAAATGTTACTGTATAAAAGCATCTTGACGTTCATTTCATGTAATAAACAACCATGTCAATATGCAGGGGAAATAACTGATGTTTTCTCCAAATAGTAGAGTATTCTCTTTATCCATCATATGAAACATCCTTATCAAAGGGAAATGACTCAGATTGAATAACTTTCAGTCGATCTATAAGATTTTAAACAACTTGTGATTCATTTGAGATTGAAATTATATAGATGTAGTGGCAATATATGAGAGATAGTTGGTAGAAATCATGTTATATATCATGTAGTATATCATGTAGTATATTGTGTAGTATATCATGTAGTATATCATGTAGTATATCGTGTAGTATATCATGTAATATATCATGTAGTATATCGTGTAGTATATCATGTAATATATCATGTAATATATTGTGTAGTATATCATGTAGTATATCGTGTAGTATATCGTGTAGTATATCGTGTAGTATATCGTGTAGTATATCATGTAGTATATCATGTAGTATATCGTGTAGTATATCGTGTAGTATATCATGTAGTATATCATGTAGTATATCATGTAGTATATCGTGTAGTATATCATGTAGTATATCATGTAATATATCGTGTAATATATCGTGTAGTATATCATGTAATATATCATGTAATATATCGTGTAGTATATCATGTAGTATATCATGTAGTATATCGTGTAGTATATCGTGTAGTATATCATGTAATATATCGTGTAGTATATCATGTAGTATATCATGTAGTATATCATGTAGTATATCGTGTAGTATATTGTGTAGTATATCGTGTAGTATATCGTGTAGTATATCATGTAGTATATCGTGTAGTATATCATGTAGTATATCGTGTAGTATATCATGTAGTATATCATGTAGTATATCATGTAGTATATCATGTAGTATATCATGTAGTAACAGCTTAACTATTCTTTTAACTTAATATGATTGATAAGTGCTGTGTGTCTCTGTCAGTATACTTTACCAAATTGATTGGATATTGACTTTGATTGGATATTGACTGTTAGACATACGGTAATAACAGGAGGTGAATGTCCATTACACAAATTTTGCCTGAGGGAAATAATTTATTTTATTGTTCAGCTAACAAAATGAGACTTATGGTTTTTGGTTATTGATACAGTTTGTCTTATAAATATCTGTGACATTTTACAGTTAGCGTACATGTGACATTATACAGTGATTAACACAGCTTGCCCAATAATGAGAATTTATTAGAGAATCTTTGTACCGGGGTAACTGTTAAATTATATTCATAAACTCCATTTGACCCACGAAACTGTGAAGAACTGACGATTATTTTCAGTAACAATTATCATTTCAAATGCTAAGGCACTTCAGCGAGTTCTTCTGCTAATTATGAGTAATTGGTGCTATAAGAGAAGCTCTAGGGTTACAAGGCTTGTCTCATACAGCACAAATGTAATAGGAGTCAGAAAATAATGTACACAATGCAGGGCTCAAACCAACAACCTCTTGCTTGCAAGTCAGATGCTCTACCAATTGACCTAATCAGGCTGGATAATATCACAGTCCATATATTTATACAAATGCTATATAAAATATATATTTTTATATTATTATATACTATACTGCTATAGATAGAGATGGCATTTTATCATTGTTTAATCATGTGTGCATTTCTTTACCTTATAAAAAAACAAGCCTACAGTAATTATTAAACAAAGGGAGGTCATGCACAGAAAGTGTTAATTTCTGGTTACATGAGCAATAAAGTTAGAGAATAAAGGTAGAGAATATTTTTAGGGGGGGGGGGGGGATAATTTTTGAAAGCGTGTAGAAAGGTGAAAAAGAGAAACATTGAATGTACCCTGCTTCTGGTCACATAGAGCTTTGTCACAGGAGTAAAGATTACCTACCCCCACACGTCACTTTGACACAGAATGTTTAAATTCTGAGGTATAATGGTCTTTCAGAATTGTTACTGACTTTTCTTAAGTGAAAACAGACCTAAATTATGATCTTTGACCTTTTAGTGTGACCTTGATCTTGGAGATATTGGTCAGGTTCTTAGTAACTTCTTACGTAAAACACACTGTCCAATGTAGGTGAATGTTCATGCTAAGTTGTTTTGAAATCCATCATTGAATAACAATGTAACAGCCCTGAAATGAAAAAAGCGTGATACAACATTTTACATAATTACAGTATAGCCCCCAGCACTGATAGTGGGTTGGGGTATGATTAAAAACGTCAAGAGAGTGTGGTTAAAAATAAGGGTATTTTGGGCAACCAGAAACAAGCAAATTTTTAAGCTTAAGCAATATATTTCAATTTATAAGTCAGTAACCTTCCATTGTTTACTGATTTAAGGTGAACTTTTATGTAGTGTTTTATCTGTGGAATTCTAGAATTTGCATGCTGGATATAAAAACTGTGAATATAGCGTGTACAAAAAAACGCCACCGATTATCACAATGTTTTATTGTAACCAGTCTCCTGCTTCGACATAGCTTGCCTGTAAAAGTCACTAACCACTGGACCAAGGTCGCAGTGTACTTATAGCACAAATAACTACAGCTCGTAATATAATGTTTTTATATTATGTTTATCATATACTGCCATCGAAAAGAAAGCATGCATTTGTGTTTGGTATACCTTTTAACCATATACTCTGGTCCCATAATTATTCAAATATAAAAACTAAAAAATAATGTTCTGATAATTGTCAAATTTCAATTAAAAGTAAAACATTGTGTAGCCAATACGTTTTTGGACATTTTGGTACCAAATTTGCTTACTGTGGGGTATATTTTGCTTCTATAAGACTTTGTGTAAAACATATTATTACATATTATATGGAATTGTTTCTTGAATTATTTTTCCTATAATTCATCTATTGCTAGATGTATTATGCATATAATGTTCCCATTTGGCATTTGTTCAATACTAATTGGAAATGGTAATTAATATCTACATTTGTAATACATTAGCTATTTGATTCAGTAATATTATAGATTAAAGTATCAGATAATTTCCTTTTTTATTCTTATGCATAGGAAATATCTTGAGCAATTAACACATTTATGATAATTTCAGTTGACATTTTTCTAGTCTGGTGATTTCTTTTTCTCTGTAATTTAATGTCACACCAACAATCAGGAGCATGTGATGACCCTAGGCTTAAACATGGTTAGAACCACCACAAACTGTAAGCTATCTGGACAGCTTCCTCGCATGTAAAATCTGTCTGGTTCTTGGTGGTCAGTTCACCTAACCAGTTTTCCTGGACTGTATTTTAACATGAGTGCTAACTTAACCCTCTACTAGGATACGGCAATTTCTCTGCATATGGTGGAAAATTGACATTTTATCAAATTTTTATAGAAGGATATGACCTGCCTTGACCCTGATTCAAATCTGAGGTGCACCAGATTACAAGTCCATGCAGAGGCAGATCTAGTATTTCAGGTGGGGGGAAATAATATGTAAGAAAGTAGGCATTTGAAGGAGTGAATGGATGCATTCTGGTGAGTTTTGGGTCCGAGTGCTTCAGAATTGAATTATTTTTGAAATGCTATTTCATTGAATGACATTTCGTTTCTATCTATGGTAAAGTATTTTAAGGGAGGCGTGTGCCTGTTGCGCACTGGTCCCCCTGAATCAGCCAGTGCCATGGACATGGCTCCAATATTAATCAGGTATAGACATTGTTAGACGCACAATTTCATTCCGTTAAAAAAAACTTGGACACTTAAATGTGACATTTTTTTTAAAATCAACCTACATGTATATCATTATAATGGATGCAGACTGTTGAATTAGTTGTCATTATGGCTCTTTTGTAAATGGTCTTTACTGAATAAGCTCTTAGTGTTGTAACACATGTTTAATTCGTTGTTATATAGATATTTATTTTTAAGCAAATCCTTATTTTCAGAAAAAGAAGCAGCTAAGGGAATCTTGGGCCTTTATGAGATCCTTACAGGGAAAAGATGCTTAAGGATAGTCTATGTCCTGCACAGTGCTATTTTACTTAGTTCCTGATAATGAACATTCATACGCTGGTGAACAGCTTTTATTTGTTACCTATAGTGCCTCTCAGTTGACTTCTATATTCTTTCTAAGGTTCTATCAAGATTTTGAAGTTTAAATTGAAGACCAGTCTGCAGTTGCACTGTGAAGCTTTTTCATTGGTCAATTCGCATATCTTATACATGACCAACCAATTGGATGTTTTTGCTCTTTACCTGATATTTAAAATTTGAGCAATAACTCTGAGATATGGCTTGGTATTTTACTTATATTTAATTTACTTACAGATCTGAATGTATGTTTTTTATATCTTTTGTAGTTTAGTTTACTTGAGGGTTGTTTTTATTATTATGTTTTTTTTTATGTTTCAATCAAATATAGTTGTTGTTGTTGTATACTGTTGTATTCATTTATTTATTTGTAAATTCAACTTTCATAGTTACTAAGTGACATACTCTTTTGAAACTGACTCTTTATATGAAAAGTGACAATGCTGAGCTGTTCTAAGGCAATATTTACATCTTTTAAAACAACACTTGTGTTCATTTTAAAGACATGTATTAACTGAGACTGATTTTTTTAACTTAAAAAATCTTGCTAATGGTAGGTACCTTACTCATTTACCTTTGTTTGTGACTCAGGCCCTTAGGTTGTTCTATAAGGCACAATAATTGTTCTCACACATTTTTAAAAATTCCTTTTATACTTTGTAATGTATTTGTATACTTTCACATATTTCACATATTTTTTTACCTTATTTGTTTCAAAGTAGTTCTCATTGAAATTTGTGCAATATCTTCTTTACCTAACATATCATGTTATCATAGATTTTACATATCTCTACCATTGTTGATATACCCATAATTCATCCCTTTATTCTTATCTTAAACTTACCATGACTATGCAACTTGGACTTATTTATTATTTGATGTATTTGTGGAATATTTACATATTCTAGTCTTTATTTGTGCAATACTTTGTTTATATTATGACTAGTCTTTAATTTCTTAATATTTACATACTGAAAATGCCTGGCAAAGATAAATGTATAAAAATAGCCTGTGAAAATTACCATATCATAAAAGCCTGTTAAAATTTTACTGATACAAATGTACTATCCTGTTGAAGATTACCATATCTAACCTATTGAATGATACCAAAAATTATCCAGATAACAGATTACTTTTAAAAGATTATCATATATTATCCTGTTAAAATATTACTGATAATCAAATATCCTGTCATTAGAACATCTTACAAAAGATTAGCATATCATGATATCCTGTGGAAAGATCACCATATCAAAATATCCTATCCAAGTATTACCATATCAAAATATCCTATCAAAATAATTCCATACAAATTATCCTGTTTAGAGATTGCTGTATTGAAATATCATGCTTAAATATTACCTCATCAACATATCCTGTTAAGGGTATCATGTCAAAAAGTCCTGTTATTAAAAGGGTACCATAGCAAAATATCCTGTTTAAAGATTGCCATGATAAAATATCTTTTGAATAGAATCAAATTATCATGTACTGTGATATCCTTCTTTATTGAAATAGACACTAATTAAGATATTAGTATATCAAAATATTATTTTAAATATTTATATATTCAAGTATTCTGTTAAAGTTTATAATATTAAAATATCCTGTAAATGATTTCCATATTGAAATAGCCTGTTCAGTATTATCTTATTTAAATATCCTGTGAAAATACCTTATCAACTATCCTGTTCAAAGATTATTGTATCAAAATATCCTGTTAAAATATTACCTTATTATGCCCCCCTTTGAAGAGTAGGGGATATATTGCTTTGCCCATGTCAGTCAGTTGGAGGGTCGCTTGGTCCGTCCGTCTGTAACCAGACCTTGTCCGGACAATATCTAGAGAACTATTTGGCCTAGGCTCTTCAGATTTGGTTGGGATGTCCTCTATTGTTTTTGAGGTCAGTAGGTTAAAGGTCAAGATCACAGTGACCTTCAGCTCAAAAACTTTGTCCGACCGATAACTAGAGTACGATTTAGCCTATGCTCTTCAGATTTGATTGGAAGGTTGGTCATCGCATGTAGATTACCCTATTGAATTTAAGTTCAATTGGTCAAAGTGTAACTTATCCAATTGGCTGTTAGGGGGCATCTGTGTTTCACAAAGACTCCTTGTCATAATATCCTGTAAAGATTGCCATATTAACATATCCAGTAAAAAGGATATCATGTTAAAATATCCAGTAAAAAAGGATATCATGTTAAAATATCCAGTAAAAAGGATATCATGTTAAAATATCCTGTTTCAGATTATCATATAAGAATATTCTGACAATATTTCTTATTGAAAGTTTTCCTTAAGTTAAAATTGTACTATTTAAAGATTTCATACAGAACCATTATATCATAAGTTTTTAATATCAAAGACATGAAGAAAAAATGGTTTTAAAAACAATTAACGTTAAGTACTCTCTGCATAGAAGTGAACAATCGTTAAGTATATATTAGTCTAATTTTGAGTTATGATTTAATTTATTGATATTATTTTGTTTGTGAAAAGTGCCTTACTGTTGTGAATAAATGTTTTCATGATATATGTAACATTGTTTTATATACATTGGTAAGTATTTGATTTAGTGTCATTACAGATTATTAGGATTACATTAGTATGTATATATAATTGTACCTTAAATATACTATAAAAACAAAGATACATACACACACACGTACATACAAACCTGTGCTAACAACCATCTCCAAATAAAGGCCACCCTGTGAGTAAAGGCCATTGATTATGTAGAACAAAATTACCTCCAAATAAAAGCCACCTGTCAGTAAAAGCTACATTATGTGTTTACCAAGGGTAGTATTGTGTAGTATTCATTTTGTTTTTAAGAAAAGACTATACATAGTGAATACTTGACTATATAGGAATATCTCTGAGGTGAGATTAAACAAACTCAAAAATCAAGGCATACTTATATACAGGTGCATATTACTGTTTTCTAAGACATTTTAGAATGGTCAGGATGGTATAACAGTTGTTTATTATACCACAAGAACAGGGTAAGTTGAATATTTATTTACGTTTCTTTCATTTATTTTTACTATCTTAAATCTGTCTTAGATATTGTATCTTTTTTAATGTACACATTTTTTGACACAAGTCTAATTGTTGTGGCTTTTTTTCACTATGCAAAATTTCGCACCATAAACTTTGATATTGTTTAGTCGTACCTATTTTCCTGTTGTAAATCATATAGTACTTATTGTAGTTTTCTTCCTTTATGAAATTCCAAACATACATACCGTGTTGTGACAGAAATTAATTGCTACATTATCATGTTTGTTTGTCTTAAGCTCAACAGGGAAATGGTTTTCATGTTTTTAACAAAACATGTAATCTTGTAGATGCTATCAGTCATTTATTTTAGGGAAAAATATTTTAGTTCCGCTCAAAAGAGTAACTTGGCTCTTCATGGGCATGATAATTGAGCAATTAATTTTTGAGTCTTAATTTTGGTATTCTTTTAGTTAGATATTGAATGTACACTTAGTCTGCAAATCTTATTTAGATGATCAATTAAAAGTAAATTTCTTGTATCCATAGAAACGTAAAACATTAAGACAGACGATGCAGAATCAGAGAGATAACCTAAATCGTGTGAATTCTGTGGTTAAGATGAAATCCATGGACAGTAACAGCACCCTGAGCTCAGCTATCAATAGGTCTAGCATGAAACATCAAGGTATGTATTCATCACACACACATGTATGGCTCTGTGTTTACATTAAATCTACTTGCCTAGTCGGACAAGAAACTTAAATCAATTTGCCCCTTCCAAAAATGAACTTGCCCAACTATACAACTAATTGATAAAAAAAAACTAATCAAAATACTTTCTGGCTTAAAAGATTGATATAAACAGTATAAAATGCAGTTCCATAGTAAAAACAAAATTAATGTGGCGTGGTTCCTAATTTGCAATTTTATTCTGTCTTTTTGCCTTTTTCTCCTTTCAGAGGATTTTTTTTCCACTTTATGGATTTTTTTTTCAATTTTAAACAAAGGTCTTCAGGTCCAGACAGGTCTGATAAAAATGTGTTTGTGTTAGATACCGGTAGATAAAATATTGTCATCCATCAAGTGTTAGTTCAACCACACCTCTGTTCTTGTATCTGTACAATTATCTGACTGGAAAAATGATGGCAATTGTTTGCCAGTCATATTTAGTCAAGTTGAACAGTTTTTCTTCAATCTTCATCAAACTTGGTTAGAATATTTTTTAGTATAATATCTCATCCAAGTTTGATAACCCACAAATAACACTCTCTTGAATAATGCCCCTTGATTGAGCAAGAAATGAAATTGACCTTGTCAGCTGCTTTAGTTGAACAGTTCCCATCTAGTTTTAGTCAGATAGTTTTGATGGACTTATTTTGTGACAATTTGTTTATCATTACCTTTTAACTTACCTTTCAGGACCCAGCAATTCACCACCAATTTTAAAGCCAAAGGTTGCCATGCAGAGTGGACGAGGAGTGGCCCCTTCTCCTAGTATTATGCTAACAAACCCTGCTTTTTCTTCGTCAAACAGATCTGACTTTGTTTGAAGTATGTTGGAGCATACAAATAATGGTCAGTAGTTTGTGGAATATAGATGAAAGAGTGCATCTACTTTGTTGAAGTGTTGTGAATAAATCCAGTAAAAAGTTGTTTTCTTTTCTTGTTAATGTTGTTTTGTTGCTATGACAATACTCATTGTTATAATGGCAATATTTATTATTCATTTTAGCTATAGCGATACTATGAACTCATTTTTGTTGTGGTTACATGAATAACATATTGTTGCTATGGTGACCAAATAACTTGTTGTTAGTTTTACACTATTAACACATTGTTGCTATGGTTACATAAATAACATATTGTTGCTATGGTAACACAAATAACATGTTGTTGGTGTAACACTAAAAAAAAACATTGTTACGGTTACATCAATAACATATTGTTGCTATGGTATCAAAAATAACATGTTGTTAATGTAACCCTATTTACTCATTATTGTTATGGTAAAACAAAGGACAAATTGTTACTGTGGTAACAGTAATAACACATAGCTGATATGATATTATATTGTTGTTTTGCTAATTCTGTTCATATGTTGTGTCATGTATTATGACTATTGAAAGATTTTTTCTAAGGAATAATTGGTATGCTGACTTTTCTCTGACAATCATGTTTATTTGTTTTCAAATAATATTCAAGCTTTAATTATAAGTTAGATGTGGAACTTGCATAGTATTTAGTGGTGTAGCCAGGGATGCAGATTTACGCACATGCGTAACATCACATTTGAAAAGTGAATATATAAATATGGCCAAAAATGGCATCTAAGTAGAATTAGCTACAAGGGTTATACCTTAATGAGATCTACTCAGTGTCAATATGCATGATGATCAGCTGAATTTATGAGTGTAACATTTGTTTAAATCTGGCTCCCTAATCTTTTATATCTACATGTACTAGGTTTGTTGCTGAATTTTTAATTCAGAATTAAGATAAGATTTTGTTCTTGATTTGTAGACTGGTTTTGTTTATTGTTTAAAGATTGAATTTGACATTTTTACGTAAGTAAGTTGGTGGTCAAACATGCCATCAAAGAATGATTCTATCTCAAGATTCTTCAAATAAAAATGGCCTTCAAAAAATTATGATTGCTGTGTGGTTTTATGCTTTTTTAAAACATGATATTTTTTGTATTTTTGAGTATTTTAAGTATACAAATCAGGGTCATAGGTTGTAAAACTTGCAACCAATCTCTGAGCTCAAATCTCATATTATGTCTTTTCATTTTCCTTAATTTATAAATAATAGAATGATTTTGATATGAAGGATTCTGACAGCATATTAGACATGGATATGAATTTAAACATAAATCTGTTAATATATCTATAATTTTTTCAATTTTGTAACATTCTGCTGAAAATTATTTTTGAAATATGAACTGGAAATGCTAAGCAATCTCAAGTAATGTTGCTTTGAATGTAGTCATGATTTGTTTAATACTTAAGTTCATAATACGAAAAAGATAGATGTTTAAAATTAAGGCCTAATGTTCTGATATACATGTATTTGAGCAAACTGCAATCCTGCTGAAAAATATTATTTTTCTGCTGAAATTTATGACTACATGTATATCACAAAACTAGCATTATATCTACCGGTAACCATATTTTTTGTGTAAAAATAAACTTTGGCCTAAATAATTGTCACTATAAGATGAACTTCATATTATTTACATAATTGTTACTGCTGATTGTTAATCTAATATACTATTTTTCTTTTGCTTTTAATCCTGAGAATACATTTTGCCCTAATACACTGTATTGTTAATTTTTATGTACATTGTTGCATTTATATCAGGCTCTAAAAGTAGCATTTATTAAAGTAATTAAGGATTATAAAATTACTGTATAATTATTTAAATGGAAGTCACACTGAATTTATAATCAAAACAGTATTTCATTCTTAAATAAATTCACTACTTATGTGTTTTTTGTTTCTTTTGATGTGTTTTAACAATATCAAATCTTTGATACATTTTATTATTAACTTATATATATTAGTATGCTGGCTTTAAATTTGATAAATTCATCATTTATTAAAAGATGCTCAGATGTAACACTTTGTGTTTTTGCATGCATAGTTAAGCACACCAGACTAAGCAAGGCTCAATTAGTCTGGACCAAGGTTGTAAAAAATCAGTAGTTCTACATTGCTTTTTCATTTTTGAATATCAAACTTTCTTGATTCAATTTCTTTAGTTGAAATTTGATGAGAGGGATTGAAGAAATGAGTTATGTAGAGGTGACACACATTAAAAAATTAAGAGCTGAAAATTTCAACCTGATCTTCGGAATATAAAAAAATACCTTTTTGGAATACACAGGTGGCCACAATAGTTTTCTTGATTTGAAAAAAAGATAGATCTAGAGTTATAGCTCGATGTTATAAAACCTGAGATTGACCTCCAAACTCAAATCTCATATCTTGTCTCTAAGATAATTATGAACAGACAATGATGTTATTATGGATACACAAGTCAGACAGCATGATTTATTTGAACATGTTCCTTAACCAGCTCTATCCTACCAGGTAGTTGTATTTTATACAACTACCTGATCCTACTTAGAGAATGGAATTGAGTTTGAGATCAGAGGCTCTTACCTTGTGGCCAGTTTATCAGTTTTTAAATTATATGTATGTACAGTCTGTGGGGACCATTAATCAAATTCAAGGATTTTCTGGATTTAAAAAAACAACACATAAATCTTGTGTCCAGCCCTTCTTTTGAGTGCTGTAAAATAAATGTCATGTAATTCTTTATTGTTAACTTTGCCAAATTTGTTCTTCCATTAGTCTAATACTTAAATATGAATATACATGTTGTACATAACACTTGTATTCTGATATTTAAATTCTGATAAAATGTACATGTAATCTATCCATTTAGATTTGATTTTTTATGGGGCCTGTACCTGGAATTGTATGTTTTAGATGTGGTTATTTTATAAAGCAGTTTTTGCCAATGATGACATTCATATACTGTTTTAGATATGTTAGTAAATCTTTCCTACCTTTTTCATGATAATAATTGTAGTTGTTGTCTGATGTTTTTTGTATCATACTTGTATGAACAAATGTATATTTTATAATTTACAGTTGTGTATATCTGTTTCAATATATACAGTATTCTTTATTATAAATTTATAAGTGCGATAGAGTTCTAAATATAATATTCATGGCCTCGATTTAATTATAATTATGATAAAATTGTATGATCAAATCTTATAGTCTATGGATTTGATTGGACGATCTTATTCTCTGTAGATTTGATTGAACAATCTTATATTCTATGGGTTTGATTGGATACTGATTTGATTGAACAATCTTATTAAGATTATCTAATGGGACATAAACTTGTAATACACACAGGCTGTCATATTGTTATATGTGTTAGACTTACAAAGCCTAGTTGATGGAACGAGAGATATTTATTAGTAGAGATTTATTTACATATATTATTATATATCATTATCAATACTAAGAATCATTATCGTTCATGTTGTTTGTATGTATTATGTGCTGTTTATGAATATTTCAATTCTAGAATGCTTTCAATTGTATTATTTTGTCATCTTCACTTATAATAAGACAGAGAAAAGTTGTTAAATATGTGCATTGACATTTTTTAAGTAAAAGTTAGTTAATTAAGATTAATAATAAGACAATTTTAATGGCAAGTTAATATTACCATATAATTGATCATTTTGTGGAGACTCTATTTTTAAGGTCTCACTAAAATAAATCCCGCTAAAAATGATTTTCGAAAACAACTTATCATTGGTTATTTTATTGACTAAAAATATATATAATAGTCCACAGAAATAACCAGTAAGGTTAAGCACAATAAGCATTGTAAGGGAGTATACAATTTGATGTACCAGTACTTGATGTCATGACAATGATTTATTCCTAAAGGGCATATAAAACATATACAGTGTACAGTTGCAATCATTTATATCATTATTAATAAAGTACAATACAAAATTCTTCTGTTGTAAAACTTTTACTTTCTTAAAATTGCTTGCTCTTTGTAAGGTGTAAGTAGTTGAATTATAGGGTTAGTCAAATTGAATATAGTCCACACATTATTTAAGCGAAATTAAACATATAATTTTTTATAACGTATGCATTGTAGACCGATTCATTTTAGTAGAATTTTAGTGATGGCTAGACATGCTTTGGTTGGCATTATACCAAGTATATGTACATTTCCAAATTCAAAATGGAAACTATCAATAGTCAATTTGGAAAGGTTAGTAACAATATGTACACTTACGGCCATTTCTAACCCAACACCTAGATATATACAACATCATCTAGTTTAGTGGAAGGTCTTTGAAGATGATACATATGCATTACATTGCAGTTGAAATGGTTAACAAGACAAAATAAAAAAGACCAATTTAGTTATGGTACCCACAACTACATCTAGTTTTTTGTTTGTTAACATATTCAATGAAGTTTGAAAAATGATCACCTTTAGTTTTTCCCCGTTATTTAATCTCACTTGATAAACATAGATATAAAACTTCACAAATATACAAAAATGTAAATTCTGAATTCGCAAAATGTCTTATAATGCAATTTCTTATTGCAGAACAGTTTGTGCTCAGAGTAATTATAATACATGTACTGTTTATGTCCTTACATGGCTCTCACAACATGACCATACCTCTCATATAGACAGCGGTAAATTCCTGATGATCACCCATTTGGGAACATTTTCCCCATACCTGCACATGTGCCCGCTAGACTATAACAATTACACTTTTAAAAGTTGAATGTTTTTATTATGAATGGAAATCCATAATATCTAAATGGAAATAAAAATCGATATGTTTGCTTATAAGCATTTCTTCGTGTAAAATCGTGCACCCAGATAACATACACGAACCTGCTGGATTGTCACAGTTGAAATATATCTTAATATATGTGCTTCAGTGAGGCTAATGTAGCTAATAAACATTATGTAAAGCTTCAAGTCATGTCGTTTAAGTATGTCCTAGAAAACGGAATTTATAAGTGACTGGTCAGAAATGGCTCTATATGTAAACAGAGTGAAGTCATTTTCGTACACATTGTCTCTAAAAGTGTAGTTTTCAGTGCAGGTTAATGATTTTCTTATACATGTATAAGTAACTGCAAATAGTGTAAACTGTGTTTTCATGGATATAACAATATATGATGCATTTCATATACCTTCCTTGTAATACGTCTAAGTCACCATGCATACGGATGACTCGGAATGTGGGGTCGTCAATTTTTGTGATCATACACCTGACATGATGAGAAGATCTGCAGTGATGCCAAGGGTAGACTATCCACAAAATTAATTGAACAGACCCATTCCAGTTTTAACCAAACATGGTAGACATGTTTATGGACATGATACTAGTATCTAAGCCAGTTAAATGATCAGCAAATTTCCTCTGGCACTCTTGATAATTATACATGTATCCTCTGGTTAATAAAAAATGACGAAATAGATTTTGTCTGAAGTTGAGCCGACCCCATTCAATTTAACCAGATACTTTTGACAGAAATGTACTTTGAAACGGTTCAACACTCTTGTTGACTTATGTTGCTAATCATGTTTTAAAACAGGCTATTTACCAACAAGAGTTCCGTCAACGTGCACTGTACAGCCTTTGTTATTTGGTACTAAAACAATATAAATATTGCAATATGGTATAATTCCAAGAGCTTCTTTGTCTGAGGATATTTAGCAGAAATAAGAAAATATTGAGAGAAAACAAAACGTCTTGGATCAGCAGTATAAACCGTATAGCAGTATTGTATATACATGCATAGTATTTGTAAATTGGTGATATTATCCAGCCTGATTGGCTCAGTTGGTAGAGCACCTGACTTGAAAGCAGGAGGTCACGGGTTCGATCCTCCCGTCGAGTACCTTATAATTGTTTTCCTCCATCAATTACAACAGAAATGATCAGTTCAGTTGGAATCCAGACCTATTCAGACAATACCAACATACCTGAATCATACATGCAGTCAGTGACTAATTATATGCTTCAGAGAGATGATGTCATAATTTTGCTTCGCTGAATTCACACCCGCCGTGAAGAAAACCCAGAAACCTGGCAGCATATGGGTGGTAACCGAGGTTCCTGGTCCCAGCTGGTAGGTAATCGAGGACCATAGCTGGTCCCAGCTGGTAGGTAATCTAGGACCATAGCTGGTCCCAGCTGGTAGGTAACGAAGGAACCAGGTCCCAGCTGGTAGGTAACCAAGGTACCTGACCCCATGGCAGCTGGTTGGTGGCTGAGGAACCTGGCCTATGCTGGTAGGTATCCAAGGAACCTGGCACCAGCTGGGTGGTAATCAAGGAACCTGGTCCCAGCTGGTAGGTAACCAAGGTACCTGACCCCATGGCAGCTGGTTGGTGACTGAGGAACCTGGCCTATGCTGGTAGGTATCCAAGGAACCTGGCACCAGCTGGGTGGTAACTGAGGCACCAGCTGGGTATAGGTATCCGATGAAGCACTTCTTGCAAGTGATATATATAAAGTGATTTTTTTCACAAGTGATGTAAAATTAAACATTATCTTAAATTGTCAGTTTCACCCACATAAAGTAACCATAGGGTATATACAAATTGTGGACAGGTGATATATGCAATTTGGTATACATATTCTTTCTGAAATATCTGTTCGCTACTTTAAATAGTCTTTTTTACTTCGAAGTGACTAAGATCTATGGTCTAAATAATTCAAAATTAGACGAACTTCATCCTCCATACTATACCAACATTTAAATGAGTCTGTTAAAAAGGAAATTGATTTCGTTTTTTTAATGTTGTTAAATTGTATTGGCAATACTCTCTGTAACTATGGTAACCGAATGTTTGAAACTATTGTAGGCGTTTGGTCAAAATTTGGTTCCTTTGCCCGCTAGCTTAAGGAAATAAAGCAATCATTAACGGTGCATTGTAAAAGTTTCTGCCTGGGATAATAGAAACTTTGACTGAATTATTGATGAAACAGTCGTGTTCAAATAATTACCAGTTATTTCTTGCAACCTAATGAGCAGATTGTCAAATGCAGAATGATATCGTCTGCAGCCGTTACTATGCAGAATAGTATAACGTCATGTTTCTAACAGAGTTAAATCAATAAGAGGACTGTTTTGGGAAGGTTTTGTAGCAATCTACTTTTCGTTACGTTTTGTTTCACTTAGTTTATCGCTATTTTCAGCGATATTTTAGTCATCTACGGCGCACGGTTCATCTAATTAGTTTTTATGAACTGTATTACAGAACTCGCAACTTTTCCACATGTGGTAGAAAATTGACATATACATTATACATGTATATATAATTATGAATGAGTTTGACCAGCCGCGACCGAAATGCGAAATGTTACAAGTCAAGCGCTATAATTAACCATTGGACCAGCTGCGGCCATTCTATGTTCTGAAATCTGAGTAAAAATTGTAATGGACTTCTATGAACGTAAAGTAATGACACAGTATGTACAGTTTCAATGATCAGTTGTACATTATCTAACTTTTGAATGGAAGAGTGGTTAGGGGTTCTGATTACAGTAACCACTGGTTACAGTCACCTCGGCCGTATCATCATAGTCGGTCATCCTTATAAAATGTTGCTTTGCAGTGACGCGATCGAATCATGAAAATGAACCCGAACCCACAAACGTGTTGGCAGGTTTGATAAAAATTCTAAATTCTACCTTTTTGATTCAATACAAACATGTGACAATGCCTATCAATCTTTTGTTGCATACCTGTAAACTCACTTTCTTGCGGAGTTCCTTATTGCGAACCTCTACACTACGCCACACTTTGTACATGTACAGTTTACACGGACTTGTTTCGTCCTACTCACCATGTAAGGGAGACAACTGTTATTTTATTTCTTCAGTATGGTTGTTGTAAGACCGGTATATCGTTGCACCATTATCACAGTATATTTGTTTACATGTTTGACTGTATATTAAATTTTTATTTTGTTTGTTTATGTCGAGTTTAACGCTGCTTTTCAACAGTCAGAGTATATGAGACAGTTCACCTAACCATCGTTCCTGGAAAGAACGGGTGTAACGTTTTTAACCTTCCCCCTTTTCAGGTTACCCCCCGGTAACTTAAAAACGTTTTCAGACTACCCCCGGGAATTTGAAAACGTTTTTAAGTTACCGGGAGGGGTACAATTAAAACGTTTGAGTTTACCCCCTCCATTTTCAAATGCCCTACCCGGTAATCTAAAAACGTTTTCAGGTTACCCGGGGGCGCTTTGAAAAATTTTCAGAATACACCCGGGGTCGCTTTGAAAACGTTTTCAGATTACCCCCGGGTAATAATTTGAAAATTCATGATAAGGAAGAGCTTACACACGAACAAGGAGATTACAAATACATTGTACATACATGCATGTATTTTATATGAGACTATACACGTGGTCCTATTGTCGAAATCAGATGACGAAATCAAATGACGTCATATTGTACTGACAAGTTCATTCCTTCATTATGGAATCCTATGAGCGTTATTGCGCAAATACCAATGCAATATTGAGTCATTTTGACAGAAAATAGATAAAAACAATTAAGTATTGAAGGTTTTCTGAACACAAGTAAGTGGTACTGCATTTAGGTCAGGTCTTGCAATTTTTGTTAATTAATTGAATAAAGTTGCATACTCTCCATGACCCTAATAGAATCACACAGCTTCATATAATTGTTGCGTAAATTTAGTTTAGAAATATAGGAATATATATGTCAATAAACCATGTTAACTGTGAATCATTTAGTATGAATTATAACCTGAAATATAAACGTTTTCGCCACGAAGAATCAACATAGGGGAGGGGGCGTTTGAAAACGTTTTCAAGTTACCGGGGAGGGATTATTAAAACGGGGGAGGGAGTTTGAAAACGTTTTAATGTTACCGGGGCCGGTACTTTGAAAACGTTTTTAAGTTACCGGGGGGTAACCTGAAAAGGGGGAGCTTGAAAACGTTACACCGGTAGGGCCTACTAGATTCCCTCTCGAACCCACGATCGTCTATTAGTAAGAGGTTACTGTGATTTGAAGTCATTTTTCATTTGAATAAATATGTTTCAACTAATCACTCGACCATGGAGGCGGGTCCCACTATCATTGACTGATATAAATTTTGCTAATATTGCATGGGGACCTATATTTTTCTTCATTAAATTAGTTTGACACCGTGTTTTTTTTCACGCGGGATTTTATTGAAATGTGACATATTTTTCTTAAATGTTTGAAAATTAGCCACGCATAGACTCCAATGTTAATTTAAAGGGACAATAACTCAAATGATTGTCATTGTTCCTGAAAGTCTCACAGTAAATCCCTATAGAAACCTATACAATGTGATAAGGTCCCTAAAACCTGTCGATTCCATTTTGAGATAATGACTTTGGACATTATGGGTACTTAACCTTAATATATGTATGTAATATATCAAAGAAAACTGATGTTTGTCAAACTGCCTGTATTTGGATCTACAGTACTATTGATAATGGCAAAAAGGCCTTGTGCATGATTGGGCCTAAAACATTGTTTGTTTCCGGTTACATACATGTACATTATTTTTCCCGGAGACCCTAGACGTTTTATTAGGCCCGGGGAACGGAATGTTACAGTGTGATATTTTATACCTTTCTTTTATTCAGTCAATACCTTATAATAACATGTAGCAATCAAGATAATCCTTAATCCAGTATCTGCGAATTTTATAAGAACAAATCATCCATTTTTCATGTTTTTTTTTCAGTGCGCGAAAATCAATTTATTAATTAATCAATACTTTTGCTATGTTACCAGATGTTTTTTTTGTCCGCCTTTAGGCTGGTTATAATTATCTGTAAAATATATTAAAAACATATTTTACAGTTGTGTCGTCATAAGCCCACACCTACCGGAAAACCTTTGGAAACCATAGAGTCCTAATAACCCATCCGGCGACAGGGAAATCCACTTTCTTACTTTTTTTACCTTGTCACACGCTTTCAAGAGCAAACAGAAAAACCGTCCCGACCTACCTACCTTATTTTTAATAAGCATGTAACCCAGAAACTAACAACGGTTTTAGGTCTTATACAAAAATATGTAAAAATTCGCTGGTAAGAGTACACCTACTTAGTTTTTTTTCGGCACGCCCACGTTTCATTTGACACTGATTTTGATGGTTTAAGAAGGATTGGGTCCATAGCTGAATGAACGAAGACGGCTACTAGGAAATAAAATCTTTACTGGGTATGTCAATGTGCATTGTAAACATTTAAGACATATATTTCAGACAATCAAAAATATAGATGACGAACATATTGACACAATTGTGTTTTATAATAAATTCAAATGGCATGATCATATCACAAACTTGGGAATGTTACAAAAAGTGAGGGGATGTTACCATGTGCTAAACACAGAATTCTGTTCTGACTCCATAAAATACCGTGTCAGAAAAATATAATTACATGTAGTACACACATGTACAAAACATAAAATGTATGTTTATTCTATAATAATAATAATTAATGAGTACTTTCGAACAAACGGACCTCTTCACTATGTCTATATACTACGTTGATACCAATACACAAAGTGCATGGGTTTATTGTGACTGAAAATGTCAACATCCTCTAAAAGTCACGTGAATATTTACTTCCGGTTCAATGCCAACGCCTCTTTCACGGAGCCTCTTTTCCATATCTTGACTAGATTCGGGGGAGATAACTCCAATAATAAATAGATCTTCCTCTAAATACTACCATCCATAAACCTCAATTGCTTCTAACAATCAACGTGACTTGGCGCCTGGAAAGAAGAAAGCAACCATAACTATGACGTAGAAAGGGCTCTCATACGTCACTGCTTTCTATGTGATTCATATCTAACTCTACACCTCGCTCTCGTAAAAATGTCTGAAATTCAAGCATGCTTTTTTCTTCTATACTTTTCTCGCCTTCGACTTTGACCTTATTCGCAAAACACGTTGACATATTCTCCGCACTCTTGCAAGCAGGAAATGGCGCCACCGGTGCGGAAGTGCCACGTGTCGCAAAATGGCTACCCTGACTCAAGGCACTCGGTCTTCTTCTGTTGTTATCGTTGCAGTCTGATATATTCAAGGAATGACAAGATACGTGTGTGAAAATGGGAGATGACGAACGACGTTTCACGTTAATGCTGTTCATGGATTTTTTAGGGGGCGATTCATTGCACACTGTGTTTATTGGATAAATAGGGTTGTTTTGCGTATCAGCGTTATCATTTGTATTGCTATTAATAGCATCCTCAATTGTAACGACTGCATGCAACGATGACTCAGAGTTGTGTGAATCTTTTAAGACTGATGTGCTTGTGCCATCCACACAATTTTCAACAAGCAGTTGAACTCCGTCATCAGGATCTTCAGATTCAGGAGTTTTCACACTTGCGACGTGAACTGAAGCTTTATCTGTATCGTCATCAACGGAAGAATCATTTGTATCACGATTTCCAAGCGGATTCAGATAGGTTGACATTGATTTGTCATTCACACACACCGGTGTCTTGTCCTTGTCGTTTACATTCATTGGAGTGATTTTGTGAGCTTTAAGTAAGTCAGAAATACTGTCATAATATTCGAACTCCTCTTCGTTTTCAATGTCGTCTGACGTTGACAAAGGGCTTTCAGAATATCCCGGAAACAGAAACGTCCGACAATCCCCACGATTGGGAGGTCGTGATGGTACCACAGCTGGTCCCTTCCCATTTTTGATTGGCTCAGATATCATACGTTTGCTGTAACGAACTTTCATACTGTTGTTAGGACTGAATTTCACCGATGCATAATCTTCGTCTATCGCCTTTGTCCTCTGAATTCTCTGACTGCATCGCCGTCGTAAATATGGCATATTAAGAATTGTATCCATCAGCTCTGGTTCAGTCTGGCAACCAAAATCCCGTCTGTATATGGAATGTTTTCGTTTTACTTCTTCCGATCCGTCCTTGCTACTTATTGTGCTGAGTCTGTCTTCTTCAGAAGTTCCGGCAGCCGACATTTTAGCCCATGAAAACGAGGCTCCTTTCGATGAAGAATTTTCTGAAGAAGATGACACATGGAATGAGTTTTCTCTCTTGACTCTCGCGGTTACCTCCCTTTTTATCTTCGATACTGGAATGTTTTGATGACGTTTATGTTGCGCGGTGCCGCCATATCTAAACCTATGGAAGAAGCTAGCCCGTCGTCTACTCGCTGGCACCTTCAGGCCATCTATATTTTTCACATCTCTGTAAAAATAGAACGGTAACATTAACTTGGTTTAGGTGACCAGTAAAACGTAAACGTAGTCACATTAAACAATCATTCTTTGTCTGAAATTCCACAGAGGTTAAAGATTTAATAAAGATGTTAAGAAGTCGAGGAATTGCCAAACAATAAGTGAAACTAAATGAGTTCTGTATATTTTAGTTGATTTTACTGTTCACGTGGGAGACTGGTCGAAGACTGCTTAATTTCATTTATTTAATAGAATTCGTTAATAATAGAGTTCTAGATGGTAAACTTGTATGAGACG
Source organism: Lutraria lutraria (assembly GCA_964023205.1). NCBI lineage: Eukaryota > Metazoa > Mollusca > Bivalvia > Venerida > Mactridae > Lutraria > Lutraria lutraria. The sequence continues at coordinate 13,480,784 of OZ026835.1, forward strand.
TCCGAAGATTACATCTGCTCGTATTCTCAGCACTATAAAGGATGGTTGACCATAGAACGAAGTTCACGTGTTTTATCAGTAAAGTGAAATATCTATGAAAGCACACCAGAGTGAATAGTTATGCGGACGTGTCCGAACCATGGAAAATGACCAGATCACTAGAGGAAGTGTATCGAGGTTAAAAACTTACAAAAGGTTTGTTAGCAAAATAAAGGAAAATAATCATGTCTTTTTTTGCCCTGATTGAGGGAATTTCCGGTTTCAGGGTCTGGATTGAGATGATTTATGGACTAGTGGGGTCAAGGTTGATGTGATACATACATGTATACGGATGGAAGCAATTTTCATTCTTGAGGGGTTCGGACTGAGGTTTTTTATTGGATGAGTGGATTTCATAATGAGGTCATTTCTGGATTACTGGGTCCGGATTGGTGTAATTTTTGGTTCAAATGGGTCCAAGTAAAGATCATTTTCAGATATCCGGATTTTCGCTTTGACATATCGAGGATTTAAAGTAAAAGAGATCTGCTTGATAACTTAAAATAAGAATTTAGTCATGATTCAAATTTCATCCCTCGATATTCCACTTACTTATTCTATAAAATATCAATTTTGATTACTAGTATTGCATATATTGAAAGTGACGTGCATATATAATATTTTGATAACCTTATTATAAAGAGTTAATTCAATTACAATATACTGACATTATCGTATGTAACTGATTCATGTGCATATTGACAGATATATAGTATCTAATTTTCTTTATATTGACTTAAAAACGATGTTACGCATGGGAAATCATGAGAAATATTTGATTTCTGAATTCGATTTAAAACGTCAGAAACTCTTATAAGTCAAATTGTTTTGTTTGTGTCTGGTTACCTGGCATTACCTAAATTTTCCCGGCAACACTAGACTCATTGTCAGGCCCAAGGAACGATATATGCACTTACTCACCTTTTCTACCTTTCCACAGACTTCGAATGCCAAAATAAATATTTACAAAAAAAATCCCGACCTATCTACCCTATTTTAAGGAGCATGTAACCAGAAATAAACAATTTAGTTAAGGCCTAAGTTGGTCTTTTACCTAATAAGGTCGATGCTTTCTCCAGATGCGCATGATATGGAACCAATATGACAGCGAACATCTTTTGACGTCGTGAAAGCGCTTCTTGTGTTTTTTTCAGGCGCCCAGATGATAATGTACACCTTCGGAAAGAAGAGTAGCACTAGCGCTACGTAAGCGCTTAATGACACAGACACTGACATCGTAATTACTTTCCTTTCGCTTCCAAAATATATTGCCATGAACCCAAGCCAGATTACGCAAGTTGTGTACATGGAAAATCCAATAAATTTGGCCTCGTTAAAGTTCTCCGGTAAATTTCGTGTTTTAATAGCATAAAGTGTGCACAGTGCAATTAACACTAGATCAAAGCCTAGAGGTACAATAATACCCATTGTTGTAGTATTACAAATGAGTTTCACCCTTTTTGGCTCTGGATAGTCAAATTTGGAATCTGCGGGTTCGACCACAAGCATGATCGTAATTATTGCACATTCTACGCCTATGATAATACAAGTAATTATGACTTGAGCAGACGCGCTCATAAATCTTGGCTTTTTGGTAATAATCTTCTTTGTTCCTTCCAGAATTCGGGCGATTCTGTTCGTTTTTGTTACCAGTGCACCGTAAATGAGCGAGAAAGACATGCCAGGTAGAATTCTCGTAAAGTAGCACGTGACGAGGGTTGGTCGTGCGACGAGAACAAAATTGCTGCAAAACGCCATCATGACTCCGATTAAAATGATGTACATAAGCTCCCGGGTAGAAGCTTTTACAACTGGAGTGTTATTGTGGCGGATAAATACAACAGCTATCCATAATGTGACAAACATTCCAAAGCATGCTGTGATGAGAGCCACCATTGCTTCAGTGTCCCACCACGTGATATACTCAATGGGTATTCGGACACACTCTGAAAAATAACGAAAACAGACATTCAAAATCGTTTGGCAAAATGTCTTTCTACACAAACTTACGGGTAGTCTGTCGGGGAAGACAACAATCAGTAAAATTAAAAGATGGATTTTGTAGATGAGCATTATTTTGATGTTAACTTTAAATACAAATGTTCATAATGGAATTAATACCAGTGGTAATTGAAGTCATTTGGTCTCTATTTGCAGGTATTCCTCACAACAAGTGTGGTTTATACCATATATATTCATTAATATGAACCAGTGACAGCCATAATAAAATGTGTGTTTGTGAGACGATAATACAAATACATTGTATCTCACCCAAGTTGGTTCAACGGTAAAAATCAACTTTTACATATTAGTATTCACTGTGGCGAAGACGCGCACCTAATAATTTTCTTTAATAAAGTTATCTTTGACATGTATTATCGAATTGCTTAGTGGGGAACTTTTTGTTTAATGTCCACACATGCCTAGACAATGATTACCCATAAGGGAGAGTACGTACACAAGAATCTAAAATCTGTCAGTGAGCTAGACTTTGTAAATACATTGTATGTCAGTTGTAGATTTGCCTTAGTTTAGTGATCGAAGGATGGTAATCAATACATAAAGTTGAAGTAAAGTTGAAGTATGTTAAATACGATTCGGGTTAATGATACATTTGTAAAACACACTGTCACGTGATCTTTGGTCTTGTCTTGGTCATGTTAAGGTATTATGTGTAAATTTCTAATATTGCTTTTTTCTGACGTGTCTTCTCATTAACATTGTGTAGCTCAATTAATTCTGTTTCTTCGAAAGCTAATCCAGAAAACGTTTGTAAGAGTTGTTGCCCTTGTTGAAAAATATCCATTTCTGTAGATATTGCATGGTGACCAATATCGTTATCAGATAAGATTGATATTGTGTTATGATATCGTTTTGCCATTTATTGAAATAGATTATCTTTATTATTTAATATTTTAAAATGAGCTTAGATTTCAATGCAAATTTAAAGGGAATATCATTTTCTATCATGGAAACCTATAACAATTGTAAAGTTATTCAAAATCTGTCCGCCTCATTTTGAGATAATAATTTTAGGCATTAGGCATCTACTCGATTTAACCATTGTTCAACAAGAGAGCCATAAAATTCGGTGTGGCACAGAACATTTTTTATTCGTATTCATGTTAAAACATTTGTTTTGTTGATACATGTACCACTTGATGTAATCAAAAAGACTGACTTAGCGTAATTCCAGTTTAGTTTATTGAATTTAGGTTGTGTTTTACAGTTTTTGCTATCGACGTTCTTCGGTATTGTTAGTTTGTTTACTTTTTCTTCATCAACTTAAAGGAACACAGTTAAATTCAATATTTCCTATGGTGATTAACGCATTCTCCATACAAATGTATGAACTCAGACGAAAACTGCCTATCTTCTAATACCCCTTGGGTATACTTTTATTCTTGAAACTTACGAGGTTTTCTGTTTGAACATAAAGTGACCAAGTTGTCGTATATATCACAGTATTTCGGACAGTGTGTTGTTTATTATTTAAAACCGACCGTTTTATTAGCTGTAAACTTTGAATATATCCTCTATTTCTCACACACACAAAGAATTTAATTACTTAAAGTATTTCAAGTTTAATGAAATTAATGGCTTATACTCGTATTATTCACGTTGATTGCTTTCCCGTAAGTGACGACAGAACAATGGAATACTACTCACTTTCTGCAACATTTTCGATTACGAGTTAACACCAATAGATGAATCTAGAAGAAATCTGTCTGTTTATTGTGTAATAGTCTATTTTCGTTTTTGTTCCATCTAGAATTCATTTTATCAAAATGATGCGCAACACACAGGTGAATAATCGTTTAAACTTATTACCGATCTTGTTTAAACACAACCGGAAACCGTTCACTTAAATTGTTGATTTACTTTTTAAGCATGATTTGTTTTAGAACGGCTTAAATGTACATTGCTCCAGATTTTTGAGTCAATGACGAGTACTTCTGGAAACTACTTTCATTAGTTCGCTTTTATAAATCAAGGACTGTGTTTGGTTGGCACTGCATTAATTGAGTATTTCTTTCCTAATGTTAATTATTCCACTCGAATCCCTTTAAAGCAAGCATTGACCAACAGAAAAGCACACATAGTGACAGATTGCTTAGTTGCCGCTTACACAAGTTTAGCAGTATGTTACTATACCCCGAAATGAACATTTTGGAAGGGTTAATTGTCGTAAACATTTGGAATCAATCAAGTGTTACGTTTTTCAAAATGATTAACTGTACGGCGAACTAAAGACAATTAATAATTTCAAATCTATCATTTAATTGTTTAAATTCTCTTAAATTTGCCCTAAATCTTAAAGGATTTCGTGAAAGACTCTAATAAACATAATTATATTTTCCTTTAATGAACAGAGATCTCAGTATTCAACTTTTTATAGTTCCCTTTGTTGGTGAAATTTCACAGTTTGTATCCAATGTGTTGTGTTGACATGTTCCCCATGCATATTTCGGAATGACTGATATAAAAAACATTTAAAACTAATATGAGACTGGACATAATTCGAACTTAGTGGAACCCGGGAAAAAGTCTTGATTTGAAAGATTTTAAGAAAAGGTTAGTTTTTAAGACATATATATGATAAAGGTAATTTGTTAGGATTACACTGACTTACGGATAACAGGGGTCAAGGTTAGAGTGATTTACGGATTACAGGGGTCAAGGTTAGAGTGATTTCCAAGTAGTATATATTCCTCTGTTTAGCTCATATACATATTAATTGATGCATCACATTCCCAATCAAAATTGCGAATGTTTACGGTTCATTAATTAAAATCACGCTCAGGTTTATTGTCTAGTTAAAGATTTAATAACTCTTATTATTGTCAATAACAAATTAAAAGTATCATATCGTACCAATACAATGCACAACACGTTAGAGATGATTAACGCTGATAAAGTAAAGTTGATAAAGGGGTAAATGCAGTATTTATCGCACTAAAAACTATTTTTGCATGTTCGGTCAGGATTTTTTGTTGCTGTGTATTAAAGTATGATAATGTAATATGATAACTTTTTTTGCTCATTAAGCCAGGTCCGATGCCTTAAAGTACAAGCCATCAACGTAAATATCCGTCAGAGACAACTGTTGCCAGTCATTCTTATGTCATTGGAAATTTCTAGCCTCCTGACAGCCTTTGTGTTGGACTTGGTATTGTGCTGGACAATTAATTTATAATACAAACAGGTGCTTAGTTTATACTCCATGATATGATATGTAGTATGAAAAAGGCATATACATTGTATATATACTTTGGGTGTAAATATATAATATAAACGAGTATATATATGATGATATATAACCACAGGGACAAGTCAGAATCATAAATCATAAAAAATATTACGGATTTGAATAGCGGCTCCGCATTTCAATATTTTATGGATGTTTTTACAATGTTCCCATCCCAACTACCGAGCCAAGTTCTTTGTTAACCAAATCACAGGAAAAAAGGCCGGGTGTGAATCCGAGCTTTACACCGGACCCGTTTAAGAACCAGGAAAAACTAATCGATATAAATCGATATAAATGCCCGATACTCCTGTATCTCCTATCCCCACTGTCTGAGGCGGCTCTGAAATGTCCATAGCTGTCTAATGGGCAGTTAATCCACAGATGAATAAATAGTGCGCGCTTAATAGTGACCTTAATGCCAATTTAGTTGTTATCAACAGGTTGCCATAACTCCAGTGTTGCACTGTATGACCGGTATGTTCCAGACGGTCAATATTAGATTTAAAGCGAATAACGCAAGAAAAGACAATGAATAACTCACATGTGCTCCCAGGCATTGTATAACGGATCGTAGTAATTGACTTACAATAAATAAGAGAAATGTGATCGTATATTGAAACTTGATTAACTCCAGCAAAGGCCTATAGACGTATTTATTTACCAGTTAGCCAGGGTGATCAAGAAATGTAAGACCCGGACTGTTATACGACATACGTGATCACAATACTTAATTGAGACAGAAATGTTAACCATTAAAGCGAACAAAGTCATATAAACCTTCCATGTTTAATTCTGTCTGTTTTATAGGCCACCAGAGCGACTTCAGCAAGCGAAGAAATGAAATGTTAAGTATATTAAACAAACACATTATTTCTTACTTGGAACACTACAGTAACGTCCTATAGCCCAAGGCCTAAACAATGTTTGTTTCTGGTTACAAGCTCATTAAATATTAGGTAGTGGATTTCTTTCTTGTTCTTGAAAGAATACGGGAACACGGGTATAAAAAGTGAAAACGGTTAACCAGAAACAAATAATGTTTAACCCCTGAGTGTCCGCTTTCCAGTATAGGTTAGAGTTTGTCTATCTGGGGGATAATCAATTTCATTTTTTTGTCTTTTAGGACCACAAAACATAGTATACAAAATGGAATACATTTTGAAGGTTTTGACGATTTTGCTCATATTGATGGCATTATGTAACAAAGAAGTCAGACACATCTTCCGGATTCTTCCTCCTGGGAATACCAAATGAAGACGGATCAAGAAGATGGATGAGACGACGGGTTTTTCCTGAATCTTGTGTGAACAACGTAATAAACTTCTAGAACTTTTTAACAAATTCTACTTTTTCAATTTCATTTTCCAATTCTAGTTGCTTGTTTTTTAAATGGAGAATTTAGTATTAAGGCATGATTTGAACGTTCTTAATGCAATTATCTACCTTGACATCTATATCAATTATGTTCTTTAATTCTCGGTGACAATTTGAAATATTATTCATGTTCCCTTTAATTCACCATGGATGATAACCCGTTTGAACCATTGCCAATTTTTAAACATATCAACCTCGAATGATTTTAAATTATGAATAATGTATATAACTGTATATGTAAGGGTAATCGTCTACCGTGAGTTCTTCTTAAAAACTTCTAACTAGAATTCTAGACAGATTTATTTAAAATATTTAAATGTTTTTCTTATAATTTTCATAGTTGGGTGTTCTAATGAAGTATATAACTACATTCGGAACATGAATTCCAAAAAGGGGCATTCGGAATCCGTGGATTTAATAAAGTGAGGTGTTACAACTACTGTCCTGATGACAAAACAAAGGCCCTAATTTTCAACGGAGTCATAAGAGGACTTATTGATGTAGGGAGCGCATAACCCAAAGTTTCCAATTTAGGGCTTTGGTGTGTGACCCCATTTGGAATATAGATAAAAAAGGATAAAAAAAGAAAAGAAGATTGAAAAAGGATACAAAACTCCCACCTTCTCCAAAATGCTAGCCTCAAAAAGGAAAATTCGATCGACTATAAAGATACTTTTTATATCACATAGTGTTCGTGTGTTCGTTGTCACTTACCAGTAAGGTTTGCATTCGGCCACCAACCAAGGCTACAGGGTAAGCATGTTTCGCTGTCTACCATTATTTCATCTGGCTGACAAGGCTGACATACCCAACAACAAGCGATATTACCGTGCACTTTCTGTAAGCAAATTTGATATAGGTACAAGTGTGGACTCGAATTTAAAAAGAAAAACAATAATCACTTGACTTGTTGGTTATATAGGTTGGCTCGTAAAGGGCATACTTTTCATAGCTATGACAGCCAATTGATCCACAAGATACAACATTGATGAACGTCATCGATCTTTACCTACATTTGGCTTCATTTTAACAAATGTTTCTGTAAATAAACGTACCTTTATCTTTATTTATATATTGCAAGCCTTCTTAAATTTTGATGTGACAATTAACAAATAAAGAATTTACATTTATGAAATATCCTTAGGTCCTCAGCAACTTCTCATTTGATGTTTTCATAATTAACGGGTACAGACGACTAAAATGAACTGGTATTGATCATTTTAAGAATATATTTCCAAAGAACAAAGTTACGAAGACATTGTAACATGTATTTGACAGCAAAAAAACCCGACATTCAAAGGCATTCGAAGTCCAGTAATAAATTTTGTGTATAGAACTGAATGTATTTAACGTTTTGTTTTTCTACAATTGCTTGAAAACCAGCAAAGATTGGAGAATTTCAAGATCTACGAGCGAAAGAAGAAGTAAATATACCAATTTCTTCGTGTCTGAGATAAACATCACCTTAGTGACGAAGTAATTTAAGATCTCGAAAATAGATGTTGGAGTAAAAACGAAGGTAATCAAGCTGTGGGGCCATTACGTGAATTTAAATTGTGAGTCATTTTAAAATGTATCCATTTTACTAAGTTAATTTTGCTAATGTTTTTTTAACATTACAGTCGTCTACTAATGATGAAAATACGCATGCGCAAATACTTCTTGAAGTCAAGTGGGCTATTTGTTTTTAACTTTTTAACATTAAAGTTTTCGTTGTAGTTTGTATCAATCAAACAGTTTTTTCCCAATGTTATATATATATACGGCTAAAACACGGTATTGGTGCTGAAAGTAGTCTCACTTACTCAAAAAAATGAAATTTTAGATACAACATTTCCTTAGAGTTCATTATATAGCTTAGGGTATCCCCTACTCAGATCAAGTTAAATTTAGTGTGAACTTGCATGCATTTTTTTTTAATGCACCATTTCAATCCTTTGGTATTACAACGGTTACAGACACTACACTAGGTGTATAACATGCAAGAAAAACAGAAAGAAACTTTAAAACTTTAATTTTTTTCACTGTAACATCAATAGTAGGATATCAACATTTAAAGTAAACAACATAACTGGAAGTGGTAAACATCCTAACAAAAAAATCAAAACAATTATGACATAGGTATCAGATAAAAAAAAACCTAAGCATGAAACTTTTGTTAAACTATCATAAAAGACACAGAATAATGTTATTTAGGCATTTATCTAACACCAAGAAGAATATTTAAACAAACAAAATCATTAATACTGGCCAAAAGTATTGCAAATTTTCATAAAAGGTAGAAGTACAATGCCCATAAAATTGGTTACAGACACTACAAAACTTTAGCATTTCAATACAGTTACAGAACCATGTACATCTCCATAAAATTCACTACAAAAGCAATTCAACATGAACACATTGACTGGAATAATTCATCAAATGAATGTTGATTAGTTAGAATAATGATAAAAACACATTCTAACAAGTATATGTCCAAGCCTTGTGTTAAAATTGTGAGCATGTGAACAGAATTTTAAAGTTTAAAACAAAACAGGGTTCAAAAGTGTAAAATATTTAAGTTTGATGAATGTTCATTAAATCATAGTCACTGAAGTATTTTCTGATCCAAGGTGCTGACTCATACACAGACCTATAATTGATCGATCATTTGGTTACAGACACTACACATTAAGCCTGATCTTTACACTACAGTTATATTGTCATTTCAAATAGAAGTGCTTATGATTTTTTTCCAGATCAGATTTTAGCTTTGACATATCAGCTGCATTAAACTTGAAATGACCCCTTTCATTGACTATTTCTGGAGTTTTTACCCTGTGCAAGATAGCATCTAGTGCCTCTTGTGAATAATCATCTTTTTCAGGCCAGACATACATGCTGCCAGACTTCCTCATGTATTTAAGTCTTACTTCTTTGCTGAAGATGTCTATTACTTCTGCCAAGTATACATTTAGAGGTCCCTTCTTTGGCTTAAGTCCTACAGCTACAAAGTCTCCTGGGTTGTATTTCTCAGACTCCAGTGATTTCTCTCTGTTGGTTGGTACCTTGTTGTCAACTTTTTTCTTCTTTGTTGCAACGTTGTGCCTTTCTGTTGACTTCCTTTTCTTAGGAAGCTTTTCATTTGTTGCTGTGCTCTGTTCCTTCTGGTTGCTTGCTTGTTTTCTTTTCTGATTTATCTTGTCATTATTTTCTGTTGTTGATGGATTCTTGTCTTTCTTGTCTTTAAGTTGTTTTCCTTTCTGACTTAAATTATCATTGATGAGTGTTAACTTCCTCATTTCCCAGGCATTAACATGTTCGCTGAAGTTGCATCTTCCGCTAACTTTCATGCATTGCTCACAATAACAGCTCAGGTTCCTTATGCTCAGTTCATAATTATTGCCTTCTGACTTTACAGCATGTAATTTTCTTGTACCTTGCAGTGTCTGCACATTTGTTTCTACTCTATTCCTTTTAACATCTTTAACAAGGATGAACTCCCTTCTTGAAACTGTGTTTGCTTCATTGTCTGTATTTTCCATTTTCAGTTTCTCTGTACAGAAATCATACACATCTTCTGCACAACCTATCACCTTTCTATTGCTGATAACCGCTCTGTAGCAGGCATTTTTGACAGTCGCACCAAGACCATCACACACACTCTTTCCGTGTGATGTTTCGAAATAGTTTCGTTTTAAAGTTGGCTTTTTCCTCAGACTGATGTCAGCAAAGGCTTTCTTCCCCTTATACTGTGCTGCACAGCCGTCTGTCCACTCATGGATCTCCTCTACTTTAACACCTTTCTTCTCAAGAATTTCTAAAGCTTTGTTTTCAAAAGTGATAGCTAAGTCTGCATCATGTTTGGTTTCTTCGCTGATGCCAATAATGGCATGCTTTACCTTAAATTCTTTTTCTTCCTGTTTTTCTGTGTAGTAACACATGATTGGATGTATCGTAACTTGGTTCCTGTCGAAGAATCCTGATTGTACTTCACTTTGAAAAACACACCCATAGTTCTCACTAAAGTCCATGACCATAGCAATAGAACCTTCACTGATTTTATTAACACAAAGTCCCATCTGCTGTTGTTGCCATGTGGCCCTAAATATGTGCTCTGGATACTCTTGCATGTCATTTTCTAAACATGTAATGAATGTTTTGATGTCTGCTTCTTTAGGCACACAGGAGACGCAACGCTTTACTTTGTCATCTTTTGCTATTTCTATACTTTCCCATTGATGCCACGATACCTGCCCATCACTACACTTTTCAACAAATGGTTTAAGGTAATTCTGCAGACATTTCACACCGCATTGTTGGCATTCTCTTCTTAAACATTTTATAGCTGGATTGGTCTCGTACTCACAAAATGTAGCATCACTCAAGCTTTTCTTTTCTATCGAAATTTCATCCAAATCCCCTTTTTCTTTAATTGCCTTCTTTATGTTTGTTAATGCCTCTATTTTTAGGGCCACATTACAGCATTTTTGGCATAAGCATGATCTTCTACTTGTTTCGGACACTTTTTTAACATTCACTGGTTTCAGTTTTGAAAATGAAGTTAATCCTATTTTGTGACCAGGGTTTCTTAACTTGTACTCTTTGTAGGCTTCTTCTAGTGTCATGGTCATCACATGTTTTTGAAGTATTTCTTTTTGACCATCTTTTCTTACTTTCACAGTTTCACGTTTGTTGGGCACTTCTCTACTGATTTCTGGACTCAGAAAAAAATTATTCACAGAATTCTTTAAAGGAGAGTTAATTGCATCCCTTCTTCTTTTTCTTTGTTTCTTCTCCCACCATGTAGAGCTGGGTTTTCGTGCATGAACTGATACTTTGAAATACTTATTTAATCTGTGCCTTTTATATTTCTTTAGTACTGAGTCACAGATTATGTTATATGCATGTTTCTTTTCACCCCCTTTCCTTGTTTTCACTTCTGAAATGCTCTCTGACACAGATTGTAAAACAGTATCTGTCATTTCAAGTTTTTTTCTACAATCTGGTGTCATTATTATTTTATTCTTATTGAGAACTTTTGATGTTGATGGAGATTCAATTAATTTACTTATGATGACAGCTTTGCTCCTTGGGGTCCTGGGTAATACTTCTTTAACCTTTTTTAATTGTCTGTACAGAGTTGCTTTAGGTAACACTTTATTAGGTGATTCTCTAGATGACCCAGTATTTCCATTTTCACAATCAGTCGGAATATTAGACTCTTGCTGAGTACTTTCATTCAGCTTGATACGCATTCTCCATACTTGGGTTCTTTTCACAGCTTCTTTCTTTTTCCTACTTAATTCAGCAGTTTTTGGACCTTTTAAATCAGCACTTTTATGAACTGAGAATGAAAGGGCTGCTTTTTCTTTCTTTTTCTGACGATACCTTTTCATTTCTTCACGCTTTTTCTTTTTCAATTCTTGTTGAAGATTTGGGTTTGAAAGTGCTTGCTGCTTTTTTAGTAGTCTTGCGTCTTTTCTTCTTTCTCTATCAGCCCTTTTTAGCTCCTCATATTTCGCCTTATTTTCCCTCTGCTTTTTTCTCCATGCTTGTATCTTAAGCCTTGTCTTCTCCCTTCTAGCTTTAACCTTCTGTTCATCTTTCTCTGGCTTATCTTTGCTTCCTGAAAAACAAACAACTTCATTTTCATCTCTGCGAACTCTTGTGATGTTTATTTATGTAAATGGATGGAAATTTAGAGTTTATAAAGCATACTTGTTATGAGTCTGCACTATGCATTCATGCATAAACAAACTGGAATAACCTGCAACTCCTTCAAGAAAGGTGTCTGATTGAAAAAGAAATAACATAAAACTTGATGATTATTCAATATTCTAGCTTTTACAATGATTTCACACATTCTTTGATAACATAAACAATAGTCGGTTTAATTCACATGTATTGTAGTGTCTGTAACCATTTGACAATAACAGCAAAGTATTCAATACATTGTCTGAGCTCATTTAATTCTCATAATATTTCTGTTTGAATTAACTAGTCTAATGCTATCAAATGCAAAAATACTCTGTTTCCATTGCATATTTAAAGAGATCACTGAAAATGGTGCCGGTTATTAGAAATCTACAAAAAAGAAACTATTTATATACCTAAATATTAAAAATTTCAGACAGATTATATGTCAAAATTAAGCTTTAAGCATCAACACTGTATTAGGAAACATACTTTGGTTTTATTTTATTCAAAAATGAGGGATAAAGTCATGGACAAAATAAAAAGGGGATATTGGTTACAGACACTACAATTTAACAGTGTAGCATTACCAATTCAATATAAACTTACCAGAGTTGTTAACAGAGGTTTGCTCTTGTCGTCTTCCCATATCTTAGGGATGTACCATGGTAAAGAACAGAAAAAATAAATAGGTGGCTTCTTCAAGGATAAGAAATTCTGGTTACAATGTCATGTAGTTAATTGCTCAAACAGACAGTGCTGCAAGAATGATACAATATTCCATCACAGGAGTTCTTGCATCACTTTTTTGCACTTGGCTGCATAAGTAAATAGCTTATGCAACATTACAACATAAAAGATGGAACTTTCTCTTGAGAAGAACAAAGTTTTAATGACAAATAGAACAATACTTTTATCTTTCATTTTTATACCTTTTTGTGTAGTGTCTGTAACTTTTTCTATTTAGTATATTTTTTAAATGTTACTATATAGCACTCCCAATTTTGGCCAACTTGGACATCTCATGAATACACATTAGCCTATGTAGGATTTATTCTTTTGCATTGTGAAACAACAAAATTATTGCCACATAAACTTGTAAAGGTTACAGACACTACAAAATTTTAAACTATAATGTTTAACAAAGAACAAGCGCTCATGCTAAAATCTGGGCTAGTCATGTAATTTAAATGGTTTTATTACTTACCATGATAAAAAGCCGAATTGTAAATGTTGATAAAAGTTATAATAATTGTTATTTTGTACCAAATATTGGCATATAACAACAGGTATATGTTTGAATTTTAGTGTTGAAACAAAACGTCTGCCGATGGTATTTTGCTTATAAAATCCATAATATTTTACCAATTTTTTAAATTCAAGTAGCAACATTTGCAGGACAGAATTCCGCATAAAACCATACCAATATAAGCATAATTTCTTTCTGATATTAAGAGAATTTCCTATTTTAAATACTAGTTCTTTTCAAGTGAGACTGCATAACGCTCAAAATTGGCCATTTTTAGAGCATGTTTCATTGCATATCTCAACAATGGGTGATACTAGCCTCTTGAAATTTTCAGGAAAGTAAGAAAGGTATATGGCAGGCTAACCAATCTTTAAAATTAGTTCCTATCTTGTTTATTTTTTCTATATCATGAATATAACATAAAAATACCCTAATCAGCACCAATACCGTGTTTTAGCCGATAGTATTTTGATAAATTTGTAATTATAACTTTATATCACCTATTTTATTTCAGAATGATATAACTTTAATGGGTCAATAGTTTGAACAGTGCTCACTAAATCGAGGGTTATGAAAAATTATATTTAAGCTCAGATATTGTATAGTTATTAGTTCTTAAGCAGTTATTGTCATACACTTCTTACTTGTACCTTTTTAATGACTTTCTCACGTGTCTCATAAAAAGTTTGAGACTGAAGCTTAAAACAGGCGTAAGGATTACTAGAAAAGATCACATAAAACATCCCACCTTGCCCTTAATACTACATACCATCACCAAACTCCAAACTAAAACCCTCCAAATGGAGGAAAGAACACAGTCTACTGTATGCTACCTTCGTTTGAAGGTCCGAAGCAAACTATTAAGCCCCTAGCAAAAAATAAAATTGTATACATTTTCACAAGGTTGAAGGATATTATATACCTTTATAAAGCCTCTTTCACATTCTTCGCTGCAGATAGATTTGGTAGCATGTCCATTGTTATGTGGAGGCCAGTAGACCCTATTGTCATCCATGTTAATATCCCCACTATTCCAAGAGCCAATCATTTCATATTGATATGTATTATTACCTTTCCATGGACTCATGTGTCTCTGATAATTCACGATAAAATACCTGAAAATAAAGATCAACCATTTATAAATAACGAGCGACAAGTTATAATCGTCTAGAAAGCTAAATAGCACGAAAGTGTCATCACCCGCTTGTGACCTTTCTTCCAAGCAATGGCCGGGTTCACAACAGTGCACAAACGTTCGCGAATAATTATCAGATTAAGCCATTTATCTTATTTATTTAGTATTTGGTACATAAAAATAACCGTGCCTCAATTTCATAAACTTTTATTAATGATAATTTACATTTTTTTATTATAATCAGTTATCTTTTCGAACCAATGCTTTGCAGTTATCAAAGTCTTGTATTCGTCTTGATTATTTCACGAGCACTGTTCAACACAATGATTCAATCACAATGTAACTTCATAGAATGTCGGAGCACATGTGCACCACCAAGACCGAGCAACCAGGGGGTAGGATTTGCTACCAATCAGAAAAAGGACTTTATTAGTTTCGAAACCTTTCAAGTCAATAGACATATCGAAAACGTTGAGTTTAGTAATCAACAACAAGAGGGCCAAGATGGTCCTATATCGCTCACATGACAATCACTGTTCACTCATTAAAACATTGTTTTGAATCGGTGACCTAGTTTTTGACCCCAGACGACCTATGTTCGAATTTGTCTTACATATCATTAAGACAAACAGTCTGACTAGGTTTGGTGAAGATACGATCAAAATTTGACATCTACAGTGTTAATAAGGTTTTCCTAAGATTTGACCTTGTGACCTGGTTTTTGACCCTAGGTGACCCATATTTGAACATGTCCTTAATACCATTAAGACAAACAATCTGACAAGGTTTGGCCAAGATCCAATCAAAACCATGACATTTAGAGCTTTTACAAGATTTTTACCTAAGATTTGACCTTGTGACCCAGTTTTTGAACCCGGCTGACCCATGTCATCCTTGACCCACATATCATTGAGGCAAACATTTTGACAAGGTTTGGTGAAGATCCAATTAAAACTGTGACATCTACAATGTTAACAAAGTTTTCCTAAGATTTGACCTGGTGACCTAGTTATTGACCCCAGATGACCCATATTTATACTTGACCGTTATATCATTAAAACAAACGATTTGACAAAGTTTGGTGAAGATCCAATAATAACTGTGAAATCTACAGTGTTAACATGGTTTTTCATAAGATTTGACCTAGCGACCTAGTTTTTGACCCAAGATGACCCATGTTCGAACTCGTCCAAGATATTATGAAGACAAACATTCTGACAAGGTTTCATGATCATCCAATCAAAACAGTGACTTCTAGAGTGTTCACAAGGTTTTCCAGCAATTTGCCCTAGTGACCTAATTTTACTACAGAAATGACCCATTTTCACACTTGACCTACATATTATTAAAATAAACATTCTGACAAAGTTTCATGAAGATAAATTCAAAACAGTGATTTCTACAGTGTTCACAAGGTTTTCCCTTATTTGGCCCTGGTGACCTAGTTTTTTACCCCAAATGGCCCAATATCGAACTCGTCCGAGATTTTGTTGATATTAACGTTCTGACCCAGTTTTGCTAAAATTGAGCCAAAAATGTGGCCCCTAGTGTGGTCACAACAAAAAGTTTGACGACGCACGACGCACGACGCCGGACGCCGGACGGAGAGTGATCCTAATAGCTCACTTTGTCACTTTGTGACATGTGAGCTAAAAATTACGATACAATAATAATTCATCTGAATGCAAGAAAAAACTCTTACCGAGGGGGCGGGTCGCCATTTTCATCAAAGAAAACTGATTCTGATTCGTATGAGAATGATACGTTGAGCAGATAATCTAAAAACAGACCACCATCTAATGTTGACATTTTGTCACACAACCCAGAATGCTCTCCACACAACTTTTCGTGCATATTGTGGAGAGCGTGAGCAAGAGCGTATATTGCTTTTATTACAAAACCAAGTTTGGCGTCCTGTACTAGGTCCGTTATACTCTCTTTTCCTGAAAGGTTATCAAAGTAAATTCATTTTGAATTATAATTCAAATACATTGAGCTTCAATAAACACATTAATTACATAACATAAAAGGAATATTTCAAAAGTTACGACAAGCTGAAAGATATACGCCAAATATAATACATGCTTTCTCGCTATTGCTGAGTTGTTTGCTATTTATTTACAATAATTATGAGTACTAGTATTGTCGCTCTGAGATTTTTTTATTACTCAACGTAAAATAATTTATGCACCAATTATTTGGTAATATTGATATTTACCCGTGCAAGGTTTTTGTTGATTGCTGTCTTGTTCTTCGACCGGTAACCAAGGGAGATAACATTTAAATTTCCACTGCCAGAACTCTCTAAACCATGGGTTCCTACTGTTATTTTCCGGCTTCAGAGACAGGAAGTAGTTGTCAAATGATTCTATAGGATTTGACATTAGCTTAATTGTTATTGCACCTACTGCGACATCTTCAATGCCTGATACAACATCCGGTCTGTCTCCCCATCCATCACTGAAACAAATAAAAAACTAATATCACGAAATGATCACCGACGCAGAGCTCTGACGTAGCCTACGCTGGTGTTTATGGTTTATTACGCCGTGGTTGACACACACATACAATAAAAACTTAATTAACAACAGCTTTAATATTGTCGGACCGGGTTTGAATAATTTCCATGTACATGTACAATCAAACCTGCAAACAAAGGTCACCCCTAAAGAAAGACATATTGAGGCCGTTATACGAAGATGACCACTAACACAGAATTGTCTGTATTTCAACTTCATAATGATAGCACCTCAATAACAAGACCGTTCCTCCTTTTGGTTTTTAGCACGAGCGTTGAAAAACTACGCTGTTTTGCAGCGCAATAGTTATTGAATACAGGTTTTAGTATCTAAGTTCTAACAAATATGTTTACCTTGCAACTATTTGAAACTTCCCCATCGCTTTTGGATTTCGTTTGATGGCTTTCATAAGACGTCTAGCAGTCATTCCTTCACAGAAGCAGACAATTACCCTTGCTGTTTCCGTTTTCAGAAGAGTCTCAATAATGTCATTAAATATTCTTTCATTGTCAGCGCTTGGAGCCGCTTCACTGTTTGCAATACATACGTTCTTTGTTTTGGCCAAGTTTCTAAATACTTCGATTCCTTTCTCACCATAGTTACCTGTAATTAGACATGATAAAATGAAAACTTTTTAATCAGGACTTTTCTAATTAGGAAACCAGGCCCGGGTTTTATATATATAACTAGAGTTCGGTCTAATTCAAATTATTTTTTTCATGTAAAAGTGGTGCTGAATAGTGTTTAAATACATATTTAGACCAATTATATTATTAATGCTGCAATGTATCAATAATATAATTATTGTCTGATTATAATTAATATTAAAAGTTTAAATATGAGATTTGAGTTCGGAGACCGACCTTAAGTTTAACCTCTGGGCCTAGCCATTAACATTTACAAAGTATGTTAAGCGATCTTTCATTCTTTACCCCCCAGCTTATCGTATTCATGACAAGCATATAATGCTACAAAACAAACGTCTACCTCCATCACTGTTGAATATTTGGGTCCCCTATCTAAACCAACATTCTTTAAAGCATTCAGTTTCGACAGCATTAATATCTGCGAAAATACATGGAACTATTTTCTGTATATTTCAGCAATATCCAAAATAAGTACCAACATTCTACTTTATAGACAAAAGACAAAACAGTTCTTTACGGCGTTAATTGTACCAATGTAAACAAACTACGCCGCATTATCAATTACGTGACAACTACATTCTATGACCATAGTGAAACACATCAACCAGACATTATAATTATTGAACTGGGTGTTGAATTGCGACAGTTACAAGTTTGTCATAACAAAATTCTGACACTAATATTTGTTCCGTAAGCGACTGCCTACTTTCTCACATAAAGAGACATGGTCGTAAGCTGGGTTCGAACCCATGACCCTCTATCAGTAGGAGATTACGGTGATTTGATGTCAACGACCTTAATCACTCCAGCACGGAGACGGGTCTCGGAAGTTAAACTATAAAGCCATGTTTTCTATAGCAAGTGGAACATCATCACTGTAAGTACTTTATGAAACATAACACTTAAATCATTAATACTTAAATATGGTAAAACTTTCAAATCAGAGAGAATTTTATTACTTGGACCATCTCATTATAAATCAACTATTTTAGGACATTATTTTCCTATATTTCTTCTGTACTCCAACTTGATATGGCTAGAACAACATTATAGGATATGGATGAGTCATAAAACGTCTTTTTCTAATTAATTTTCATATTATACATTTTGTAATTAGTACATATGCTTCGTCTTCTATTATTTTCATACTTTTGAGTCGGCGACATAAAAGTAGGGGCTGTCGGGTATCCGAAAAGACGACAATTTCGTGGCATCATATACAGTCTCAACATATGGTAACATTTGACACAATGGCGAGATTCTACCGTACAACGTTTTCTAAGCCAGATTATTTGAAGCAATAGCAAACACTCTTTTTGACGAATGATTGTCATCGAGATAGTACCATTATTCTGTCAAATGAACCATTCCATTAAAAACCGGCGACACATTTCAGACCGTTGAAGAAAACATGAAATGGATAACCTGCCCTTTCATTCTAACTAAGAGTGATAATATCGCCTGCTGCTATCTCACAATTCAGATAGAGTCCAAAATCAAAACCAAATCTCAAGCATCTGTGTTTATGCTTCAGTTCTAAAATCTCTCATCTCAAATCTCAGTTTGCAAGTGCTAGCTCACAAATATTAGCTCAAACATATCGTTAATCTAACTATACTCCTCTCACAAACTCTCACTAATCTAAACAACTGCTTCAAATCTCAGTAATTTCACTTCTATCTTACACTTAAATCACAGCTATCGAATCTCAGACCTTAAATATAATGTATAAGATTTCAAATATATGATCGCGAAATTAGGTTAAGATTTAAAATATGAGAAATCAGTGTATTTAACATAATGCACCTATGTTGGTTCTGTTCTTACAATGTAGAAGAGAATAGATTTGATAACAAGTATTGTTCCTGCGTCCACGTAAGATATACATGCATACTACACTCATAAGATGGACCTGTTCAATCTGGACAATACGAATCGGACCTTGAATTAAAGGGTTTTTCAATATAAATAAAGAGTATTGACTACAGTTATAGATGCTCAGACGTTTGTCCGTATTGCATATTGTGGTGATTTCGAATCGAAGAGAAACAGGTCCCAGCTTCAAAAACAAAATTGAGTTTAAACTCAATAATGGATAAGCGTTTGGGCCTCAATAAGTGTTTTTTTTTCTGTCTAAAAATCTTGTATCCCTGACAAGAAATGTTACCATTTGTTTCCTTATTTACTAAGAACATGTTAAACATGGTAGCATAAAATATTTTGGGTCCGGCGGACAAATTAAATCTCAAAAAAAACTTTCATTTGAGTCAAAAATCAAATTCTCAATAACAGAATTAATTTTATTGAATTTTACCACAACAAGAGGTTATAGCTAGGTTGAAATCGTGGGAAACTGTTATTAGACCATCATTGTATCTTCCTTTAATACCACATTCTGATTTACAAACAATAAAATAGAGAAATGATTGATTTGATAAATAAGTTGACTTTTCACAAAATTCAAACTCAACTTTTTGATTAAATCTTGCAGTTCTCTTTTTATTGAACGCAATGCAGAATACGTTATCTATAGAAGCTACACAGATGGCCTGATACAATTTCCCACGACTTCAACCAAGCTATAATCTCTTGATATGATATAATTCAAAAAAAAAAAAATTTGAATCTGTTATTTGGAATTTGATTTTTTTACTCAAATGAAAAAAAAGGATTCTGAGACTTCATTTATTCGATAGACCCACATTTTATGATAGCATTTCTAAGTATATAATTATACAAAGAAACAAATGATAACATTTCTGGTCAAAGACACACGAATTCTAGAAATGACAAACACTTAAGTCAATAATTGAGTTTCTACTCATTTTTGTTCGTGGAACTCAGGCCAAATTGTTCAGCTGTACCATAATTAATGACAGTCTATTCCGTTGACACGAGTTACTATTGCATTCCCTAGTTAGATCAATGGAAAGGCGAGAGGCAAATAAATCTGTCTAAAACCAGATGTTAAATAATCGATTGTTCCCAAAATTGGTCTTGAACAATAAATGTTTCTATACTGTCTAATCGCATGAATAGAGCATTTACTAGTCTTTTAGTAAAACTGAATGTTCATTATCCACTTCGGCAGTAATACCATAATTCTCATGATTCGGTGAAACTGGCTTTCTTATCCATTCCAGAGAGAACTATGATTTATCAAATTAGCGTCATAAAATTGAATTAATGCGAGATTTTTACATCTATTTGTGAGAATATCAAATTACGGTATCTGCTGATTCAATATCCATTGCGTTACAACCATTGACATGTAGTGTAAGAGAAACATTATTTCGCAAGCCGATTGTTAGGAAGCTGCGTCTAGCTTAACTGCTCTTTAACTATATCATTGCTGCGTTTTCATGCTGGTCACTTTAAATAATTTTTACTGTGTAGTTGCCAAACTGTGTAAACACGACATGCAGCTCACCATCTCAAATTAAAGAAATCATGCTCTATTATTTTACATCTCTGAAACAAACAAAAAAAACTAGTTAACTATCCCACTTAACCAATATCGCAATTTCCACCAGCATGAACTTTTTGGAATTCAGTAATGTTTTATATCTCACGTAAATGTTTAATTACATCTCACACAAATATTATGTAAACCTAATCTATAATTGACGTCAGATACAGCAGCATCTGTATCAAAGACGTCAATAAACAGCAGCAGTGACAGTATCAATGACGTTAGTAATAGTAGCATCATGAAAAAACAGGCGCAGCATGAATATCAATGACATCAAACACCGCAGCAATGACATCAGAAACAGTAACACCGTCAGTATAATGACGTCAGAAAGCAGCAGCGTCTGCATCAATGACGTCAGAAACAACAGCAGTGTAAGCATCAATGACGTCAGAAACAGCAGCAGTGACGTCAGAAACAGCAGCAGTCAGCATCAATTACGTCAGAAACAGCAGCAGCGTCAGCATCGATGACGTCAGAAACTGCAACAGCATCAGCATCAATGATATCAGAAACAGCATCAGTGTCAGCTTCAATGGCGTCAAAAACAGTAAAAGTGTCAGTATCAATGATGTTAGAAACAGCAGCAGCGTCAGCAACAGTGATGTTAGAAACAGAAGCAGTGACATGAAAAACAGTATCAATGTTGTTAGAAACAGCAGCAGCGTCAGTATCAATGATGTTAGAAATAGCAGCAGCGTCAGTATCAATGTTGTTAGAAACAGCAGCAGCGTCAGCATCAATGATGTTAGAAACAGAAGCAGTGGCATGAAAAACAGTATCAATGTTGTTAGAAACAGCAGCAGCGTCAGTATCAATGATGTTAGGAACAGCAGCAGCGTCAGCATCAATGATGTTAGAAACAGAAGCAGTGACATGAAAAACAGTATCAATGTTGTTAGAAACAGCAGCAGCGTCAGTAACAATGATGTTAGAAACAGCAGCAGCGTCAGTATCAATGTTGTTAGAAACAGCAGCAGCGTCAGTAACAATGTTGTTAGAAACAGCAGCAGCGTCAGCATCAATGATGTTAGAAACAGAAGCAGTGACATGAAAAACAGTATCAATGTTGTTAGAAACAGCAGCAGCGTCAGTATCAATGTTGTTAGAAACAGCAGCAGCGTCAGTATCAATGTTGTTAGAAACAGCAGCAGCGTCAGTATCAATGTTGTTAGAAACAGCAGCAGCGTCAGTATCAACGATGTTAGAAACAGGAGCAGCGTCAGTATCAATGATGTTAGAAACAGCAGCAGCGTCAGTATCAATGATGTTAGAAACAGCAGCAGCGTCAGTATCAATGATGTTAGAAACAGCAGCAGCGTCAGTATCACTGATGTTAGAAACAGCAGCAGCGTCAGTATCAATGATGTTAGAAACAGCAGCAGCGTCAGCATCAATGATGTTAGAAACAGCAGCATCGACGCCAGAAACAACGGCATCGTCTGTATGATTCATCATTATCGTCTACAGTAGCAACACAATAGCAATTAACAAGTTTCATCATAATTGCCTCTTCATCCCCAATATGATCGTTATTTTCTCTAACAATCTTATTAACGTCATAAGCACATGCGATTTATTGTGATATATATTGTCTATATCTCTGAAATGGCAAAGTTGTGGGAGAATAAATGTGTGTAATAAGCTACATAAAGAGGCCTGCCATTCTTATGATTATAATGTGTATAACCCTTGACTATTGTAGTGATGTGCTATTATCTTGATGTATTCAAACATTTTCGCACGATGCTATTATGAAATGATGAAAGTGAACTATAACCATATAACAGTAACTAAGTTCTGAGCTACGTAACATTATCGCATTCAATTAACGGTCTTGGAACCATATATGACGATAGATATGTTCAAATTACACGAAATGTGAAGAAATGCACCAGTCCCATCGGACAAAAGTAATGATACGTATTCGACGACAGAAACTTTGGAACAGGTCAAAAGTTTATCTCGACAAACACGTTATAAACGTGCGAATACGTGATCATAACGCGAAGCGAAAGGGGTCTTGGTAGCTCACGTAAACTAATGAGTCAATCGTAATTAACGTGTTTAAAACTAACTGGTGAACGGAAAAAGAAAGAAAACCCAAACGCATCGACACATGCTGTTTTTCACGTTTCTTATATGAGGAACGTGATGGTTTTGAAAATGGATGAAACTTATATAACGTGAAATAAACGAGCTTGACGGGACAGGGCATATCTGATCATATTCTTGTCAATGACCTTTTTACACCATCTTGATTTATTTAAAGGTAAGAGTTGTACAGTTTGATCATCTTGTTAAAACAATGGGTTTGACAAAATGCTCGTTAATGTATCTAAAAAATCAGAGCGTATTCCGAAATTCAATAAAACGTCTCTGCGCTCCAGATGTCGAAAAAGAAATCAGCGATCTCAGTGATATCCAAATCATCTGCTCATTTAGAAATCGCTAGTCCTTAATTGCACATTTCGTGATTTAACGACTTTTGCTGGCACTTTGCTAGAAAGCACAAATGTTATTAGCTGGATGAGAAATTTTCTGAAAATTGCAAGTTAATCAGTTATGGATTAAAGTCTCAACATATTTTAACAATCTTTTTTTTAATCAAAACCTTTTTCTGGTTACACGCTCATTTAAAAAAGCGGAGGTAAGTCAGGGCGTTTCTCTTTTTTTATTTCTTGCTCTTGAAAGCACGTAAAAAGTTAAAAATCCCTCAGAAAGTTGATTTTCCGTTCCTCGGGCTAGTATAAAATTAGGGTAATTTAGGGTAGGTCAGGTAAAAACATTTTCTTGTCCCTTATGTTTTATCCAGTATTGTTTAAATAGATCTTCCAGCGTTTTGTAACACATCGCATTAGACGTTTTAAGAACTGATTTTGCTACTTCAGTTTCCGAGTTTATAAAAGGTCTTTGTCCTTTAATATCAACTTCCATTTCCACCTATATCAGGCCAATCAACATTTTATTGAATATACAAGTATATTTATCAACTGCTTTGAACAATGAATTTTGTTTGAACAGTATTTCAATCTTATAATGATAAACCTGAATTAATGATACAAATAAAAGATTCAGAGACCGACCTCGGATCTAAACGCTGCTGCACAGCTTGACGATAAGTCAATCAGCCTTGTGTTACATATACTGCTAGTCAGTTTTGTGGCTAACAAATTTGATAGTTGTTCAATTAAAACAATGACTGATAAACAAATATGGGCATAATATGTTTGGGAACACGTGTTTAATGAAATGAACTATAGGCAATACTTCGCCCGAATCGTATCCACATTTAACACTGGATGTACTTGGTTCTTTGATACGTGTCTTCGGCTAAATGTAATTCGGCTAACGATTTACTGCAGATGAACAGTTTCCTTTAAGACTATCCTAATTTTTTCATGTAATATTGTCCTTCAATCAGTATATTATGCTTTCTTCCGTACATAACAACAATGCACATTAAACAGCAGTTTGTTAAGTAAAAAGGCAGACGTTTCATTGTATGAGCTAGGCCGCCATTTTCCCCTTTTACATCCGGGATAGTCCACGTAGATTCAATGCTGGCTTAATTACCAGGAACAACCGACATAAGACTTTGCATAATGTAAAATGAACGTAATTTTAAAAAAACCAATGGAGCCATTGACTAATGTCACACAATACATTTCCCTAACCTATGGGTATCAAATTAGAATGGTCAGCACAATAAGTAACTGGAATCTTACACTTGCATGTACTCGTACATGTATATCAGCGTCAGATTGACAGATAGATTTATTTCACTGGACAAACATGGCTAGTTCATTAAAACAATGAAAGACAATTAGGAATGAATTAATAGAGCCATTAAGCACCAATCAACATTATATAGTAAGGATAACACAGAAAAGGGTCAACCAATACCTTATTGCCATTGTCGTTCTTAGATATATACATGCAGTGCTAACAGACATAGGAAGACCATTTCAAATAATAATCAATGTTTAAATAACATATAGCATCATGCGTTCTAAAACATATAGATACTTGTCTGCCAGAAGACAGTACACATCTCTTTAACCCTTCAGACAGTCGTTCAATTTGTAATGAAGTAAACACATTTATATAGTAGTCCATATATTATTCCACAGACCCTTATTTTATTGAACAAATAGATTGTATTTCTCACGACATGACGAAGACATTTGGCGGACACAATTTATGACAAGAGGGTCGGGTTTAAGACTTCCTGTTCATCAAATGATAATTGCCCCACGTGACCAATGAATGGGACTAATGGGTATTAAGAAAATAGATGTACGAAATGAATGTATAGACACAGAAATAACTCTTATTCGATGGCTTTTTGTATGATTTATTGAAGAAGGGAAGTAAATGTTGTAGGACACATGACAGTTACCTGCGAGGAACATAATTATTTACCATTTTACATAAAAAGAACTTGGTACCAAACCAATGAAAGATAACATGCATATTAATACAATGTACAAACAAAATTCCTTGGAGTTTGTTCCGAAATAAAAGTTTGCTTTCTTGTTATAGAGCGATTTCTCTCTTAACAGTGCACGCGAGAGTTTGACCTAAATCTGTTCACTGACCACCAAAAAACCCCAAATAGTACTACATTGTATAGTAATAATAATTTTGCTGAATCACAAATATACATGAGTTCCAGACAATAAAATAGCGAAAAAATTCATTCATCAAATTTACAGTGATTACCAAAAAGACGAGAATATTACGAAATAATGGGGCACATATAGCTAGATATTTTACAGATTTTCCTAGATTTGATATCGTCTGCTGAAAGCCATATTTTACGGCCGAAATAATTGCAGCATACGAGGTAACTCGTTAGCGATGCTAAATTGGTTGCTGTGTTACTATATGCGGCTCACATTGACTTTAGTCCCGCCCCACAATGACGTCATATCCTATAGGTCACACGTCTTGCCTTATAAATGGAAGCATAATCATACTTTTGGTTACTTTTCGATCAATTAATTTTGTCTAGCACCGCTTAACTATTGCTCTGAAGTTGTAAGGAAATCTTAGAAATGAAAGATATTATTTCATGTAGCAACCGAATGACCGTTTTCTTGTGTTAAATTAATATTATGTGCAGCGAACTTATGCGTTAATTTTATCACGTTAACAGACGTAAATCAAGCCATAGCAGTGTCGTTAATTCCCGTCATCATTAGATGGGCTCGTATTTAAGTTTCCACTCTATGAGCATAATCATGACTTCTAAGGTCTTCTACAGTAACTTTCAAACGTTGACAACATTACTGGGTCGGACAATATACATTCTAGGTAATTTTACCATCCAACCTGTTTTGGCGGTATATAATATAGAAAAAATCTTCCGTCACCTCCATAAAAAATGTCTAGTGCAAAAGACGAAAAGCAATTAAATTAACTACAATTCGATGACACTAAGGACTTGAGAAGAGGACCCTTATTGTAGAAATAAACTTATCAAGACCACCTCAACTTATTGTTTTAGTCCGAAATATGGAATTAATGTCCATGTTTTAATTATTCAAAGACAATGGGGCATCAGCTGTGAATATCAGAACCTATTCATCAACAACACCATAGCAACATCATCAGCAAAACGACGTGTTTTTTGTTCAGCACCGGGTAATTAACAAACGTCTCCATGGACATTTCATGCGACTTAATTGCTTAAAACCGTTGTATTTCTCACAAAGGATGACTGTTTCAAGAATTCGTCTCTCTGTTATTTTCTCGTGGCGAATAATGTCTTCGTCATCCGTTCACCGTACACAAAGTCATCAGGAAGTTTTGTAAACATTAAGAAACAAGATGACACATTTGACTGTTTACAGCCTTTCAGTATTCTAAATATGATAACGCCAATGAAGAGCATGTTGGAAAGCAATGCGATCGTACAATGCGTAAAATACTAAACAGCTCAGAAAAGTTGTATTAATTTGAATTAGTCTGGGACTCCACAAAGGATCATATTAGGATGAGAGTTGCTGAATTTGACCCGTGCTACAGGAGAGGACAGATCAGATCAAGGGATGTTTAAACTGGGGTGTATACCTGTCAAATAATGTATATATATCTATTGTCTGTCGTTTAACGAACCATTCTAAAATTGTGGTCATTTCAGACCTTTCCAGGGATTGGAAGAAAATATACAGGAGAACCGGACATATATATCTCTACTCTTTTGTCAAATAGCTTTTTCTAGTTCTTTATCATGCTCGGTGTAAATCAAAAATACACACCTCGCCCCATTCCAGTGATTTTCTGAACACAGTGTACTTACTGGGCTCGGTGGGTGGGATAGGGACACGAGCCCAAGACCTTTCGATTAGTAGTCCCACGCGTTTCCTCTATAGGCCTTTCACCGATCCATTACACACAATACTAGTAGCTGGTCACACAAACACTTACTGTGGAACGTAGATTTTTTAAAACATTTTATACAATATGGTTAGTTTGCTTACTTAGTATCTATTTGGTCTAATTATTTGTTTACTTACCTTTAGTTAATTCCTTAATGTAATTCCTGATAAATATGAAAATGAAGAAATACTCTAGAATGTATTTAAGAAACTCTCTCCAACTTGATAACTTTGATATTGACATCATGTATAGTGCGATTGTATTAAATTGTCAAAGCTGAATATTTACATGGTCACTGAATGCTTCGTACCACAGTCGATAGTTTCCGTTTATTTTACCGTTAATGAATTACCATTACATATGTTTATATAGTAGAACGAGGATTATCGTATCACATAATATGAAACTAAAAATAAGTAGAAGCATTGACAGTGAAATTATGCGGCTTTGACAGTTTAATAAAATATAGAAACTATAGAAATCTTCAAGACTAACAATTCGAGAAAGGCTGTTATCGCGAACAGTCAGCAAAGGCTTTGAAGAAGACCATACTCAAACAATAATTTGCTATCAGGTTGCGAGGACCGGTTGTAGTAATTATGAATATGAACCTAATTTGGTGTTAATGCATTTTTATTTTAAAAAAGACCTTCCAGAACAAAAACTGAACAGTTTTAAAGAAATTTCAATTACACACTATTATACAAAATTGCTATTACAAAATTGCATTTTTTTTCTGATCGGACGAATTTCCTTTTAAAACCAGAGGATCTTATGTATATTAACATCAATCATATTGTCATATACTGTACAAGTACTACCATAAACTATGCAGGTGCCCGTCGATATTGAAAACAAGATATGAGGGCAGACGAAATTTTGAGATATTCTGCACCGAGTCTTGATGTGAAATCGTGGCATAAAGTACTGTGTGATGTGATTTTGAAATTCCTAGGGAATTAAGCAGACGACCGAAATTATCTATTTGCTACTACACTGACTCTTAAATCACTTACAGCCTCTTTCTCTCTTTCTCGGAAATACTGTTTGACTATAAAATGATAGTGTTCAGTTGAAAATTAATCGACATGCTTTTAAAACTTCCTACTTGCATGACACACATTAAACTATACTGAGTACCCCTTAAACAGTATGTATGATAACAGACTACGTATATGTTATGGATATAACACTTTGTTCCATGTAACATATCCAAACCAGGGCCATAAATTGGACGCTACCTAGTATATTGACATATTTATAAAACTTGTTTACACTATAATAGACTATACTTAACGTATCTGACTTGGTTAAAATCGTGAAAATAACGTAAAATAATATTTTACGTTATTTACAAAGATTAAATATCATACTTTAATACGCTCAAAAATGGTGTTTTATTGCGATAAATACTGCACCACTTTATCGACTTTTCCTTATCAGCGTTAAACATCTCTAACGTAATGTGCATTATATCGGTACGAAATGATACTGTAAATTCATTAATGACAAAAATTCGTTATAAAATCTCTTACTAGACATCAAGCCTGGGCGTGGTTTCAATTATTGAACCCTAAACATAAGCGATTTTGATTGGCTATCGAAATTGAATGGGTGCGTCAAATTCGTTGATTTCATGAGACGATAATGATCCGACACTTTAATTGTTAATTGCTCAGCTTAAAAAAACACAGTAGGTGTCATTTTCGAATTAACATTGCCGTATTATTTTAGGACGGATTTCAAAGCGGTTTTCGGTATTTCGTAGCGGAAATGTTAATAAAGGGAAACGTGCCTCAGAATTTTGATACTTGTTTTCATGTTTTATCTATAACGTATTACGTAATAAACAGCGGGGTTTTGGGTACGGAATTTCTTTAAAGTCAAGTATCTAACGAACCGAGGACGTTATAAAAAACTGAGACACCATTCCCTACATTATATATTTATAGTGATTTAAGGCTATTTGTTGTAATATATTCCTATATACAGAGTAGTTATCGTTGTTCAAAAATTTGTAAATTACGTGCGATATTGGTTTATAGAAGACCAATCAAATGTAATATTTAATTCAAATTACTTGCAATGTACTTTATACAGTGGGTTTATTTTAGTATATAATTATGGTTTAGTTTTTAACACTATCAATTGGTGAAACTTGATTTGACCTGATATCCAAGCCAGATACATTAATAAAAAAAGCTATGATATTAAAGATAGAAAGCTCACCCATATGGCATTTGGTGAGGGTAAAAAGCTTGTGAGGGCTGACCAGAAATGGTTGAACTGGATTTTTATAGCCATGTATTATAATTATGCATGAAAACAAAAACACCAAAAAGCAATCAATAGTTCAGTGCCTTAGATAAATATGTTTTCAAAAAAAAGAAAACACACTCAAAAAAACAATCGTTTAATGCTTTTCAGCAATTTCTTAACCATGTATAGCAATTAAGATACGAAACCAAAGTTATCATCTTGATCTTATAATATTGATAATGATTTTAATCACGAAACCCAGTGTATGGATGCAGTCAAACCTATCGAATACATGTTCTGAACGGCCCCTTTTTGATATATACATGTATATTCATTTAAAATTAGGTACCTTATGAACCCCTCACTAAAACAGCTGACTTTGCGCATTAGTCTTTTCATTCAATGGTGGCTTTTGTTCGCACGTTTGACGTTATACCCATCGGTCGTAATAAAAGGGCTAGAAGTCCGTTACTACGGACAAGTCTAAAAATAGAACTGAATACATTACGAGCACCTGTGACAATTTCAGGGGCAGCAGGTCACCTATACTTACTTCAACATGTCTTTCCTTCGATTTTTGATAACATCTGACGTATTAGATAAATTTCCCAAGGGAATAGAAACCTCAATCCTGAATCTGATCTCAACTAATTTTATTTGTTTCAATGCATGATATATTAGCTCCCCATTTTCGTGACGGCATGCAATTAATTCTGCCTTTACTAAATGCTGCCCAATTCAGAGTGTTTGTTTCATGTGGTTGGAATTGCTGACTTGATGTTAAGCGAGAAATATAGCGCCTATGGATTCGAATGTGATTTTGACAGGCTGGTGATATTCATGCGTTCAATAGTTAAGCATATAAATCCAGATTGAAAAATGTTTGATTTGAAATATATGTTTCGAGTTTAAAACAATACAGTAAACGAGATTAGAAATGAAAAGACTGTTACGCTATCGCGGTTAAAACATATCTGCGTAAAATTGAATTACTGTGTAAATTGTTTGAATATATCAAATTGATATTTTTAGTGAATAAGTCATAATTAAGTAATGGACTATCAGTTTATACATTCCGTTAAAACTTCAAGAGAATCATAATCTTGTGACAGTGACGTCATGAGGAGGAAAAATGAAAAACATTATGAACAGTCATCAATAGAGCAATTATTTTATCATCGCGAACACGAAGTATCAGCATTTAAAGCATGTTTAAATAACATTAATGTACACCCAATATGGAGAAAATATTCAAAGAAGTACATTTAAGATTGAATTAAACACAATATGACATTCAGTGCATTCCTGATAGAGGTTCAATTGAAGCTTTGCAACATTAGTTATGACTTAAAATGGAAGACTGGATTTTTGTTTATAGCATGAACTCGTTTTTCGCAGACAGAATTGGCGCATCAAATTTCTAACGATTAAACAATATCAGAAACGTAACACCAATCTTCCGAGAAATTATAAAAACGAACTTTTCGGAAATTGTCTCAAATGGAAATAATCTCTTAACTCGACGAGTGTTTATTTATCCTCACATGAGGCGAGATCCCTTATAAGCGAGCTACCGACCATTTAGCATCAGCCGCGATCGTGAACTTGAGTTCGAAGACCTGGCTTACAATTATTCTGTTCACTGTAATGTTATCTTATTTATCATAGCCCAAGCATTTGATTAGATGGTTGCGACAAGAACCATTGTTTCCCCTCGGAGCCAGCCAATTGGATTCTGGAATTTTATAGACCGGTCTTCGGACAGTATTTATTACCAAAAACTCACGACCAGAAATGTCATATTTATGATTGTTTGAGTCTTACACCCCTTTTCAACAGTCAGAGTCATGTGACCATCGTTCCTGGGAAGAATCAGTGCTAGACTCTCATCCTCCGTAAGCAAGTGCCTACTTTCTCACATAAAGAGACATGGTTAAAGGATACTGATAGTTGAAACTCCCTATTAACGACCCTTTTTAAAGCATTCATTGTCATTCTCAAATGCTAATTTTCCATGATATTTTTACGTTAATACGAGTTCCGCTAAATTCAGACTTTATTATATCAAATACTTCCGCAGCTAAACTATCGTTCATTTGAAATAAATTTTATCATTTGTATTA
Organism: Lutraria lutraria; assembly: GCA_964023205.1. NCBI lineage: Eukaryota > Metazoa > Mollusca > Bivalvia > Venerida > Mactridae > Lutraria > Lutraria lutraria. The sequence goes on from OZ026835.1 coordinate 13,512,915, forward strand.
AAAAATTACAGTATAATTTTTTATGAATTTACTTTCCCAATACATCTTGAACTACTTTCGTTTATGATAACCATCAAATAGAATTGGTTTTACAGAATTCGAAACCTTAATCATTATAAATCTGGAGTCTAATGCCTTAAATTTGAGTACAATTTTACTGTGCTTTGTCATTTCTAATTTACTTAGGTCGTGTCACGTGATCGACATTTTGATATTTCTCATTCAAAATGCTGTACTAAGTATCTGATTAGACATTTGAAAGTTTTGTTCTCCAAACGAAATTATTATTTTCTGTCATTAACTGAACAAGTTTCATTCAGTGACATTTATTGTTTATGCTTCGTCCCTTGATTATTACTCTCTGACCAGTAAGTGTCATTAGATGTATAATCAGAAACCACTGTTCCGGTAAAGGTCAAACTGTTTCAGCAATTTTAGACGATTTTGTTGCATTGGAATTTTCCTGTTTTCCAGCCACAGTTCTTTTTCATTACTGGGCATCAGTGTCGCACCAATAATCAGGGTCATTTCCGGCTTCAATAGTGAAAGAAAGCACCTGAGTTCAATCTTCTCTTCGTTTTTTTTATTTGCAGACAAATGATTGTATCAGGCTATATATGGGACTGGGTAATATCAACATCATAGTAACAAATTACATTCTGTATTATTATTGTTTAAAGCCCAATTAACGGACATGATACAAAATTGAATTTTCAATCAAGAAACAAACCCCGGTTATTACGAGAACCAGTCTTATCTCGAGCATTTAGTCTGGTCCGATGACTCATCGAGATAGCCAGGGTTTACTCCACATTTCTAACAAACTGGTACATTTTAGATCCATGGACCTCACGATCTTAAGTTTGAAACCTAAGTCAAGCACGTATTTTCTGATTCGTGTTTTTAGTTTGTCGAGATTCATTCGTTCTTCACGGTTGTATCGCGTTATTTAATTCGAGAATTTGGCAGTCACTCGCGGAGGACTGGGTTATTAGTGGCACAGAATCCATGTTTACTGCCCAAGTATAGGACGGAAATACTGTTAATAATATCATAAGGCGGCTTAGATGAATCAAATATTTCCATGGTTGGCATAATAGGACAAATTTTAAAAAATGACCAATTTCTAGAAGAAGCAAAAAACAATATAATAGATTTCATGTGAAATATTGCATGGCGATCATAAGGTATTATTACTCAAAATGTTCCTAAATATTCTGAGGAATTATTTACATAGATGTTTAAATGTTTTGATTTTTTATGAGAATATGAATGAATATCGTTTACTACAATTCATGTGATTTGCTGTGCCAAAACAATCAGTTTATTCGAAATAACTCTAATTATTTATTCGTAATACTGATCTTTCACTTAGTGAAAATATCACTGCACGTTGTTTGTAGATTTAAAGAGAGATCATTCTTGTTTTGAATTTAAACGAGTCTCCGTGTGTTGCACTTTAAATGCACGCACGGTTTGTCGAACGTTGAAAGTACTTTTAGGGTAATTGATGTGGTCGAGTAGTAACGCGCTTGACTACTAAACAAAAGGTTGTGGGTTCCAATAACGGTCCGATTCTTCTGTATCTTATCACCCCCTCCCTCACTGGGGTGGCTCTAAAATGACCATAGCTGTCGAATTGTTTAAAGGTAAACAACAGATAAATGCGGTATTTAATGTATGTGTAAATTTATTCATGACTCCTGTACTAAAACTAAGAATGTGTTGTGTGTTCAGACAGCGGAACATACGTTAATAAAACATATCACGTGACTGCCTTCAAAAGTAATACCAGAAGGTCGAAATCGTTTTCAAACAACAGAAAAAACATCGTTAACTGAAGTCTAAGGTCACTAGATCACATATTTTTCATTGAACATGACAATAATTTCTTCGAAAAAAAACACAACAGATTCTTATGTAAATTTATCGCTTGGGTTTAAATCTGGGTCGCAGTATCTAGTCGTGAAATGGATTATCTTTTCTTCGTTATCTGACTGCATGGTCGATCATTTATTCTTCATTAAAATTCACCGCGTATAACTGCTTCCGTAATCTTGGACGGTTACGCATGACGAAATAGATCCAGTGAAATTATCTAGAAAATTACCTACACAGTCATGTATACTTTTTAGTCTTGAAGTATCGAAGTTTTACTGCAATTGCAAGCTGCTCAAACCCATGATCATAATTATATCGTCGAATTTTTGGAACATATCCTACAATACATGCATAATATTGTTCTTTAAACACCGCAATTTGATTCTGCATGTCATTGTGTAATAGATATTCGCTTTCACATGAAATTTGGAAGCAATATTTAAATCCTTCCAATTCGTTATTAACAAAACCAATTTCGAAGTATGACAAACCGTATATCCCAGAGAATTAATACTGTCTTATATTTATGAGTTTGAATACATCGGTAACAGGTCACTACTAAAACACGGAACGGAACGGAACACTGAAATGTGATAAGTACTAAAAGACGGAACATGCCATATACGAAAAATGCTAAAGTACGGAACACTACGGAACATGCAATATCTACAAATATACTAAAACACGGAACAACAAAATAACGGAACACTCTTTTTATTAGTTAAAATCACAACTTGTTATTGCACTTGGGGCATAAGAATTCTGTAGATTGATGAATTGAATTGTAAATATTCATGCATTCAGGATGATACTCGTCGTTACAATTGTCACACAGTACGTACGTTGTACGTACAGTGTATTTATGCAGTTTCGATATTTTATGTTATATAATCTATTTTCCAAAGTCCGGATATTTCAACTATAATTCCGTCAATCGAGTGTAACATTTGAAATTGCTTAGGCCGAATTTATTGATAGTATATAATTATCATTGTAATTGGTAGCAAAAATGTCTACAGACGCACTTGCAATAAAATTCGGTTTAAAGCCAGTATTAAATTTACAGTACATATGTGTCGTAATTTGTCTTCATTTTTTTGCTTTCAAAAATTGGCTGTACATGTATATTAAAAGTACAATGTAAGTTTTGTCTCCTTTTTATCATAAATGCAGAATTCTTCTAAACTCGTTATTTAATTTGGCATGATGTTAAATTGAATATAATCCAGGAAAACTGGTTAAGTGAACCGGCCGCCGTAAATAACTGAAAAAATGGCGTTATGACCAAATAAAAAGTAAATCGTTCCTGTAATAATACACAGCTTCAAGTCTACTACCACCCCCACCCCAAAATCGCAGATGTTTTTATTTGAAATGTTAACCGTAACACGTTAAAACAAAGCTTGTTTGTACAGTAAAACCCCGGAAATCCGGCCCCCTTGTGGATTGGGCAAAAGTCCGGTCTTCTGACGGAATTCAGGTTTTCAGAGAACGTTTGATGAATTCTGAAAACAGTGGGGTTGAAACCCGTCCGATTTTCAGAGAAGTTCGGTTTTTAGGACTTTCTCCGTATAAATGTTGTTTGTTGTTCTTTTTTATTTTGTCTAAGTCAATTTAAGAAAACAAATTTAATGTATTCTGTAGCAGATTTTCAATTTCAATGAACGTTTTTCTTCTGACATGTGATAATAGAACCGCGAAATTAATTAGCTCCATCTATCAAAATCAAGCAATAGACTACATACAACACGCACCTGCTTTTAACAAATATCACGTTTTGGTAATGTTCAGGACGTCGAAAGTTGTTTGTGCCTGACATTTACAATTACGCGTGAGTCAATAGGCATTTTCTGTTGTTGATATAATTTAGAAATAGAAAATGTCAGAGTTTAAATAGAGTTTGGTTACACAGAAAGGACCGCCTTAGATGGCGCGTACAGTAGAACCTCTCTTATACGAACATGCTCGAATTTGAGAGGTTTTTTGAATTAGACAAGTTTTCGCATTGGAGAGGTTTTGGTATTGGAAAGTTTTTGTTGGTTTAAGGGTCGGCGCGCAACACTGTATAGTCGGTCAGTTAACCATACATACAACTATATTTCTGGCTGAAAAAACTGATGAGGACCGCTGAGATCCAGAAAGTATTAAACAGGATGATCTAGGCAAATATTTTCTGGCAAATTAGGTCAATGCAATAACTGTATAGGTGGGAGGAAAATATTACTCTAGATGGCATCATTACATAGGACTAGTGTCATTTTTGCAGAAGCTATACACGAATGAAGACGATGATTTTATAGCGAATACATAAGAGACCTTAAATTAGACATCATGGAAGCTTTGGGATTTGTGAATTTATAGTCTATTGACATTGCAAGCTGCTGCACACATATGGTACTATACGTGTGATAAGATTAGACAAGTAAAGTTCAACCACTAACCAGGCGTGCTTCCAATAGATAAAGAAGGATGAACTAACAACAACTTACCGTTAATTACCAGAAAACCGGTTCTTAAAACAGTGATTAGCTTGATTGATTTCTTAAACCAGATAATCACGCATACTAATTATCATAATGTTGGTTCAGTCCATCTCATTTCTCCGGATCAAAAATATAATCTAATTTATGGACAAACATACCTGTGAACGAAGACCACCTTTGGGAAACAGATAAAATTGACAGATGGTCTTCATTCAGAAGTTATTCTGTTTTTAATAATCGATGACGGTTTTATAAAGAGCGGTCTATATTCACCAGGTAGCCTTTATTCGGAGGTGGTCGCTAGCACAGGAAACGCGAGAAGGGATTATATACAGATTTGATTGATGCGTATAAAATTTGATACATTGAAGCAATATACACATGCATATTTGTATTACCTTATCGCTCTAACTTTGATATGTAGATAAAATTATTATTATTGCTATTTGACTCGGATCGCTTTGCATGCTCTTGAAAAATCGAGTATCCGATCCTGAGTAAGTATTCCAACTAGAAACTTGTCCAAACATTAAACCAACAGCACCAATGGCTGTAGAGCAAATAGAAGCGAATATTCTCCCGGAAAACGACTTTAGTCAGACGTTGTCTGGCGACTTAACTGTTAATTAATCAAGGTACGAAACTGGACGAAGTAAAAGAAATCTACAGTGAATTGCAAAGATTTTCTTTGGAGATTATAACCTTGTCTGGTGAGGTTATAATCGATATCTTAGTAGAAAATCTATTTAATTACAAAAGCTATGTTTCTCTAATTACACGTCTTGTGTTTTACGACATTCCAATCATATGTTTCAGAACCGTTTCTAGCAACTTTGCGTTCTTTGATTGGTGGTTTCGGAACTTCTCGGAAAGCTTAGTGATTATTGTGATGGATTAAATCAGACGCTTGAGGGTATTCGTACTCTGCAGAAGGCAAATAGAATCAAAGAAAAGGGAATACGAGTGTCACAAGAAATGACGGTTTTATTAGAACATAAAAATGCTTAACGTAGTTGATTACATGTCTTTAAAGTGTATGTTATTTAACCAAAGCAAAGTAAACCATATATTGTAAACAAAAGCTTTCTGAATGTATATTTAATGTAGAAACAATTCAAGCAAAAACAAGTAGAATTGATTTGAAAACGCAGACAAAAAAGGCTGTAGCGACCAGTACATGCAAAAAACGACGTTATATACAGGTAACCCCGAATGAACAACCATTATAGCAATTAAGCTATAAACAATGAACACAATTTAGCTCACATTTATTAATTTAATTTAATACTCCATTCTAGTTTCCGAATAATGGTCAACTGTAATCTGAACTATCATTATTCACTGATTTGATCGTAACTTGAAAAATGACATTTTTGGCCATCGTGTAAATTGACTGTTAATATATGTAATTTAGTGATTACTTGTATATAAAAGTATGCTACTCACTTCAATGGTCACGTACATTTCGCGACCTGGAATGATTATCGATCAATTTACCCATTAAACTGCTGAATCTCATGAACGGACTATTCTAACTTCCTTGTTGAAACAGTCCATTACAAATTTAAGGGATACCACAATCATAGAAACATGCTATTTTTTTCACTGGGGCTTGAAGTCGCTAGAACCATCTATCTTCTGAATGCTATATCATCGGGACATCTTCCTCACGAGCTTAATTTGATGGGTGGGATTCGAACTCACAGCGGGTGAGTCATGCGTAACATATCACTTAAAAGAATATATGAGCAGTTTCAGTAGAAAAAGCTTCCTACCAAACGAATCGTTTTGTGATAACGTTTAGTATGGTTTGAACGAGACGAAATTTAAAGGCCGACAAAAATTCACTACATTAATATAGATGTCGCACCACGAGGAATATCTAAATAGAAATACTTGAACAAGTATCTGCCTAACTTGAAAATGTCTTACTTTATTCATTAGTGTTTGCCCTATTTTTCCAGCCAAGCAGCAGTCGAGATTATTTGAATTTTGTACCGATTAATTTCATGAAGACGATTGTCTTGGCTCTTCAGCAGATCTGACCTACTTTTATTAAGAGTACGATGGGGAAAATAGGGCAAACACTAAGTTGGTTAGTGACTAAAATGATTGTTCTACATGACAGTCATTTTAGACACTAACCATTACATGGATTTGGCATGCATTGTCTTTCAATATCACAAATTCTTCACGATCTTTAAAAAAAACGTTTTCCGTCACCATCTGACACGGTATTTCATCAGAACGTGTAAAACTCGGCACTGACGGATGTCGTACTTTTTCGTGGCTCTGACGGTCGCCGTACCGTTTGTGTGGCACTGACGGATGCCGTACATTTGTGCGACAAACGGATGTTGTACCTTTTATGCGGCATTGACGGACGCCGCGCGTTTTGTTCACGCAAATGTCGATCAGCCGGGTATCCTTTCCATTCTAAAGTTTTTTTTCAATACCTGATTTATTCAGTTCCTCAATATTTTGTTTGGAAATTTCAGTTTCATAGCAAATGAATGGTTCGAACAACAGTAAGCAATACTAGTATTGTAACCTTTTAAATGCTCCATTTTAGTCCCAAGTTGCCGTTTTGAGAGTATCACTGGGAAGTATTGTACCGTATATAGAAATGTTTTCAAATTGTTTTCAAATAAACATCAATAAAAGTCTAGGAAGAAATGTCTTGGTAACAATAATCAAGTCACGTGACACATGCATGGTTCGACTAATTACAGCTTAGTTTTTAGCAGCGTTGCAGCTGACTTCAAAACCGTCTGCAAATAAAGAACTGTACTATTGCAGATAAAGGCATTCCTAATCGATATTTTCTCCAGAGAAGAGAGTTACCAAATTTTCTATGTGGGCTCAGAACGGGCTGTAAATCAGTGGTCCCGGTGTGCACCGAATTAATGCCGATACTTCCATAATCACGAATGCTTAGATACTCATGTAATATTTGGTCACGTGACTCTGGCAAGGTGACATTGAGTTATGTTCGTTGTATCTGAAAACTCTAGGATGTGATGTCTTTACTCTTTATAGAATGTATGTATGTTCAGTTTCAGCATATGTTGGCAAACATAGTTCAGGGAGTATAATAACTTTGAAGAAAAGTTACAGAAATCAAACATCTCGTTAACTTGATAAGAGTCCAGTCAAAATATGGACCAGTTGGCTCAATTTTGAGTCTCCATGTTTATTTTTTAGGATACAATGAGCCAGATTAGGTGAATATCAGCATCGGCGTCCATTCTTACTTATTGTATGGATCAGAGCGTAATATAAATGATAACACCAAAATAAATATAAAAAATAAGAAAAATGAAAATGCGCTAAAACTCAGACTATTTTGAACGTTTTGTTTTCTACATTAACATACAAAAATATAATGTATTGATAATTAATTCATCAATTTCTTAAAAAGACCGACAACGCTAATGTCACAGTCCTGGATGAAGACGCCATTGGACGAATTCAATTCAATGAGTCGTATGTGGAAACAATTTATTTAAACTTATTAATTCCTAGATGACATCAAAAGCAGGGTTCCCGTACTTTTAGTGCGAACGCAACTGCTTAGCAACGCAATACACCAAACTTCGTGTTTATCGTCACTTTCCAAATATGGACAAGTAATTAAAGTGGAAGAAGAGGTACACATACCACACAAGAACTGGTAACATCGATTTTCTAATCTTAATCACAATGGGATGTTCGTCATTTGGTATTTCCAAAATAGGTTGGGTTACGCTCTCCAGTTATTTCTTAACTTTTCCAAACATATTCGTAATTCCTGCCAAGGTCTATCAACCAGTATCTAGACAGAGTGTGCTAAGAAAAATAAGTATTTGCTGGGCTTGGTTAACACTGGTTATTTAATAAATAAGAAATTGAATTTCTTTGGTTACGACTTGATGTTCGTCGTATTTATTGTTTTGAAAATGTTCCTTAGAATACGCTGTGTTACGTTATTAATGTTTTATTTGTTTACATAAAAACAACGAAAAAGGTCATGTTAATAAATCCATTTCTAACGACACGATCGACAGCTAGTCATTTCAGAGCCCCCCCCCCCCCCCCCCCCCCGAGACAGGGTAGAGATAATACATGAGAACGGACAATGTGACCGGTTGTTTCAAAAACGAATACATGATATCCCAAATATCATAAACGAACACAAGATATGACGAGATTTATTCGACTAGTGGAAATTTTCTGTGTTCTTAATCAATGAAGTTTTACCGTATGAAGATAAGAAAAAAATCTTTGGAACTTTCCCTGACATGCTTGATACGTTGTATGTGGATACGGAAGTATTTCTTCAGTGAAAAGTTCAGCCAATGTTATATTAAGGAATGTCATATTTACCTAGAACTTAGCTGGATCTCACAGTGACATAATCAAATAGATTAATAATAACATTCATTTGTCTTAACGTTCATTTTGACTGTATGACATACATAAGAAAACCTTACAGAATCCTTAAGTTTGTTCGTTTGCAATCACGTGACCGCCCCATACAAAATCCCGCAACTCGATAGATTTGTTGGCGATTTTAATTTTTTTTTCACGTTAACACAAACCAATATTTTTATGACATTGCATACTAGTATTTAACTATGATAGCCTGATTAAACTAGACATGTGTCCGGAAGTCAATAGGGGGCGTTCGTGTCCTCTGGTGAAAATGTTAACTGAATTTAACGGAAATCGAACTTGATCTGGTTTTATTATTACACACCTTCATGTGAAATATGAAATCAATCCATGAAATATTTCTTTAGTTATCGTTCGGAAACCAAAATTTGGTCGGACGGAAGGACAGACGTAACACTGTATGCCCTACCACCATGTCGAATGGCGGATGCATTATTAATAAACTCATCTTAAGATACCTCTGAACAAAAGTCAACTACACATAAAACCATTTATTTTCCATTTATGGCGGTAGCTGACAAGTTTCAAAACTAAATAAGTCCCTGTTTCCGTTTAAATAACAAATATACTTTAGTATAGTCATCATCACATTTGTCATGGCATCATTTAAATGCTAGCGGACTTCTAAGGTTCTTAAACTGCTATACAGCGAGAATAGTAATGTGACGTCATATTTAAAAAATGGTTACCCTCTGTTTACATTTTTACTCTTTGGTAATTTCTTTCAGATTTTTACATGCCTTTTAAATTATGCACACGGCATACACTTTTTGTTGATAGATTGTTCTGTGAGAATACAGATGTACGATATACTAAATAAAATATTACACAGTTGCCCAAATCAAAATTCATAACTAAAAACTAAATACAAATGTATCTTATATTTATATATCATTCATTTACCACTTTTGCGGGACCCTCCAAATTCAGATATCGATATTTTGTGGACAAACAATAAAGATATACATTGTCCGGAGCATATTACCCATTACCTTGTATGGATTGAAGTTTACTTAGTAAATTCTTCGAAATTAAGTAACCTAAACAAGTAGGGCGTTATCTTATCCTGAAGGAGTTTCTTAATTAACTATAACCGACTTAGTGTTGGCCCGCCCACCCGCGGCTTTTTGACACGTTAACTTATTGAGAATAAGTGGCACAGTACATAATCTAGAAGAAACTTCTTCATGAAGAAGTAACCCTTGCGGATCAGATTATAATGATGATAATGGTCATCAGGTATTGTAACAAAAGACAGTCATCGATATACATGTATGTAGCTATAGAACAAAACATAGTTCAATGTACTGTAATTACATGTATTAGAATAGCATATTATTTGATTAAATAATAGCAGCGTAGGTAAACATCAAGTCAGACGTCTCATTAAGATACGGATATAACAGCGGTCGATGACGCAAGTAAAGAAAGAAATTCTCAACTTGATAATTGGTATGCTAATGTCTGCTAAATTAATAATCTACGTACGTTGTACAGCAATGTGTGAAACAGATTTTCGATTTCTGATAAGGAGTGCGATATATGACGATAAAGCTCAATTGATGTCTATTTTGAATTAAGTGACCACAGTGCTTCTTGTTAACCAAGAGCACTGATTAGTTGATTGAGCTGTCGATGATTCGAGACCCGGACGTGACTCTTCATGACAATTTGACAGACCAGACGATATAACATGCAACGTGATTTATACCCCCAACACAAATTTATTATACGCATTGCGTTGGAGGATCGTACCATTTATTCTTGGAAGAAATGATATTGTATCATGTCGAAGTTTTCTTGCCCGCACGAAGTGCATTAATACCATATCATCTTCCTTACTGTTGCGTGTAACCGAAAAAAGTCAATTTGTCGATCACAATTATGCTTAACAAACATTTGCGAGTTCAAACATTACTGACGAATAATCTAATTCCTCTTGTTTAGCTTTCGTGGGCGATATTTGGGAAAACAGAATTACATATCAAATAAAATAATGGAGTCGACTTTCAGTGTTAACGCAAAGACAGTTCAGCTCTCAAGGGACACTGTCCGTTCTAATTACTGCAGATGACTCGCGTGATGGACTAGTAATTCAGACGATTGCGACTGAGTCCATCACATGTCAGAAATGTTTTATTTCCATATCAGACAACACTACCTTCATCTAAATAAGTTTAGAGTTGATATTGCTCTAGTCTAGGTACACACGAAAGAATACACATGACTTAATTAATCGTCGACGTTATATTGGTCTTGGTGTCGAGCTCACAAACTGTGGTCATCTTTTTAATGCCTCTCACCACCACATTGTAATGTGGCAAGATCGTAATCAGAATACATGTAATTACCTTTAGCAAGAAATATTGTAATTGCTCCACCTCTATCGGTAATGCACCAGTCCCATCGGCCTATCGTTAACTTCACGTTTCAAAATTGACACAAAACGTGGACAATCGTAATCTAAAACGTAAAGTGCTTAAAAACTCGTATTGAAGTGTATGCAAACGTATTTGACAAAAAACTTTTGCACCTTTCATGAGTTTCTCACATATAGTTGAAAACGTACAAAAACTTGAACACATCGTGAGTGGTATAACATTAAGTTAGAAGAGTCAATTTTAGATCCGTCGTAAAAAGAAAGTTAACGTGTTTTAAGCGTTCAGGCCATCAGACTGAAAGAAAGATACCCCAACGTCGAAAATACCACAAATAAAAAAACCATCATGACATATTGTTTTCCACTTATCTAGTATGAAAAACGAGATGGTTTTAAAATTTGCGAAATGTATTTAACGTGAAATAAAAGAGCTTGATGAAACTGGGACACAACGTACATGTACTTGCTAAATGTTGCTGCTTTGAAGAAACGGATCCAAACCCAATTGTATAGACAAAACAATTAAACAGAGCATTCAAACTTCTTCCTACAACATCGACATATGCTGCAGCAATATCATCAAATAATTATTGCAACATCGTCTAGCACCATTGCCCAAAGATAAGCTCAATATACTGAACAAATTTCTTCCAAATAAGGGTATAAAAGCTAGTCCAACTTACGACACGAGTATAGATTTCTCACAACACTGATTTTGAGAATGCCAGGAAAGACTGCGAATCTTAATGTCAGGTATAAATTATATCAATCGCTCCAGAATCAATGACGGTATTAAATGACTACACTGACACATGGAAAATGTATATTTACGACAGACAGAGGAACAATAATGGTTGTCTTCTTGCGATGTGTGTGGGAAGAATCGCCTCGTCGGCATTTTTATCATCACCCTGACAAACAGACTGCGCATCAACATAGGCTCTTTGCAGATGCCGAACATTTTACAGTATCAAATTCTTTTACGCCACTCAGTTATATTTTCCTTTTTTTTTATTTTCAGCTGTTAAGGTTATCAAAATAAAATACATAAGATATAAGCATAGCCCTATTATCGTTATAATGAGGTATCTTCTTCATTAAGCGATGCTGAATTTCTTACTTCTAATATTTTGCTATTCAGGATTACGTTTAACTATTTCTATTATGTTCCACTGTTTTACGTTTTTGTCCCTCTTAGTGTGTAGGTGGCGTGGTTGTGTCAACACAAATGACAGTTAACTAAAAATGTCTGACAACTATAATTGTTCAAATAACTGGAAATTCCAACTCTTGATCAATGTTTTTGATATTTGGTCAGTACGAGTGATGCTTCATTCGATTTTCAAAAGAGTTATTTTTTGTACCACGTGCAATGTGCTATGTGAACTCGTGCGTCGCGGTAAATGCTATTGGTATAAAGACAAATGAATAAACATGTCTTGTTCATGGCAATATGGTATATAGACAAATGGAGAGGCAGTTTCCGTAAAGCAGATACTGACATATCGTCTGATCCTTCAACTATCTATTTGTGAATGCATTTAAGTATAAAAGAGGTAAATAATCACCATGCTTTTCACGTTATTTGTGGACTATTTTGTTACAGCCTTATTTATTTCGGCTTTTACGACATACAGACGTTTACAACATTCAGACGTTTCTGATTACGGTAATTTGAATTCAATCTGCGTTCGTCCAAACCCATTATGCATACAATCTATCAGGTTTAGACGCTAAGCTTCCGGTATTCGACTCGGACGTAAATATTGTTATCGAAAGTGTAAAAGATTCCGAATACTTCTGTTAAGGATCTGAGGAGCTATAAAATTAATGATAAAAAATACTTTGACTATGTAATTATTTTTGGAAAACAAATTTAAATAATCCTGCAGCTAACAAGTCAACTCAGGAAAATAACAGTAAAAATCAGACTATGAGTGGATTCTATACTTACAGGAAAAAGAAGTGTGCACTTAATTAAAGGGAAGTTTTCTGAAAATGAACGAGGGTTCAGCTTTCCATAGTCGTCACACGCTCGGCGCTTTCAAATTAAGATACGGACCGAAGTACTACGTTTTCCTATATCCACAGTTAAACTAGTTCCCATTTTATGTTGCAATGCAAGTCGATGTAAGTTCAGTTTTCATGAGTACTGTCAGTTCTTTGATTTATGCTTAAAGAAGCAAACTTAGTATCAAATTGTGCAAAAATGTATTACTACTTTTAGTGACCGGTCATTGTCCTAGAAAACGTTTTCATAAGTTTAAGTATAGGTCACTATCCCCGAGACTTTTATTACACATCAGCGTCATCATAAAACTCACAGAAATATATCTACCGTGACATTTCTTATTTATTTTTCCACCATTCGGCTCGAGGCTCTAGTTTTTGTATAGAAACAATATATCTGCAGACAACAAACCAATAAGTTCTAATAGTTTTCAAACTTATTTTTATCCAGAGAAACATAATGAAAATATATATCATAACAGGACTACACACAATGCTGTATCCCCCATTGGGCAACACGTGATATTATGACAAGTACCTTATATACACCGACCACATATTTTCTTATCTTTCTTCTGCGTTTTAACAAATAATGAGACCATCTCATTACTAAGACTTGTTTTGTCCAGACGGTGGTCTCTGTCCAGGTTTTACTGTATTTCTCATCTTGCCACAATAACAATGTTTGTCAAACCTGTTTTAGCAGTCACCTCCGAATAAAGTGAATAAAGGTGATTCATTTGAAAACAAAACTATCATTGATTGTTTAGAACAAACTGACCTCTGAATAAAGACCGCCGGTCAATAAAGACAGTTCCCGTATAACTGTATTAAAATCTCTATAACACTAGGTCCTTGTTCATATTTTCTATAGTGTGTTGAATCCATATTTTACAAAAACAAATTGCAAATATATCATTAGACATTATAAAACATGTAAATACAGCGTTCCCAAGAAAAGGTATTCCAAATATATTAAGCCATCTGATTTCAAATACAAAAGTATTCCAAAAATAGAAAATGAATAAAAACATCGAATGCAAAACATTCTTAAGTCCTTAATTAGAAATATAAACACGTACCAAATAATATACTTACTATAGTATGAATTCTAAACTTGGTACAACGACCTTTCCATAATACACAGAGACCCATGTACCCACCGACTCCCTAATTCTGATGACAATAGCTTTCAGATTACATACTAGTATACCAATGTACATATCTTAAACAACATTACGAAAGCATAACAAATGAAATAAGACTAGATATCCATATAACGAGTCACTCTCATTTAAAGTACATGGGTACTGACATTTTTTCATAGAAGGAACAATATTAAGTAGATCCTGCAACAAATACAGACAATTAGGGACAACACACTTCATGTACACAAATGTACATTGTACAAGTAAGTGTTCATAACATAAACAGTCGTAAGTTAATCGTGTAATAAAGTCAATTGAAAGAAACCTGTATTAAACATATTGGCGAACGGCAAAGGAAGAAAACCAAGTGTCATAAGCGTAATTAAATGGAGAAAGCATCGATACAATGTTATATTGTTCTTTACGTTTCTGATATGAGGAACGTGATGGTTTTAAAAACAGGCATTACTCTGTGGTATTGACCTAGATAAGTTGTTCTGTGGCATAATATCTGAAATGCTATTTGAAGTTCAATGTGGTTGTATATAATAGATTATGGTGAATTTGTTAACATTTGGGGTTTATTGACTTTATTCTATTTGGTTGGTGTAGGGTATGATATTACCATGTGCTTGTGAACTATATACATGAATTTAATCATTTGTCAAATACTCATGATTGTCAATATATTATGTGTTTTACTCATATCATGTAAACATGTTATACTCTCCATAATGAAGATTGAATAAAATATACAGTCAATATCCTTTATGAAAAAGCAACTTCATAGACAAAAAAAACATAAACCAATATGCTTTTTGTAATTCGTCTACCGTTATAGTTTTTCTTGTTACAAATATAACAATCTTCAAACTAACGCTTTTGTAAATTATTGCGAACATTTCACGTACGAAATATCCCAGAAAGTGCTGATAAGCCTGCAGACATATTTCGGCTGAAAAATGACTTGAAACATTCGTAAATTCCGTTCGAGTAAACGATGGTTGAAAAATCTCCGTCTACTTGTTTAAATGATAGATTAAAATTCACACAGATACATAGAACGTCTGCCTAGAAGTACGAGAGACGAGACGCGTTGTAGCGTTAATTTGACAAGTAACGCGTGATTTATAAAGATTTAGTGAAATGTGTTGAATTTTGTGCCAAGACGTTCGTATTCAGCCCTTATACTTAAGAGCACATCTGTATTATGTCAAGAGCTGGACGAACCCCTACGTAATACACCCTTATTGGGACCCAGTGAAGTGAACTTATTACTAGTATATAGTCCTACACTACACCAATTTAAATTCATCGACATACACAAATTTAAAGTGGCATACTATTTAAGAATAAGTGAACCTTATGATAGATTAAAGTGACATTATACGCTTCATCTGTGAAACATGACATATAAAACATGTCATAGTCCTGCTAAACAAATATTCAATTAAGGGAATTATTTTTACTACATTGACCAATCAGTGTTTGTTACCATGGTCACCAGACTTAAAGGCGATCGTTTAGCTAGGTTGGACGGAACCCAAATTTATTATTTGGTACATAGTTTTCAGTACGTAGAAACCTTTAATTTGATTGGTGTTAAAATTTCCAATGTGCGTGAAAAGGACATTGGTATGGTACTCATTCTGTTAAACCCGATTATCAGATTTCTTTTTACGCTGTGGGTCAGTGAGGAACATGTCTGAAACTTCTGATCACCAGTCGTATTAAGAGCGTTTTATGATTTGCCGAGTGTAATATAAAATAATTACCTTTATAGCTGCAAAACATGTTTTTCTGATCATTTTATGTTATTTATTTACAAACACGTGTACTTCTTCACAGAACTATTCTAAACATCGAGAAAAGTTATAAAAGCATCTGATACGTACTGATCATTGTGTACTAAGGTAACTTTGTACCGATATTCACATCCACTTACATTTCCAACTTAGACGGTTTCTAAACGCTACTGACCAACATAAATTCCTAATGGTATTGTCTCTTCGAATGAAAGCCGCTTCTATATCTTTGTCAGCCAGTTTGACGACATATTTGTTTACCGGTTTGTTATTCTCACACGGCGTGAAGCTGATAGGAACCAAAGGTGACACCATTTTCGTGACATTATCCAATCTGTTAACACTGACAATAATTTAGACACTGAAATTACACAGCATCCGCGATGATAAGCCAGTACCAGATTTATCGCACGCGAAATATTGGCGCTATCAAACACGTATTCCGTACGGTATTAGGCTGTGTATATAAACAATTTACTTTATTAGAAAGTCACATAAACAACTGTAATGTTACACGGCATGTCAGACGAGACAACTTAATAGTATTCACAGAAGTTTATTCTTTCCAACATTATAAGAATACAACAGAACAATTCCCGTATACATTTTGTATATATTTACAGTAAATGACACGTACGTGTGTCCTCTGAAACTCTAAACACTGAATACAAAAGGTGAAAGTCAGAGATTGAGTTAATATAATTTGATGTAACATCTTCATTAGAAATCTATCGCGAAGAAGAATGTGTATCGCGGCCTAGGCGACAAACCCTCAACCTTCTTATCAAAGATCTTGCATACTGCAGACCAAGCCAACAACACACGCTTGTAATTATAAACTAGCGAACAACAGCAAACAGTATCGATGACCATTAATGGATCCTTCATTACCCCTAATTTGAATTCTCTTATGTAATCGAACTTTGGTGTATCAAACAGTGAACGAACAGTGTTTTTGGTTTATGACTATATCACAGGAAATGTTAATTTAATTGTGTTATACAGTTGAATCTAGTTATCTTAAATGTCTAGGGACCGTGGAAATTAGTTTGAGATAACCGAAATTTGAGATAAACAAATACTGTTTAATTATATATGTTTTAAAATTATTTGTGTACACGCACGTACAGTAGCCTTTATTCATGTATGATTACGTTTCGCTTGAATAAAACATGAGCATACGTAGAGAAGAAACAAAATAATTATGTATCTATTCATAATAATTAGTATCAACAATTAATGTCCCAACATAAAATACTTATTAAAGAAATTTGTTGTAAGAATTCGAAAAAAAACGGAGCGTCTAGCTTTACATATTTTCGGATGTGTACGCATTCCGTACATGATGTAAGATGAATGCGTTTGCTGCAACGTCGATCACGCTTTCGGAATTAATTATTTTTATCAAGCTAAGATCATAATGCAGTAATACATGTACATGTATGCGGAATGCTGGACATGTTGTCGTATTTTCAAATGAAATCTATCTATCTATGAATCTTCTTCACTATCAAACCGTTAGTGTATATCTTTAGACTTTAGCTAAATGCAAAACTAAGACGTATCGTTGATATCTTCAAGCTATTACTCCTCTATGTATTTCTTTGAAATGTGATTCTCACTTAACTAAACCCTATGGAAACTGTGCGTCAGAACTGGCAAATTCGAAATTGACTAATAGTAATCCTATTGATACTATATAAAGACGCAAAATCACGGTTAAGATGATATAACTCACATGTCATTTGTTTAAAGGCAGTATTCAAAAAAAATTTGCGAACGTTCTTTCCTATCCTGCGGTATTGATTCCACAACGGAAATTAGACATGCTAAAAATTCGTTTGGAATCAAAATAACGATTCTCTCAAACACATTTCAGGGGGGACAAGATGAATTGTACATACATTCCACAAACACATGCTTTCATAGCAGTTTAAATGTAGCTACAAGGAAATTGTGTTCAGCAGATGCACCGTCACATTTTGACAGATGCAAAGACATTATGTACAAAAACAATCTAACGCAAGTGCCAAACATTTGAATACGCTACCCTCATAATTTATACACCCTTGGCTGCATTAGGATATGTGATAAATTCGTTCGTCGGAAGACACCGATTTACCGCTTCATTTGTTTTCAAAACGGCGATGCTCGGCTAAGGATTTTTTAAGATAACGAAGTCTGGGAAGTGGATTGTTGTCATTAAAGATTTGTATAAGTTGTCCATCGCAACATTTCGTTGAATTCGTTTGAGTAAATACATAATCATGTCCAACACCTAGTGTAGAATATCTGGGAGTAGTCCCGTGATCATAGTCACGTCATTGAGACGTGGTTAAATGTAACCACAGTCACTAGCACTAGAATCGACCGAACTGTCATGAATGAGACACCTGTATGACATCATTTAATCCCTGCTCTGAACTTTTAAGACTTAAGAAATCAAAAGAATGCACTGAAGAGTATTAGCAATACCAAGAAAGGTTTATGACTTGTTAAGAGTTACTGGCACGCACTTGAAAACTATTTTGACCTTTTAAAATTTGCCAAATAGAGCCAGTTTTGTATAATCCGATAAAGGAGCACAATTTATCAACATAACATGGTATGAAACATGTTAGGTACTGACTACGTAGTTGTTGGTCCTGGTTGTAATGGTGTTTTTACGACGATGTCAATAGACAAAAATGTTAAAATTGTACACGACAAAAAATTATCACACAATTCATTATTATGGTATTGCATATTTTCCAGACAAACGTACGAGGATCATTCTATACCATGTTATATCAAACCGACATTTAATAATAATATCCATCACGATCGCCACGTCTGAATGATTCATTTACAATGCGCATATTCCCATAATATCATCATATACAATGTACTACTGAATGTAACAAATATTTCTCAAGTTATTCAACAGGCAAACTTTTCCACAAAGGCTAACATGAGGTGCTATTTTCATGTAGAATTGAATATTGATGAGATTTTTTTCAGTTCATGGGTTTATCATGAACCGTTTTTTTTTCAACATGTTTTTAGTTATATACGGCAGCCGGTTCACCTACCTAATTTTTCTGGACTGTTTTCTAACCTGAACAAATTTACCATTCTACATAGAGGCGGCAACTTCTCCAAATATGGAGGAAAATCGACATTCTTGTAAATGTCTCATAGAAGGACAAGACCTGTCGCGACCGAGATTCGGAACCGGCTTTCCAGGTTACATGTCCAGCACATGGACCACAGCCGCGGACTCATGGAATTAATGATTACTAAAGTCATTCAAACTTGTCGAAATGTGGCAATATTTGAGCGTGACTGATGGAATTAATAATTACTAAAGTCTTTCAAACTTGCCGAAATGTGGCAATATTTGAGCGTGACTGATGGAATTAATGATTACTAAAGTCATTCAAACTTTTCCGAAATGTGGCGATATTTGAGCGTGACTGATGGAATTAATAATTACTAAAGTCATTCAAACTTTTCCGAAATGTGGCAATATTTGAGCGTGACTGATGGAATTAATGATGACTAAAGTCATTCAAACTTGTCGAAATGTGGCAATATTTGAGCGTGACTGATGGAATTAATGATTACTAAAGTCATTCAAACTTGTCGAAATGAGGCAATATTTGAGCGTGATTATAAAATGCATTAGACAAATGAATTAGTTTGTCTGATGCGTTATTTGAACCACGTCCAAGTATTCTTTTGTGGTGTATCTCAGCATGGTTGGTAAGAAACCAGTCAACACATGAACACTAGTAATAAAAAACTCAGGTTGAAAATAACAACATTGCGATATAGTGATATTTCAACAGCTAAATGGTTTTAATAAAACACAGATTATTACTATATACTTAAAGCCTTGACTTAGACAGCCGTTTGCAGTCAACATTGGTTAAAACGAACCACCGGAATAAATTTAGGATTTGGTTGATTTGGTGAAAGTATAACTCTTTATGTATACTTATTCCGGTTAAGCTTGACCAAAGTGTCTGATCTCAGTAAAGAAGTCGTTAAGGTATTCAGTTTGTCTGTCACTCTCCTTTATTGTCAAGGTCGTCTAGCGTTTGGTACAACAAGGACAGCCATCTTGATTCTGGTCCACTTTTTCGTAACTTCCTATTTAACCGAGTTGTAAGATTTATGCTATGTTTATGCAATTAGGTGCAGACATAAGACCCATGTTACAGTAATGTAAAAAATATCCGACAGTAAAGTTAAAGGACACGTTAAAATTCGTATATACGGGTAAACGGTATTTATGTGCATCCGGTCTTCCCGTTACCGGATACTACGATCGAAGAGCATTAATCAGAAAAATGATTTGAACTAGCGAAGGGGGAACCAGTGAAGAAGTTAATGAACTATTGGAGTTTATAATGATCCACTTAACTGACCGGGAAACAAAGTTATATATCAGAGAATAGACTTTACTCAAGTAATCTGTTTACAAGATTTATGCTTAATTAGTGAATCTTCGAGAGTACAGTCTAGGATCTCTGATAATTGAATGACCACAAATCACTGTATCAAATGGACAGCAAAAGAAAAAGGGACAGCTTAAGTCCTAAATTAGTAGACTAATCGATGTTTATTAGCCAGGCTCGGGAAACACACCAGAAAACTATTTGCTTTGCCGGATACAATAACACTTTACAGTGAGATTTAATCCTGGTCAGGCAAGGAGTATCACTTAAGTATTATTGTTCTATTAAATACATTTATATATCTAACTCGGTTAAAGCTAAAGCTACAACATAGAACGGGAACCAGTTTAACCTATAGACATACTATGGTCATTGTATAAAAGTGATATTGTGACCATTGGCAATGAAAATTGTCCGTCTGTATACTAGTATAATTATACAGGCAAACCTGTGTTAGCGTCCGCATCCGAATATAGGCCATCCCGTGAATAAAGGCCATCCCGTGAATAAAGGCCATCCCGAAAATAAAGGCCATCCCGTGAATAAAGGCCATCCCGTGAATAAAGGACATCCCGTGAATAAAGGACATCCCGTGAATAAAGGACATTCTGTTAAAGACAGTCATTAATTATTTAGAAAAATGACCTCCAAATAAAGGCTACCTGTCAACAAACGCCATACTGTTTATTTTCCATAGGTGGCCTTTGTTCACAGGTTTGAGTGTATATATAATACTAGATCGTCGATGGGTCGATATATATTGTATAGTTAATGTTCTTATATATATGTAATCAGAAATGTTAATAATCAAAATGATAAATGTTCTTTGAATATTAACAGTAATTTTGCGGAATATTTTAAGGCTATCAATAACCAAGAATCAGCTCTTTCCAGGCAGATGAAGACGTCATGAATTTTAATGATAGGTGAATTTACATGATGAATGAATGGTTATATTATAAGAAATAAATGTAAATATAAGTGAACTTATAAATGCATGTAAATATTTAAAGAATTTAAAATCTGCCGACACCAATCAAATGATGAATGAATTGAAAAAGTATAATGTTTACAATGAGTCTCAATCAGAATTTGGACAAAATAGAAGTACTACTGACAATTTGTCAATGCTTTAAATTGTATACTGTATTTTCATTTATTTTCGTGGTTTTTACTAAAATGGCTATTTCGTGAGGACATACTTTCATGTATTATGATTTTAGAAAGAAGTGCCATATCTCTGCATTTAAATTCGTGGGGATATGATTTGTCGGATGAGCCAACCAACGAAATCCACGAAATTAAATCCCCAAGCCTTTTATTATTATGTTGTATTAGATATTATCTGGTCTAAGTTAGTAAAGTCAGGGGCTAGTTATAAACGTTTTAACACTTTAAAATGTGTTTATAATGGCTATAAAGTAACACTAGTTCTAAAAAGTCAACTGGTTACAGATTGGACGACGATTTCACATTGAGATTGACTGGAACCGTAGGGATAGATATTTTTTGACATTTTTTATCCTTTGCTACCATATTTAAAGGCCGTATGCCAAATCGCTCTCTAGCTATTGACCAGATATAGTTTTGTATTAAAGGTCACTGTGACCTTAAAAGTTTACCTCAAAATCAATAGAGGTCATAAGCAAGTAATTTCAAACATTCCACCTTAGTCTTAGGACCTTAAGTCACATCGTTCTCTAGTTACAAATCGGACAACGTTTTTGTGCTGAATGTCACTGAGGATGTGACCTTGACCTTTGACTTACTGACCTCAAAATCAGTATGGGGTCATCTAAATGTGATGGGTAAAACTCCCAACCAAGTCTGAGGACCATAAGCCAAGTCGTTCTCTAGTTCTTGATCGGACAGGATTTGGTTAAGGCCGTTACTTACAGTTGGTCGTTTACCCAGGTTTGACTCAAAATCTTGGTGCATCGCATTATTTTGGCCAATCTGTTTACACCGAATTAGAAAAATGGGAGTGGCTAATGTTGCGTTTAAAATAATTCTTCAAACCGTGCATGATAAACACTCACAATAAACAACTGAATTTTACTGAGAAACTTTGTAATCTTACCTAATCTAGTCAGGCAAAAAAACATACCAGTGCCGAAGCTGTAGAACAGTCCATTCATTAGATGGTGGGTTATTTTCGACCTAAAACACACTAAATGACTTTACTTCACAAAATGGTGCTCTGGTGTTTTTTTTTAATTTGAATCATTTTTCAAGAAGTTTAAATTAAGAGGATCTGAATCCCTGGAAATTGTCTGAAAATATCTTATATCCAAATCTGTGTATTACCTTATGCAGGTCAAATTTTACAATATGTTACAAAATTGGGAGAGGTGGGTTCAGGAAAACATTCTCTGGTGCATTAAAAAATAAGAAGATGGCTGTGCTAAAATATATAACTTTATAACTAAGCAAAACGTTACCTTGTGTATATTTACGCCAATTGAAACAGTGAATAAAATGCATGAATGTTTAATACAACGAATTAAATTGTCATAATTCAATTCAAATCAAGTTTATCAGACTCCATCTCGAAAGAGTTCATTTATCTATAATGGAAATATTGCTCCTAGTCAATTGATGCATATTTATGAATTTGAAATTATTGAAGGAAATACAAATGTATAGATAAACACATTTATTACACATGATAATATCGCAGCTAATAAAACATTATTTACCAATCTAAAAACAGTTTACACTTATATATACACAAGTAAGTAGAAAATAAAGGTTGAATACGAATTAAGAATTTAATTTTGTTAAATAAACGTATGAGCATTGGTTGGATACTGTTGAGGAGCGTCCGTAGTCGTGTGACTATTGTCACGGACGAGTAATCACTAACACATCATCGCTGTGAGTTCGAGTTCCGCCCAGGACGAAACTTGTGAGGAAGCTGTCCAGCGTCCAGCTAGCTATATACGGAGGTCGATTGCATTACCCAGGTATACGTTTGAGGTTCTCCTCTTACCGTAAAAGCTGGACAAGTCACCACAGAAACCTGTCATGATGTTGGTACGTTTATAAAGTGCGGTTTTATTTACCTGTCAAAGCTGTATACTTATACAGTCAATGATTGCATTTATGTTTAGCTTCGGTGACATATACGATAACTTCCGTTTTACCGTTATATAAACACGTTGAATGGAAGATAATAAACGAAAACTATCGACTGTGGTACGAAGCTAAAAATAATCGCATCCATCAACCGTGCAATTATTCAGCTTTGACAGGTTAATAAAATCGCACTATACCAAGTGATACAATGGGTAGATCAATTTAACAACACAAGAGGAGTCACAGTTAAGTAAGTGCTAACAAGCGATGACTCTATCATAGGTCGATTTGTAAAATTTCGTAGACATATCATAATAAGAATAGCACTATTCGAGGAAAAAAACTAATTTTTGTAAAAGAAATCTTATGTTCTAGCAATTCCCCGAAGGGATTTTATTTTTCAAGCGGATAAATATAAAGTCTGAAATACATACCACTGCCATGATTATAATGTGTTATGATGCTATCTATGTGACAGTGTGATATTTTATACATTTATTCAGTCAATACTTTATTCACTCAAGACCTTAAAATAACAACATACAGCAATCAAGATAATCCTATATAAGACCTACTCATCAAATTTTCATGTTTTCAGAGAGCGAAATTCACCTTTCAACTAATCAATATTTTATTTAAAATATTTTTACCATGATTTATCAGCCAGATGGTTACTTTCCCACCTGAAGGCTGGTTTTTGTATTGTCATTAAAATATATTGAAACATATTTTACAGTTATCATCTTTAACCCCACCGCTTACCGGAAACCCAGGGAAACAACAATATCTCAACAACACCTCCGGCAACATCTACATGAGCTAAGGTATTTCTATGGGTCCACCCCGCGAGAGTCAACTTAAAACTAGACTAGTGATTATGATAAAAAGACTGGAATGGATAATGGTATAAACGAACTGTATGATATTACTTCATTGTCATGAAGTATCATCTTGATTCATACAAATAGATTCCAATTTTTGGTAAAAATGTTTGTAAATTATTTTTCGTGATTAAAATCATAGTTTTTTATTTTTATTATTTCGTAAAATTAATTTCTATTCGTTAAAGTGTATTTCTGTCTATCCTGTGTATCTAAGGTACTACTTTTATTCATTACTGCACGCGCGCGCACACACACACATGTCAAAAGGTAGTGGGTCCGAGCATTACAATATATATTAAAATATAGCATCTCTGGTCAGAGATAAAATATGACATATTTTTTTCAGTGATCAGCTTTATGAAAATATTGAGTCCAAAATGATTTTTAACCAACCACTATCTAAAATATTTCGGTTTTACACATGGAAAGATCATCAATTAAAATGATACATGTAATAACATTTATTTGCCAAACTTTAATGCTATGACTAGGAAATATCGCCATCGCGCGAGTGCGCATAACAGCTACAACTTCCGGCAATCTACGTAAACTGATTTAATGCAGAACGAAATAAGGATTTCTTCTTATATTCGGCTATCTAAAACTTCAAAAGTCAATTATGTCATTCGTCACTCGTATATTTCTAGTTCTTTTAATGCAAAACTATTATTCGGAACAAACCGCGTCTAAAGGAATACATAAATTTTGTATACTGTCGGAACAGAGCAAAAACTAGGCCGCGAGAAAAGTACGTCAAAGTAATAAAATAATACAGCTTTGTGTTTGAATTCGTCAAGTTTGTACCCCAGTTTTTGCTTCAATCTAAAACTAATATGAGAAAACATGAAAAACTATAAAATTAGTCGAAACAAAAAGCAAAACTTATCGCGAAAACAATTCCCGAAACGAAATAAACTCGTGGAAAACTCTTCGACGTAGACGCAGAAGTTGCGTCCAAATTAAACCTGGAATAATTACTGCAGAATATATATTGATTAACTTTATTTTGGAACATTTCTTACATGGTAAGGATCAATACGCTTACAGCTTTGAAGCCACGGTCGCCGAACGTTTTCTGACGTAAGAAATTCTTTAAATTTTGTCTAAATGGTTGGGTTATTTATACGTATACATGTAGTTTTTTTAAATCAGTAGGCACTGAGGCCCTTGTAATCATACAATTACTTACATGAAATTACAAATAACGTGACAAAGACAAAGGTTAACATGAAAAATAATGATTTACGCAGATTATGGCTTGAACAAACATATGAGATATATATAAAGTTGTTTTATGAAATGGAATGCCAATGGATGAGAATAAGCTAAGTATAAAAAAGTACATTTTGCGACCTGTTATTTAGAGTGTCATCGGAATGGTAATTCAGAACAGTGGCAGAGAAGGTGTGCAGTGTTGTTTTAAATCTTTTTAAACATAGTAATTTGATAAAATACTAACTTTTCGTCAAAACAGTATAAGATATAAAGTGATTCTTAAGAAATGAAACAAATGGAAAATGGTTAAGGGCACAATTTACCAACAGCAATAATATATGAAAACATTCTTAAATAAAGCATGAGAATAAATTTAAATCATGCAAAAATTAATTGTTAAAATGTGTATTTACAAATGATGAGCGTGATGAGTATATAATATCAATATTAAACCTGTTTCATTTATGATCTTTTTAAATAATGCGACATTTGATGAAATATAATTACAACTTACCAAATATAAACATGGCTCAACAATACATTATAGATGCATTTTGACACAAGTGAATAATATGATAAGTACATAGTATTTATATTAAACCTGCTTCAATTATTATTAATCAATGTACATTTTGTAAGTACAAATTTAATAATGCAATCCATTATGTGATAAAAAATATTGGAAACTTATCAAATATAAACTTTGATTATATTTAAGGGACTCAATGAAATAAATTATGCGTCCATGAGCTTTTCTTTACAAAACATATACTAGTAGTCGTCTCACTTCGACTGAAAGCCAAGACGACATGTACGAAAGTCACTCTTTTATCTTTTATTATTCAAACTACCCCAATATATCTGTGCATCGCCCCGCATTTACGTCATAATTTGTTGCAATAATAACTTTCACGATCCCTAAGCAGCGGCGAACGTGTGTGAAGTATTGTCATAGCGGAGATGTTTCATTATTTACAAGGTTCAACTTTTTATCAATTCTCTAAATGATATCAGAATACAGAATACAGAAAAGTTCATTCTCTAAATGATATCCTGTGAGACCATCTTCATACTTCATCCGGATACCAAACATTACTTTGACAAAGTTGAATCATAGCCCGTTCTTAGACAACAGGGGTCTAACTGCAAAATACAAAGTACGAGAATATTTGTGGACGGATCGTATCTCTTAAGTACGAAAGTTTTTGTAGAAAAATTTGAGACCAAAATTCCTTTTTTTCTAGTCCTAACAACAAATTTTATTACCCCGTCGATGGAAATCGAATCTTTTCAAAACGCGTAGACAGTATAAATCCAACATTTACATTGTACTTTAATTCAAATTGCCTGTACATATTGTGTACTTGTGAGCGAAATTTAGTATGATCAAGTAAACAGTGGTTGCTTAATTCAAATCTGCTATTGTTGTGTACATGAAAAATGATGTATTGTTTACTCTCAATTTTTATGAAGATTGTATGCCTGTTCTAAACATTAAGAAAGAAAACATTATCAAAATCCCTAAAGTACATTTTGAGTATTTTAGAGGCTGTGTATTTCTTGACGAGTTGGTCACGTGACAGAAAACCAACACTGTTTTAAGTCAGGCCTAAATATGAAGTAAATAGTAACATGCACCTGTACTACTGAATTATCAAACAGTATTGTAGTTAGTGATCGAACAAAATGTCAAACCGTGCCTTTGATTAGAATTGGTAACATCCGTACATATTGTTGTCATGCGAAGCCTAGACCATATATCAAATGTGAGTGATATTGTACAGAAAGGTCATTTTTTGACAACGTTCTGCCAATTGAATTAAGCCGAATTTCGTCTGGAACAGTAAATAAGAATAAACTATAGCTTGAAGTAATCCAGATATGAATAAATCATTGTGTCGTTGCGGGTCATAGCTGGTATTCTGTCTATTGACATGTAACATAATGTCAAGACACGTTGACATGTTCCTGGTCGTCCAAACATTGCCCTCTAATCCATGTTTCATCTTGGGTTGGAAGAATCAAATTTGTCGCGGTATTTGCCCACGCAGTTATCTGCAGCTTCTGGATATTTTAAATTTATTCAATAGCCAAAATCTTATGGGGAATACCGGTCGACGTTTTCGAGGTTTAGCCTTGACTAGGATAAAGACAAATAATGGAATTAATAACAAAACAGTCACAAGGTTTGTAGGAGGAAATAAAATAAAGGATTCGCCCACATTCCCGATTTACAATACATGCAGTATAAAAACAATGCTTTGTTTACGATTACCCGACACACGCTATTAGGGCCGACCCTAAAGTTTTCTTAATAATATACTATGGAACAACATGTAGTATTTTGGAACGACTCGCGAACCACCAAAATACAAGAGGGTTGATTAGAAAACGAATCTAAAAATACATTTTGCGACCCACAAACCCAATTTTTTGTCACTATATTTTCACTACTAGTATATATTATTCTGGCCTCGTATGTTTATATCTAATAAGACATTCTTAAAAGTGCCAAAGTCTCATTGGAGCCCTTATGATAAAAGGTATTTACCACCAAAACATTGTAAAAGGATGAGTTTTTATTAGCATAGTGGGAAAAATCACTAAATTCTTTTGTAAGTCAAAGCACAAAGCTCTCTACAATTGACAGAAATAAGGAATACATGGATGCAACTTCAAATCTTTCTTTTGGGGGAATATTTTCATTTACAACTGAATGTCTTTAGATTGTGCCAGCAATCATGGTTTTTACAACATGCAAGTCCATAACATATAGTACATTCTGACTAGTTGAAATAAAGGAATTTTTATCTTTGATAATCAGAATAAGACATATTGTATTTGTTAATTAAGAGCCGGACTTTTACATCATTATAATAGAAGTCTAAACATGAGATGATATACGTATGTTGAAATTTCATGCAATGATTCAGAATTTTCAGAAGACAATACATATATGTAGTGAATAGACGTCATCTCTTCCAGATAGATTCATTTCTTGTATATCTGTATATCTTAAACAATGACAGAAAACATGAAATTTACAATCCAGCTGAGTTGTTCCATTAATGTTGTACAAACCCACGGTAAAATGTGCATGCATTTTAAATTGATTCGCACTCGTGAACCGCTTTTTATGTGTCATGTTGCAAAAACAAAAACGAATTCTCAAAATAAAAACAAGTACGGAGCGAATTCGCCAATAAAACCGCTTAGTCTGTGCTACAACCACTTTACAAATACACGATGTGTAAACGACTTCTTTTACACATGACTACACGTTGTGATACCATTCGTCTTATAAAAGACCAGTTTTTATTTGATCTTTATCAATACTAAATCTTAATAGTAAAATTCAAATATATTTTAAGATGTTATATTCGTCTAATCAAATCTCCACGGTTTCTTCCTCATAAGGTCTTAGGTAAACCCGGAAGTAATTAAGGACTAAATACATTTCTACGGAAACTACAACACTATAGTGATGGCATTGTTTGAATTGTTACCAGCATTGTAGAGAAGTCAATGAGACTGTAGTTCTCGAGTTAAGCTTGTTAGCGTTCTGAACAATGTCGGATCAATTACACAGTTAGCTTTCCAAGCGGATAAGCAAACATCCGAAGCATAACAAACTGCATGCTAACTTTACTAAAATCATTTACCGTCAACGCATTATTTGAATGACACAATCAACGCCTGAAGAGTCTGTCGGTGCCGGTGAATTTTTAAACAACATATCAAAATCATATTTGTGTCAGATCTGAGTTAACGACCATTTGTATTTAAAGTCAAACATACAATGTTCGAACATTGACCACATTGAAGCATACATTCTCGGTTAGGCCAGAAAAAAATATTCCTGTTTATGGGTACCAGAACGACCCTTTCTGGGCGCTGGCCCCTAAATTTTCTAATTCTATTTTCTAAACACACCTTGGCGAACGATTCGTTCCCAAGTAGTTTCGTACTTTGCGGTTAGATACTTTACGATCGGCACCAAAAACTTGGATCGATCTGGATAACAAGAAGTTTGTCCAGCCTTAAATCAGGCTTAAATAGGATTTAATGCGAGCAGTGTTCTAGATGTTTACAATCATACTATTACTGATAAAGGTCAGGAATGGCAGATTCTCCGTTGTTAAATGTGTCCCCGGATAATTTTTAAAATAGCCTTCCTTCACTATAACATTCATTATTATTCTCCTCTGACTTGAATTACAACAACGAATAAAAAAGATAATACATTAGACTTTCCATCCGAGTTACATACTTGTTGTTTCCATCAGTACCTTCGTCGACAGAGAACAACATGGGGATATATGTGATAAAAGAATACATTAATATTTGATTGTACTGAAAATATTTAATTGAAATCACGTCCTGTGTCACGAGGATAACAAATCGATGTAAAATCAATAAGTACGTGTTGTATAAGCCTTAATTACTTCACTATAAAACATATGATGTAAAATAAAACAAAACCATAATTATCTGCGCATACAAAAAAATGAAGCATTAATTCCCCTGATATATGCTGTAAATGTTCTCTAATTAAATCAACTAAGTGGGAACCATCTCTTAAAAATGTTGGTTTCCGGTTACGCGACCCAAACTTTCAACAATGGGTAGATGATACATAGACAGACATTTTAGTTAACATTATGATACAGAAAAACTGGAATAAAGAGCGAAAAAAGAAATTCTGTCAAAACCTGAATTGAATTGAGTCGGCAAACAGACCAGGGACAATTAACACCTGAGCCATTTCAAACTCATTCCAGCGTGCAAATTATCGTCATGTAAAAGAAATTATGTAGCAATCTCACCATCCCCTTGACATAAGTTTGAAAGTTTACGGAAAATTGTTGTCTAAAAAAAAAGAAAAAAACAACATTTTCGACTGTTTAAAAAACTGTTTACTACTGTTCGTAGGGTCAAATGTTCATGTAGTGTGCCAATTATTATTTCCAGACGTTGCAATACAGATGTGAGGGTGTCCGGGTTCGAGTGGCTGTGGTCTCCGACGAGCAATCACTAGCCAAGTACCGCAGTGCGTTCAAATCCCAACTACGAGTAAAGCCAGATTCTAGTATATTTCACACGTGAGGAGGCCCGGCCAGCTAACAGAAGGTCTAGGGTTCTACACAGATGATCGACAGATAAAGTTGTAAAATCACTCGGTTAAACTTAAGTGAAAGATATGCTTGGGAGAAGGGAGAGAGAGAAGAATGTAGGGAACGAGAGAAAGAAGTGTGGTAGAGATAGAGAGAGGAAAAAGGGAGTGGAGAGAAAGAGCGGGGGTAGGGGGTAGATTGACAGGGACAAAATTAGGACTTTGTGCACCGATTGCGTTCATTCAAGTTTCATCTACTGTGTCATTATTGAATGTATTTATGAATACGATAGTTAATCAATCACCTATGGTCGCATGACATAAGTTTGGCTATATTTCTTAAGCTATCAGAGTCTCCTGGTTTAATTTACGTTAACGTATTAAAGCAATGTAATGGAAGCTACTCGCCGTGTGATTACATTTTTATACATTGTGTAAGCAATGTGTTCATTATTAACAGCTATCGGATGCTGAAAATGGGGAAGTAAAGTTTGCCGTAGTTACTATCATTAAGCAAACGTCGCCCAAATGAAAAATTTATCGGACACTGAAACAAATGATGCAGACGGAGACAGGAGATAATACGTGATATACGATTGTGATTATTCAGCGAAATAATGGCGAATTACTGTTACAAAAGGTCAAAATGGAGAGCAATTACTTGGAGCGCGGCGTCAAGTATTTTACTACGGTTGTAGAAACATTAAAAAATAATTAAATACCCGAAGTTATGAATTAATATACTTGACGCTGTGTATGCTTAATCGATCTTTGAGTTCTGTTATAAATTCATACATCGTATGTTTACTACTCAAACATTAATAAGGATCACTTACACTATGTTCGAATAGTCCGTACATGCTATTTATTTAACATGCTCATATAATGCTTGAGTGACAAAATTATCAAATCTTAGCAAACAGTAGAGTTCTTTTCTTCTTCCCGGTAAAGTGCAGGGCCCACTCTGTGGCATTGAATTGAATAAAGAAGCAATCACTGCAAGTAATATGCACGTAGCTAGAGATTCTTAGCAAATGGTAGTAGTATACTATAGGAATCGTCAAAACTTAGAAATAAAGAATGCATTAAGACATGTGATTAACGACAACCTTTTTCATTTAACAGAATATACTTCTCTTATCTTTACTTCAAGGGATTGTAATGCGATTATAAAGGTACACAAAATATCATTCATACTAATCAATGACCCGACCCTCTGATGCATCGTTAACGATTGATCAATTATAAACTCATACACGTCCCCACCATTGGACGGAGTTAATTCTACACACGTCTGCAGAGAATGATCGGTGAGTGACCACCCAGCACGAAATACGATAGATCACGCATCTTCGACATTCGTGAAAAATGTGGTCAATACATCCGTGTCGATCATAATTATCTATCACAGTAAGACATGGTATAAGCAATTGATAAAAGAAAAGAAGCTGTCATACAGATGGCTATTCTAGTGATTTGTTGTCACCCTGTCGGTAATCTATGCTTTATGAGAATGTAGTCTGTCCAAATACCTCGGTATTAACATGTCTGCTTGCCTCTTTAGATAGGTTAATTCCACAGGACGTTTTATGTCTGTGTCAAAGTCTGAAGGTTTTAACCATCAGGTGACCAGCCATTAAGCAATTCAACTTGCAATGAACGACGTGCACTATATTATGACCAAATGGACGTTCAGTCCAAACTAGTCCCATAAAAGATATCCCAAGAAATTCCACATGCTGAAACATTTACCATTCCAATGATTATAATAGCTATTAACCAACCAACATCAAAGAGATATATCTTTAATTACTTTATTTTTTATGTAATGTTTACGCCTTCGTACGTGAGTTTGAAAGTAAATTATTTTTAGCGGCTTCTTAGAGCGTTCGTAGTGCTTTATGAATTCTGCTTATCAAATTCAAGTTTAATGTTTATTATTATTATTATGTTACGCCAATTTTCACCATATTTATATCTAGCGTTATTTAGTACGGATGGAATCCAAAAATGGAGTGGCTGTTGTCCGGCGACTCAATAATAAGAAATTTTAGACCTTTGAAAGGCAATATATGACGCCAGGTTTTGTTGCACTTTAAAAAATGTAGGAAAACATAAAATGTATATAATTATGATATAACGCTAAACGTCTTGTTTGACGACACACCTATACATTGTAGTTACGCAGCTTCTGTACAAGATCATTTTGATAGAATCTCTTCTATGTCTGCACATCTGTACAAAATGTACACATTTTTTAAGTGTCCTTTAAATTGTCGTGTTCCCCTATGGTAATATATTTTACAATCTCTGACAAAACATAAACTTTGCGGTGTTATTATACATTACAAAAAGTTTTGAATTAGTATAATTTTATAACAGAATTATCAGAAAACTGTAATCATTGTAACAAAAAATCCTTGATTATAATAATGTAGATAACATACTTGGTTTAAAGCCAGCATGGTCCAGTCAAGGAATACTTGACGCATGATGTAGAACAAATGAAGTACAAACTGTTCTATGTAGATTACTATCAAGTCTCAATGTAGTGTCATTATGTTCAAACACATCATTTGTTGATTAAACACAAGATAATCGATGCAAATTTGAAGGGAATTGAAGAATTGAAACTGACAAGGGCGTCAATAATACAACTTTAGATATTAGTTAGCTCGCAAGTATCAGTTTCTTCTAGAAAATCTATAACCGGGTTATTTAGTCGAACATAGATACTGCGTGTGATTAAGGGTAAATTTTCCCTGTAATCTCCTGATATCAATTGAATTATAAAGATGAATGCATTCAATTTTTTGTTTCGAGTTTGTGTATCAAAATTACACACTATCCACTCTCAAAAAAGGATTAATACATTTTGAACTAAAATTACACCGCCAAATGTATAAGTTTTCTGCATACAAAAAGACATTAAACACTATGCTAAAATGCAAAAGATAAAATTTCGATCTGTTTTAAGTGTATAATTTACAGATATATAAAAAGCAAATTACAATGTATAGGTTTTATTTTAGGATCATAATTTCTGTTCATAAATATTTTGTCAGAGAGTTCAGCTCTGTTCAGTGGAAAAAAACTTTAACAATAATTCGGACAATCTTTGATATGACCGTAGATTATCTATACAAACAGATTATTACATAAAATCATATAAATGAAACATGTTCAGTGTATGTTCATGTAGATTCAAATACCGCAAAAAAAATTATCTTATTCCGACAATGACTCGACATTCCTTATAATTCCTTATAGTATATATCTAAAACTGTAGAACGTATCTACTAAAACATCTGTTCTGTCGACAATGACTGGTATATGTAACCCCGCCCGATGTAAGAAACTGTATTTAGATAAAGTATGTCTAGTTACTGACGAAAGCTTTAACCGAATTTAGTTACATCTACAAGATGATGAACCGACAGACGGACGGACAGACGGACGTACGGACTGACGGAAGGGATAACTATTTTAACCCTAGCCTTATCGGCATAAGGGTGTAAAAATAAAGGCATTAATTATCAAAGTTGGTAAATGTAAGTCATGCAGCTGTGCAATCCAATTTCAACATAACCAGAAATAATTTACGAAGCAAAAAGATACCCACTCGTTAGTCAAGTTTTTAGTCAAGCCTAAACTAAGGCGACACAATATAAAATCTAATCAGTAAACAGTCTCCAATTTCAAACTCAAGCAGAAGAAATTTAAATTGTTTCATAATATGCAACTACAAACAAAATTGGAACGTGTTTTCGACCAAGTACACAAGACGTGGGTTATTGAACCCTTCAATTATATATATTTACTAAAATCGACAGCACTGCTCTCCTTCAAAATGTCCAAATCATTCTCTTGCCACACGTCATTGAAATTTAATCTATTTTTCCAGACAAATCTTTTACAGAACGCATGAAAATGATTTGTAAATCTTCAAGACATAGAAACATTTAAATCCCTGTTTCATTAGCTTATTTACGACAACTGTGAGGATTTCAATTATCTCGTTTCCGTAAAAATAGCATTCATGTTTGCAAAGTCTTCATTTCCGAAGACATTTTTATTCCATGCAATCACAATAAGACACATAAATGTATTGAAAGTCTGATTACCGGGAAGTGAAATTATGATTGACTTTATAAAGATGTTGTCATAAGACACAAATGTTTAGAAGGGTGACACGGCATCACAGTCAGTTCAATGTAAGTTAGTTTATTAAACTTTCTCTAATTTCTGCAGTGTAATCACGAATACTCGGACGATGGTTGATTTTTTAATCAATGTATTAGCAATGTCCTGAAGCAAGTTCTCATGAACTGAGACATTTCTTGAATTAAACATTTAACAAATCAAATGTATTTTTAGCAATTCTTCTCAGATATAGCCTCTAAGGACTAAATCCAGAACGTCAGTAGCGTATGATAAACATGATACAAGCAATGAAAACTAACTAGAAAATATATTTAGAAAGTTACATCAGATAAAATTACTCAATTTCTAAACAAACAAAACAGACTGAATTATTTTATAACCATTTCTCTCTTTTTTGTACAAAAACAAGGCTCATATATGCTTTTCACAGGTTTGACAAAAGTAAATATAAATCTAAACGCTACAATATTGAAAAGGAAATAAAGCACTTTACCACGAACTTTTTCATCACAACCCACAAATAAGCATAATGTGTGCGAAGAATATACAAGATAGTGTTATCATGGTATACAATATAATTCAAACACATTTGATTTATATAAGAGGCAATTAAAATTGGTGGCAGAATTGAATTATCTATGCTTCACAAGTTATTACTTTACTGTGAAATGAATGCTTAATGTTATTCATCCTCAATGTTACACACATTTCTACAATATACACAAATCCAATACATGTTATGAAATGATGATTATGAATTTGTTATTTTGAGTTATTGATTCACAGTTTTTTAGGATATATGGTGCCAAATCGTGTTTTGTACCGGTAAAAAAGACTATAAAACCATCACGACTGTCCATTTATTCATTAGAAATTGTTGTAATGCAATACGAAACTATACAAACAGTATTTATTGCCAAGTTTTGTTCATGATACAAAACCTCACGACCTATAACTAGCTATTTACCGATATATCCATCCTCTTACACTGTGAAGTTTTCAGGGGTTCAGATTTAAGTTTTCGAATGTTTTTGAAAAAATATAAGTAAATGATGATCTTGATAGTACATGTAATTAAAAAAAAAACACAATAAAAGTTTTCAAATATTGATATCTGGTAGAGAATTCAGACGGCAACACACATTGAAGGGGAGCAATCACTCATATACTATTGGGTCTAAAATGGACAAAGACATGGCAGTTTCATGAAGACGATTACAGGCAAGAATACAATTGTCATTTCAGGCGCATTTAAAAACGTCATTAAATAACAACAGAGCGCGCATTCATTTTTGTCAAAAAACTTCTCTCTCAGCTTAAGTGTTATTTGATCCAAATTTTTATCGATTAGCTTGTTCTAGACTAATCGTGACTGTTAAAGAATGTTCATTACTTCCATGCTTCAGGAAAGGGTAATATTTCCGTTCTTGGACACCATTTTGGTACTCTGCAACATTCAATGCATCAAATCAAGTTAGGTATAATTGATTTGTCCATATGAGGAGCGTGTAGACGATGAAAGTCGTCCATATATTGGTACTTTATATAGTAACACCATATGGTGTTTAAGAGTACAATGTATTTGACATGACCTATAAAATTCCATTATCTTGAGGAGACCCTGAGGGTATATCACCATTGAGATAGTTCCGGTTTTGTCTTTCTACTATTATACGGTTGTATTATTATTTCGCGTTATTGTACAAATAGTCACACTCGAGAACGGTGATGCAGGAATATCTATTCTCCATACTGCTGAACTCGCAGAAACAATAATCATAGTCTCTGTGACTTGATTATAATAAATGTCTTTCGACGTTCGTCCATTTTCTTTAAGATTACAGTTTGTGTGTTCATCATACAAAGGACAGCTGTAAATGTCGACCACAAAAATGGGGCCAATGTTCGCTCTATTGAACACTTTTATTATTACAATATTTCAGCCACAATTCCAAATAAAGGTCAGTTGTGAATAAAGGCCTAATTTTGTCTTATTGTGCTAAAATACTGATGATTGGACTTATTTTCCATCGTAAAAGATAAAAGCTGGCTTAGTGACATGATGACATGAGAGTAATCAGTGTAGCAGTAAAATATCAGTAATGTTGTTTCAGCTACATGATTTTAGAAAGGACACTGTTTCCCGACATAAAGACACCACAATGGACAAAATTGACATTAGTGATGAAATGTCGCATAGATTTAGTGTATCTATCTACATTGTTTGAATCGTAAATATCGCTAAACAACAAATATATATCGAGTACAGTATTGATCTTCATATGAACTTGACGCCTTTCAATATTTCAAGGTCGCCTTTTCAGTGTCCCCATCCCAACTACCAAGCCATGTACCGTATTAAGAAAATCCCAGGATACGGGTGAGGCGCGTGTACCGGTGCTTTACACCGAACATGATGAAGAACCAGGAAAATAAATGCCCGGATCTCAAGTTCCTCCTATTCCCTCTCTCTGGTGCGGCTCTGAAATGACCATGCATAGCTGCTGAATGGGTCTTTAAACGACAGATAAACACTAAATAAATCAGATGAACTAGAAGACATGGTTGGTAAAGCTTGTGAATATCATTTGTAATACGGCTTCTTACTGTCGGACTCGATACAAGGTTCGTAAGTACTAGCAAATATTGGACGAAGGCGATGACTCTAACAGATATTAATCAGTCACTGACCCGGTATCGAACAGCATTCACTTTACCAAACTTTTGTGTTAGTTATGGTTTTTTTTAATCATTATTTCTTACTGGATATGAATCGCAACTGTCCTAATTCAGGAAAACAGTAGGTCAGCATGTGACCCGGTTCAACCAATCAACGGCAAGTATTCTGTACAAGGAACAAGTAAGTTATTTGCAAAGCTCCCTCCGCATTTTGTATATCAACTATCTACGAATAATGACCGACAGTTACATCATATCAATTTATATAATTCTAAGTTATTCAAATGACCGTCTTGGAAGTCGGAGTTTATCAATTGTCAGTAAAGGAATTAATTGATTGCAGATAAACAACAATCCGAGACTTATTCATAAGATGTAGATCCTTTATTTCCGTTATTAAGGATAATTAATTACGTCGGCTTTGTTGTAGGATCAAGAGAGAAGGATATGCGTTGGGAAAAATAAAATCGTCTGCGTCCAGTTCGCTTATGTTGAATATGAGTGTTGCAGATATAAGCAGAAGTTCTGCATCATCGTTTAATTTCTCCCAAATGTCTGATTTGTATGACACCAAACCTTCCCCAAATAATATATTTCACAAAAAGCCTTGATTTCCATTGTATCACACCGATCTGGAACTCTACAATACAATGTATGTAATACAGAGCTCCTACACCGATATAATTATGTCGAACAATCATTTCAAAGAGCCCGTGACCATGTTAGGTGGACATCTAATGTAATACTCTTCACTGACGAGTCAATGTTTTGTTTAGACTTAACAGACAGTCGTGTCAGAGGGTGGAGTAAAAGGCGAAATGAACGATTTGTTCAGATTAATATCATTGAACACGGCTGATGTTTCGTGTTAAGACGCTTATCTTCATTAACATTGCACATATGGCGCCTGATAAAAACTGACACATTTGGCTGGCCTGCGACGTTCTCGGACCTCAATCGCATTGTCTCGTGTCTGGATTATAGTTCAGAAATTCGGGGGGAAATCCATAGTTTTAATGTTCAGTCCTTCCACAAAGTCCCACTGTCCCACTTTAAACCGTAGTTCAAGATGATTTCTGTCATACAATTATTATTGCCATGAGCATTTTCCAACTATCAGTTAGTAAGATCCTTCATTTAAGAGTTCCCATGGTTCCTTTTCGTTCACCGTCCTCAAGGATTGGATGAGTAAAAAAAAGCCCGTATTAAACTTTGAGTTGCGTACACAAAACCAAAAAAATCAGTGTGTTTTATCTCTGTAAGAGAAAAAAAACCTGATTTCACATTTGTCAACCTTTTCCTTTGGGATTTGTTGGAAGTTTGAAGTCATACGCTGGAAAACAGTTTTGTTGAAATTGCCGGCAGTAAATCCTTATGTTTCAATTGAAAATGAACTTTTCTATATCTTGCACAGAGCTGTCGGTTACCATCGAATTGCTCTAGTACAAGTACATCTACGTGATCCAATTTCCAAGATGAAAATAAACTATTCTACACATTTGAGCGTTTCTGTGTGGGTGATAGCAACATGTTTTACGCCAGACTGTTAAATAATTTATAAGTTTAGTGCATTTACTATTTGGCTCATAATTATTATCATCCACCTTCAACATATTTCCTTGAAAACAGCACAAAAATATACTTCGTATATTCTAACATAATTCATCGGTGTTTCAGTCACATGATCCAACTA
Source organism: Lutraria lutraria (assembly GCA_964023205.1). NCBI lineage: Eukaryota > Metazoa > Mollusca > Bivalvia > Venerida > Mactridae > Lutraria > Lutraria lutraria. The sequence goes on from OZ026835.1 coordinate 13,552,324, forward strand.
GTCCACTTCCGTTATAATAAAACTTCTGACGACCATATTTTGACAAATTTGAGTCATACAGAGAGACAGATAAACTTGAATATACTGTTTGAATTTAAATGTATTTGACGACTAGCGCCTCACCCAGAATTTGATTCATTAAGCCCGAGAAAAAGTATTGGTGTTTACGGTTATCCACCCGAGCCTATTTCTTGGCGTAGTTTCTAATTACAAACTCAATAACACAAACAAAATTTTAAGGATGAATCGTACGTCGTATCCACACAAAAGATGTCTAAAAAATCAAAGACTGTTTTCCATCCTACCTTCTTAATTTATTTGTAAAGTGACCCTAAACATGATCATTTTCCTTTTTTATCCTCAGTACAAATTTAAAAGTATGATGCCTAACCAACTGGGCTAACTGAGCGATAAAAGGAAGTCGTATGGGTACTTGTATATAAACTATGATATATCAAGTCGGTACATGATCTATCAAGTCGGTACATGATCTATCAAGTTGGTGTATGATCTATCAAGTCGGTACATGATCTATCAAGTCGGTACATGATCTATCAAGTCGGTACATGATCTATCAAGTTGGTACATGATCTATCAAGTTGGTACATGATCTATCAAATTGGTACATGATCTATCAAGTCGGTACATGATCTATCAAGTCGGTACATGATCTATCAAGTCGGTACATGATCTATCAAGTCGGTACATGATCTATTAAGTCGGTATACTGTTTAGAAAGTCTCAAGTTCTTAGATTTCATTAGATGGCTAAAGTTTGATCTTACAGCTTGTGAACCTGCGCTCAAACACACAACTAGCAGATAGGAAACTTCGTTCAAAGTTCAATAAATATTACGGAAAAGAGATTGGCGTATTTTCTCTCGTTCCGAAGATGAGTAACTCGTAAGTCCTAGTTAACCCAAGCTGACATTTCAATAAATATGTCAGGGGTCTCAGGACGTTGAACGTAATCAGGTCCGCATAATCAAAATCCTATGGAAAATTGTGGTCATGAATTGTTGTTTATAATCTCTGATGTATCATCAGTTCACGGCCCCTTCTTGTCATTTGTCAAATACAATGTAATTTAACCAAACACGCGCACTCGTAAAAAGGGTGATTGAAAATAAAACTGATAAAGTGTCGTGAAAAAACCTCTGGGTTTTTGGAAAGTTTTATTCAATCGATAATTTGATTATTTTAAACAGAGGTGTTTACTATGAAAGTACTCTTGGAAACTTGACTTACATAGACTTGCACTGCTACATGGAACGGGAACCAGTTTAACAATTGCGTGGAGGATGTAGAAAAAACGTAGCACTTTTATCAGCATGAAATTCATGCGCATCGAGCGAGTGACGGCTTTGGAAAGCTTAACTATCGTTCATTTGATTGAATATTGCCCCTAAGCACCAAGCGAATTCACCTCGTGTAATTTGATAACGCACTTCTTAGACGACCATCAAAAGATACATTGTCACCGTTAGTCCAATATCTTTGCTAATTAAATAAACACGAGATACGCTTTCAGATGCTACAAACACGACTAGGAGTAAAACGGAACAAATAACATAATATAAACACCTGCTTCCGTTCTGGCCTCCTTGGGACAGAAATAAAAGCTACGGCTAAGGTAATTACTGGAGCGAATCGCTAAAGGTGGTAGGACTCGAATCGCTGTCACTAATGTGACAATAGCAACAGTTATTGAGCCAAACACCGTCACACCGGAACTCAAATTGGGTAAGGATTGTATATTGTTTGTGTTCTATCGTGTATGGTTACAAGTGATGATCAATTATTTATAAATACCGACTTTGTTATTAAACTAATGAATTCTTCAGTGAACACTTTATTTACCGAACTATTTGGTACCATGTTCGAATTACTAGTATTATGTTTGTTGCTGTTGCGTGTGTACTTATTGTTTGTATTCGGCATTATTCAACCATCCCGGTTCATACGACCATGTACAACTTGAGTTGCTGATATATATAATACATTATGAGATAACGCTATGCTAAGCCTTTAGTCAAAACAAATCTTTTTTTTTCGGGCTGGTGATTTTTTTCCAAATTACGCCAGAGGTAAACAATCTATTTTCAATAACCCATTTATACTTTGGGCCTGGGTTTTATAAGTACACATTGTTAAGTCATACCTTTAATAGCTCCTTTGATTTATTTTATCAAATATTTAAACATTTGATCAGAACTCGAAATAATCAAAGCCATAACAGACATTGTATTTGTGCCAACATGAAAAATGCACGGTTGAAGCCATATTGCATACTTGCGACATATCGGAAATTAATTGGATCGTTTTCAAAATATTTGCATTTTCTATTACAGCAATTCGCTCGTGATTATGTCAAACGAATGGCATTCGTTGATTTATCTTTTTCTAATCATTCGTGTCTGTTTGTTGGTGATTTTTAGGTACAGCCAATGCAAAGTTAATGGCCACACGCACATAAATGCAACCTGTGACTAGCGATCACTATAAAGCACACATGATTGTTACAAAATTGACCAAATAAACCCCTAAATATAGCAATATTTCTCCTCTACCTTCGTTGGCCGTTGTTCCATGTCTTAGCTGAACATTAGTGTTCAATCATAAGCATTGCATTACAATTTTGATCTTCGTATGATTAATCATGTACAATCAAACCTTGGGAGATTCAAAATGTGTCCTTTATTGAGAATGACCTTCATTCATACAGTGGTCTATATGTTTATTCGGAGGTGGCCGCTGACACAGGTTTAACTGTATATTAAAAAATATTAAATGTTTATTAATGATAAATAATGCAAATCATTCTTAAGGCTGATCTTCACCACGCCCATAGTCTGTTTTTTTTAGTTTATTGCCTGTTTTAAAGCGTATTTCAGTTATATTCAACAACTCGATAATAATACCACTTTCTGTTATTAATGATGTAGACAGTTCACTAAAGGAGTTTTTTTCAAGGCCTGGATTCGGTTCCCCTGTCAAACAGTTATTCATACTTTCTGAACTATTCATTTCGTATGCAAGAAAAGTTCAAGAAAGAATAATGTGTTCATGAATTCTATTTGATGAGGTAAAAAACCCGTATTCCAAAAATTGCCAACCCAAAACGAAACTCTTGAATCACTGATGGCTTTATGCATAATGACTTTCACCAAACTATCACAAAAACACGTGCCGCTTGCCAATGCTTCAAATTAACCAACCCCGTTGTCCCCTGGCTGGACAATCTCAGTATTGATATCAGCGAATGTTTTATAGATTGTTTGATGGGGGGGGGTCTAAAAAATCATATTCGTCTCTCAAACACAATCATGCACAAATGTTATGCAGTTGTATTCTTTGAACGAAAACTCCACTGATAAGAAATGAATTAACCACAAATAATTCAACCCGATTCAACTACATCTATGATATGAAGTGAAAAAAAGAGAACGCGACACTGCATCATGTAGCGTGAGATCACGCTATGACATTTGTACAAGTTTTTTTAAAAATCCGTAACTTCTAAAAGTGAATGTAGGGAACATCGTAATATTTCATCTCTTACCAGGGTGAAAATCTGTAGTAATGAGCACCCCTTGTAAATTTTGTTCTATCTTCACAGCAAGGTACCAATTCTTAAAAAAGGTAATTTAAAAATGAAAATACATCTGTTTGATTCTTATAACGAGAAATGAATGTGATTGCCATGAACAATAGGTGTTATTTACGTGTTATATTTTTGGAAAGCATCTATCATCTCGACGGCTGATATGTATGGCAATTATATAATAATCAGGATGTACACTGTGCGAATAACTCCTCATTATACACCACTTAGATATATCATTCTTGTGTGAGGACAAGAAAAAGAAGTCAATCATGTATAGCTAGGTAGGTATTCCAACTGTGTATTTGTTCCTTGATATGCAATTAAAACAACACCAAACGTCTGAAGAGCAGGTAATAATAGAATATACAGAATTCGTAATGAATCAAAGCGCTGAAAGCACTGAGGTATTCACTGCTGATTGAATGTTTTATGTGCTTGAATCCAACTCTTCGTGACTTTAAGACATTGATATCAATAAATCAAGTTAGGTCAGTAGTTTGTAGTATTGTCAATACTATACAGGTATGGCAAATTCCCTTCAGCATGATTGTGTTCAAGGCAATATAAATTTGACTTTCAAATTCTAATTCGAATGCACATGTCTTTCTTGCAATGAGAAATACTGTGAACAAGTATTCTTCTGTATTTAAATCCTGTAAGCTCAGGGGGGGCGGGGGTATATACTAAAAGGAACCCATCACTAATATATTACAGTCAATATATACCCATTAAACCATATACCTTATAAACTAATTGTAAAATAAAATTAATTCACTCCGGAATTGGACGATTAAGAGTTCGAATCTAGAATCCGTTAACGTAGTTTGTAGGCGTGTTTAGCTTTAAGGTACGTACGTTTTCTGGCTGACTTTTCTGGACAACGCTGAACCGAGACAAAAAACACAAGAATCTGGACGTAAATATGCACGAATCAGATATATCGTAAATCAAGTTGTCCGGGCTTTTTGAATGGGAGACACTCATATGAACAAAAACTTCAAAACAAAGAAAACGATGATACCACTGTAGTAACATGTTTCTCTGAATTTCAATTATTTTCTAATCTTACATAATGACCCTATCAATAATTTGTCACGTCTATGGAAAACAAAGAATTAGCTAGAATTAAGGAAGAATTAGGATGCCATATTGTGTTAATCACTTCTTTGGAGCGGGAAGATGTCTAGAAAATTTATAGACCGAGCAGTGTAAATCATAATTCATGCTTAAGAGCCTTTGAAATCAGACACCGTGATGTTTTTTTCACCGGGGATTAACGTCGCACCTACACGCAGGATAATTTGGCCCTTTTTCCAGTCCTAACAAAAAATAATAAAGCCTAATAAAGCGTTATTTCTTTGAGAGTAACCTTAGATGATTCAATTTAATTTTACGATACATTCTTTAAATGCAAGAGTTGTTTGCCCTTGTTGAACAATGGAAAAATATATTTTCTGTAGATATTACTAGGTGACCTCCATTTTTTATATCAAATTAATTGATAGTATCATTGCATCTTTTTACCATGAGTTTTCTTTGAAATTGATGTTCTTCTCTTTTCAAAAGATCCGACTTCGATGCGAAATTAAAGGGAAACAACTCCAAGGAATGTCATTTTTTAAACATAAAATCTCATAGTAAATCATTTTCTACCATAGATGCCTATTAAACTTTATATGTTTCCAAAATCTGTCATCTCCATTTTGAGCTAGTAATATTGGGCATTTGGTATGTTATAACCTAAAGAAGAAGCAACATCAGCAATGGCTGGTTTCAGACTTTAATAGCCGGGACAGTCCCAGGTGTATTACAGTCGTGCTAGTTTCATTCAGTAGAACAAATTGGACTGACTACTCACGGAATTAGTATCCTCAGAAAACATCTGTACCACTCTATTCTAATACAATTCATGCAAAAATGCATTAACGTAAACCTGTGTAATGGTGCTCCGTGAATGAAGACGGTCATATGAAAAGCGGATAATCTTAGCAACCATTTGTCGTTATGGTAAAAATATGAATCCTCAGAATGACATTAAAGATTCGCGAAACATGTTGCAATATCAAGATGTCATGGTAAACTATGAACAAGGTCAAATGTTGTTATATTTGAATAGTAAATTGATTATCTAGGTCAGCTGCTGTTATATTTGAATAATAAGTTAATCATCAAATGAGTATTGCTGATTTTAGTATATCAGTAACGTTCAATATGATTTTATCTCATAAGGTCATTATTCAGTTATTTATTTAATAAATTCAGTTTAATCATTCAATGTTACAGAAAACTGATGCACTCGTACCAGTGTTTAATATCATTATGTAATACTAATAACGAAGGCACTTTCATTCTGGAAAGCTAGTAGAGAATTTGAAGACAAAGGAATTACTAGCATTTATAATTAAAATATTAATTACCATTAATTAAAAGTTTAAATTATTATTATTTTATTATTATCATTGATTAACATTATTAATTATTATTGTTAATAAGCATTATTATTAATGATTGTTATTAATTAGTCATTTTTATTAATGATCATTATTATTCAAGAAATAAATCATGTTTAAAGCATGTACAATGACAACATGAGAACACATGATTAAAACATGACCTGAAAGTAGGACAGTTTATCAATCAAATTCTGTATTACATTTTAAAATTTTAAGCATTCATTACAAATGCGAAATGTAAATATGTGGACATGTCTGCATTCAGATATCGGTCTCTCAAACTTTCAATTATAAAAAGTTTGATAATGTCGTACCACGGCCAAGGTCGTTGACTTGAACTACTTGTTCCAATTGCACAAACTTTTTTTTTTTAAATTCTTATAGGATGCTAAATCATCTTGGAAAACATATAGTTGTTTTACTCAGTTAAAACTTAACAGGTCATCAATGCCAAACATATTGGAAACAAGGAATCAAATTGGTTTCTTTATCCTATGATGTTAATAAAACCATTTGTGGCATCGATTTTCTGAAACAAGTGATAAATTTTGTATTAAATTATATAAGATAAACTTTCGTAATATTTAACACTGAGTATCGGACAATTTGAAATAATGGTTTAAAAAATAATGCCTTTAAGTCTCAGAAGAGTCGAGAATCTAAATTGATCAGAGAAGGAAACACGTTGAAATTTGATGATATTTTGACAAATGTAACACCGTCTGGCATTTCGTTAGACAAGATAATCTTGTCTGAGACATTTATCGAGGTTAAAGAAGGTACCAGTCATGAACTGAACTAAACCTAACTTGTAAAGGGGTTAAGATAGGGTAAATTCACTCAGATCACTTGCAGGGTATTCAACTTTTAATCCCGTAGTATATGAGAAATAACATGTAAATGCGACATCAAAATCAATGAATCTTGTTTTGTAGGATTCACATGTCTTATAAAGCAACACTGTTTATGTCATGTTTTATCCGGTATTAAACCACATTGCCCAAGTAAACAAATATATATATATATATATATGTACATGTAGTTTATCTCTTTTAAAGAAAGAAAGTTTTTCCTATTAATAAACAAGTAATTCAAGTCCTAAAGAAAGATCGCTAACCTTAAAAAGTTCTCTTTTGATGTTTTATGATTCAAATTCTTCTAGAAAAGGAACCCGATACATGTTCCCAAAACCAGAAAAGGGCTGTAAGGGAATTCCCTTTGGTTCGTATTGACCGCTGTATTGTAGTGTTTCGTTAAAATATTATGTAGTTTGTATTACGGACCGGTCTCAAAATAAAGAAGTTCCGGACCGAGATGAGGTACGGACCCGGCTAGATGGTTTAAACTATGTTTAGACATGTACATACATTCTGAGGCAGACATCTTCTGGCGTCTTGATTTAAAGGTGCTGCTTACAGAGTAAACAAAGAACAGAATAACAATAGATCTAATTATTGAATATTGGAAGGTAACATAGAAACGCGGAATCGGTCAACTGTGGCAGTACATTACAGTGATGATGACGAAAAGAGACGCTTAAGAAGAAATTACGAACAAAACATTACCAAAGTTAAGGAGACACTTTATACAAACCAACATGTTGTGTTTGTGGTAATCAATCATTTTATTATCGCGGGAACGTGTCAAGATTATTTAGAGTAAGCCATACAAACACACGGCACGTTGATTAACATAGTATAAAGTACAAATGCGGTTTACAAATGTACAGATAGCATTTGATTAACATGTATTTAAAATATACATTGTAACTAATCATATGTCGTAATTCGATCATTTAGTTAGTTAGTTTGACGAAACATTAAAGTGCATTAAGCTACATTTGACAAGAAATACTACATACGTTTCAAATAGTGTAAAATCACATTATTTTCATAAGCTAATAGTGTTTTCTCAAGAGAGTTTTAGCCAAAATTATTTCTGTAATTTAAGAAACACGAATGTAACAAGTTATCAGAATAAAGTGTTCCCTGACGCATGCAATGTATTCCTCTGTTTAAATGGTTCAAGCAACGTTTACTAAATTTAAACATGCCCCGCTCGTTTTCACCCCAAGAAATATAAACACTAAGATAATATTACCTTGGAGAGAGAAAAACTATGCCTGATTACAAATTGGAAATGTTTGATTTTATTGATTTGTTTATAGTTATTCATCAAAATGTACAGCTCACTTCCAATATTTAGGTACTTAGGTATGCTTCTTAACACATACAAACAACTTTTCAGAAAATAATAGGACTGTCAGACATAGCTTTATACACTTTACATATTACACAAGATATCGCCATCTTTAAAATAAACATTGGTTGGCAGTTACGCGTCCCACTCATTTAAAATCCCCACCACCGAAAAAGATTGTTCAGCGATTTTGGACATAAAAAGTCGTTCTTTATTCAGACTCGTCGTTTTCAGAACATGCATATTATGTAACAAAAATGCCTACCTATCTACTGTTTAAAGTTTAGATCGCGTAACTACAAAAACGAACATTTGAAGGATTGCCAATGGTTTCGTTATTTTTTAATATTTAGAAAATGATCAAATGTGCGATCTAATAAAATAGAATAGAATCAGTTGACATTAAAGGTATTATGTTTTTATGCTATAATAAACTAAGTGTAAAACCCGAATGAAGGACAATTGTCCTTAAAAAAATCTTCTTTTTCTCTCCCTTTGATAATACAGGTTAGGCTATATGAAAATGATGCTAGGAATTTATAAAAACATCTCGAGAACATTATGATCTAGCCCACTTAGAGTTACCCATTACAATAAGATAATATAAGAGAATAATTATATGCCCTTCAAAGTATAGGTGCCAAATAAAACAATTCGTTATTAATTGCTCATTATCATTTTAAGAGATTATTTTTCGTATTTTAGCCAGCCATGCTTTGACAGTAATTTCTTCTTACGACTGATGTTGTGTGTTTGTCTGTAATTGTCCGTGTTGTATAGGTTTGAAATATATCATGAAAGAGAATATAGATGCAAATTTTAACTACATGTATGTTGTTTTTATTTCTTTTTTTTAGGGGGGGGGGGGGGGGGGGGGTATCTTTTTATTATCCAGATATGCATATGATTACATTTACGCATTGTAAACACAAAACTATTAAATGAACTTGTAACCAGAGTTCTTATTCATGATCAAGTAATACTTATATCTATGTACAGTATATAAAAAGCACAATTAAAGAGTTTATTAAACTTCTACTTAAATTGACTTTCACTTGTCGGGTGAATCGACCGCCCTGTATAACTGAAAGTTGCTGAAAAAAACGGCGTTAAACACAAATACATAAATAAACAGAAAAAATATTTATGGAAACATGACGTCTCACATTAAGTTTGAAACTTGAATTTTGTAAAAAAAGAAATGTTAACGGGAAGAGTCCGAACTCCTCACACCGGTTACGTCACGCTTTGCTAATATAAGGTACTGATCAAGGGAGGTAACCGCTGCGGGGAGTTTGGGAAGAGCCATGACTAAATTTTAGAACTTATGGCTCAGCCCTTTTTCTTTTTATTGCAAATATTTATTCTACGTAATGTTATGTAACTATGTAATATAAAGGACTAAACGCAATAGAAAATATTCTAACGAAAGACATCTAAGTAATCGTGCTTGAAAGAACACAGTTCATATAATGTGTCTAATACCGAATGGGCTTAGATTTGTTTAAAGTGTCGAAATTAAAATAATGACAGAGGAGAATGACAAATCGGTTTATTGTTATTAGCGTGTTTATTAAAATGTCAAGTGTTTTAAAGCTGCAAAGAGATGGGGGCTGTTTAAACTTTATGTTGAAGCATTTCAGCAAAATTTTAAGATATTTAGACTATCAAACTTAACCGGTGGGAGGCAGGATTGTTGACAAGGAGGTGTCGGATACGGAGGTGTCTGTGATAATATGTCTGAATCTTAAGAACTTTATTGTAACTTTACGCATGACTCGGATTCCCGACTCATATGGGAACATTTCCAATTTCTGAAAATCAAAGGCTCGGGGATATAATATATTTACAGTATAGTGGGACCCTTCTAATCTGAACTAGATTGGACTGACAAATATGTTCGGAATAGAGAGGATTTCGTATACGAAAGGTTTCGGATTGCAAGGTCTTTTAGTATCAAATATATCATATGAATATCGGGACCAGTTGATATGTTCGGTTAAGAGAGGATTCCGGATAAGAAAGGTTTGGATTATGGAGGTTTGACTGTATTCCTAAAATCATTGTTAGCCCAACAAAATAGTTTTTATCTTGTCAGAGCATGATCGAATTAAGAAGTTCTTCAGATACAAGATTATTTCTGTTTTATTGTACATAAACTAAATCATGTGTTAATTGCAGCAAACTCATAAACAATTATTTGGGAAACAAACGTTTACAATTGTCATATTGGAATGTCTAATTAAGTCGCTTTAGTATGTTAAATAATCTGTCCATACACTCTGGGTTAACAATGCGCCTATAATGAAATTTATTAGGTTACAATAATACATCTCATGATTTACATCTATTTAGGATGAATATGTATGTACCTATTTTTATATTCACAGCATTGTGTCTTGCGGTTTTTGCAAGTCGTAGAAACAAGCTGCATTTCAAGAAAAAATATATAAAGCATGAAATCATGACCGTTCTGACATTGTGCAATCCTAGGATGGAAGAAGTGTGACTTTTTGCAATAAAATTACATATTAAAACCATATCTGAAGACATTAAATCTGACATTAATTAGAAAGTTATTTTATAAATCATCATAATTCTTATTTCAAATGACAACTTTACATAATATATCGTCACTGAATAAACGAACAATAAATCGTTAACTTAATGCTTTTTAAGTGCACGTAATAAAGAGAACAGTAACATGCATTTTCATTGTTGTTAGCACTAGAATACTGGTGAAAGTATATAATAGTTGTTGGTGATGACGATGATGATGATAATGTTGAGAGTGATGGCAATGATGATGACGAAGATGATTTTGATAAAGGTGATTATGATGTTAATGATGATTACGATAATGGTGATATTGATGATGTTGTTTCTGCTGTTGTTGTTGCCCCTACTAAAACTGCTAGTGACTATTATTACATGTATAATAAAAAATAATGATATAAATATTGTACAAATGCCAATAGTGCAAGTCCGTCTTCAGTTCCAGAAAAAAAAACATTAAGTCTGTTTTAATTACTCTAACCCAATAAAGCACCGATCTAAACCTTAAAGTAGTTTAAATCCAGATCAATACAGTATCGATAAATGTAACACAGTACAAGAGGACACGTTTCTGCCTTCGTGTGCCTACAAAGTATTCAGAACATTTCTCTTTTATAGACATCTAATGTAATTCTAATTTATTATACATGAGTTTGCCATATTGAGAATCAGCTGTAGTTATTCTTGGACCATTTGTTCCATTAGGATATGTATCGGTACTAATATTCAGCCGAAGAAAGCTGTGAATAGATTATTGGCTGGTCACTGATCAGTAAATAGCTGTTAGAATGAGCTAGCAGTAATCTATGATTAACGCCAACAAATAATTACTCGCAATTTGGCACCCAGACAACAGCAAAAAAAGTATACCGATTAAACATACTAATATAATCATACACAACGCGAATAAGAAAATCTGCACTGAATCTAAAAGAAAGTGACTGTATACATTAAATTCCCTGCTTGAAATCATGTTGGAAATAATGAAAATATTAGCAATTAGTGTCATTCAATTATGTCAATACATACCTCGAAGGTAAGCTGTTGTTATTTGAATTAAAGAATACATTTCGATTAGGGACGAAAATGAAAATACATATATACATCACTATTGTTGAGTTTTATTTTAAATGTGGATGAAATTAATATTATGACAAATAATATGAGACAGGAAAAGTTAAAGTCGAATCACGTGATCGAAGACCTTCAGTAATCGCGACATACCATGTGACTAGATGGCGCTGTAGGTTATACAAAATATATTCTTTCAACATGAGAAACGTTTACTCAATTGTATCTTGCTTCCGTGGATAATAGAGTTTTCTATTGCTTTAACATTCAATTGGGCGTGCCGTACTTAATTGAGTAAATTATATGTTTATTACAAAGCCAAACAATGCTTTCCTCGGCATGTTAAATGATAAGCATGCGCACTATGTATAAAATGAATAGCGTTAATAAAAGATGTTGTACCATTTGTTTCACATCATAAAAGTATGAGTTTATTTATAAATATTTCCACAGCACTTTCATATTATTTGTATTACGTTTTTAATGATCAAAAGAGAATAATTTCAGCGCGAATGTTCGCCCAGATAGATAAATACCCAGGTATATAACAATTAATAATTATTAATAACATGACAAGAGGTATGTAATTAAAATATTTATTCTGCATATTGTGATAAAACGCTTCAATATACAAATTAGGCTACGATTTCTTTCCAGGAAACGTTCATTATCTAGAAATTAATTTACGACAATTTCAATTCCTTTGAACCGTTTTTCACAAGGTATATTTAGTTCATACACGTAATATACTCAAATGAAGCTATATGTTTGTAATAGCAATATGACACGAATTAACTTAATATACAATAAAACATACGAACGAGGCCACCCTGGTAAATACGACATTTGGCCTTTATTCGGAGATTATTTGTTCTAAAGTGTTTTAGAGGAATGATCTTAATTCATAGGGTGGCCATTATTCTGATGTGTTGTATATTTGTTTATTATTTACTTTCGATCATGTTTGAAAGTTTACCGGTCAATAAGAAAAACTTTACCTTGTTTTCATATCCGATAAGTACATATACCAGTTATTATTTATAATATTAAAACTTAATGAAACAAGATAAGTAAAACTTCAATCCGTTGAACAGATGAAGAAAACTCATGGATTCGATTCGAAGGTATGATATTATAAACTAGTATTGTATAACGGTTTTAAACGCTTTTCAATATTTCTCAACCGCATGATCGCAAACATCTGTTTGAGATATCAACAATAGAAGCTCAGTGTCAGTACTTTACATAAAACAAAGAATCTGGAATATCGTTGGAATAGAGTGTTTTCTGTAACATGTACTACATCGTAAAATATTATATAGCTCTGACATGTATACTACTTCCTAACATATTATATAGCTTTGACATGTATACTACTGCCTAACATATTATATTATATAGCTCCCACATATATACTACTTCCTAACATATTATATAGCTCTGACATGTATACTACTGCCCAACATCTTATATAGCTCTGACATGTATACTACTGCCCAACATATTATATAGCTCTGACATGTATACTACTGCCCAACATATTATATAGCTCTGACATGTATACTACTGCCTAACATCTTATATAGCTCTGACATGTATACTACTGCCCAACATATTATATAGCTCTGACATGTATACTACTGCCCAACATATTATATAGCTCTGACATGTATACTACTGCCCAACATATTATATAGCTCTGACATGTATACTACTGCCCAACATATTATATAGCTCTGACATGTATACTACTGCCCAACATATTATATAGCTCTGACATGTATACTACTGCCCAACATATTATATAGCTCTGACATGTATACTACTGCCTAACATCTTATATAGCTCTGACATGTATACTACTGCCTAACATATTGTAAAGCACTGATATGTATACTACTTCCTAACATATTGTATAGCTCTGACATGTACTACTTCCTAACATATTATATAGCTCTGACATGTACTACTTCCTAACATATTATATAGCTCTGACATGTACTACTTCCTAACATTTTATATAGCTCTGACATGTACTACTTCCTAACATTTTATATAGCTCTGACATGTACTACTTCCTAACATTTTATATAGCTCTGACATGTACTACTTCCTAACATTTTATATAGCTCTGACATGTACTACTTCCTAACATTTTATATAGCTCTGATATGTACTACTTCCTAACATTTTATATAGCTCTGATATGTACTACTTCCTAACATATTATATAGCTCTGATATGTACTACTTCCTAACATATTATATAGCTCTGACATGTATACAACTTCCTAACATTTTATATAGCTCTGACATGTACTACTTCCTAACATATTATATAGCTCTGACATGTACTACTTCCTAACATTTTATATAGCTCTGACATGTACTACTTCCTAACATTTTATATAGCTCTGACATGTACTACTTCCTAACATTTTATATAGCTCTGACATGTACTACTTCCTAACATTTTATATAGCTCTGACATGTACTACTTCCTAACATTTTATATAGCTCTGATATGTACTACTTCCTAACATTTTATATAGCTCTGACATGTACTACTTCCTAACATTTTATATAGCTCTGACATGTACTACTTCCTAACATTTTATATAGCTCTGACATGTACTACTTCCTAACATTTTATATAGCTCTGACATGTACTACTTCCTAACATTTTATATAGCTCTGATATGTACTACTTCCTAACATTTTATATAGCTCTGACATGTAATACTTCCTAACATATTATATAGCTCTGACATGTACTACTTCCTAACATTTTATATAGCTCTGATATGTAATACTTCCTAACATATTATATAGCTCTTACATGTAATACTTCCTAACATTTTATATAGCTCTTACATGTAATACTTCCTAACATATTATATAGCTCTGACATGTACTACTTCCTAACATTTTATATAGCTCTGGCATGTACTACTTCCTAACATATTATATAGCTCTGACATGTACTACTTCCTAACATATTATATAGCTCTGACATGTACTACTTCCTAACATTTTATATAGCTCTGGCATGTACTACTTCCTAACATATTATATAGCTCTGACATGTACTACTTCCTAACATTTTATATAGCTCTGACATGTACTACTTCCTAACATTTTATATAGCTCTGATATGTACTACTTCCTAACATATTATATAGCTCTGGCATGTACTACTTCCTAACATTTTATATAGCTCTGGCATGTACTACTTCCTAACATTTTATATAGCTCTGACATGTACTACTTCCTAACATATTATATAGCTCTGATATGTACTACTTCCTAACATATTATATAGCTCTGGCATGTACTACTTCCTAACATTTTATATAGCTCTGGCATGTACTACTTCCTAACATTTTATATAGCTCTGGCATGTACTACTTCCTAACATATTATATAGCTCTGACATGTACTACTTCCTAATATTTTATATAGCTCTGGCATGTACTACTTCCTAACATATTATATAGCTCTGGCATGTACTACTTCCTAACATTTTATATAGCTCTGACATGTACTACTTCCTAACATTTTATATAGCTCTGGCATGTACTACTTCCTAACATATTATATAGCTCTGACATGTACTACTTCCTAACATTTTATATAGCTCTGACATGTACTACTTCCTAACATTTTATATAGCTCTGACATGTACTACTTCCTAACACTTTATATAGCTCTGACATGTACTACTTCCTAACATTTTATATAGCTCTGACATGTACTACTTCCTAACACTTTATATAGCTCTGACATGTACTACTTCCTAACATTTTATATAGCTTTGAAATGTACACTACTTCCTAACATTTTATAAAGCTCTGACATGTATAATACTTCAATAACAGTCTATGTAGCAGTAAAGGGCAGGTAATCCAGACTATATAATAACGCAAGGCGAAATCATTCGGTTATGTTCTAAGAGAATCGGTCGATTTAGAGTTCAACAACATCCAATTAAGTCAGTAATATTCTATAATGTTTCATTCATTAGACTAAATGTCCGCAAATTGCATATTTATAGTTTCTTTGTGAGATTAATTACTTTCGGCACGTGAATGAAAATAAATGTCACAAAATAACCAGACAAATTACATCAAGATGATCGCTGCTATCATATGCCGAATAGGTGATACCACGTGCATCATTTGACCTGGTTGTGAGGTGGGACTTAACACGTACAATCAAAAGTACATTTTGTATTAACAAACGTCACACATGTTTTCATATTGTCAATTGCACAAACGAGAATTTTCCCAAAATTAAAGATTGTTTTGTTAATTCACATTATCTACATGTTAAGCCAGTATTTGAATAATTAACGTGGACTGAAATCGATCCCCGACAATGGGTCATAAAACCTGTACTTTGTGGGTTCAGCCTATTTCTCTTTCAAATATTTATATATTTGACACCATTGGGCAGCATCTGATCATTAGTGTACAGTGATTTTTGTCGCTGTGACCTAATGTCGCATCAATAGTTAGGGTCGTCTTGCGATATTTTTCAGCTAGAGCGGTGTATGATATACAACTCGCTAGAACTACATACTTTCAGTAAGCTAGCCGTGAAATTTGGTTCCGGGTTGGCTAAGAACTGTCAGACACCACTACCACTTAACCACGGTGGAAACACAATAATGTCAATGAATGAAGGAAAAAGTTTCGTTGTCAGGAGCGAAGCACCGTTTTGGTAATTTTAACTTGAATTTTAACTTGAATACATTAGATAATGACCACTCATTAATGTTGAAAAGGGTCACTTTAAATTTCAAATTTATCGTTATTATGTAGTAAACGAGCCTCTAATTAAGGATCGAAAACGCATAAATGCTGCAGTTTGGTCTCTTGTTATAAATATGTCATAAATTCAAATAGAATTCAGAAAAAATGCCTTGTTAATGTCGACATATTATTGCCAATTTTACATGAAGCTAACGGAAAACACTATAAAGTGGGTATTAGCACATGAAATGTAGAATTTAAAATTCTGGCAAGTCTGGGGTAATCAATAATAGTTTGATAAGTGATAATTCGCGGAATTCTATAAGTACAATGTATTGTTCATCAAACAGTCGTAGGCATATAATACAACAAGTCATCGGCAAGAACAAAGAATCGCGTTTCCGGTTATCCGAATGCAGCTAATGTTTGGTAACCCGACCGATGCTTAATTTTGGGCCAACCCCAAATTCTCTAACGGCAATTCCTAAATAAGAAAACATTTTAAATGTGTTTAAAATGAGGTATCAATCAATTTTGAATTCATTGATTATTTAAGATATCAAAACATAGAACTTTTGGGATAGTACATTTCTTTTTATTTACATTGTATTTTCGATTTATGTACAATGTGTATTGCTATATAGTTACCTACATTTCTATCCATGATCTCCAGTAATGCCTGACCATGAGCAGTTAATGTACCGTTCACATTCAGCTTCGTGTTGTATGCTTTCAGGCAGATGTTGTAATTTCTTCAAACTCACATAAAGCCGTTAAAAAAACACCGGAAGGGTGACAGTAATAAACATAGATTAAGTTAGTGTCGTATGTACTCGTCAATAAGTTCTCCTTAAATGTAAATGTATGTCATTCCTTAGGCATGTCCCACATTGTAAAAGAAAGAATCCATTCAAATTCACTTACTTTTTGTTCACCTTAATGTGCTTGTTTACTACCGGTAATTGGGAAGTGGAAACAAAACACAGAAATCAACATAACACTAATAAATTATGACAATAAATATTCCTTTACAGAAAAACAAAAGCGTGATTATTTGCATAAGATGTAAACTTAATGAGACTCGGACATATGATTTTGAATTATTTTTTAGACGTTGACAGAGATGAACGTGAAGAATAACGAACGACAACTCTGAGTTGAGATTATAGCTAAACTGGTTCCCGTTCCATGATGCAGTGCACCAAAGGCTTTGTACACACAAGTCAACGGGAACCAGTTTAGATTGTAGCAAGGACTTACTATATACATATATCATTGATTGCGGCAATCGAATATACTGATTCCCGTTGACTCTGTCTGTACAAAGCCATTTGGTGCACTGCAACATGGAGCGGGAACCATTTTCTCAATCGATACGGTTCTGCCGGTCTAATTAGATAACGAATGACAAAATACGGGTGCTATCATCGTCACATAAATAAACAGGCACACCATCATGATATCTCCTAAACATATTGACGTGAGACGATCTAAAATAACATAGAATATGTCGACAGCATTGACAAACACAAAACTGAATAACTTAAAAACCAGGTCGATTCGGAGTGTTGTATAAGTCTGAGTCAATTGCTTCCTTATCGTATATTCTTACTAATTAAGTGTTCTGTTATAGACTTCCCATAAAAACCGGCAATATTTGCACACACATACACATATCTCAATCGCCATGGTGACCCTTTTTACTAGGAAGTGACACGAAGCATATCCACAAATTGTCTCCAGACAAACTTTTTAAGCTTTGCAAATGTCAAAAAAATCTTCTAATGAATTCGAAGGCAACGTCAGAATGACAGTAACGGTTAAAGGGTTGCTTGATAAAGATCCCGAAATGTGGTACAATTTTTATCTGCGGCATGATATCATAGTGTCAGCATGTAATGAAGCAACAAGGATGTGTCACAATAAAAGCCTGATTTAAGACTGTCTATATCGCAGTTGTATTATTTTTGCGCCATTGAAATGCATTGTATTTATATTTATTACTTATTATTCAGGGAAATTATCAAGTTGATATATTGAAATCAAAAGGAGGAAATTACATTGTGAGATTGTTATGTTAAATAATGGAATGGCTGTTAAGAGAAGTTAAGCTAAACATTGGATTCTTCACTAACAAAAAATGGGCTAATAGAAAAACAATGCCTAGACCGTACCGCAAGAAAACAAATGACATATACATACATGTACGATCGAACCTGTGTTAGCGGACACTTGTGAATAAAGGTCATTATAAAAAATGTAATTGATCATTTAGAACATAATGACCTCCTAATAAAGGTCACCTGTCAATAAGGTCAAATGTTTGTCTTTCCAAAGGTTAGACTGCACATAAATAACATAGTATCCTCATCAAAGCATGATATAAATTAAGTACAAGTTTACCAGTAATTTCACCAAGTCTACATTATGACTGAGTAAATAGTCGTTTTTATTCTTGCATAAGAAACTTCTTATTAATCTCGCATACTTTACGGCTGTTTAGGCTTTTGTACATCATTTTGTTTTTGCACTTTTGATACATTGGCTTTCACAATATCTCTCAAGTTGTTGAGTTTTATTAATTGTTTAAAACAACATTGTAATTAAATTCTTGAAATGTTTCTATATTTGATGTAATTATGTGTCTTGATTTAGTGCAAAGTCAAGTTTGGTTACTTTAATCAACAGCTCGTAGTCTAAGATTTAATCAAAGGAATAATGGTGTAGGGGTAGAGCGTCGGACTCCGAACCTGGAGGTTGCGGGTTCGAATCCCGTCAGTGGCGGAATGTGACCAGAACCTTCACAATCCCTTCTTTCTGTGCTAGTGCTGTCCTTATCCAGGAAGCAGTCATCGGGAGTTGTTAATGTAAGTTATAAGAACTTGCCATTCAATCGATGTAAAATAAATGTATTAAAATTATTTAATCACAGGACTCTAGACCTAGAGGTCATTAGTCCGAATCTTGTCTTTGTCGTGATTCGTCTTCGTTATGACTGCTAATAAAAGAAATTGTCAATCATAGTGATTAATATAAATTGAATGTATATATCTTAATTGATAGAAATATGATCATAATTATTTGACTTAATCTGTACTTTAAAATACACAAAGGCGATTAGAATTTCGGAAATGTCGGAAAAAAACTACCCAGCTCTAATCGAATTACACCATAGGTTATCGACAATTCTTAATGCGATTTCAAAACAGCCAGTAAAGTATATTTTAGAATTCATTTCCTATGTATGCCGACGGTTCGTGTGGGTGAATGATTAAGTTACTCAGAAAATGACAACCAGTTTCAGACATATAGTAAAACTTTACATTGCTCCCATGTTAACATTAAGACCCTTCAACCCCCACCCCCACCCCCACCAATATAACGACCATGGTCTTGTATTCAATGTGTTATCTATTTCACTCACGAAGATTTATCTGCATTGACGGACCTTCTTGCTTTCATGCCGATCTTCAGAAGTGTAGATTTTTAGAAATGATTTCAAAGTACTCGTACATACAAAACGTCAGTACCCGCCTCCGTGGTCAATGTCGCTGACTTCAAATCTTTGTAATCTCTCACAGATAGAGGGTCGTTGGTTCGAGCCCTGCTACGGACCGTGTCTCTTATTGTGAGACAGTAGGCAGTTGCTTACGGAGAATGAGTGTCAAGTACTGGAACGATGGTTAGATGAACTGTCCGCCTCATTATGATTGTTGAAAAGGGCCGTAAAACCCAATGAAACAAACAAACAAACAACATCTAAAATGAATCTACAAATACTTGTACACACGGACGCTGTCAAATAAAAACGTAGAATGATGAGAGGACATGTTGTCTTTATATATAGTCTACCAATACAGTAAAACACTGTTGTGGTGAATTTTAGGGATCCGTATAAGTATTTCATTATTACAATATTTCACTGTATCTATAGCGATGAAATGAAGATAGCCATTTTCAGGAGGGGGGGGGGTAAATAGATACACGACTGTATCCGATTCTTCGCTATCCGAGTTCACTATAACCGAGTTTTACGGTATTTATACGTTTACTTGTTTTGCTAGCAATAATATATTGTAAAAATATATTGTAAATAAGTTGTCCTCATGGGCCAATTGGCCTAATGGATTTGAAAATAAACTTATCTATCTATATTACTATCGCCATGGCGGTCTTTATTTAGCGGAAGGCGTTAACCTAGATTTGTCCGTACCTTGTAATCATTCGTATTTAAATTTCAAACAAATATAAAATCAAATTGTTACATAATTAATTCAGACAACACTGGCTCAATCTACTGTGAACGAGCGTGATTAACTCCATAATCATAAAGTACATGATAATCGATGTTTTCATACTTGATTATGTTGTTGGCATATTTACATTTCAGCTCGAACTTCGAGTTTGAATTCAAAATGAAGTATCTAGTTATGTTGTATAAATCATTCAGTTACCAAGACGGATATTGTGCAAATACACATCACATGAGTTGTACAAAAAATAAGCTAGACAAATAACTGTCGACTTTCTATGCAACTATGCAAAATATTTTAAGTTAACATACAATGCTCGGCATATCTCTTATTAAAGTACAGTACTTCTTGTCAATGTGACACTTGTGTTTTATAACAATAAAATTCAAAATACATCTCAGGGAAATTCTTACAATTTTTAAATGGGTTTGTTTTAAAACCCAACAATTTCCGTCCTGTCTGCTTTATCTGAGAATGCAAATGTCGGCTGCTGTCAAAGCGAAAAAAATCCTAAGTCTTTTTTTTAAATTTATATAAATGGGTTATAAAATGCTGATACCATCGTCGCATTTAATTCAGACGATCAACAGTTTTAAAATACTGCTATTTAAATTTATTATTATTTAATTATTTAAACAGTTTTGATAAATCGCTTCGGCGAAGTCCACTTTAGATACAGAAGATCCTTTCAAAGTTCTTATCTTTACAATTTCATCTGTATATAAACTTTAGTATACAATATGACGAATAATTTATTATTAATATTTTGTTTCCGGGAGTGGCATAACTATAGAAAACAATATACACTCCCATTCCGGATGTAAATACAGGGACCTCTTCATAGGGAATATACTAGTAAAATTTATGTATTTTGGAATACAGTGGTTAAACAAAGCATACATTATACTGTCCGATGATATACAAAATGTAGCACGAACAAATATTTTTTAGGATTTTTTATAATACAGTGATACCCATTATTTTTTGTACATCTTGATAATACAGTGACACACCGGTATTTGATACTGTTGGATAATACAGTGACACCCATTATTTGGTACTGTCAGATAATACAGTGACACACCGGTATTTGGTACTGTTAGATAATACAGTGACACCCGTTATTTGGTACTGTCAGATAATACAGTGACACCCGTTATTTGGAACTGTCAGATAATACAGTGACACCCGTTATTTGGTACTGTTAGATAATACAGTGACACCCATTATTTGGTACTGTCAGATAATACAGTGACACACCGGTATTTGGTACTGTTAGATAATACAGTGACACCCGTTATTTGGTACTGTTAGATAATACAGTGACACCCGTTATTTGGTACTGTTAGATAATACAGTGACACCCGTTATTTGGTACTGTTAGATAATACAGTGACACCCGTTATTTGGTACTGTCAGATAATACAGTGACACCCGTTATTTGGTATTGTCAGATAATACAGTTACACCCGTTATTTGGTACTGTCAGATAATACAGTGATACCCGTTATTTGGTACTGTCAGATAATACAGTGTCACCCGTTATTTGGTACTGTCAGATAATACAGTGACACCCGTTATTTGGTACTGTTAGATAATACAGTGACACCCGTTATTTGGTACTGTTAGATAATACAGTGACACCCGTTATTTGGTACTGTTAGATAATACAGTGACACCCGTTATTTGGTACTGTTAGATAATACAGTGACACCCGTTATTTGGTACTGTCAGATAATACAGTGACACCTGTTATTTGGTACTGTTAGATAATACAGTGACACCTGTTATTTGGTACTGTTAGATAATACAGTGACACCCGTTATTTGGTACTGTTAGATAATACAGTGACACCCGTTATTTGGTACTGTTAGATAATACAGTGACACCCATTATTTGGTACTGTTAGATAATACAGTGACACCTGTTATTTGGTACTGTCGGATAACACAGTGTCACCAGTCATTGAGTATTGTCAGATGATTAGCTTACACCCAGTTAAGGCACCGAACAATGCAGTACGCAAAATCTTTATCGCTGTAACAATGAATGATTATATACACAGGTTATTGGGTTGAACAGATCATTATTTAACACTGTAATAAATACAAGAACAATGCTCTATGGTCATACAGATAAAAGATAAAAGGCTAAACGGAATCAACGAAGAAATGCATCAAGATAAATAAGCTGAAGAAAATCTGGAAATAAGCGTGAGGGGGATACGGAGAAGTAAATTATTATAAATGTTTGATCCGTCTTTGTATAGTCATTGAACATCACAGACAACTTACCTTCAGAGTGCACTGTAGATATATAAGTCCAGTTGTACCTAAGTACAACATCTATAAGAGCCTGTGCTTGATAGGTGTCAGATGGTACCACCCGTAGAAAATATTTATACAGATTTTTATTACTTAGGTCCATACTGGTAGCAGAATAACCAATTTGTGGAATGTGAAACATTTGAAGCATATTTTGAACTTGTATGGTATTTTGACTCGAGCCAGGACCAATAAGTCCCGCTATTGGTTTCTCTTTGCTTTTGGAACCGCATGCCGGCAAACTGTCATTCATCTGGTTCTCCTCGGATCCAGCGATTGAGTTCTTAATGAAGTCGATGCTTTGTTCCAGGGCTATAGGTGAATACCAGCACGAATCACGAATATCCCAACCAAGTGTTATGTTCGGAAGAATTTTAGGATCACTGTTAATTTCTTCGAGCGCCAGAAAAAACATCTCCGTTCTATGAATACCGTATTGTTCCCATATTTCACCACAGCTTCTCGTGTACCGAGAAGTCTCTTGTGGGGGCCTGTGGATGGGGAATAAAGCCCCTAAAATAATGTCACCATCTCTTCTTGCTGATCTGTGCTCCGTTGAAAATAAGGAACCGAAAAACACACATGATAGCAAAAAACTAAAATAAAGTTGTGTTGTAAT
This sequence comes from Lutraria lutraria, assembly GCA_964023205.1. Taxonomy (NCBI): domain Eukaryota; kingdom Metazoa; phylum Mollusca; class Bivalvia; order Venerida; family Mactridae; genus Lutraria; species Lutraria lutraria. The sequence goes on from OZ026835.1 coordinate 13,576,158, forward strand.
TTTCATTTTAGATTAAACCGATTTTACCATATATTTCTATTCTCTATTTACTTAGAACTAATTAAACAACTGACTCCCATTTTATATAATTTATACACACTCAACTCTGTTGTAGTTTACTATTACATTTCAACTTAATCCACGTATTTGCATATTCTGCGCACATTTGTCATACATTTAAATTCATACTTTAATAATTTACATTACATTTCAAGTTGTGATGTTATTCACAGTTTTCACAAAACACTTCCTATTCATCTATATCAATTAACATATCATCTGTGTAATTAGACGTTAAACAATGTTTATCATAATCCAAGTAGTTGATATATCTTATTATAAACTTCACGACTCGATATTAAGTTAAACATTTTACAATCCACAATTCAACCACAAGTTTGTTTGCACATACTAAGTGAACGTTCCACATATCTCGTAATATCCATTACTATACTTGCGCAGTCCGTTTTACGAATTTCGGAGCGTTCGGCTCTTTCGTCGTCGCTCGTGTCGCATCTGAAGAAGAAGTGGGCGACCTGCACTACTCTGCGTTTAACGAGCGTCTACAATCCCCAGATCTAGACAAGCGCCTCTGTGAGTACTGAAATCCGATTTTCGCGGTGCACATTGGTAGCGGGAAGAATGAACAGTGTGAATTCTATCGGAAACTGTCGGATTAATCACATCGCTATGAGTTAGTACTCTCGATGGACAGTTAAACATTTTATTTACAATGGACGTTTAGGAAGGAATTGAAGGAATCGCCAATTTTTTGCCATAATATTGTAATAGAATATGTCGTGATTCAAATGGTCCGTCTAAAATGATATCACAATTCGAAACGACTGGAAGTAATACAAGAGGTCTCTCTTGTCCTGCTTATGTCATCCTGTTCGTATCTTAACTCTTCAAAAACAAATCTGCCCATTAGTTGACAAGCTTGTTTGGTGAGACTAAAGAAAACTATCGCTTTATGAACAATTAAAATTAAATTCACATTATACTGTTTTGCTTATTCGAGATAAACAAATTAGAATTAGTCTTTATCAAAGATTCTATGTACAATGTAAACCTACAAGTTTCGCTCAATCAATAGAGGTCTAGTGTGTTGGTTAGGAAGGAGCGGGTACGAGAACTGAGCGAAGCACTGATATACTACAATGTACATTCATAACGGCTGTTACAAATATGGTAACTATTATGTAATTATATAACATGTTTTGTGACTCATAATGATGGATGCCGATTTTTCATTTTACATGTTACGAATGTGATCTGTTACGAAATGTGGTCCTACAAAGCACGTCACTCCATATAAATTAAAATGACGATATAACATCCATGATTGATTGATAAGTTGGTGCTTACTCAATGAATTGGTTACATTAACTGAGGTCCAATGGTGAGACGGCTGGACTTGGTTCCCGGAGATCCAGGTTCGAATCCAATTCGCGGCAGATCATAGCCTTCTATGAAAAAATGACAAAAATGTCGATATTCCTCCATATGTAGTGAAGTTCTCGGCTCCTTGTATAATGATGAGTTAATACTGCATGGTTAAAATACTTTAAGATTAAATTATTGAACTTTTTATTAACAATTTGTTTTTGAAATGTCAGGTTTTGTCGGGCTGAAGAACAATTCATAAGACTGATATTGAAAATTAAGACCCGCATTGTAATTTTCTAATTTATACGAGAGTATTAAAGTTTAATACGGTAACTCCAATTTAAGTACGTGTATTTTCTACAGTTTTAGATGTGCAGATAACATGACGAATGTGCCTCGCCTAGACTCTTGAAAGATCCATTGTAAATTACTTTAAAGTAAATAAAAGCGATTATCGACACGTGTAGATAAGTACAGTAAATTATGCAGACTGTACAAATGAATAAATAGGTTAATTTTTTTCAAGTATTGTCAAACACAGTCAACCCTGTGAACAAAGACCATCCTTGTTAAAAGACAAAAAAATGGAATTAATTGACAGATAGCCTTTGTTCGAAGGTGATTACAAACAGAGTCATTCTATAGAGAAATTCTGCGAACTTCTTGGACAGCCCTCGTATGTGTTACCGGCAAATTGTGATGATACATTTGCTTGCATTGACCATCATTGTTGTGCATACATTGACTTGCTCGATGGACCAACTCAATCTTGGAATAAAAGGCAACTACGTATAAAGACCATACTGATTCTCTCCCTTTGTTTAGATCTACATATACACAGTGTGCATGTATACAAGGCACACAATCGATGTTTGTTTACTTAAGCTATATATTTATCCAAGTATAAACATACAAAACAGCTGTGGTTTATCAAGTAGAATATACTTTCAGTCATATCTACAAATCTTATAAATCTTATATAAGTTATCATACATAATTCTTTATCATCAAGAAATTGTTTCCGAATACTTTGTCCGGTATGTTACAACTTAAAGGAATATAGACAAAGATAAGTGATCTATTGATATTATGTAACTGACATTTCACTATTTCACATGAGAGATCAAACAGAACTTGATTTATGTAAAAACATGATAGCTTGTTGTCTTTGATATAAGCATAATGTATATGAGTTACACGACCGGAAGTCGGTCTATTCTTTCATGTTCACTCATCACTTAAGGACGTATATCGCAGTAAATTCTAATGAACATAGTTTGTTAAAACGTTGCATATGATATAAATATTACTATTTCACTAACACAAAACAAAAGAGAAAAATATACGTCACCATCCATGCTAGTTTGCGATATATGCCCCATTTTTGTTTTACCCCCCCCCCCCCCCCCTCCATAAGAGATTACAAAAAACATGTATTTTTGAAAAATGGCAGGTACAACCGTAATTCTTTATCAACAACCAATTTCTATGCAACTTTTTTATTGGAATAGCGTACAAATACATTGTATTGTTTAACAGACAAAATATGTCAAGTTTTACCTCCATTTGGGGGAAAATATCTTATTATCAAAATCCCTCTAAAAAGGGACACGATCCATCATGTGATTGAAGAAAAAAAACATCCATATTTTTTTCAGCGTACATATTTTTTGAAACTTCAAAGAAAAATGTATTATGTTTGTACGTAATGACACGAGACATTCTACTATAAACTTATTCTACACATGTGTAGAATAGGTTTTTGATTCGACCTATAAATGAATAGAGATATATACCGCATACTGGTGGTCTAGAGGACGCTTTTATTTCGCTGCATGAACCAAGTTAATCCAGAAAAGAGCTGCAGGCTTGCTGGAGAAATATATTTTCATGAAATATAATCTTGATACGATTTAAATACTGATTCATTGTTTAAGCTGTTGTTAAAAAATCAGAGCCGCCCCATTGAGAAGGGAGGAAAGAAACAGAAGAGTGAGGTATTTATATTCCTATACTCATATTTCAAATCCTTGTAGTTTCTCCTAGTTATCTAATATTTATCGTGCCCGGTGTAAAGCACCGATATATGTCACACTCGTTTTTCTGTGATTTTCTGGACACAGGTACTGGGCTCAGTAGTTGGGAAGGGGACACTGAAAGACGTCCCCGAAATATTGGAAGGCGGAGTCGAGATTCGGACCCACGACCTTTCGATTTGTAGCCTAGCCCGTTACCATTAGACCACCAATCCATCCAGGTACTGATTAAATCACAATTTGTACTGATGATTAATTCTAGTTATCGAAGAACATGTACGCAACATAAAGCCATATTTAGCAGGGCTCGTTTCTCGAGAGCTGGTAAGGCAAAATGTCAACTGATATATCGTGTCAGATATCCATTGTTCATTATTCGCCAGCTACATAAAACACAGAATTCCTGAAGAAAATAATAATTCTAAATGCTATTTATACATGCAAACAAAATTATAAGATGGCTCTTAAACGTGAAAAATATTCAATGAAACGAATGCGTCCTAAAAATGTGTGTTTGCAGTTAAGCGTCCGACTCATTAAAAAGCCCATATCCAAAATGTTTTAGCTATTTTGACTTTTTTGTTATTTATTCTTATGTTTCGTTTTCAGAGCAAGCCGACAATGTAACAAAGAGGTTTTTAACTATCCTTAATTCTGTTAAAAGTTTTGGCATCGTAACTGCAAACCACCATCTTAAGGGTGAAGTTATGAAGACCTTTTTATTAAATCTCAATTCTTCACACAGATTCTGATTCAAAATCAATAATGTTTGCAATTAGCTCGGTTTGTGTTCTAGCGACGTTTGTCACGTGTGATTTTAAAGACGTTTTCTATTTCGATGAACGGTTAAAAGGTAAGAATAGTTTTATGATGAAAAGCTTGTTCCTTGGTCATATATTATATATAAGTATTTCATACCTTTTTAAACATATTAAGATTGTCCATCAGCATAGGCAAATGCAGTCAAACTTGTAAACAAAGGCCACCCTTTGGAAAGACAAAATGTGGACTTTATTGATAAATGTTTTGTTCTATAATACGTATATCTAGCGTTGGGTCTTCAGATTTAAAAATACTTAAACATCAACTTAAGGACATATCCGGTAGTTGCTATATTGCGCAACGTAGTGCGCATCCGTGACGTTAATTTTACTATTAAACATATAGGCAAAATGAAAACGTATGGAGAGAATTTTTTTAAACTTTGCATGATCAAAGCATATGATAACAGAAACATTTTAATCGAAAAGAAAACGGGGGTCGTGGTGCTTGTTTCTGAGTTATCTGCCCTTGTTTATGACGTTTTGGCTTAATTTATGTCCAAGGGCAGATAACTCATACATAAATCTTAAATACCATATTTTCACTTTGGGTTTATGTTTCTCATCTTATGCATGCAATTCCATTAAATATTTTTATTAGCTTTTTTCAGTTGAAGTAAACAGACTGACAATTCTTCAAAATTAAACCAAGTTTTAGGAAAATTGGCATTGGTTACGGTAAAGAAGAAACAAATACAAAAACACTCATTAGCAGGTCTTGAAATTTTGGGCGATTGCATGAAAAGAAGCCGGCTACTTAAAAAGGAAAATAAATAAGACCTTGTTTCCCTATATTATGAATTATCTGCCCTTGAAATGACATAAAATGAGCCAAAATGTCACATTCAAGGGCAGATAACACTAAAACGAGCACCGCAACCCTCATTTTTGTTGATCTTAAAATGTTTTTATTATCATATGCTATGATCATGCAAAGTTTTAAAAAAATCTCTCTATACGTTTTGATTTTGCTTGTATGCCTATGTGTAAAATTGTGGAAACTGTCAGATCATACGTCCTTAAGATATATTGTAACATAATTATGTGCATGTGTCAGTATATTTTGCAATAACAATCTCTTTACACAAACCTTTTAATTTACGATTTACGACTGTTTCGTGTTTGACTGAATGTATGTTTGAAGTCGATGTATACGATAATGCAATAGTTTAGCTACACATAACTCTTCAGTATACGTTTGATGTACATTTTACAGCAATACTTAGTGTCGGTAATAGTATTAAATATGCATACTGATGAGACTGAAACATATAAATCAACCAATATAAGTATGTATAAAATGTAATGTGCTTGATAATGAGTGTCAAACTTTTCGAAGCCGATGGCTCCCTTAAATTCATTATCACAGAGACAGGATCAGTTTTATAAAATCTGAGCCCCTATATTTCTTGGCCTCATAAGAAGACTCCCTTTTTAGCTCACCTGATTTCGTTAGGATCGATGAATGTCTGGCGTCCGTCGTCAATCCACAATTAGTTTGTTTACACTCTAGCATCCACAGCTCTTAACAAATATTAATCAAACTTGCTCACAATGTATATGGCCGTAATATCTCGGCTAAGTTTGATTATGGGCAAAATCGAACGATAACTTCTAAAGTTATGGGCCCTTGACTTTGAAAATTTGCTCTCTAGTGCATTCATTTATTCACCAATCCTAATCATATTTAGAATGAATATGTATGACCTTACGGTCTTGGACAAGTTCAGATATTGGTGGAATCAGACCATAACTTCAAGAGTTATGGGCACTTGGATTAGAAAATTTGCTACGTTTTAGCTTGTTTAACAGTATTATACCTTCATTGTTGGTTTTGATCTCAAAATCTACGTAAAAATTGGTTATACGAGATGGAAACTGTATTATCTGGTCATTAATTATTGTGTCTTTGTTCTCAGGTGAGCGATGAAGGTCCATCGTGGCCCTCTTGTTTATCTTTGTTTGATCTTTTGTGAGGGTTTTGAATTTAAAAAATTCAGTGTAGTATATAGTGTTCGTGTATACTATACTAGTATATCGTAATTGTCGCGTGTTATCAGCTGTCATTAGAATTCAATTTAACTTTCGGTGCCATTCATTGACCATTTGGATCTACTTCCTATGTATTAGAAATCAGGTAATAAGATGAACGCCATTTACAGTAACAGACGGTGATACATAAAGTGAATATAAATACAGAAAAGTTTGAATACATGTAATATTAATTATCAGAGGATATTAATACATCAATATACAAAACCTATAATATATACACATTTACAAACAAATACACATGACACTTCATTAAATAAGCTAACGATTAATTATTATTCTAGATAGAGATTTAATTTATCTGCATGATACATTGTATAAATCGGCAGCCATGCAGATTTACTGTAGTTTATTTTAAGTGTTTTCATAATATTGCAGAATTTATTGATTTCAGGTCAGGTACTGTAATTACGTTTGATATACATGTATTTGTTTCGCAGGCTACTATAGTGAGGACATACAAGTAAAAAATGTAATTCATTTTCAATCATATTCATATTGCATAATTTACATATTCTTAGGTTTATTTAAATGTTCCTATGTCTTCCTTCTTCTATTGATAATTTATGTGCAGAACATCTAAAACGATTTAACGCAACTCCATGTTCAGCATTCGAGACAGTAGAGATATATGCTCTCCTTTCAAAATTCAATGTAAAAGTTTTGTATGTTTCTAGCCTAGAAGAATTGTCTAAAATCACTGAACCATAGTTTGCAAAAAAATATCAATTATCCTTTGACAAAGACTAGCAATAGTATTATCATTTATATACACATTCTGTGTCCAAAGGTATGCAAAACCCACATTTGATAACAATTTAATAATGTTTTTAGACCATGTACTAATATAGTTGCCATTATTGTCTTGAATGTACATTAACCTATATATCAAAGATTCAGGTTGTTTAATGATTCAATACCAATATTTGACTATTCTTATTTGTCTTAAATATGACATAGGGTATCTGGCGACTTCACGATAAAGGGCTTTGTTTACTGCATTCTGTTAAAGTGGCATAAATTGTTTTAAAAATTTAATACATTGTATGTATTTTGTCTATGTCCAGTGCATTATGGAATCTCCAAACCGGAGAGCCACAGTTTCAGTTTTTTCAGAAATTGCCATTGGCACAACATCAAACAGTGAGTTTAATGAAAATAACGCTCTCACTGCTTTATAAGATAGGTTCTTTTGGGTATGATAAAAATGTAATGTAACACCGAGGAAAGTAAATTCCTTAACAACAGCTAGTCTAACACCATTATAAGAAATATCGACATTTTCTATTGCGTGTCCCCTATTGAACACTATACACAAAGTTTTGTCAATGTAAAAAGTTATACCCCATTTTGAACAATATGCATGTAGTCTATCTAATAGATACTGTAGTCATTCCTTACTGTAGGGGAATAGAACAGTGTCCTCAGCAAAAAATAATAGATATATTTGCAACTGGTCAATTGTCATTTTCCATTATAATTTTTAAAGACATATAAAAGTGTGGAGATAAAGGCTCACTCTGTTTCATACCCATATAAACTGTCATTAAAAGCTAAAATAATAGAGAATAATTGAGAAAATATACTAGTTAATGCAATTTTGGGCATATTGTAACTATTGAGAAGATACGTGAATGTCGACCTCGTGTTTATTAACAAGATACGTGTACGAGTATGTCATGTCGACCATGTGTTCATTAACAAGATAAATGTATGTCGACCATGTGTTCATTAACAAGATAAATGTATGTCGACCATGTGTTCATTAACAAGATACATATATGTCATGTCTACCATGTGTTTATTAATAAGATAGATGTATATCGACCATGTGTTCATTAACAAGATACATGTATGTCATATCGACCATGTGTTCATTAACAAGATACATATATGTCATGTCTACAATGTGTTCATTAATAAGATAGATGTATATCGACCATGTGTTCATTAACAAGATGAATATATGTCATGTCGACCATGTATTCATTAACAAGATAAATGTATGTCGACCATGTGCTCATTAACAAAACAAATGTATGTCGACCACGTGTTTATTAACAAGATGGGTTCGAGCCCAGCTACCAGCCGTGTCTTTTTATGTTACGCCCCCGTCACATCAGAGCACGTCCGCACCACGCTCGCAAAGTCCTGAACATGTTGATGGACGTGGCAACAACGTCCTTGTCAGATTCTCACTACGTCTATCATGTTCCCAGTACGTTCATAACACGTGCAGCTTCCCGTTGTCACAATGCCCATTTCGGTTATGCCACGTCCCAATTACGCGCTCACTACGTCCATGCAGAATGCACTGCGCTCTCTCTACGCGCTAATAACATCATCACTGCGTTCACTGGCACCCTATGTATACTGCACCATGTGTCTATTTGTTTTAACTGGTCATGATGGCCGAAAAGAGGTCTTCTTTCTGCTGACAGCCATGCACTAACACAACATAATCTGGGTTGCTTCATGTTCCTTTTTCTTCTATTTCATATTTAGTAAATGGCAATTTGAGCATCCAAAATGGCTTGTTGTCCTGGTACAATAACAAATTGCATTCATTTGTTAATATATATTTGACTGGAAATGAAAAGAATAGGGTATGAATCCAGTATTTCTACCAATTGCTCAGAACCTGACAGGAACGTACTGATCACCTGTTGCAAACGTACTAAAGACGTGACGGAGCAAAATTACAACCTAGTGCAGTCTTCTGTAACGTGATGTGGACGTACTATGGTCTTAGCATACACCTGATTGAGACGTAGTGAGAACTTCATTGACGTAATTAAAGCGTAGTAACAACCCAGTGACAACGCGGTGAAAATCGCTTGCTGTCTTTTTAAGTCCGCATCACGCTTCTTCTACGTCAATGAAGTTCCAACTAGGTTTTAGTCACGTCCCTGTTACGTTCTTACTACGTAAGCACTGCGTTCTAATTTGACCACGTCCCCGCAACGTTATTTTTTGACATGCCAAAAGTCCCACCACGTCCATCACGTCCACGAAGACCATACCACGCTTGAACCGGTTCCTACTGCGTCCTCATCACGTTAATCAGGTTCTTGCCACGTCCTGTCAGGACGTGGTGGACGTAGTGCAAACGTGGCCCTAGTGTGATGGGGGTATAACAATCCAGTGACAACGCAGTGAAATTCGTTTGCTGTCTTTTAAAGACCTCACTACGCTTGTACTACGTCAATTAAGTTCCACCTAGGTTTTAGTTACGTCCCTGTTACGTTCTTACTACGTAAGCACTGTGTTCTAATTTGACCACGTTCCCACCACGTTATTTTTTTGACATGTCAAAAGTCCCACCACGTCCTTCACGTCCACGAGGACCATACCACGCTTGAACCGGTTCCTACTGCGTCCTCACCACGTTCACCAGGTTCTTGCTACGTCCTGTCAGGACGTGGAGGATGTAGTGCGAACGTGGCCCTGGTGTGTTGGGGTATTAGAAAGAAGACAGTTGCTTTTGGAGTACTGGTTCTTCCCAGGAACCATGGTTAGGCGAACTGTCCGTCTCATATGACTCTGACTGTTGAAAGGGGCGTAGAACTCAAACAAACAAACAAAACACGCGTATTTTATATTGAGCCATCACAAATTGAAGATTTAACATTTACAACAGAATACTAGAAATATTTGTCTTAATGTTCTTCTTGGTTCTCGGACACATTGTGTCATAAAACTTTTCGCCATTGGCTTTGCTTAATTAGAAAACATGAATAATAAATACCGCTTGACTTGGGCTACATGTATTACGCAGAATAAGTGTTCTAAAAAAGATATCCCAAATTACTCCACTGAGAAAGATATAGTAGTGGTTTTAATTAGGCAGGATGAACGATCGAATAAAAATATATCCTGAATTCTTAGAAAGAAAGTGGCATTATTCTGACATTGTTCATAGTGACATTGATCATACCGCTCTGTATTTTTTCTGCTTATAGTTGTTAGCGGAAATACTGAAATCACATTCCCAGATTGACTTGGTTAACATGCCTAAACCTCATTGTGCTATGTCGTGGTAACCTTTTACGAGAATCTTTCAGAAAATAATATTTCATGATTTGTAATAAGAAACAAGCTTATCCAGGGAACTATTTCTTTACGGTTAGTGTTCGTTATAGATAGAAAACACAGGTTGAACGTTTTAGTGAAAAACATATGACAACAAATTAATGCTTTAAGAGAAAACAAAAGCATGTATTTATGTTTCAGGTGGAAACTAAAGGCAGCTTTCTAACACGTTTTTGGACTGCTTCTCCGACATTGGCAGATGTATCTGGAATTTCACGAACGACAACTCTGATCAGAGATTGGCCTAATTTTAGCTTTAAAATTATTTTTTATTAAATTGGACCGTGGCTGCAGCGACACAAACACAAGTGAAGTTTTGCAGAAAATTCTATCTAAACCTAGTGTATGCCGAGGCTAATCCAATACGCCTTTCATCGGAAATAAATTCTGGATCGAGTTTGTATTTCATATATCTCTCTCTGAAGATATTATTGCTCAGTTAATTTCATCGAAATTCGTTTCGATTAGCGCTGGCAATCTTATTGTGAATTTATATCACAGGCGGTTACCTATGTTTTATTAATGAGCCTTTAGCCGTTATGTCACCATTCTTAATTGATTTGTAATGTTGTCTAATAATAGTTAGGCAAACTTAAACAGAAACAACGTTTATATTGGCTTCTCTATTCCGTGTTGTTCTGCAAAAAAGCGCTGTAGTGCAGATGAAGATGAATTTAAATTACAATCAAACCAGTCTATAAGGACCATATTTGAGAAACCCCAGAAATGTACAGTGTCGAATTTCCTCTCTTTATAATTAAAGCTCGAATCTTTCACAGTCGAATTTCCTCTCTTTATAATTAAAGCTCGAATCTTTCACAGTCGAATTTCCCCTCTTGTTAAAGCTCGAATCTTTCACAGTCGAATTTCTCCTCTTTATAAAGCTCGAATCTTTCACAGTCGAATTTCCCCTCTTTATAAAGCTCGAATTTTTCACAGACGAATTCCCCCTCTTTATACAAAGATCGAATCTTTCACAGTCGAATTCCCCCTCTTTATAAAGCTCGAATCTTTCACAAGTTACAATACTTACTGATATTTACGCAAATATCAGAAACGTCAGAAAATGATTTTCAGATTGTAGGGCTGCTAGGCTGCTGGGCTACCAACTTCACGCTGCTGGGCTGCTAGGCTGCTGGGCTGCCAACTTCACGCTGCTGGGCTGCCAACTTCACACTGCTGGGCTGCCAACTTCACGGACATGCTTGTAACTCCAATTGAAATTCGGTAGCTTCTGATTCTAGCTTGAGAAATCGTGTTTTACGGTAGGCAGACGTGGTCTTGAAAATCACGTGATGCTGCGAATTTGACAACTAGGAAGAAGGGTTTTGCCCGATTGTAAGCGGGAGAAAAGATACAATCCTGATCAACATGAGGTTATTAAATGGGTCAGTTCAAGACATTATCTATATCTTTGTAGAACTCGCCACTTCCACTATTAGTCATTGGTTTTCAACAATATTTCAATTATGCGACGGTCGATTCGCCTAACAAGTTTTCCTGGACCATATTCGAACCAATACTAACTTATCCTTCCTCAAGGAAACGTCAACTTCTCCACTTATTCACACAAAGCAGTCCCGAAGTCTTCCCACAGAGGTTTGGCCGTAAATGTATCACAATATTATGATAAAATTCTGCAACTTTCCGAGACACTCCTCGCATGATGGAAATATCTTCAGATTGCTGTTTCCGTTACAAGATCGCTCCTTTATTACAAAGAATGTCATTTTGGACGACATAAGTTCAAGAGTATCAAATACATAACAGTTTGTGTTCAACCAGATGGCACCATGCATACACCACACTCAAGATAGGAGGTATTTACTTTGAATTATTAGAATACACACGGTATAACCGGATGAATGCCCTACAGAGTGATGACTACCCAACAGAGGTAAACACCGATGACGGGTGAGTAGTGGTGTTATATTTCTTACCAGCAATTCTCGAATTCGGGCTTTCTTTTGGATCTAATGATATGTGAATGACCACGAAGGTTGAAATGAACTATTCAAACAGTCTCGCATGCTATCTTTGCGGAATAAAGCTGATAGCACCTGTTTATACACGACACGCAGAAAATAATGCTCAAATCTCACATTTATTGCCCGAAATTAAACAGTTTGCGATAGTTTTGAACTATTTAACCTCACAGATCTAACGGAATATCATCTATGAACAATTCTGTAAAGTTACAACTCTGTCCATGCTCTTAAACCGATGTTTGACCCTTCCAAAGAGACCCTGGTATGCGCAAAAATGATGACGTTTACCGCCGAGGAGATTTTGAGAGGATGACGTGAACGACAGATAATGAAAAAATATGGATGACGTTCACGGCTGAGGAAAATAATTAATGAAATTGCCATTTTGCGCAGTTTCAATCGTTTTTTACCCGGTAAAGCATGGAATCTTTCGAAATGTACATGTCAATGAGCATTTTTCAACAGAAAGTGTTGAATAGGATAGCCTAACACGTATATTATTCATATACGTATGTACATTTATTCAATATATACCGTCATTCTAGTTACTGTAGTCACTCGAAGAATCTATGACATTTGCAAGACAAATCTTTATCAATTTGAATGTAAAGATTCTGAAATCTAGTCATATATTTTCAGCCTAGCTTCCCTTACCATTAAATTACATTGGATAGTATGCTGAGTATGTATGTAATGTCGGAACAGAACTAAGCTGAATTCTATATGACTAGATTTCATAATCTTTACATTCAAATTGATAAAGATTTGTCTTGTAAATATCATAGATTCTTCGAGTGACTACAGTAACTAGAATGACGGTATATATTGAATAAATGTACATATGTATATGAATAATATACGTGTTAGACTATCCTATTCAACACTTTCTGTTGAAAAATGCTCATTGACATGTACATTTCGAAAGATTCCATGCTTTACCGGGAAAAAACGATTGAAACTGCGCAAAATGGCAATTTCGTTAATTCTTTTCCTCAGCCGTGAACGTCATCCATATGTTTTCATTATCTGTCGTTCACGTCATCCTCTCAAAATCTCCTCGGCGGTAAACGTCATCATTTTTGCGCATACCAGGGTCTCTTTGGAAGGGTCAAACATCGGTTTAAGAGCATGGACAGAGTTGTAACTTTACAGAATTGTTCATGGATGATATTCCTTTAGATCTGTGAGGTTAAATAGTTCAAAACTATCGCAAACTGTTTAATTTCGGGCAATAAATGTGAGATTTGAGCATTATTTTCTGAGTGTCGTGTATAAACAGGCGCCATCAACTTTATTCCGCAAAGATAGCATGCGAGACTGTTTGAATAGTTCATTTCAACCTTCGTGGTCATTCACATATCATTAGATCCAAAAGAAAGCTCGAATTCGAGAATTGCTGGTAAGAAATATAACACCACTACTCACCCGTCATCGGTGTTTACCTCTGTTGGGTAGTCATCACTCTGTAGGGCATTCATCCGGTTATACCGTGTGGAATAGAAGACTTCAATTCTGAACATGATAAAGCAATTTTATAAACATAGTATGTAATATTGGAATATTCAAAGCAGCCTTGTTTGATGACGTCATAAACGCAGACTTCACTTGAAATGTGACATTTCGATTACAATGTATATATGGAAGAGGACCCGTGGTGAAGTGGTAACGCGCTGAACTATTGACGAAAGGTCGTGGGTTCGAACTTCGAATCTAGGCTCCGCTTTCCGAATTTCTTAAAGACGCCTTTTTAGAGTCCCAATCTCAACTACCGAGCCAAGTACTACTTACTTAAAAAATCACAGGAAAAGGGCGAGGCGTGTATCTGTGCTTAAAGTTTTTTCACCGGGCAAGATAAAGAACAAGGAAGTCTATTCAACATATGAGTATGGATACAAATTCCCGATTGTCCTGTATCTTATTTCCACACCCTTTGTGGCAGCCCTTCAAATGATTATAAGACTAACTTTTAGTGCTTGGCCTACTTTCTTATCCAATCAGTGACGAGGATTTCTAATTATATGACTACCTAATCTTAATACATGGAGAATGGAAAACTAGTGCTCTTATTTCAAGTTTCGAAATACGCACGTTGCATGCGGAGCAATAACACGGTTAGAATGCATATATTTGAGTGCTATCGCTCCTCATAGCTTTCTTATTTACGAAGAAAACCTAAATATGGACTCAAACCTATACTTGACTACAAGAAATACCAGCACGTTTTGGTAACTGACAGAAAGAAAAGACTGTGCGGCGTTGTCCGAAGCAGTGTGTGCTCAAAATCGGTCCTTAACAACATTTCGGTGACGCACTATACGATAAAGTTGACAGCGTGCTTGCGCAATATCCGATATTAATTCTAACTGATTATTCTGGTGACGTTGTTATTAACAAGAGAGTGCCGTTTCACTCGGATGCTCTATTCTATAAAAAAAACTGGCGAAATGATAAGGATTAAAATATAATAATTTAAGGGGTTTAATTTGATAGTTATCAGTGACATCTTATAATTCATTAAATCAACCTACATGATCTTACAAGATACATGCGCCACATTCAGATTATTTCAACACAAAACATGTTGTCATTATCTGCAAAACATCTTTCTTCGGCGAGAATTTTGCCGAAAAGATTACCGCTAAAATTAACACATATATGGATCGGAAATACTACTGCATAATTGGAAACCCGATATCTCAGAGATAAGACGGGTTTCTGTAAATAATTGATGAACTTGGCAAGTTTAACTCTGTATTAGTGTGTTAGACCTCATATAGTGATTGTAAATGAATACAGATTTCTTACGTCGCTGCACGAAACACGTGCACGCCATACAACGAAAAATACCTAGAACGAGAACTGACGATTTCGGTACAGAAGAAGATGAATCTGTGGTTAATATTATGACTGAATAAATGAGAAAATTCCTATGTTACAGCATGGACATTATATGCATTGTAAATCGGTGACCGGTGTAACGTTTTCAAGCTCCCCCTTTTTCAGGTTACTCCCCGGTAACTTAAAAACGTTTTCAAAGTACCGGCCCCGGTAACATTAAAACGTTTTCAAACTCCCTCCCCCGTTTTAATAATCCCCCCTCCCTATGTTGATTCTTTGTGACGAAAACGTTTATATTTCAGGTTATAATTCATACTAAATGATTCACAGTCAACATGGTTTATTGACATATAATTCCTGTATTTCTAAACTGAATATATGCAATAATTATATGAAGCTATGGAATCCTATTAGGGTCATGGAGAGTACGCGCCTTTATTCAAATATGTTAACGAAAAATGCAAGACATGACCTGTGCAATCCCAAACATTTACTTATGTTCAGAAAACCAACAATAGTTAATTGTTTTATCCATTTTTTGTCAAAATGATTCAAGATTGCACTGGTATTTGCGCAATAACGCTCGTAGGATTCCATAATGAAGGAATGGACTTGTCAGTATATGACATCATTTGATTTCGTCGTATGATTTCATCATTAGGACCGCGTGTATAGTCTCATATAACTGTAATACATGTATGCATTTATGTGTTTGAAATTGTAATCTCCTTATTCGTGTGCAATCTGAAAACGTTTTCAAAGCGCCTACCGGGTAGGGCATTTGAAAACGGAGGGGGTAATATCAAAACGTTTTAATTGTACCCCTCCCGGTAACTTAAAAACGTTTTTAAATTACCGGGGGTAATCTGAAAAAGTTTTTAAGTTACCGGGGGGTAATCTGAAAAAGTTTTTAAGTTACCGGGGGGTAATCTGAAAAAGGGGGAGCTTGAAAACGTTACACCGGTTCTAGCAATAGTATTCGTAATTTGATGATATTTCAAGTACTCTCATCCTTATATAAAACTCTGGTGGAAGTACATGTCTTATACTTAAAAAAATAATGCTCATTCAATAAAGTTATGTTAATATGTTACGTCTCTGACGTTGTCTATATATATTTATTAACTTCCGAAGTAAATTATTTAGATAAATACAGTAAGGCTATTATCACAAATAAATATCTAAAACAATGCAGTATACATGATTCATAATTTAAGAAATTCTATGCATTAGGTTAAGAATGTATAATTGCAGGATCGTGATCAGTTATTAACCCACTTACTTGAAAATGAATGTTATAATATTGTTAACAGGAGCAATGAACACACTCTATAAAGTGTTTGTATGTGTTCATTACCGAGTTCGACGTCGTTTTTTTTGTTCTTCGTAACTTTTCTTAGTAGACAACTAAGATTTGCAGTTTTATTTCAATGCCAACCAGGTCATAGACCCATATGATTAATATTATGATACTACATTGTATATACATGTACATGCAGCATATCAAAATAATACGATGCATACGTTGCATGACAAAATATACCATACAATGTAAAACGAGTTTAATGTTTTAATGTTGTTTTAAGGCGCATCGAATATGGATTGTCGTGTAGCGTGCATTTAAATAAAATAATAAAATTAAAAATGTTAAAATGTACATAAACAAGAAAATGGTGTTTTCAGTCATGATTTTAGAGGAAAACAAAATGGCAACTGGCACAAATCGTTCAGTTCCGAGACAGCCGACAAACTTTTCATTCTTTTTTTTAGAATTAAGATGGAATTCATATCACGTATTGACACGAACGTTCACAAGCTCGGCTCTCTAATGTGTTCAGGTATGGTGTCATTGCAATCTGTCTTTAGATAGATAAATCTATTGTTGACGATATAAATATAATTCAGTACTGTTTATTGTTGCATGCATTGCACAAAAGCAATAAAACAAATACTTGCGTACAACAATAAAACAATATCAAACTTTGGGGCGTCTAGGCTTATAGCAAGTAATATTTTCAGATACATTGAGCAATAACAATATAAATACTAAATACTAAATGACAGTGTTATATAAACCACTATGAACAATGTCAGTATAATGTCAATATGTATAATGTCAGTATAATATCACTTATTAACAATGTCGGTATAATATCACTCATTAACAATGTCAGTATAATGTCAACTATGTAGAATGTCAGTATACGGTTACTACGTAAAATGTCAGTATAATGTCACTATGTCAGTATGTTAGTGTTATGCTACTACAATGTCGCTATCACAGGAATTTCACTAGAATATCGCAAAAACGTCGCTACAATGTCATCACAATGAACCGACTACTAAATGTCATAACAATGTCACGACAATGTACCTACAATGTCATCATAATGTCATAACAATTAATTTCACAACAATGTTACCACAATGTCATTGCAAGGTCACAACAATGTCAGCACAATAACACTGCAATGTCACAACAATGTCACCACAATGCCAAACAATATTATAACAATGTCATTACGATGTCACGGTAATGTCAGTACAGTGTCATCACAATGTCATAACAATGCAACAACAATGAAACTAGAATGCCATGATAATGCCACAACAGTGCCAATACAATGTCACTGCGATGTCACTACAATGTCTCTTCAATTTCAGATCAATACCCCACATGTCAGCTATTGACATTGGACTAGAAATATTTCCAAAAGATATTATTAATATATTTGGTAAATTAGAAAAAAGTTATAAATGGAAATAGATTTCAAAGACCGTCCAACCAATCCGTATTTTTCATCACGTGATATGTTTTGCTGGTAGTGGCTGATGTACCGTTAGGGAAGATGGTAGCTGCAAGGAGCTTGGCTAACCTTGGTACATGCTTCTAGACATAGTACATATAGAATATGGTTACATATGGTTTGCACCTTTGGTGACTTTGAACCAATATTAAATGGTTATCTCTCGCACGTAGTCAAACATGGATGAAAGGTTACTGAACACCTGCCACCATTGAATACATGCTATAGATGTGGCAAGCAAACAACCCAAATACCACAGGCCGTAGAAAGTAATTTAATATTCAGGATTTTAGAATTTGAGTGACAAGTAAGTTATAGCCCCTTTAGTTATTACGACTGAAATTATTATCTAGCCTACTCGGTTCCTACAGATCTTCACCAACTGTTTATAAAAGCGTGGTTGATTGTTCTCTTTGTTAGCTGTTGTTCATATGTTTAACTGTATGGTTCAATTCAATAAGAAAACTATCGGAAATTTCTTGGACAAGATACATTCTATCTCGTAAGAAATATACAAATGAATTAAAACAATATGTTTAAACGTACGTCTAAGACGAATATCAATAACCTATTCGATGAAGGGTAACCATGGCAACAAACAAGATAAAAACGTGTTTTTTTATGACATAGTCACAATTCCAATCGCCAAGATGCGGTGGACCAGTATATCAATGGATAATCTAAACTGGTTCCCGTTGACTTGTGTGTACAAAGCCTTTGGTGCACTGCATCATGGAACGGGAACAAGTTTATGGATAATCATCATACTTAGAATGCTAGGCAAAAATCAAGCAAAGGGAAGTAATCCAATAAATAAAATGTAAATGACTTATTTGCAAATCAAATCTTGATGTTCAAAATGCAGACTTTAAGGTTCATAATTCGTCGGCTGCGTCTAGATATATTGTTTTCCCCTCTGCTTGTCGACCCACATGTAGCAAAACTTGTGTTTGTTTATATTTACATTTACTATTACAGATGTGGGGTATTTTTTCGACCAAATGCTATTGTAAGAATTTGCGTAATAACACGAATTCCATCGAATTTAATAAAAATATTTGATTTTCCAGCTTCAAAAACGTGAAATCAACTAAATATCCCCTTTAGGTAAAATTGGCCAACTCAACCCTAAAATGATTCTACTCGTAAATGCGATAATGAACATTTTAAAACAAGTCTGATTCTAATAATCGATCAATTAAAGGAAGAAGAAGAGTCTCAAAACGTGCAAGCACTGGCAGATAACATTGAAAGATTTAATGCACAGGAAATGAAAGTCTTGCTAAAAATAAAAAACGAGATTTTACTAAAAACGAAGTTAAAGAGCAGTACAAAAATGTCATATCAACCAAAACGAGATGTGTACAGCCAACCAGAGGTTAACGAACCCCGTTTGGATAAAGGCGATAATGTGGAACAGGGTTTTCAAATGATTACAGTGACCCTGGGTGAACGTACATGAATTTGTATGACAGAAGTGATAATGTACGAAGCCATTTTTATTATAATCATATATTCAAATGAAACACATCCTAAGGGAGTTGTTTATATTCAGAAGTAGATTGAAAAGCAAACATTTCATCGACTTGCTTCGTTCGCTGCAATGTTTGTATGTTTTACTGATTATAAATGTAAATTAGCCTAGGGGACTGTCTTATTACAAATAGATAGCGTTAATACAAAACAGAAGAAATTAAGACCGACCAATGGAATGTAATGTTGTTAATATTCAAAGTTTTTTGTTTACATTCACGTTTGTAAATTCTCTTATGAATTTAATGAAGAACATGCAGATATTTGGTGGTTTGTTCAATTTTAATTTCTATCTTATTGTTCGACATAAGTTTACAAATTTATCGGATAACTATTCAGAACAAAAACAATATATTTCAACTGAATCGAATCCAGCTTCTTATAGATAAATGATAACTGTATGCAACATTGCAGTTCTTGATTTAAAGATTAATGACAGAGCAAATAATTACTAGTTTGCATTTCTATAATACTGTAATTCACCAGACTGTTAATAAAAAAAACACCCTTGAATGGTTTTCAAGAAAACATGACTTTTTTCTTGAACTATGAATAGTTCATGAAGAAATAAATAACTACACTTGACAGAGGAAGGCGTACACATGATTAGGGACCAATTCTAAAGAGGGGAAATTAGTTGCGGAAACAAAAGAGTTACTTGCATTTATTGACTGTCTCTAACAGAATTGGACTTCATCGCCAGACCTCGTCTTTTCGAGGTAGAATTAACATAAATATACATGCATAAATCCTGAAGGATTTTGACCCAAAGGATAACAAATAAAGCAATTTATCGCTGATTCTGATATTTTTTCAGAATAACACAAATAGGGCCTAAAATGACAACGCATGGTACATAAACGATATTGCAATGAGAAGAGCTTTTCCTATGCACAGTGAACCCTATGTTAAAAGCCGCCTCTGAAAAGGGGCAGCATGTGTATAAATCGTGTAATCCGAATACCATGTTCATGTACAAGTTTTTAAGTTTACGAGGCATCTCACATGTGGAAAATTAGTGTTATTACTTTGAGATTAAAACTATCCAGTCAGAGCGTAAAATTCCGAGAAAGTTATCTTTTTCCCAGTATTTTAATCAACAAAAACACGCGTGTTTGTTTAATTATAGCTTGCTAGAATGTTCCGACTTTTCAGACATTAATCTTACTCAACTCCGAGTTGACAATTGGTGAAAAAAAACGATCATAAATAATTAAATGTCATGAAAACATTGATTAATGACATAATGGCGACCTGATATTGATTAATAGTGTTTACAGTGAACATTTAAATGTATTTATACCATCATATAATCCATAGGAAATGTTCTAATGATCTCTTTATTTGATGGGGTATTTCCATGATATATGAACCAGTTTATCAAATTAGAGAGATTATGAACCCGAATATTTTCTTGGAAACATTTTTCATTTGACAGCTGATGAATTCAATAATAGTTTCTTGTGCAATTAATTGTGCTAGGATTTGGAGATCTTACGTATGACGCACAAATAAGAATTTTGTAGAAGTACAGACAAACTTGTAAACAAATGCCAACCTTAGGAAAGACATAGGGTGGCTTTTATTGACAGGTGGTATTTATTTGGTAGTCATTTTAATCTAAATACGCAATAACGGACTTTATAAGATGACTATTATTCCTTAGGATTGCCTTTAATCGGAGAATGTCGATAACACAGGTTTGACCGCACATGAACGTTGATGAGATCAAAGTACTACGCTTTTCTACATCCGCCATGCGATTGTTAAAGTTCTTCCCGTTCCATGTGCTTTAAGTACTTTGATTTATGTTTCCCCATCTGA
The DNA here is from genome assembly GCA_964023205.1 of Lutraria lutraria. Classification (NCBI taxonomy): domain Eukaryota; kingdom Metazoa; phylum Mollusca; class Bivalvia; order Venerida; family Mactridae; genus Lutraria; species Lutraria lutraria. The sequence continues at coordinate 13,597,538 of OZ026835.1, forward strand.
TCACTAAAAGTAGTTCAGCAATTAGCATACTAGTATATACATGTAGTCTGGATTACCTGCCCCTTTGTATACAAAACAGTACATTTCTTATGCCATAAGGCATATATGTAATTCACTAATTACATGCATTAATTCAGTTAACTTTAATCAGTTCACAAATGGATTTTCCAGCAAGGTAAATTCTAAGTAATTAATGCAACATTGAAGGATCATGACAATGCACTATAGTATAAAGTTAATGGTTGCAATGGCCCTTTCATAACTAGGTAGTCTCCCTTGATAGATTGTCGTTCTTGTCGGCGTTAATCATGTAATACACAATGAAGGGGCCTTGTAGGCTTATGCGACTATTTATGTTGTAATTTTGTCTTGGAGTTTATTTCTTCGAAACAAACATGGCGGATCGCATTCGTAATAAACGCGGAAGTTTGGTATTATATTGTCGAACTTGTGGACCGAGTAGTTTTATATTCTATAAGTCATGTTTGTTTGCCGTACAGGAAGTTGTATAAATACACTTTACACTCGAGGTAATATTTATGAAGTTTGAAGATCTTAACATTAATGGACTGCTTTGGGCATTTCATTTCAATAATACACTTCAATATACATGTATAAACGGTTTGATACTGAATCAATATAAATTGTACTCATTTAACATTCATATGGCGTTCATACTAACCGGCTGTTTTCAGTACGTCACGTTTCATGCGTTCATAGTTCTATACAGCTGTTCCGGTACGTCACGTTTCATGCGTTCATAGTTCTGGACAGCTGTTCCGGTATGTCACGTACCATCTTATATATTCTAGCAGTTTCCGTTGCGTCACGTTCCATTTCATATATTCTAGCAGTTTCCGTTGCGTCACGTTCCATTTCATATATTTTAGCCGTTTCCGTTGCGTCACGTTCCATGCGTTCATATTTTCCAGTTGTTTCCGGGAAATACAATAACATTTTGGACGTTTAGGTCACACATGTCAATATTTATTACCTTATTCCAGAGTTCCAAAAAAGGAACTAACTGAAGAACTATCTTGTTATGGCTATCGGAACCATCTTTCGTCAAACTACATGCATTTCATCATATTTTGTTCACATGCGTTGCCCTAATTTGTACATGCTAAACATGATGTTGTATATATTTGTACCACCGGTGCATGTGTTGTATAATTAATTTTATCCTTGCTATGCTCCGATATAATTGCATGATTACATAATGTATTATATGATATATAGCATACATATATATACTACTCAAATTTGATAAGGGTCAGTTTTTGTTTTGTACGGCATTATCGTCGATTTTGGATTACATATATAAGATAGTTTTGGTTATTTTCAAAAGATACCTGATTATCATGAGTGCAACATGTAATCCATAGATTAAATCATTCGAACGTTACACGCGTCGAAATGAGGACAGGGTCAAAATTAGACATTTTACGGGTATGTGTGGGGAATAGAAACTTTGAGGAAAATGAGCAAAAGTGCTAACTTTTGTCTTTAATATCGAGACTGATGTCCCCGTGTGGACATCGACTCCTATAGCTTCTGATGAGCCGTCCAATCTTAAATTGTGGGATTCGAGTCAATTTTTTTCCGGAATGCCTCTCTGAGCTGTCTGGCAGTTGTTGGCTGGACAGGACGCTCAGATATCGCTCTCTGTAGCATATCGCAGACGTGTTAGATGAGATTTAGGTCGCGAGATTGAGCGGGTCAGTCAATTCGAGCAATAGTTTCCTTTCAAGGTACTGATTGGTGTCAGGGACTATATGAACACGGGCATTATCGTCCATGAATATGACCCCCGGACCAAAAGCACCTGCGTATGAACGAATATGTACTTCCAAGATCTCATTTACGCGCCATTTTCAACGCCTTGTATTTTTTTTTTTAATTATTATACCATATTTATATAGCCCTTTTTTCATGTAATTACACCTTCAAAAGTGCTGTACAATCACGATTACGACATGGTTAAAACAATATGTAATGAATACAAACATGTTAGTCAAAAATGATATGGGTAAAATATATACAACTATGGACAAATTTGTAAGTCAACAAATCCACCATTAATTTATGCAGACAAGTAAGGTACACAATAATTCTAAAATGATTCAAGTCCGGTTGGCTTCGTAAGCTGTTTGGCCAGTTCACACGCGCATTACTGCACCAGCCGGTGTTCACTGTTCGCTACGCAACTTCACTGAATGTTTACTAAAGGTACATTTAAATTAGTATTTCAAGAACAGCGTCAAGATATCACTGCTACGAGAAACCGTCTCCAAAGGTATAAAGATACTACCTTTAAAGAGACCCCCATACTTCAAAGGAATTAAATACCATCTAAGAAGTAAAACCTAATAGCCTGAGTCAGCTTTTGTAAAATAGTGCGTTTTCAGCGCTTTCTTGAATGACGGTAGTGTTTTACTGTCCCTGAGTGCTGTTGGCAGTGCATTCCAGAGCTTAGGTGCCGCAGCCGTGAAACATCGATCACCGAACGTGACAGTCCTCATCCTCGGCACAACTAGAAGAACAGAGTCATATTGAGACCTAAGCTGTCTTTGTGGAGTATATACTTCCAACATACTTCTGATGTAGCCAGGGAACTTTCCATTTAGTGCTTTGAAAACATGAGTCAACACCTTGTACTCCACTCTGTATTGTACGGGTAGCCAGTGAAGCTCCTTCAGCACAGGGGTGATGTGATTGTAACGTGGTGTCCGTGTGATGGGGCGGGCGGCTGTATTTTGAATATTTTGTAGTTTGTTCAGAAGGGATTTTGTTGCATCAACAGTCAAATATTGTCTGATTTGACCTATTTATCTGATCTGCATGAAACACGACCTTGAAACAGAGTTAACATGTTTATCCATGTCCAAATGTGAATCCAGCATGGTGATGATCTAATCACAGCGTCGCCAACTTTCACAGTTAGATTCTCGGCTGTACTGGCATTCCGTTTCGGTACAAACAGGATTACCTCTGTTTTGTCAGCATTTAATTTCAGCAAATTTGCTTTCATCCAGTGTAAGATATCCTTCAGACAAGCTTCAATCCGTTGTAGTGTTTCATCACGCGAGACGCAATCTTTTGGTTTGAATGCCATATACAATTGTGAGTCATCAGCGTAGAAATGATGTTGCAGTTGGTGCTTTCTGCAGATTGCACCCACTGGTTTTGTGTACATGATGTAGTTCTTCGGACCAAGCACAGAACCCTGTGGTACACTATAGTTCATCAGTACTGGTTTTGAACGTTCACCATCTATACACACAGTCTGGTAGCGGTCACACAGATAGGATTTCATCCACTCTAATGGCTTGCCCGTTATACCGAAATGATTTTCAAGTCTGCGTAGGAGAGTGGTGTGATCAATGGTGTCAAATGCTGCTGATAAATCAAGCATTACCAGGACCGTAGCTTTATTCTGATCTAGAGAACAAAGGATGTCATTTTGCACACGAAGTAGATCAGTTTCAGTAGAGTGGAATTTTCTGAATGCGGACTGACGTTCTTCGTGGAGATTATGCAGTGTTAAATGCTCTTCTAGTTGAGCATCGACTACTTTCTCAAGAACTTTGGAAATGAAAGGTAAGTTTGACACAGGTCTGTAATTTTTCAGTACATTTTGATCAAGGCCTGGCTTCTTTATTAGTGGTCTTATTCTGGAGCTTTTAAAAGCAGTGGGTACATAAGCACTTTTGAGTGATGCATTGAATATTCTTGTTAATATTGGTAATAGTTCATTTAAGCAATCCTTCAACAGCCATGTTGGTATTGGATCAAGTTCACATGATTTACTTGGTGATCTATTTATTAGTTTCCGGATGCCATCCCCAGATGTTGGAGAAAATTCTGATAGTTGCTCTTCTCTGAAGGGTGTTTCGAATTCAGCACAGTCGTCATGTTGGTTAGACTGAGCACTGGAGGCTATTTCAATACGTATTCCTTCAATTTTGTTGATGAAGAAGTCACTGAAATCCTGTGCAAGCATCTTAGCAGGTTTACCAGATGGTAGCACAACTTCCTTTTCTTCACCCATCAGATGTTTAGTTATCTTGAATAACCCTTTCTGATCACGACCACAGGACTCTACCTTCTCCGTGTAATAGCTTACTTTGGATTGTTTTAACAATTTGTTGACTGCCGAACATTGATTCCAATATATTTCATGATCTATTGTCAATTTAGTCATTCGCCATTTTCGCTCCAATTTTCGTCTCAGGTGTTTGGCGTCATGTAGATCTTCAGTGTACCAAGGACAGGAGGGTCTTAAAACTATGGTTTTGGATTTGAGGGGAGCATGCTTGTCAATAAGTAATGAAAGTCCATGGGTATACACCTCAACAAGTTCATCAACGTCTGATGTGTGCAGTCCACTTTTCAAAATATCTGAGGATTCAATGTCTTTTTTGAATTTATTGATGTCAATCGATTTTAACTTTCTTAAATTCACAGTCCTTCTGATAGGTGCAGGTTTAGCAGCACATGCATTAAACACTACTGCAAAATGATCACGTGACGTCTTTCCACTGTTGTCAGGTAGGCCAGGATCGGATATTTCTACATGTGAGACAGACGTGTCGGTGTCTCTTGTAATTACCACATCCAGTGTGTGGCCACCCACGTGAGTTGCCCCAGTAACGTGCTGCCGCATGCCGCAATATTCAAGTATACTAGTAAACTTTACAGAGTCTGAGTTCAAAAGATTGTCAAGATGGATGTTCAGATCCCCAACAACTATGATGTTACTTTCTGTTGTTACAAGTTTGGCCAGAAACGACGGCCACTCATTTTCCAGGAAAGAACTAGTTTTTAGACCGTTTTTAGTGGTTGGTGGTGGTCTATACACAACAGCCAGACGCAGAGAATAGTTCCTGATGGCTACAATGCATTCCATGTGTTCAAAAGTGGTGAAAACTTTATCATGGGTGGAAGTTAGAAGCTGAATATCTAGAGAAGTTTTATATACAACTGCAACCCCCCCCCCCTCCACGTCCATAGCGAGGGACATGCTTGATTTGATCCTCTTTAGATCATGAGGTTGAGAATTATTTTCATTTTTAGGATTGGTTCTAGAAGATAAATTTGGCACTATAGTAGATATTTCTTGGGGAAGTGTTTGAATGTTTTGTAAATTTACACCATCGTTCAGGTCCCATGTGCGTTCATACCGACCCCCTCTTGTACCCCTAAACTTCAGTATTTCTAACTGTTTTAATATTGTCAATGTATGGGGATCAGGTTTTATAGGTGATAATTTCCCAATCCCATACAGGTAACCCCTATTGTATTGTATAATCCCTGGTATACAATGGACCATTTTTGCCTGAGGCAAATACACATTAATATTTTCAGGTAAATATTGTACTAAAAAGTAAAATATTTACACAAAAACTCAATTTTACAAAATCTACAAACAATTTCAACACAAAAAGTACATGTATACAAAAAGAATACTTCCATAAACACAGCAAATTCCACAGCAATCACAGCAGTAATTCTGTTGATTTTAATCCAAAAATAAGAGAGCACAAATGTTGCAGCCTATACTTGGCGCAATACACGTATATTGTATGTCCCTTTGTGACCGCAACATGTTAGAGAGCATCTACAATGGACTCGTGACCATGTTGGATGGACCATACAAGACTTGACCCCTGTATTCGTCTATGACGAGTCCAGGTTTTGTGTCGATTTCACAGATAGACGTGCTAGAGTCTGGAGAAGGAGAAATGAACGCTTTGAGCCGATGTGTATTGCTGAGCATGGCCGCTATGGTGGTGGCTCAGTTATGGTCTTGACAGGCATTTGCGTCCAGGGAAAAACAGACATACAAGTCGTTGAAAATGGCACGCTCAAAGCTGCGTGGTACGTAAATGAGATCTTGGAAGATCATGTTCGTCCATACGCAGGTGCTTTCGGCCCGGAGTTCATTTTCATGGACGATAATGTCCGTGTTTATAGGGCTACTTACACCAATCAGTACCTTGAAATGGAAACTATTCTCGAATGGACTGGCCCGCTCGATCTCGCGAACTAAATCCCACCGGATACGTCTGCGATATGCTGCAGAGAGCGATATCTGAGCGTGCTGTCCAGCCAACAACCACCAGGCAGCTCAGATAGGCACTTCCGGAAGAATGAGCTCTAATCCGACAATTTAAGATTTGACAGCTCATCAGAAGCATGAGTAGTCGATGTCAGGCTGTATGTGACGCACGGGGACATCAGTCTCGATAGTAAACACAACCGTTTGCTCTTTAGCTCATTTTCTTCAAATTTTCTATTCCCCACACATACCCATAAAATGTTTAATTGTGACCCTGTCCTCATTTCGACGCTCGTTGCGCTCGAATGATTTAATCTATGGATTACATGTTGCATCATGATAATCAGGTATCTTTGAAAATAACCAAAATTAATATCTTATATATGTAATCCAAAATCGACGATAATGCCATACAAAACAAAAAGTGATCCTGAATTGCACATATATAGCTAACGCATTTAGTATAGAATTGCACATATATAGCTAACGTATTTATTTTAGAATTGCACATAATTATATAGCTAACGTATTTAGTTTAGAATTGCACATAAATAGCTAACGTATTTAGTATAGAATTGCACATATATATAGCTAACGTATTTAGTATAGAATTGCACATATATAGCTTACATATTTTGTATCAGAAATGTTCGCCGTGCTCTGTTCCTAAGTAATGAATTGTTTGAGTGAAGTTGTTTTCTTTTCTGGTTAGCCTTGTTGTGACTATAGTCGATTTAAAGTTAAATGAGAACCGTTGTAAACATTTACACTTTTCCGAGGTAGATCAGGTTATTTACCGGTTGAAATGACTTTATATGGTAATACATAAATAAAACAGAACACTAACGTTATGCGCCGTGGCTGAGAGGTAAAGGCTATGATTTTTTCTATTCGTAGCGGCCATGAGTTCTAAACTGCAAAAATGCTTTTTTTTATTAACATATTTAGTATTAGAAATTGGAATTTCTTTCCGACTTTCAAGAATTACCCTTCAAATTGTGAAAATCAAAATTAATATCTCGTTTCATATACACAATAATGTGTACTATACAATATATATGCAGTATGCAGTAGAGAAGGAGACTGTTTACTGTAATTAATCACTTCTTGGGACGAGGAGAAAGACACGGCGAGTGAATTCGATGATGCGTGTTGAATTTACATGTTTGAATTGTTTTGAAACGATATAATAATGAAGAAATAAACAATACAAAATAAAAGGATTTAAAATAATCAAAAGAAAAACAAACATACAAAATATAGTTATAAAATGACATTAAGTAGGTTCGAACCGATGGTTAAAATGATGTGTATCTCAAAATCATCAGCACTAACCTTTACGCTATTGAGGCAATCGTAATTATGTTTACTCTATCTTATCTATAACGTTAACCGGGTTTACCTGTTACACCTATACATCGAAATGAGACTAATCCCTCATTAGCATGCAAATTTAAATCGACTATACATACATATAATTATATCCTAATCAATCGTACAACACATTTTCTTTATGTAAACTTGTTTTATTTGGTTTATCTACCATTTGCTCTAAGTGATTGACAAAGTAAACACGCGAGTATTCAAAATGTTCAATGAAGAGGGACAGAGGCTGAGTTACATTAAAAGTAACGTTGTAAATTTAGATGAGTTATTACCACCAGTAAAAACATTTCCAGGAAGTTTGAAGTATTTTGCTGAAACGCAAAGTGAGAAAAACGCGTTTGTTTTTGCCACCGATGAGGGTCGTGTTTCTGTAACATGGAATGAGTTGTATTGCCGCGCTGTATCTGTTGCGAGAGCAATGGTTAGTCTTGGGGTGAAGAAAAATGATTATGTTGTTGTGTATCTAAATGATAGTCCGGAGTGGCTGTTCGCTGTGTTCGGAGCAATGTTAGCTGGGGCGTGTCCTGTACCATTCTATTACGTTGATCAAAATTGGGGAAATATTAAAACATTGTTAAAACAACTTGGAAAATGTTCCATGATCATCGTTGGAGTGGATAATGAGAAAAGGTCCATTCAGGAAATGCTAGGACAAGTTACATCCGACGGAGTTGTAAAGTGTGACGAGTTACCTTACTTACGTTACCTGATATGTCACGAGACAAACAAAGCTGGAATACAATACAATGGAAAGTCATTACAAAGTTTGATCAAATTTTCGAAGACAGAAGTTGAACTTCCGGTAATACATGAAGATGATGTGTCGATTAGTTCCATGTCGTCTGGTAGCACTGGTCCAGCTAAACTAATAGCATTCACAAACAAGGCGTTGATATTAAGTTCTAAAAGTCGGTATCTTGACTTAAAACCGTTCATTGGAAACGAAACCTTTATTGAATACAACGACCGGCCATTTGCTTGGGGTGGGGGTTATCCACGCAGTGTTATCACAGGACACTGTAGAGTTACATGTACGATCAAAATAACATCGGATAATGCAATGTTTAGAAAGAAGAAAATGATTGAAACAATTCAACATGAAAGATGCACCACTGTTATGATGCGACCTTCAAACGCAGCTGACTTTGAAGATTTTAAGGTATCATTTTATTATAATTATGATAAGGCAAAATAATCCAAAACAAGTGTAAATTTAGATACATTGGTTTATCAGAATAGAGTTTAGTTTGTCAATGAAAAATAAATAATATATGATTCGTGAATACTGTTTAATGTTTACTGCTTAATAACCAGTTTTATAAACAATAAGAAGTCTATGCAATCTACGTTTTCATGTCAATGATCTTCCACTGTGTGCGTGTGTTGTTTTAATGATCTTTCACTGTGTGCTTGAATGTGTCAATGATATCTATGTAGTTCTTATGGTATTAACGTCTTACTGAATATAAAATTAAAACCAGTTGACTGGGATTGTACTATGCCGTTTCTTTATTTCAAGGCTCCAGATAACTGGCCGGTAAAAGTCATGAAAACAGGAGGACAACCTCAAACCCTAGAAAGTATCCCCCGCGGTTTCCTCGGCTCTTTTACACCTGTTATTCAGTTCAAATATGCATCTACAGAGTGTAAGAATATCGCATCATATTATATTACGAACTTGGATGATTTCGTCAGTACGAAGGTTGGTAAAATCATATCAAATATACAACTAGAAGTAAAGATAGTTGACGAAAACGGAAAGACAGTTCCAATGGGAGAACGTGGAGAAGTGTACGTCCGTAGTGAGGGTCAGTTTATAGGTTATATAAATAACCCAGAGAAAACAAGCAAATCTATGACGCCAGATGGATGGTGTCGTACAGATGACATTGGAATGTTGACAGAAGAAAATGATTTGTATATATACACAAAAAAATCAAATATCATACTAACTGATCAAAATGCTATAGAACCGGAGTTGCTGGAAATGTCTATAGAGACGTTGAATCCTGATCTTAAACAAGTTATAATTGTACCCATTCCAGACGACATATTTTATCAGTCACTCTGCGCGTGCGTTAAATTGCGAGATGGATGCGAGCTTGATATTGATTGTATGAACAAAGAGATTGAAAAACTACAGGCCGACAAACCAGCAGATTTTAAAGTTGTACCAAAACATTGGTTGGTCATCGATGAAGTACCATTGTTGTCGAATGGCAAGGTATCTCGAATTGAGCTCACTAAAATTGCAAGAGCACGACTTGATGTTAAGAAAAGCGTTTAATCCATGCGCAGTCAGAAACTCAGATGACTATTTTGCGTTTATAGTAAACTTGCCTCTCTTTGATCCTGTAATTTTTCGATTTGCTGTCTAATATTGCTTTTGATCTACATTTGTAACCAATGAGTGTTTGATACAAAATCTTCAGCAGAAGTAGAAGTTTTCAAAAGTTTTTTAAAGCGTTGTTGTTACAATTTTCGTAGTTCATAATTATTTGTTTTACTGTTACATCGTTGTGAACGAAGCCACCTACCATGTGTGTTTCCTTATCAAACAGGCGTATCATGCACAGTTCTTTTTTTTAAATGTCCGAAAAAAGACAATATAAACAACAAGTCATTATTTTGATCCACAATTTATTTCAAACCATGAAAAAAATAGATACATCAACTGTTAGTGTTTCTGAATGATGAGAAAATGAAGAGTTTTGATGATGAATTATTGAAAATGATGATTTTTTTTGTTTAAAATGCAAGAGATATTTCACATGCAAAAGAAATGATTGCACAGCCTTAGAGATGTAGCATGCAGCTGATAAACTTTATATTTGTACATTGATATACATGTATAATAATTGCGGACACATGAAAATAAAAGCAAATTACAACAATGCATTTTAACCTTATACGAACATGAAATAAAATGAAAATGGAATAAAAAAAGATTTTTTCTGATTATATAACTTTACATAAGTGCTACAAAACAGCAATAAAAAGAAAAGAAATGAAACTATTCAATAATCTTATGACTGCTTATGAAATAGTAAAGGCATATAGCAGTTCCGTTGTAGGTATTGACTAATGGGCTATGGACTAGTATAAAACACAATGCAAAATATCAAACACTTCAAAAACTTGTCCGTAAATAAGATTTACCCTAAAGCCAACATAGAAAAATAATAATCTTGCTGCAACCAGGCTATCTAAACACTGGTAGATAGGGTAAACCATTCAACTTTTAGGTATTTGAATATTTCACTGACAAAAAGACATTGTCAAAGTTAAGTTTAAATCTGATAGATTCAACAAATTTTGAATTCAAAACTATGCTTAGACTCATTTGACCTGACCATCTACTTCTGGTCACCTACACAAAAATACAGTAACAAAATAATCTATTGAAATATTACCACAAATATGATGGCAACAATTCTCATTCATTTTTTTACCCTTTTTACATGTTTCTGAGTTACAGTCAAACCTGTGTTAGCACCTACCTCCAAATAAAGGCCACCCTGCAAATAAAAGTCATTGTTTTAATTGATTCTTTAGAATGAAATGACCTCAAATAAGGACCACCTGTCAATAAAGGTAATATTTTGTCTTTCCAAAGGGTGGCCTTTGTTCACAGGTTTGACTGTACTTAGCAATCAAAATCATGACATGATAGATTAGTATCAAAGCCTAAGCTAGGAAGCAGTAAAAGGCAATACATGTACTGTCTAATAATGATATTGCTGCCAGATTCCTGATATTAGTTATATCCATGTTTTGGCTTGATTTTCTGAGGCAATGAATTAACTTATCATCATGAGAAAGACATAAAATACTCAAGTTGTTGGTGGGACCGGTATATACACATGTGAATGTTGGTCCCAGGCTGTTGTAGACATACCTTTCTACACTAGTGTGAAATTCAGACTTGGTTAGTATAGTAGTCTTCTGGACTGTATTCAAACCAGTACTGGCTCCTTCTTCACGCAAGGATGAAAATTGACATTTTTGTCAAATTTATATGAAATTCAGCAAAAAAAACATGGAAATGACACACTAAATTAAAAGTTAACAATTCATTTAAAGTAGTGATAGGGTGGTTATAAAGATTTTTGAAAACAAAATTCCTTACAATATGTGAAAACATCATTATGATAGTTGGGAACCAATTAACTGCCATTAACCTGACTTTGTGTTACAAATACAAAACTAGAAAAACTAAATAACATCAATCTTTGCTTTAAGCTATAAACAAACACTTAAATCAATTAGATACTGTAAATCAACTTGAATACTCACAAAAGTCAATTAATTACAAATCAAACATTGATAAATAGTACATACAATTTCTAAATACCTAAATATAACACAATTCACCATATAAATGTACATTTACAAATTAAAGGTATTTTACAACTTACTTAAATACCTGTGTGTTAAAGACATGGTACTAACATCATTAAACTGACTTTTTTGTCCAGGCCTCACAAAAAGAGCAAAACATGTTGTATTTTCTCATTAGATAATGTACTACTTTAATTTATACAATAAAGCATTGGGAACAACTTAAGGTTGATATTGAAACAGCATGCAAGGCCTAACATGACAGACAAACTGAACTCATTAATCTAGCCCAATTATGCCTAAAATCTTATTTCTAATCACCCAATGATGGACTTTGTTAACAGGCATTATTGCATAAACAAAGTACAAAATTAAGTTCATATTTGCACATTAAATAATATGAACATACTTCAGTACCTTTGTGAAACTTGAGAGCTGTCTGGCCATAACCGCTGGATAGGATTTTGAGATCTTTCGTATCACGTATAAGAATTTTGTAGAAGTACAGTGAAACTTGTAAACAAAGGCCAACCTTAGGAAAGACATGGTGTGGCTTTTATTGACAGGTAGCATTTATTTGGTAGTCATTTTATTCTAAATACTCAATAACGGACTTTATAAGATGACTATTATTCCTTAGGATTGCCTTTAATCGGAGAATGTCGATAACACAGGTTTGACTGCACATGAATTTTGATGAGATCAAAGTACTACAAACGCTTTTCTACATCCGCCATGCAATTGTTAAAGTTGTTCCCGTTCCATGTGCTTTAAGTACTTTGATTTATGTTTCCCCTTCTGATCACCAAAAGTAGATATATACATGTAGTCTGGATTACCTGCCCCTTTGTATACAACAGTACATTGTTTATGCCATAAGGCACATGTAATTGACTAATTCCATGCATTAATTCAGTTAACCAGCAAGGTAAATTCTAAGTAATTGATTCAACATTGAAGAATCATGACAATGCATTGTATTATAAATTTAATGATTGCAATGGCCCTTTCCCTTAACTAGGTAGTCTCCCTTGGAAGTTGTCGTTTTTGTCGGCGTTAATCACGTAATACACAATGAAGGGGCCTGGTACCCGTTCCATAGACATAAATACATTTTTGCTCAGATATAAAATGATCAGATTAGTCACAAAACCATTGGTAGGCTTATGCGACTATTTATGTCGTAATTTTGTCTTGGAGTTTATTTCTTCGAAACAAACATGGCGGATCGCATTCGTATTAAACGCGGAAGTTTGGTATTTTATTGTCAAACTTATGGACCGATTAGTTTTATATTCTATTAGTCATGTTTGTTTGCCGTACAGGAAGTTGTATAAATACACTTTACACTCGAGGCAAAATTCATGAAATTTGAAGATCTTAAATGGACTGCTTTGCGCATTTCATTTCAATAATACACTTCAATATACATATATATACGGTTTGATACTGAATCAATATAAATTGTACTCATTTAACATTCATATGGCGTTCATACTTTCCGGCTGTTTTCGGTACGTCACGTTTCATGCGTTCATAGTTCCAGCTGAGATCTTGGAAGATCATGTCCGTCCATACGCAGGTGCTTTTGACCCGGAGTTCATTTTCAAGGACGATAATGCCCGTGTTCATAGGGCCACTGACACCAATCAGTACCTTGAAAGGGAACCTATTGCTCGAATGGACTGGCCCGCTCGATATCGCGACCTAAATCCCACCGGATACGTCTGCGATATGCTGCAGAGAACGATATCTGAGCGTCCTGTCCAGCCAACAACTAACAGACAGCTCAGAGAGGCACTTCCGGAGGAATGTGCTCGAATCCCACAATTTGAGATTGGACAGCTTATCAGAAGCATGAGGAGTCGATGTCAGGTTGTATGTGACGCACGGGGACATCAGTCTCGATAGTAAACACAACCGTTTGCTCTTTAGCTCATTTTCTTCAAATTTTCTATTCCCCACACATACCCATAAAATGTTTAATTGTGACCCTGTCCTCATTTCGACGCTCGTTGCGCTCGAATGATTTAATCTATGGATTACATGTTGCATCATGATAATCAGGTATCTTTGAAAATAACCAAAATTAATATCTTATATATGTAATCCAAAATCGACGATAATGCCATACAAAACAAAAAGTGATCCTGAATTGCACATATATAGCTAACGCATTTAGTATAGAATTGCACATATATAGCTAACGTATTTATTTTAGAATTGCACATATATAGCTAACGTATTTAGTTTAGAATTGCACATAAATAGCTAACGTATTTAGTATAGAATTGCACATATATATAGCTAACGTATTTAGTATAGAATTGCACATATATAGCTTACATATTTTGTATCAGAAATGTTCGCCGTGCTCTGTTCCTAAGTAATGAATTGTTTGAGTGAAGTTGTTTTCTTTTCTGGTTAGCCTTGTTGTGACTATAGTCGATTTAAAGTTAAATGAGAACCGTTGTAAACATTTACACTTTTCCGAGGTAGATCAGGTTATTTACCGGTTGAAATGACTTTATATTGTAATACATAAACAGAACACTAACGTTATGCGCCGTGGCTTGGAGGTAAAGGCTATGATTTTTTCTATTCGTAGCGGCCATGAGTTCTAAGCTGCAAAAATGCTTTTTTTTATTAACATATTTAGTATTAGAAATTGGAATTTCTTTCCGACTTTCAAGAATTACCCTTCAAATTGTGAAAATCAAAATTAATATCTCGTTTCATATACACAATAATGTGTACTATACAATATATATGCAGTATGCAGTAGAGAAGGAGACTGTTTACTGTAATTAATCACTTCTTGGGACGAGGAGAAAGACACGGCGAGTGAATGCGATGATGCGTGTTGAATTTACATGTTTGAATTGTTTTGAAACGATATAATAATGAAGAAATAAACAATACAAAATAAAAGGATTTAAAATAATCAAAAGAAAAACAAACATACAAAATATAGTTATAAAATGACATTAAGTAGGTTCGAACCGATGGTTAAAATGATGTGTATCTCAAAATCATCAGCACTAACCTTTACGCTATTGAGGCAATCGTAATTATGTTTTCTCTATCTTATCTATAACGTTAACCGGGTTTACCTGTTACACCTATACATCGAAACGAGACTAATCCCTCATTAGCATGCAAATTTAAATCGACTATACATACATATAATTATATCCTAATCAATCGTACAACACATTTTCTTTATGTAAACTTGTTTTATTTGGTTTATCTACCATTTGCTCTAAGTGATTGACAAAGTAAACACGCGAGTATTCAAAATGTTCAATGAAGAGGGACAGAGGCTGAGTTACATTAAAAGTAACGTTGTAAATTTAGATGAGTTATTACCACCAGTAAAAACATTTCCAGGAAGTTTGAAGTATTTTGCTGAAACGCAAAGTGAGAAAAACGCGTTTGTTTTTGCCACCGATGAGGGTCGTGTTTCTGTAACATGGAATGAGTTGTATTGCCGCGCTGTATCTGTTGCGAGAGCAATGGTTAGTCTTGGAGTGAAGAAAAATGATTACGTTGTTGTGTATCTAAATGATAGTCCGGAGTGGCTGTTCGCTGTGTTCGGAGCAATGTTAGCTGGGGCGTGTCCTGTACCATTCTATTACGTTGATCAAAATTGGGGAAATATTAAAACATTGTTAAAACAACTTGGAAAATGTTCCATGATCATCGTTGGAGTGGATAATGAGAAAAGGTCCATTCAGGAAATGCTAGGACAAGTTACATCCGACGGAGTTGTAAAGTGTGACGAGTTACCTTACTTACGTTACCTGATATGTCACGAGACAAACAAAGCTGGAATACAATACAATGGAAAGTCATTACAAAGTTTGATCAAATTTTCGAAGACAGAAGTTGAACTTCCGGTAATACATGAAGATGATGTGTCGATTAGTTCCATGTCGTCTGGTAGCACTGGTCCAGCTAAACTAATAGCATTCACAAACAAGGCGTTGATATTAAGTTCTAAAAGTCGGTATCTTGACTTAAAACCGTTCATTGGAAACGAAACCTTTATTGAATACAACGACCGGCCATTTGCTTGGGGTGGGGGTTATCCACGCAGTGTTATCACAGGACACTGTAGAGTTACATGTACGATCAAAATAACATCGGATAATGCAATGTTTAGAAAGAAGAAAATGATTGAAACAATTCAACATGAAAGATGCACCACTGTTATGATGCGACCTTCAAACGCAGCTGACTTTGAAGATTTTAAGGTATCATTTTATTATAATTATGATAAGGCAAAATAATCCAAAACAAGTGTAAATTTAGATACATTGGTTTATCAGAATAGAGTTTAGTTTGTCAATGAAAAATAAATAATATATGATTCGTGAATACTGTTTAATGTTTACTGCTTAATAACCAGTTTTATAAACAATAAGAAGTCTATGCAATCTACGTTTTCATGTCAATGATCTTCCACTGTGTGCGTGTGTTGTTTTAATGATCTTTCACTGTGTGCTTGAATGTGTCAATGATATCTATGTAGTTCTTAGGGTATTAACGTCTTACTGAATATAAAATTAAAACCAGTTGACTGGGATTGTACTATGCCGTTTCTTTATTTCAAGGCTCCAGATAACTGGCCGGTAAAAGTCATGAAAACAGGAGGACAACCTCAAACCCTAGAAAGTATCCCCCGCGGTTTCCTCGGCTCTTTTACACCTGTTATTCAGTTCAAATATGCATCTACAGAGTGTAAGAATATCGCATCATATCATATTACGAACTTGGATGATTTCGTCAGTACGAAGGTTGGTAAAATCATATCAAATATACAACTAGAAGTAAAGATAGTGGACGAAAACGGAACGACAGTTCCAATGGGAGAACGTGGAGAAGTGTACGTCCGTAGTGAGGGTCAGTTTATAGGTTATATAAATAACCCAGAGAAAACAAGCAAATCTATGACGCCAGATGGATGGTGTCGTACAGATGACATTGGAATGTTGACAGAAGAAAATGATTTGTATATATACACAAGAAAATCAAATATCATACTAACTGATCAAAATGCTATAGAACCGGAGTTGCTGGAAATGTCTATAGAGACGTTGAATCCTGATCTTAAACAAGTTATAATTGTACCCATTCCAGACGACATATTTCATCAGTCACTCTGCGCGTGCGTTAAATTGCGAGATGGATGCGAGCTTGATATTGATTGTATGAACAAAGAGATTGAAAAACTACAGGCCGACAAACCAGCAGATTTTAAAGTTGTACCAAAACATTGGTTGGTCATCGATGAAGTACCATTGTTGTCGAATGGCAAGGTATCTCGAATTGAGCTCACTAAAATTGCAAGAGCACGACTTGATGTTAAGAAAAGCGTTTAATCCATGCGCAGTCAGAAACTCAGATGACTATTTTGCGTTTATAGTAAACTTGCCTCTCTTTGATCCTGTAATTTTTCGATTTGCTGTCTAATATTGCTTTTGATCTACATTTGTAACCAATGAGTGTTTGATACAAAATCTTCAGCAGAAGTAGAAGTTTTCAAAAGTTTTTTAAAGCGTTGTTGTTACAATTTTCGTAGTTCATAATTATTTGTTTTACTGTTACATCGTTGTGAACGAAGCCACCTACCATGGGTGTTTCCTTATCAAACAGGCGTGTCATGCACAGTTCCTTTTTTTTAAATGTCCGAAAAAAGACAATATAAACAACAAGTCATTATTTTGATCCACAATTTATTTCAAACCATGAAAAAAATAGATACATCAACTGTTAGTGTTTCTGAATGATGAGAAAATGAATAGTTTTGATGATGAATTATTGAAAATGATGATTTTTTTTTGTTTAAAATGCAAGAGATATTTCACATGCAAAAGAAATGATTGCACAGCCTTAGAGATGTAGCATGCAGCTGATAAACTTTATATTTGTACATTGATATACATGTATAATAATTGCGGACACATGAAAATAAAAGCAAATTACAACAATGCATTTTAACCTTATACGAACATGAAATCAAATGAAAATGGAATAAAAAAAGATTTTTTCTGATTATATAACTTTACATAAGTGCTACAAAACAGCAATAAAAAGAAAAGAAATGAAACTATTCAATAATCTTATGACTGCTTATGAAATAGTAAAGGCATATAGCAGTTCCGTTGTAGGTATTGACTAATGGGCTATGGACTAGTATAAAACACAATGCAAAATATCAAACACTTCAAAAACTGGTCCGTAAATAAGATTTACCCTAAAGCCAACATAGAAAAATAATAATCTTGCTGCAACCAGGCTATCTAAACACTGGTAGATAGGGTAAACCATTCAACTTTTAGGTATTTGAATATTTCACTGACAAAAAGACATTGTCAAAGTTAAGTTTAAATCTGATAGATTCAACAAATTTTGAATTTAAAACTATGCTTAGACTCATTTGACCTGACCATCTACTTCTGGTCACCTACACAAAAATACAGTAACAAAATAATCTATTGAAATATTACCACAAATATGATGGCAACAATTCTCATTCATTTTTTACCCTTTTTACATGTTTCTGAGTTACAGTCAAACCTGTGTTAGCACCTACCTCCAAATAAAGGCCACCCTGCAAATGAAAGCCATTGTTTTGATTGATTATTTAGAATGAAATGACCTCAAAATATGGACCACCTGTCAATAAAGGTAATATTTTGTCTTTCCAAAGGGTGGCCTTTGTTCACAGGTTTGACTGTACTTAGCAATCAAAATCATGACATGATAGATTAGTATCAAAGCCTAAGCTATGAAGCAGTAAAAGGCAATACATGTACTGTCTAATAATGATATTGCTGCCAGATTCCTGATATTAGTTATATCCATGTTTTGGCTTGATTTTCTGAGGCAATGAATTAACTTATCATCATGAGAAAGACATAAAATACTCAAGTTGTTGCTGGGACCGGTATATACACATGTGAATGTTGGTCCAAGGCTGTTGTAGACATACCTTTCTACACTAGTGTGAAATTCAGACTTGGTTAGTATAGTAGTCTTCTGGACTGTATTCAAACCAGTACTGGCTCCTTCTTCATGCAAGGATGAAAATCGACATTTTTGTCTAATTTATATGAAATTCAGAAAAAAAAACACATAGAAATGACACACTAAATTAAAAGTTAACAATTCATTTAAAGTAGTGATAGGGTGGTTATAAAGATTTTTGAAAACAAAATTCCTTACAATATGTGAAAACATCATTATGATAGTTGGGAACCAATTAACTGCCATTAACCTGACTTTGTATTACAAATACAAAACCTAGAAAAACTAAATAACATCAATCTTTGCTTTAAGCTATAAACAAACACTTGAATCAATTAGATACTGTAAATCAACTTGAATACTCACAAAAGTCAATTAATTACAATCAAAGATTGATAAATAGTACATACAATTTCTAAATACCTAAATATAACACAATTCACCATATAAATGTACATTTACAAATTAAAGGTATTTTACAACTTACTTAAATACCTGTGTATTAAAGACATGGTACTAACATCATTAAACTGACTTTTTTGTCCAGGCCTCACAAAAAGAGCAAAGCATGTTGTATTTTCTCATTTAAATAATGTACTACTTTAATTTATACAATAAAGCATTGGGAACAACTTAAGGTTGATATTGAAACAGCATGCAAGGCCTAACATGACAGACAAACTGAACTCATTAATCTAGCCCAATTATGCCTAAAATCTTATTTCTAATCACCCTATGGTGGACTTTGTTAACAGGCATGATTGCATAAACAAAGTACAAAATTAAGTTCATATTTGCACATTAAATAATATGAACATACTTCAGTACCTTTTTGAAACTTGAGAGCTGTCTGGCCATAATCGCTGGTAGAGCACATAGCTCAGTTTTATAATCTTAGACCATGTACACATTGGCATATTTACAATTTAAGCATTTACAAATAAACATTACATCTGCACCCATTATATTACACCCTGTTACATAATATTGCATTAAAGGATCTTTGTCTTTGAGACCAAATATTTTATATGGAAAGACTAAAATACTCATTGAAATCATCGACAACACCAAGCACACTATCAGCTTCATCAATTACAATTAAGCCTGTACCGGTATGTCTAAATTCTGTTTGGTCAATATAATTATCCTGGATCATCAAACAGCAACAACATACTTATTCAAAACATATTAAGTATTTCTGATGAGTTAAATGTCTGGGAAAATACTTACACTTGTTATATTGCAAGAAAGAATGATCTTATTTTTCAGCTTTGAAAAAGTATGCTATATTTAGATAACTGTGTGTACTACTGACATGAACAATTAAAATGGTGGTCTTGGCTCTTATATATTCCAACAATCACAAACTATAACACAAATATGAACCTTATACAAGCTGCTGCAGATTGATACATTGTACAACATAAGCATTTAATTCATAGCATTAAAAACAATTTATGCAATTTTTATTAGGAAATTTATTTCAATGAGCCAATTGAGGTCCATTTAATCTTAATACTCAAAAAATACTTTTATAGACATCAAAATCCAAAAATATACACTAAGAGAAAAGCTTTTGAAAAATTCCCATACATTATTGCTGAAATGAGTCATAATCATTACATATTGCTATATAGTAAAATGTTAGTGGAAACTTCTCAAATACAATGATTGAACGTTCAAAGCATACATAGAACAGATGACTAGATACTAACAGATATAAAGCGTTTTCCATTATAACATAATTACTGTACAGTACAAATAATTAAAGTCTTAACTTATTCTAGTCCTTAAATGAAAGTACACAATACTACATGATAAAACTAACTAGTGCATTAGTTAACCACACACTTCTTACACATTTACAAACATAAATGGATTTATTATGGATAGTTATTTAAGCACTTTGTGTAAATTTAAATTCTAAAACATTATCCAAACCAACCAATATCTCAGACGATTGATCAGGGCCACCAAATCTTACCACATATCAATTAATAATTTCTACTTATCATTAAAAACTACCTTCATTTAATTTTATATAATTAACATATTTTTGCAATCATTAACAAAATTAAGAACAAATTAGTTTAACACTTACATACAACAAAAAAACAAACATAACAAATACATGAAAGTAATGAATAAAACAATTATGATATGGCCAATTTTAAAAATGTTGGTATGATGTTATACGCCCCAATCTGACAGTGGATAGGTAGATTTTTTTGATTTTTTTAAGTCATTTGTTTGTACTCTTTTTTAACATAAGCTGGAATAAAGAACAAAAAAAATGTTTTGTCAAAACCATTAAACAATTTTTGGGGCCAGGCATGTTTGAATGACACAACAGCTCACCAACAATCTTGAGATGGCCTAAATTTGAGGTTTAAGCAGTAGTTATCTCCCTTTGTTAAGGCTGACTGCCATGACAGCACTTTGTAGTTAAATGAAACATTACAAACAATCACTTTTCAGTAACTCTGATATAAGGGAGATAAATACAGCAAAATACATGTACTGCAAAATTAGTTGATGAAATCTACTAAATTTGATGTTATTTGTACATTATCTCTGGAATCCAAAACGTTCCTAACAATCATAAAAAGAAATAACAATTCAACCAAATGTACACTTTTATCATCTACATGACATACGCCGAGAAGAAATAATCTTTATCTAGATTCCTATTTCTGTTTGTATAAAAAATAATTTACACATGAAGAAGTTCAGTTGAAAATATGTATGATTTCACAGTACAATCCAGTACATGTTAAAATCATGTTTTAAGATGAGAAAAATGTTAAAAAATAAAATATTTTCAATGCAGTCAAGAAGACAATCCACACACATTTTTGAGATCCTTTTTTGTTGTTGTCTTAATTTCCTCATTGTCATTTTGTCATCTGAAAAAAAATATTTATAGATGTAATATCAACAAAGTGTAGTTGCCAGAGTTATTAATTACACACAATATTATCGTTTATAAAGTACAGGATATCAATCATTTACATCTTTTTAGCAGGTTAACTAAGAATCATATGGGGCGGAAAGTTCACCTAAGCATCGCTCCTACTACTACTAGACTCCAATCCTCTGTAAGCAACTGTCTACTTTCCCACATACAGCAATAATTGCACCAACATTATGGGTCATCTGGTGGTTTTTTTTGCTTTGACAGAGGAGGAAGACACCAGAAAGACTAAGACAGTAAATTCCATTCATGAAATACAGGTTGATTGATGAATGTAAGAATATTGGGTGTTATAATACACTTACGGGCGAATGTTTAGTCCAGTGTACAAATAATGCAATATCTTTATTGTTGAATAATTATACCATTAGAAATAAGACACAATGAGTTATTCATTGGTACAACTTGCTAAACCAGTTTCAATAAAAGACAATACATAAAGTAGGCTGAATAACAAAATTATAGCTTTACATGTTTTAAAATAAGCATCATAACTCTGACAAGGACAAGGCTTTTGTCCTTAAGTGTAGAATGCTATGATGTACAAACCTTCATTTGAATGACAATTTAGCTTTGATTGATACATGATCCGATGGGAAGAAACAGTTTGGTATGCCACCAGTTTCGGTAATTCTTTCTTTGGATGCCATCTGAAGGACTCCAATATTATCCAATGACATGGAGCTATAGAAGATGTAGTCAACACAATCACACATCACACGATTAAATGATGACACCTCAGATTCATATCCCTACAATAAAGAGAAATATTATTTCATCTCATGTATTTGATTAGTCCCATGAAAGAGAATTTCTTTGTGCATCCTTGTCTAGACCACTGCCAAGTACTTCATCACTCAGGTTAAACTGATACATCCAAACAAGTTTAGTTTCATTTAATGATAGGTAATTAAATAGCCAAATAGTCAAATACTCCAGCTCCCATTATGACATTTCTTTTCTACATATATTCAGTTTCAGTGGGTTTAACACCATTTCAGTTATGTATGGCGTCCGGCTCACCTAACCAGTTCTCCTGTCCAGACTGTATTCCAACCAGTACTTTCTTTCTTAACCCTGCTACAAAGAGCAGCCAACTTCTCCATACATGTAAGAAAATCTAAGCTTTTTTTTCAAATATTCATAGAAGGGTATGACCAGCAGTTACCAGAATTCAAACCTGAATCATCAAGGTAACAAGTCCAGCACTCACTATATACATAGTATAACTACTGGACTATGGCTGCAGCCCTACAATAATATACACTATAAAAATAAATGACATTACCTGGGCTTCACTGTATGCACTTCGCAATGAAGATGATGTATGCTGGAATGCTGGCCATAGTGAATTTACCAAAGAAGCTTTCTGTAATCATTAAAAAAAAGATTAAAAACAGGAAAGTAACAAAGGGCACTTAGACTATCATAGATGCCAAAGCTTAAACTTTTAAAACAACTAAAATCACTTCATTTAGGAGTGGTTCATTGCAGTAAGTTATCTTACAGTAAGTTTTCTAACAATAAGGCAAAGGAAACCAATTCTTCAACTAGCAGACATATAACGAATAGATAGCATCTGAAAGACTTAATTGAATTTGAAACACAAACTTCACATTCTAAAACAGACATATTAACCACAGAACAGACGGAACCACAACATACCCGCATCTTATACGAAAGTGTGACCTATTCATGAGTGATAATGGTAAATTATTTAAATCTAAACCTGTGACAGCAGCCACCTCAGAATAGACCATAATTATTCGATTATTTAGAATGAAACAACCTAAAACTAGAGGTCATCTGATTATAAAGGACACACTTTGCATTTCCCAAGGGTCACCTTTATTCATAGGTTTGACTGTAAAAAAATGAATAAGACAAATATTTTATCACACGAACCTTTTCTTCAGGAAGTACAAGGTTATCTATCTGCATTAGTTTATTGATAGTTTCATCACCGCTCGGGTATCCATCACGGGCGACTAGGTAGCCCGGACTCATAGGTGGAGAATTAAAGTCACCACAAATAATGTGAGGAAACACATCGCCGTCAGCATGAGACACGATCTCCTTCACTGCACTTGCAATCTAAAATATAAACCAAAGGTCAACTTAGAAATGTGTAAGATATTGTCAGATTATAATCATTTCAAAATAGGAGTGGACAGAGGTGTCAAAATATGTTTAATTTATTCTACTTTAACAAAATGTTAAATATATGTATAAGACAAAAGAAAATAGATCTGTAGATTTTTATCCAAATCTTGGGAATAAATAGGGTGGAAAGATGGATCTTTTAGTATATAAATAACTTTATAAGCCCTACAATGATATAAGAAATTGTCTTTTGTGTTGCACTTTACTGCAATGACTATGAATATAGATGTCAGCTTTTCTATCCCTACATGTAAATAAAACAAACATCATGATTTTTTCTTTAAAGACAACACCCAAGAATTTTGGTAAATAAGAAATTTTATATACTGGGGTGGACTTGTTTTCCATAAGCAGGAGATGCTTAAAAGACTATTTATGAAATACTTCTCTATTCGTATTGCCTAATGCCAATAGTCTACATGTAGGTTCATTTTTCTCGGAATTTATCAAAGTAAATTATTCATATCAGAGATTAGAAAATATCAGGTTCAGCACATACAGATTTGATTAAGTCCAGTATTTATAATAGTGTAATATCTACAGTCATAACATAAGAGAACATAAAAAAATTACCGTACCATATTTGTGACAAGAATTTGCAGTGAGCAGTGCAAAGTTAGTTTCAAAAAGAAAAAAATGTAATAAAGAAATTATTAACTAGTGACAAATGATGCAAGAATATCATGAACTTGAGGAGTAAACATTGGAAATAGTTCATTACTAACAAACTTAAGGCTAACATTCAAGATAATCTTTGTTTCAACTCTCAAAGATCAAAATTTGGTGAAGTGGTAGTAAGTAAGGAAATAAATAATAAATTTCCCATATACTTAGTGAGAAAATTGAGACCAGTACAATACATGCATGTTCATTAAAATGTCAAGCGAAAGAAGAATTGTATATCTTCCATATTCAATTATGAACAAAGTAAACTGCAGAAAAAGTTAAAGCAAAAATTTACAATTAAAACAAGATTTACCAGGAATAATGATATAATATATCAAACTATCTCTATACAACACTCCTAGAGGCTGTTTTTTCCAATTTCATTTAGAATGATTTTCTGATGTATCAGAAATAATTTCAAGGATGATCATCATGTTAACAAAATACTGTATACGTCTTAATATTGGCGCCCGTTTTATTTTGGCGATATTGGCGGTCAGCATCGGAGCTGCCAAATCTAGACCGTGCCAATATAAAACCACGCCAATAATGAACAGCGCCAATTATTTTGTTAAAGAAAATTATTGTAACTTTTGTTATCAAAAGATAGAAAGACTAAATTAAACCCGATATAATAACAATATGTGTCAATTTAAGATAAATTATCAAAACAAATAATTACTTTTAGCCATTGTGTTAACTCCTGTTTGATCACAAGTAATCACCAACACTTTGGTTTTCATGAAACTTATTCTTGCTGTTTATACATTTCACTTGATACGATAGTAGCTAGGAAAATATTTAGTAAAATAGTCTGATCATTCCCCCTGAAAATGGTGGAAACTTATTTTTTAAGTGTTTTAATTTTGGCGCTTAAGAAGACAGGACATGGTTTTATTTTGGCGGTTGGATATGAAACCGCCAAATATAGAACCCGCCAATTCATGAACATCTTAAAAACGCCAAATTTTGCACCCGCAGAATTAAAGACGTATACAGTATCTGGTAACTTTCATATCTGTCATCAAAATTTTTGGAGCATGGTAAACTGTACATGTATTGTTATGAAGGAGAAAGAAACAAAGAACATTTTGCTATCAGCCATTTCTAACAATGTTTTAAACATATGTTAAATAAACTAACAAACATGATCAAGAATGTAACAGATTAACTTGCTTCAAAACACTAAAATACCCTATACACTTCTTTCACTGCACATGTTATCTAAAACACACAGGTACTTCTTAATATTATAATAACTTGGAGGCACAAATAATTTCATGTTTGCTTCAGTGGTTTTTAACACCATTTTTCTACTTTAAGGTTATATGCTGCAGCCAGCTCACCTAACCAGTTTTCCTTGACTGTATACTAACCAGTACTAACTTACTTGCCACTAACGGGGTTCGAATCCAGATACAAGTCCAGCATATTACCCACTGGACCATGGCCAATTTCACAACCGTAACAAATAAATCATATACCACAAAAATAAGGTCATTTTTTCAGTAATTCATCAAAATTCTACTTAATATTGATATTAGAAACTTCAACAGTTTCTTGAAATCTAATGTTATCTGTTGGGAGGTAATCTAACAAACCTGTTTTATGGGAAGCACAAAGTCCAGTGTACATTTATTTATTCAACATAATAACAATATCTAAGTTCTCTAAGCAGAATTGTGCCCAAACTCATACAACACAGCATCTCTGTACCAGATTTATCATTTCAAGCAATTTGAAAGAAACATCTTTCCTTATATTTGATCGCCTGATGCAACTCTTTCAACATGTTATTTTATCCTTTTCTAATGATTTATTTGCCACTCAGCCAATTTCAAACATTTATTTTTAGAGTTTATTGTATAACCTGCCTATATCAACCAGCTTCAGGGCAGTAAATGCAGTCTTAAAGGAGGTGGTACACATGTATTTACTCAAGGTTTGATATAATGATGCTAGCCTTGGAAATCAGCCCGGAGGTCCCTACTCACATGTTGTCTGAGATACAGTTAAGATTTATTATCAGCACAATAAACAGTCAAACCTGTGATTAAAGGCCACCCTTGGGAAAGACAGAATATGACCTTTATTGACAGGTGGCCCATATTTGGACGTCAATTCTTTTTTAATATTTAATTGCGTTTTTTTAAAGAATGACCTTTATTTACAGGGTAGCCTTTATTTGGAGGTGGCTGCTTACACAGGTTTGACTGTAAATAGAATAAAATAACTCACCTGTACACACTGTGCATCAGGTACCTTCATCTCACCCCACTGTATGTGAACATTTCCAACAGTGACTTCCTGTCCAGTGTTGTTACAACGGAGTTTGGTTATAACAACAACGTCTGGTAAATTCATGTAGTTTCGTACAGCCTCTTGTGTGGCAGGTTCTATCCCATTAAGTTCCTGACACACATAAAAGTCCATATTATAATACAGGACGTTTTCTGTCCAGACCACAAGGTAGTAAAATGATAACAAAATATACAGTTGAATCTCGTTATGTCAAACTCGCTTATATCAAAATTTCGGTTATGTCAATCTGTTTCTTTGGGTCCCGATTTTTTTGCTCTTTCTCTATATAAATTAATCCGCTTACGTCCAATTCACTTATCTCCAAATTTCGTTTATGTCAAACTAAATATTTGTCCCCCTGACTCCAATTAGCATGTAGTTTGAGTTGTTTATCTCAAAGTTAGAGCTAATCGGCGAACAATGGACGCTTTCACACCTATCATGACATTTTGCTAATTGAACAATTTAAAGGCTCTAGGAGATTTATAATCGTGTGACAAACAAAACGCACAAGTGTAGTGTATAATAATAATCATACCTGGTATTTGATTAAATTATAATTATGGTAGGTAAGGTAAACAAATACGCATCACGTATAACATCGGCTGCAGTGAGTATCCGAATACTAGGATACTTGTAGGTTTAACTTGAAAATCGAGTATGATTACTTGCCACCTATGATAGTGTTGGATTCCAATCTTAGTAAAATGATCTTAGCTTGATAAAAATAATTATTTCGGAAAGTGTGATCGATGTTGCAAAAAACGCCTTCATCTTACTTTATGTACGGAATGTGGTCATGTCCGAAAATATGTAAAGCTAGACGATACATATTTTTGAATTCTTACAACAAATTTCGTTCAAAGTATCTTATGTTGGGACATTAATTGTTGATATCAATTATTATGAATACATAATTATTTTGTTTCTTCTCAACGTATGCACATGCTTTATTAAAGCAAAACGTAATCATACATGAATTGTACGTAATATTTATATGAAGGGTATACACACAAATACCTTAAAACTTGTACTGTATTATTATACAATGTTTGTTTATCTCAAATTTCGGTTATCTCAAACTAATTGCCACGGTCCCTAGGAATTTGAGATAACGAGATTCAACTGTATATTATAATGTCACATTAGTTTTTATTTAGGTATTATGAGTATTATAAGAAACCTTCACTCGGGTATCATTTTATGGGGGCCAATTTCTAAAGAATATCAATGTCTGTACCTAAACCTCTATGAAGACTTGAAATAATAACTGATAGGAGTTTGACAAAGACTGATACAATTTTCCTAGTGTCAATTGAGGTTAACAGAAACAGCAAATAAAACATTGCAGATTAAAATTCTATTAGTGGCTTGATCTTGCTTTATCTTAGCATTTTTACACAATATGATTAAACTGAAAGTAAATAAATAGTTATTTACTAAACTCAAGAACTTGAGTCTATCACCAGAACTCACCTTTTCTACAAGCTCTGAGAAACTAGACAGTGTGCTTTTCATTAAGGTGAATCTGTTGGTTTTGTAAAATGTGGCTTCACCTTCCTTGTAATAATCCAGTGTTCTCTTCTTAAACAAGCCATCATAACCTTGGCTGTCAAATAAAAAATATTATCAACAGAAACATATAAACAGAATCAATTTACACATATTTATACATATACGACTTTATTAGAAAAATAGAAAATTCACCATCCAAAAAAAAAACACACCCACATTTAATATTTGTCACTGAACATTCTGTAACAAGCACAATCATGTACACATGTCGTGGAACTTGACACAAGTCTGATTCAGCTACAGGACCAGTAGTGGTAATATAATACTAGTACATGGACAATATTTTAGAATGAATCAAAGATGGCGAGAATTAAATTTAAAGAATCAAACTTAAACATATCGTGTAACTTTTTAAGTGTCAGCTTAATATAATAAGACAGGCACAAAAAACATGTCTTAAAATCAAGATTTTTTTTTCATTTTCATGTGCTTTATCTGATGCTATCCTTTTAAACATAAAACACATAAATACATTAAAATTAATTTGACAATTGACAGATTCCTATTTCAAGTATCTATAAACATTTTCCTATTTAAAATTATCAATGCATTTAATTTAAGAATTGGAATACTATTCTTAATATATCCCTACCATTTAATACTAGACCACATAAAATATGGTCCAAATATTTATATCTTAGTCATAATACATCACTACACACACAAGTTTAGAAAATGAAAAATAATAAACAATATGCCATACCTTTTCAAGGATGGTAGGAGCTGATTAGAATAATAATCTGGATCAACTTCTTGCATGCACACAATATCTGCATCTAAATATTTAAGCTCTTCAATAACTTTGCTGAGACGATACTCTGACGCCAAATATTTTGCGTCAGTGAAACTGTAATCATTTCTAAACAGATGACAATCTGCTAACATATTATAACTGACAATGGAAAAATGCTTGGAAATGTCTGATGATCCAGAAAATGCAGGATTGGGGATAAATGGTCGATTAAATAATGGATTCGGAAGACTTTTAAGTACTTCAGAACTTTCAGGCTGAGGAACATCATCCATTTCAATAACAACATAATCCTTTGCAACATCTTCACAAGGACTTGAAGGAGCAGCACCGTTCTCTTGAATTTCTTCTTCTGCAGCTATTTTAGGCTTTTTTAATGATGATGATGTATCCTCTTCTTCACAATCTTCATGTTTTCTCTTACTTAATGAATTATCAACTAAACTGTCTGTGTTGTTTTCTTCAGCAGCACCCTGATTATCATTTATGTCTTGAATATCATCATTGTCTACTGATTCAGTATTTTGTCCTCCATTTGTTTCAGTATCAGTAGTTTTAATTTCCTGAATATCATCTTTAGATGCATCTGCTAATGACTTATTAATAGTTCCATTGTCTTTTATAACTTGGTCACCACTTCCACCAGCATTTGCATCAATATTAGAAGTATCATTAACAATTTCTGGTTCAGTTTTCTCCACATGTGTTTCTTCGGAATCTTCTTTGAGTTCAGTTATGTCAGCAGGTTTCAACACCGCATCTCCAATGTTTTCCTCAGAATCACTAGCAGTAATGTCTTTGGCAGCACTTTCTTCATCAATTGTACTTTCAATCAGTGCATTATCATCTCCATTTATAGCTGCATTTTCTTTTTGATTGACCTCACCTTTGTTTTGTTCTTCCTCACATTCTGTGCTATCATTTTGCTCAATATCACTGATCTTAACTTCAGACTTTTCATTTTCTATGCTGCCTTCATTTTCTTCAGTTTCCATGGATTCTTCTTCTGCTTCATTTGATGCCTCATCTATTTCTTCACTGACCTCCTCATCATTTTCAGAGACTGTTGTTTCAGGCTCTTCTTCTGGCTTAATATCTTCCTTAGCTTCTTCTGTAGTTTTTGCTTCTTCCTCAGTTTCACATGCATCCTTTTCGTCACCACTTCCTGTCGTTTTTTCACTCATTGAATTCTCTTCAGCAGCATTATCTTCTAAGACAGTATCTTCAGTTTCTTCTGCCTTAGATTCCGGTTCATCTTTATTATTTTTCTCATCAGGTTCAGTCTCCTTTGATCTTCTCGACCTTGATGACCTGATAGGGGACTCCTTTTTCATTTTGGATTCAGATTTAGATGCTGCAGACTTCTTAGTTATTTGTGGCGTAGTCTGTTTCTTGGGACTTGTATTTCGTTTTGGAGTGGTTTTCTGTTTAGGCGATTGTTGCTTTTTTGGTGTGGCAACTTTTTTGGGTGCTTCTTTCTGTTCTTTTTGAGTTGCAGATCGTCCTCTGGGTGTTGCGGCCTTCTGTGGAGGGGTTGAAGCATTACGTTTTGGAGTGGTCTGCTGTTTTATAGGAGTTGTAGGTTTAGCTGTCCGAGAAGAACTTCTTGATTTTGTTTCAATTGGTTTCTTTGCATCAGATACTTTTTTTGTTTCTGCAGGTTTTTTTGACACATTAGTCTTCTTTGTTTCAACTTCTTGAACTACATTTCTGGTAACTCGACCTATGAACATAAAAACATGTATATATGCTTAACACTACTTCAAACAGAGTTCTATCATTCAGGCTAGAGCTTGAAAACTGAGTTTTGTATATAAAAGACAAAGCAAGTGATATCATTCTCAAAACCAGGCCTCGAAAAATCCACTCCACAAAAAATTGACAACGCTCACCCAGCTGGGTGAGCGCTTTTATCCAGTTCCAGCGCACAAGTTCCGTAACACCGTCAAAAAGCATAATTAAAAAATTAATTCCAAACGAACCCCGATATTGAAAAATACACTGTCAAAACGAAAGCAGAATCAAAACATTTCCGATGACGTCACCGGGTACAGAATAGAATTCTGACGACTTCAGTCAGCTGCGCTCGATTCATCAAAAATGCTGTTACTAACTTAATCAATCGAAACAATTTATATAGCGTGAAGCGACCGTTAGGTATGTCATCGTGTGTGTAATGAACGTAATATATATATGTATGTACTAGTACACAGACTTCTCCCAATTTTTTACTTAACATTTTTGTTTTCACAATTTTATCAACAGTTTGAGACAAGAAACACATGCTGTTTTCACAATTTTATCAACAGTTTGAGACAAGAAACACATGCTGTATCACAAAATGTTATATTTCTGCAAATGATAGATGGTCCACACACTGGTTGGAGTTTAGTACTTTCACAGGAATTTCCCGCGTGATTTCGTATCTCGCATTTGATTGGCCGATTCGTGGCTTTTTTGTATACATGGTAAAAATAAACATGGCTGTCAGTGTGTCAAAGAATGCAAGCAGATGACCCATGTTTTTATTGTTTTTTAGAGAACGTTCATGTTTTTTTTTACATGAAGAAGGATTTATGGTTTATGATTGCGTACTAGCACTGTCGTGAATTTTAAGCTAAGTGAAGAGTTAGACTCGCTGTATTTTGTTTTCATGACCAGTATACATCTAAGACAAAATGACGTGTTTTCCTGTTCTGAAAATGCAGGGCGATTGGGTTTCGTTGCACGGCGAGTGGCTCTGAAATTTTTTTTTCGAGGCCTGCAAACTCTTGATGACACTTTTTAAGCATAGATGAATAGTCCATAAATCAACAAATTAAATCATCAATAAACAAACAAACATGTACTTTTGTCTCTTATGAATAAAAACCACATTATAAATTATATCAAATTAGAAACTGCAGTTACAATTGATTTTCTTAAGTAAGTACATGATACATCATGTAGTACTATCATCAAAAATATGTATACTTCATGGAATAAATGTCTTGATGTTTTCTCCATAACTATGTGATACGGTAACAAGGATTAAACAAATATATCTTAACTTGTGAAAACTAAAGCAATAAAGATATCTAAATGATAAAGTAATCACTACATATTCACCTCTTGTAGCAGCTGATCTACTAGGAGCTTTAGCTGCTGGTTTAATTTCCTCCTTCTGAGCAACAGTCTGTTTGCCTCTGCTGGACTTCCTACAATGCAAACAAAGGAAGTCAAAGAAAGAAGTTGTTCAGGAATAATGTCTTAACACCAGAAACTTTGTGCACTTACTAAATGAAGTACTATTAATGGTGCTATTAAACCTAGAATCTCTTATTCACCACATGAACTTATTTATAGTGTCCAATAAGAGCATCAGGTAACAGTTACAAGTTTTTAAATAAATCATTCAGATTATGCAATGAACCTTAAATGACAGTTGAGTTTTTATGAAACTGGCCAAAATGAAATAAACCTAAACATGATTTATTTCTTAATAATTTAGGGATTTAATGCTTTTCTGCAGAATCAAGTTTGATGGAAATAAATTTAAAACAAGCACGACTTTGACTAAGCATCATTCCTGGGAAGAACCAGTACTAGGCTCACAAACTCTATAAGTAACTGCCTACTTTCTCACATAAAGAGTCATGGTCTGTAGCAGTGCTCAAACCCACGACCCAGTGAGAGGTTACAGTAATTTGAAATCAGCGACCTTAACCACTCGACCACGGAGGCAAGTCATATGCTAATTATAGTTTGGGGTGTACAACTAACTTACTTTAACTAAGTAATTAATATGTTGGTTCAGCACTGTGGAGTTAGTTTCTGCTGGTATCTTGTACTAGTAAATGTGTAGAATAACCCACAAACACTCACTGTTATTTATTTGGATTAAGCGAAATTATTACTTTTTTTTTAAATCATACCTGTTTTCAGTAGCTGGACTTGGGCTCTGAGTTCTTCCTTTCTTTGTTGATGCTGCCCTTTTTGCTGGTACAGGACTTGGACTTGCCTTCCTTTTTTTCCCTGATGTTGTATCTGCAGTAGCCGGTGCACTTCTGGTAGACCGTCTTGTGCCTTCCACAGGTTCCTTCTTTGCTGCTGCTTTCCTCTTGGCAGGCATGTTTAGTGAATATACACAGTGTACTTACTCCAAAATAAATCCTAGCAAAAGAGAGATACAAGTAAAATTTATCGGTCAAGTAATCTTTTTTTTTTATTTTGTACACATGACCCATACTTGGAATTAGGAATTTCAACTGTTTAGTTAAAAATTTGGAAAATATGCATGACTGCAATTTTGCAACGTTTAAATGAACACAAACAATCACTGTCTATGATATGTACTTTCAATCTGACATTAAAAGTCTATTGCAGTGAAAGATCGCTTGTATTTAAAGATTTTAGTGTTTTTTTAAGTTTTTTAGGCTTTTAAAGTTTCAATCGGAAAGTTTTGTCTGCGAATTGAGAAAAAAATATTCTTTTTCCCATTGGGAATAAGACCAAATTTCGGCAATAAAATTAGCCAAAAATAAAACTGAAATTTTTTAACCTGTGTACAGATTTTGCCACAAGTTTGAAGAAAAAAAACACAAAAAAACAGACCCTGTATTTACACAACAAAAACCCTGATTTGGCCATATGCATACCTCAGAAATGGTCAATGGTACATGCCAAATGTACTTCTGGGCATATTCTTAATTAATATTTCTTAGATTGAGAAGACACATGTTGACTGCCTTGGGCTACCAGGGCTTCAGATAAAGGTCATATAAATTTGCGTAAATACAGTTTTCCCGAATACATAGTTCCTACACCTACAAAATTTACCTCCCTTGGCGGCCATCTTGCTAGGCAAATTTTTTATGCGCATAACAAAGGGTTTTGTCACGAAAAAAAATCCCAAAATAATTTTCCATGTAACTTGTATTATAATTTTTATAGAAGGGAAAGAACTTCGACAATTCGAATTTTCCAACCTTTGTTATAAACTTCCATGTTATTGCAATGCAGTACAAATATTCACATCATATATAGTGCAATGTGTGGGCAACTCAACACGCGAACAGAAAATGTATACTTTTACTACCTTTAAAGATATTTTAAACTCGCTATTGAAGTTTTTTCACTCAAAAAATGGTCAAATTTTACAAAAAGACACAGTCCTAAAACCACAGCGTGTATACTGGTATGTATGTACAGAGTGGAACTGTAAATTACTGACACAACTTCTTCGAATGGGTCTATATTCATAATAAAACACTATAATATACTAACTGCCAATAATTTCGCATCTCGGAAAGCTCTTTTAGCGAAGAATTTCCGTGTTTTTTTGTTTAATTAGCCAACTTCTCAAAGTTTACTTCCATGACGGGTCACATGACAATGGTCTAACTCGTGAAGAAAGCTTTATTCTGATAGGATGAGCAATACTCTGTGGTATTTGTTTACAATTTACTTGTACCCTGTGCACTCTATCCTTTTCACTATATTATCGGGAACCATACATTAAAAATACCACACAGTATCGCTCATCCTATCAGAATTAAGCTGTCATCACGAGTTACTCAGTTAGGCGATTGTCACGTGACCTATCAAGGAGGCAAAATAAAGAAACCGACAAACTGAACAAAAACATAAATTCTTCATTAAAAGTGCATCCGGATGTGAAGTCATTCGCAGTTAGTAAATTATACCATATATGATATAAATATACTGTTTGGTTATGAATTATAACCCATTCCATATAAGTTTTACCTGCAATTTATCAGTTTCTCTATAAATTTGTACACCCTGCAATTTTATGACTGTGTGTTTTTTTGTAAAATTCGACCAATTTTTCGAGTGAAAAATCTTCAATAGTGAGTCTAAAATATCTTTAAAGGTAGTAAAAGTATACATTTTCTTTTAGCGTGTTGAGTTAAATATTTTGTCTGCATTGCAATACCATGGATGTTTATAACATGCACTGGAAAATTCGAATTGTCGAAATTCTTTCCCTTCTATATATTCATACGGGTAACATGGAAAAAAGCTTTTTTTCGTGACAAACCCTTTTGAAAAATCTGAAAAATTGGTTATTTAACTACTCATTTGATATAAGCATCATTTAGAAAGACTGGAATATATCCTTTTGAAAAACAGGTACATGTAAATTATTAATTAAAAACTGCTCCATCAACCACTGGGTTTTTTCTCAGTATTTTGGGAATATGACCCATACCCTTGGGATTGGGAATTTTCGTGGTGTTTTAATCAAAATTGGGAAAAAATGCATAACTACAATTTTTGCAATGTTCAACTTATTCTACTTATTTACGCATAAAACAGTAGCAGAATAAGGTATTAACTACCAATAGTGATGTTAATGAACTCATAAAATTTTTTTTTGGGGGGATTGGGAATTTTTGTCTGTGAATTGGGAAAAAAAGATACCATTTTCCAATGGGAATATGACCGAATTTCGGCTATAAAATCAAAAAAATCCCTGTACCATCTATGAACATAATAATTTTGAAACTGCAGGTTCTGCAAGCTAGTCAAATGGTAAAGATGATAGTTTTCTGGATAGTAAGAAAATAACAAAACCATTGAAGACACTAGTACTGGCACTGAGTTCATTCATTTCATGAGTCATTCGAATTCAATTCCAAATAAATAAATAATACTGAGCTATATAATAGTATCGCATTTTAATGCATTTTATCTCTTATAACACTTTTTTATATTTCTGCAAATGATAAGATCGTCTGCATATTGGTTGGAGTTTAGTACTGCCGCAGGAATTTCCTGCGTGATTTCGTATACAAGTTAAAAATAAACATGGCTGTCAGTGTGTCAAAGAATGCAAGCAGTTGACGTATGTTTTTATCGTTTTTAGAGCATTTTTATGTTTTATGGCAGGAAGAAGGATTGTTTATATGAATTAAATGATTTAATGATTGCATACTAGCACTGTCCTGAATTTTAACCAAAGTAAAGAGTAAGACTCACGGTTACAAATTTCGTATGACCAGTAGAGCAATGGCGCGTATTATCGACAGGCTATAGTTATCGACACTTTAGAATTATTTTAATTCAGTTTTAATTGAAAATACATCATAGAAAGTTGCTTACGTCACATTTTCGAAGAAAAACACTACATCGGCCTTGCGCGTTGTTTTCAGTCCCCGGATGTTATACTGTTCCAGGAAAATCTTGTTGGTTTACATTCGGCCGTTTTCTCTCTAGCAGAAGTAGTCAACATTACCTCACAAGGTTAGAACAGCGGTGCTGTATAAATAACTACTTGTGACTTTCACTCGCATATATGTGTTTTACTACTTACGTTTATTTGTATATCCATTAGTTTTTTTAAGGTTAGCAACTACTAAATTTCAGCTTGAAAATACTATATGCTTTGTATGCCTTGAGTCGTGGCCATTTCTAATAATAGACTTGTGGCGCGTGATGACGTCACAGGTACAATCATGGAAATTATATTTAAAACACAAGACAACTTTTATCTACACTAATATCAACTTTCATGTCTCTCTTAATGCTATATACCAATATTTAAAGTCATTATTCATTAGTACCTCTTTGCATTTACGTAGATGTTGCTTTTCCTTGAGTCGTGGGTTTTAAATATCTCAATAGTGTAGTGTAAACAAAACACATTTAGTCTCACTAAACTATTAAAAATCACTGAAACAAGTTGTCAACGTAAACAATATACATAGATAGTAACCTCTTTAATGCTAATTAACTGGAAAATATTAAAATATTTCGCAATGAACAGTCTTAAGCAGTATTGTGGACTAAGAAAATCTTCCCACAATCCTTACTGATGAACAGAACTTTAAAAGGCATATCAATTAATTTGTGTACTTAAATATTACATTCTCTACACTTTATTTGGTTTCTTTGTGCATGAATATTAAAAATGAATAAAAAGCCAAAAGAAGAAAGAAAGAAATTTATTTAAATCATTGTTTTTTGTGATTAAAAGATGATCGTTCGTAAACAATGCAAGTAGCCAATAGCGCAACATGGTTTTTAATCAGTCGAATACCGATAGTTTTGTGAGATCAATATTTTATCCAAAATTTTGTCGCGCATGCGCAACAAACCATAAACAATCAGTCTGTCATTGTCGGTGACAAGAAATGTAAATAGAATAATAAGAAGAATGATACTATGATAATAACAACTAAATGTAGACATTAAATGAAAAAATATCAAATTTTTCAAGTATATGCAGATAATTTTCTGTTTCATACACATTTCGTCACTGAATCATAAACGTGATGTTTCTTGACAAGTTTACGGATAGAACGTTTCTGAGTGAGATCGTTCTTTCATGAAAATTCACATGTTTTCCTCACCCACGACTCAAGGAAAAGCCATGACTTAAGGAAAAGCAACAATACTCATATTAATCTGCAATAGGTTGCTAATATTTAATGCATTATTCTGAAAAGTGAATGGAACCATGTAATTAAACAACCCATGAATATTAAACTGATACCATCGATAAACTCTTTTTTTTATTAAAATAAAGACTGAAAGAACTTTTTTTTATTTTCTAGGACCCAATAAGAACAAGGTAAACATTCCCAAGTTCAGACACTGTCACAATAACCCCAAGGACTTGAAGGGAATAACAAATTATATGATGTTAAGACATTTCCACAGCAGACAAGACCTATGTCGGACAAAATCTAACCTAGGCTGTCTAGCGTTCTGTAAACAAAAAAATGCCGACTGCAGGACTGGGCATCGTAAGCTGAACAAAGACATGCGTGACATTCACCAACAATATTGTAGTGAAATTAAATCAAGATAAACGGATGCATCAATTACGAATATTCGCCGAAGAACAATCAACGTCATACCTTAGCAAAATGTACTTTTCTCTACGCAGACAACACGACTTTGTCTTAAGCCGCCATGATGCGCATCACTCGACGGAAGTATGATTTTCGTCCCTAGACTTTTCGACCTCAGGTCATTTGCCAAGACTTTTCGACCCTGGAATTTTCGACTCCTAGTTTTGATCCCAGTTGCATAAGATGTTTCAGGGACACTGGATTAGAGTTCCTGTTTATGTTTCGATCAGGATTTTGTAGAGTTGTTGACTAAACTATTGTTACGCCTGTACATAATCGCTCATCAACATCATCATCTTGGGTAATTGCGGCCAGGTGTAAAACGCGGATCCCGCGGATCCGGATCCAATATAGAATATATAGGAGAAATAATAGGGTGATTAGACAGGATTAATCTGATTAGGGGCAAAAAAAATTCATGTGGATTTTCGGGGGGGGGGGGGGGGGGGGTACTAATACTGATTCGATATCACTCAATATGGACTTTAATAAAGAAGGTGATTTTGCAAAAACTACTTGATCGTTTTGCATATAATATTATGAACAACTTCAACTCATTTATTGTAAACATATCGGGAAAATAAGAGTTAATATTGTCACAAAGTACTTTTGTAGTAATGTTATGAACAATAAATAAACTGTCAGTGATTGACTTCAAGACAGACAGCATAAGTAAACGATCCGTAGATAGAGTATACATAATATCATAGTCAGATATAAACATATACGTACTCCTATATATACATAATTATACAACTTATGAATTATATATAATTATAAGCAAGGTAATTAAACATAATAATTACAATAATCACGTAATCAGTAACTATTTACATTTTTATACTTCGCATAATTATTTACCAACACTTTATTATTAAATTATGAGCTTTGAAAAGGGGAGGCCAACCAATTTCAGTTAACAATGGTTAACATGAACTTGAACTATGGCTTGAACTAACAAATGAGATATAAAGTTGTTCTATGAAATGTAATGCCAATGGATGAGAGTAAGCTAAGTATTTGAACAGTACATTTTCACATACCCAACTTTCGCGGACATGCTGATTTGGAAAATCGATAAAAAAATTACATTAAACAAAGAAGGGGTTTTTCACTATAATCGTCATAACTTTTATTCTATTTGAAATACGAAATTTGTACTCATCACAAAAGTTCAATTAATCTTTTATCTTTCTAATGGTGTATTTTTATTATTTTGAATTAATTCTTTCTTCGACCCTTTTGCGTTTGAAAAAGACACCTATCGATTCCCTCTATATTCAATGTAAAAAGCGTAAAATTGGTAGATTTTTCAATGAAAATTTGATGTTTTCAGCATCATAACTTTTTTGGGGGAAATGTGATCAAATTTGTACTCATTGCATTCGTTTTGAAAATTTAATTTCTATCACCATGTAAAACATGAAAACAATCAAATAATATCTTCTTCGACCCTTTTGATGATTTTTAAAACTACCCCTTAGATTTTTTTAAGTTCAATTCGTCAATCGTTCGGCAAATCTCGGACATTTACGTGCGTTTACGGAAACAACGATCATTTGGCGAAGATCATATCTGCTGATTAGGTATCTATGTATATACAGCCACAGCATGATGTATTATACAGGGTAATAAACATTGGACGCGTTGAATCAAGTTTTAGGATAATTGAGGTTGAAGACTAAAACATAATACAACATGGATGAAAATACTAGAATCTGTGAAATATTTAACTTTACTTCCGTATAAAAAGCAAAATCGATATTTATAACCCAATTTGTTGATATTATCAAGGACTTATGTATGTATATAAGTCTTTGATATTATAAAAAAATAAATAAATAAAAAGATGGTTTTCATTATTGTTAAAGCCCCATTAGCTTTTTGGATGTTAAAATTGAAGTAGGTCTTATTTTACCTAGACAGATGTGAAACTGTCATTTACTTGCAATAAAAACGTTCCAATTTTTTTATCACAAAGTACATATAGAAATACAGCACAGTATGTTTTAATCATGTTGCAAAACATAAGAAAAAGCATCTGAAAACTATTTTATGAGATATGCCTAATTGAAGGCATTATGTAAAATATTGTTACAAATCAAGTAATATATATTTCTTATATTTTACTATCATTTCATCTATTGTTCTAATGGGCCTTAAATAGACGATGATATTTCATTAAATGAAATTTATTATTAAATCATTTTTGATAATATAATTATATGCTAAATATATCATTTTGGCATACGTCCACATGTCACTTATAAAAACATGTCATAAAATAATATAGATTAACTACTTTGTATATTTATTTTTTCAATGATGTGTAAACAAATTAAGGACGGATAATAAAATCATATTTTTGAGATCCCTTTATATGGTTGCTAACTTTACCTGATTATTGATTTTTATACGCATCTCACATTATTTACAAACAATTGGGAACGTCGAATTATATATGTTAGATATCATTTAATTAAGACGGATGGAAATTGCCATAACATTGTAGAAATTGATTGTACTATTTATACACCAGGTCTATAATTCAATCGTATTTTTGGCTTGGAGCTACGGCTCCAAGCCCTATTATTGTTTTCAGTTGCAGTTGTTCCCTAGATGCTGGTAGCTGTAATGCGAAAGCTGGGTACAAGTGCGCAAAAATGATAGGAGTCCGGCGATTGGTTGCCAGCTATATGTTAACAGTCCGGTGATTGGTTTACGCTTGCTGTGTGAATCGGTATCACATGACTTGAGTGTACCAACTTCACTGTGCTAGTCTATTATGAAATCAGGGTGTTTCACTAAAGATCGGTTTGTTCTATTAACATTAATTACACGTAAAGGTACACATTTTAAAACTGTCTATTTTTTCTGTTACTATGTACAATATATTTAAATCAATTATTTTAATCATTACTGAAAGACATATTAGCGGAGGATTGTTCAAGAGAATTTAAGGAAGCCCCTTCTATAATGAAACCTGCGGAACGCTATTGCCGCCAATAATTTTGTCACGTGATTTTGATGTACACATTTGCGATTTCATTGTAAAATCGGGGTGTTTCACTATAAATCGGCATGTTCCATCAACCGTTAAGGCACGAAAAGATAAGATATATTAACGCAGTCTCAATTATTTTTACTTTACTAGCTCTTTGTTTAATTATCAGCATAATTGCTGAAGGTAATAAGCGGAGGATTAATTAATTAATGAAATACACCCCTACTATAATTTAACTTGCGAAACGCTTTCTCTGATGCAATTTAAAACTTGTGTACAGTACGATGAATTATAGGAAAATCTATAAATAGAAAAATATGCCGATGTTTCAGACTACCTGTTGACTTTGAAAGAGGACAATTCCATAACTAAAATGGTCAACAAGACGAAATAAAATGAACCAATTTAGTTATGGTATCAGAACTAACTTTTATCAGCAACAACCAGCCAAGCCTTTCCTTTTTAAAAGGAAACTTTATTTCTATTTTGTGATGGAAATAGACATCTGCAACAGTTATTGAAGGTTGTAATGGATTTGGAAGTAATTTCATTTATAATCATTGACCTACAAGACGTGCGACATAGTGCAAAATTTCTGGTTACTCGATCGACCCTAATTATTATCCCGCGACCCTAGACATTTTCATGATTTTATCCGTTAAAATGGAAAATCCTCTTTCTCCTTTTTACTTTTCCCTCATGCTTTCAAAAGCCAAATAAAGTCCATACCTACTAACCGACTTTTAATAAGAAAAGAAAAACATTTTTTTCACGCCTAAGTGTAATCATTATGATTTAATGTTAAATGTTTCAGTAGTGAAAATAAATGTATTGTAAGCTAATGTGTTAAGTTTATATATGCAGAATAGAATCAAATTACTATTTGACTGTGCATACAATAACAAAATTATTACTAGGATTCTTGAATTTTGTCTTTTCATGATATTCGCATTTGCAAAATTAATTTTACTGGTGAAACAAATTAAATTAATGTCAATATCATACGTTTCTGTCCATTTTAACGACGTATATAATAGTTAGGACATGCTATAAAGTCTTATCAGAGATCCAAAAGTAATGTATACAGTGAAATATCGATTTTTGGATCAATTAAGATAACAGATTTTATCTGTTACGCGTGACTGACTTTATTACTTTATGACCCCTAATAAAGTCAGCATAACGCAAGCAAGGAGGGTAACAATAGGTAGACTGTATATAAACCCCTGAATTGTAGTTGTTTCCCTTGAAAATTGATCAGATACTCGATAAGGCCATGTCCGCCAAAGTTGGACATGGCGACGGTCTTATCATTAAGAGTGTAATTGAGATGATAATTCAGAACAGTGGCGGAGAAGGTGTATAATGTTCTTTTCTTTTTTTTTTAAATCATTTCAAACATAGTAATTTGTACTATCTATTTGTAAAAATATTATAAGATATGAAGTGTTTTACAAATGCAACAAAGAAACTAACATAAACATTTACAAATTACAGAACAAACTTCGTCTTATGAGACGAAACGAGTAATCTTGTCATTGCTGTTCTATATTTACTTATATCAAGGACTTATATACATACATGTATGTATATAAGTCCTTGCTTATATTTAATTATATTTACTTCAATAAGTGAACGATAAATAATAGCCCTAGGGGAATTATATAGACGATTGTTCCAATCTTGGATATTACTATCACGCAGTCGTTGTTTAAAATCATTCAAAAATATCTGCTTATTGCCAACGCCTTGATATAACCAAACCTCATGAAATCCTAAAGTTGAGAATAATAAAGAAGTTATGAATGGATCCGTAACACTCATTTTTCTACCTTGCATAACTAGATCCGGGACTGAATGCCCCGTTTTGATTTTTAATTACACGTTTGTTTTTCAATTAAATACTGCAATATCTGATATGCATATGAAGCTGTGATATTCAGCCTTAATTCGATACCAATTTTGTCTTATTCTGTCAAATAACAAAGAAGTTATGAATGGATCCGTAACACTCATTTTTCTAACTTGCAGAACTGGATCCGGGACAAAATACTCAGTTTTTATTTTTAATTACACGCTTGTTTTACCATTAAAAACTACAATATTTGATATGCATATGAAGCTGTGATATTCAGCTTTAATTCGGTACCAATTTTATCTTATTCTGTCAAATAATAAAGAAGATATGTATGGATCCGTAACACCCCATATTTTCCCCCTATATGTTCTATATTGGATCCGGATCCGCGGGATCCGCGTTTTACACCTCGCCGGTAATTGCATCCCTATTTTAATACTCATGTCAAAACGCCCAAGTCAAAACACCCCCATCGATGGTCAAAACGAATTACAGTCTAACCGGCCTCAAGTCAAACTGTCATCTAGCCAAACCGGCCACAAAAAGTTAAAGCGGCCACACATTTTGGTCAAACCGGCTTTGTTTGGGTCTGTCTTAACACCAAATATGAGCCATATTCGCGAATATGAACGAAAGTATACGAATATGAACGATATTTTCATTATTAATGAGAAGTTCGAAAGTATTTTATTTCTAAATCAAAAATAACATAAAAATAATAGGATATACCAAAAATCGTTGATTTTGGATCAAATTTATAGAAGTTATATGAGCTGTTATATG
This sequence comes from Lutraria lutraria, assembly GCA_964023205.1. Taxonomy (NCBI): domain Eukaryota; kingdom Metazoa; phylum Mollusca; class Bivalvia; order Venerida; family Mactridae; genus Lutraria; species Lutraria lutraria. Next base: position 13,641,291 of record OZ026835.1, read on the forward strand.
TGGATACTCGCTAAGAAATTCATATTCGTGAGTGCGTGTACTGCTACGAATATGAACAATATTTTTGTCAAATCTAAGTTTTTTATTGAATGAAATCTTAAACGGAATATAAATTATGCATAACGAAAAACATTGAATTTGGGTTAATTTAATAAAATTTCGAGATGTTATATGAAAGAACGTATAGAAATTCATATTCGTGTGCAGTAGAGAGTATAGAAATTCATATTCGTGATGACAGAGACATAGATAACAGGGATAAGCAACTTCAGTTATTACCTATGTAATATATATAGCATGCATGACAGTTACTTTTCCGAAAAAATTGCTGATTTTGTAGCAAGTAAAACTTCTTACCTACTATAATAACACGTGCATAAATTTTACATTTTTCTGAAAGTTTATTATTTAAACTATAGCTGCCGAGTTTTTCAAATATCAATTTTGATTGATGGTTTTAATACGCCCATGTTTATACTACCTACTTATGCAATCTTTCTAAAACATATCTGCTGGTACCATTTTTTCAGGCTGATTACATTCTAGTGGGTATAGCAAAAAATTAACTTCGAAAATGTAATAAAGTATTATGTCCAGCAGAAGTCAAATGTTTAAACTTTCAGAAAATGTATAACTTATATATATATTATGTTATTTAGTTTTTGAGTTTTACTTGCTACAGAATCTACGAAATGATGTCATGCGTGATATTTTAAGTTGCCAATCTCTGTTATCTATGTCTCTGGTGATGAGTTGAGATTATGGAAAATCATATTCGTGATGAGCGTATATTCGGGTTGAGAGTATGGAAATGAGAGTATAGAAATTCATATTCGTGTACAGTAGAGATCGATCTCGGGTATAGAAATTCATATTCGTGTTGAGAGAAATTCATATTCGTGATGAGGTCGTAAATCACGAAAGTGTTACGACTGCTTTAGAAGGTCGTTTGAGTTAGCCAAATAAGAAGGTTGTAACGGTCTCGTCGAAATTATGTTTACAATTACATAATCGCTACGACGTCGTAATGTTTGAGTTAGTCATCCCTGTTTGACATAATACGACGGGTAGTAGAGATACCAACACAGTATTAAGAGAAGTCCTCAGAATAACCTGACTTGTCAACGTGGTTGTTATAGAGAAGACAGAAATGAAAGCAAATAACACAAGTGTGTGCTCTATGGCGTTCTCTAACGCCGTCTCAGTGTGATGTGATGGGTTATCAACATAGCATAGTCAATTCCACGGAAGTAAGACGACAATGTTACACGCTACGCGCACTCTGTATTCACTTGAATCCCATTACTAAGTCTTTTCTAAGTAGATATATAGACCTCGTATTCGGTACATACCTTAATACATGTACATATTAAACCTCGTATCATAATGTTAGAATGCAGAGGACCCTGCAAAATAAGCGCATTCAAGAGCAGCGAAATAGTAAACCATAATATATAGATGTCCGTCACCAAAGCCCTAGACGTTGCTGCTACAACCATACCTTGATTCAAAATGATAACAGACAGCAGACTGGTGGAAAAGACCCTCGCGGGTCACTATTTTTACTTGCATATAAACTATATCTGCTAAATAAAAATGTAGTTTGGACAGTTCTATCGACCCTATATTTTTATGATGTCAGTCATTGTCAGTATGTGATAAGAATCATACCCGAGTATACCTTGACTTGAATAATAACATTTGAAACGATTTTTATACACAACTATACATAGAAATGAAATACATGTATAGATAATAGATATAGATTTATACATTTTAACATCCAAGTTTTATTTTATTCTTATAGAAAGGATGCATGCACGGATAAAAATATAACTTACAAAATGTAATATTATCTACTGTGTTGCTCTTGTTATGTACAATTGGTCATATGGTCTATGATTAGTGCCTGAATTATGTACATTTACTGTATACTCATTTAGCATGTATATACATTATACATGTTGTTGTCAATATGCTTTTATTGCATAAGATTTATGTATGTTCTTTTCTGATCTGATCTGTTTATCATTTTCAATGTGTTTTGACTTAACCAAACGACACGTACTTTTCACACCCATAAATCATAATCTCTATTATCCATCAATGACATTACACAGGTACAACCAAATACAATGTATTCACAAACTGTACAATAGTCACATGTTTCTCGTCATTTCAGTGATTATACAAATTCTCCCAACCCTAAATATTTGATGATACAGTGTAACGCATCACTTGAAGACCACTGTCCAGACCTATTCTTTATTTTGTTAAAGTGACTCAATGTGTCCAAACAGAATACTTATTTTAAATATTGGTTGTATAGTATTGTTTTATTTTAATCCTAATTTTATGCAAAGTTTTTAATGCTCCAGTAACAATATCTACATACTTGCCAAATAAATATCGGTCAATGTTTGGTAACTAGTCGTAAAAGACTAGAAGTACCCACAACACTGTTTTTGTTTATCATCCTTATTTTACAGTCAAATTCTGCATGTACAGATACATATATGAACAACTCGTATTTCATTGACTTTTTCCACTATTTGGTATCATTTATGTCCTTAAAGATCGGACATATTAACAGTATCATTTTCAGAAATGTAAGAAACACTGAATTGAAGTAACAGATCATAACTATACAGTCATATAAGACAATTGCAGCGGATGAGAACACTAATGTAATAATGAGTCACGGCCTGTAATAAGAATGAAGGACGACGTCCATGTAATCAGAAAGAAAACATAACACAGGACTTTTTTCTACATTAATTAGATTTAAAATTTGAGTTGTTTCATGAATATATCAAATTAATTGCAATTGTTTTATACGAATCAATACTGATAATTGTCCTACATATATTTACTACTATATACTGCGTATATCATTAATGATGTTTCTTTATTACTTCGTAGTGTCCAGTTTCATTGTTGCGGTCAATTTTCTTATAATAATTGTCAATAAAGTTTGCTTTAACCATATTTAATTGTCAAGACAAGACATAAACATTCATACATACAACATCCATGATGCAATGCAAACATCTAGACAAGTGCATTGAATTTTGTCCAAATGTGGCCGTTTGAACGAAGTATTGCACATCGGAGTTGGTAATTAAGTTGACACAATGTAATGATTTACAGTCAAGCGGCTCTTATATACGCACTTAAAGACGAAGTGGCCATCAGTGACTGATGTTGGATACTGATGTTGAACTATAAGAGACTGTCCATTTTGTTGATAATAATAATGATAATACGTTTTAAGTTATCGTAGGTAACATGTACATATATTTTGTATACGTAATCACAACATGGCCTTCAAATAACAAATGAAAAAAAATAATAAAAATCAACAGCGTCATTGACAAATACTCATAATCAAAGTACTGAAAGTACTTATGGAAACCTCCATGGACTTGCACTGTAACATGGAACGGAAACTAGTTTTAGATAAACAAATGGCGGATGTACACAAACGTAGTGATTAGGTCCGCATCAAGATTCATGCGCTCCGATCGAGCGACGGATTGATTTGGAAAGCTGAACTATTGTCCGGTTTCCAAAAATCATCAGCCTATTTATAAATTTAAAAGCAGATATTTTAGTTGCATAAAGTTGGCATATGATAACAGGAACAGTTTAAGCGAAAAAATGTGGATCACTGATCTCGTTTTTGAGTTATCTGCAATACTAATAGGACAGTAACTCCAAAAGAGCAAATTGCAGTTTGAGAGACAGATACAATTACATCTGTACCAATACTGCCGGTTCAACCTTTTACCATTCATCAAGAATAATAATCAAATTAACATCCACAATTAAAAGCATCTTTAAACAAATTCTTCACCTGGCACCAGTGACTACTTGTTTTGCTTGGTTTATCAAAACTGCAACCTCAATATCTCATGATCTGAATTCTGAAACAGCAGAATGTTCCTTCATATGATAGTGTCCTGAAATACATTTTGATATTTCCAGACTTCAGAGGTGCTGCAAACAAAGAATCTTTACTATCACTTTCTTCTTAATTGATAAACTGCACTAGTCACATTGTCAAGATTAGTTCAGTCAGTTTATGTACTTATACAATAAGACTAGAACCAGATTTACGTACACAATTTTCTTCAGCAGAAGTTAAGAATGTCATTAAGGAAAAGTTTGATAGCTTTAGGAAATTCTTAGACTCGTTTTGATACAGAATGGGAATTTCCTTGATCTGAAATCGTAGCACGTAGCTGTAACCGAATCGCTGTTTTCATCATGAGCGAAGCAAAGAAAAGTTTATACAAAACATAATATCACAAATTGTGATTATCATCGTACAGGGGGTAGCTTGGATAAAAATAATGTGTAGGTCATATTTTAGGGGCGTTTCTCGCGTTCCATTGTCGCATCCATTGTCGTGGGTTCGAGCCCCACTATCGACCACTTCTCTTTCTGTAAGAAAGTATAGGCAGTTGTTTACTGGCTCTTCCCGGGAACGATGGTTAAGTGAACTGTCCGCATCATATGACTCTGACTGTTGAAAGGGGCGTAAAACTCAATATGAACAAACAACAAACAATTGTTATTACCTTTATAGTATTGTATCATCATAACATCCCAAATACTAACATCGTGTGATCTTCTGTTAATTAAACCATGTCTTATTTCATTATAGATTGTACGCATAAATTTATTGTAAAACATACATGTTTTAATGCAATAAATATTTGATGTTGAAACACCATATCATACCAAATGAATGCACATGTGGCGCAAACTATTGTTTTATTTAAGATGCCAAATTGTTGTTCGGGATATGGAAATAACCTCAACACAACGAAAACTTAATTGTATAGGTATAAAGACACAGAAAAAAATGTTTTCTTCATTTTTCCTCTTGTAGCGATAGATTGTCTTAAGCGAGTTCGCCATAACGGATGTCATCTGTAAATCTGCAATGGGCGACAGTCCAGTCAAGCACTTTTGCCAATTATTCGATTTGCTTCCCTTCATTTGGACATCGTTTTATATGGTTCATGTTTGGCATGTGTGGATGGTTGGATCAGGTATTAAATACATAACAAAAGAAAGAACGTGCGATAAATACAATAATAAAAGATGTTTTCTTTAACGAATAAGAGGAATTCGTGAAACACGTTTTTTTTTATCTGAGTTCACGAAATGTGTTGATAAAAAATAGTTTATATTCATTTTATACAACGTCTTCTCTTTTAAAGTTATTGATGTGTTATATTCAAACAGATTTCTATGACGTCAATCATACCATGTTTTCATAAATCGTAATAATTGGTGTAACTCAAAAGGGGACAAAAGTGAACACGCTATATACATGTACATGTAGGTGTATGTGTGATATTTTGTCAATGCACTTGTAAACATGTGTTAAAGAAGCGTATCACACTGAAAATTAAATTTGGTCAGTTTATGGGACTCGGATTTTTGTTTATGTCATTTTAATATCTTACATTTATGAAAAAAAAACAGAACACATTACCAATAGCACTTCGTGAAACAACTATATCTACAGATATCTGTATATATCTGTTATAATATACATTGTATAGATATTCAAACTGTGGAGAAATGAAATCAATTGGTGCCAATATTTCCAAAATATTCTAAAGAGCCATACAAACTAACTGTGGTCATATTCACATTAATCTACATATTACGAGTTTGAGAAATATATGTGTTTTGTTGAAAATAGCATGACTTTTTAAAGGGGTAACCTATGATGGTACTTAACCAAAAGCGATTGTTTAGATACGATTTCGGTGATATATGTATACATATATAATGTCAGTGTTACATACAATTCTGGTATATGAAATTATATATTGTCGGTGATATCTACTAATTGCATTTTGACATTAAACCTTCTTCGGAATGAACCAATTTTACTTACTCACAAGTTCACAACATTTGTTGACTGGCATAAGTAATTCAGTAATGATCAGCTTTTGACATATAATTTATCAAATACATTTAGACTCGGAAATACTATCAAACATGTGAACAACGGCCATCCTTGAGAAAGACATACTGTGGCCTTTATTGATAGATAGACTTTATACGGAGGTAATTTTATTCTAACTGATTGATAACTTTCTTAAAGAATGGCATATTTAAAGATTACCTTCATTTGGAATCGGTCGCAACACGAGTTTGACTGTACTCATGATTGTGAAATTTCATCAAATTCCGACAGTTATACTTTTCATGGGAAGTAAAACGTCGAACCACCAGTCAGTAACATTAAGCGACTTTGTCTACATTATATAACATCACATTGACAGTCAACATCAGATAATATCACCTTGACAGTCAATATCAGATAATATCAACTATACAGTCAACATCAGATAACATCACTTACAAACATAATCAAATAACATCACTTACAGACAACATCTGATAACTTCAACTACAGGCAACACCAGATATATACATCAACTGCAGTCTACGCCAGATAACATCAGCTACAGTAAACATCGGATAACATCGTATACAGTCAACCCGAGATGACAACAACTACAGTCTACACCAGATGTCATCAGCTACAGTAAACATCAGATAACATCATATTCAGTCAACATCAGATTACAACGACTACAATCAACATCAGACAACAACAACTACAGTCAATATCAGATAACATCAGCTACAGTAAACATCGGATAATATCGTAAACAGTCAACACCAGATAATATCAATTTTAGTCAACATCAGGTAACATCACTTGTACAGACAGTAAACATAAGATAATATCAACCATACACTCAACGTAGATTAGATCCACTTCAGTCTCCATCAGATAACATCAACTTCAGTCTACATCAGATGGCATCAACTTCAGTCTACATCAGATAACATCAACTTCAGTCTACATCAGATAACATCAACTTCAGTCTACATCAGATAACATCAACTTCAGTCTACATCAGATAACATCAACTTCAGTCACATCAGATGGCATTGATTTTACAGTCATTATCAGATAATAATCATCGTCAACTATACAGTCAACACCCAATGACATCAACATCGGACAACAACACAATGTCATACAGTCTACATCAGATAACATCAACTACATCAGATAACATCGCATACAATCAACACCAGATAAAATCAACTACAGTCTACATCAGATAACATCAACTACATCAGATAACATCGCATACAATCAACACCAGATAAAATCAACTACAGTCTACATCAGCTAACATCATCTACAGTCGACATCAGATAACATCGTATACATTCAGCATCTGATAGCATCAACTGCAGACTACGTCAGATAACACTAACTGTACAGACAACATCAGCTAACATCAACTAGAGTCAACATAAGATAACACAAACTACAGACAACACCAGATAACATCACCGATACAGTCAACATCTGATAACAACGCACACAATCAACATCAGATAACATCGTATACAGTCAGCATCAGTAGGATTGATTGATTGATTTCGGTATAGGAAGCATGGTTTATAATATGTAGATAAACCAGACATTTATGAAACTTGATAAAGGAATCATACAGTTTCTTATCAACCTTTTTATGTAAGAGCTTTTATCTGTATGACACCAAACATAATGAATTTCGCTACTATACGGTGATATTTCCTTTGTTTTGTTTTTAATACGTAAGTACAAATGTATATAAGTAGGCAAGTACGCAGGTGAGTTCATAGCATTTTTCCGAGACAGCGCAACAACTCCAATAAACTTTATTAGACCATAATTAGAAGCGTATAAGGTTCACCCGGCGATGTGGTCATGTGTATAGTCACATGCACAATGGTATACAAATGAATTGTTAATAACTATAGGAACACTATATACATGGTGAGAAAAATTGAGAAAAATGTTTAATATGTATTAAAAAAGTGAAGTCTTAGGATAATATTATTCGTTCGAAATATATTCGAAAGAAACAAAAACTAGAGCTGTCACAGAGGTGACTAATACCCCCGCCGCCGCTTTGATACTAATAAGTGATAGCTAGTACACTTAACGGCTACGTTCAAGGGGACACAACTCTGCAATCATATGGAACAATTTTGGTCAATTTCCGTAAGTAGTCTCCCTTTCGAGATCGAGCTGATTAAGTAAACTGGTTCCCGTTGACTTGTGTGTACAAAGCCTTTGGTGCACTGCATCATGGAACGGGAACCAGTTTAGCTGATTAAGTAAACTGGTTCCCGTTAACTTGTGTGTACAAAGCCTTTGGTGCACTGCATCATCGAACGGGAACCAGTTTAGCTGATTAAGCTGATACTAAACTGGTTCCCGTTCCATGATGCAGTGCACCAAAGGCTTTGTACACAAAAGTTAACGGGAACCAGTTTAAGCTGATACCAACTTTTGGATTGTTTCCCTTTAGGTCATCTGATAGAACACATGATACTGGTCAAAATTTACCGTGTCACCAATTATAGCCCCAGGAAATTGATAGGCAATAAAACCGCGGGTGGTATTATACAAGCTTGTAATATACGTAATTATCTGTGTATGAACATCGATAGTATAATTTGTACAACAGAGAAAATGCCAGCGTAGTTGGCAAGTAAAAGATGTTAATGCAGTTATAGAAAAAATATTTTTTTTTTTTTTTTTTTTTTTTTTAAATCCGAAAATCCATGATTATATTATTTTATTAACTTGGTTGTTAATAGCGTTATACAACACGAGAACCAATTTTCTTAGTACATTTGTACAAGTATTCGAAAACGAAAGTTTGTATGCATGTAAAATTTAATATAATTTTTATTTGTTGCTTATTGTGTCTTAACCATAAAATGAGTAAAACATTGATATATTAATATGTCGTGTATGACTTTGAAATAGAAAGACAATTCGGATTTTGATCCAATAATCATTAACACCCAGAACTAGCATTAAGTTACACTGGCTGTGTGTAATAAGAATATTTAAACATAATCTAAATAGTCTAGAAAAAAGATCGAGGACTTATATATGTAGTTGTAATTGTTTCTTGAACAATTTCCTCAAAGTCAAAATCCTTCTCACTTCACGCGTACGTGAACATATGAGGAACAGAATGTACAAAACAATGGTATAAAATTCTTAACAAAATCAAAATACTGACTATCAATATATACATGATGCTCAATATCAAAAATATCTAAATAAAAAAATTATCGATTTTTAAATTGCGTATTTCGCACCTTTTCGAAACAACAATCAGAAGACCTGCTCAATTCTAATTGCATTAAAACTGTTAATCGACAGATAAATGATATTATGTATAAACTATAGTATTGCTATTTACATGTGTATGTCAGTTCGTACTAAAATAAAGCGTAGAAACAATCATGGTGAATAATAAAGATTTTGGTACATTTATTAAAATTAAATATTAGAACTGTACGTATCATAAACACTCGTTTAATCATTTAAAAATATAATGCTTTAAGTTTTTACCAAAAAAAAATGAAAATTTCTGTTTAGAATGATCAGGGATGCTATAATATAGCATCCCTGGAATGATTCACTCTTGAGATATTTACTACCGCAGTAGAATTTGTATTAACTTTATGAAAAAATACTCAAAACTTTTATTTCCTTACAGTAACGTCATAATTGTCTACTGGAATCATCAATTTACAATATCTTATCTTATTACAATAGAATTATGGAACTGAAATTGTATTTTAGACTTAAGTATAACAGCTCATCGCCACTACAACATACACAAAACTATGAGTATATGAAATAAAATTTAATGCAATTATTTAATAAATAACAATTCAGTACATGTACAATGGAAAGAAATATTAGATCGTATCAATGGGCATATATATATATATACATACATGTGTATATAAGTCCTTGATTGGTATAGCAAATAAATACGGTATTATCACGATTTATATTGATATATTGTTTCATGCAACCTTTTCAAATTCACAAGAACTTAAATTTACGTCTACAATGGATTTTCTACCATAAAGCTACATTCCAATGTGTATAAGCCACCCGCTGTGCTAAATTTGTACATGCATCGGTAAACATCGGCCAAACGGAAATTACCGAAGATCGAGCTCAAACGAAAGCAATATTTGTCAAAACATGGTGTTACAAATCATTAAAAATACTGTACAAGATGTATATTTATTTTATTTTGGTTTATATCATTTTACGGAAAAAGAATTTCTCTAAAATGTCATATGTGGTAATTTATTGGCAACTTATGAATTGTTTGTCAATTTTTAGTCTGAAATTTGGCAAAAAATCATTTTCTTCAATATTTACATAGAACATAGAGTAAATTTTGAACCGTTTTACCTATTTCATACAAGTGCAAAAATACTGCCCAAGATAGATAGTTATTTTAAATTAAATTACACCATTTGAAAGGTAATGATTTTGTCTACAATTTCATATGTGGTAATATATTGGCATTTACCGAATAAAGATTTTATAGCAAGTTTTAAATTATTTCCCTATATAATCTATATAGAGTTAAAATGGGCAATTGTTATCTGATTGTAAACTGGTTCCCGTTGACTTGTGTGTACCTTTGGTGCATTGCATCATGGAACGGGAACCAGTTTAATCTGATTGTGGTTTATTGAGTCATTTCAACGGAAATAACAACATCGATTAAGACGATTATTGGTTCAGTATTGTTCCATATGGAGTGGATCACTGGGCATGAACATTGTGTCTTGCACAATTACATTTAATATTGATAGATAGTATATATTAAGTTTCAATTCAATCCCTTGATAAATGTGGAAGTAGTTTGCTCTACAAATTAAGACTAACTTAGTCTATACGGCTTAGTTCAAGGGCACATAACTCTGGAATGAGTGAATCGCTAGGAATGAAAATTGTGTCTTTGCACACCAACACTTTATGGTGATAACATATTTCAAGTTTCAATTCAATCCCTTGAAAAATGTGGAAGAAGTTCGCTCCACGAACTAAGACTGCCATTGTAAACTATATTGTTAAGTTCAGGGACACATAACTGTTGATTGAGTGAATCGCTAGGAATGAAAATTGTGTCTTTGCACACCAACTCTTCATGGTGATAACATATTTCAAGTTTAAATTCAATCCCTTGAAAAATGTGGAAGAAGTTCGCTCCACGAACTAAGACTGCCATTGTAAACTATATTGTTAAGTTCAGGGACACATAACTGTTGATTGAGTGAATCGATGAGCATGAAAATTGTGTCTTGCACATGTACACTTCATGGTGATAACATATTTGATATTTAAATTCCATCCCTTGAAAGATGTGGAAGTAGTTTGCTCCACAAACTAAGACTGCCACTGTACACTATATGACTAAGTTCAAGGGCACATAACTCTAGAATGAGTGAATAGATGAGCATTAAAATTATGTCTTGCACATCAACACTTGATGGTGATAACAGTTACTAGAGATCTATCTGACTTAGGCCACAGATAATAATGAATGTTTTTACGACGGCTAACTGTGATCTACGTATTTTAGAAAACACTTTTTCTGTACTGTGATTGGTCAGTTGGAGTCAACTGTGGTCTAAAACCATTCAGAACCTCACGTGAACGCTTTTTTTTCTTTCCATTTTTATCGTGTATTTTTTTGGCATTGTGTTGTTGCAATTTTTTACTTCAATATTTGGAATGAATTTCGTATGTACATGTATTTCATTTAATGTCATGTAATTTCAATTACTCCTACTGGAGCCATGCACTGTCAGAAAGTAATAAATTGCTTCGTTATAGAACAGAATAGATGATTTGAATTTGAACATGTGTTCATCATCCGGAACCGTTATATAACAAATTATGCCAATATCAAACTCATATAAGTTAAAGTACATAACACATAAAAGAAAATGTAATGAGTAAATGGGATCTAAAACTCATTAACTATCCATTTAGGGATAATATTATGTCAAGAGTCAATCATTATTCAATAAATTGTCTCTCACTTTGAAAGCACATAATAAATATAAGCCAATATTATTCAAGGTGTCGCGGTCTGATGAATTTGACAAAGCAATTAATTTGTACATGCTGGGTCTTTTAAAAGAGTGTTCTGGTAAATATCGTTTCCGGCAAATCGTAGTTTATCTGTTACACTCCAATATAAAATGAAATTCATCTTTTAACTGCCCACTTTCACAAGTACGTTGAGCTTGGTCTATTCTCACACGACCATGTCTACCGGTTTCAATTCGTAGTCTATGGGCAGATGTACGTATCTTTGTTAGCATGCTTCTAATCCTACGGTCGAGTATTTTGTCCAAGTAAGTTTCGTATTCAAAATTCTGTTTAAGATGTCTATATACAAACAGTTTATTGTTGTTATCTATGTTAGATCTCCAAGTTATAACATGACATCGTCTGCATACTTTGAGAACAGAATTTGTTAATATACATGTATACCATTTTTTACATAAAGACACTGAAATCATGAGCAATACATGAGGTGAAAAAATACTTGCAAGATTAATGATAAAGACATATTTTTATAAATAATTAAAATCAATCCAGCTTTTACCCTATAACATGAGTCAAAAATTACATGTAGAGAAAGAAAAAATATCAAAATTATATTTATTAAAACTACATAATGATACCAATTATTATTTCAACTTGTTTAAGAAAATTTGTTTTAAAATTTATTGTATAAAAGGTGACCTACAAAATCTTAATGTAAGGTCATATTTAATATTGTACTTGGTCTTTGTATTGCTAATCCTTATTTTGCATGCTCTCTTTATCTCATAATTATATACTTTAGTTGTCTTTCAGCCTTAATCGTAGCAATTAAACGTACACAGTATACACGGTGTTCTTCAGTGAGTAAATAAATAATAAAACACAAATATATGAGAAACAGTACATATAGGTCGCCTCCAATATTCATAATTTGCATTTTAAAGTTACAGGATTTTTATTACAAGTCAAAGAATTTTGCCGATAATAGGACTATCAAATACATGTATAGCTTTACACTTTAAGATAGAAAAGAGAGAAAGATTACATCAAGTATAATGTCATGAATGTAATTACATGTACATGTTTTGTGTCATATTAATAACATAATTTGGAACCATTCAATTTGAATAATCACAAGTCATTCATTCTAGTTTGTAGATCATTGTGAATAACGTCCATAAATTACATATACATGTAGATCGTTTTCAATTCAGGTGTGAGTTATTAAAGAAAACACTTGGTAATCTTGGCTCTTCGTCTCTGTCAAAATATTTTGAAGGGAACGGATCATATCCAAACAGTAGAAAATCATCATGAAAGGCATTTACAAACTGTTTTAAAACAGACAAAGGTACACTTGCAAATGCTTCTTTCTTTACGGCTTCTTTCTGTTGTTTCAATTTAACTGGGTCAGATTCACCGTGAGCTTTCCTAGCAAGTTGTATGAATTCTTTAAGGGATATTTTCTTTGCCATTAGATCAGTAAGTTTTAATTCTATATCTTTACTTATTAAACCACGCATTTGTAACTTCAGCCACAGTCGCTGCAGTGCCTTCTCCCATGGTATAACTTTTGTCACGGTTCTTTTCCACGCAAATGGATCAGTAAGAGCATCTGTGATTGCATCATCTTCAGCAAGCTGAACAAATGTGGTATTCATTGATTGAATCACACCTTCTAAACCCATCTTCTTCATTACATAAAATGCATCTCCTTTAAATCTTTCCATACGACCAATAAATGCATATGGCTGTAAACAAACATGACACAAGTCTCTGATGCTTTGAACGTGTGCATCTTTAATGCCTTTGGAAATTTCCATATTTGTGGCAAACTTTACGAATTCTGTGAACGTAACGTCGTGTCCAAAGACCCCACCAGACACGGTGTCATTGGGTAGTCTAAAATATTTGACCGCGGGTTTTCCAAACCTATCCCAAAACATTGGGTTTGGAGGAACTAGTTTGTCTATATATGTTGACAAAAGTCTCGAAAACGGGTCTCTGACAAAAAGGAATGCGAACTCTGATTTATTGATTTTCTGTTGTCGGCTAAATTGTTGTTTACGAGCTATAGCGACACTGGCTGGAACGTCGTATGGGGTTTTGAATTTCGATTTTTGTGTCGACGTCACCATGTAAAATACTCGTCGCCAGAATGTAGATCCTATTTTTTCTACAGGACATAATCTCACCACACCATCGGGCGTGTAATGCATTTTGGGCGGGTTATCATCAAGAATATTCGATTTTGGTATTGATTCACAAACTTCGCGTGCTGAATCAGCGAGCATAAGTCCAACATTTCTTTCAGATTTTACAGATGGAATGGAACTGTTGAGCTGAAATCATAAAAGATAAGTTATTTATCAAATAAGTACAGTAAACCTGCCAATGATATTAATCGTATATCCTCTTGTAACGGAACAATTATTGATTTTTCATCATTAATTTAAAACACAAAAGAAACGTTATATTAAAAAAGTGGTCATAAATGAGGCGGTGTTCGTATAAAGATACGTGGTGATTATAATTAGACGGTGTTCATATTGAGATAAGTGGTTGTTACATTTGAAAATTGAATTGAATTGAATTTGTTATATAATGAGGCGGTATAAAAGAGGGCTAAACGTATATGCCCAATATTTTACTGTAAAATGACTAGTTCTTACCGGTAAAATATTTACTTTTTTCATTTTTTTCGTATATTTACCGGTAAGAACTAGTCATTTTACAGTAAAATATACATAAGAATGAAAAAAAATACGAAAAACATGTAAAAAGTACGAAAAACATGTAAAAAGTACCAAAAACATGAAAAAGTACCAAAAACATGTAAAAAGTACCAAAAACATGTAAAAAGTACCAAAAACATGAAAAAGTACCAAAAACATGTAAAAAGTACCAAAAAACATGTAAAAAGTACCAAAAAACATGTAAAAAGTACCAAAAACATGTAAAATGTACAAAAACATGTAAAAAGTACAAAAAACATGTAAAAAGTACAAAAAAACATGTAAAATGTACATAAAATATACGAAAAAAATGAAAAAAGTCAATATTTTACTGTAAAATTACTAGTTCTTACCGGTAAAATATTGACTTCTTTCATTTTTTTCGTATATTTACCGGAAAGAACTAGTCATTTTACAGTAAAATATACATAAGAATGAAAAAAAATACGAAAAACATGTAAAAAATACGAAAAACATGTAAAAAGTACCAAAAACATGAAAAAGTACCAAAAACATGTAAAAAGTACCAAAAACATGTAAAAAGTACCATTTTACAATAAAATATTGACTTTTTTCATTTTTTTCGTATATTTTATGTACTTTTTACATGTTTTTTTGGTATTTTTTACATCTTTTTGGTACTTTTTACATGTTTTTGGTACTTTTTACATGTTTTTGGTACTTTTTACATGTTTTTTAGTACTTTTTAACATGTTTTTGGTACTTTTTACATGTTTTTGGTACTTTTTACATGTTTTTTTTATATTTTTTACATGTTTTTTGTACTTTTTACATGTTTTTGGTATTTTTTACATCTTTTTGGTACTTTTTACATGTTTTTGGTCCTTTTTACATGTTTTTTGGTACTTTTTACATGTTTTTGGTACTTTTTACATGTTTTTTTGGTACTTTTTACATGTTTTTGGTACTTTTTACATGTTTTTGGTACTTTTTACATGTTTTTTATACTTTCTACATGTTTTTTGTACTTTTTACATGTTTTTGGTACTTTTACATGTTTTTTGGTACTTTTTACATGTTTTTGGTACTTTTTACATGTTTTTGGTACTTTTTACATGTTTTTGGTACTTTTTACATGTTTTTGGTACTTTTTACATGTTTTTTGTACATTTTACATGTTTTGTGTACATTTTACATATTTTTTTAGCATATTTTACACGTTTTTTGTATTTATTTTTTTTTGCGTATTTTTTTTTCATTCTTATGTATATTGAATGGTAAAAACCTACAACTTTACAGCAAAAATCGAATTTTAACATTTTTTTGTAATTTTCACGTTTTTCGTATATTTACCGGTAAGAACTAGTCATTTTACAGTAAAATATACATAAGAATGAAAAAAAATACGAAAAACATGTAAAAAGTACCAAAAAACATGTAAAATGTACAAAAAACATGTAAAAAGTACCAAAAAACATGTAAAATGTACATAATGCCCAAGAATGCCTCATGATTGTTATAGTGTGACACCGGTATTTATGTTGCCTCGATAAGACCAAAGTTATAACACATACTACAGTAGTAGAGAATTCGTTAAATTTCGCCCAGCTCTATATTTGGAATTTTAGTACTTAGTACATGTACGTGTGTCCGATTTAAATTGAGTGTTTCGGATACTAAAGTTAGCCGTACCATTTGATACAAAAACAGAGGGTCAGAAAATGCATCGCTGCTTCACCAATTCAAATCTCGTATATATACTTTCGATGACAAGTCGATGTATACGTTACTGTAATGTCAACACAAAACCATCTAAAACCATCTTAAAACATCCAAAATAAGTTCTTTGGCGCAGGAAATTTATTTCAGAAAGGGACGTAAATAAGTAACTACTTAATGATTACCTAAATTGGTGTTTGTCCAAATTTTCGACCTATGCAAAGTGATGATTTTAGACTGGTTTAATTGTGCTTATTTATATTCAAATTAGTTATCGCATAAGCACAGAAACCATGCAAATCTTACTGAATGAGAATATATTTGTGTGCTCTGTTTAATTTTGGTTACGAGATGTGGTCATCGTGTACATTAAGAATACCTTGTCATAAATAATAAATCATTATAAAGTAAACATCGATCATACCCAACTTTCGCGGACATGCTGATTAGGAAAATCGATAAAAAATTTACATTAAACAAAGAAGGGGGTTTTCACTATAATCGTCGTAACTTTTATTCTATTTGAAATACGAAATTTGTACTCATCACAAAAGTTTAATTAATCGTATATCTTTCTAAAGGTGTATTTTTTATTATTTTAAATCAATTCTTTCTTCGACCCTTTTGCGTTTGAAAAAGACACCTATCGATTCCCTCTATATTCAATGTAAAAAGCGTAAAATTGGTAGATTTTTCAATGAAAATTTGATGTTTTCAGCATCATAACTTTTTTGGGGGAAATGTGATCAAATTTGTACTCATTGCATTCGTTTTGAAAATTTAATTTCTTTCACCATGTAAAATATGAAAACAATCAAATAATATCTTCTTCGACCATTTTGATGATTTTTAAAACTACCCCTTAGATTTTGTTAAGTTCAATTCGTCAGTCGTTCGGCAAAGCTCGGACATTTTCGTACGTTTACGGAAACAACGATCATTTGGCGAAGATCATATCTGCTGATTAGGTATCTATGTATATACAGCCACAGCATGATGTATTATACAGGGTAATAAACATTGGACGCGTTGAATCAAGTTTTAGGATAATTGAGGTTGAAGACTAAAACATATTGCAACATGGATTAAAATATTAGAATATGTGAAATATTTTACTTTACTTCCGTATAAAAGCAAAATCGATATTTATAACCAAATTTGTTGATATTATAAAAAAATAACATAAATAAAAAAATGGTTTTCACTATTGTTAAAGCCCCATTAGCTTTTTGGATGTTAAAATTGAAGTAGGTCTTATTTTACCTAGGCAGATGTGAAAAAATAATTATTCTTTTGTGCAGTGTGTTGAATCAGGGATGCTATATTACAGGGATACGCAACGGACGGAAACTGGCTGAAAAACAGTGCCTATGGATATGCACGCGAGAGCGCATGCGCATGCATTTACCGTAATGTCGTTATATAGCAGATAAAAGATGGGTCAAATATTCTCTTCAATCGGCTTAAATAAATGTTGTTTTTGCATAGTGTTTTTTATAAATTGATCTTAAAGTGTTAAATATTTTACAGATGTTGTAATTTTGTTTCTAAATATTCGTGGTTCTAAAGATTTCCAAGTTTTTGTGACCGTTCGAAAATCAAACTGACGTGATAATTTGACCGAAATGGTCGCATAATAGAAAATGTCAGTTTTTTTGCGACAGCTTTAGTACGTGAAGATATTCTTAATTTCATGATATTTTGCCGTGGTTGAAGTGTGACATACTTCTATATTGGTGGCATAACTATATGTTCATGTTTTATTTTGTTATGATACATAATTTCGCGATCGAGTATGACCCAGTTTTTACAATATGGAGGCCTGATCTGACGAGGAAAATATTGCATTTTTTGCGACATCATTTGTATGTGAAGATATACTCTATATCAAAATTTTCTTCCATAGTTTGTCACTTACACACGTCGATATTGGCGGCATGATAATATGTTCATGCTAACATTTGTAAAAGAACACAATTTTGCGATTGATTATGACCCCATTTTTACGATTCAACTCTCTGATCTGACGAGAAAAATATTTCACTTTTTGCAACACCATTTGAATGTGAAGATATACTAAACATGAAATTTTCTTCCATACTTTGAGACTGACGTACGTCGGTATTGACGGCATAACAATGATTTCAAGAATTATTTTGCTGTAGTACCTTATTTTACTCTCGATAATGATACATTTTTACCGGTGCATAATAAAATGAAAAAGCATCATATAAGCACTAAATTACAAAGATTGTAGCGCAAACCAGAAATTGTGTAACCAAATTATATTATTTGGTATGCACATATTTTCACACCTATTATTCGAAATCGTCAATTCATAACAATGGCTGATTGAGAATCAACTGTCATGTGACAAACAATGTGTAACATCAATTCATACACGAAGCGTGTCAACAGTTTAATTTTTCAGATTAAGTAAAGTCAAACAGTTTATTCATGTCTCGTACAACATTATATACATACATACTATGAAAACAATATAAAATACGTGTATACATGCCTTTCCTAACAGAAATATAAGATACTGATCAATTCTTTAAATATCTACTGCATTTACAATTGTTGAGTCAAAGTCTCGAAATAATGATGGTATATTACGTGCATTATAATGCTAAAAGAATTCCAGTTATTCTATATATGTTTATAATGAAAAGAGCAATGAAGAAACATTACTTTAATCTTATTCAATATGTATCTTTAATGATGGGTTAGTTGTAAGGTCGACCAAATTATGGTTTTATGCTAATCGCCACGAATAAGTTCACTGTGATCTCAGGTATTTGACTTGTTTTTGTATTTGCTAAAATAATATCAGTTTTTCAACAATGATTAATAACTGTCATAATCAATATGATGTGAACATGTTAGTTAAATTATGACATAAAATTTTATTGGTGGAACCCTCCAATTAATGGTCACACACCGTGACCTAATGCATTCAAATGACATGTGCAGCTGTAAAAACAATGTAGATTTATGAAACATAGACTACCCCATACTGTTTTCCACCCGGATTTATTGATTGTTTCCTTGTAATCAGTAAAGATCGTCACTGAGATTATGATTATGACTATACGAGGGCATATCTTACGCAATTTTGGCGGACGGTTAAAAGTTACAGATTAAGTCTTTGGCTAATTAAATTGATACGCTATAATAGAGACATACATTATGAAAAATAAAGATCAATAACAAGATAAAGTTGTTCATTAATACAAATTTATACGAATCAAAATTACAAATAACAAACCATTCACCATAAAATATATTAAATGTCTTTCTTACAAAACATTCATGATATATAGCATTTTATTAGATAAAAGTTTAGCCATGAACATTTCTTCTTCAGCTGATAAATAGGTAGCCTACAAAATAAAATTTAATTCAAACGTTTAAGTTCGATCGTAGACTTTTTCATAATATAAACGTTTCTTTCACAAATTTCAGTCAAATTTTAGCATTCTATCGTACATTTGTTGTCACGATATAACTTTTCTTTCACAAGTTTATTCCGTAAAAATTTCGCCTTCAGCTGATAATTCGAAAACAAGTTTCATGATATAAAATTTAATTGTACAAAACTTTCATAATGAAATAATTTATACCAAATGTATTTCAATTTTTTCATACATATTTTTTCGATATAAACGTTTCTTTCAAAAAATCTATTTAAATAAAAAAAGAGCAGTGAAAATTTCGTCTTGAGCCAAGTGTAGCATCTCTGCTTGAGCTCATAAATCGAACAAAACTTTCATAAGGTAAACATTTCTTTCCTACAAAACTTACATAATATTAGCCTTTCTTTCTCAAATTTAATTTAGAACAAAGTTTTGAAAATTAATAACAATTAAACAAATAAAAACTATACGAGTCATAAACCACTAATGTTACTTTTGGTCAATTATCGATTCTTTTTGTCATTTTCATGGTAATTTCGGTAGCTTTGATACCTTTGCTTTCATTAACTAGCCTAGGCACTGATACTCGATAGTTGATCAGTGGATGATAAGCGGTTGCACATCCCTGTAATATAGCATCCCTGGTTGAATAGAGTATAATACAGGTATAAGCTATTTTAAAACTACCAGTAAACATGCAATTGTATCAGGCCTTGGTAATATGAATTCAGTGAAGTAAATGATATCAGTAAACTTTAAAATAAAATGCATTTGTATGAATTTGAAATAAATGCTGCACAACTGAAATATGTTTTTGTTATTAACTTTGATGTTCAGTTATGGATGAAACATTATACAGCCATGTTTCAGTAGTGAGAATAAATGTATTGTAAGCTAATGTGTTTATATGCAGAATAGAATCAAATTACTATTTGACTGTGCATACAATAACAAAATTATTACTAGGATTCTTGAATTTTGTCTTTTCATAATATTCGCATTTGCAAAATTAATTTTACTGATGAAACAAATTAATGTCAATATCACACGTTTCTGTCCATTTTAACGACGTACATAATAGTTGGGACATGCTCTTGAAATCCAAAAGTTATACAGTGAAATATCGATTTTTGGATCAATTAAGATAACATATTTTATCTGTTACGCGTGACTGACTTTATTACTTTATGACCCCTAATAAAGTCAGCATAACGCAAGCAAGGAGGGTAACAATAGGCAGACTGTCTATAAACCCCTGAATTGTAGTTGTTTTCCTTGAAAATTGATCAGATACTCGATAAGGCCATGTCCGCCAAAGTTGGACATGAATACTGAACTCAATCGGAGAGGAGGGTCTAGTGGTATCGCGCTTGACTACTAATTGGAAAATCGTAGGTTCGTATCTCGGCACCACCTTCCGTTATTTCATGCACGTTTTTCAGTGTCACCGTCCCATTTACCGATCACAGTACTGTGTCTAGATAATGAGGAAAACAGATGAGGTGTGTGATTCGGAACTTTACACTGGACACGACAAAGACTCTGGAAAAACTATTTGATAAGAATAAGGATAAAAATGCCGCGGCCCGGAAATAACTGTAGCTGTCGAGTGGCCCGTTAAACAGCTGTTCAACATGTTTTGAGACAGAATAACGAACTGAAGACTAGTTTAAGTTAAAAACCAGATTTCGGTCTCTATTATAATGTTATAATTTTTTCGTCTACCAGCTTGTACATTTTTTTTTCAAGCATAACAGGTAGTGACATTTTATTCTGTTTTAACTGAATACCTGATGGTGGTGGTTAACCTCCAAAACATAACAATTTAAATTAATGTACAAAGTAACCATATGAATAATATGATCTTTCAAGCGGAAGACGAATAATGTACTATGTCATCGAGTTTTAGCTTACTACATTGTTACCTTGTCATGTATATCAATTAATCGGGTTATTGTATTTTAATCTTGAAAGCAGATACTGATTATTATCATAATATCATAATCTGCTTTCAAATTTTAAAAATAATCTGGCACTGGGGTGTTCCGAATATTAATCATTAATATATTCTGCGAAAGCCAGGCCAATGACAAAAAAACCATTGTATTGTCTGAAACTATGACCGAGATATATATACGAAAACAAAACAGTCTCGTATAAGTATATGACTATACTTCCTGATAGTTTTAGCGTTTTGGGGTCAATATTCAACTTTCTACAGCCGTTCAAAGACACCATCTGTTGATCAATTTTCAGAATGACAATCTTAATATTACTAACCAATTCTATTCCACGTAAAAAAATTGAATGGTAGCGAATTACTATATTGTATTGTATATTTACCTATATGTACAATGTATTATAGACGGGAATAAAATATGTTTAAACTAATTACTATTATTAAAATAAATACATTCATGAAAGTCGTAGTCGTAGACAAACCTTATTACTGTTGTCATAGCAACAAACATTCCCTGAGTATCAACATTTGAAATTTCTCACAATTTAAATTGAATTATTTTAACACAATAAGATTATTTATCGGACTCTGAACGTGACGAAACTGTACGTAACAACACGGTCAGTCAAAGCACAATACTTTTGTACTTTTCCGTCAACTGAATATATATTTCAGTCAAATAAATATAGTCAAACCAGGCAATCTTTTTATTTCTAGTAAAGACATACCTTTATATAAACTATGTAAGTTAACATTACATTCATGCAAATTTTAGTTGACTTCAGTGACACGAGCTATCTGAGGGTTGGGTGTGACTTAGGCCTGGTACGAAATCACTATTTCAGTATGAACAGCGTATGCCTTACATCATGTGACACTAGCTATATATCACTCTCATGTAATATAAAACATTCGTTCATATACAAGGCATGTAAGTTGAACCTTGGTCTATAAAAATAAATGTAAATCTTACGTACACGAACTATTATATGCCGGGTATCGTTTGTTGAGTTCGTCATCATGGTCTTGCGGAACGTGCGAAAGGCCCGTTGAGCTTCTGTGCCCTTATGCATTTTCCAAGCTGTAAAATTAATGTTTTACAATATTAAGTTTAATCATTTTTTTCCAAACAAATGTTGATTTAAAAACAGACTGATTTAAATAAGTCTTGAAATTTGGACCGACATGAATAATATAGAAAGATAAACCAAAATAGTGAATGGGACCAGATTCCAGATTTATTTTGTATTTCTTTTGTACATGTATGTACCGAAATCTCGAATCCCCCTTTCATTTCATAGTTATAATAAAGTAGGAAGCTATATGTGAATCAACTAACTAAATGTTTTAATATAGAATGAACGGTTCTGTATAACATCTCTACGTGTTATCTTATTACAAAATGTTCTATGTAAAATAAAAAATAAATGAAAGAACTCTTCCGCGAACTTTTTTTTATCAGAACAAAACATTTATTAGAGACTTGTACAAGGTACATGTACATAGTAAAAATCAAAGTACTTGACTTGATTTTTACCATATTAGACAAAAGAGAGAAATGTGTACCCACATCGTTCGAGCCCATACAAATATTTTAACATTTAAAATTACGGACCGATTTTTCATTCATATTGTAATGCAGGTCATATGCATATAGGTAAATAACATAAGCTAGGGCTTTACTATAGTCCCTTTGCTAAAATTTTAAAATGAAAAAGCCTGATATTGGAAAGTTTAATGATTAGCACATTAAATGAGGCCAATCTAATTGCATTAAAACTCTTTATTGTACAAAACTAGTAAACAACACTTCAGTAATAGTAAATACAAACATTGATTCTTCTGGTTTTAACACAACAGAACATCGTCGCATTGAACACATTCAGGGTCACTCAAATCAAAAAGGTCCTGACACAGTAGAGTAAGACCTATATGACCTATGGTTAACCCGATGTTGCATGAAATTCAGATGTGATTATGTAATTCTAACATACCCAACTTTCGCGGACATGCTGATTTGGAAAATCGATAAAAAATTTACATTAAACAAAGAAGGGGGTTTTCACTATAATCGTCATAACTTTTATTCTATTTAAAATACGAAATTTGTACTCATCACAAAAGTTTAATTAATCTTTTATCTTTCTAATGGTATATTTTTTATTATTTTGAATTAATTCTTTCTTCGACCCTTTTGCGTTTGAAAAAGACACCTATCGATTCCCTCTATATTCAATGTAAAAAGCGTAAAATTGGTAGATTTTTCAATGAAAATGTGATGTTTTCAGCATCATAACTTTTTTGGGGGAAATGTGATAAAATTTGTACTCATTGCATTCGTTTTGAAAATTTAATTTCTTTCACCATGTAAAATATGAAAACAATCAAATAATATCTTCTTTGACCCTTTTGATGATTTTTAAAACTACCCCTTAGATTTTTTTAAGTTCAATTCGTCAATCGTTCGGCAAATCTCGGACATTTACGTACGTTTACGGAAACAACGATCATTTGGCGAAGATCATATCTGCTGATTAGGTATCTATGTATATACAGCCACAGCATGATGTATTATACAGGGTAATAAACATTGGACGCGTTGAATCAAGTTTTAGGATAATTGAGGTTGAAGACTAAAACATATCACAACATGGATGAAAATATTAAAATATGTGAAATAGTTTACTTTACTTCCGTATAAAAGCAAAATCGATATTTATAACCAAATTTGTTGATATTATAAAAAATAACATAAATAAAAAAATGGTTCTCACTATTGTTAAAGCCCCATTAGCTTTTTGGATGTTTAAATTGAAGTAGGTCTTATTTTACCTAGACAGATGTGAAACTGACATTTACTTGCAATAAAAACGTTCCAAATATTTTATCACAAAGTATATATATTAATACAGCACAGTATTTTTTAATCATGTTGCAAAAAATAAGAAAAGGCATCTGACAACTATTTTATGAGATATGCCTAATGGAAGGCATTATGTAAATATTTTTACAGATCAAGTAATATATATTTCTTATATTTTACGATTGTTCTAATGTTTTCATCTATTGTTCTAATTGACCTTAAATAGACGATGACATTTCATTAAATGAAATTTATTATTAATTCATTTTTGATAATATAATTATATGCTAAATATATCATTTTGGCATACGTCCACATGTCACTTATAAAAACATGTCATAAAATAATATAGATTACCTACTTTGTATATCTATTTTTTCAATGATGTGTAAACAAAGGACGAATAATAAAATCATATTTTTGAGATCCCTTTATATGGTTGCTAATTTTACCTGATTATTGATTTTTTATACGCATCTCACATTGACTCACAAACAATTGGGCACGTCGAGTTATATTTGTTAGATATCATTTCAATCAAATTGCAGAAATTGATTGTACTGTTTATATACACCAGGGCCCGTATTCACAAACCAACTAAGATGAACAATTATCTAAGAATCCCGAAATTATCTTAGTTTTCGCCAAGTTTTGCTAACTTTGTAAGATTTTTCTTAACTTTCGTCTTAGAGTGAAAAACATTCTTAGAAAAATTCTTAGATCGACGATTTTTATCTTAAAAGTTTAGTCAAGGTACGAGGTGTCTTAACTTAGATAAAAACAAAACGAAAATGGATGCTTCGTCGAACTCATTATTTTTCTATATCTATGAAGATTCCGGATTCTAATCGATTAATTTCTTGGATTATGAACTTTTAAACACTTTTCTGTCGTTAAACAATTTATGGTGACATTAGTAAAGACAGATATCAGTGATAAATGTGATTTTGATGTGATAAACATTTAGAAAGATAAACATTGCTTTACATGAACACTTTTGGGTGTAAATATATTCAGCCACTGTTTTGCTGTATTAATGTTTGATATGACCATGAAATCCAAGGACAACTGTATAATCTTAAATCGTTATTACCTTGTATAAATTTTGTTGTGAATGCCCATATTGTGATGTTTGTTCCAGCTGAAAGCACATGCATACAAGTACTTCTTTGTGAAATATTATTTTGTGCAGTGTGTTGAATAGAGTATAATACAGGTATGAGCTATTTTAAAACTTCCAGTAAACATGCAATTGTATCAGGCCTTGGCAATATGAATTCAGTGAAGTAAATGATATCAGTAATCTTTAAAATAAAATGCTTTTGTAAGAATTTGAAATAAATGCACAACTGAAAGATGTTTTTGTTATTAACCATTAATGTTCAGTTATGGATGAAACATTATACAGCCATGTTTCAATAAATGTATTGTAAGCTAATGTGTTTATATGCAGAATAGAATCAAATTACTATTTGACTGTGCATACAATAACAAAATTATTACTAGGATTCTTGAATTTTGTCTTTTCATAATATTCGCATTTGCAAAATTAATTTGACTGATGAAACAAATTAATGTCAATATCATACGTTTCTGTCCATTTTAATGACGTACATAATAGTTGGGACATGCTCTTGAAAGTCTTATCAGAGATCCAAAAGTTATACAGTGAAATCTCGATTTTTGGATCAATTAAGATAACATATTTTATCTGTTACGCGTGACTGACTTTATTACTTTATGACCCCTAATAAAGTCAGCATAACGCAAGCAAGGAGGGTAACAATAGGTAGACTGTATATAAACCCCTGAATTGTAGTTGTTTCCCTTGAAAATTGATCAGATACTCGATAAGGCCATGTCCGCCAAAGTTGGACATGATAATCTGGCGTAGAAGGAACTCTTAAACAGTAACTTTTAAAAGCACGTATCCAGTAATTTACGTTCGTATTTAGCGACTCGAATTATTATTCTTAAGCCGCAGTTTTAACATTCAACCGTCGATAAATCAAACTCTCCACATCGGTTACGCTTTGCTACTAGCCACTGCGGGGAGTGAGTCTATAAATAGCGATTCCGTCATCAAAATAACACTAGTTGGTGTGAATATCACGGAATACGATTAAATGAGAATTCGCTTTGTAATATTAAGAAATGTTAGAAAGGCACAAAACACACACATCGATGGTAGATTGTTGCAAATGCATGAATACGTCCGTGGAGATTTTTCTGAACTATCGAACGAAGACCGAAAGTAGAACTACTTTTATGGCAAGATATTTTACTGGACAGTGAATACGCGGTTTTAATTCTACGCATTTGAAAATCTCATGTATCTACCGACAAGCACTTATTTAGATACATGACTCTTTCCATGTACATGTAGTTACAATAGAATGATTTGAAATGTATTTAGATCTGACACACTTAATTGGGGAAAGATTCCAGATACTTCTATAATTATAAACATACCATTTAGTTGCGCACTATTTCCTTTATGTGGCATTCTTTTAACCAAGCTGTTATGGAGTCCAGCGACAAATATAAGTCAACGATTACAAAGGACTTGATTTTGATAAAAATCCAGTCCAACAACACAAACAATACAACTATACAATACAAATGTACATATAAGCGCATGACATGTGATAGGTTGGCAATAACCAATTATGTTTTATGCCAAATAAACTTTGAAACTTGAAACTTAGTAACCAATTCACGGTTAAACTCGCTTATACAACAGACCAAAGTCAAAGTAGTGCATGTACCAATACAATGTAGTTATACAATTTGCTACCGGTGGTCTCCATTCACTGGTACACTTTAAAGCATACTTTTTTATGTACTCGTTTTGGATTTCTTTGCTCAGTAATGAACTTACACGCGATCATTGACATTCTTACAAACAGGATACAATTAGTGTACTAAAACATGACGATTAAAACATTATATGTATAATTATGTACTTACTTATGACAGCTATAGTAAATAGCAGAATAAGAATTATGATTAACGCTTTCCACAACTTTTGTCTTCCAAGTTTCATTTTCTTTAACATTTGTGTGTTGTCTGTACAAAGTTTTAGATTTGCGGTCGAGAAGACTAATTAGCAATAGTATAAATTCACTGTTCAAGTTATCCGCATAGCTGAACCGACACCATGCGGAACATTTCTGTAACTTGGCCGGTCTTATCGGGAAAGTTGTCTCCCTTGAAAACGTCTTATCGATCACTCCGATAACGTTTATCGATAAACTGATTTACTATAGATTTATATAGGAGCTGTATGGTTTAACACTAATAACTTGTTTATAACATTAAATGAGAAAATTTTATAACCTCGTGAAGTAATATTCATTCTTTGCACTTTATTTCAATATATTTTTTATTAATGTGGTACGTGAACATATTGCTTCCATTTTCGTTTGAAGTTGGTGACTATCGTTCGTTCATAGTTCTATATGAAAACTGTCAAAATATTCTTAAACCTCGTTTTTGTCAGGCCATAAAGTTGTTTTTTACTAAAATGACATTTTTTTATAACCTCGTGAAGTATTCTGTGGTGTCCAAGCTTTATTACAATATATTTTTTAAGAAATTTGAAAATGTGGAAATTGCTTCCAATTTAGTTTGAAAATGGAGATATTCGCGTTCAAGCGCGCGTTTCCGTATCAATTTGTAGTAAGTACATTGTACATGTACAGTAGTCGATGTAGCAACTACCGAATTAGTTGTTGTTATTGTTACCTTTCATACATTTAACACGTGACTAATTGTTAAATTGCTTCAATAGCAGGTGTATAATTTAAGTCGGTATATATTTACCATGTTGCAAAAAACTGCTAATTTTTAGCAAACTGTTCGATAATTAAATAACTTGATACATATTTATTTTCTTAATCAGGTTTATATAAGCGGGTCTAAAAACTCAAAATATAACCATGGCCACCGTTTACGGTCATCCTGTGAATATAAATATATCAATTACAAATTAATAAATGAAGGCGGACAGTTTTATTGAGAACGCACCTGATGAAGGTGAAATTAAATGATTTTCGCGTGCATGTTTTACCGGAAACATATTCTGTAGAAAGGATTATCTTCGGAAAATATTTATGTATATATATATATATAAGTCCTTGTTATTTATCACGCTTTATAAAACTACGATTTGTTTAAACTTTTCCAGTCGTGAGCTTGCTGGGTCAGAAACATAGATTTAGTGATTTTATAAACTCAGAAGTATATTCCAATTATTGTTTAAAGCCCAATTGATTTTAAAAGTAGTAAATCAAAACAATAGATAAATTGATAAAAAAATATAAGAAATATATTTAATTCGAACCAATCTCGATGTACAACAATATTTTACACAATGCCTTTTTTAGTAATGTTGTCAAATGCTTTTTCTTATTTCTTTGCAATATCATTGAAAAAATACCGTGCTATATTTCTATAATGTACTTCTTGATTGAAAAAGAATATTAAGAAAATGCATTCGCGTGGATACGTTTTATTATCTGATATAGATGTGGCTAAAGCCTCTGACCACTTTTATGACTGATGATATACAATTAACAGGATGTTACGTAATATTTATTGATTTTATCGCCCTGTTAAAGGGATATTGCTCATTCATGCAGTATCGGCCGGGTGTTAAAATTGACATACACTGTTTGATATACGCCATTTCAAATTAAAATACCAATTTATTATTATTATTGAAAGTGCCGTTTTAACTTTATCCCAAGATATTTATTAATACAGTTCTACTAGGACAGTAACCAATAAATATCTAAATTTAAAGACGGATAGATAAATCTTTATTTTTGATTTATGCCGATGGCTCATCATCACAATAAATAAATAGACATACATGATATTGTACGTAAACAGTGAATGAGTAAGACTAACAAACAATCCCTAATTCTCGCGCACACACTCGCACATACATACCCCAACATCCTTAAACTATCAAATAGCTAAATTTAAAGACATTTGACAGCTCCTATTTAAGTGACCCCAAAAACAACAGGAGGTCTATTCTCTTGATTGTTTTATTGCTCCTTATCTGTCTAATCCTGTCTGGTCACGGTCAGCTTAGTGTCTGGTTAAAAGATTTATAGTGATAATTAGTTTATGAAAAACTTTTGTTGTATTTATAAGCATATAAAACAAATTATATTGAATACTGATATACTGAGTTTCCAATATCTTGTTTGCCTTACTTAGCACAGTCATTAGAGATCGCGTTCCAACAACGACTTGTATCTGGTCGGGAAATAAGAATCACTATGTCAGTTTTGCTTGTCCCCGAGCTGTGTAAAAACATGCATTTTTTAGAAATGCGAAAGTTGACAAATTAACCGTGCCCGTAGAAAAACTCAACATATTTTGTTCAGTCGAACGATTGAATTTTTGAATTATATATTCATATAATTATTTCCTTTAGTAGTGTGAAACAGGGATGCTATATATCCCTGTGTGAAATGGATATATATACACGTATAGAACTGAGTTCTGTAAGGTGTTTGATTCCGAAAAATCAAAAGATATTACTGCTGTAATATTTCATCTAATAGTATAATTTTATGTACTTTCCTTGACCTTCTGTAAAGTCATTAAATTGGAATCAAACAACAGCTGTTTACTGCTGGTTTGTTAATGTTATTCACATCAATTTTCATTTATTCATTTAAAGATCAACATTTAAATATGTAATAATGTATTTTAAAAAACAAAAATATGACATTTTTCTTTTAATTATTGTGTTGAAGACCATGATCCTTCACCCTCGTGAGAAAAATAATACTCTCAAATTCCCTAAAACTCAGATCGCACAAAAAACGACCAGGATATATAGATCTCGGTTTAACGCTAAATAATCCATATTCGATAAGGTTAACCTGCTAAAATCAATACTGACCACTTATTGGTTTTTCGGCGTAAAGGGAAACAACTAGTTTATCACACAGGTAAAAAAATCAATACCGACAGGAGTTGTCTTTTCATAGGGAAATAGCGTCAATGTTCCGCATGTGTTGAAAAAATATTTCAATATTTCGGTTGAACGCAATTCATAACAGAATTTAGCTTTTATGTACCCGTTGTTGTTTTTGCCAGAAATCAATTTCCAAATAAATCGATATTAAACACATATTTTACATCAGAATTCTGAAACCAATCCGATTTAGTAAGCTCACCCGACGCAGTGCCTTTTGAATAGTGTATATATACGTTTAAACATGGATGCAGTATGAACACGTATATGTATTCCTTTTTTCTAAACGATCGCGGTGAATACTTATTATTTGATATGATTAACGGCTAAACACTTATCTCACAAACAATCTGGTTATTTCTATTACATCTGGTTGATTAAAAACAAGTCTGACTTCACCAGAAGAAACGATTAATCCTGAATAATTAAACTGAAATTATTGTCCGTTTAGTTAAAATTGACGTGCTACTTTTATGAATTGGTATTATACTACATCATATCTAAAGTTAAATGAGAACCGTTGTAAACATTTATATTTTTCCGAGGTAGATCAGGTTACATACCGGTTGAAATGACTTTATATTGTAATAAATAAACAGAACACTATCGTAACGCGCCGTGGCTCAGAGACAAAGGCTATATCTTTTATGTGTGTGAAGTTGGCAATGCAATCGACAATCGACAATCGACATTCAATGTCTAGCTCGACAATCGACATTCATCTCGACATTCGTGAAACAGGCTGTATGGCCATCATAATAATGTAAATTTCGAATGTCTAGCTAGACAATCGACATTCATCTCGACATTCGAAAAACGAACTGTATAGCCGTCAAAGTAATGAAATTTCGAATGTCTAGCTCGACAATCGACATTCATCTCGACATTCGAAAAACGGACTGTATCGCCGTCAAAGTAATGAAATTACGAATGTCTAGCTCGACAATCGACATTCATCTCGACATTCGAAAAACGAACTGTATAGCCGTCAAAGTAATGAAATTTCGAATGTCTAGCTAGACAATCGACATTCATCTCGACATTCGAAAAACGAACTGTATATAGCCGTCAAAGTAATGAAATTTCGAATGTCTAGCTAGACAATCGACATTCATCTCGACATTCGAAAAACGGACTGTATCGCCGTCAAAGTAATGAAATTACGAATGTCTAGCTCGACAATCGACATCATCAGTCATCTCGACATTCGAAAAACGAACTGTATAGCCGTCAAAGTAATGAAATTTCGAATGTCTAGCTAGACAATCGACATTCATCTCGACATTCGAAGTAACGACTGTATCGCCGTCAAAGTAAAGAAATTTCGAATGTCTAGCTAGACAATCGACATTCATCTCGACATTCGAAAAACGAACTGTATAGCCGTCAAAGTAATGAAATTTCGAATGTCTAGCTCGAAAATCGACATTCATCTCGACATTCATAAAACAGACTGTATATAGCCGTCAAAGTAATGAAATTTCGAATGTCTAGCTCGACAATCGACATTCATCTCGACATTCGAAAAACGAACTGTATAGCCGTCAAAGTAATGAAATTTCGAATGTCTAGCTCGACAATCGACATTCATCTCGACATCCGTGAAACAGGCTGTATGGCCATCATAATAATGTAAATTTCGAATGTCTAGCTCGACAATCGACATTCATCTCGACATTCGTAAAACAGACTGTATATAGCCGTTAAAGTAATGAAATTTCGAATGTCTAGCTCGACAATCGACATTCATCTCGACATTCGAAAAACAGACTGTATATAGCCGTCAAAGTAATGAAATTTCGAATGTCTAGCTAGACAATCGACATTCATCTCGACATTCGAAGTAACGACTGTATCGCCGTCAAAGTAAAGAAATTTCGAATGTCTAGCTCGACAATCGACATTCATCTCGACATTCGAAAAACGGACTGTATATAGCCGTCAAAGTAATGAAATTTCGAATGTCTAGCTCGACAATCGACATTCATCTCGACATTCGAAAAACGGACTGTATCGCCGTCAAAGTAAAGAAATTTCGAATGTCTAGCTCGACAATCGACATTCATCTCGACATTCGAAAAACGGACTGCATATAGCCGTCAAAGTAATGAAATTTCGAATGTCTAGCTAGACAATCGACATTCATCTCGACATTCGAAATACGAACTGTATAGCCGTCAAAGTAATGAAATTTCGAATGTCTAGCTAGACAATCGACATTCATCTCGACATTCGAAGTAACGACTGTATCGCCGTCAAAGTAAAGAAATTTCGAATGTCTAGCTAGACAATCGACATTCATCTCGACATTCGAAAAACGAACTGTATAGCCGTCAAAGTAATGAAATTTCGAATGTCTAGCTCGACAATCGACATTCATCTCGACATTCGAAAAACGGACTGTATCGCCGTCAAAGTAATGAAATTACGAATGTTTAGCTCGACAATCGACATTCATCTCGACATTCGAAAAACGAACTGTATAGCCGTCAAAGTAATGAAATTTCGAATGTCTAGCTAGACAATCGACATTCATCTCGACATTCGAAAAACGAACTGTATATAGCCGTCAAAGTAATGAAATTTCGAATGTCTAGCTAGACAATCGACATTCATCTCGACATTCGAAAAACGGACTGTATCGCCGTCAAAGTAATGAAATTACGAATGTCTAGCTCGACAATCGACATCATCAGTCATCTCGACATTCGAAAAACGAACTGTATAGCCGTCAAAGTAATGAAATTTCGAATGTCTAGCTAGACAATCGACATTCATCTCGACATTCGAAGTAACGACTGTATCGCCGTCAAAGTAAAGAAATTTCGAATGTCTAGCTAGACAATCGACATTCATCTCGACATTCGAAAAACGAACTGTATAGCCGTCAAAGTAATGAAATTTCGAATGTCTAGCTCGAAAATCGACATTCATCTCGACATTCATAAAACAGACTGTATATAGCCGTCAAAGTAATGAAATTTCGAATGTCTAGCTCGACAATCGACATTCATCTCGACATTCGAAAAACGAACTGTATAGCCGTCAAAGTAATGAAATTTCGAATGTCTAGCTCGACAATCGACATTCATCTCGACATCCGTGAAACAGGCTGTATGGCCATCATAATAATGTAAATTTCGAATGTCTAGCTCGACAATCGACATTCATCTCGACATTCGTAAAACAGACTGTATATAGCCGTTAAAGTAATGAAATTTCGAATGTCTAGCTCGACAATCGACATTCATCTCGACATTCGAAAAACAGACTGTATATAGCCGTCAAAGTAATGAAATTTCGAATGTCTAGCTAGACAATCGACATTCATCTCGACATTCGAAGTAACGACTGTATCGCCGTCAAAGTAAAGAAATTTCGAATGTCTAGCTCGACAATCGACATTCATCTCGACATTCGAAAAACGGACTGTATATAGCCGTCAAAGTAATGAAATTTCGAATGTCTAGCTCGACAATCGACATTCATCTCGACATTCGAAAAACGGACTGTATCGCCGTCAAAGTAAAGAAATTTCGAATGTCTAGCTCGACAATCGACATTCATCTCGACATTCGAAAAACGGACTGCATATAGCCGTCAAAGTAATGAAATTTCGAATGTCTAGCTAGACAATCGACATTCATCTCGACATTCGAAATACGAACTGTATAGCCGTCAAAGTAATGAAATTTCGAATGTCTAGCTAGACAATCGACATTCATCTCGACATTCGAAGTAACGACTGTATCGCCGTCAAAGTAAAGAAATTTCGAATGTCTAGCTAGACAATCGACATTCATCTCGACATTCGAAAAACGAACTGTATAGCCGTCAAAGTAAAGACATTTCGAATGTCTAGCTAGACAATCGACATTCATCTCGACATTCGAAAAACTGACTGTATCGCCGTCAAAGTAAAGACATTTCGAATGTCTAGCTCGACAATCGACATTCATCTCGACATTCGAAAAACGAACTGTATAGCCGTCAAAGTAATGAAATTTCGAATGTCTAGCTAGACAATCGACATTCATCTCGACATTCGAAAAACGGACTGTATCGCCGTCAAAGTAATGAAATTACGAATGTCTAGCTCGACAATCGACATCATCAGTCATCTCGACATTCGAAAAACGAACTGTATAGCCGTCAAAGTAATGAAATTTCGAATGTCTAGCTAGACAATCGACATTCATCTCGACATTCGAAGTAACGACTGTATCGCCGTCAAAGTAAAGAAATTTCGAATGTCTAGCTAGACAATCGACATTCATCTCGACATTCGAAAAACGAACTGTATAGCCGTCAAAGTAATGAAATTTCGAATGTCTAGCTCGAAAATCGACATTCATCTCGACATTCATAAAACAGACTGTATATAGCCGTCAAAGTAATGAAATTTCGAATGTCTAGCTCGACAATCGACATTCATCTCGACATTCGAAAAACGAACTGTATAGCCGTCAAAGTAATGAAATTTCGAATGTCTAGCTCGACAATCGACATTCATCTCGACATCCGTGAAACAGGCTGTATGGCCATCATAATAATGTAAATTTCGAATGTCTAGCTCGACAATCGACATTCATCTCGACATTCGTAAAACAGACTGTATATAGCCGTTAAAGTAATGAAATTTCGAATGTCTAGCTCGACAATCGACATTCATCTCGACATTCGAAAAACAGACTGTATATAGCCGTCAAAGTAATGAAATTTCGAATGTCTAGCTAGACAATCGACATTCATCTCGACATTCGAAGTAACGACTGTATCGCCGTCAAAGTAAAGAAATTTCGAATGTCTAGCTCGACAATCGACATTCATCTCGACATTCGAAAAACGGACTGTATATAGCCGTCAAAGTAATGAAATTTCGAATGTCTAGCTAGACAATCGACATTCATCTCGACATTCGAAAAACGGACTGTATATAGCCGTCAAAGTAATGAAATTTCGAATGTCTAGCTCGACAATCGACATTCATCTCGACATTCGAAAAACGGACTGTATCGCCGTCAAAGTAAAGAAATTTCGAATGTCTAGCTCGACAATCGACATTCATCTCGACATTCGAAAAACGGACTGCATATAGCCGTCAAAGTAATGAAATTTCGAATGTCTAGCTAGACAATCGACATTCATCTCGACATTCGAAAAACGAACTGTATAGCCGTCAAAGTAAAGACATTTCGAATGTCTAGCTAGACAATCGACATTCATCTCGACATTCGAAAAACGAACTGTATAGCCGTCAAAGTAATGAAATTTCGAATGTCTAGCTAGACAATCGACATTCATCTCGACATTCGAAAAACGAACTGTATAGCCGTCAATGTAATGAAATTTCGAATGTCTAGCTAGACAATCGACATTCATCTCGACATTCGAAGTTACGACTCTATCGCCGTCAAAGTAAAGAAATTTTGAATGTCTAGCTAGACAATCGACATTCATCTCGACATTCGAGAAACGAACTGTATAGCCGTCAAAGTAATGAAATTTCGAATGTCTAGCTCGACAATCGACATTCATCTCGACATTCGTAAAACAGACTGTATATAGCCGTCAAAGTAATGAAATTTCGAATGTCTAGCTGGACAATCGACATTCATCTCGACATTCGAAAAACGAACTGTATAGCCGTCAAAGTAATGAAATTTCGAATGTCTAGCTAGATAATCGACATTCATCTCGACATTCGAAAAACGAAATGTATCGCCGTCAAAGTAAAGAAATTTCGAATGTCTAGCTCGACAATCGACATTCATCTCGACATTCGAAAAACGAACTGTATAGCCGTCAAAGTAATGAAATTTCGAATGTCTAGCTCGACAATCGACATTCATCTCGACATTCGTAAAACAGACTGTATATAGCCGTCAAAGTAATGAAATTTCGAATGTCTAGCTCGACAATCGACATTCATCTCGACATTCGAAAAACGAACTGTATAGCCGTCAAAGTAATGAAATTTTGAATGTTTAGCTAGACAATCGACATTCATCTCGACATTCGAAAAACGAAATGTATCGCCGTCAAAGTAAAGAAATTTCGAATGTCTAGCTCGACAATCGACATTCATGTCGACATTCGTGAAACAGGCTGTATGGCCATCATAATAATGTAAATTTCGAATGTCTAGCTCGACAATCGACGTTCATCTCGATATTCGAAAAACGAACTGTATAGCCGTCAAAGTAATGAAATTTCGAATGTCTAGCTCGACAATCGACATTCATCTCGACATTCGTGAAACAGGCTGTATGGCCATCATAATAATGTAAATTTCGAATGTCTAGCTAGACAATCGACATTCATCTCGACATTCGAAAAACGGACTGTATCGCCGTCAAAGTAATGAAATTTCGAATGTCTAGCTAGACAATCGACATTCATCTCGACATTCGAAGTAACGACTGTATCGCCGTCAAAGTAAAGAAATTTCGAATGTCTAGCTAAACAATCGACATTCATCTCGACATTCGAAAAACGAACTGTATAGCCGTCAAAGTAATGAAATTTCGAATGTCTAGCTCGACAATCGACATTCATCTCGACATTCGAAAAACGGACTGTATATAGCCGTCAAAGTAATGATATTCGAATGTCTAGCTCGACAATCGACATTCATCTGGACATTCGAAAAACGAACTGTATAGCCGTCAAAGTAATGAAATTTCGAATGTCTAGCTCGACAATCGACATTCATCTCGACATTCGAAAAAGGGACTGTATCGCCGTCAAAGTAAAGAAATTTCGAATGTCTAGCTCGACAATCGACATTCATCTCGACATTCGAAAAACGGACTGTATATAGCCGTCAAAGTAATGAAATTTCGAATGTCTAGCTAGACAATCGACATTCATCTCGACATTCGAAAAACGGACTGTATCGCCGTCAAAGTAAGGAAATTTCGAATGTCTAGCTCGACAATCGACATTCATCTCGACATTCGAAAAACGGACTGTATATAGCCGTCAAAGTAATGAAATTTCGAATGTCTAGCTAGACAATCGACATTCATCTCGACATTCGTAAAACAGACTGTATATAGCCGTTAAAGTAATGAAATTTCGAATGTCTAGCTAGACAATCGACATTCATCTCGATATTCGAAGTTACGACTGTATCGCCGTCAAAGTAAAGAAATTTCGGATGTCTAGCTAGACAATCGACATTCATCTCGACATTCGAAAAACGGACTGTATCGCCGTCAAAGTAAAGAAATTTCGAATGTCTAGCTAGACAATCGACATTCATCTCGACATTCGAAAAACGGACTGTATATAGCCGTCAAAGTAATGAAATTTCGAATGTCTAGCTCGACAATCGACATTCATCTCGACAATCGAAAAACGAACTGTATAGCCGTCAAAGTAATGAAATTTCGAATGTCTAGCTAGACAATCGACATTCATCTCGACATTCGTAAAACAGACTGTATATAGCCGTCAAAGTAATGAAATTTCGAATGTCTAGCTCGACAATCGACATTCATCTCGACATTCGAAAAACGGACTGTATATAGCCGTCAAAGTAATGAAATTTCGAATGTCTAGCTCGACAATCGACATTCATCTCGACATTCGAAAAACGAACTGTATAGCCGTCAAAGTAATGAAATTTCGAATGTCTAGCTCGACAATCGACATTCATCTCGACATTCGAAAAACGAAATGTATCGCCGTCAAAGTAAAGAAATTTCGAATGTCTAGCTCGACAATCGACATTCATCTCGACATTGGTTTTACTTCGATCCCCGTTGTGTCATATTGATCTTCGTTGTTAACATCATGTATCTGTAGAACCCCTCTCCCCTCATTGAATAGCTTACGGTAGGTACCAGCGCACCTATATGAATTTAGAGCTGCCGCAATCTCTAAAGGCACACCAGTAAGAAACTAGTTGTTTATATTTACATGTATGTAAAGCCGTTATAAATAATGATCATAAAATAATCAAATATACATATGATTTTCTCGTATTTGTCGCCGTTTAATTGACGTTAAGTTGGTGCAGAGATGCTATGGCATCCCTGGTTGGTGCAACATTGGCGTTTAACTATTAAGGGGATATACGAGGGATGTTCGATGTGTATTGTGTGATATTTAAAAAGAACCGATTTAATGGTGTAAATGACTTTCCATCATCTCTAAGTATTTACCGTGGTTAGAAATACAAAACTTCAGTCCGCGAATACATTACTGAAATGCGTCACGGATAGCTGATATGGATGCTCCTCAAAAACACTGACAAACAGACGAGCCAAGGTCTGGAGTGATATCGACGACCAGATAAGAACTTTTCCAGTTTTTGAAAACGAAAAAAGTCCCAGGGAGTAAGATCTGGTGAGAACGGTGTGTGCGATAAGACGGTCACCATCTCCGACTTCAGAAACAGGTTTACAATGTCAGATGAATGTGTGGGAGCATTATCACGGAGTAGGCAAACATATTGAAAGCCGTCCACTGCACGACGGTTTGATAATATATCTTCAACTTTTTAAGTACAACATCACGGTTATACCGAATTGTGCCACGTTTGCTATTAGGCATAGACATGTGTTTGGCTATTCCTGCGCATTCAAGAAGAATATGGCATAGATGGCCTTCTTTGCGAATTGCCCTTTTGACAACTACAGGCCGTTTTCTGCGTTTAATAAGCCATATATTGTTTCCAGTTTTCCTGTCTTGATAGAATGAACCCAAGTCGCATTGTCAGTATTGATGTTTGCAAATTGTCTATAGCTTAAACTTGGGAACTTTTTGAGCAATTGTTTTGTCGTTTGAACGTGTATCCATATGACATTAATAGTTCGTACTTCATAAATAGAGCAATGCATCTATGATCGACCCTATTAGCTATAATAGCATATACATGTACTTCGTTAATTTGTTATCTGATTTTCCACAGAATTTTACAATTTGAAAGAACGATTATTATTAGGAAGTTCCAGTCGCTGCGCGCATTAGCGGCAGAAACTACTGGTGAACATCGTCAGGCCAGGTATGATATATTATTTGGTTAATGTGATGAACGAAAGGATGATCAAGGAATGATAAGGACTGATATTACAAAAAAACGCGGGATATAATCATAATAATATGAACACAAGTAAAAACAATCACTGGCAATACAATACATGGACGAATACATAACACACACACAAAGACGTGGATTTCAACATCACGACATATATAGTAATTTAATTCATTTAATACACATAGAAATGGCAAGAAAAAATCCTGGTTTAAACAATAAGATCCGAGTATCATAAATCAAGGCGAAAATATCACCAGGTTACAAACGAAGCCAACCATGAAAATATGATCAGAGCTATAGTACGATACATCAGTCTGTCTTGAAACATACATTTTCATTTAAGACCAAAATAAGAATCAAAGTACTGAAAGTACTGTCGGACTTGATTTTTACCATACGAGACAAAAGAGAGAAATGTGTACCCACATCGTTCGAGCCCATACAAATATTTTAACATTTAAAATTACGGACCGATTTTTCATTCATATTGTAATGCATAAGCTAGGGCTTTACTATAGTCCCTTTGCTAAAATTTTAAAATGAAAAAGCCTGATATTGGAAAGTTTAATGATTAGCACATTAATTGAGGACAATTTAATTGCATCAAAAACTCTTTATTGTACAAAACTAGTAAACAACACTTCAGTAACAGTAAATACAAACATTGATTCTTCT
This sequence comes from Lutraria lutraria, assembly GCA_964023205.1. NCBI lineage: Eukaryota > Metazoa > Mollusca > Bivalvia > Venerida > Mactridae > Lutraria > Lutraria lutraria. The sequence goes on from OZ026835.1 coordinate 13,681,665, forward strand.
GGTTTTAACACAACAGAACATCGTCGCACTGAACACATTCAGGGTCACTCAAATCAAAAGGTCCTGACACAGTAGAGTAAGACCTATATGACCTATAGTTAACCCCATGTTGCATGAAATTCAGACGTGATTATGTAATTCTAAATAATCTGGCGTAAAAGGAACTCTTAAACAGTAAATTTTAAAAGCACGTATCCAGTAATTTACGTTCGTATTTAGCGACTCGAATTATTATTCTTAAGCCGCAGTTTTAACATTCAACCTTCGATAAATCAAACTCCCCACATCGGTTACGCTTTGCTACTGGCCACTGCGGGGAGTGAGTCTATAAATAGCGATTCCGTCATCAAAATAACACTAGTTGGTGAATACGATTAAATGAGAATTCGCTTTGTAATATTAAGAAATGTTAGAAAGGCACAAAACACACACATCGATGGTAGATTGTTGCAAATGCATGAATACGTCCGTGGAGATTTTTCTGAACTATCGAACGAAGACCGAAAGTAGAACTACTTTTACGGCAAGATATTTTATTGGACAGTGAATACGCGGTGTTAATTCTACGCATTTGAAAATCTCATGTATCTACCGACAAGCACTTATTTAGATACATGACTCTTTCCATGTAGTTACAATAGAATGATTTGAAATGTATTTAGATCTGACACACTTAATTGGGGAAGGATTCCAGATACTTCTATATAAACATACCATTTAGTTGCGCACTATTTCCTTTATGTGGCATTCTTCTAACCAAGCTATTATGGAGTCCAGCGACAAATATAAGTCAACGATTACAAAGGACTTGATTTTGATAAAAATCAAGTCCAAAAATGAGAACAAATTTAATTCCCCCAGAGAATATTGGAAGTATATTAATTGTCTAAATCCTAAGTCTAGTCAGGTTGAGGTTGACATGGAAATATTTTCTTGGTTACTACCATTTTTTTTAACCTCACAGTTTCATATGTATAGCTTGACATTCGAGAATTCCATTACTATGACAGCGATACAGTCGTAACCTCAAATGCTGAGAAGAATGTCGATTGTCGAGCTAGACATTCGAAAATTACATTACTTTGACGGCAATACAGTCGTAACTTCGAATGTCGAGATGAATGTCGATTGCCGAGCTAGACATTCGAAATTTCATTACTTTAACGGCTATATACAGTTCGTTTTTCGAATGTCGAGATGAATGTCGATTGTCGAGCTAGACATTCGAAATTTACATTGTTATGATGGCCATACAGCCTGTTTCACGAATGTCGAGACGAATGTCGATTGTCGAGCTAGACATTCGAAATTTCTTTACTTTGACGGCGATACAGTCATAACTTCGAATGTCGAGATGAATGTCGATTGTCTAGCTAGACATTCAAAATTTCATTACTTTGACGGCTATACAGTTCGTTTTTCGAATGTCGAGATGAATGTCGATTGTCTAGCTAGACATTCGAAATTTCATTACTTTGACGGCTATACAGTTCGTTTTTCGAATATCGAGATGAATGTCGATTGTCTAGCTAGACATTCGAAAATTCATTATTTTGACGGCTATATACAGTCCGTTTTTCGAATGTCGAGATGAATGTCGATTGTCTAGCTAGACATTCGAAATTTCATTACTTTGACGGCTATATACAGTTCGTTTTTCGAATGTCGAGATGAATGTCGATTGTCGAGCTAGACATTCGAAATTTACATTATTATGATGGCCATACAGCCTGTTTCACGAATGTCGAGATGAATGTCGATTGTCGAGCTAGACATTCGAAATTTCTTTACTTTGACGGCGATACATTTCGTTTTTCGAATGTCGAGATGAATGGCGATTGTCTAGCTAGACATTCGAAATTTCATTACTTTGACGGCTATACAGTTCGTTTTTCGAATGTCGAGATGAATGTCGATTGTCGAGCTAGACATTCGAAATTTCATTACTTTGACGGCTATATACAGTCTGTTTTACGAATGTCGAGATGAATGTCGATTGTCGAGCTAGACATTCGAAATTTCATTACTTTGACGGCTATACAGTTCGTTTTTCGAATGTCGAGATGAATGTCGATACATTCGAAATTTCTTTACTTTGACGGCGATACAGTCGTAACTTCGGATGTCGAGATGAATGTCGATTGTCTAGCTAGACATTCGAAATTCCATTACTTTGACGGCTATACAGTTCGTTTTTCGAATGTCGAGATGAATGTCGATTGTCGAGCTAGACATTCGAAATTTCATTACTTTGACGGCTATATACAGTCCGTTTTACGAATGTCGAGATGAATGTCGATTGTCTAGCTAGACATTCGAAATTTCATTACTTTGACGGCGATACAGTTCGTTTTTCGAATGTCGAGATGAATGTCGATTGTCGAGCTAGACATTCGAAATTTCATTACTTTGACTGCTATATACAGTCTGTTTTACGAATGTCGAGATGAATGTCGATTGTCGAGCTAGACATTCGAAATTTCATTACTTTGACGGCTATACAGTTCGTTTTTCGAATGTCGAGATGAATGTCGATTGTCTAGCTAGACATTCGAAATTTCTTTACTTTGACGGCGATACAGTCATAACTTCGAATGTCGAGATGAATGTCGATTGTCTAGCTAGACATTCGAAATTTCATTACTTTGACGGCTATACAGTTCGTTTTTCGAATGTCGAGATGAATGTCGATTGTCTAGCTAGACATTCGAAATTTCATTACTTTGACGGCTATACAGTTCGTTTTTCGAATATCGAGATGAATGTCGATTGTCTAGCTAGACATTCGAAATTTCATTATTTTGACGGCTATATACAGTCCGTTTTTCGAATGTCGAGATGAATGTCGATTGTCTAGCTAGACATTCGAAATTTCATTACTTTGACGGCTATATACAGTTCGTTTTTCGAATGTCGAGATGAATGTCGATTGTCGAGCTAGACATTCGAAATTTACATTATTATGATGGCCATACAGCCTGTTTCACGAATGTCGAGATGAATGTCGATTGTCGAGCTAGACATTCGAAATTTCTTTACTTTGACGGCGATACATTTCGTTTTTCGAATGTCGAGATGAATGTCGATTGTCTAGCTAGACATTCGAAATTTCATTACTTTGACGGCTATACAGTTCGTTTTTCGAATGTCGAGATGAATGTCGATTGTCGAGCTAGACATTCGAAATTTCATTACTTTGACGGCTATATACAGTCTGTTTTACGAATGTCGAGATGAATGTCGATTGTCGAGCTAGACATTCGAAATTTCATTACTTTGACGGCTATACAGTTCGTTTTTCGAATGTCGAGATGAATGTCGATACATTCGAAATTTCTTAACTTTGACGGCGATACAGTCGTAACTTCGGATGTCGAGATGAATGTCGATTGTCTAGCTAGACATTCGAAATTTCATTACTTTGACGGCTATACATTTCGTTTTTCGAATGTCGAGATGAATGTCGATTGTCGAGCTAGACATTCGAAATTTCATTACTTTGACGGCTATATACAGTCCGTTTTACGAATGTCGAGATGAATGTCGATTGTCTAGCTAGACATTCGAAATTTCATTACTTTGACGGCGATACAGTTCGTTTTTCGAATGTCGAGATGAATGTCGATTGTCGAGCTAGACATTCGAAATTTCATTACTTTGACTGCTATATACAGTCTGTTTTACGAATGTCGAGATGAATGTCGATTGTCGAGCTAGACATTCGAAATTTCATTACTTTGACGGCTATACAGTTCGTTTTTCGAATGTCGAGATGAATGTCGATTGTCGAGCTAGACATTCGAAATTTCATTACTTTGACGGCTATACAGTTCGTTTTTCGAATGTCGAGATGAATGTCGATTGTCTAGCTAGACATTCGAAATTTCATTACTTTGACGGCTATATACAGTTCGTTTTTCGAATGTCGAGATGAATGTCGATTGTCGAGCTAGACATTCGAAATTTACATTATTATGATGGCCACACAGCCTGTTTCACGAATGTCGAGACGAATGTCGATTGTCGAGCTAGACATTCGAAATGTCTTTACTTTGACGGCGATACAGTCCGTTTTTCGAATGTCGAGATGAATGTCGATTGTCTAGCTAGACATTCGAAATTTCATTACTTTGACGGCTATACAGTTCGTTTTTCGAATGTCGAGATGAATGTCGATTGTCGAGCTAGACATTCGAAATGACATTACTTTGACGGCTATACAGTTCGTTTTTCGAATGTCGAGATGAATGTCGATTGTCTAGCTAGACATTCGAAATTTCATTACTTTGACGGCTATATACAGTTCGTTTTTCGAATGTCGAGATGAATGTCGATTGTCGAGCTAGACATTCGAAATTTACATTATTATGATGGCCATACAGCCTGTTTCACGAATGTCGAGATGAATGTCGATTGTCGAGCTAGACATTCGAAATTTCTTTACTTTGACGGCGATACATTTCGTTTTTCGAATGTCGAGATGAATGTCGATTGTCTAGCTAGACATTCGAAATTTCATTACTTTGACGGCTATGCAGTTCGTTTTTCGAATGTCGAGATGAATGTCGATTGTCGAGCTAGACATTCGAAATTTCATTACTTTGACGGCTATATACAGTCTGTTTTACGAATGTCGAGATGAATGTCGATTGTCGAGCTAGACATTCGAAATTTCATTACTTTGACGGCTATACAGTTCGTTTTTCGAATGTCGAGATGAATGTCGATTGTCTAGCTAGACATTCGAAATTTCTTTACTTTGACGGCGATACAGTCGTAACTTCGAATGTCGAGATGAATGTCGATTGTCTAGCTAGACATTCGAAATTTCATTACATTGACGGCTATACAGTTCGTTTTTCGAATGTCGAGATGAATGTCGATTGTCTAGCTAGACATTCGAAATTTCATTACTTTGACGGCTATACAGTTCGTTTTTCGAATGTCGAGATGAATGTCGATTGTCGAGCTAGACATTCGAAATGTCTTTACTTTGACGGCGATACAGTCCGTTTTTTGAATGTCGAGATGAATGTCGATTGTCTAGCTAGATATTCGAAATTTCATTACTTTGACGGCTATACAGTTCGTTTTTCGAATGTCGAGATGAATGTCGATTGTCGAGCTAGACATTCGAAATTTCATTACTTTGACGGCTATATACAGTCCGTTTTACGAATGTCGAGATGAATGTCGATTGTCTAGCTAGACATTCGAAATTTCATTACTTTGACGGCTATACAGTTCGTTTTTCGAATGTCGAGATGAATGTCGATTGTCGAGCTAGACATTCGAAATTTACATTATCATGATGGCCATACAGCCTGTTTTTCGAATGTCGAGATGAATGTCGATTGTCGAGCTAGACATTGAATGTCGATTGTCGATTGTCGATTGTCGATTGCATTGCCAACTTCACACACATATATTTTTTATGAGTAGCGGCCACGAGTTCAAACTGCCAAAATGCTTCTTTTTCTTTTTCTTTTTTTTTTTTGGATTAACATAGCTATATAGTATTCGAAACTGCAATTTCTTTCCGACTTTCAAGAATTAGCCTTCAAATTGTGAAAATCAAAATTAATATCTCGTAACATAAAAGTATACACAATAATGTGTACTATAACATATACATACAGCATGCAGTAGAGATCGAAGGAGATGGACTGTTCCCTGAAATTAATCACTTCTTGCGACGAGGAGACTGACACGGCTACTGAACGCGATGATGCGTATTGAATTTACACGTTTGAATTGTTTTGAAATGATATGATAGAATAATGAAAAATAATTTTAAAAAATGTCACGGTAATACCAGGAAAGGCAATGTTACAGTCAAACCTGAGTTAGTGGCCACCTCCAAATGAATGCCATGCTGTGAATAAAGGCCATCTTTTAAAAAACGTTATAGATTACTTAGAACAAAATTACCTCTGAATAAAGGCCACCTGTCAATGTGGGACATATTTTGTTTTTTCCATGGGAGGCCTTTGTTCACAGGTTTCATATGGTGTACATATGAATGCATCAAGTATTTACTGATAACATATATTCTCTAGAGGAACTTGTGAAATGGTTATGTTATATTTTGTATTAAACGTGTGATATTGTTTTTTTTTTATATTCTCCTAAATGCAACTAGAAGGATTTAATTATTTTACTGTTTTCCATAGTTGAAGGCTTCTAGTATAGGTGTATAAGGAGATAAAATATGTAGATAAGTAGATATCATTTGTACATATACGAGTATTCAAATGATTGAACTCTAAATTCATAAATAGATGAGTTGAAATATAGTACATGTACATATATTGTCTAGTTTTGATTTTTCCTACTATATAAATTATATCTTCCCATATTTTATATTTTGTTGCTGATAACAGGATTTGGTTTTTATCAAAGGCAAGGTTAGTAAAAGAATCAACCTTGTTTATTTCTGACCCAAAGCTTCTTAAATTGATTTGAAATTCAACACATTATAGTGATCACTGATAAGGTGTAAACAATTGTTTGTTTCTGGTAACCCAGCCTACAGAAAATTTTCCTCTCAAATCTAATTATTTTTACTAGGCCTGAGGAATGGAACATCCACCTTCTAATATTGTGTCTAACTTCTAACACAATGTGTTCATGATAAGCTTTTGTGATCACTTTGTGTTTGTCGTGCTTCATGAAGTGGGGGCCATTTTTACTTTAAATTTCCTCCTACATTTCTATGTCAATGTTACCAAACTTTGCCGGAATGATCCTTGGGTAGTCCCCATTTTAAGTTCATATAAGAAAAAAATGTTCTTCTCCGAAGGTCTTTTTTCTGATGAGCGATCTTGTTTACCTTTCCGTACATTTTCAAGAACAAAAATGCCTTACCTTCCATATTTTTAATAAGCATGTTACCAGAAACATACATTTTTTCAAGCCTAAGTATGATTTATATTATGTGAAATTGCCCGCATATAGTAATTAATGCTTATTTTCTTCTGTTAATTAGACCCAGTGTTGTATAGGCTTAGATCATGCTTCTCTTAATCTATCATAATGATATTTATAAAGGCATTACATATACATGTACATCTTTTTACATAATTAATTAATTAAAAATAAGTTAATTTGAAATAAATCTGAATTGAACTTTCAATGTTTGTTCTTATTGTTCTGTACGAACACAATTAAGGTAAAGAACTTAAGACCAGTTTTCAACAATCGATTTGGAAATTTTTCCTACATACTACAGACTTTGCAGTCTTGATAAAAGTTGGATATATATTGCATGATTAAAACTGTAACATTCCGCCTACGAAAAAAGTTCCAGTTTTACAATTCAATGGCATAAATGCAAATTCAAATATTATATGCATTCAAGTCAAAATCAGATGACTATGCAAAATCATAATCAAGTAATACAAAAAAGTCGTGAAAATTCTTTACTTTGGTTTGCATCAAAATTCATGCTCGCTGAGTGAGTGAATGCTATGGGAAGCTGAATTATCGTTCAGTTTCCAAAACTAACCCCTAATCCTCGCCCTACATAGAAATTCAACTTTTGACTTAGTTCCAAACAACAGCAGTGCCTTCAGAGCTTTGATTTTTCATGTAATGATTATTTAACCCATTCCTTACCATTGAGTCTTTACAACATAAATGTAGGATTTGTTATCATATGTAGGAATCTAGGTCACCCCTAAAAAAGTAGGGCTGCAGATCTTTATTTTTTAAATATTTTTCAAGTTCTGAGATATAGTTTACAGTCAAACCTGTGAACAAAGGCCATCTTTGGGAAAGACAAAATAATGTAGACAGGTGGCCTTTATTCAGAGATCATTTTGTTTTAAATAATCAATGACAGGTTTTAAAAGAATGGCTTTATATTCATTGGATGGCATAATTGGGAGCTGGCCGTTTACTAGATTGACTGTGCATGTATATGAAAATGTAAATATCAGCTTGAAACAATATGTGTTCTTAAAACATAATGCCCCTCAGGGTGATCTTTGACCTACTGACCTGAAAATGTACAGGTTCTGTACAGATTATCATGAGGAAAAAACATGTGAAATATGATGATGTTTGTAGGTGTATGCGTTTGATTTCATAGCACTAGAACGATGGTACATGGTTGACTCATACCATATTTGGAGCGAAGTTCTTATACTTACTCTTACTTTTTCTACTTACAATTATGTCACGCCTCTTACATCCGCATTGAAAAATAGTACCACTTGTTGTATACAGTATTGCAGTATAAGTATACATTGCAGACTGCAGTTTTGATAAAAGTTGGATATATATTGCAGGATTAAAACTGTAAAACTAACAAGTATAATAATTTAGTATTCATCCGCACTAAAGTTGCATTCATAAATGTTTGAAGTAACAAAATTTATTACATATTGAAAATTATATAGCTTCATTCAGTAAAGTAGTTCAGGAGCACTATACTGTCTCTAAGCAGTGATTGGGACATATATATACAGGGATTGGAAAATGTTGATTTATTCTAAATGTGATGTCTTTGGTTTGGCCGTTCATGCTCACTGACTTCTATTCGAAGGCGCTTTCAACAAAATCATCGTCGTTTTACGCGCAATAATAGTATATAAACAATAAACTAACACAAGAATGCTAGCACAATCGATTTTGGCTTGTATTAACTTCAATATTTTGTTTTAGTTAAATTCATTTTTGACATTTGACATATTCGGCTATAAAAATTGAATTGTCAGAGGCTATTCAACCAATCATGTACAATACTGCACAGACAGCCAAGAGACTACAATTTGCGATTTAAGACGGTGACGAACTTCGGATTAGATGTATATGTATATGGTGTGTATGCATGTTATTTTAATATCAAGTCATATCTACAGAATTAAACCGATTTGTTGTTTTTTCGGCACAAAAGACCCGGCAAATATTTAACTTCCTGTCGATGTTTCCATGTTGTTCCTACTGATATATAACACTTGAGCTCAACACAAACACGATACTGTCGAATATATCTGTTTAATGTTCGATACTTTCCAGGGGCGTAGCTTGACCAATAATGGTGCGTACGCAAACTTTCTGAATGCTCGTGGGGGTTAATATGTACCTCGGCCCAAGTGCGTTTTAGATATTTCGCTTGAAAATCTATGCCTCTTTCAAGTTCGTAAAAAACTTCCACAACGTTTTGCATCCACACACTGCAATACCTTCCTTCTTTTAACACTGGCAAATAATTCGCATGTACATACAATTCGTTAGACCAATAAATCTAACTGCAAATCTAACTGCATACGAAGTCACATGTCTCAATACACTACAACCACGTTCTCAGGTAAGATCCGTCAATTCGTGTACGATTTTAATCAATCAAACCAAAGTTCTGAAAGTTGACAGGGGCGGCTTCTCCTGTAACAAAACATTAAAAATCCGCAGGAGGAAACCTTCATGATATCATACATAAATTGTAGCCACAGACGTAGTTTACCCGGAGCAGAACCAAATTATTTCACTTATGTTTGTTTACAAGTCGACTTCTCCGCTATAAAATGGACAATAACAAAATCATTTGGTCAGAGTATGCAGTAAACATTGCAGTTCATGATTGTATTTCCAAACATACGCTTTGTTATGCTTTAAGACTGTAAACAGTCGGCAAACAGCGTATAGAAAACTATAGTAGTACTTTGGGTTGTATTTGGATAATGAAACAGTGCTGAATCATCGTCTAGGACGTCTGCTGTTACTTCCTGAAATAAGATGAAAAGCTATTTTGAACCCCATCAATAATTTAAGAGCAGTTTTACGCCTCTTCCAAACACAATTTTGTACCGTTCGTAGCACATTCAACCCATTCGCACGAGTTTCTCGTGTGTCCATTTGTATCACCTACGAACATTTGTTGGTTTATATACACTTGAAGTTACAATTTGTGTAGAACAGACCTGTGTAAGATTTGAATAAAAATGTGGCCACGTGACTCATAAAATTTGGTCATTTATACGATGGTGGGACAAGACAGCAGTCATTGTTTGATAAAACAGAATGTTTCTGATGAGAATTTGTTCCAAGATGTGGACAGTTTTGGAATGTTGCGACAACTATATGGACAGGTAAATTTGTTATTTTGTAATATACTATAATAAGCATTCTATCACGTGACGCTAAGCTTCCTTATATTGTAACATATCATACAAGCATGGCGGTGCACGTGGTTTTTCTAATGAGTAATACAAAATGTCTCATGTTGTAAAGCAGTGCCGGGTTAGCAGTTTATTTCGGTCAGTTGCTATTCACTGCTAATGTTACATTGTTAATATACAATACAAATATTTATTGCTTGAAAAATAACATGTTTTATAGCATAAACAAACAATATAAAAAAGAAAGCCTGGATTTTCTGAAGAGCACATGATGTTAAAGTGCAAATAAAAAATGTAAAACATAAATCAGTTTCTAATCAAATTAGCATAGTATGTAAATTTAGACAAATTATTAACAATATTGTTCGATGTAGCTGACATATAAGATTAGTAAATTTTTGTACAGTTGGCCATGGGTAATAATATCTTTTAATGTATTTGATCTAATTTCCGAAAATTTAGTACAGATTAACAAAAAATTAAACTCGTTCTCTATTAAACCAGAGTTACAAAATCTACATATTCTTTCATTTCTGGATGTATTATTGTCTCTGCTGCGTTCAATAGATAAATTGTGAGATGATGTGCGAAGTCTAGAAAGTGCAATTCTAAATTTTGATTCTGTAATTATCTTAAGGTATATTTCAAAATTAAACGAATGTTTAAAGAGACTGTACATATCCAGACCAGTAGAGTTATTAATGGAAGAGTACCAGCTTTGATAATAGATATCTAATATTCTCTGTTTAATGGTATTGTAATTCACAGTCATATTAAACTGGTTTTCCCAAATGTACGTTAATCCTATTTGATTCAATATAGTCTTAATGTTATATGCCCAATTGTCCCTATTGTTACTTGAATGACTATCAGCATCATTCTTTAACATATTGTATATTTTAAAAAGTATAGTAACATGCCTTAGCATTAACAGTTTTAACCAGTACTTGATCAATATTAGTTTTCTATGGATAGACATTGGTATTCGACCAAGTTCGCCATAAAGAGCATTTAAGTTTGTTGACTATTTTACACATAATATTCGTCTACAGAGCTTATCTAGAGTGTATTGTCTCTATATTTGGACATGTATAATGACCCCATACATCGGCGGTGTAATTAAGAGTTGGCGAGACAAGGGAATCGAATAAGCTAATCTTTTGCGAGACAGGAATATTTAATTGATTGTATACTATAAAAATATTATGTAGTGAAAAAGATGCGTATTGCGCAATGCGTTTCTGCGTGCGGTTCCAACTGCCATTTTTATAAATATATACACCCTAAGTATTTAAACTAGTGGTTGTTGGCCGGACTGGACGCCCAGATATCACACTCTACAGCATATCCCAGACGTGTTCGGTGGGATTTGGGTCGCGAGATCGAGCGTGCCAGTTCATTCGAGCTATAGTTTCCCTTTCAATGTACTGATTGGTGTCAGTGGCACTATATTGGCCATAAGTGGCCTTTCAGTACATTGAAAGGGAAACTATTGCTCGAATGAACTGGCCCGCTCGATCTCCCTACCTAAATCCCATCGAACATATCTGGGATATGCTACAGAGAGCGATATCTGGGCGTCCTGTCCAGCCATCAACCACCAGACAGCTCAGAGAGGAACCTCTGGAACAACGGGCTCGAATCCCACAATTTAAGATTCTACGGCTCATTAGAAGCATTAGGAGTCGATGTTAGGCTGTTTTTGACGCACGAGGATACTAAAAACAAAAGTTAGCACTTTAAATTTGTGCATTTTCCCCATAAAATGTTTAATTTTGACCCTATCCTCATTTCGACGCTCGTTACGCTCGAATGATTCAATGTGTACGAAGTGAACGACAGTATAGTTTCATTTATACCATTGTTAAGTAAATTAGTTGTCAGCTGATTTAGCCGCGCAACGTAATTCAATAATTTCGTGTGGAATTAGTTATTTGAGAATCATTCCAAGCTAAAAATAACTCCTGGTCGGCTCGTTTTACGCGTGGTAATTCAGGTGGGCGTACCCGTTCAATGCAAATATGTACCGCGCTATGGTCAGATAAATCATTCGGTGGCATTATTTCAAATGTAGTTATGTATTGAAAATCATTATTATCTACCATTAAAAGTCTACAACACTCGTGCCATTATGACTTAGGTATGTATATTCACCTGTGACTTTATCATTGTGCAGACGACCGTTAGTCAATAAGGCGTGTCCCACGTGGGTCAAGCACGTTGTCTTTGTTTACCCTAGGAGCATTGTAAACATTGGGTTGTAAGTCGAAGATATTGTCTAAAAAAGTATCAAAAACTAAATAATCAATTTCATCTGATGTTCGAGAGTTCATATCCCCATGCAGTTACTTAGACTTTACCTTATAATTTGTATTTCTCAATAAATATCTCTATTTAATCAAATATATCAATATCAATTTGGTAATCTTGACCACTAGGTGGGATATACGTGCAACATAAAACTATATCTGAGTTGAAATGAAAGAGAGATTTACATATCTTTAAGCAAACAATTACATACTGGTGTTTTTCTACAATCTTAAAACAATCTTTATAATATAATGAAATTCCTCCCGAATAACGTCCTTTTCTAGTATTTTGTGACTTACTACCGTATAGATGTTCAACACAATACCTTGTTATATTCATATAATATTAATGAGAATTTTGTGACAACCACGTTTCTGTTAATATAACAATATCATGATTATTTATAATGTCTATAATTTCAGTATCAGAAAGTTTCCTTATTAAACCATTAATATTCCGTGTGACAATGTTTAACTGCTCTTCATGACATCTCTAAGATGAAGCAGATGGTGGTGCTTTGTGTTCGTTGCCGTTGACATATTAATTACAGTTTATCACGCACGAATTTAACGTTATTCCCTTTGTGTTTCTCATCTAGGTAGACGCGGTTGAGATTTTTTCTGCAATCGCGCCATTCTTTGGGAATTTGTACACCAACCCCATAGTTGAGTGCTTTTAGGTCATTCTTCAAGTTTTTCGAACTCTTTCACGCTGGTTGTAGTTAGTGAAATTTTACTATAATTGGTCTTGCATGTCGCATGTTTCCGGCCCGGAATCCGTATTGGTGTCTAAGGCTGCGCTTGCGGGTCCTTCCGGTATACCGTAGAATATAAGATTTTCTCTCATATTTCGGAATTCAGCATCCAGAATTTTTGCTTGCATAGCTTCTTAGTCTTCTGACATAGCTTTCATAGTGTTATTTAGTGTTTGGCAGGATTTATGAAGATTTTAAACCTTTTCTTGTGCCGAGTTTAGTTCTTCTGACTGCTGTTCGTATTTTTCGCATACGAATGCACTGGTGCCTACAACATCCGAGATACGAGATTCGATACCCTTCACTTTTAAGTCATTCAGCTTCAAGTTCTTAGAGTTCACAGCTTTTTCAATGTTGTCGATCTTTTCTACACGTCCTTTTTATGCCCCCGTCATGAAATGGCGGATGGCATATAGTGTTTACCCTGTCCGTTGGTGTGTGTGTGTTACGGATTTTTGTGTCCGGCTCATATAGCTTTGTCATGCATAATTGGATTTTGAAATAATTTGGCAAAAATGTTCAACATAACAAGACGATGTGTCATGCGCAAAAACTGTGTCGCTTACTCAAAGGCCAAGGTCACAGTGGACACTTTATTTATGTTCATTCCGTACATTGAAATAGTGAATGTACATGTAGTTGTGTGTTTACCACCCTTAGGTGATCTTTACCTCCCACTATGGGCAGCATTCCCAAACAAACTGCTCTATGTTGTATTCACATATTTGCCACACAACACTCATTTCTGTGTCCAGTGTGAAATGGCGGGGGCATCCGTGTCCTACGGACACATTTCTAGTATAGATTTAAGCTAACGGGCCATGGTGGTGGTTGTCCATTACCTGTACCAATTAACGGGGTGCCTCGATTGTATACAATGTATATTGAACAGGTTGTTGTTGAGAAAAAATCGTATTCATATTCATGATGTGGCCTACTGAAATACTGTCTAAGACAAATAATATGCCAACCGACTATAAATACAATTTTGTATCTTGTATTGCATTTTTGTAACAATGGGACCCATTGGTAAACTTGTGTATGATTCTTTGTTTAAAAAGTTATGTTCAATTTTGTTCATTTTATCGTTTAATTGTAAATTACGTTGACAGTTTATGTTTGTATTTATGTATGTATGTAGATGATGTACTATGTACAAGTCAGTCAGTCAGTCAGTCAGTCAGTCTGTCTGTCTGTCTGTCTGTCTGTCTGTCTGTCTGTCTGTCTGTCTGTCTGTACGCATGCAAGGGTGGTTGTGGGGTTAGGGTTTGGGTTAGGGTTAGTACATTTAGATCTTGTGGGGTTCAGATACGTACAAACTGGACTTGTGGGGATAATTTCGACTTGTGGGGTGTGACTTGTGGGGTTAAAAACACCGAAAAGATCAAAGGGATCACCCCACAACATACCTCTCATGAGTATGTCTGTCTGTCTGTCTGTCTGTACGCATGCAAGGGTGGTTGTGGGGTGAGTATGTATGCATCTGATGTAGTATTTAAGTATATGAATGAGTATGTATGCATCTGATGTAGTATCTAAGTATCTGAAACAGTATGTAAGTGTCTGATGTAGTAAGTATCTGAAACAGTATGTAAGTGGCTGATGTAGTATTTAAGTATCTGAAACAGTATGTAAGTGTCTGATGTAGTATTTAAGTTTCAGATACTTAGATACTACATCAGACACTTACATACTGTTTCAGATACTTAAATACTACATCAGACACTTACATACTGTTTCAGATACTTTAATACTACATCAGCCACTTACATACCGTTTCAGATACTTACTACATCAGACACTTACATACTGTTTCAGATACTTAGATACTACATCAGATGCATACATACTCATTCATATACTTAAATACTACATCAGATGCATACATACTCATTCATATACTTAAATACTACATCAGATGCATACATACTCATTCATATACTTAAATACTACATCAGACACATACATACTCATTCATATACTTAAATACTACATCAGATGCATACATACTCATTCATATACTTAAATACTACTTCAGATGCATACATACTCATTCATATACTTAAGTACTACATCAGATGCATACATACTCATTCAGATACTTAAATACTACTTCAGACACATACATACTCATTCATATACTTAAATACTACATCAGATGCATACATACTCATTCATATACTTAAATACTACATCAGATGCATACATACTCATTCATATACTTAAATACTACATCAGACACATACATACTCATTCATATACTTAAATACTACATCAGATGCATACATACTCATTCATATACTTAAATACTACATCAGATGCATACATACTCATTCATATACTTAAATACTACATCAGATGCATACATACTCATTCAGATACTTAAATACTACTTCAGACACATACATACTCATTCATATACTTAAATACTACATCAGATGCATACATACTCATTCAGATACTTAAATACTACTTCAGACACATACATACTCATTCAGATACTTAAATACTACATCAGATGCATACATACTCATTCAGATACTTAAATACTACATCAGACACATACATACTCATTCATATACTTAAATACTACATCAGACACATACATACTCATTCATATACTTAAATACTACATCAGACACATACATACTCATTCATATACTTAAATACTACTTCAGACACATACATACTCATTCATATACTTAAATACTACATCAGACACATACATACTCATTCATATACTTAAATACTACATCAGACACATACATACTCATTTATATACTTAAATACTACTTCAGACACATACATACTCATTCATATACTTAAATACTACATCAGACACATACATACTCATTCATATACTTAAATACTACACCAGACACTTACATACTGTTTCAGATACTTACTACATCAGACACTTACATACTTTTTCAGATACTTAGATACTACATCAGACACATACATACTCATTCATATACTTAAATACTACATCAGACACATACATACTAATTCAGATACTTAAATACTACACCAGACACTCACATACTGTTTCAGATACTTACTACTTCAGACACATACATACTCATTCATATACTTAAATACTACATCAGACACATACATACTCATTCATATACTTAAATACTACATCAGACACATACATACTCATTCATATACTTAAATACTACATCAGACACATACATACTCATTCATATACTTAAATACTACATCAGACACATACATACTCATTCATATACTTAAATACTACATCAGACACATACATACTCATTCATATACACTGTACTTAAATACTACATCAGACACATACATATTCATTCAGATACTTAAATACTACATCAGACACATACATACTCATTCATATACTTAAATACTACACCAGACACTTACATACTGTTTCAGATACTTACTACATCAGACACTTACATACTTTTTCAGATACTTAGATACTACATCAGACACATACATACTCATTCATATACTTAAATACTACATCAGATACATACATACTAATTCAGATACTTAAATACTACACCAGACACTCACATACTGTTTCAGATACTTACTACATCAGACACTTACATACTCATTCAGATACTTAAATACTACATCAGATGCATACATACTCATTCATATACTTAAATACTACATCAGATGCATACATACTCATTCATATACTTAAATACTACATCAGATGCATACATACTCATTCATATACTTAAATACTACATCAGATGCATACATACTCATTCAGATACTTAAATACTACTTCAGACACATACATACTCATTCATATACTTAAATACTACATCAGACACATACATACTCATTCATATACTTAAATACTACATCAGACACATACATACTCATTCATATACTTAAATACTACATCAGACACATACATACTCATTCATATACTTAAATACTACATCAGACACATACATACTCATTCATATACTTAAATACTACATCAGACACTTACATACTCATTCAGATACTTAAATACTACATCAGACACATACATACTCATTCATATACTTAAATACTACATCAGACACATACATACTCATTCATATACTTAAATACTACATCAGACACATACATACTCATTCATATACTTAAATACTACATCAGACACATACATACTCATTCATATACTTAAATACTAAATCAGACACTTACATACTCATTCAGATACTTAAATACTACATCAGACACATACATACTCATTCATATACTTAAATACTACATCAGACACATACATACTCATTCATATACTTAAATACTACATCAGACACATACATACTCATTCATATACTTAAATACTACATCAGACACATACATACTCATTCATATACTTAAATACTACATCAGGCACATACATACTCATTCATATACTTAAATACTACATCAGACACATACATACTCATTCATATACTTAAATACTACATCAGACACATACATACTCATTCATATACTTAAATACTACATCAGACACATACATACTCATTTATATACTTAAATACTACTTCAGACACATACATACTCATTCATATACTTAAATACTACATCAGACACATACATACTCATTCATATACTTAAATACTACATCAGGCACATACATACTCATTCAGATACTTAAATACTACTTCAGACACATACATACTCATTCATATACTTAAATACTACATCAGACACATACATACTCATTCATATACACTGTACTTAAATACTACATCAGACACATACATACTCATTCAGATACTTAACTACTACATCAGACACATACATACTCATTCATATACACTGTACTTAAATACTACATCAGACACATACATACTCATTCATATACTTAAATACTACACCAGACACTTACATACTGTTTCAGATACTTACTACATCAGACACTTACATACTTTTTCAGATACTTAGATACTACATCAGACACATACATACTCATTCATATACTTAAATACTACATCAGACACATACATACTAATTCAGATACTTAAATACTACACCAGACACTCACATACTGTTTCAGATACTTACTACATCAGACACTTACATACTTTTTCAGATACTTAAATACTACTTCAGACACATACATACTCATTCATATACTTAAATACTACATCAGACACATACATACTCATTCATATACTTAAATACTACATCAGACACATACATACTCATTCATATACTTAAATACTACATCAGACACATACATACTCATTCATATACTTAAATACTACATCAGACACATACATACTCATTCATATACTTAAATACTACATCAGACACATACATACTCATTCATATACACTGTACTTAAATACTACATCAGACACATACATATTCATTCAGATACTTAAATACTACATCAGACACATACATACTCATTCATATACACTGTACTTAAATACTACATCAGACACATACATACTCATTCATATACTTAAATACTACACCAGACACTTACATACTGTTTCAGATACTTACTACATCAGACACTTACATACTCATTCATATACTTAAATACTACATCAGACACATACATACTCATTCATATACACTGTACTTAAATACTACATCAGACACATACATATTCATTCAGATACTTAAATACTACATCAGACACATACATTCTCATTCATATACACTGTACTTAAATACTACATCAGACACATACATATTCATTCAGATACTTAAATACTACATCAGACACATACATACTCATTCATATACACTGTACTTAAATACTACATCAGACACATACATACTCATTCATATACTTAAATACTACACCAGACACTTACATACTGTTTCAGATACTTACTACACCAGACACTTACATACTGTTTCAGATACTTAAATACTACATCAGACACATACATACTCATTCATATACTTAAATACTACACCAGACACTCACATACTGTTTCAGATACTTACTACATCAGACACTTACATACTTTTTCAGATACTTAGATACTACATCAGATGCATACATACTCATTCATATACTTAAATACTACATCAGATGCATACATACTCATTCAGATACTTAAATACTACTTCAGACACATACATACTCATTCATATACTTAAATACTACATCAGACACATACATACTCATTCATATACTTAAATACTACATCAGACACATACATACTCATTCATATACTTAAATACTACATCAGACACATACATACTCATTCATATACTTAAATACTACATCAGGCACATACATACTCATTCAGATACTTAAATACTACTTCAGACACATACATACTCATTCATATACTTAAATACTACATCAGATGCATACATACTCATTCAGATACTTAAATACTACTTCAGACACATACATACTCATTCATATACTTAAATACTACATCAGACACATACATACTCATTCATATACTTAAATACTACATCAGACACATACATACTCATTCATATACTTAAATACTACATCAGACACATACATACTCATTCATATACTTAAATACTACATCAGGCACATACATACTCATTCAGATACTTAAATACTACTTCAGACACATACATACTCATTCATATACTTAAATACTACATCAGACACATACATACTCATTCATATACACTGTACTTAAATACTACATCAGACACATACATACTCATTCAGATACTTAAATACTACACCAGACACTTACATACTCATTCATATACTTAAATACTACATCAGACACATACATACTCATTCATATACACTGTACTTAAATACTACATCAGACACATACATACTCATTCATATACTTAAATACTACACCAGACACTTACATACTGTTTCAGATACTTACTACATCAGACACTTACACACTTTTTCAGATACTTAGATACTACATCAGACACATACATACTCATACATATACTTAAATACTACATCAGACACATACATACTAATTCAGATACTTAAATACTACACCAGACACTCACATACTGTTTCAGATACTTACTACATCAGACACTTACATACTTTTTCAGATACTTAGATACTACATCAGATGCATACATACTCATTCAGATACTTAAATACTACATCAGACACATACATACTCATTCATATACTTAAATACTACATCAGACACATACATACTCATTCATATACTTAAATACTACATCAGACACATACATACTCATTCATATACTTAAATACTACATCAGACACATACATACTCATTCATATACTTAAATACTACATCAGACACATACATACTCATTCATATACTTAAATACTACATCAGACACATACATACTCATTCATATACTTAAATACTACATCAGACACATACATACTCATTCATATACTTAAATACTACATCAGACACATACATACTCATTCATATACTTAAATACTACACCAGACACATACATACTCATTCATATACTTAAATACTACATCAGGCACATACATACTCATTCATATACTTAAATACTACATCAGACACATACATACTCATTCATATACTTAAATACTACATCAGACACATACATACTCATTCATATACTTAAATACTACATCAGACACATACATACTCATTCATATACACTGTACTTAAATACTACATCAGACACATACATATTCATTCAGATACTTAAATACTACATCAGACACATACATACTCATTCATATACACTGTACTTAAATACTACATCAGACACATACATACTCATTCATATACTTAAATACTACACCAGACACTTACATACTGTTTCAGATACTTACTACATCAGACACTTACATACTCATTCCTATACTTAAATACTACATCATACACTTACATACTCATTTAGATACTTAGACACTACATCAGACACATACATACTAATTCAGATACTTAAATACTACATCAGACACTTACATACTCATTCATATAGTTATATACTAAATCAGACACTTACATACTCATTCAGATACTTAAATACTACATCATACACTTACATACTCATTTAGATACTTAAATACTAAATCAGACACTTACATACTCATTCCTATACTTAAATACTACATCAGACACATACATACTCATTTAGATACTTAAATACTACATCATACACTTACATACTCATTCAGATACTTAAATACTACATCATACACTTACATACTCATTCAGATACTTAAATACTAAATCAGACACTTACATACTGATTCAGATACTTAGATACTATGCCAGACACTTACATACTCATTCAGATACTTAAATACTACATCATACACTTACATACTCATTCAGATACTTAAATACTAAATCAGACACTTATATACTTTTTCAGATACTTAAATACTACATCAGACACTTACATACTGATTCAGATACTTAGATACTATGTCAGACACTTACATACTCATTCAGATACTTAAATACTACATCATACACTTACATACTTATTCATATACTTAAATACATATGTACTACACCAGGCACTTACATACTGTTTCAGATACTTAAATACTACATCAGACACTTACATACTCATTCAGATACTGAAATACTACATCAGACACTTACATACGTTTTCAGATACTTAAATACTACATCAGACACTTACATACTGATTCAGATACTTAGATACTATGTCAGACACTTACATACTGATTCAGATACTTAAATACTATGTCAGCCACTTACATACTGATTCAGATACTTAAATACTATGTCAGACACTTACATACTGATTCAGATACTTAGATACTATGTCAGACACTTATATACTCACTCAGATACTTAAATAATATATCAGACACTTATATACTCATTCAGATACTTAAATACTACATCGGACACTTACATACTCATTCAGATACTTAAATAATATGTCAGACACTTACATACTCATCCAGATACTTAAATACTAAATCAGAGATTTACATACTCATTCAGATACTTAACGTATCGGCATTGGGTGAAATCGCTAAAATAACGTAAAATGATTTCAAATCACTTGCAATGCACTTTATACAGTGGGTTTATTTTAGTATATAATTATGTTATAATTTTTTAATCTATAAAATTTGACCTGATATCCAAGCCAGATACCTTAAATACTAAACCAGGCCTTACATAATTATTCAGATACTTAGATACTAAGTCAGGCACTTACATAATTATTCAGATACTCAAAAACTAAGCCAGACACTTACATAAAAATTCAGATACTTAGATACTTAGTCAGGACCTTACATAATTATAAATATAATTAGATACTAAGTCAGGCACATACTTATTCAGATACTTAGCCAGGCACTAACATACTTATTCAAATACTTAGATACTAAGCCAGGCACTTACATACTTATTCAGGTACATAGGTACTAAGTCAGGCACTTGTATACTAAGTCAAGTGAGTTACTTACTAAGTCCGACTTACTTATTTAGAATCAGATACTTAGGTACTTAATATAATACTTACATATTTTTGTCATAAGTCATACATACTTAGTTAATTAGATATATACTTCGGCACTTCCATACTAAGGCAAACACTTACATACTTAATCAGGCACTTACATACTTAGTCAGACATTTACATACTTAGTTACCTACTTAGTCAGTTTCATACAACTTCAGACACTACATACTTAGTCAGTTTCATACTACTTCAGACACTACATACTTAGTCAGTTTCATACAACTTCAGACACTACATACTAAGTCAGTTTCATACTACTTCAGACACTACATACTTAATCAGTTTCATACTACTTCAGACACTACATAATTTAAAAGTCAGTTTCATACTACTTCAGACATTACATACTTAGTCAGTTTCATGCTATTTCAGACACTACATACTTAGTCAGTTTCATACTACTTCAGACACTACATACTTAGTCAGTTTCATACTACTTCAGACATTACATTATTTAAAAGTCAGTTTCATACTACTTCAGACATTACATACTTAGTCAGTTTCATGCTATTTCAGACACTACATACTTAGTCAGTTTCATACTACTTCAGACACTACATACTTAGTCAGTTTCATACTACTTCAGACATTACATACTTAGTCAGTTTCATACTACTTCAGACACTACATACTTAGTCAGTTTCATACTACTTCAGACATTACATACTTAGTCAGTTTCATACTACTTCAGACATTACATACTTAGTCAGTTTCATGCTATTTCAGACACTACATACTTAGTCAGTTTCATACTATGTCATACACTACATACTTAGTCTGTTTCATACTACTTCAGACACTACATACTTAGTCAGTTTCATACAACTTCAGACACTACATACTTAGTCAGTTTCATACAACTTCAGACACTACATTCTTAGTCAGTTTCATACTACTTCAGACACTACATACTTTAAAAGTCAGTTTCATACTACATCAGACAATACATACTTAGTCAGTTTCATACTACATCAGACAATACATACTTAGTCAGTTTCATACTATGTCAGACAATACATACTTAGTCAGATACTCACATACTTAGTAATAAACTTACATATTTAGTCAAACATACATACTTAGTTAATCAGTTATATACTAAGTTAGGAACTTAATACTAAGGCAGATACTTACATATTTAATATATGCCAGTCAGATACATACAAAGTTAGTCAGCTACATACTTAGTCAGGCACTTACATTCAGCCAAATCAGTGACCAACCTTAGGAAAGAGAAAATGTGGCCTTTAGTGACAGGTGACCTTTATTTGGAGGTCATTAGTTCTAGATATTCAATGGCAGTTCTTTAAAAAATAGCCTATATTCAGAAGATGGCCTTTATTCAGGGGTGACCCCTTACACAGGTTTGACTGTATTTAGTCAGGTCCTTTACTTACTTAGTTTGTCTGTTTATACTTTGTTTAGCACTTTAGTGAATAGATATTCAAACTTATATATTTCCATATTTTGTCTAGTTAATGATCATTTAATCAACACCGAAATTGTTCTTTTTATAGCATTGTGCAGAGAACTAAGAAATCACTCATTAAGTGGATGTATGATCTGTAGAAAGCTGTGGTGGTATTGTTTTCCCATGATGCTCCTGTAATTTGATCTAATGCCTACCTGAGGGTATGTACACAAATCTCAAGTATAGTTTCATAGACATGTCATAGCTTAGATTCTATAATTGTTACTTCGCATATTTTTCAATTATAATTAATAAGGGCTTACTTATTTGTCAAGTACATACACATGTTCTTGAACTAGATTTTGTGTCAGCAAATGGATCCTCATAAAAGCAGGACCATGGTTGCATTTCATCGGAGTGTGGTCAGTTGTTTTTGAACATTATTAGACAATAGTTAAAAGTTGATAATGTGCGATTTTATAAACTGTAAAAGCTGCATAATTTCACGGTCAATGCTTGCATTTATTTTTACCTTTTGCAAGATAGTACCGTACAATTACTTAGGTAATCTGTACTATGATTTTTGTTATACCAGTGTACAAATGTACAATTATGTATTTAACGATGACTACAAAACATTATATAATAGAAAAAAAAAATGGTATGAAGCTAAAAATGATCACATTAATCGACTGTGTAATTATATAGCTTTGACAGTTTAATAAAATTGCCCCACACATTACATTAAGCAACAAAAAATAAGCCAGTGAGTCACATACCAAGTCATACACACTAAGTAACATACAACTAGCTAATCACTGACCAATTAAGTTATATTCACCAATTAACATTCAATTTATCAGTCACTTACCAAGTTATATACACTAATTAACATATAATTAACCAGTCATGACACAAGTTATACACACTAATTAACATACAATTAACCAGTCACCAAGTTATATACACTAATTAACATACAATTAGTCTGTCACCAAGTTATATACACTAATTAACATACAATTAGCCAGTCACTACATAAGTTGTATACACTAATTAACATACAATAAAACAGTCACTACACATTTTTTAGTTGTATACACTAATTAACATACAATAAGACAGTCACTACACATTTTTTAGTTGTATACACTAATTAACATACAATTATACATTTGGTCCATCACTTGTGGATACATACTATATATGTATACCCAGTTATATCATTAACATTGTCAGTTATATACATTTAGCTGGTTACTTAGCCAGTCACTTATGGATTATGGACACAACCAGTCACTGCATGATAATGTATTTATGATAGGGTAAATGACTGACTTAGATTTTTATGTAACCTATTCAAAAATGCTTGTTAAAAATAGTTGGTCACTTAACAGTTTATATACACTTAGTCAGATGTAACTTACTTTATTTACTTACACGAAGTCAGTTATATACACTGTCAATCACTGACCAAGTGTATAAAATAGGGTAAGTGACTGGTTAATTGTATATAACTATGTAAGCATCACTTACCGATAGTCTCATAGACTTAGACATGTCATGCATTATGAATATGGCTATTAAGATATTACAAAGATGATAAGGTGACTGGTTAAGATACTGGCTAACAGCTCTAGTTGTATATAACTAAGAAAGTATCTGACATCTTATATTACTTACTTCCTCAGATTGGATATTTTAACTACATGTATGCTACTCAAAATTTGATAAGGGTCACTAGCAATATTGCTCGAAGTAAAATTTTAATACTGATGATTAGATTTGATTAAGAATTGGTCATTGGGCATCATATGCCCGTGAAAAAATTAAACAATATTTGTCCATTGAAGCATATCTGTAGATCATATAGTTAGTAACTTGTAAGTTATAACGTCCCCTTAGTAAAATATGTATATTTTGTATATTTTTTTTTTTATATTTTTAGCTCAAATTTTCAGTGCACATCAAGCTACATGACTCTATCAACAAAAATGCATGTTCTTGATTTTTACCTGGTTATGTCTCTGCAGTTATAAAACATTTAATTTGCAAGTGCAAAACGTGGTTAGTACAGTATGAATCTTTGAAATAATGTTCGATATCGATAGAATGTTAAGCCATAGAACAGAAAAACAAAATGAGATGGATGTCCATTGAGGAAAGTGCCTGCATCAGGCATATTCAGGGAGGGCTCCCGTACTAATATCATTTTATGTATATCATTATAGCTGTCAAATGTATTTGACATTCAGTCAAGCAATCATTTTCTTACAAACTTCAAAGATTCTGGCAATGTAGGAAAGATATTAAGATACACTTATATTTTCCACTAACGAAATGATAGCATAATACCAGATTGAATTTAATGAGTTGTTTTAAAATCTAACTTAATTCACTATAAATTTTACAATTTAATGACATTTAGTACTTTTTGGTGACATTGGAGAAAACAACTGGAAGTTCTAAGATAAAAATACCGTGTTGTTTTTGTTTAATAATGGTAGACGGGGCACATTATAAGACATATCATAATTATTTTCTAGTAAATAACATTGCAAAATCATGTATAAAACTTAACCACAGCTATTTCACATGTTAAATTTAGTGGTTTGTTTTAATTTGATGTGTTATGTAAATTAAATATTAATTGAAATCTAAATGTACCTGTAAGTATGGGACCCTCTCTGAATAAGGCCAACAGCGCTGGCCCTTAAAAAATTTCCTCAATGGACATCCACCTCATTTTGTGTTTTTCTGTAACGTGGTTATCGATTTAAAAAAGTTACTTCGAAGATTCATACTTACCACATGCAAATTAAATGTTTTATATCTATAGAGAATAAACGGGGTAAAAATCAATAGAACACATTTTGTTGATATGCATATTTTACAAATGGACGTTCACTCAAAGCTATTGTAATTTTGTTAAGTGTATTTGTAGGCCATATACAATCATTGAGTGTTCTTTATCAAATTTGGAGTTGTATATTTCTTGATGGATAAATTGCATATAAATAATTATGATTGTTAAATACAATATTTTTTATGTGATATGATATTGCAATATTTAAGGGATGTACTATTTGTATGTAATACATTCATAGAATATTTAAAAAATAATGTCATGCTGATAATTTAGGAACAAGATTACAACGAGATACACAAGGCCGACCCTTACGCATTTGGTGGTCTGTGTAAAGTGTAAACACTTATGAAAATTTTTGCCGTCTTTGTGGGCAAATTTTTTCTTATTTTTTTTTTACTTCTGTTTTCTTTACTTATTTATATTATGTGATACTTGTAAAATTTGTGTTAAATCATTTTTTCATGTTGATTTTTTATAATTTACTGATTGTCTTGAATAAAAAATGCTAACAAAAGACCAAGTCTAACAGTTTATTTATACACTTGTAATGATGTTATGACAAAAGTAATTCATTAATTTGGGTTGCAAAACAACAAATGATCTTCAATAATACAATATATGGTCAGAAAGTCATTTTTATGACTACCTGAATGATTCTAATACAACATACAAATATATTTCAGAATAAATTGTACCAAGTGTTCTCACAAAATGTCATAAGACCTCTCATAATCCTAAACACGACCCTTTTCTAGCCAAAGTGAGTTTCTAAAATTCTTATCATAATAGGGGCTACAGACTAATAAACAAGTATACATAGAGTCCACATCTACAATATATGCTTATGTTTGTTCCAACTTCATGATTAAGTTATATTTAGTAAATTGAGTTGTTTAATAACTACTTTTTGTTGTTTTTTCTATTAAACACATAAGAAATTTGACTTTCAAGATGGCCGCCAATTCAAAGCAAGGGAGGTAAATATTGTAGATGTGGGAATTATGTCATTTTATTAAACTGTCAAAGCTGCATTTATTTTTAGCTTCGGAGAGCTTTGGTTACTTTCGTAATTTGTACAATCATGTATTTAACAAACAATGTGCTACATATAAAATTACTAGAATATAAACATGAGGAATGGGACATTCATTCCCTAATGATGAAGTTAAAAGGAGTGAATGCACAAATAATGCAACCGTGTAATTATTAAGTTTTGACAGTTTGATAAAATTTGACTATAAAGTATAAACAGAGTTAAGTATGAAGAATACAAGTATAAAGCTATACCTTTTTGGAGTAGCAAATTATGTTGTTGTTGAAGATGGTTGCTCTAGAGGTTGAACTAATAGTTAAATTATGAAGTTTGTCGCTCAAGAGAGCTAGGACCGCTTGTGGAGAGGTTAAACAATATAAACAATGCAAGTAAAAACAATGCACAGGCAGAAATTGAGAATTTTGATATTTTGCAAACTTCACATGTTTTTGTGTCAATGTCATTCTTGCATATAATAATGCTCTTCCTTAGGAAAGTAATAATATTTATATATTAAATTCAATTATGATACCCAGTAGACTTTTAGTTTAACACAAGGATCAAGTACAATCAATCATGTGGAGTCAAAAACAAAACATAGCTAGAATCAAAAATGTATACAAAACTAACCCCCCCCCCCCCAAAAAAGTGATGGGGCACAAAAAATGTACATTAAATAGTTGATTTTCAGTTGATAATGATGATCAGTTTGTGACTTAATCAACAATCAACAAAGATGTAAAAAAAACATTGTATCTGCCATAAACACATTTTAAAACTTACTAACAGGTAAGGGAAATGTTTCACTCAATTATGAATTCATATATTAATGATACAGAATGAATGAACTGAAAGAAGATGATTACAAAATTTGTCTTATTGGAGATATTTCTCTAACCAAGTTGTGTGTTTTCCATTGTTGTGTTGAAAGATTTCACAGTAAACCATACCTACATCCAAGATTGTGTCCTGTATCACCTACAAAAACATCAGATAAAAAATAAAAGAGAAATAACTTCATACAGGTATCTACAGTACAATAGACCTTGGTGTTTCTTTGTTTTATTAACATTATATCAAAAATCAACAACTTTAAGAACACTACAGACACAACAAGATGCTGAGACTCTGGTGTGTTCATTCTATGCATATACCCTTGTGGCATGCTTGTCAAGATAAGTCCATTTTAACCATTTTGAGTCCAAATTATGTCAAGGTCAAAGTGAGGTTGGTTGATATGGGTAGATTGAGGATGTCATAGGCAACAACTGTATACATATTCAAGTGTTATAGTAATTAAGCAGTGTTGGTGCTAGATGAAATGGTAAAAACTACAAACCTTGTATGAACGAACAGGGAAATCACCATAATTATGCCTCCTGCATCATACATAACTAAGCAAGTAACTGGCTAAGTGTCTACGTGAATGACAAGTGTATATAACCATGGAAGTAACTGACTAAGTATTCAGGTGTTCTTGTACCGATGGACGGAAGGATGGAAGGACAGACAGGACATTCACTATAATTATGTCTCCTGCATTATAGATGCTGCAGGTATAACAAGAGGGCCACGATGGCCCTTTATTGCTCACCTGAGAACAAAGGCCAATAATTAATGACCAGGTAATATAGTTTCCATCTCGTAAAACTAATTTTTACGTACATTTTGAGATCAAAACCAACAATGAAGGTATAATACTGTTAAACAAGCTAAAACGTAGCAAATTTTCTAATACAAGGGCCCATAACTCTTGAAGTTGTCGTCCGATTCCGCCCATAACTGAACTTGTCCAAAACCATAAGGTCATACACATTCATTGTAAATATGATTAGGATCTGTGAATAAATGAAGGCGCTAGAGTGTAAACAAGCTAAAATATAGCAAATTTTCAATGTCAAGGGCCCATACCTCTTGAAGTTCCGGTCCAATTCCGCCCATAATCGAACTTCTCCAAGATCTTTTGGTTATACTCATTTACTGAAAATATTATTAGGATCGGTGAATAAATGAAGGTGCTAAAGTGTAAGTAAACAAGCTAAAATATAGCAAATTTTCAAAGTCAAGGGCCCATAACTTTTGAAGTTGTTGTCCGATTCCACATATAATCGAACTTGTCATAGATCTTTTGGTTACACACATCTACTGAAAATATTATTAGGATTGGTGAATAAATATAGGCTCTAGAGCGTAAACAAGCTAAATATAGCAAATTTTGTAATTCAAGGGCCCATAACAAGAGATAGAAGTTATAGTCTGATTTTGCCAATAATCGAACTTAGCCGAGACAATTAGGCAACAATTGTGTAAACAAACTAATTGTGGCCGGATGCCGGACATTCAATAATCCTCAGACTTCTTACATACTAGGTTGACAACTGCTGGTACAGTGTGGTTTTATTAACCTGCTGAAGCTGAACTAGAACTATCACTAAAGGTGATGAATACCCCGGTGCCGCCTTGACACAATTATTGTTGCATTTTACAAAAGGAAATAGAACACATTTTCATCTTTTTAATACCTGCAAATTGTTGCTTAGAAATATCCTGACCAATTTCTAGATATTCATTATATAAAAAATAACAAAGGGCCATAACTCATTAAAATTTACTTAGACAAAACCAATTGTGGACATGTGCACAACTTGGCAAACTACTTATCACTTAATTTTATTTCTAAGAAGTTTTACTGAATTCCTGCATGTAGTTGCTGAGAAATGGTTTGACAAAAATTACCTATTGTATAAAGCGAAGGGCCATAACTCAGTGAAAATCCAAACAAAATCTGGTTATTGCATAGACAACTTGGCTTAAATTTGGCTTATTGTATATACTGTATACAAGAGGGCCAAGATGGCCTTATATCACTCACATGACAATCACTGTTCACTCATTAAAACATTGTTTTGAACCGGTGACCTAGTTTTTGACCCCAGACGACCTATGTTCGAATTTGTCTTACATATCATTGAGGCAAACATTTTGACAAGGTTTGGTGAAGATCCAATTAAAACTGTGACATCTACAGTGTTAACAAAGTTTTCCTAAGATTTGACCTGGTGACCTAGTTATTGACCCCAGATGACCCATATTTATACTTGACTGTTATATCATTAAAACAAAAGATTGACAAAGTTTGGTGAAGATCCAATAATAACTGTGAAATCTACAGTGTTAACATGGTTTTTCATAAGATTTGACCTAGCGACCTAGTTTTTGACCCAAGATGACCCATGTTCGAACTCGTCCAAGATATTATGAAGACAAACATTCTGACAAGGTTTCATGATCATCCAATCAAAACAGTGACTTCTAGAGTGTTCACAAGGTTTTCCAGCAATTTGCCCTAGTGACCTAATTTTACTACAGAAATTACCCATTTTCAAACTTGACCTACATATTATTAAAATAAACATTCTGACAAAGTTTCATGAAGATAAATTCAAAACAGTGATTTCTAAAGTGTTCACAAGGTTTTCCCTTATTTGGCCCTGGTGACCTAGTTTTTGACCCCAAATGGCCCAATATCGAACTCGTCCGAGATTTTGTTGATATTAACGTTCTGACCCAGTTTTGCTAAAATTGAGCCAAAAATGTGGCCCCTAGTGTGGTCACAACATAAAGTTTGACAACGCACGACGCAGGACGCCGGACGGAGAGTGATCCTAATAGCTCACTTTGTCACTTTGTGACATGTGAGCTAAAAAAAGGACTATTACTCATTGAAAATTAATCCAAATGAACAATTCTTTCAGCATGCACAAATAGGCTTACTACTGATCACTTCTGTGAAGTTTCATTGAAATCCTGTAAGAAGTTGCTGAGAAATTGACCGGACAAAATGTGTCTACAGATGCACGGACTGACCGATCGACCGTCTAGCGTGAATCCAATATAGCCCCCATATATTTCATATCTGGGGGTGTAATAATTTCATGGTTGCTGAATGCTATTTGTTTTTAGCTTCTTAAATTACCACAGTCGATAGTTTTTGTTTATTTTACTGTTAGGGAATGTTCCATTCTGCATGTTTACATAATATTATGTTGTGTATCATTAAAATACATTTGACAACCAGTTATGAAAGTAATCAAATCTTATCAAAGCTAAAAATAAATGCAAGCATTGACCATGAAATTATGCAGTTTTTGTCAGTTTAATAAAATCGCACAATATCTGGCTATCAATTAACCAAGATCAAACAACAACTTGAGGGTTGATTATTTTCAACCATTAACAACACGTTTTTGAATGTCCAGTTCAAAATAGAAAAAAATAGTTGGCTTCGCAAGATTATTTTTTTATAAATAACTCAGAACTAGATGTTTCAGGCTTCACAATGTTATTTTTTAAAACATTTTTTAATGGTTTTCCCTGGTTCAGAACTGTCAGATAGTGATGTCAGTCATGAACTAATTAATGACTGATTTAATATAATAAATCACCCAAGTTTTTAGTCATTATAATCTCATCAAAATTCAGATCAAATATAAGATATATGATTTATTTACCAGCAACTGGTCATATGATTTTCTTGGTGACTGCAGAACATTTTTCTCAGATTATCTAGAAAAAAGATAGAGAGACATTCAATAAACAGTGAACAAGCAGAAAATCGTACAAAACAAATTTTGCCTATCTGAAATCCCCACTGGAGCTAAGACGATAAATCTGGAAAATGAAAACAAGTCAACAATTTACTTTATCCCCTCATTGGTTGCTTCGGCACTGTTTCCTTATTATAGTAGAGCAGCATACCAAGACCGGTTGCCAGATCTTTGTTGTATCAAAAGCTGGTTCCCAAATCTTTGTTGTATCAAAGACTGGTTCCTAAATATTTGTTGAATCAAATACTTGTTCCAAAATCTTTGTTGTATCAAAGACTGGTTCTTAAATATTTGTTGTATCAAAAACTGTTTCCCAAATCTCTGTTGTGTAAAAAACTGGTTCCTAAATCTATGTTGTATAAATAACTGGTTCCCAAATCTATGTTGTATCAAAAGCTGGTTCCAAAATCTTTGTTGTATGTACCACAGTATTATTGGAAACAGAATGATAGACAGTTTTCTATAGCCGTTACTAGCTAGCTGTGCATGAATTTTGATGCGGACCAAAGTACTATGTTTTACTACATCCACCATGCAATTGTTAAACTAGTTCCCGTCCCTTGTTGCAGTGCTAGTCTATTAAATATTAGTTCAGTTTCCATTAGTACTTCCAGTACTTTGATTGCATGAAGATTTCACATAAGGACCAGCAATGTTAGTTCATAAAGAATGAATTCAGTTTATCAAGGTTCATTCATTTAGGCAATAGTATAGTGGCATATTTCTGCATAATTTTTTTGGATTACTTTCGTGAAAATCTATCAGATTTTCATGATAAGATTTTCTAACTTTAAATTTTTTTCAGAAGTCAACGCACAATTTAAGGTATTGGCTAAAGCAGAAATGATATATTCAAAGGATATTTCCATGGAAACTACTCAAAAAGTGCCACCTAGTGGAGGGAATGGTTTCGTCGATTTTCGAGTTAATTCCTGCATTGCTCCATTAATTTTGTATAAGTTATGCAATTTGTATAGCTGCAATGCTGTATCATTTCCAAATTCGAAAAATACAAAAATGTCATATTTTGCCGTCATTAAATCTTAAAAGAAACTGATAAAACTATGCAGGGGTGGCAATTTACAATGCTAAATAATGAGACATTTATATCTCATTCGCAACAATACTGAAAAAACAGCCTGATGCATTTTTAAAACACAGTACAGATTCTAAAAACAGTTTGAAAAACTAAAAAAACAAAAACAACATGATCACCGACTTCGTTTTCGACCCAATGAAACTTATTTGAACCCATAGTGGAAACCTATGACACACTTTAATGATAACCTATCTCCTAACCCAACTAATAAGTGGACGAAAAATATTTTCATGAAACCAAGAACTTATATACCGGTACATAAATAGATTCGCAACTTCAAAATTTACAGTTTGAAATGCGTTATTTCTCAATGAAACACATTTTCTGTATGCAGCAAACAAGAGTTTAAAAAATGACCTGAAAAAAAGTTTCACTTACTATATTTATTTTTTGGTTACAGCTGTCGAGTATCGAAATGGATTGTCTATCAATATTGTTTTGGCTATTTTTAGCAGTTGCAAATCCATGTATATATATATATATGTCCTTGATGAAGGTAAAACATTTTCTCACAAAAATTAACTCACTTAGTGTATGCAGAAAAATGTCACCATACAATAGCAATAAGAATTTACAATGCAACCTCCCTACAACAGTCATCAATGGGAATGACAAGGATGGCTATTGTAAGGAGGTGGTTGAGAGGAAAGTGAAAATAGAGTAAAATATCAATCTAGGTTGCTAGTATACTGACTGTAATAAGGAGGTGGCTGTTGTTTGGAGGTGACCATTCATGGAAGTTACACTATATACATTAAAGAAAACTACTACATACAATAAAACTACCTCTTGATTTCCTGCCTGTAATATCTGATCTTTAGAACTCAGTATCATCTTATGGTTTTATCTTCATTAGAATGGTAATCTTCTTCAATGAAGAACTGGGTTGTTTTGTTTCCATGGATACTGGTGAAGGTACAGCCGAACATGACCTTCATAGCCATCTTCAGAGTTTGTTCCACAATCGTAGAATAAAGCTGCAAATTCAGCAGAAGTCAAATTGTAATCTTTGAGTAACACATTGGCAGAACAGAACAGATAATATATTCAGATGTGTACAAAGTACATAATCCATATCAGGAAAAAAATACAAGTACAAATGTATAAGTCACATGAATATTTACACAGATAATGGTCAAATTATTAATATATGAGTGAAATACATAAAAATTATATAGTATACTATAAAATAAGGATGAACATAACAGAAACTCACAATTGTTAATCATTACCTATTGATATTCAAAATTGAATTTCTTATAGTGAGAGCTTTATGTACATAGCCTACCATTTGGAATTACTAAAAACGTCATATGATATTTATTTAAGTCAATTATTGAAATTTGAAGGGTCTATCATGTTTTGTTATTAGTGTATAAAGCTATATCTGACAGACCTTTTATTGACAAAATAATTGTATGTATGTGATAAGAATCACACCCAAGTACCTAAATTTTTATAATGTATATTGGAAGCTACCTGTAAATTTTAATGGGTATCTATATTAAGCCAAAAAAGAAGTACTGTAGAATGCTTTAATTTGTGAGGTCAAAATTTTCTTTTTTTGTTAAAAATCATTGGCGTATTTATGAATTCGCTACATATTCTGACAGGATTAAAGTGTGACCAAAAACATGCTGTCATTGCTTTGATATTTGTGTGTCACATCTGATCTGTTAAACATTTAAGTTGCGATTCAGTGTTTTATATCTAATAAAGTATAATAACAATAGATTGATAATAGTTTTGGATTGTTGTGGATGTTATGTTTTACAAACAGTAGGTAAGTGTGAAAAACTGTTACTACGAGGGGTGATCCAAAAGTTTTGTCACTGCAACAATTATGCTAAAATATAACGTCAGTTTAAATTATTGTAATGGGGGGGGGGGGGGGGGGTATGTAACTTGTCCACATTGGATATACAACAAAGAATGGTAGTGGGTTTTGGTTCTGTAATGTGGTCACTATTGTAGTTGTACAGTACAATAATTATTTACAAACTTTACATTCTGAAATATATAAACAAATAAACGATGCATAAATATCTATCTTAATCAGTGGCTAGAAGTCTTCAATTAAACATAGAATAATACAGTTGTGCATTATTATCAACTTACAATTTACATCAAACATATCATATAGTACAAAACAATGACATTTATACACACATCTAAACATAATAACAACATACATTTACAACATTAAACTTACCATCTATGGGATAAATGTATCTTTCCCTCTCAAACTATATACTCAGATTACTCTCTCTCTTCTGTGACTGTTAGCAACTGTAAAGTTAGAAAGGTATTATTTAAAGTGATCAGAAGTAAAGATAGGTGTGGTAAATCAAGTCAACTAAGTATTACTCTGAAAACCATCTAATTCTTCAAAACTATTGATTGAATAGCTATACTTAACATAGGCAATTCTTTTTCTTATGTATGAAGTCATTAGAAAAGAATAATCTAAAACAAATTAGAAATACTAACCAAAAAACAATAATTGAACCTTTCCTATGAAATATAAACATCTAGTTAAGGCAGTAAAAAGTAAAGAACTGGTTATACCAGCACAAAGAGCTAAGAAAAAAGACTTAAAAGGTCACATTCCTTTAAGGGTAATTGATTTTCATCAAACCAGATAACTCTAAGAAATAATTAAAACTGATCACACTTCACAGCAAGGGAGACAACTCAAACAAAGAACAAAACAGTATCACTAAGATTTACTTCCCTTGGAACTAAATCAAACCACAAAAACTTCACCCTGCTACATTATATTTACCATATACAAATGCACCAATATGTTTTTAATTTTTTTAACAAAAAATGCACCTACTTTCACTAAACAAGAGGGCCATGATGGCCCTATAAATGCTCACCAGGAGAAAAGGTCATTTGGAGATTAACATTGTTGAAGTTTTCTATACGAGTCTAAGTAAGATCAAGTGACTGATCTGGGCCGTTTTTTATCCCATGGCCATTATATGAACAGATTTAAAAGAGGTCCATTAGACAAAGCTAGATACCAAATATCTTAAGCTCTAGGCCTTGTGGTTTCGGAGAAGAAGATTTTTTAAAATTTTCCTATATAAAATAGAATAAACCACAGGACAGGGCTAATTTTGACCCCGGGGCCATAATTTGAACAAACTTGGTAGAGCTCCACTAGACAATGCCACATACAAAATATCTAAGCTCTAGGCCTTGCGGTTTCGGAGAAGAAGATTTTTTTAATTTTCCTATACAAAATAGAATAAACCCCAGGGCAGGGCCAATTTTGACCCCGGGGCCATAATTTGAACAAACTTGGTAGAGGTCCACTAGACAATGCCACATACAAAATATCTAAGCTCTAGGCCTTGCGGTTTTCGGAGAAGAAGATTTTTTTAATTTTCCTATATAAATCTATATAAATCAAGTGACCCCCAGGGCGGGGCCAATTTTGACCCTAGGACAATAATTTGAACAAACTTGGTAGAGCTCCACTAGACTATGCTACACACCAAATATCAAAGCTCTAGGCATTCTAGTTTTTGACAAGAAGATTTTTTTAATTTCTTATATAAGTCTATGTAAAATCAAGTTACCCTCGGGGCGGAGCCAATTTTGACCCCAGGGGAATAATTTGAACAAACTTTGTAGAGTTCCATTAGACAATGCTACATACCAAATATCTCAGCTCTAGGCCCTGTGGTTTCAGACAAGAAGATTTTTTCTATTTGTTGCCATAGCAACCAAAATTTTTAATGAAATTTAATTTTTTGAACAACTTTGAAAGGGGATCACCCAAGGATCATTCCAGCAAAGTTTGGTTGCAATCGGCATAGCGGTGTAGGAGGAGATGTTGTTTTAAGTAAACATGGACGCCACGTAATCGTAACGACGCACGATGGATGCAGGGCGATCACAAAAGCTCACCCTGAGCACGAATATTCGTGCTCTGGTGAGCTAAAAAGCGCTCGCAAGCGGTGTTGCAATCAACCCTCTGTGACTGACCCGCCGCACGCCAAATTTACAAAATAAGCTCATATTGATTTCCATATTTAAAACTATAACTTATTACAAAATAGCGCATATAATTAGACATACTATTCCTGACGTGAAGTCATGTCATATAGTAAACAGCAGTTAAATTTCTAAAGATGTCATTGCACGTTTAAGCTTTCTGAGGGCAGTTGTTTGTAAGCCATTGGCAAAAATAAATGTCGAAACTTGAAAAAATGCCACTACGCGCAATATTGCATTTTTGCTACAAGCTCGAAAAATCTTTTATAGAAACAGTAGAAATGGTGAACGGAACATATTGTGAAAAATCTGTTAATAGAATATTTGTTTATAAATGGTATAAACGATTCAGAGAGGGAAATGAGTTACTGGACGATCACACAAGGACCGGAATGCTAGCAATACGAACCGACGTGAATGTCAGCATTGTCTCCGACGGCGTATTAGTGTTCGGGCACTCTCTGAACGCACGGGTTTCAGTTACGTCACAGTGCAGCGTAGACCCACCGAAGACTTGAAGATTAGGCGTATGAGGGCTAGATGAGTGCCTCATTTGCTCACTGATAAACAGATGCTATGGCACGTGCAAGAATCTGAGAAGTTCTCAATGCGATACAGTCGAGAGGGTGGTCAATTTCTCCGAAAGATTATTACAGTAGATGAAACCTTGCTTTTTCTACTACGACCTGGAGATGAAAATGCTGAGTAGCCAGTGGAAACAAGACAGCTCCCCTCCTCGTATGAACATAGATGTCCTCGGGATACAGACACTTTTTCACCCGCTATACTGCCCGGACTTGGCTCCGTGCGACTGAAATTGTAACATAACGTCGTTGACGTCGTTGGGTGTGCGGCAATGGTCGGTCATGTGTTTCAAACGACGCATTGTATTTTATAAAGTATTTGTTACTAATGTGCACCAAACTTTGTATGGTATTTTGCAATACAGTAATTTACATGTACGCCAACTTTGGTTGTTATATCTTCAATACAGGCCGAGAAACAGAGGCTATGACAAAACTTTTGGATCCCCCCTCGTAGTATGTTAAAACGATGTCCAAAATTGTTCAACAAACGATAGTTTAGTAAAAGCAATATCATAAAAAAATTAGATTGCAAACATTAAAGGTACATGTCTTATATTGCTTTCAACAGATTAACTAAACTGATTATTCTACGATAAAATACTATTACTGACTTAAGTTGCGTATTTTCAGACATACTCATTTTTGAGTATATAAAACTCAGCATTCATTCGCGACATTTATAAATTTGCAAGGTATTCGATTTGCGAATATTAGCGAAAATAAAACGAACGTGAATAAAACCAGTTCTACAGTATCCATTAAAAAATTATTTCATTGATATAAATAATTCGCCAAAATAACCAATATACAATGTAAATGTATTTGTTGGTTTCATCAATAATCAGCAAAGCGCTAAGCACATACACCACATGCAGCTAATGCAGATTTATCAAAACATTGTTATTTTGGAAATCTACGCTTGCGTCATATCGATCCAGTTTTTTTAGTGAAATAAGGATCCCTGCTGCTTCAAATGTTTACAGGATATAAAAAAATGATTGTTTTAAATTCTATGAAAAGAAGAAATTCAAATGTATACTTCTTTTCTAAATATTGATAGATACATAAGAGTGGATACTTTCTATATAAAGAGGATTACAAGGGAGATAACTCGAAAATTAAAAATAAACAAAATTAAACATTAAATTTTTTAATGTTTAATCAAAAGTTTTCCTCTTTTCCACGGTAAAATGCATTTATGTAGTCAAGTAGGGCATGTTTGAATTCAGCAAATGCTGCTTGAATTGTTAAACAGTGCAGGAATAAAATGTTCCAGAACACTTTGTTTTGATAACTTGTAACAATCATGTTTGTTAAATTACACAGAGAGTTTTTGGTCTCTTTTCAGAAAACACTTAAAAGGTTATGAAAACAATGTAATTATATACTTATTGAAATTTATGCAGTATTTCTTGTCAGACATAGCTTTGTACACTTAGACATGTTATAATTACAAATGTATACTGTTGACAAAATGAGGAAAATTTCAATCAGATTTCAAGACTTTTTCAGGGTAAATTTCATTAAACAGAATACTACGTGACTAAATTCCAAAGAAAGCGTTTGTTGTTGAGCGTTTTACTTATTTTGTCCCTCACATGTCATTGAGAAGAACTTGGTATGGGCACCATGTTTAACTGACAGCTCAATAGAAAAAAAACTTTTCAAAAACATTGTTCATTGCTAATAAGGAGAGACAATATTTGTGTTATATCTATGCAACTCTACCAGGCTCTACATACCTGAAGCGGACACATACACAGTATAGAAGTATCATGGGAAGGTTCTTCCATTGCAGCATCACAAAGATGAGAAGTAGATGATTTCATTCTAATTTTTCTCTCATGTTCTGACAACCAATCTACAAAAACAACAACAACATAATTTCTATCTTATTTTCATATTTTCTATGAATTGAACACTTATTACATGTAGAGAAGTAGACTGCTGTATGCGGAGAGCAAGGCAAGAATTGGTTCAGAATCCAATCGGTTTACTGCCTGCTATAGTGGGATGGCAAAACTGGGAAAAAAAAATTCTAAGTCAAAGGCCCATAACTCTGGAAATACTTAGGACATTTTGCCTATAATCGAACATAATCAATATATAGCTGCGGATGCTAGAGTATAAACACCTTAATTGTGGACGGGCACCTGCATTCATCGATCCGAAAAGCTCATCCTGAGCCAATGGCTCATGTGAGCTAAAAATTCAACCAATTGTTGTCCAGCTTAAGAATGTTAGATTTGAAATAAATCATTGAGCACTTATGATAATGTTTTATTGTTATACACCACAGGTGCCTGATGTATCTGGTCTGACACACCCCCAATATTCACATAATAAATATTATGTGTCAGACCAGATACGTCAGGCACCTGTGTTAAACACAATACTGCCAGTAAAGCAGTAAATATATTTTAAATAACCGAGCTTGAACATCAACTACAAAATATCTATTATAACATTCAAATAACCACCTGGGTCTCCTTAGGCATAAAAGAAATATGTATTTATCTTGTTACTTGTTCATTACAATAGGATAGGTCACAGGGGGCCAGAACGGTGTTTGGATAGTATATTGGGC
This sequence comes from Lutraria lutraria, assembly GCA_964023205.1. Classification (NCBI taxonomy): domain Eukaryota; kingdom Metazoa; phylum Mollusca; class Bivalvia; order Venerida; family Mactridae; genus Lutraria; species Lutraria lutraria. Next base: position 13,722,522 of record OZ026835.1, read on the forward strand.
TGTTTGTGACCAAAAATGAACCTAAAACCAAAATCTGTATATAAGATACATTATATACAGATTTTGGTTTTAGGTTCATTTTTCATCTATCCGTTCTGGCCCCCTGTGGGATAGGTAGGTTTGGGCTATTTTGGTCACTTGAAAGCACATGGAAATGCCTACTTTCTCACATAAAGAGACACAGTCAGTAAGTTTTTTCACAACATTCAGCAATAACATTACAATATCCTAACAAAGAAATTGAAGAAAATTAAACAAACTATAAAATAGTAATACAAAATCATCTGATGAAAGAATTCATAATTTAATTGTATAAAGCTCACATACCTGTGACCTAAAATTAATTTCATTAGTAAAATATCAACCTACCATGTGCCTGTCTGCTAACAATCTGATCGAAAACTGGTTCTCCTTACAAACCTGTGTACACTTTTCAAGAAGCATGAGAATTTTGCATAAAAAACTGGTTGACAAACGGAATGCTAGAAAAGCACTGAACCGTTTTATACTGTGATCTAAATTTGCCGTGTAAACAAAATGATTAACAAACAAGAGAGCCAAGTGGCCCTGCAATGCTCACCTGAGAAATGAGTTGTGGCAATATCACTTATGAATTTTGTACATGCTGCTACATGCAAAATATCTAAGCTCTAAACCTTGTGCTTTTAGAGCTACTTTTTTATATTTTCCCCTATATAAATCTATTTGAAACAAGTGACCCCTGGGGTGGGGCCAATATTAATCCTAGGGACATTATTTTAGCAACTTTGTTAGAGGGTCTCTAGATGGTACGCCATAGCTAATATCTAAGCTTTAGACCATGTGGTTCAAGACTGGATTTTTTAAGATTTTCCTTATGGTTGCCATGGAAACCAGAGTACAGCATGGAATGACATTCCTTTAGCAACTATTGTAAAGGACAGCCCAAAGATTATTCCTATGGAGGTTCTTCAAATTTGACAGAGCCATTTCAGAGGAAAGTCGTTTGAAGAATTATGGGCAGAGTCAGACAACAGACAAAATACTATTGTGTCATGGTGATGGAGACTGGAGAAGCTTGTAGCTTTAAAAAATATAACAGACAATGAGTTGTCGTAATATGGCTTTTATTGTAGAAAGCCGTAACATCATGTTTAAAACACAGTAACATATATTTTTTAAACTATCTGGCTGAAAAACCTGCAACAGACAAAATACTAATATATACTAATACTTCACACTCAGGTGAGCTAAAAAAATTACTGCAAACCCTTGTACAATAAATTGACCAGAGTATAGTTCAATTTTTAGGTCAGCAATGTTATTGTATACATGGAAGATCCCATTTGTTACTATAGGTAAAACGGATACTATTTGTAATTTTGTATAGAGCAAACTTTGGATCATCGTAACACAGTCCTCTGTGGTCAAGTTGGTAAGGCTTCAGATTTGAGAATCATTAGGATTGTTTCTGATGGAGGACATCATTTTTTATTTATTTTTCAATTTTATTATTAAATTTAACTAATATATATATACGAAAATAATGCTTAAGAGTTATTTTATATCAAAATTGTCCCGTAAAAATAACATAAATGTAATTACCTCAATGAGTATTTAGCTTTTACTTGTACATATCATTTCAATAGCTTTGCTGTTAATTAGTTTCACTGATAATTAAAGCATTACATCCATAGTAATTAATTGCATATACACGTATATAATACAAACTAATATTAATGACATTATATTAAGTTAGTACAAATATTAAAACTGCAAAGATAATATAAAAAACATAATTATGTACAATGTACATACAGTATAACCTCTCCAGAGTGACCCTCTGTAGAGCAACAGCCTCTCTATTACAACACCTTCAAAATTTCCCTAAGATGATATTTACTATACACCTGGAAATAAGTTAAGCACACCCCGGAAATTTAAAATTGGTTGTGATTGAAAGCACTGTCATGAGATGACGACTTAATTGAGCTAAGAAATAGTAATTTGATAAGTAGCGATAGCAATTTAGTAATCATAAACCAGTAAATTTTAAGTTTAGTTTATTCTTATCCAAATTATTGAAGCATAAGCAAATGTGTTGTTTTTTACCAAAAATGTAGGTGTTTATAAGTATGGTGTTGGAGCGTTTACAAAACATTTACTGGTGGATATTTTTGGTAAATGTTGACGATTACTTAACCTTAAATGACATTATGTAGCCAAATTTTTAATAACGTGTGTAACCGCCACATGCCCGGATGACAGCCTCAACCCTTCTCCTCATACTACCAGTAAGGCGTCTAATGCGATTTTGAGATAAATTTTGCCATTCTTGGTGCAGAGCTTGTTCCAGTTGTTGCAGGTTGACTATAGGTGGGTCCAAATTCTGTATTTTCCGGCCCAGGATCTCCCACACATGTTCCAGTGGGTTTAAATCAGGACTCATGGCAGGCCAGGGAATGGTGGTGATGGCATTCCGTTGCAAAAACTGTGTTACAGCATGGGCTCGGTGCGGTCTGGCATTATCGTCCATGTAAACAGGTCGGGAAGCCAATGGATGATTATCAAAATGGTCCACGACGACTGGATGTAGGATGTCTCGTACATAAGTATCACCTGTCAGATTTCCTTGGACAGTTACAATGTCCAACTTACAGTCATGGGACAAGCAACCCCATATCATAACTGATCCACCACCAAAGGGAACCGTAGGAAGAATGTTTCTTGGTGTGTAGGCTGTATTTCGTTGCCTCCACACTCGAATGCGCCCGTCTATGACGTGCAGAAGGAACCTGCTTTCATCTGACCAATGGATCTTTCTCCATGATCTCAGGTTCCAACCACACCTTGCCAAGCACCATGTCAGACGGTTCCTGCGATGAACAGGTGTCAACAAGGGACGTTTTATTACCCTTCTCGACTTTAAACCTGCAGATTTGAGCCGATTGTGCAGAGTACGTGACGACAAATGCCTGTGCGGCAACCAGTTTCACTTTAGATAGGTGCTTGTTGCAAACGGAAAACGTCTAACGAGACTTAAAAGATTTCGGTCCTCGCGTGCCGTTGTTACATATGGCCGTCCAGATCTTGGACAGTCCCTTACGTCATGCGTCTGCCGATACTTCTGAGCTAGTCTGCTAATGACAGAGTGATTATAGCCAAGCTGATGACCAACAGCACTGTAGGAAATGCCAGCATTAATCATGCCTATTATCTGCCACCTATCGCCATCCGATAATCTTCTCCTAACCATTTTGTTGACAAGAGGTCAAAATAATGACAATATGTTAGAACAAAATCAAATTTTGTACATGTACTTTGTGTTAATTGAAAGTGTAGTTTAACAATTCACGAATATATTGTCGAAATGGCGAAGTACATAAGCTTTCCATGCGCGCAACTCTATCGGAGATACACATGATTAGTACGGAAGGTCGTTCTTACCATTGCTCAAATAAAATTTAAAATTTCAGTTGTGGTCATGTCAAATTCGAGGCAAAATGCCGGGTGTGCTTAACTTATTTCCAGGTGTATATTAATTTAACCTCTGTAGAGCAACAACCTCTTAACAACGGCCAATATTTGCAGCTCCCACAGGATGTTGCTATACAGAGGTTGTACTGTAAATGTATTACTTTAATTGTGGAGTATTATTATATGATTGATTAAAACCGGCTTTGGTGTTTAGTATATTGCATTTGTAATTTCACTTGTATTCACGAATTTTTCGTGCAATAAAATGTATAAAAGAAAGTTTGTCAGTATGTGGTTGTCAGACTATGGCAAGCAAACCACATAGACTGAGCTCTGATGCTCGAAAGATTATTAAACAAGTCTACACATACTGCAAATTGGAGAAAGAGAATGGACTACAGACTCCTCTTCACAAGGCCACAGAAAGAGCCGCAGCCATTGCTGGTGTTTGTAGCACGACAGTGTGGAGATGCTCGAAAAAAAACAGAACCAAGAAGTGCCGAAGTCAGAGAGACAAGGAAACTTTACCTCGATGATTTTGACCAAGGGGTATTGAAGAGAACTATAAATACAATGTACACTCATAAGAAAGTTCTACCAACGTTAAGTAACATACAAGGTAAGAAAAGCTATATTAAATATGGAAAATCAATCCTCTATGCTTTGTTTCATGCTTATTATCACACATATTATGTAAGTTAAAATTAACATTATTTCACTTTACATTTTCATTTACTTAAGTTGATTTATTCATGCTACTATTCTATTTGCTTAATACAGTCTTACATTATGATGTTGTCCTACTTTTATCTATTAAAAGCTGTGTTGAGAACTACTATTGGATACTGTGGTAGTAGGAGCCATTTGAGACAGATAATGTTGAAGCTCGGGTTCAAATACAAGAGATGTCGGACCAATCGAAACCTACTGATGGAAAGGCAACATGTAGTTATTGCTAGAATAAGCTACATCCGGAAAATGAGAAAATTGAGACTAGAAGGTTGGAACATTATCTACGCTGACGAGACATAAAAATTATGCTCACTTCAACCATTCGGTCACGAAATGCTGGCAGAGAGATAACATAGGGATAAACGTGCCATTTTCAAAAGGTATCTTTAAAACTATAATAAACAATAAGTATAAGCAAAATGATGTCTAATAACTTAACTATTTTATTGATATTAATTGATCTGATAGAAATGTAATCAATATGCGTTTGTATATGTTAGAGCTTCATTCTGTAACCATTATCACATTTCAGGTGACAGACTGATAGTACTACATGCTGGAAGTAAGGATGGGTTCATTCCTGGAGCGGAATTGGTTTTTAAAGCTCTCTCGGCCACAGGAGACTATCATGATGAAATGAACAGTAATAACTTTATGAAATGGCTCCAAGAGAAACTAATACCAAATCTACCCGCACGGTCAGTATTGGTACTTGATAATGCAGCCTATCATAATATACAGATAGATCGCTGTCCAACTTCCTCAACAAGGAAAGCTGACATGCAGGCGTGGCTAACAAAGCATGGCGTTACATTTAGTCATGATATGCTTAAACTTGAGCTTTTACAGTTGTTCCGTCGACATTGTCCTGAACCAGTCTACGTCGTTGATCGAATATTAGAACAACATGGACATAAAGCAGTATGCTTACCACCATACCATGCAGAACTGAATGCGATAGAGATGATCTGGTCACAATTTAAAGGTACACATTTCTTAATAACCATCTAATTTTAACATGGAGCAGACTGAATATTATTTTGTTTTCACACAATAAGTTTATATATCGTTTTATAGGCTGTTGCAGGTGAACTACCTTTGTATGACCAACCATAGCTTATATGTACATGTATTTGTTTAAACATTGTTTAAACTATAATCATTTTTATATCTATTATAGGTTATGTTGGTCGTAATAACTTCGATTTCAAACTTGATAACACGAAAAAATTGGTGTCAGAAGGCTTACTGTCCATTACCAGTGACTGTTGGGCATCATGTTGCAGACATGTGGAAGATGAAGAATCAAAGTACTGGGACTCTGAAGTAGTAGTGGACAATGTATGCGATACTGTCGTTATACGTTTAGGAAACGATTCGTCAACTGACGATTCAGCTACCGACCTGCATCGGAGGCAAATTCAGAAACTGACACGGCTAATAGTAGTACAGATACAGCTTCCAAGATGGAATAAATTCTCTTTGTACATATATATATGTAATATTATATGTGATATCATTGTATTTAAAATAATGCATACTATATGTAACTGGAATGGAAATATATTATTTGAGAAACACAACAGAAATCAAATGCATTTCTTTTTTTCCCTTTTGAACTATAAAAAGATACTACATTGTACATGTATTCAGAAATATAGGCATACGTGTAACAAGAACAAACATTTTTCAACAAATTAATAATTAAAAATAAATTTATATAATATGTAAGTCCTTGATAATAATATTAAAAAGTGCTATTGACTGAGCTCGAACCACTCACAACTGCTACGAGATGTAAAATATCATGTAAGTACATGCCGCCTTATCCAATACACCACGACTCTGAATCACGTGAATGCTACTTAACTATGGATTTAAAATCACTTTTATCAATAATTTACAGTGTTTACCTTTACAATGGAATCGTCCAATTTTCAACTTGACTATATGAAAATTGAACTATAGAATATGTTGTGTATTTTACAAAGGATGATAAGGCCAAACCAGTTCAATTATTTGTTCATCGATTTGCCATTTGCTTTTTAATAACAAGTGGGCCATGATGGCGCTGTAAATGCTCACCAGGAAAAAGTCATTTGGAGACATTTTTTGGGCGGTATGACTAAACAGCGGACATCTGGATGTCCGTGGACATCCAACGGACATCCATTTTTGTTTGTTTATTTATGGAGTATAGGTCAATTATGTTCATTATTATTGTTTTTAACATGTTTATTATTTTAATTATGAACATTACGCTTACTTTCAAGTAATTTTAAACAGATATGTAGCATATTTACCCCCAAAATGCCGTATTAGAGTATAGTAATCCCCCGAGTTACCCGGTTACCATTTCGGTAGTTACCGGAATGGACTTCAATTTCCTCATATAAACGTACATATGTATTTTTATTTACAAATTGTGCATTTGAAGAATGAATTTGAATTATTTGAAACAATTTACATAAAAAGGTGTAGTAACTTAAGAGTTAAATAAGGAAAAAGAAGAAAAGCGACCATGCCCTTTTATGATCTGTACGATATCCGCGGATATGATCGATACTTGACTTACCACATAAAATATTATTTTTGATTACTTTAGTCATTTAATACATTTAAATTTTGAATTATGTATTGTATTTGAGTAAAATACATATCGCATAAAAAGAAACATTTAAAAATTTAATTACGGTCAAATTACCGTATGTATATACTTGAATGTGTTCAATAGAAATTGGATATTTGTGGACAGTTGATGTTCGCTAATTTGACTAAACAGCGGACATCCACGAAGATTAACCAAATCAGCGAATATCAACGAAGTTTTTATACAGTTTTTCTGCCAGGAACTACTTAGAATTTAAATGATATGATTGCGGAAAATATACATCATATAGAAATAAAACTTGAAATATTTTAAATACGGTCATAGTAAATCGACTTTAGCGTAGAGTTATGCGTATATACACACAATCTAAATTGGATGTCCGTGGATACTAATCAGTGGATGTACGCTAAGTTGACTTATCAGCGGACATCCACGACGATTTGACTAAATAGCGAACATCCACGTAATTTTTTCTGTCTGTTAAACATTTTTTAAACAATTTTAAACGATGCAGGGTATTTGAGTAAAATTATATACATGTATATCAAACTGAACTATCTTAAATACAGTGATAGTGAATATAATTTATCGCTATTTACTCTTTTATACACAATAGAAAATGGATGTCCGTGGAAGTCAGTATATATAAACCTTTTTTAACGCATAATTGACCGTAACAGCGGACCTCCATGACGAAAATATATATCATTTAAAAGAAACATTTAGAAATTGAAATATGTTAAATGCGGTCATACTGAATAAATTTACTGTAAACTTCTGCTTATTTACACAATGCATGTTAGTGGATGTACGCTAATTTGACTAAACAGCGGACATCCACGAAGAGTACAGAAAATTGGACTAAATACCGATCATCCACGATTTTTTTGCGGTTTTCAGTCTGTTAAACATTTGAACCTTAAATGATGCATAGTATTTGTGTAAAATAAATATCATATAAATATAAACTAAATATGAAATTGATACATGTTAAACGGTACCCCATGTTAAACCGGTCAAAGTGAATAGAACATAGCGTAACTCATAGATGCGTATATACACAATAGAAACTGGATGTCCGTGGATGTCAGTAGATAAAGGGTCGGTAGATAAACGCTAATTTGACTAAACAGCGGACATCCACGACGAAGATACATATTATATAAAATAAACATTTAGAAAATGAAGTGTATAAATACGGTTATAGTGAATAGAATTTACTGTAAAGTTATGATTATATATACAATATAAAAATTGGATGTCCATGGATGTAAGTAGATAAACGCTAATTTGACTAAACAGCGGACATCCACGACGATTGGACTAAACAGCGAACATCCACGATTTTTGTACTGTTTTCTGTCCGTTGAACATTTAAACTGTAAAAGATGCATGGTACTTGTATTAAATATGTATCATATAGAAATATATAAGTATTTAAATATTGATATGTGTTAAACGCAGACTAAGTGGGTATAATTTAGTGTAAAGCTATGCATAATGTACATTATAGAAATTGGATGTCCGTGGATATCAGTATATACACGCTAATTTGACTAAACAGCGGACATCCACGACGATTGGACTAAACAGCGAACATCCACGATTTTTGTACTGTTTTCTGTCCCTTGAACATTTTAACTTAAAAAAGATGCATGGTACTTGAATTAAATATGTATCATATAGAAATAAGAATTTAAATATTGATATGTGTTAAACACAGTCTTAGTGGGTATAATTTAGTGTAACGCTATGCATACTGTACACTATAGAAATTGGATGTCCGTGGATGTCGGTATATACACGCTAATTTGACTAAACAGCGGACATCCACGACGAGTGAACTAAACAGCGAACACCCCCGATTTTTGTACTGTTTTCTGTCCGTTGAACATTTAAACTGTAAAAGATGCATGGGACTTGTATTAAATATGTATCATATAGAAATATATAAGTATTTAAATATTGATATGTGTTAAACACAGTCTTAGTGGGTATAACTTAGTGTAACGCTATGCATACTGTACACTAGAAATTGGATGTTCGTGGATATCAGTATATACACGCTAATTTGACTAAACAGCGGACATCCACGACGAGTGAACTAAACAGCGAACACCCACGATTTTTGTACTGTTTTCTGTCCGTTGAACATTTAAACTGTAAAAGATGCATGGGACTTGTATTAAATATGTATCATATAGAAATATATAAGTATTTAAATATTGATATGTGTTAAACACAGTCTTAGTGGGTATAACTTAGTGTAACGCTATGCATACTGTACACTAGAAATTGGATGTTCGTGGATATCAGTATATACACGCTAATTTGACTAAACAGCGGACATCCACGACGATTGGACTAAACAGCGAACATCCACGATTTTTGTACTGTTTTCTGTCTGTTAAACATTTAAACCTTAAATGATGCATATAGTATTTGAGTAAAATGAATATCATATAGAAATAAATATTTCAATATTGATATATATGTTAAACACAGTCTTAGTGGGTATAACTTAGTGTAACGCTATGCATACTGTACACTAGAAATTGGATGTTCGTGGATATCAGTATATACACGCTAATTTGACTAAACAGCGGACATCCACGACGAGTGAACTAAACAGCGAACATCCACGATTTTTGTACTGTTTTCTGTCTGTTAAACATTTAAACCTTAAATGATGCATATAGTATTTGAGTAAAATAAATATCATATAGAAATAAATATTTCAATATTGATATATATGTTAAACACAGTCTTAGTGGGTATAATTTAGTGTAACGCTATGCTTAATGTACACTATAGGAATTGGATGTCTAATTTGACTAAACAGCGGACATCCACGACGATTGGACTAAACACCGAACATCCACGATTTTTGTACAGTTTTTCTGTCTGTTAAACATTTAAACTTCAAATGATGCATGTTACTTGAGAAAAATATATACAAATGTACATGTATATCAAACTGAACTATCTTAAATACGGTCATAATTTAGCGTTAATTTACTCTTATATACACAATAGAAAATGGACGTCCGTGGATGTCAGTATATAAGAGTTTTTTTAACGCTAAATTGACTAAAACAGCAGACATCCACGACGAAAATATATATCATATAAAATAAACATTAAGAAAATTAATTATATTAAATACGGTCATAGTGAATAAAATTTACTGTAAAGTTATACTTATATATACAATTAATATATATTGGATGTCCATGTATGGCAATAGATAAATAAACAGCGGACATCCACGAAGATTAGACTAAATAGCGAACATCCACGAATTTTGTACAGTTTTTCTGTCTGTTCATTTGTTAAACACTTAAATTTTAAATGATGCACGGTATTTCAGTAAAATATATATCTCTCAAATTAAAATATCTTAAATACGGTCATAGTGAACAATATTTAGCGTAAACTTATGCTTAGATACGCAGTAGGAATTGGATGTCAGTAAATACAACCTACATTTGAATAAACAGCGGACATCCACGACGAAAATATATATCATATAGAATAAACATTTTAGAAATTGAAATACTGTCATAGTGAATAAAATTTACCGTAAAGTTATGTTACACGCACTATAGAAATTGGATGTCACCCGTCTGTGTAAATCAGTGGATGTACGCTGATTAGACTAAACAGCGGACATCCACAAAGATTGGACTAAACAGCGAATATACACGCGGTTAATTTTTGTACAGGTTTTCTTCCAGGACACCAAATAAACTTTAAATGATGCATGGCATTTGAGTAAGACATATTATATATAATATAAAAATAAACATTTAATAATTGATATGTGTTCCATACGGTCTTAGTGCTTAGAAGTTATACTTATATACAACAGAAATTTGTTGTTCATGCATGTTAGTGGATATACGCTAATTTGACTAAACAGCGGACATCCACGAAAATTGGACTGAACAGCGTATATCCACTAATAGTAGTACAGTTTTTCTGTGAACGAACCATTTAAACGTGTATTTGAGGAACTTATACATCACATAGAAATAAACATTAAAAACTTGAAATATGTTATATACGGTATTAGTGAATTGAATTTAGCGTAAATTTTAGTCTGGAGTTTAATTATCTGCCCCTAAATCTACGTTATCGTAGTTATATAAGGCAGGGAACCAGACCACGTAAAGTTATGCTTATTATACACAATAGAAATTGGGCCATGGTTATTCGTGAATGTCAGTGGATGTACGCTAATTTGACTAAACAGCGGACATCCATCAAGTTGTTTTTGTGCAGTTTTTTTTCTGCCAGGACAAATGATGCACGATATTTAAGTAAAATTGCTCTATCTTAAAAAGGGTCACAGTGAATATAATTAAGTGTTAAGTTACGCTTATATACACAATAGAGAATGGATGTCACGCTTCCATGCATGATGGTGGATGTATGCTGATTTAACTAAACATATGACATCCATGACGATATGACTAAATAGCGAATATCCACGATTTGTTTGCAGTTTTCTGTCTATCAACCATTTAAATTTTAAATGATGCACGGTATTTGAGTAATTTATACTAACTAGTATATATCTAATTGAACTGTTTTAAATACAGTCATAGTGAATAGAAATAGAATATCCGTGGATTTCAGTAGATAAACGCTAATTTGATTAAACAGCGGACATAACCGAATATTTTTTTGCAGTTTTCTGTGTGTTAACCATACGGTCATAGTGAATATAATTTAGCGTTAAGTTATGCTTATAATCATATACGTATTCGGCCCAAACCAAACAAGTTAAATGATTTGGTATTAATTTGTTCAACTTTACTTTATTAAACCAGAACCATTTGAGTATGTTACGATGGTATACAATAAATAGTATAGAATTAATATACATGGTGTGAAAAGTGAGAAAAATGTGATCAATAGGTTTTATCGGTACAATTTGGGAAGTATATCAGACGTTAGAAATAAGTTTGACGCAAGCAAAAAGAGAAACTTTTTTTATCCTGAAATATCTTCGGAAAAAAATCAGTATAAAATCTTAATGAGAGATTTGGAATTATAGCTAGTTCTTTAATAGACAGAATATGGATAAACGTGAAGTTCTATTAAAATTCAGATTTTAACTGAATACTGTTATAATAACATACAAACATATTTAATTATTCCTATGAGTGTACAAGACTGGGAATCGATGCTTCGTCGTAAAACTAGCAATGTATGTATGGTCTATGTCCAATACAACACTTGTCTTCTTAGTGTAATTAACGCCACACACCACAGCGGTCGTACGTAACCCCCTGTTGTTCCGACCGCACAGTCTCCTGATTATCTCTGTATCGATCATCTAATTGCGTACGTCGCACAAGATTACATCGTATGTAAGGTTATGGCACAACTGTTTAAATCTTCTATAGAATAACTGTATAAAATAATGTTGTGTGCTATGTTTCACCTCATATAAAGATAAGATGTAATTTGTATGTGACAAAATCTTTAATAATTCTGTATTTTGCTATAAACTGCTTATTAATGCTTTATAATATTGGGTAAAATACACATAAATATATAGTAATCGATACACTATTTCGTAGTAAGTTTTGGTGCACATTAATTTCAAGATTGTTTGATTATACATATTGTATATGGATAAAAGGATGTGTAATTATGTGACATGATCGTCAGTTTGGGTCTATGGTACATTTTGTACATTCATACTTATGTCTCATTCATGAACATACAATGCTAACAAGACTAACATTATTATCTTAATTTATTTACAAAAGTGCATTACTAATCAAATATTTAATTATAAAAGACCATCTAATAATACGTGGCATTATTTGAGAAAGTACATTTGTATGAATGTCTAAACATTGACTGAAAAACTGACAGTTCTCTTCATTCAAAATGATGTGATACGCCAAAAATCTGTTTTAATATTTTGCAATGTCATGTTTTATTCATTTGTAAATTATCCCATTCAATTTTATACGTAGGGTGTAAGTTTATGTTAGTGTAGGTAATAAATTAATAATTGCTAATCTATTCACCCTACATCTGTTCTAGGACGATATTTTATCTTTAAACATGTTTTGTGCTTATTAGTACCCTGATTATCCATATCTTATTTTTTAAAGCAGTAATTATAGTAATTTCCCTTAGAATCTTATTTTACTTTATCCTGCGAAAATTTCTCTCAAAATACTCATATACTGAACAACTCCTCCGTAAATGCCACCACCCCCCCTTCTTTTATGGTCCCTTGTCACATGTATTAGTCGAATCCGGTCAGCTTTAGTGTCTGCAGACATGACCCTAGCAAAAAGTATGGTAATGCAATTTTATTGATTCATAGTCAATGCATTATCTAGACAGCTACATCATTTCACCCTATTTACTATGTATTTATATTACTTAAACAATGTATACATGTATAATAATGATTAGGACATGCATGTATTTAGGTCGTCTGATCTTTATCAAATCACATCATACGTATTGATCATGGTCAGAGAGGTGTTAGGCAGATAAGATAGCGACCACTCCTTTGCCACACCAGTCCTGTAATGTGATTGGTTGGTTTAACCTGACAATAAAAGACAGACTAGTGTGGCCACACCCACTTGTGTACAGTAACTAATGTTTTAATCTGTCATTTGAAACTAAGATACTTAAATCTTAGATATATATGCATATGCGACATTATTACAAGAAAAAAGGAATGATTCTCTAAAATAAATGCTAATTGTCGGCCGTAAAATACATAAAAAAATTAAATCATTAAGGAAAACATCTTTAATCTCCATAAATTTACCATACACATTATTTTGTTAACTTACGTCTATTGTATATTTTATATCGGTTCTACTGATGTCAATTCGAAATGATATTACGGGTCAAATAAATTGGTATCATAAATACATCATTAATACTAGTGTCACAATTATGAACTTGAATATACTTTCTTATTTCAATGCATCAAGCGACGGGTGTAAAAGTGTAACATAGTGGCCTCATACATGTTTGTTTTTATATGTAAATATAATTGATGAATTGATTGATAATTAAATGACTATAAGTGCATACTTGATAGAGAAGCATACCAAGTAGTTTATGCACGTGATGTGCACGTGTATTTGTATGTATGTTCAGATGGATAGTTTGCACTTGATAGTATTTGATTGTTGTGGTGAACTGATCATATAGAGACAGTTGTCTAATAATTAATAAGTAATTTTAGAATATATTTATCAACATAACCGTTCACTTTTGGCAAGACGAAAGCAATATGGCATTAAAGAAAGATCAATTGCACAATGTTGCGTAAGCCATTAGTGATTGGTTAATTAAAACTCTAACTTAGTTCCCATTGGTCAGAAAACAAGGACCACCCAACTGTCAAAACACTTTTGGACATCCTATGTGAAAGTTCAACCACACTTTGAGAGAGTACGAACGGGAGTACGAACGGAAGTAAGATCAGTATGAAATTGAAAACGGTACTCATTGAATTTAATTAATATTTTAATTTGGTCGCGGAGAATAAAGAACATTGAAAGCGAAGTACTGCATTATTTTATTTTAATCCAACAACAAGGGTTACGTTACAAAAGTATCCAACCAGAATGTTTAAACCTTGTTTGTTATAAGAAAAGTGTAATAATAAATTTTGAATTCTGACGATTGATTTACATAAAAGGAAGTCTTAACTATAATTGCCAACCTTCCGACGCATTTTGATTGTGTAATTTTATTCACATAACAACTGACCATAAATACCTAACATAAAAATACAGGCAGAACTGCTTTTATCTGTGTAAATTTAAGCGACTCAAAATGTATTAATTAACATCTTTTAAAAATTGGTAAATTAAATGCGGCGTCATAATATATAAACATAATGTAAATTCTTTTAAGGCTGTGGAATTATCTTTATGAGCCTATATGACTACATACAGGTACGCTGGTTCAAAGTACTCATAAAAACATTTCCTAACACCATTTTGCAAAATGATGATACATGCTGTAACTTTATTAAGATAATTTTAAGAATTTTATTAACAATACGGGGAAAATACACAGGACATTAACCGTAAAAACATTTTGAAAGGCATCGCAAATGTGTTGCATGTACTATTAATGAAATACTGTGCAACCTCTCCAAAGCAACACCCTTTGCGAGTAGCAAAATTATACTTTTAATTTTGTTGAGAGGTTGTTGTTCCGGAGTCTGGAGAGGTTGAAACAATAGTTAAATTGCGTAGTTGGATATCAAGCTGCCGTTGTAGGGAGATTGATGTTCAAGAGAGGGCCGATCTGGAGAGGTTGTACTGTATGTCCATAGTATCGACGTTTCAACTGAAACGGTTGGAAACAAGTAAGTACAATAATTGGTCGGAATAACTGTCATTTTGCTCTTAATTTTTTTTCACAAAAATATTGCTGTTTACCTGAACCATCAAATTATTTTGCCCAAACACTAAACAATTGTTAGCTGTTTTTGTTATAAAAAGGATAGCATATTTCCCCCCTTTAACTTGTTTGTACTTACATAACGCATCACTAATTCTCTTCTACGACATTTTGACATCAATTCTACTGACATGAGGATTCTCCGACTTCAATACACTATATACTAATATATTACATATATTTTTGTTGGGTATTTACTGCCCGTATGCCTTTTTCCCGATGGAACAGTGGTTTACACTTATGATCGGGTTCAAATACCGCGGTCCAATGTAGCACTTTAGACGTAATCATGATAATGTACTGCATAATGTCACTGATACATGTATAACACAATTGACACCGTGTCCAGGATCTTTTAACTGAACGTAATGAACAAACAAGTATAACAGAATTTTGTAATGTTCTAGATGTACGATGCTTTACAATTCAATATGTACAAAAATAGCTTTTAAAAAAGCTGTACACAGTTCTACGATATATCTGGTAATAAGATGAAACAAATTTGTCTATCTGTAGCTCCAAGGTCGAGTTCACACCTAGTTAAAAAATCATAATGTTGGCCTTTTCAGCGTGTCCGCACTGTAACTGTTTCATTTATTTTAGTATTTTGAAATACTGAACTCTCATTTTCCGATGTTTCGGCTCAACTCCCATGATTGTAGCTTCAAGGTCTAAGCAGCATGTGGAGGTATTTGTCACTAATTATCTTAGTTTTCGTAAGACAACTTTGATGAACCACATTCTTATAGTGTATCATATAAAACAATATCTACATATTTTATAAAAGAATAAAGCATCTTCACTAAATTCAAATTTAGCCTTCGATGCTTATAAAATAATTGTACAATACTGAGTACTTTACCACGTTATAATCACATAGAATGGCCTGGAACAAAGAATATACATTACATCAAAGACGGAAGCGTCAGCTAAATAAAAAAAAGCTTTCTGAAACGCCTTTTTAATTCTTACCAATGTTTTCAAGACTGCAATTATATAACTGAAACCTTAATAACGTTACAAATGTACATAAATTGCTTCTTAACTTATTTGAGTCCTTATATGAACATGAATTGCTTTATTTGTTTTGGAAAGTGAAACGTCAAGCCGCTAACATAGCATTTATATAGCGAATATAAGTGTGTGGTAACGCACTGAGCTGCCAACCCAGAGGTCCCCGGTTCGATTTCCGGCCTAGGCGATTTCTGAAATTCTATTAATGGTATGTCCTGCTATATCTGTGGACTGTATAAGTACTGGTAAAGGTCCCCAGGAGCTATGTATCTGCGCTATACATCAGGTACATTAAAGAATCAGGCCGTCTATTCGGAATAAGAGCTATGCGCATCCCGAGCCGGACATGTCTGTATCATATATATCTACCTCTCTCTTCTGGGGCTTCTCTCAGCCTGTCCCTCTAGTCTGATCATGCTTTATCAGCACTGGTAGAGAATGCACCTGCGCCCTCGTGGCTGCGATATATGTAAAGCGCTTTACATGACGTACTGGTATGAAAAGGGTGCTATCTATCTATAACCAGCATTTTATGTGCACTCCTTATGAATTTGTATTATAGACTGAATTCACGGAAATAATCTTTATGAAACAATATTCACGGTTCAAATAATCTGTTCAGATCCTATTCTTCCTTGAATTTCGTTTCGTCAGGGCAGCCTAGAACTGCACACGTTATAAATATTCAGACGTACTTGTTCCGTTGTTAAAACGTGTGACAACAAGGTACTAACTGAACGGGTTGGCTAAATTGATAATTCTCATTTATGTGCAAAGTGGATAATTAACTTTTACCCCGGCCTTGTCTGTAAATGTGTATGTTTATAATTGCAAAATAGTAATGATTAACATAATAACTTTCAGTATATAACTATGATCTGAAATCATTTATGAACACTCAATACCTTTGACAATGAAAACTTTCAACTAAAACATATAAAATGCGGAAAATAACGGTCCATGTTGACAGAACAACCTCGTGGCGTGGTGCTGGATGTTATCTTAGTTGATATTGCAGAATTAAGCAGATCTTTGCATGACTGGAATTATATGCTATCCTACGTCATTATATAGAGGTTAATTAACATTTTCATTATTTGAAAGAAATACAGGTATTCATTTGAATTCTAAATGGATATATAACTGGGGAAAGACGTACAAATGTGCGGTCTTAGCCATCAAAGCCTTGTCCGTGGCTCCATAACTCTCATGGCTCCCGTTCCTACTCTCACTTTATTATAATGAGGTCGGAAACAAACAAATTTTGCATAAAATATTTCTTATTTCGCTTTTGCTGAAGAGGTCAGTATTATAAGTATGCATGCTAGATTGATGAAAGTTGGTATATGAATATCAGAATATATACATAAATTGATGACAACATTGGGATGGTGTACATGTATGTTAATACCTAAGCATGAATATCCATTGATTGTACAGTTCCTAATTTAGGATTTCTCCTAACAGTCATTGCTGTGATGCGAGCAACACCAGTGACTTGTCTCATATGGAAAAATCAAGTTCCGATAGTACTTTGCATATTCGAATTCATAGTTGCGGATATTAGCTAATGTTGGCGGACATCCATTCTTTGTTTAATCAGAGACATAGATATGTTATGGATCTACGACTCCGGTTTAATTAAATAATATACAAGATGTTACGATCAATTCGATACTGTACCGGTACATCACATACATTGTTGTAAAACAAAATACCATGTACAATTTAAAGTTCACGGACTTCATTGTCTAATAAATATGTAAGCAGTTTAGTTCTATTCTATTCTCTACAACTAAGTTTAAAATGTTCTTATTAAATAAAAAATGTTTTACCCGTGTGCATGAAATTTTAAATGAATATAACTGATAGAAAGAAGTACAAGATATTCGCTTTTAGTCACGTAGAATTAAAGACTTTTGATGATGATTTAGACTTAGATAAAACATCTATTATTAATAATTCAGCCAGTGTACTAAGTCTTCAAGCTATCACTAGTGATTTAAAACCACGTGTTCAAGGAAATGAAAGTGCAATTAATGATTTACATGCTGTTATTAATAATGTTCAAAAATGGACAGATAAGCCTGTAGAAATTCCAACTGACATAGTAGATCGGACAAAGAAAAATACAATCAAGATATATGACATTATAGCCTCTGTGAATAAACTTACAACTTCTTTAGAAATTGTAGACTCTGTGCACCACATACCTCACAGTCCTTCGACTCCAATGGACATAGACGGTGACCATAATGACGTTGTTCAAAATACCAAAGACATTGCATTACTTAAAGAGTTTCAAACAAGTATGGAAAGTTGGGGACATGGGGATAATTTAAATACATTGTTAAGTATGTATCAAACTTTGGAACACAGATTGGACAGTTTAGAAGCTTCTGGTAAAAGTACTGGTCTCATGACTACTTATACTACTGGTATATTACCTCATCAATTTTAATTCACAGGTTTGAACAATTTACTGGTTTGTTTGGAGAAGACAAAAAGAAGTCAACACCCACAGAAATCCTGCACTCTACGTTCAGTGAATCTGACACATATTCTATTGTCATTACTAATGCAGAGAAAGTTATAAATACTAGAACATTTCAGAACCGTATTTATGATTTCAAACCAGATGGTACTATTAAGAGATCTTACAAATCTCAACAACCTTGTGGGGTGTATGCTACTCAAGCTAATTATGTAGGGGGAAAGGGAATAGCATGTCATCCTACGTTATCATACTCAACACCTAATGACGTTTATAAGAATTTAGATATTAGTGAAAAGGCTCCTTGTAATGCCATTAAGACGTTCTTGAATGAACACCCGTCTGCAATCTTCTGGCATAATGGGACTACTGATGATGCTTGTAAAGTCAATGGCTTCCATATGCATGCTATAGTGTCCACTCCTAATGAGTTATGGCATAATTCAGCTTGGAGAACTTGTAGAACCCGTTTAATTAGTGGTGGGGTTACAGTTAAGACAATGAAGGTCAAAAATCTTCCAGCTATTTTGAACCACTTACAATCCAAGCCCCGGGTCTTGATGGGATGTAATAACGCTTTACTCTGTTCAAAGCTGATCAAATTTAAGGATCTTGATTCCAAGTTGATACCAGACATGTCCAGTCAATTTACTGTTGATGAAGCTGTCTATGAAAGTGGATGTGATGAAACAGGGCAAGCAAATTTCATGGCGGACCTAACAGGCTGGAAAGACACATCCGCAGTAAGTGCTAACACATCTAATAGTCCTGGCCAAACTGAATTGACTATCTCAGATTTCATATTAAATATGGCTAAATCAGACAACCCAGATCCTACTATTTGTAACACTAGTAATCCTCAGAAGTCTTTTACTGATATAGTTGGTGACAAAGACCCATCTTCAAACAAACTGCCCCCCACCCAAACAGTTAAGAAAATGTCTGTACTTAGAGGTTTAATTGACAAATATGCCAAGCAAAACCAACAAGAGTTGTTAAGGGCAATCATAATTGGGAAAGATACTGATGACTTATCAAACTTTAGGACTCTTAGGACAGCTCCTAATTTTGCAATAATATGGAATCAAGTCATTGCTGAACTTGCAGCTGAGAAAATGGAGAAGGGTTCCACTTATTTAGATTCATTCCTATCAGACACCCCCTTAGACCATTCTGCAATGTCTGTACCTGAAACAGCGCGGCTTTATTTAGAATGGTGTAAGCATCAATCCATTAATCCTGGTGGAATGTTGAGGGAGTTATATACTGTACTTTCTTGTGGTCTTCCCAAAATTAATACATTTACATTAATAGGTCAAAGCAATGCCGGGAAGTCTTATTGGATGAACAGCCTTGCTGTGCTCAAGGATTTAGTTGGGGAAACTATTAGTAGTGCAGACTTTATGTGGCAGGAATGCCACAATAAAGAATTGATCTATATCCCAGAATGCACTTTAAGTAAGCCAGACCAAATGGAGATTTTTAAAAAGGTTACCGAGGGGATGCCATGTTCCATCAATATAAAGAACAAATCTGCCCAAGTCCTTGAACGTACCCCTGTTATCCTTACATCAAACACAATACCATGGGAGATGTTTCAAAATGAGAAAGAGGCTATAATGAACAGGATGTTTTTCCATACCGTAGTAGAGGCACCCATGTTAAAAGACCGTAGTCCCCCGGATTCCAGGTTTTTTGTTGAATGTTTCCAGTTTATACAAAAGTATATTGGTTTTGACAATTCATGGCCTTACGCTATTGATTCAGATGAAGCCCAGTTATTGGATGATTCCCTTGAGATTGTTGTAAACAATATTGCTGATAGTCCCACACCCATGTACTATTCCGCTCTATTAGAGTTTGAAGATTCCCCTTCCCTACGTTCAGAAATATTACTTGATTGGAATGCTAGCATGCCATCTTCAATTCCAGCCAAACTAAAAAATGACTATGATAACGTAGATGGTGACATATTACCCATTGTCAAAAAACTTATTTGGCGTCTCTGTTGTATTCCTGATGCAACACCAGATTTAAAATTTAAGTTGGATGCCAAAAACAAATTATTTGTACCGGAAAAGGCACACTTACCGGAAGCTGTTTATAGTAAGGTATATATGGATATGATTGCATTACTTGGCAGAATAGATAGTTGGCCAGATTTGTTAGTTGAAGGAATGGACTTGATTTCTAAAACCAAACAAATTTTAAAGTCAATTGTAATAAAAATCAAGAAGGGGGCAGCTAGACTTATGGATCAGTTCCAATCTACTTCCGGCGGAAGTTCAGATATTGTAAAGAAACGGGAAGCTATGGTACAATTAAAACGTAAACTTCATAAGGGTATACTAGAGTATGGGCTACCTGTACCCTAGGTCCCCCCCTAGCGGGATTTTATGACACATATATCATTGTAAAGCTTAATATATCCCCCATCGAATGTCACTTGTTGGACGAAATATAGGTGCTGATTAAGCCTACAGTATGCGATTGATTATCTCCCCCTGATTTCGAAATTTCATTTTTTTTAAATTTTTGTATACAAGAGATTATTGAGTCCAAAATTATCAAGTTCTCAACCCACATTGCTTAAGATTATTACATTTTATATTAATATACATATTTGAAAAGGAAAAGATAACTCTGAACTAAAAATAACAAGAATTATGTCCCTTTTAACTGTAAAAAAGAGTAAAAAAACTATTTTTTCAGTTATTCATGTATATAGGGCAACAATTTGCAGAAAGCATTGGATATAATTATTTAGATAATATATGAAACAAATGGGCCGAGATTGCCCTAGATCGCTTACCTGAGAACAAAGACAATTTAATTAATGACCAGGTAATATAGTTTTCATCTCATATAAGGGCCCATAACTGCATGTACCAATTCAATTTCGCCCATAATCAATCTCATCAAAGACCTTTATTAGGATTGGTGAAGACACCGGACATTCATCGACTCTAAAAGCTCACCTGATCAATCAGGTGAGCTAACAAAAAAACAATTTCTTAACACTTTTATTATTTTTGGTTACTTTGAAATACATGTTATATGTAATGCATCCATCAACTATTTCAAATTACTGCACATAATTATGCTTTGTTATTTGTCGGTTGATTCTAGGCTACAATTCGTTCAAACATATTTATTCCTGTCTATGATACATTGTACATATAGGTAATTGTACACAAATTTACATCAATTTTGGAAAGGATTGCAATGGAAGACAGAACTGCTAATTAAATTCTTCTCCTTTGATAGACTTCCAGTTAAATTTCAAGAACTATTCAACAATTTAACATGTATAATATTCTACAATGCATATATACTTCCCCATTTAGAGTATTGCTGCTCTGTGTGGGGAAACTGCAATAGTAATCAGAGTGAGATTCTGACCAAATTCCAAAAGAGGGCAGCTAGAATCATACTTGATAAAGACTTTGATACTCCCTCTGAGGAACTTTTCTCTACATTAAACTGGATGAGCTTTCCAGAAAGAGTTAAATATAAAAAATCAATCATGATGTATAAGTCTATTAATGATAAGTGCCCAAAATACTTAAAAAATTCATAAAAAATCATACACGCAATACTCGTTATCTAAGATCATCTGAAAATAACCAAACTCTTTATGTTCCTAAACCAAGAATTGAATTTACAAGAAAATCCTTCAGATACTCAGGGCCAAAAATATGGAATTCATTACCCATAGAGGTACAGAATGCACAAAATCTGAACACATTTAAACAAAAATATACTGGATGGTGGAAATCATTTCATTAATACAAAATGTGTATATTGTTTCTTGTTTTCTTCATACTCAAATGCTTATATTGTTTTTTTGTTTTTTATTTTCTTTGTTTGTTGTTTTTCATGTAATGTATGTATATATTATGTAAACATTGTTGATCAAGAGGCTCACAGGGAAGATTGGGCATTGCCTAACTGTGTTGCCTCTATAAATAAAGTCTTTATTATTATTATTATTATTATAAAATTGATTAAAGATTAAATCACACAGAGATAGGGATATGGGTCTTGTGATCAAACAGTAAAAATAAATTAGAAAACAAAAAGAAAAAACTTAGACAGTAACACAATGGGAAAATAATATTACTGTACAAATCAAGAGAGAGAAAGGGTATGTGTAGAAATGAAGAAGGAGTCTTCTCAAGCATTATAATGCATGGTACTTTTCATGTGAATCTATTGCTGTCACGCATACAGACTTGAACCTGATTAAAGATTAGTGTATTTTTTTGATCGGGTTGTATAGGCTACGATTGAAAGAATACTACCTTGATTTCTTACCGTAAATAGATTTTGTCGTTTGCAAAATATTAACAAAAGTAGGGTCAACAACGGACCACCATACCTCACATTTGAAGTGATTTTCATTGAAATAATCAGTAGTTCAGGAAGTTAGAAAATTTCGAAATATCATGACAATATTCACTGTAATAGTTGATGCAGGATAATAAATGACCATCATGACAATATTCATAATAAATCTACTAAGGCAATATTCGCTCAATGGTACTGGTGATCATGAAGCCATTTATCAGTGTGTCATTGACGGTCAAGCGATAGGCAACAATTTTTCACACGTCACAATGGCCAGTTACAAATATCATTAATATTGTTTTCTTTCAGTTCTGACAATTTTCAACATTGTTTCAGTTTCAAGTAGGTAGTTCGCATAACTAACAGTGAAATACGACACATTTACATGTAATTAGATTTAAACCAATATCACTGAGTGATCATTTTATTAAAATCCCACAATGTCAACATGTATTAATGCTAAACACGAAAATGAGAACTGCATGATTTAAGGTAGAAATGGCAAAAAGCAAGGAAAATTGTAGTCTATCTGATGGTTATGCAGGGATTGGCTTAGAGGGAGACTAGGGTGAGATAGTCTCCCTGATATCTGGGACCATTATTCATGCGTGTATAATGGTCCCAGCTAACATTTTTGCCCGTTATTATGGAAGCCCTAAAAATTGAGTTGGATTTCGGAGTTTTAAAAAGTCTTTTCAGCTGTTCAAAGTAAAAGTTGTCGTTTATAAGAAAGGAAGTATTGTAGCATGTACAATGTACGTATTTTTCAAATGACAATGGCAAAAATAATGAAAACATGGCCTGAAACTTGATAAATAAACCACGTCCTGTTTCAATTCTTAAAGGATGAGAAGAAAGCCTAAATCTTGTCATGGCTATGAGCAATTTTTAACATTTACATTAACTAGATACATGCTGTTGTCAAAATTTGCAGAAACCCTAAAAACCCTGGAATAAGATTATTCCATTCTTGCATGACAATGTCTTCAACTTATTGTTTTAACAATACAGAAATAGTTTAGCATTACATACACCCTGTGAGTACAACGCTTCAGAGAATACTAATTCATTTAATGTATCTTTAACATTATATGCCCAATTAGTGATGTACGGTTTCTTTTCAAAATCTTTAAACAAAAAGTTTATATCTTGCATAATTCTTAGTGAGAAGATCTAATCAACCCAATTCTCCGTGTATAAAATACACACATTTTTGTGTGCTACTTTTTACTCATAATAAAGCTTTTCAATACTAAGTGTGAACTTTTTCAATTGCTAATCAAATAATTCTAAAGAGTGCCTTATTGTTATGTTATGAAATCTACACAGACATTTTCTTAATGTAAAGATAGATTTCTGAGCTTGGTCAGCTAAAGTTTTATGCGTTTCTACAAAGGGCCCTCCAGATCAAAACACTATTCTAACTGTTGGCAAATGCCCTCCTTTTCTGAATATATTAATTATCTTTGTTAACAGTAAATTTCCAACGGTCACAGTATACATCCAATATGTTAAGATTACTTTGTAGTTCGGATGAGTTAGCAAATACCACGATGACCTCGGCTTACATTAATAAAACCTGTAAATCAATGCCTTTTGCTCCGTTTAAAAGTTGGTCATCCAGATCATTAAGGTACATGGAAAATAGAAAAGGCGACAAGCTTTCCCCCAGTCTTCGTCCAAGATGACCATAGAATAATTCGCCGATCTCATTATTAAATTTTACTCTGGTTGTAATTTGATAATACATCCATGGACTTAGTGACCTTATATAACCTTCCTCTTTATCCTGAATATCATATATTTCGGCAAACCAAATAATCGAAAGCTTTGGAACAATCGCTAAAAGTGCATTATTAATAATTAAATCTAATTAATCTATGCAGTACAAATATGTGGCCAATCGTAGCCATTCCGACCCTAAAACCTGCTTGTGATTCCATGAGAGTATATGATAGTGCTATTCAGAATGAGACATTAACATGCAAGTGTTTGTTTCTGCGCATATCTATGTCGTCGACTATAAGTCTTAATTACAAGCAAATGTAATATAAGACTATTGATAAGGAACTTATAACATTGTGACAAATGTAGTAACTGTTCAGTTTATCAAGATCCTTTCAATATTTCCGCTGTGTCTTGGTGATATATATAATATCCCATTTTCGGGGGGGGGGGGGGGGGGATATAAAGCAGACACAGACACAGTAGTATTTTGCTTTCAAACAAACAATTTTGTACATAAAGTATGTTGTTGTAATAAGTATGTGCAAATTTACTTTGTCATTTGTCATAAAACCATTTATTTATCAAACAATGGTGTTTTGTATATTTTGGGGTCAATTTACCCCACCCGCTTTCTAGCTATAATAAAGTAATACCATGAGTGTATTGATTAGCAAATGAATAGATAAACAATCTCCGAATATTTATTAGTCATTTAAAACCTTTTCAAATAAAAATGAAAAAACAAATGATACTCATTTGCCATATAAGGTCATATTTTAACAATTTAAGCCCCTTTTTTAGATTCTCATTAATATTCACGAATATGCAAATGAGCAAATCAATAACAAACTATGCCTGGGATATAATAATTATATTGATCATATTTTAAAGCTATTTTGTATGTTTTATAACTGAAATAAACGACATTTTTGCGTATTTATTACGACAAAGCTAAATCTTAGAAATATTGCTGGTTGCCATGGAAACAGCCCGGCCGTTTGCTTATCCAGCATCCCTTAATCGTCCAACAACCGGAATTTGTTAAAATATACCCTAAGCTTCAAAAATATATAGGTGTACAAAAATCCCGCTATGGGGGGAGGGTTTCGATTATGGGCCCTTGGCCTATACAGTTTAAGCTGCCTCTTTCAAAAAAGCCACGCATTAGCCTTAATTGTCAAGGCTGTGAAATAGATGCCCCCGGTCAACGTTCACATATGGGACCGGGTGGCTGTTGTAACAGTCAAGATCCTGTTGATTTAACTCAAGAAAATGACGATGGTGATCTTGTCTTTGTGTAGATATGTTTTGTTAATGCACTGTTTATTGTTCATTGTTTTTCTTTTCTTTGTTGCAGATAGAATTTCATGACTACTGCTTTGCCCATTTAGAAAACGGTGTAGGTGAAACGCCTTACTGTAGGAGTATTAACTCTTATAAATTGGTTAATATTTACTACCATAATGATGATAGTGACAAATGTCATTTGAAAAGAGGTGGTTGTTATACTATTGTTGATATGCTTTATATTTCAAATTTAAATAAATTTTATGTATGTAATGCTTATTATGATTTTTGTTTTGTTATGTATGTACCTTTGTCTATTCCGCGCTTCCTTGTGGAAAAGCGGTCTTGTGAATTTATGAATTATTATAGGTATAAGGATGAGCACTGTATAAAATAAATCACATCAAAGTTTACTTACTCTTCTGTTCTTTATTACTTGTTTTTGGTTTGATATCATTACACAGACACAAATACTTACCTTTCAGTCATATATGACATTATTTGAGTATAATATAGACACACTTCGTTATATTAAGTATTGAGTTTATAAAATACTTGACCGGGGCACCAGGTGTGGGTGTACCCCCTATATAAATAAGCCATTACAACAATATGATGACAATTGTATATTCAGTTAGCTACGCCTGGAGTCAAGTTATAGGACAGGACACCCCCTGGGGGGTGTGATTGGGGACATGCACATCTGTAAAGGATGGTCTACGCGCTGTATGTTCGCGGACATCCTTTTTCTAATAAATTCATATGTCAGTAGTTACGTTCAATATTATATTCACTGAAACTGAATTTAATATGTTTTTTTAATATGATATTTTACTCGAGCAACATGAAACATTTTTATGTTGAAATGCATTACTGTTGGAAAGAAGTACAAAATATTCACTTTTTAGTCAAAGTAGCGAATAGTTGTGGATGTCCGCGGACATCCATTTTCTCATAATTGACGGATATATATAACTGGTGGAAAGAAATACAAAATATTTGCTTTTTAGTCAAAATAGCCGTGGATGTCCACATCGGACATCCATTTACTAATAAATTTGTATGTCTGTAGTCACGTTAAATTATATTCACTAAAATTAATTTAATATGTTTTTTTTTAATATAATGTTTTACCCTAGTAACATATGTAACATTTATAATGTTGAAATGCATTACTGTTGGAAAGAAGTACAAAATATTCACTTTTTAGTCAAAGTAGCGAATATTTGTGGATGTCCGCGGACATCCATTTTCTCATAATTGTTTAAATATGCAAGCAGCAGTTCGTTCAATTCAATTCTCTAAAACTATATTTAGAATGTTCATACTTTAAAAAAAAATTTTCACCAGTACACGGACTTTGAACATCTAAAGTTTAAATGACTATAACTGGTGGAAAGAAGTGCAAAAAGACACTGTCTAGTCGAAGTCGCGAATATCTGTGGATGTCCGCGGACATCCATTTTCTTATAAATATGTAAGCAGTTCCGTTCAATTCTATTCTCTAAAACTATATTAAACATGTTCATATTTTGTAAAAAGATGTTTTACCCAAGTACATGAAACATTTGAAGTTGAAATGAATATATATAACTGGTGGAAAGAAATACAAAATATTTGCTTTTTAGTCAAAATAGCCGTGGATGTCCGCGTCGGACATCCATTTACTAATAAATTTGTATGTCTGTAGTCACGTTAAATTATATTCACTAAAATGAATTTAATATGGTATTTTTTTAATATCATGTTTTACCCGAGTTACATATGTATCATTTATAATGTTGAAATGCATTACTGGTGGAAAGAAGTACAGAATATCGCTTTTTAGTGAAAATAGCGAATATCGGTGGATGTCCGCGGACATCCATTTTCTAAAAATAAATTTGTAAGTTGACGAGTATTTACGTTCAATTATATTCACTAAAATGAATTTAATATGTTTTCTTTTATAATATCATGTTTTACCCTAGTAACATATGTAACATTTATAATGTTGAAATGCATTACTGGTGGAAAGAAGTACAGAATATCGCTTTTTAGTCAAAATAGTGAATATCCTTGGATGTCCGCGGACATCCATTTTCTAAAAATAAATTTGTAAGTTGACGAGTATTTACGTTCAATTATATTCACTAAAATGAATTTAATATGTTTTCTTTTTTAATATCATGTTTTACCCGAGTAACATATGTAACAATTATAATGTTGAAATGCATTACTGGTGGAAAGGAGTACAGAATATCGCTTTTTAGTCAAAATAGTGAATATCCTTGTATGTCCGCGGACATCCATTTTCTAAAAATTAATTTGTAAGTTGACGAGTATTTACGTTCAATTATATTCACTAAAATGAATTTAATATGTTTTTTTTAATATAATGTTTTACCCGAGTAACATATGTATCATTTATAATGTTGAAATGCATTACTGGTGGAAAGAAGTATAGAATATCGCTTTTTAGTCAAAATAGCAAATATCCTTGGATGTCCGTAGACATCCATTTTCTAAAAATAAATTTGTAAGTTGACGAGTATTTACGTTCAATTATATTCACTAAAATGAATTTAATATGTTTTTTTTAATATAATGTTTTACCCGAGTAACATATGTATCATTTATAATGTTGAAATGCATTACTGGTGGAAAGAAGTACAGAATATCGCTTTTTAGTCAAAATAGCGAATATCGGTGGATCTCCGCAGACATCCATTTTCTAAAATTAAATTTATACGTCGACCAGTAGTTATGTTCAATTATATACTGAATTTTATATGGTATTTTTTTAATGTGATGTTTTATCCGAGCAACATAAATCATTTATAATTTTGATATGTATTACTGGGGAAAGAAGCACAAAACATCGCTGTTTAGACTCATACAGTACCAGTAACAGTGGTGGATGTCCGCCGACATCAACGTACGGACATCCATTTTCTTATGAGTGTATGAGCAGGTAACGGTCAATTCTATTAATTATCACTGTACATGTATTCAATTTTATTTTCCTTTTTAATTAGATAGTATTTCATTCAAATAACATGCATCATATAAAGTTTAAACACATTATTATAATGACTGAAATATATTTAAATTCTTATTGAGTAAGTCAAGTATCGATCATATCCGCGGATATGGTCTAAACCATAACATGTCATGTTCGCTTTTCTTTTTTTCCTTTTAATAATGAATTAATTTACTACATCCAATTGTGCAAATTGTTTAGAATTATCTTAATTAATCATTCAAATCCATTATCTTAAGAAAAATAATTATATACACGTTTATAAAAGGAAATTTAAGTCCATTCCGTTCACTACCGAAATGGTAACCGGTTAACTTTGGGATAACTCGTATACTTATCCGTTCTCTAATACGGTGTTTTGGGTTAAATGTGCTACATAACTGTTTAACAAATATTTGAAAATGAGCATAATGTTCATAATTCAATAATAAATATGTTAAAAACAGTAATAATGAACATAATTGACTGTTACTCCATAAATAAACAAACGAAAATGGATGTCCGTTGGATGTCCGTGGACATCCGGATGTCCGCTGTTTAGTCATACCCATTTTTTGTGAGAAATGTTTCTACACGAGTCCAAGTAAAATCAAGTGACCCTAAGGTCGGGGCCAATTTTTACCCCAGGATCATAATATGAACAAATTTTTAAGAGGCCTCCTAGACAATACTACATACAAAATATCTTAGCTCTAGGCCTAATAATTATGTGGTTTTGGTGAAGATTTTTCGAATTTTCCAATATAAAATAGAGTAAATCCCAGTGTATCTGGCCATTCTCCCCCTCTGGGCCACTTAATTCCCCCCCCCCCCTGATTTTTTCATTTTGTAAATCTACATCTGTCGCTTTATGTCTGCCTGTTCCTATTCCTGAGTTTATATTTACTTCTGTATGCTCAAATTTCTGGGTTAGTATTTACTTCTGTATGTTCAATTTTCTGAATTTATATTTACTTCTGTGTGCTCATATTTCTAAGTTTTTACTTATGTCTGTAAGATCATATTTCTGAGTTTATACTTACGTCTGTATGTTCATATATTTCTTAGTTTATATTTATGTCTATAGTCCATATTTCTGAGTCTATATTTACTTCTGCATGTTCATATTTCTGACTTTATACTTACGTCTTTATGTCCATATTTCTGAGTTTTTACTTACATCTGTATGTTCATATTTCTGACTTTATATTTACTTATGTAGTCCATATTTCTGAGTTTATATATACTTCTGTACGTTCATATTTCAGAGTTTATATTTACTTCTATAGTCCATATTTTCTGAGTTTATATTTACTTCTGAATGATCATATTTCTAAGTTTATACTTATGTCTTTATCTTCATATTTCTGAGTTTATATGCCATGAGGGGAAAAAGTGACGAAAAATGTTACCAATTTTATAATGGTTAGCATCATTTCAGAATTTAAGTTAGGGGAAAAAGTGGCCAAGAGAGAAACAAGAGGGCCATGATGGCCCTATATCGCTCACATGACAATCACTGTTCACTCATTAAAACATTGTTTTGAACCAGTGACCTAGTTCTTTTGACCCCAGATGACCCATGTTAGAACTTGTCCTACATATAAATAAGACAAACATTTTGACAAAATTTGGTGAAGATCCAATCAAAACAATGAAAACTATAGCATAGACAAGGTTTTCCTAAGATTTTACCTTGAGACCTAATTTTTGACCCCAGATGACCTATGTTCTAAGTAAAGATCATCATGCACATATAACATTTTTATATTGTTGCAAATATATGATGTTTTTATATGAAGAATAAATACATTTTTAGGAGAAAAGAAATGAAGAAAAAAATAGAGGGTTTAAGCTTGTTTCCAATTCCGTATAATTAATAATATTCATACATGAATGATATTTGTAACAGTCGAAATGTAAAAAGTTTTTGCTCGGAAAAAGATGATAAATTATAATTCAAAACCAGCCAATTTGGTGTTGTGCTGATTTAACTTGTCATTTATCAATGCTATTTCTTTTTCTAATTTTATTCTTATTTTAAGATATAACTAAGTTATCAAAATTTAGTGCTTGATTTCTATATTGCTTGAGAAGTAAAATGAAACTAATTACATTTCTTCTTTTCATATTTTCCTTGTTTATTATTCCAAAACATACTGTTTTTAAGTTTGGCCAAGATAAATGGGAACTTTCAATTTTGCCAATGTTGCATCAAAACATTTAGCAAACTACACTTTAAATTGAATGATAAGTAGTTTTTTCAAACAGGTCAGTTCGAGACCTTTCTAATGATGTATAGTTTTATACATGTTCGATAAGCATTTACCAAATTATTTGGGAAAATATATCTAAAAAATGCCATTTTTACACTGTTTTGGAGTCTCACAAAGTTTTTGTTGTTTTTTTCACCAGTTGGTTTGAAAATGTTTTCTTAGTTACATTTCTTTTTATGTGTTTTCCAAGTTTGAATGGAGTTCAGGTAAAGACTACATTTTACATTACTTACATTAAATCATTTTTTAAGAAAATAACCATAAACGAGTAAACACCTACCTTCGTTATGTGAGTAAGATTTTAAATTTACCTTGCCAAATTTGACAGATTCTAAAACAATGTTACTGTTTTATTTTACAGGTATAACTATTTGAACATTAAGAGATAATAATAAATTTTCAAATGCACAGAAAGTTTTTCAGAGGATAACATTTTCTTTTTGATAAAACAACAACTGAATATTGTCATTTTTATGTAGAGTCTGTAGCCCACTTTTGAAATGTATACTGGCTGAATATAAAAATCATTACCACAGTTTTGTGACCTTTTCTGTTTTTAGTTTGTTCACAAACACACGAAGAAATAAGTAACATCACAGAAGAACTAGAAAAGGGTATAAGACAAACTGGTTACACACTACTTAACAAAGGTGAGATTTTATAATTCCAGATGTACAGTATCGTCATCACCAACCTACCGGCAACAATTACAGAATATCACTTGCGAGCTAACGTCCTAGCTGAAGACACGAATGGAAATATCATTCAAATGAAAGACGGCCATGCCAAGATTGTACCATACAACAAAGGACACCATCCAACATCATAGAGAAATGGACTACACCATTAAACTTGTATCAGCAACTAACGCCGCAAGATACCGAAACCATAAACCAGATAAAAGCATTCATCAACGCCAATCAAACAGCCCTAACTTATCACGATGGAGAATTAGACAGTAACTGCAGCTTCCATAGCCTCCATCTACATATGATAATGAAATGCCCAAACAACCATATCTCGACATCATACCAATTTAAGAAGATCAGAAAGAATCTCATGAAAAAAAACATGAGCGTCACTTCGCAGAAAATAGCACACCCAACGCAATTCGGGAAATGTATGAGCTTAAATCCACGGGTATACCTAGGCGCAAATGATGAAGACTTGATGAAACTCATACCACCACAACACTTTAACGAGACAAAGAAACACGATGATGACGAACCAGCAGCTAAGAGACAAAAGACCAACTACTCAAAGAACAACAAAACCTACAATCAAATCACGGAACTAATAAAACTGATGCACAAGTACAAGACGAACGAGAAAGACGACTTATACCGACTTACGTCACATACCACCGATGAAGACACCTACAGTAAAACCTCGATTATCCGAACACCGATTATCCGAATACCCGGTATTATCCGAATAAAATCTACGGTCCCGATTACATTGCTATATATTTCAACTACAACGAACCCCGGTTATACGAATCGGATTTTACGAATACCTGGTGTAATCCGAATACATTATTTGGTCCCTAAAGTTACGAATGCGCGTATTTTCACACCTATTATTCGAATTCGTCAATTGATAACAATGGCCAATTGAGAATCAAATGTCATGTGACAAACAATGTGTAACATCAATTCATACATGAAGCGTGTCAACAGTTTAATTATCATTAAGTTGACCATATTGTTTGTTACGATTTTATACTAATCGCGACGAATATTTAAACTCACAATGATCTCGGGTATAATAAGTTAATACGCGTACGTACCTGGTGATCTGTATTCCAGCGTCATTCAAAATTTAAAAACTAATTCGAACACAATTAATACAAAACTAACTAGAATATGATGATTTAGTGAAAAAATGTTCCAAACAGAAAAACATTACAAATGTGACGTCATAGCGATGCCTAGTCGATCGTTAGTAAATAACGTGTGAATGACATAATTTTGGGTCGGATTGTGTTCTGCATAATCCATAAATACGCGGGTATTCATTTAACAAGAATAATTGTTTCATTTGTTAACCCATATACATTCATAAAACAAAGATAAATAATTAGTGTTTGTTATATATTTGATTTTATTCTTATTATAACGTCGTGTTTGCATACGAGATTTAACTCCCTTGTAAAATACGGACAGTACGGAATTTATCGTTTCCAAACAGTACATCATACTGAAATGGATTATTCGAAACCATGGATTATCCGAATGATTTTTTAGGGCCCAATGACATTCGAATAATCGAGGTTTTACTGTATATCGACATATACCGATCACATGCATGGAACAAAATCTATCCAACAGCAAGAGAAGAATATACATTACAGAATCAACTCAAAAACCAAACTTACTATGACTGGTTTATGAATTTCCCAACAGAAGACCATAATAGAAAATCCCGATATATGACATGGCAAGAAACACAAAGATACATATATTACTGGTGCTGTGAACAAAGAATAAATCCAAATCAACTCGTAACTGACATCTACAAACTACTAAAAATGGAAGATAACAAAAATAAATTGTTTATACTTCCACGGAGCTTCCAACGCCGGCAAGACATTCTTTATGAAGTTAATCATACCAATTGACACAATCGCCGGATACGTCACCACTTCCAGAGAATTCCCATTCGGAGAATGCGTCTATAGCCTGATCATCGTCATATATGAACTGACAATAGAAAATAAGGTCAAGAGCTACCTCTACAAAAACATCTTGGGCGGAGAAATAACGCAAGTAAATGTCAAAAACAAGCCATCCGTAATGATGACCAAACGACCAGTAATAGTGACAACAAATACCAACATATGGCAATACGTAACAAACGACCGGAAAATGTTCGAGAACAGATGCTATGTCTACAGCAATCTCATCACCAGCAAAGTCTCCCAAGACTACTCGCAAAAGGGAACTCCCAACCCAGACTTCCTCAAAGATTGTTTCAGACTGCTAGAACAACATAAATTCGAATCCATGATACTAGTGGAACAACAACAACAAACCAGAAGAACAACTACAAGTACAAGCACGACCACATCACCAATAAGAATGTCAATAGACACATCGGCACACACGACACCAGAACAGATGACAAAAGACAAACAGATTCAAACAACAAATGAAGTATGTGACAAAGAATCTCAAACAACAACGTGCTATGGATGCTAAGTAGATCACCCATCACAGGCTAACCATATGGGAATAGGAGGATGCTTAGAAACTAGCCCAGAACCAGAAAGTGTATCACCAGAATCAGACATAATGTTCGCAACCAGAAAATCGACACCGGAAATGACAACAACAATATACCAAGGATCTCAACAAATGGACATATCACAGTACGAAGACATAAGCCCGACAGAAGAAAGTTACAAACCGATAGTAGAGGACATAACCCCAGAAGACGCGACCATGTACGAAGACATAACTCCACCGGATCAGCCAATACCGCCAAAAGAATACCATCCCATACCAAAAAAGACACTGATACAGAGCACGAAAGAAGAAATACATAAACACCTGAAACAACTGTTTGGAGAAGAAACAACACCACCACCGGAAAAGAAAGCAATAAACTTCGATGACTACATCATAATATCTGACAGTGACACAGACTTTTCAGACAACGTATTCTACGCTGATTACACTGATGAAGTAACACATTTGTAAATATATATGTAATAAAATGTAAATGTAATAAAATATATACTGATGTACAGATTTACAATAAATGCTATGAGCAGGACAGTCTACCGCATATAATTAGACTATATACATAATGTAATAACAGTTATAAGTAGTTCAAGTGAGCCTGCGAGTTTGTTCCATATACTTGATGCAGAAAAAGAATTGAGACAGGAGAAGAACTTAAAAAAAATATTGACAGATCATTGTTGTCCATAGTCCTGTAGAGTCCGTAGCCCCCAAATTATTTTATTAGAAATCCTATTTTTTCATACAGTTTCAGTGCAAAACTTCACAGTTTCATATTGGTTCTAAAACATATATTCATCTGAATACTTTATGTCAATAAGTATTTTCATTCATTGGAAAAAATGTTAAATTATGAAATTTTCAAAAATAAGATATACTATTTATTATTGGGCAATTTATTTTCAAATTATGTGAAAAGTCAAAACAATATTAAGTATGAGAGTTCACACAAGAAATGCACTAGCCCAAACAGAGGTTGTAAATCATAACAGGAACAATACTGAATAGAAAATGCTTGAAAAATAGGCAATATTAGAACAAGAGGACCATTATCACTCACATGACAATCATAGGTTACTGATTTTTATCATTATGTTGAGCCTGTGTCATTAAGTCTTTTGCTATCAATGTTTTTCTGTGGTTTGACCTGGTGACCTTAAGTGTCTGACCCCAGATGACCCATGTTTGAACTTGTCCTACATTATATATTAGTACATATCATTAAAACAATCATTCTGACAGAGGTTGGTGAAGGTCAAATCAAAACTGTGACATTTAGAGCGCCAACATTATAGGTTCTTACCTAAGATTTGACCTGGTGACCTAGTTTTGACTCTAGAAAACCAATGTTTCTAACTTGTCTTATATATCATTAAGACAAACAATTTGAGATTGTTTGATGAAGATACAATTGAAACTGTGAAATTTACAGTGTTAACAAGGTTCTCCTAACATTTGCCCGGTCACCTATTTATTGGCCATAGATTACCCATTATTAAACTTGTCCAAAGTATCATTAATAAGACGACTATTCTGTTAAGTTTCATGAAAATTCGATCAAAACAGTGACCTAAAGATAAAGTGTTCACAAGGTTTTCATGAAATTTGACCTTTTGACCCCTAATGACCCATTATTGAACTTCTCCAAGATTTTGTCAATACTAACATTCGAACCCAGTTTTGTGAAAATCTAATTAAAATGTGACCTCTAGTATCTTCACAAGGCAAAAGTTGAAGCTGCACAAAGTGTGAAGTGGGTAGTAGCAGTAACAGATGACAGTGAAGACAAAAGTGAAACAGTTTTCAACACTTTTCTGTCTAGTTACATTTGTTCTGTTAATACTAACCTGAAGTAAGCTGTTTTATTAAATGAAAAGACTACTTAGAACCAAACAATTGGCTTTTGTCACCTGATGGGAAAAGATGTTTGTTTGGTGTAGAGTCCGTAGCCCCCAAATAACATTTCCCAAAACAAGACAAACATGACATGTTGACCAAAGACCTGTATATATAACGGTATAGACAACACTTATTTGTAGAATGTTCATTGTTTTTATATAAACTTAGAAATAGCAAAAATAATCATAACATACCTTGGTTTTACATTTTACACTATTAATGAACTGGTACATTTTGTATGTTTCCTCAAATAAAATAAAGAAAATCATTTCCTACTATAATTAATCTATGTAAACAAGTTAGAAATGAAATAAAATGTTTTAAACAAAATTAGCTGACATGTCAATTTCAATTAATTACTTTTTTGAATCAATTAAATACCACCTATCCAGTATGTAGAGTTCATAGCCCTGTTCCAAAAATTGTTTTTCATTTTTCTCCAGGGGCAAAATACCTCTTAATAATTCATTTTAAACTTTAAAACCTGTGTTGCATTAATTTAAGAATAAAATCAAATGAACAAATGAGATTGTTTTCTTCTTTTCTCATTGGAATGTAAACTGAAACATTACATTCCCTGAGTATTTTGGGGGTAATTTAATGATTGACCTCGGTAAATGTTGTCAACAATGAAAGCAAGTGTGAATTCTCTTTGTATCTTATTAATACATATATATTTAACATTATAATTCAATATTTATAAGTAAAACGCTTCTTTCTATAATTTCTTGTGGTGTTATGCATTACCATGTAGAGTCCGTAGACCCCAATGGGTACATCAATATAACCATACATAACTTTTTTATTTTACTTCATATTCCAAAATCCCTTTGGATTTTTGTGCCCGATGAATGTATCTTCATAATACAATAAAAGATTCTGCAATTTGATGGGGTCTGAAAATTACCATATGTGAGACTGAGGAGTTACGTACCTTTATCTTGGCTTAGCTAGCCGTTCAAAGAACATTTCAGGTTTCTATCGGATAGAAAAATTCCAAGTTTATTCCACAAATGTTGCACATGATTACATTCCCAAACCAAATGCTGAGCCTTATGTTTCCACTTGCATGTTACAAAAATAGCATAAACATGATTCTGAGATCTTGCATTAATGTAATGATTTATTTGTTGGTAAAATTCTCATTAAGTATTTGTATTGAAAACTTCTTAATTTTACATCTATAGTAGCTTTTTGTGTTTGAGAGTATATTTTTGTTCACTGTAATGACTCATTTGGGAATATTGATGACGATTTTGTTTGGGACTTTATTTCTGCTTTAGTTTTCAGCTGTGTTGGGTTCTTTAGATTTTAATAATTTGTCAAATAATCTTTCTTGTTGTGTATTTATTATACCCTCTTGAGTTAGTGCCTTCTTTAGATTTATAGGAACACTGGATATTAAATTAAAGTATCTTAAATACTGCATGTCATCTATGTTATATAAAATTTTATGTTTTCAAAATTATAGAAGGCTTTTGTTCTATAATCAAAAATATGTTCTAATTTCGTTATTCCCTTTTCATGCCAATCTTTGTAATAAAACGTTTTGTTACAAAGTTTGATTTCCGTATTGTTCCATATTAATTGTTTACTTATTTCTACATTATTTTCATTTTTATTTATCGTCGGTGGGCGATGCAAACCTCGTATCTGAATTTCCATGAATCTTTTTTCTTTTAGATATCAAACAACGTACCTAACCCCCATAAAATGCGAAAATACGGGACTTAAAAGCGTATCAGAAACGTTTAAAAATGATATGTGATCAAAACATGTATAATGATCACGTGATTTTTTGTTTCTTCGAAAATATCGTATCTAAGAAAGTGTTTGCTGTGACAAGGTTTGTGTTAATTATTTTGAAGAACAGTAAATTATATTAGATTATAACAATAAGAAGTGGCAAAACAGAGTTGTTTAAATAATATCCTTCCTTAATTTTGCAGTATTTGTTTATCATTGCTTGATATTAAAGGTGTTTGTCTTATTCAACAAAATACCATACTTTTCATCATTTGCAAGTTAGGTATAAAGCTAATTTTTGGGCTTGGAAATAAAAAATTAAGATTATGCAACCCGTGTGTTTTACATTTTAAACAATTTTCCCGACATATGATGCGTTTTTATCAGAATAATTTTAGATACTTGTTTTTCGAACGTTAAGATTATTTAGACTGAGATACAGTATTTTACCCTGTTTCATCTATGGTTACAAGAGCACTTATACTTGCCTATAAGGTAATATTATTATACTATTTTAGAATGTTTTCGCATTACAATATCCGGAGCTTCAACCCAAGCTGTTTTTAATAACTTACATGCTTTACTACATAAACAAGATTAGTTAGTCACTATAAACATTAAACAATAAAAATAAGTAATGCACAATATTTTCTGTCTGAAAAGTGTGGCCTGATATAAAACTGTTATGCTAAACATTTAACAGTAGTTTCACTGGATCTGTAAATAAAGACTTAAAGAATTGATGATGCGATGTGTGTTGCGAGGTTGTCTTTGATCGTTTAGACTTAGGATATCAACAGCTACCCAGAAATGAAGAGTTTCGTTTTTAGAAGATTCTAATGGTGATATCTGCTTATTCTACACTTGTTGTAAGATACCTAATGTATCGATAACTTTCCCAGAGGTTAATTATTACTGCACAAGAACTTGGACCAGACTTTTTATACAGTGACTGTGGAGCTGGGGCTTATTACATGGATGATTGGTCATGATTATGTCTAACAGGTAGAAATGCTGATGTGCAGACATTGATTACAGATACACATTAAACTAATATGACACAGTAAAAGAGAGCTCAGTTGTTACGTGAACAAACCTTTTAACATTCCTTAAAGATGCATACCATACATTTTAACCAAATATACATAACACCAATGTCCAAAACGGATGTTAAAATGTATAAATAGCTTATCGATGAAAGATAATCTTAAGACTCTCTCTCCCTCTCTCTCTCTCTCCAAAACTTACTGAAAGTACTTGCTGATATGCAGAGGCGTGATGAAGATTTGTCATGCACTTTTACGGAGGAAGAGTTTAACGATGATATAAGGGATTGAACAGGGCCAGGCTCCAAAGAAGTCAGATAATGAATCGTCAGATTCCGATGAAAGTGTATGTTCATTTTGTACTGAACTTAATTGCACAAAAAAGGAATCCCTCTACAAAACAGGACTGTATAGAGTGAAGTCAGGTTGTAGTGGTATGTATAAACACAGATTTGATCTACCATGAAGAAACTGTTGAAACTAGAACTATCACTAAAGGTGATGAATACCCCCAGATGCGGCCTTGACACAGTTATTGTTACATTTTACAGAGGGAAATATAATGCATTTTCATTTTTTTAATAACTGCAAATTGTTGCTTAGATATATCCTGACCAGTTTCTAAATATACATTATATAAAAATAACAAAGGGCCATAACTCATTAAAATTTACTTGGACAAAACCTATTGTGGACATGCACAACTTGGCAAACTACTTATCACTTCTAAGAAGTTTCAATGAATTCCTGCATGTAGTTGCTGAGAAATGGTACGGACAAAATTTACCTAATTGTATAAAACAAAGGGCCATAACTCAGTGAAAATTAATCCAAACAAAACCTGGTTATTGCATGCACAACTTGGCTTACTTTTTATAACTTCTGTGAAGTTTCATTGAATTCCTATGAGTAGTTACTGAGATATTGCATATACACTGTATAAAAAACAACAAAGGGCCATAACTCAGTGAAATTTTAACCAACCAAGACAAGTTTAATGCATGCACAACTAGGCTAACTACTCATCACTTCTGAGAAGTTTTTATTGAATTCCTGGCAGTAGTCAATGAGAAATAGTCAGGACAAAATTTGCCTATTGTATATATCGTAGAAAAAAACAAAGGGCTATAACTCAGTGAAAATTAATCCAAATGAAAAATGATTTAAGCATGCACAACTAGGCTAACTACTTATTACTTCTGTGAAGTTTCATTGAAATCCTGTGAGTAGTTGCTGAGAAATTGTCCGGACAAAATTTGCCTATTGTATATACTGTATAAAAACAACAAAGGGCTATAACTCAGTGAAATTTTAACCAACCAAGACAAGTTTAATGCATGCACAACTAGGCTAACTACTCATCACTTCTGAGAAGTTTTTATTGAATTCCTGGCAGTAGTCAATGAGAAATAGTCAGGACAAAATTTGCCTATTGTATATATCGTAGAAAAAAACAAAGGGCTATAACTCAGTGAAAATTAATCCAAATGAAAAATGATTTAAGCATGCACAACTAGGCTAACTACTTATTACTTCTGTGAAGTTTCATTGAAATCCTGTGAGTAGTTGCTGAGAAATTGTCCGGACAAAATTTGCCTATTGTATATACTGTATAAAAACAACAAAGGGCTATAACTCAGTGAAAATTAATCCGAACGGATAATGCTTTACGCTAGCACAACTAGGCTTACTACTGATCACTTCTGTGAAGTTTTATTGAAATCCTGTAAGTAGTTGCTGAGAAATTCTCCAGACAAATTGTGTCTACAGACGCACGGACCAACCGACGGACCGACCGTCAAGCGTGAATCCAATATAGCCCCCATATATTTCATATCTGGGGGTATAATAAACAATAACACGGCTACAATGAAGACACTGAGGAACAGCCGAGGCTCACAAGAGAACCGTTATGATTAAACGAACAATGAAACGGAATGAACCGATACATATGACCCGTATAACACAGTTGAGACTTATCATGCAAACAATAAACTGAAATATTCAGCAAAACATGGGTTTGGGAACCCGATACTTGGCAGAAGAGTATAAGCAAAAGGGAAAGAATGGGGAAACCTATAAAGTAACATTAAAGTTTTTGTTCATTATTGTGTCATCCATATTGAAAGGGCCAGCCAATTTGGCTTATCAGACACTTTTCTTTTAAATAATGCTTCCCGAATTATTTCTCTTTTTTGTCGGGCGTCTGGCTAAGATGGGCCTACGGTAACTATCATTAAAACCAACTGGCGGCTCACCAACCAACTGCATCAGTTCAAACCTATATAAGAAAACACTAAAAAGCAGAAGCCAATATTTTGATGAAAATTCAGCGATGCTGCTGAGTGACCGATGAAAGATATGACCCCAAGTATGTATGGTGACTGGTAGAATACACGTGATGAATAATGAAACTGGTTGAAGCAGCCAACAGTAAAGAAATATTTGTGCATCTTTTATTTATTCAAAGGAGACGTAAAAGTACATGTAAGTAAAAGTATGTTCCTATCGGAGAAAGTATGATTTATAACTGGGTTGACGACAAGGATCACAGACTAAAAGAAAAGTTACAAATATGGAAGAAGAAAGTTCTGAAAGGAAATGTTTTGCCAGAAAATTTCCTGAAGAGTTACTAACGCTACTATCGCATGATAGCAGGCACAAACTACATAATTATATTTACCCATGGCAAGTACCTGTGTGGATTAGACCAAGGGAATTGAGATTAATGAATCATGTAAACAGAGTTGTTTAAAATACTGAATTGTCACGTTTTTTCTTTTGTTGTTGTTTTGTTTGTTTTAAGGAAAGAATATTAATTTGTTTGCGTTAAAGGTTTGATGTACAATGTGCTATGTAATTTTGAACTTGCCATGAGATGGTATTTATTTACTAGGGATGGGTATTGCGGGAAATTTCGTATCGCGATAAATTGGGATACGCATCACTGTATTGCAATACATTTTGCGATATCTTGGGAGTTTAAAACTTCAAGAACTAGCTTTCAAGCTTGGATTTTAATGAAAATGAGAATTTTCATTAATCAAGTGCATGATGTAATCTTCATTTAAACTATCACAAAAATAAACTAATGAAAATATCAGTGACTAGAATGAAACTTGAACAAGGCAAGACGTGCAGTCCTGATACAGTTACACAAATTAAATGTTTCTAACCGTTTTCCGGTCGAATTGGGCTGCAGTTGATACAATACATGTTGAACTAGTCAATATCAACTTAAACAATATTGCGGTATTTACATACTCATATTTACATGAATGTATCTGTCTTTTTCTGAATGATATCCTGAATTAATATAATGGTAAATAATACATTTATGATTATGCTTTTGTTAAGCTGAGTTAATATTGTTGTTTACGTTCAGTACTAGTATTATTACAGGATAATTAGTCTTAATTGTTATGCTTTTGCGATGTAGTTAGATTATTTTAGTTTATTTGTTCTTGTATTTCAAATAGAAA
The DNA here is from genome assembly GCA_964023205.1 of Lutraria lutraria. Taxonomy (NCBI): domain Eukaryota; kingdom Metazoa; phylum Mollusca; class Bivalvia; order Venerida; family Mactridae; genus Lutraria; species Lutraria lutraria. The sequence goes on from OZ026835.1 coordinate 13,765,361, forward strand.
TCATTGCGTTCAGAAATAGTTAACTTTCGTATGTCTAGTTCGTGGAATGATGGTAAATGTGTGAACTTGTACCACTGTTTCGTCAAACAAATGTTTGTTTTATTTTCGGTTTACGTTCTGCAGTCCATCATTATAGCGTTACTTAGTTAAATAATGTTTTGATACCTGAAATTAAACCGTAGACATAATAAAGATGTAATATAATAATGTTTATTACGGCGGTAAGTCATAACCTGAAGATAAACTATTTTACGAAAGTTTTTTTTCTCAGAATGAAAATGTCGTATCTGAAATTTCAGCATGATTTTCATTCAAATTTATGAAAGAAAATATGGTATAAGACGTACCTCAAATTTTGGGAAACATGTTACATGCAAAATTATCGTATCTAAGTTTGCGGCATTAAGGCCATTATAAATTAATTGCTTGATTATCATCCAATTTTTTCTCAAAAAAGGGGCGGGGAGTAGAATTTTATTTTTTAATTTTTACAAGGACTTATATACATACATGGATTCGCAACTGCTAAAAATAGCTCAAACGATATCGTTCGACGATCCCACAATGCATTGCTATATATACTCGGCAATGTCCGACAGCTGTAATTGGGTGTTAATTACATTTTATCTAAAAATATCTTTGAACGGAGAATGAATGATATTCCATCACACGGCACTTTCCAAACCAAATACCCAAAATGAAAGAAACATACCACGAACATCAACCCATTTAATCTGATTCACTATAATATGATATAATGAGATTAGTCTCACATATTCTTATTTTTTTTGTCACTACATATCAATTTTAACTATTTCATTCTACTTTTGTAGTAACGCTTCATTTCTTGTTAAAGCGAATATTATCCTTTTACCAATTTGATGGCATACTTTTTGCTATCCTCTCATTTAATTATGCACTACATGATTTTAAGCTTAAACATTTCAAACAGTGAATATATAAAGGACTTATTGTGTTAGAAAAACAACAATGTAATAATTAGTTATCACATAGGAATCACAGTAACTAACATATTTATTGTACTTTATAAATATTAACCTCCACAAAAATATGCGTCTTAAATAAAAGAAGTCCGATAAATGTTTGCCATCTTGAATTACTTTTTTATTACTAAAGTACCAAATCTATGTTTATGGAAGGTGACACTTTCCTATATCATCATATTCAAACTAGTTACCCTCGGCCTAGTAACAGAACAGAAAATAGTACCACTTGTTGTATACATATACATTGAAGATTTTGATAAAAGTTGGACATATATTACAGGGTTCTGGGAAATAATAAAGTATATTACAACAAATATATATAATAGTAAGGTATTCATAAGCACGAAAGTTTCATTCATAAACTGTTGAGGTAACAAGATTTACTAATATTGAAAACAGTTTCATTCTGATTCACTAAAGTTGTGATTGAACATAATGGTGGCTGATTTACGCCATATTGGATTTTCGCTTTTTCACAACGACCATGACGAAATGCGAAAATACGAAAAAGTTGACCTTTTCTTTCTCTCCCGGCGTATATCAGCAATGGAAATTTCCAAGTTTTCAAGATCCTTCTGTAGTCAGTGATTGCAGCAAATCTAATATTATAGAAAAGAATTCAGTAGTCTCTGTCCACTCCATGCTTTAATAATTCGTACCTTTAGATCAATATTTTTAGTGGTCAAGTTACAGGGGACACCTATCAAAAGGTTTACAACATACAATATCTCCAAATTCCAAGAAAACTTTGCTCAGATCTCCATCTTGAAATCAACAAGAAACTACATGCACTTAAATTCATCCATCACAACAAAAATTACAGAATAACTATTTTCTATAAGTCTAGACCCACAAGATAAATCCAACACCAAAATGAAGGTAAAGGAGACAAGTAGCAGAACAAGAGTTGTCAGTAGGACAGCATGCTTGACTATATTCCCACTGATTGATAATGAGTTATGGGCCTTGGAGAGTGGAAAGCACATTTAATGCACATTTAAGTAGTCATGTGATCAATATATAGATATAACATCATGGGTATCCGGACAAAAGCTCCCCCGGACAAAAGCTTCCCCGTTCATTTTGATAGGGGCGGACAAAAGCTCCCCATTGTTTTACTACCCCTGACAATCGCTCTCCCGTTATTTTTGCACCCCGGACAAAACCTCTCCCGGACAGAAACTCACTACTGAGACCTGAATAAAATATGGTTTGAACGATCTGATGATGTCTATTTTATGTAAGTATTTGATGAAGTTTCTGTGATTGACTGTCTGATCTGTAGAATAGTATGTGTATGTATCGAGTAGGTGCACGTTGTCAGTAGTGAACATTTGACCATTAATGTTCAATTTAATTCATCAGTTTTTTCGTGGAATAAGAGGTTGGTTATAGGTTAATAGATCAGAATATCGTGACATAATATCAATTGTGGGTAAGTTCATTTTTATAAAAGGGGAGCTTTTGTCCGGGGTGCAAAAATAACGGGGAGAGCGATTGTCCGGGGTAGTAAATCAATGGGGGAGCTTTTGTCCGCCCCTATCAAAATGAACCGGGGAGCTTTTGTCCGGGGGAGCTTTTGTCCGGGGGAGCTTTTGTCCTACATTCTCAACATCATGATATGCATGACATCATACAAATGATCTCAACTTGTTCATTCCACAGTCTGGCTGTGTAAAATTTCACTGCAATTTTCAATTGTGATTATGTCCGATTCTTTTGAAAAAAAGGTCTATGAATTCATCAGTTAAGTGGATTTATGTTTGCGGGACATAGACAACATTACAGTGGAACCTCCATGAACGTTCATCTCTCAACAATGGTCACATCTTAGCAATGACCACTTTGAATTCCCCAGTGCATTTTCAACATACTAAATGAACGATTTCACCACCATTTCAGAACTCTGGTCTGCAAATTTGTTCCCAATGACCATTTACTACCTCTGAACAGCCAGTCATTGACCGTTTTAAGCCTCTAACAGCCAGTCAAGAATATAATATTATGTGTGTGTCAAATGTCAAACAATTGTCTAGTGTGTTCGATGGAATGGTGTCTAGAGATTAGTGCAAATTAATGTTTATTAATTTCAAGTTATGATTGTCGACATGCTTCTTAAGGTATCTGGCTTGGATGTATACGTAAAAAAACTTTAAAAAAACATTTTAAATTATTAATTATAATAAGATCAAACTTTCATATCGCGCAACAAAAAATCTTGCCGATCACGCAAAAGTAGTGTTTTATTATGATAAACAATGTATCCCATATTGACTCCGCTTTATCAGTCAGAAAAATCTATTGCGCGGCGCTGAAAGGGGCACCGTAGGGGACTTATTAGAATAAATCTATATATAATTCAGTATCGTTTGTGTACTATTGACATCGACGAATGATCAGTTCTGAGTGGATTAACAATGGGAAATATAAACAAGAAAAAAAACTGGAAAATGTAGTTTAAAGTCTCTTTCTCGCGGAAGTTGGTATAAGAATGCTGAAGATAGCATACTGAATGAATCTGTATCCAGTTAAAAACTTGATCTAAGTGAAATAACGTTTAGTGAAAATGGAGATTTTTTGGCGGAAAATTACGTGATAAATATATAAGAAGACTGCAACAATCATTGGATGAAAATGCTGATGTGCATAATAAATTATTGTAAAGATGACTGAAAATCGTTATCTAAGAAAATGGATAGTTCCTAAACTGAAATTTGTGTGCTCAATTTGTGTTCTAATGCTGAGCATGAGATTTCAACACAAATAAATAACAGGAAGTATTTTGACATAAACAGTAGAATAGTTCTGAAGTATACAGTATTGCCGACTTGTTTCAATAAAACTTGTTAACAAGTTATTAACGACCAGCAAAAGACTGTATCGATATATATTGAAATGTTTTCTTTACACCGAACGCTATATTTTGTCAAAATTAAATAAATGTCAAAAAAACTTCTTTTTTTTATTTATAGCCAATAGTACACTAGTCGATATATTATAAAGAAGATTATTACATATATAGCATACAAGAGGGCCACATAGGCCCTTTATCGCTCACCTGAGAACAAAGGCCAATAATCAATGACCAGGTAATATAGTTTCCATCTTGTAAAACTCATTTTTACGTAGATTTTGAGATCAAAACCAACAATGAAAGTATAATACTGTAAAACAAGCTAAAACATAGCAAATTTTCTAATCCAAGGGTCCATAACTCTTGAAGTTGAGGTCCGATTCCACCCATAATCGAACTTGTTCAAGATCTCTTGGCTATACTCATTTACTGAAAATATTATTAGGATCGGTGTATGAATGAAGGCGCTAGTGTGTAAACAAGCCAAAATATAGCAAATTTTCAAAATCAAGGGCCCATAACTCTTGAAGTTTGGGTCCGATTCCGTCCATAATCGAACTTGTCCAAGATATTTTGTTATACACATTTACTGAAAATATGATCAGGATTGATGAATAAATAAAGGCGCTAGAGTGTAAACAAGCTAAATATAGCTAATTTTGTAATTCAAGAAGTAATTCAAGAAGTTATTATCAGATTTTGCCCATAATCAAACTTAGCCGAGACATTGTGGCCATATACATTGTGAGCAAGTTTAATCATGATTCGTTAAGAGCTGCGGTTGCTAGAGTGTAAACAAACTAATTGTGGACGGACGACGGACATGCACCGATCCTAAAAACTCACCTGATGAATCAGGTGAGCTAATAAAAATGCTAATAATTATATAAATATGATAGAAATGGCAATATGCCATGTTATGATATAGACAAAAAAATACTGAATGGCAATATCTACGTTTACAAATTAGACACACACAAACTTTCATTAAAAAAAGTCTAAATATATTGTAATAAAGACTATAATTAGTTGTCTCGGGTGCAATAAAGGACATATACAGTGTCAATGTCTCGCGTGAAAAAACATTCAAATTAACAAAAAAACATGTGTTAATTGATTCGGTCATCAATGGGATTAAGTCGGCTGACAGCATGGGTCCCTAATTATTGTTATCATCAAAATTTTAAGTCACCCGGTGTTTTGTGGTGCTGCATTGATTTTACAGCTGACACAGTCATGTGACATTGCCAAATCAGATCTTCTCGTGGGCAGGACTAACTAATTGTGGAACAATATGATTCTACCAATCAAATCATTTTGTTATTCAACCTAAAGAAATACAAGGTTTTTTTTGAGTCAAGTGAGTTGGTTAATTTATGACATGGTAAGTGCCTTTTTGTTAATCTGTATCATTATTCTCTCGAGTGTAAATATATGCGTTATGTTTATATGCATAATTTTCTACCTGTAGCAACATAAATACGTACGTACGTACGTACATTGCTAATTCATAGATTTCCTCAATACTATGTTTTTCTAGATTTTTTCATGTTGTTCATCCTCAATGAATAATGTTTCTCTTATATATCTATGTTATATCCCTTTCTTTTATTCGTTTTTTTCTCTTATTGAAATCGTTTGTATTTATTTCTCACGTGTTTGTCATTGTTATTTTCAAATATTTCTAACAAGATACCTTTTGTTTACGTTACTTTATAAAATTCTATTCTGTTCCAAAAGAAATACCTTTCCCTCCAAATATCGCAGATTTTATACCAAAGAGTAGAAAATGAAGACAAATCACCAATGAAAATAAACATTTCACGTGGTTTAATTTTCATTATCAACAAAACAAGGACATTTCATTGTGAATTATATTTTCGTGAAATATTAAAAGCAACATCAATCAAACAAACTTAAATTATGAAAAGCGGGCGTGCAGTTTTTGCATAATGTTACTTTAATCACAAAAACATTATTTTGCTATCATTTGTTTGCGTACACATGTATTTTTTTCAATAGTCTTATTTTATTCCATTATAATTTATATACATATGTATATTCAATATTGCAAACCGATCACATCTCAAATTCCGATTTATTATTGTAAATGTAAACTCCATTTCCCTATCGGCCATTTTCCCTGTTGAGAGCCTCTTTATTCAGCGTGATTTCTGACTTATGCATATCATGTCGGTACTATATGGTACTATTTTGACAAATAAATCGTGATTAAAGCTCGTACAAGTTATTAAAAAGGGGGGTGGTTTCAATTATTGACCCGTCTCCATTTAGCGAATTTGATTGGCTATCAAAATTGAATGGGATGCAGGAATTAATTGAATAATCCTTAATTACTCGAGGTAATAATGATCTGACAGTTTTATTGCTAATTTACTCGCTTAAAAAAACACATATTTGATGATGGATTTCAAAGCGTTTTTTTTTGGTATTCTGTAGCGGGAATGCTTATCTAGTGAACCATGCCTCAGAATTTTGATATTTGCTTTCGTTTTTTATCTATGGCATATTACGTAATAAACAGCGGGGTTCAGGGTACAGAATTTCTTAAAAGTCAAATAATTGTAACGAACGCAGGGCGTTATAAAAAATCTGAGGCCGGTTCCCTGCATTATACATAAGTTGTTATTTTAAGGCTATTTGTTCTCATATATTCCAATATACAGAGTAGTTATCATTGTTAAAAAAATTGTAAATTATGTGCGATATTGGTTTATAGAAGACCAATCAAATGTAATATTTGTTTCAAATCACTTGCAATGTACTTTATATAGTGGGTTTATTTTAGTATATAATTTAGTTTTTAAATCTATAAATTGGTGAAACTTGATTTGACCTCACATCCAAGCCCATTGCCTTAAAGATATTTTTATGCATAAATTAAACAAATAAACTCTGACTTTGTTCATGTCACTATAAGTAATAAAAAAACGCAAGTTTCTGATGCTTGAGTAGTGAATTGCTGCCATCAAAATGCTAGAATCTGGTTCCAGAAAATTTGCTGAGGACTTCGGTGTTAGTATACCTCAAGTTAAAGTAAGTATAGATAGAAATTGAGCAGTTAGTCGTGACGAAAGGTCGAGGATTGTTCCATTCTTTGAAATAGGGATAAGTAATACAATGACCAAGTACATAACTAAACATGACCTTATGTTAAAATTTAGTAGACTACTGTTGTAAGTGGCATACATACTTCTGAAATCGATGCACCGCCCTAGAAACCGTATCAAACTGAATTGTGTTGATCTTGACACTATCTTTTAAGGCATACATTGCTCGTGAGTTCAGTACCTTTATGTTAAAATGGTATATATTTGCAATCAAAATCAAATTCTGTTCTCAGAGCATGCAGACGATGTCATGCTACAACGAAGCAATTTATTAGATTCTGACAGTGCATGGCTCCAGTATAGATACTGCTAACGAAGGAGTAATTAAAATTGAAATTACATGAAATGAAATTGAATATAATACATACGAAATTCAGTCAAAATGTTGAAGTTAAAATTTGCAATAACCAAATGCCAAAAGGCCAATTAAAAATGGAAAGGAGAAAGCGTTCGAATGGGGTTCGAACCCATAACATCTTTTCTAACAGACTGCATAAGTAAACAATTCGACTACTTTACCGATTGAGCTACGCTCTTTATCTCAGATAAATCGTAAAGCAACGAATATTTATGTATAACGGAAACCACCGAAATGTTCCGAAATGCCACTCACCCTACAGAATGGACTTAGCTGATCTTTGATCATTCACAGGTCATTGTCGGACTATAACAGTTATTTTTGTGAAATTGCTAAGACATACAGTATAGGTCATAACAAGAAAAACTATAACAAAACGTTTTAGGTAGATGAATTACAAGAAGCATTGGTTTAAGTTTTTTGTATGAAGTTGCCTTTTTCATAAAGGATATTGACCATCTATATTCATTCCTCCATTATGGAGAGTATAACATATTTACAAGTTATAGATAATACACATATTTTGACAATCATGAGTATTTGACAAATGAATACATTCATGTATATAGTTCACATGTACATGGTATTACCATACCATACATCAATGGAATAAAGTACACCCTAAATACTACCAAATCCACCATAGTCTGATATGATACAACCACATTAGACTTACATCTAATGTTGTTTTCGATATTATGCCACGTTAACATGCTTCATATGCTCCACAGCATGTGCCACAGCGCAAGGCCGTTGCCCTGCCTGCGACCCTCTGCCACAAATTCAACAGAAAGTGAATTAGGTCTGCATGAACTTAAGGCTTCCAATGGTTGTTCTTCTTGAAAAGACACAACATTGTGTGTAAAAAGATGAGGTGTCAGGTTGAAAATTAAGATAAGCTTACGCATGTATGTGAAGAATATGAACCGCGTGACATATTTAATTTGAATGAAAGTGGGATCTTTTATACAGCCGGTTGAAGAACAACATTCATCAAGTCAAGAGAAGAGTGTGCTGGGGGGAAGCATGCTCAAGATTGTATTACAGTAGCTCTTTGTGCCAGTATGACAGGAGAAAACTCAAACCATTAGGAAATCAGTGAAACTGAGATGTTTAAGTAAGGTGAAAGCTGGATAACCAGTAGGTTATTTGAGGAATGGATTTTGTGTGTGGATTCTAAGGAAGATGAGAAGTCAAAGATGGAAAATCTTAATGATAATGCGCCATCTCATCCTCACCAGACATTGTGTAATGTCAAGTTTGTATTCCTTGAAGCAAATACAATCTCGGTAAATGAATTTTGGATCAAATGAGAAATTTTGCCAGTGTTAATGGGACAAACAAATTTTTTAAATGAAGTTATGGATTTGTTGCAGGAGCTGCAGATATGCTAACCAGCATGAATAGCAGACAACATAGTATTACAGACTTTTTTATGGAAATGAAGTGTTTATGTATTGCGATGCCAAGATACAAATGGTAGTGACCTGACTTATGATAAATTTATACATTATAGTTAAGCATGTATAGAGGTCTTATAATGGAAGACTAATTTAAACTTTTAAGACTCCAAGTACATAATAATTATCAGCATTTTAAATATTGGTATGGTGTAGTTTAACATGAAATGTACTGTATTTAAACTAAGAAAATGTTGTTTTCTTTGTACTAAAGTGAAACTAAAATTATTGAATGCATTCTGCATTGTAATGTTTGAAAGGTGATCTAATATACCAAAATGAGGATAAACTACAGTGCTAAATGATACTGGTTGGGTTTTACACCTCAAGACATGTCTGTTTGACTGTGTGAAGTAATAAGTAAATATCTTGAGTGGTTGATGGAGATATAAAGTTGTACAAGAATTTGCATGCAAAACTCATCAGGCATGAAAGATAGCCCCACTGTTCTTCAAATAGTCAAGCTAACAAGAGCTGTCCGAAGACAGCACGCTAGACTTTTATAAGTCTTCAGTGAAAAGAGGAGAAAAATCTAAGTTAAAAAGGGGCATAACTCTGTGAATACTGTTAACAGAGTTATTCTGCTTGTCCTACAGATGCACCATTTCCCAATAAGGAAGTATTCAAAGCTTGAGTTGAATATGTTTGTAAGTCTTCAAGATATTGTACTATTTTACCTATTTTAACAAAAAATCTTAGTTAAAAAGGGGCATTACTCTAAAAAGACTGCTTACACAGTTATGCCCTTTGTCTTATAAGCAAGTATTCCCAATTTCACATGAATATCTTTGAAAATGTGCAAGATAAACCAAAGTTTCTAAGTTAAAAGGGGCATAAATCTAAAAATATTATGCCGCTTGTCCTACATATGCACCTTGTCCCAATAAGACAGAATTCCAAGTATGAGTTGAATATCGTTTATAATGTTCAAGTTATTGTACTTTATCAAAAACTTTAACCAACTCAGACGCTGATGCTGGGGCATGAAAAGTTATGTTTAAGTACATTTAATTTTGTATTAGATTGACTTAAATTCCACGTTGCTAGAAAAAGTTGAATTTAATCTTGAATTATATTTTTAAACAAAAACGATAAAATTAAATTTAGAAAATACACGATAATTGCGCAAGTTATTCATTTTATAATGAATAGTTAAGTTTAAGTAAATTTATTTTTGAATTACATGTATTTTTATTTATACAAAAAGTTACATTTAAGTATACATTTAATATTGTATTAGATTTACTTAAATTTCAGTTGCTACAAAAACTCTGAATTTAATCTATGATTATACAATATTAATGAATTTCAAATAACAAAAATTAGTAACATTTTCATAACATGTCTCTGAATTTTTTACGTTTAAATCGACATATTAGTACAATACATACCGGTAAACGTTTCATATTCAAATGTGTATATCATTTGCGGGAGCGACGTTATAGCAGAGCTCTTAAACATTTCAAATAACGCACGTGCGGCCATAGAAACTGCACTAATCGACATTTACGTTGGGTTTAATATTGTATTGGTGTACTTATTTTCACTCGAAATAGTCCAGTTTAAGGCAAAGGGTTATGTCACATAAAAAATACATATAACATAAATTCTCAATGAACCGGCCAAAATGGATGGCAAAAAAGTTGGAAAAAAGAAATTTTTTGTTGTTTTTATGTTTTCGTTTCAAAAGTAAAGTTTTATGGACATGACTTTGTATGCGGCACAATGTTTTTAATGATCTTCTTGAATCTGAACCAATTTGAAACAACTAAATGCTTTGTATATGTATTTTACGGTACATTTTTATATTTCATGTATAAAATATTCATAATACAGTCGAGGCTGTCTTAACGACTGGCTGTATATAAATAATGGCATGCTGTACTTTTTGCTCTCGTGCGTTTTCACTCTATGATTGGGTTCTATTTAACGACATGCTGTGTTAATAAAAAATTATTATCTTGAGACAAAAGTCCATGAATAGACAGCATCTGTCCATTAATCTGTATGTCAACATTTTTATCTAAATAAAGATTCAATATGTAAATTAAGTATTAAATGTTGTTTGGATTAACTAGTAACACATTTTATTGATTTTTGTAGTGACCTTGACCCTGTGTCTATATTTTACAGATGAACCATTGACAACACCTAGTCAAGAGACTGTAGATTCAGATGATGACGATATCCCACTTGTGCTGCTACGGACGTCGATAGAGATATTTGGGTGTGAAATTCGTAAGTTAGATAAACTAGACAATGATGTAGTGAAATGTGATACTCAGCTGCAAGACTGGGATAGGCCAGCTGATGAATTGTTAGCAGACATACAACCAGAGCAGTGTACAGTTGACAGTGATTATGATGATGATTGTGGTGACCAGACTTGTACGGTCACTAAAGCTGTTTCTTTTAATGAAGCATTGGACTGTGTTGAAAAACTTAAATTCTTTGCCACGAGTTCAGGGAACAATGATATTTTGTCTAATCTTGTCAATGTTGAAAATGAGCTATTCAAATTTATGTTTGTCAAGCCAAAACAGTCAGTGATCACAGACCTTTTTTGGTAGAAACACCTGAATTGTTTCATGTGATGTTTCATGCAATGAAGTTTTTTATCATCTGTGAATTATATATTTTATTGATTAAACATCAGTACATTGTATTTTAATATTATTTTATCTCTTGATATATGCCTGTAATATTAAAATAAACACATTTGAATTGCACATACACCATTCTTTGACATTTGACACCATACGCTTTTACTTTAAAATTCTGTATAGGTCAGATAGTTAACGCTGTGTTATATGACTGGCTGTCTTATATGACCATATTAGCTGCATCCCAAAGATGGTCGTATAAGACAGCCTCAACTGTACTATCAAATATGACTAAGTCTGTCTGTATTCAACAAAATAACAACCATGTATAATGTTAGAAGCAAATATGCTGATATTTCCTTTTTTAAATATAGTTTATCCTTACATTAGATGTTTAAACATCTCTCTATAATTTTCATAGAACAGTTACTCTTGTTTTATATTCTATCATTTAAAGCATGCAATTGCTTCTGCTGTAAAATACAGGGCTTGAATTTAACTTTTTCTGCCACTAGCAATTTTTTGCTGCTATACAAAATTTAAAATGGCAAAATTTGAAATCAACTAGATATTTTTTCACAACAGCAAACAAAAATTGTTTTTCAGAAATATTCATGCTATAACAAAATAGGTTGTATTTTATGTACATGTAATTGTATTGCATGAAAACATAAAGTTATTACAACACTTTCAGTTCCACTCGCAAAAAAATGCTAGTGGTCGTAAAATGAACTAGCAAACAAGATGTGTTTTATAAACACCATGCCCCCTTCGGTTGCCCTTTTTGAAAATGCACAGGTCCTGTAGAGATTGTCATGATGAACCAAGATATGAAGTTCGATGATTGCAGGTGGTAGCGTTTTGATTTATAGACAAGGTTAAATTTCGGTACAGGCAAACAAAGGGCCGTAAATCTGCTAAAAATGATCGAATCACAAAACCCTAACAATATGTGCTGGTGAACATGGTGACAATAGTTCTATCAAAGTTTGGTAAAAATCCCTTAAGAAATACAGAAGAAGTTGAAACAAAAGAGTATTTCTCTATATATTACACATATGCACAAAATAAACAAAGGGCATAATTCCGTCAAAATTTATCGAATCATAAAACCTTTACAATATGCATTGGGTATTTCGATAACAATTGTTCCATGAAAGTTTTATCAAAAATCCCTTGAGAAAACAAGGAAACAAGAGTATTTCGCTGTTACAATCACACAAAATAAACAAAGGGCCATAATTCCGTCAAAAATGATCGAATCACAAAACCCGGAATATATGTGTGGGGGTTCTTGGTAACAACAAGTCTGTGAAAGTTTGTAGGTAGGAAAAATGTAGGAGTAGTATCCTAAAAAAAATGTCGGATTTTTTATAAACACAATGACCCTGTGACCTTGACCTTTGACCTGCTGACCTGAAAATGCACAGGTCCTGTAGAGGTTGTCTTGAGGAACCTACATATGAAGTTTGATGGATGTAGGTGCAGGCGTTTTGATTTTATAGGCAATTAAGGTTAAAGTTTGGTACAAACAGACAAACAGACAGACAAACAGAGAGACCAAAAACATTATGCCCCCGATCTATCGATATGGTGGCATAAAAACACAGGGTTAATGTAATGGGTATAGGTATCTTTGTCACATAAACGACAAATCCAACTGTTTTTGATATGAGATAAAGAAAGGTATTACAATGTAATCATATCAACAAGAATTATTTTCAGCGTACTTCAGAATATCCAAATACATTGTAATTGTCACGTAAACTACATACATGTATTCTGATTATTCCAAATGTGAAGTTCTGTTTATCTTCATTTGATAATTTGTAAGAGCGCTAGACTTTACTTGTGCGATTAAGGATCTATGTTTCTCTATGCACCATATCTGTTTTACGGTTACATAAATGAATGCTACATAAAGGACAACAAAGATGCATAGCGTCACTTGGCTAGATGAGGAACATGTCGTGTGCAGAAATACAACATGTGTCTGTGAAGAATGTTCAACGGAAGAATGCTTTCATTTGCAGCATACATGCAAATGTGACTGGAAATATAATTATATATGCTTTATATGCCTTGAGTCGTGGCCATTTCTAGAAATTGACTTGTGGCGTGTGATGAAGTCACAGGTACAAACATGGAAATTACATGAAAAACATAAGACAACTTTTATCTACACTATTATCAACTTTCATGTCTTTCTTAATGCTATATACCAATATTTAAAGTCATTATTCATTAGTACCTCTTTGCATTTACGTAGATGTTGCTTTTCCTTGAGTCGTGGGTTTTAAATATTTCAATAGTGTAGTGTAAACAAAACACATTAAGTCTCACTAAACTATGAAAAATCACTGAAACATGTTGTCAACGTAAACAATATACATAGATGGTATTACCTCTTTAATGCTAATTAACAGGAAATCATTAAAATATTTAGCACTGAACAGTCTTAACTTTGCTTAGCAACATTGTGGAAATTAAGTCTTCAACCAATCCTTACTAGTGAATTGAACTTTAAATGGCATATCAATTAATTTGTGTAATTAAATATTACATTCTCTACACTTTATTTGGTTGCTTTGGGCATGAATATTAAAAATTAACAAAAGCCAAAACAAGAAAGAAAGATTTTATTTAAATCATTGTTTTTTGTGATTAAAAGATGATCGTTCGTAAACAATGCAAGTAGCCGATAGCGCAACATTGGTTTTTAATCAGTCAACTACCGATAGTTTTGTGAGATCAATATTTTATCCAGAATTTTGTCGCACGTGCGCACGCAACAAACTGTAAACAATCAATCTGTCATTGTCGGTGACAAGAAATGTAAATAAAATAAGAAAATCGTCTCAATGAAGAATGATAATATGATAATAACAACTAAATGTAGACATTAAATGAAAAAATATCGAATAAGTATATGCAGATAATTTTCTGTTTCATACTCACTCATTTTGTCACTGAATCGTGAACGTGATGTTTCTTGACAAGTTTACGGATAGGACGTTTCTGAGTGCGATCGTTCTTTCATGAAAATTCACGTGTTTTCCTCACCCACGACTCAAGGAAAAGCCACGACTTAAGAAAGCAACCATATATATCTATATGACAGACTTGTAAACTTGATATTTCTCTTTCTTGCACTTTATTACTGAATATCACTAAGAGAAAGAATCTCGAACAATGGAAGCAAATTTGTTATAAAAGACATTTCATCATGGTCTTATGCAAGCAATTCAGCAAGCATCTGATCATGTAAATTAACCTACGAAATGATCGATATGTTTTCTACTGAAACTAGAACTATCACTAAAGGTGATGAATACCCCCAGATGCGGCCTTGACACAGATATTGTTACATTTTACAGAGGGAAATATAATGCATTTTCATTTTTTTAATACCTGCAAATTGTTGCTTTGATATATCCTGACCAGTTTCTAAATATACATTATATAAAAAATAACAAAGGGCCATAACTCATTAAAATTTACTTGGACAAAACCTATTGTGGACATGCACAACTTGGCAAACAACTTATCACTTCTAAGAAGTTTCACTGAATTCCTGCATGTAGTTGCTGAGAAATGGTACAGACAATATTTACCTAATTGTATAAAAACAAAGGGTCATAACTCAGTGAAAATTAATCCAAACAAAACCTGGTTATTGCATGCACAACTTGGCTTACTTTTTATAACTTCTCTGAAGTTTCATTGAATTCCTATGAGTAGTTACTGAGATATTGTATATACACTGTATAAAAAACAACAAAGGGCCATAACTCAGTGAAAATTAAACTAACCAAGACAAGCTTAATGCATGCACAACTAGGCTAACTACTTATCACTTCTGAGAAGTTTTATTGAATTCCTGGCAGTAGTTGATGAGAAATAGTCAGGACAAAATTTGCCTATTGTATTTTGTCTGTATAATAAAGAAGAAAAGATGAAAATACGTTTGTTAGTGATATTTCATAATGGAAAATTAATAATAAACAGAAACATTTCATGAGATCAAAATAAAACTAAGTACGAGTTTTATATGTAATTCTTAAATCGTTTTACTGATAATGTAAAATATATGATAATGATTTAATAATTCTTTCAAATCATGGACAACTGCATGACACTACTTGTTTATTTAGTCTACGTCAGGTACCTAAAACAATAACCAAGGTCCCAATTTGCTACTATTACTCCAATTTCACATGAAACTTCAATTAACAATCAGATAAGCGGTAAATTACACACCACCCTGTCTCAGCAAGTTTTATGACACCGAAATATGCACTGGACAATGATATGTGGAGACAGCTGACTTCAAAAAGAAACACCGACAGACATGTGTAATATGGCAAAACCATGTGTGGTCGCGTGATCAACTGATTAGCGACTTTTCATTGGTTGAATAATTAGAACATTATTTTTCAACAGAAGTGTAAGATGTCTATGATGCAATATTATGTCTGGTTTTGTTGTCTTGTGACAGAATTTTCATCAGTGTGGGAGATATTGATTTTTAAAGTGAGCGTATTGAGGTGGAAAATAAATGTGTAGTGATTATGGATTGACAGTCTGAAAGGTAATTTAAGCAAACGTTTAAGAAGTAACTACACATGATTTTGGCTTTTATGTTTGTTATATGATTATTAAGCATTTACATATATCATATTCTACTTTTCCGAAAATAATGGCCAATTTCCAGATTTTCCGTGCTTTCCCGCAAATCACACCAATGATGCTATATATATTACCCCACAATTAAATGTGCAATACTGTTTAACTCCCAACTCAACAAACAATATAACTGTGCGTTCGCACACCACTTTGTATAGATGTGATAATTATAATAATCTTCAGTGATATTTTAATCTGTAAATTAACTTTTACATGTTTGTATATAGATAGATTTACGATGGAAATGGTGTAAGAAAACACAACCAATTATAATGTTTGTCGTACTTCGTAGTGTTTGATCTTATTCTTATAAATGAAATATTACTTTAATCAGGGATGTTATACTACATCCCTGCTATAATTAAGTTTTCACGTCAGTATTTTTCACGCAATTCATAAATATAAAAATAATTTTAGTATTAGTTTATGTCACTATAGAAATGGATTTACAAAGTGTCGAATGGAAAATTAAGCTTTGATTCTATTGAAGAATTTTGTGGCTGTGAAAATTGTGTTTTGGTGGATAACGTGGAAGAATATGTTGGCTGTGATTCTAAAATACAAATGCGTGATTTCCTAAGCTTATTCCTCACAATTAAAGGCGATATCTAAAATAATCAACCATTCTCTTTCGCTACCGCTTATCCGCCATATCCATGTTTTTGAAATACGACGTCACACACACATGTTAATCGATTGTAAATGGGTAAAATGGCGGCGCCCTGTACTCTTTCAGATAGCCAAGTTTCTTCGATATTTTCGTAAAATATCTTCAATGTGCGTATTTTAAAGCTCAAATGATTTAATTTTTTCAGAATAATAATGAATAATTATTTGAATGAGATTAATTCATAATTAGGGTTGCGTTGCCCTTTAAAATTACGTACTAAATGCAATGGACATTCAATAATACTTGTGTATTTAATGTATTTAATAGCAACAATGAAAAATTACAATGTTAGAAAGAGACTACTAAATTTGAATTTTACGTGACGATGCAGGAGTTTGCTTGGTTCACGTGCATTGATTCTAAGCTGAATTCAAAAATGTTTTTAAGTCAGCCCTGGTGCATTCATTTTTACGTTCTATGTAATTAGGTGACATGATTTGATGAAATATTGAGCATTTCGTACACTTAGCCTTTACAAAATAGAAAATCTTTCGTCATCATGTATTTCAAGAGAAATTCATATTCATTTTGCTGTATCAACCTTCTGTGGCCTCCCGAATAGATTTTATCATTAACTTCACTAAACTTGGCAAAGCATTACCGTAATAATCGCGACCAAGTCTTAAACAACTAATAAATCGTCACGTAAAGCTTTGTTACATAAAATACATATTTACTTTAAAACCGGAAAATTTTGTAGCGAAATTCAAAGATGGTCATCCTGGGCCAGGCTTTAACTATTTAAGGACTTCCAAACCACTATATTAAAATCATTTAAGGTAGTTTGCGGTATTGCTCGTCAAAAAAGAAAGTTTGTTAGAATGGCATGAAATTTGGAGGAATTATACCTGCAGTAGCAGCGCTTACGAAAATATAGTTCTTTTTACAGTTTAAAGTCGGTAACCTAGCAACTCTCTGGTTGTCATAGCAACCATTAGGAAAATCTTTTAAAAAATTCTTAACTTGTCAAAACAGTATCTACAGCATAGATACTTGGTTTGTACATGTAGCATTTTCTACTAAACCTCTACCAGGTTTATTTAAATTATGGTCATGGGGTAAAAATTGGCCCCGACCCGGGTGTAACTTGATTTTACATACTCTCATAAATTTATGAAATCTTTTTGTCCGTAGCAAGTCCTTGAGCTATGATATTTGGTGTGAAAAATTGTCTAGCAGACCTCTACCAAGTTTGTTCAAATGATGGCCCCAGGGTCAAAATGTTTTATTGACTTTGATAATAGTATTTTCTTCTTGTGAGCGATTATAGCTAAAAAGGTAAGAAGTAAAAGGATAGTTTTATAGTCTGAAATTTATATTCATATTCAACCAACTTTCACAAGTTACCCCCCCCCCCCATCACTGGGTTACAGGCAACTTCGAGAGTCACAAGATATTTTTTCTGACCGTAATTTTCCATTTATGAGCACCCGCATTTTGTCTATATATAAATAAAAAATATGTTAGTAACATCTTTTCTGTCATTATGTGCATTACATTCGTGTCCTAACATAGCAACTGTATGTAAATTGTACATTTGTATACATGTACATTCAACCTCACCTTGTGGTGTGTACAAATTTAAACAAAAACAAACATGTACATATCTTTGAACATACAGTGTTTCAGATTTTTTCTCTTCACAATAATAGTTTTCATACATAGATGTCTTTATCATCAAGTTATAGTATAAATCAGACGATCAACCCTTAGATAAAACAACAAAATTTGATGAATATTGCTCCAACAAAACATTATCTTTATGTGCAGAATGATTGATGTCATTTTGGCATGTTATGACTTTAGGAAAGGTTACGATACTGAAAAAAATAGCCTGAAGAGGTATAGATTTTTTTCGCTTAATGTGTAGATAAATGAATGTTTTACATGATGTTATTTTTTTAAAAACTTTTTAGCTACATTTGCATTTATCTGAATATTTTACGTTGAAATAATGACGTTTTGACGTCGAATAATTTCCGACACGCTGGGAGGTCATGGATATTCAAAGCATTGATGATGATCACCCGCAAAGTTTTTTCAATTTATGACAATTTATAGCAAAGATATGAAGGGAAAAGTACAACGAGTTGTTCACATAGCTGGTGCCAATAGGCAGCGTTTTAACGTTGTTTAGAAGCTAGGTTACCGACGTCAAACAATAAAAAGAACTATATTTTCGTAAAAGCTGCTACTTCAGGCATAATATACTACAAATTTCATGCCATTCTAACAAACTTTCTTTTTTGCCGAGCAACACCGCGAACTACCTTAAATGGGTGTAATCAATTACATAAGCTGGATCGCCGTGTCACGTATAGATATAGACAAAAAATCCCCAATGGACAGTAGCCAACTTTAATTTATTTGTACGAGTGTATCGATTATATCTGCTATTGAAAGTTAATATATTTTTCAAACAAATAACCAAACAATTAATTTGGAAGGTCACATCATGCCCAAACTGTATATCTCGAGTCAGTAGCTGTCTCTGTAAAATCTGTCACGTAAACTTCGTGCAGGTTGAAACATCATCCTGTCAATCTATGCATCTTGTCAGGATGCTTTTATTCCTTAACATGGTACTTCTTGTGACTAATAATGATCATTACTATAAATAACAGACATTCTTTTTCCATATAAATTGTGCATAAGATATGTCAGTAACGACCAAAGTGTTGTTTTCTAGGTTGTGACACTGTATTTTACGTGGGGGTGGTCTACTTCAAGCACACAGAAATAATTTTTCTGCATTTTCTATTTTCAAATGGTTCATTCTTACACACGAGTTAAATATTTTTATATTTGAAAATATTGTTAGAATTTAAAGCTGTGACATTAATTTCAATGAGAAAGCATGATAACAAAAAATATATATTCTTTCATATTTATAGGCAAGGGGTGGAACGCCCACGAAATGAAAATTTGTTGAAATTCTCAGAATATTGGTTCTGTTCAAATGTAGAAATATATACTTATATATATATCCAACTGACGGCAATTATATACCCTATCAACTGACCGAAAGACATTTTTTCTTAATGAAGTATTTTAGACACAGCAGACTTAACATTACCTCTACTCGCATAAAAAAGAATGGGTCTAGACAACCATGTAACCAAAGAAATCTAGAAAAATACATGCTAAATTGCAAAAAAAGACGAACACCTGCATTATAAATTAAAGGCGAATACAATAACTGACACAAAAATATATCAACCTGCAACAAACATTCAATCACTGGTCAATTACTATTACTATATAATGTGTAGCGAGTTAAATATTAAAATCCGTACCAACAGGTTTATTTACCAGCCATTAAATTAAATTTGTCTCCGTGCACGACATTGTATCAAACGATTTGATTGGTCGATACCCCCGTAATGATCCCGACTTGAGACTTATTGAGGTAAGTTTGCGCAATCAAAACCGGGTAACTGATACTTGTTTTGTTTATAGCGAAAATTAAAAATCATGAATTTCGTGCATTATTCTGTGCTATCTGTAGAGTGCGTTTATTTTCGCCTTTCTGAAAAGGTTATCAACTTGCATGTTACATTTATTTCTGGACATCTTTCCTGCAGTAAATTGTTTCCGGCTTACCCCGCCGTATGAATGTCAGCTGACTGTGTAAACGGGAACCACAAATGACTAATGAAATACCTCGTTACAAAACAACAAAATGGCTGCCAATTGAAATAAATTTCAGCAATGAATATAAATATTCGCATAATTAATAAATAAATGACAGCTAGGAGATTAATATTTTGTGGAAGACAGATGTAATTTATATTCAGATAATACACAAAATCATAATTTCGAGGTAACGCTTGTTATTTAATGTAATCTAGTATGGTAATATTGGGTTACATGACCGTGCTAAACCAAATTGTATAGCGTATTTCAAAAGTTCCATTCCTTATTTATATAAAAAAAACTTATGATCTTTTTTTTATGATATTTTTTATGTGACATGGCCCTTTGGTTTAAGGTGAACAATATTTTGAGTTTAATTCAATATTATGGTTGGATAAAACTCGACATATATTTAAAGGAATAATTTGACTTAATTTTTATGTTAACTTGACTTAAATTTTGAAAGTAATTAAGTTTGAATTTTATGTAAAAGTAATCAGAATGATCCCCGTGTTCCCTTAAACTATAGAGGCATTAGTTTAATTTCAACAGTCTGCAAACTGTATACTAACATATTGAACAGAAGGCTAGTAAAATACCTTGATACAAATGACATATTAGAAGATGAACAAAATGGGTTTAGGAAAGATCGGTCTTGTGAAGATCATATTTTCTCATTAACTTCCATAACTAGAAATCGTAAAGCTGAAAATTTAGATACTTTTACTTGCTTTGTCGATATGAAAAAAGCATTTGATAGAGTCAATAGAGACATTTTATACATCAAATTAGCTAATATAGGTTTAACTAGCGGCAATTTCGTCGATTCGTTAAAATCTTTATATAAAGAATGCAAAGCAACTGTCGACGTCAATGGGGCTTACACTCAATTTATAGATATAACGTCTGGAGTTAAACAAGGGGAGGTAATTTCTCCGACATTATTCTCTATCTTTATAAATGATCTAGCTTATGAGATCAAGCAGCTCAATCTTGGAGTATGTTTAGAAGAAAATTTGACAATCAGTATACTTTATTTGCTTATGACATTGCCTTAATAGCTCCAAATGAAACAAATCTTCAACTTATGTTAAAACATCTATATAATTGTTGTTCGAAAAATGTTATGTCTGTAAATATCAGTAAAACAAAAATTATTCACTTCAGAAAAAATGCAAACCTAGGACTTCCGTTATTTTTAAACTGGGTAATTCTCAGATAGATATATGTGAAAAATACAAGTACTTAGGTGTCGTCCTGAATGAATTTCTTGATTTTACAGAGACAGCAAATGTTCTTAGCGAATCAGCAAGAAGAGCATTCTCGTCGTTAGTCTATATGTTATTTAATCAAACAGATGTTATGTTTTCTTCTTTCATTAAAATATACAATTCCAAAATAATCCCTATTATGGACTACTCTGCATCTGTGTGCGGATTTAAAAATTACCCCAAAATAGTAACTGTTCATAATAGAATTCTTAAGTATTATCTTGGAGTTCATAAATGTACATCAACACCAGTAATTCAAGGTGATACTGGTTTAATACCACCTCATATTAGACGAAAACTATCAATGTTACGATTATGGAAAAGATTAATTTACATGAATGAAAATAGAATTACTAAACGAATTTTTTATTTTGATTTTAAAAAATGTAGAAATAATTGGTCTAAAGAAATTAAACAAATATTTGACGAAATGGACAAGAGAGAAAACTTTATTAACAAATCCATATTTCATAGTAGAGGTTCATTTATAAAATAGCTGAAAATATACTTTTAGAAAAATTTAAACCCAAATGGTTAAACGAAATTTCTTCTCAATCAAGACTTGATGTATATAAACAAGTAAAGAGTACTTTTGAATGTGAAATCTATATAAAAATGAATGTGCAAAAACATTTGAGATCTGTCCTTACTCAACTCCGATCTGGCACATTACCTTTAAATATTCAAACAGGACGTTTTCTAAATATTCCAAGAGAATCTAGGATATGCAAGCAATGTAATACTGGATTAGTTGAAACTGAGATTCATTTTATCTTTATCTGTCAAAAATTCGCGATCTTAAGAGATAAACTTTACTTAAACATTTCGCCCCTAAATATTATCAACCACAATGATTTCTATGACACTCTTAAGAGACTTTTTTGTATTCCAGAAGCTATTAAAGCCTTAAGTATTTTCATCAATGAAGCCTTAAAATGTCGAATCTAATTATTATTAACGTTTCTTCTTTAAATTTCCTCCTAACATCATATATATATTTTTTTTTTCATTGTATAATATTATACTGTTCTATTGTACCTGCATTCATAACATATTTTGATTTAATCACAAACTGTGTCTATGTAACTTATAAATGTTTTTATTTTCCTTTCAATTCTGTGTTTATATACTATATGTTTCTCGTATAAAATGTATAATTATAATAAGTGACTGATAAGCCTTATTATTTGTGTGCTGTGAAGTGTTGTGATGTAAATAAAAGCTTCTCATATTAAACTTGCATTGATGCTTAACATCACAGAGACAAAAGTATAAGGGTTGTGCTATAATAATATTGACATAACTGAAACTATGTTTCTATTAAAGGTGTGTACACCAATGGCCCCTTAAAATTTTACTCATTTTTTGTACATCAGATTCTGTCATTTTGCAAATATTAAGTATTAAATTTGACATGTATATTCAAGTTTTATATTTATTACTGAATTCGGATACAATGTATTTGTCATATTAAGTGCATGTATCCATTATGCCTGCCAATATTTCCTTTGTCACACAAAACCTTATGATACTTAAACACACTTTACTCAGATTCTAAATGGAGGGTAATCACTTACAAATTGTTTTACAATACACACAAAAACAATGACTTTGTGATAATAGGATTAGTCTGTTTGAATTACAATAACAAGCGCATCATGGACGAGTACTATGAAGAAGTGTGATCCTTATTAATCTCTTTGAAAATTAGTCTTTTTGAATTTCAAATCAAAAGCCAGAATTCTACAAAAGACTTGTAGTAACTAAAAAAACTATCAATATTGTATGTAACACTGAATGTTGCAGAAATCAAGGCAATCAATAACTTTACCTAAATCCAGTTAATCAAGTAGCTTATAAAAAAATCTGATTTAGTGAAAGTTTTTCATCTCAAAATGTCCAAATTTAAGGTCTAAGCTCACCTGTTACTCAATTCATACCTCAAAATTTACATTCTCAGAAACAAAATAAAAAAAGTAAAACACCAAAGTGGTTCAAAGCAATGTAAAAAATTTAAGGTTCATTTTACCAAACATTACTGGCACAAGCTTAATTAATCTTTAATGTCAAAAAGTTGTTAAAAAATTGAAACACAAGTTACAACAGACAAAATTGTCAGAGAATAGTACTGTCAAAAACATGACTGTTCCAACTTCATGAGAAAAGTTAGACAACAAACATGTGGCTATAAATATATGTATATGCATGCCAATTAAAGTTTTATCTTAAACAATGGTCTTCTACCAATACACAAAATTAATGATCATTCAGATCATTTACTGCACATGGTAGCTTTAAACTATGCACTCCAAAATTTGGGCTATGGACATGGCCAGTATCCAAATATTTGAATACATCATTTAAGCCTAGTGCTTTGTTGATGTGTATTATTATAGATAGATATTAGTTGACCATTGTTAATATTTCTTTTTTCATCTTTCAACCATTTAAAAGATTGGTACATAGGAAATATATTACATATAAAATTGTAACTGCTTATAGCATGAGAAATAGCAACACATAAAATAGTATTAACAGTTGAAAAAATCAGCATAATTTTATAAAGTCAAGTTGAAAAAATTAGCATCATTTTATAAAGTTACAGTCTTTAAACCAAAATATATTACTGAAAATAAAAATTGAAATTGTAAATTATTAAAGGTAAATAAATTTAAGTAAAAAATTGAAACCATATGTCACAAACATTAAGATTCGAGGATGACAGGTACATTACAGGTACCGTAAGTACTACAAATACTTTACATTTGGTGTTAAAAATGCTATTTTAAATAAGACAATAATTGTGATTCTGTTTTCTTTAATATAATCAGGCGCTACCTAAAGTTTTTTCCAATTTGTTTATTAGTGCGCTCTTTGTTAAGCTTTTGTCAGTCTGAGCAAGATCATGTAAGAAAGATTCTACTGTAAAAAGAGAAGGTATAAGGATCACTTCTTTTTCGCATGTACTACCCTACCCATGTGCACAAGGTATCATGCACTGTCCATTCATTTAAAGCAAGTTTTTTTATTAGACACTGCCCCACCATTTCAAATTCTAAGTACATATGTTTTCAAATCGTTTTTACATACAGGGTGTCACAAAAGAAAGGTAACGCTTTCATATATGTATTTAATGCCCCTTTGAATTGCAGATAAATACATAATATATTTATAGATATGTAGATCAAAGATGTAAGTTTTTTGTGTCAGAGAATCTTATAAATATCTTCAGAATTTGCAGTTAAATACAAATTAGAAAACAATAGTGCAATTTTCATCCTTGACATCATTTTAGTATTTTATTACATTTTTGATGTGATGACTTCATCCTCTCTGACACAAAAAACTTACATCTTTGATCTACATATCTATATATGTATATTATGTTTAATCTGCAATTCAAAGGGACATTAGACATGTATGAAAGTGTTACCTTTCTTTTGGGACACCCTGTACTAAATTATGCCTATATTAAAGATTTATCACAAAGAGACTTTCCATACATAAACATGCAAATTGTTCATGTAATGGTAATTTTTTTTATAAATTTGCTTGTCACTCTGTAACATGTATGGTCATTTATCTAAAAGCAAAAAGAGAAAAAATATACAAACAAGAAACTACTGTATACGTCTTAATATTGGCGCCCGTTTTATTTTGGCGATATTGGCGGTCAGCATCGGAACCGCCAAATCTAGACCGCCCCAATATAAAACCACGCCAATAATGAACAACGCCAATTATTTTGTTAAAGGAAATTATAGTAACTTTTGTTATCAAAAGGTGTAACTAACACATTTTCACATTATATATACTATACTAAACAAATCTTCCAACGCATTTCTATATTTCTTTATATTTTCTTCATTTATCATTTAATTCAAATAAAATTTGCAGAAAATGTTACACAGTAAGCAATCTAATCAAAACAATGTGTATTGACAAAATGTGTCACATAATTACGTGGCTAATCGCCAATAAGCTGTTAAATGCTCGATGCATGCACGATTTGCACGTGCAATTCGATAAATTAAAATTGATATAAAATCACCCGTTAACGTATATTTATCACTTTAGCAATTGATTTTGTGACCACTAGGTCGTAATTATGCCAAGAATCAGCCTCAAAAATCGCGCATGTGCGATTGGTCTACTCCAGGCTCGAATACAGCCGAAAAACCTACAGGAAATAACCATAGCGATTCAGCAGGAATTGAACAATATTCCTATGCATTCTATCCGATGCCTTATTTGGTCAATGAGGAGACGTTGTCGCGCTCTTGTTAAATTGCGGTCAGTGGTTATACCAAATATTTACAGAATTTGTGGAAAAATGTGACTTTATAAATCACAAGTAACTGACCTAAATTGGATACGGTACGTTGTTTGTTAAGTTTTCATTAAGTTTTACTTATGCAAACTGTTAACACATGGTTATGTGACATGTATGCCTAATATCATTTATTAAATTTTAATAATAATATTGATTAAAACATTGATCATCATAAACAACAGTGCGTTGGAAGTTTTGTTTAGTATATGTGTTTGTTTAGTATGTTTGTACATGCATTATTACGCATTTACTTTCATCAGTTATAGTACATGCATTACGTTTAATGCCTTAGGGTAAATTTTAATTGAAACAAGGTAAAATCTAAACGATTCAAATTATACAGCTTATTTGTCACACCATATAAAACTTATATCGTGGGCACATATAGAAAGACCCGATATAATAACAATATGTGTCAATTTAAGATAAATTATCGAAACGAATAATCACTTTTAGCCATTGCATTAACTCCTGTTCGATCCCAAATAATTACCAACACTTTGGTTTTCATGAAACGTATTCTTGATGTTTATACATTTCAATTGATACGATAGTAGTTAGGAAGATATTTAGTAAAATAGTCTAACCATTCCCCCTGAAAATGGTGGAAACTTATTTTCTTAAGTGTTTTAATTTTGGCGCTTAAGAAGACAGGACATGGTTTTATTTTGGCGGTTGGATATGAAACCGCCAAATATAGAACCCGCCAATTCATGAACATCTTAAAAATGCCAAATTTCGCACCCGCAGAATTAAAGACGTATACAGTAGTTCATTTCATAAAAATGACTGTTTTCCTCCTGTATCTTTACCGGTAAGCTTAATTTCCGAAAATACAAATATGCATGTGTTCCCTGGTTACAAAACTTATTTCAACATATATACTGATAAGTGTGAAAGTGTCAGCATAAACTCGCTCACGAGAGGATGTATTTTGAATTAAACAACTTATTTTGGTGTAATCATATACATGTAGTGGTTGAACAGAATTATAAAACTATACTTGAATATACATGACAAATTTATCACTCGATATTTGCAAATTTAAAGGCCTAAAGATTGCTTGAAGTTTTAGGTGACCTTTCATGTTCACACCTCTCTAAGGTACATTGTTTCCATTATTTCAATACTACAGTACAACCTCTCCAGAGCAGCCCTCTCTTGAGCAACAACCTCCCTTCAACGACAGCATGATTTTTTCCCACTGCATATTTTAACTTTAATGTAACCTCTGTAAAGAAACAACCTCTCAACAACAACACAATTGCAACTCCAAAAGGGTGTTGCTTTGGAGAGGTTCCGCTATATTTGAACATGACCTTCATATTTCTATTTGATAGAACATGTAAACTGACATTTTATTTTTACTGAATTTGGTAGACATGCTTTTTTCTGACTGATGTTTACTCATAAACAGATTGGTTGAGGACTAGGAACTTAAGAGGCCATTTTGTATGATGACTATTTTGTTAGGTAGCAAGTGCTCCTTTGCAGTTATTTTTTATATTTCAAAGTTATAGAAATGTTAAAATAATTTTGATATTCCATCTTCTTGAGTTGGTGGCTTTAAAGTGACAGTCAGCCATGAAAGTCATTTTCCATCAATTTATAAGTGTGAAAGGATGCCTGGCACTATTGCTATAATTTTGCAAAGACTGAATTGGTGTAGAAACAAGTGGGCCACTACACAATGTTTCATGCTAAATATTTATGTTTCAGAGAAGAAGATTTTGAAGTTTTTACCATTAGAAAAACCCATGACAATTTTGACCCCAGGCCATACTTAGAACAATCATGGTAGATATCCATCAGACAGTATTCTATCAATTTCTATGTTGAATATGTTAGCAAGCCCTAGCAGTTTTGGAGTAGAGTTTTTCCATTCCCATGGCAACAAGAGGTCTGCACGGAATGGAATTCTTTGAATACCTTTGAAAGAGCTTCAGGCCAGGAACATTCCTGCCAAGTTTAAGCAACATTGGCCCACTGTGGTGTAGCAGCCTTGCACAATCAAGTGACCATGAGAGGTTAGGGTCAATTTGACCAGGGGATCATGATTCGATCAATCTTGGTAGTCATCCATGCTACATTCTAAATATCTAAGCTCTAAAAGTGTTCTGGTTTTAGATTTTATTTGTTAAGATTTTCATATAGAAATCTGTGTAAATTCAAGCAGCCCCTTGGGCAGGATACCCCCCGAGTCATGATACATACAGTTTGGTAGAGGTTCACAAAGTGATGTTACATGCCAAATACCTAAGCTCTAGGCCTTATGGATTATTTTAATGAATTGTTTTTCAAGATTTTCCTATATGTACAATTAAGTGACACCCTGGGCAGGGTCAATTTTATCTCAGGGGGGGGTTATGATATGAATCAATTATGTCTACTAATCAATGCTACATGTCAAATATCTACTAAGCTTTATGTAGTCTGTTTTATTTTCAGATTTTTAATGAAGATTTTCCTATGAACAATCAAATTCAGGCCGATCGGAAAGTTTGACATGAACCTCGGGATATTTAGTCAAGATGTTTTGTACTGTCATCATCAAAACACAGAATCAGCAGACTTCAAACAGGAAATCAGCCAGTATATTTCAAATTTGGGAAGCCCGGGCATTGGGCTGCATGGAGGTGGCAGTGAATAAGAATAGCATTCATTGCACATGTAGTCGTATACAATTATGTTATAATTTTGAAAAACAAGACTGTGGAGTCTGGAAATGTCAACATTGAGAAATTGGATCAAAATATAAAAATCCTTAAATTTTGCAAATTTAAGTCTGTTGCATATAGGCACAAGAAAATAAGGATCTGAGATAAATTAGAGTCTTCGGTAGGGAGATTGCAGAATTGTATTGAGCACTCCGTCGACCAGGTAAGAGGTGGAGGCATGCAGGGGAATATATTTTAACTGTAGTTTCGGAAGGTTTAAAACGTTACTAAAGTATGTTGGGCTTGAAAATAACAGGTCTGCCAGAAAAAATGTCCAATTTGTTTCAAGTGAGATTTGAAAACTGCTTGCTTAGGGTTGCATAGAAGAAGTTGCAGAGGCCCTATAATTATGTAGTTAATCCACTTACTGTCCCTTTTTATAATAGGCATGGTAAACCATGGTAAGTTTTAGACTGTCAACATATCAATCTAGATTTATGTAAGGATTACTAACCCTTAAATACAATTATTTTGATGCATATTTTTCACTTTTTTTGTTTTATTGTATAATCATGTGATATTGGTTGATAAATTGTAAACTCCATTTTAAACATTACTAATGATAATCATGGCATGTTAATGGTATCAAAATTGCAGTCTCAAAATGTAGAGTTCAATTCTATAAATTATATTTTTGATATTGTGATTTTAATTTACATATTAATTATATTGATGTTTTAAAATATTGCATCATAATCTTTTTGTGTTAGGTTTGTTGAAATCAAGTATTAATTACTAGTTTACTTAATATGTCAGTTATTATTTAGTTAAATAATTGTGCGATTTTTTATTAAGATGATAAAGACATCCTCTCAAGTCGTAGGTGTCCAAGCCATTATTGTTGTGATATCTGGTCAACTTGTACTGTTGTCAACACGTACCGCAGTCAATTCGTACATGAATTTGGTCAACTCGTACCGTATCTGTGGTCAACTCGTACATGACCAAGTTAACTCGTACATTAGTCAATTCGTCCTTTAGTATAATTATTATCAAGATGCATAATAAGTCACAATTTTAAATGATGCGGCAGTTGCTAATCCCTTTGATACTTTAATTTGGTATTTGTCACATTTCAGATAATTGGATTATGAGCAAATGAAAGGCAATTAATCTATCATAATTTGATTGTTAGCCAATGATAAGTAAGTCCAGTCCCTCCTTTAACTTGATTTTTTAATGATTTTTAATAATGCAAAATAGAACGTTCTGAGGAACAACTTTGATGAATTATTAATCGTTTTGTTTTATTTACTACATTTGTATTTTATTTCAATTATTAATATTATGAATAATGCTCATTGCTTTAAATCACTCCTACAGTTTTATTTTGCTAATTTGTTAATACGGATATGGCAAAAAACTAATACAGAACAGTGTTCCTAAAACATGGAGAGAACGATTAAAAGCCATAGATGGTGATTTCTTAGTACAAGAAACAGCTTATCAAAAAATGATACATAAAATATGCGTACTTAATGACATGCGGAACATTTCTGTAACTTGGCCGGTCTTATCGGCGAAATTGTCTCCCTTGAAAACGTCTTATCGATCACTCCGATAACGTTTATCGATAAACTTATTTACTATAGATTTATATAGGAGCTGTATGGTTTAACACTAATAACTTGTTTATAACATTAAATGAGAAAATTTTATAACCTCGTGAAGTAATCTTCATTCTCTGCACTTTATTTCAATATAATTTTTATTAATGTGGTATGTGAACTTATTGCTTCCATTTTCGTTTGAAGTTGGTGACTATCGTTCGTTCATAATTCTATATGAAAACTGTCAAAATACTCTTAAACCTCGTTTTTGACAGGCCATAAAGTTGTTTTTTACTAAAATGACATTTTTTATAACCTCGTGAAGTATTCTATGGTGTCCAAGCTTTATTACAATATATTTTTTAAGAAATTTGAAAATGTGGAAATTGCTTCCAATTTAGTTTGAAAATGGAGATATTCGCGTTCAGGCGCGCGTTTTCGTATCAATATTCTAATAAGTACATGTACAGTAGTCGATGTAGCAACTACCGAATTAGTTGTTGTTATTATGACCTTTCATACATTTACCACATGACTAATTGTTAAATTGCTTTATCAGGTGTATAATTTAAGTCGGTATATTTTTACCATGTTACAAAAAACTGCTAATTTTTAGCAAACTGTTCGATAATTCAATAACTCGATACATATTTATTTTCTTAATCAGGGTTATATAAGCGGGTCTAAAAACTCAAAATATAACCATGGCTACTTTTCGGTCACCCTGTGAATATAAATCGATTACAAATTAATAAATGAAGGCAAACAGTTTTATTGAGAAAACACCTGGTGAACGTGAAATGAAATGATTTTCTCGTGCACGTTTTACCGGAAACATATTCTGTAGAAAGGATTATCTTCAGAAAATATGCATGTATATAAGTCCTTGTTATTTATCATGCTTTATAAAACTATGATTTGTTTAAACTTTTCCAGTCGTGAGCTTGCTGGGTCAGAAACATAGATTAAGTAAACTCAGAAGTATATTCCAATTATTCTTTAAAGCCCAATTGATTTTGAATGTAGTAAATCAAAACAATAGATAAATTGATAATAAAATATAATAAATATGTTTTATTCGAACCAATTTCGATGTACAATATTTTACACAATGCCTTTTTTAGTCTCATCTAGTAAAAATGTTGTCAAATGCTTTTTCTTATTTTTTTGCAATTTCATTGAAAAAATACCGTGCTATATTTCTATAATTATGTACTTTTTGATTGAAAAGAATATTAAGAAAATGCATTCGTGTGGATACGTTTTATTATCTGATACAGCTATGGCTAAAGCCTCTGACCACTTTTATGACAGACGATATACAATTAACAGGATGTTACGTAATATTTATTGGTTTTATCGCCCTGTTAAAGGGATATTGCTCATTCATGCAGTATTGGCCGGGTTTTAAAATTGACATGCAATGTTTGATATACGCCATTTCAAATTAAATGCCAATTTATTATTATCAATATTATTATTGAACGTGCCGTTTTAACTTTTAAATGTCCCAAAAGTTTTACTAATACAGTTCTACTAGGACAGTAACCAATAAATATCTAAATTTAAAAACATTGAACAGCTCCTATTTAAGTGACCCCAAAAGCAACAGGAGGTATATTCTCTTAATTGTTTAATTGCCCCTTATCTGTCTAATCATGTCTGGTCACGGTCAGCTTAGTGTCTGGTTAAAAGATTTATAGTGATAATTAGTTTATGAAAAACGTTTGTTGTTTTCATAGCACATACAACAAATTATATTGAATACTGATATAATTAAAAAAATATATTTTCAGGGTTTCCAATATCTTGTTTGCCTTACTTAGCACAGTCATTAGAGATCGTGTCCCAACATCGAGTTGGATCTGGTCGGGCAATAAGAATCTCAATGTCAGTTTGACTTGTCCCGAGCTGTGTTAAAACATGCATTTTTTAGAAATGTGAAAGTTGAAAAATTAACCGTGCCCGTGGAAAAACTCAACATATTTTTTTGCCGAACGATTGAATTTTTTAATTATACGTTCATATAATTATTTCCTTTAGTAGTGTGAAACAGGGATGCTATAATATTATATCCCTGTGTGAAATGAATATATATACACATATAGAACTGTGTTCTGTAAGGTGTTTGATTCCGAAAAATCAAAATGTATTACTGCTGTAATATTTCATCTAATATGTACTTTCCTTGATCTTATATAAAGTCATTAAATTTGAATTAAACAACATCAGTTTACTGCTGGTTTGTCAATGTTATTCACATCAATATTTATTTATTCATTTAAAGATCAACATTAAAATATGGAATTATGTATTTCAAAAAACAAAAATATGACATTTTTCTTTTAATTATTGTGTTGAAGACCATGATCCTTCCCCCACGTGAGAAAAATAATACTCTCAAATTCCCTAAACTCGGATCGCACAAAAACGACCAGGAGATATAGATCTCGGTTTAACGCTAAATAATCCATATTCGATAAGAATCAATAATTGGCGTAAAGGGAAACAACTAGTTTATCACACCGGTAAAAAATCAATAACGACAGGAGTTGTCTTTTCATAGGAAAATAGCGTCAATGTTCCGCATGCGAAGAAAGCATTATACAGAAGACCACACTCATTAAAAGATCACATTTATAACACAGGTGTTACGAATAAGATCACACATCAATGTTACGGTAACATGAAGCGGAAATCAAGCATATAGGTAACATAATTATTTTGCAACTAATGTGATCGATGCCAATTTTTATTTTACTTGTAACAATGTAATAACATTCATAACAAAATCTTTTGTTATTCCAGTTCAACAATGTTCAGTTTTGACATAATCATATCTTAATTAGATTTCTACCTGTAACTTTATTGTATTTTTATCCTTTATTGTCAATATATCACTTCAACGTATCTGATGAATGGTGTATTGGGTGACTTACAAGGACATTTTGTGCTATCAAAACGAAGGCAGATATGACATCAAAATTTTATCATCTACATTTCCATTTTTGAGCACTTAACGTAGAATGAATGATTCTCGTCCAGCAAACAAACAAATACATGTACATCCTTCCTAAATTGCATACTAGGGTAAGTATGTTATGTTAAATGTCATGAAATTACTATCGCAATGAGTTACATGTTCTTTAATGTTGTTATACTTATACACTAGTTTCGTTTATATTTATACTACAAGTTGTTCTCCCTCATCAAAAATATATTCATCTAATTCATTTCTTTTCCTCATACTGTACGTATGTTACATACCTGAGAGAATAAAGTTATGTTCTGTTCTAATAAAATTTATCTGTAAAAATATGCCGTGATTTACTCGATTTAATTTTTGGCAAATAATTGGTCAGCTGAAAGTGACATAAAAGATAGAATTAATCCTGTACTTAAGTAAAGATGTTTTTATAAGTGAAAAGAGAACTGGTATAGATAGAAATCGAGCAGTGAGTCGTGACGAAAGGTCGAGGATTGTTCCATTCTTTAAAATAGGGATACGTAATACAATGACCAAGTACATTACTAAACATGACCTTACATTTGTAGGCCACTGTTGTAAGAGGCCTACGTGGTCCTGAAATCAGTGCGCCGCACTAGTAACATTATTAAACTGAATTGTGTTGGTTCGTATCCTTAATTTTGCCACTATTTTTGTTTCAAATCATGCATTGCTCGTGTTTTCGGTGCATTTATGTTAAGAAGAGTATACACATGCATATTTTTTCATGCAATCAAAATCAAATTATGTTCAAATGACATTCCTAAGTATGCAGGCGATGCCATGTTAGAAACGAAGCAAATTATTAGATTCTGACAGCGGCTCTAGTGCAGATAATGCTAACAAAGGAGTAATTGAAATTGAAATTAAATTAAATATGTATGAAATTCATTCCAAATATTGAAATTAAATTTTGCAAATATAAAATGTCAAAAAGCAAATAAAAATGGAAGGAAAAAACTTTCACATGGGCTTCGAACCCGTAACATCTTGACTAACAAGCTGCAGAAGTACAAAGGTTAGCGCCTCTACCAATTAAGCTACGCACTTAATCTCATCAGGGAGGGTCAAATAAATGATATTTATGCATTACAGAAACCACCGAAACGTTCCGAAATGCCACTCACCCTACAGAATGGACTTAGCTGATCTTTGATCATTCACAGGTCGTTGTCGGACTATATAGCAAAATAGCACGACGTTGTCGTTGTTTTGAATCTTTCTAATTCGCTTTGCTCAGACGAAAACAGACTTACTCATTTTCTGAATTATGACCGTCAAACTCAAGGGTATACTCCAGATGTCTACTGTCTCTTACGAAAATATAACATTATACATTACTTGGATATTTATACAAAGTATGGCACATTTCCCTCAAAATATACTTGGAAACAGATTTTACAGCAACATGTGTTGAAGAAAGTACGCCAAGACATCTTAAATGAAATCATTACAGAAGCACCATATTTGTCTCAACTATTAAGTGTTGACCAGCCCTCTCAGCTATGGACATTGTCAATCCAGAACTGTAGAATCTCACACATGTGTGAACAGCTGATGTGTATATCTGCAAAAATTTTCTCACTAACATTTATTTGTTGTTGCATAAAATGTGAAAAATTAAGTGATAATTTATGTATTCACCTTGTTTGTTTCTGCAAGGAAAATGATCAAATACGTTGTAAAATATGGAATGTCATCATGGAGCGTTTTGGTCAGCAAACTTACAATGCATTCATTGACATGACAGCAGGTCAACAATGTGATTTTCTGTTGAGTTGTGCGAACTTGATTACTGAGGACAATCCTAACCTAAATCTAGACATTTCTATTCTAATCTTTTCATTTGTAATGATATGAAGATATTTTTCAAAATTAAATTCTGTTTTAAATCGAATAAAATAGTTCATTTTAGATTGATGATTCAAATTTTGACTCCATTCCTGTAGATATTGATGCCTAACTCGTTGCCGTAAATTGTTAAAAGAAATGTGTATTATATCATGATGTTACCAAAACCCAACCGTTCAATACAAGTAGTCACTGCCGATGCCCAACTTTTATTTTTACTGCGTATATTTAAATTGATTTGTTCATTGAAAATGCTAAACATTAGGATTTTCATTATTTTAGTCCAAAATTTTAACGATCGTTCGATACAAATGATGGAAATGGGAAATCGGCCAAATTCACCATAGACTGCGGCATTTGAGGTTTAACTCCTAAAATATTTTTACAAAATTTTATATGGATTTTATCGACTTCTTGTAAATTATATGCCCCAAACTTCACAACCGTACGTGATGATCGGCTGTATGAGGGAATTAAATAACACAAGTTTACTTTTGACGTCTAAATTTACCCGACTTACCGAATAATCATTACTTTGAAATGAAGATAGACTTGTTGGTAGAAAGAAACTGAGAAATAATCATTTACTCACGTAGAACAATACTATTCTTGAAATCGTTAGTCAATTAATTTATTTACCTTGGTATTGTTTTTACAAGAAAAGTCTAAATAGATTAGAGTAAACGCAGGGGCGAATAATTTTCTTTTTTTCTTTATAAGCCTATATAAATCAAGTGACCCCTGGGGTGGGACCAATATTCTAAACAAACTTGATACAGGTCCACTAGAAAATGCTACATACCAAATATCTAAGCTCTAGGCATTGTAGTTTCTGCCAAGAAGATCTTTAAAATTTCCCTGTATAAGTCTATGTACAATCAAGTGACCCCTGGTGCGGAGCCAATTTTGACCCCAGGGCAATAATTTGAACAAACTTGATAGAGGTCCACTAGACAATGCTACAATCCAAATGTCCAAGCTCAAGACATTGTAGTTTCTGACAAGAAGATTAAAAACTTTTGCCTATATAAGTCTATGTAAAATCATGTTACCCAGAGGCGGAGCTAATTTTGACCCAAGGGCCATACTTTGAACAAACTTGGTAGAAGTCCCATAGACAATGCTTCACACAAATATCTAAAATCTAGGCCATCTGGTTTTGGACAAGTCGATTTTTAAAGTGTTTCATATTGGTTGCCATGGCAACCATAGTTTTTAATGAAACTATTTTTTACAACTTTGGTACAGCTTCATGCAAGGAACATCCCTGTAACGCCCCCGGACGACAGACAACATGCGATCACAATAGCTCACGATTGTAAATTATTCATTAATAATTTATGTTCAGCGATGGCATGTTGAAATAAATGAATCATCTAGATGTAGTACATATTTTTTATTCGGAAATTTTCAAACCCTATCTTAAAATAATTGATATTCCAAAATACAGATATGCTTTCTCGAAATGAATTTTTTCATTGAAAGTGGAAATAAACCTAATTAAACACCTAGAAATGAAAGGAAATGTAAATTTTGCAAATCTCTTAAAGATGAATTTCACTTTGTTTTAGAATGTCAATTATATTCAAATATTCCCCAAAAATATATCAGAAAATATTATTGGAATAGACCAAATATATCAAAATTTATCTGAAAATGAAACAATAATTAAACAACTTTCGGTATATATTCATAAATGTTTCAAATTATGTGACGAAGCCCTGTATCCATGATCTAAAACGTTTTTAACACTTTTCTCTTCATTTCATTACAATAAGGTTAATTTCTTGTTTGTTCCCGTATGTGATATATTAAAAAAAGATCTATCTTGTTAGAGGTCTATAATTGCTTCACCGTATCCGAGTACGAACACTAAGTTAAGACCATTTCTCAACAGTCGATCAGTTTTAATTTTCCTGCAAGGAAGAGCTTCCATTGACTTCCGCCTATGAAAATAGTTGTTCAATTTAATGGCATACTCGTACATATGAATTCTAATATGCAAAATCGTATACGAGCAATACAAAACAGTCGTAAAAAATTATAAACAGTCCCCTACCGGATTACTACAATATTTACCATCAGTACACACATTTCAAAGAAGGATGACGTCATAATTCACGTGCTGGATATGCTTATTTAGTCTGGTTCCTAGCGTCTGTTGTAAACATATGAAAGTCATTATTGAATTCATGGACGATGAGATGACAACTGTGAATCAATCAGACATATAAAAAAGTGGTTCGTCGGGAAATTTTAACCGATTAAATTAATGCTTATATCGTGTAACTTTTTCTTCGAGCATGTCTTCATGTTTGAGATATTACATTCTGCATAAGTTGAGCATACAAAGGGGAAGGTAATACAGACTATATATGTGCTAATTGCAGGATCAGATGGTGGAAAACATAAATCAAAGTACTGAAAGCACATGAACCGGGAACACTTTTAACAAAATTTTGCATGGCGGGTACTTTGGTCTACATCAAAATTCATGTGCGAACTATCGTTTGGTTTCCAAAACCCAGCCCTAAAAAGGAATTCAACTTTTGACTACTTTGTAGTTCCGAACTACAGCAGAACCTTCAGAGCTTTGATTTACCTCGGGGCCATGATTCAAACAAACTTGGTAGAGGTCCATTAAACAATGCCTAACACCAAATAACCATGCTCTAGACAGTGTAGTTACTGACAAGAAGATTTTTTAAAGTGTACCTTTATAAACCTACATGTATGTAAAATCAAGTTACCCCCGGGGCGGGTCAGTTTGGCCCCAAGGGCCATAATTTAAACACACTTGGTAGAAGTCCACTAGACAATGCTACATACCAAATATCTAAGCTCAAGACATTGTACATTGTATTGTGTAAAATTATGAAGTAAATGCTTTAAAAGCAAAGCATCATTGTTACATTTCTGTTCTTTCTGAATTTGTAGTAGTAAAGTTACCAAATTGTTGACAGGATTGGTCTGTGTTTATTTCTTTCAGAAATCATACTTTAATCCCTGTTAGGCCTCAACGGCAAAATAAGTACGTCGAACAAATGCATCAGTCTGTTCTGGTACATTACCTATATTCTATATATCCTATATATACAGAATAAAATTCATAAACATACAAGGAACAAATATTTGACTTTCGTAACATTGTTGTTTTCTACATAAAAGATAGTGTACATATTTGAATTAGAACCAGCTTATAATTGCCAAACACGGATAACGTCGTTTGCACTTACTTAAATAATGGTTTAACAAAAATCTATAATCCGTAAGGCAATGATTAAGGTTTTGTATTGTAATTCAGCATTGTAGATAAACCTTAAGAGTGGTGTGACTTATATTCGGGATTGGTCTCCAATATATTAATCGTCAAAAAGTGAAGCTATTCTATATACACGCATATTGTTTTTAGAGTTACATAATGGTGTCCTTTAAAGTGGAATGGCTGAATTACTTAAGTTAGATAGAGCGTTCAGTATTCATTGTAGAATATCATCAACGAAAGTCTGAAATTTATCTAGTTTATGTCAGTGGGATTTTAGAACTTGACTTGAATGATGTCTCGGCGTCACATAAAGAAGTTTCTTTTAATTTGTTTGCTTCTTTTAATGATATATTTTGTGTTTGAATTCTGGTCAAACTCGTTTTACAAGGACAGTATTTTACAAAAGCCTCAGAGCGAACTTAAACATGATGTCAGTGTGATATTCCGAAACCAAACTGAGTGTTATAAAGCACAAATGATGAATAAAACTGTTGGTGAAACTGAGAGTGTGGACAACTATATGGATGTTTGTGAGAGTTTAAATGAGATTGACAGGAATCAAATATCGTCACAATCGTGTCCATATTGTCGCTTTAAGTCATTGATGCTGATAAAGGAACAAAAGCCGTTTGTTGCATTGGCTAGCTTTCCTTGTTCTGGAAACTCATGGACAAGAGAATTATTCGAATCTTTAACAGGTCGGTAACATTTTTGAAGTTTGTCTATCTTATCGACTCTACTTTTTATGCCGATTCTTGTATGTTTCCGGTCCCTGACAATCTTTTTCTTCGACGATACTTTGATATGAAATATATCTCCGAACTAATACATGTATATATATTTGAAAAAGATCTGCCTGTTTTTATAACCATGCCGTATATTTGTAATATGTTTTTGGGAATACTTGGCGATCTTTTCATCAATCATTGTTCGAATAGATTTTTAATTTAATATAGAGGTTTACTCAGAATTTTGAGTTCTATTTCTATTGCCTCAATTTACTTGGCAGTTCAAATGGAATTTATCAATTATGTATTTAACAGGAAGTCGTCAATAATTACTAGTAAATCACTCCGACCTGCATACTTTTTTTTATAATATATTGATTTTCCTGTTATTTACTATTAGTTACTCTAAAGACACAAAACTGACTAGTGAGGTTAAAATACATGTGAACAATTGATAGGATAAGACTCACGCGCAGACACTAGTATATTGTCAGATTGACAAAAATAACAACAACAATATTCTTTTTCTGACCCAAACTCACCGCTCTTTCTAAAAAGGCATGTCATTTTGTTTTACTGTGTCTTTACGCAGTTATTTATTCACGTACTTATATGTTTCTACATAGACTTACTTCATCAGCCAGCCGATCAAAACCGTCATAATAGTTAGTACCGTGAAATAAGCTACACGCACTCGGTTTAATCCACTCGTCATGTCTCACATTTCATTATTGTATACAATTTTGTCCTTTGTAAAATAAATATGTTGAAACTTACAACAATATCAACAACAACAATATAATTAAAGCCCCAAATAAGGCTTAAAAATTGGTAACATTTTCTATGTACAAAGAATCTTGAAAGACTGAGATATTAAAATATGCCCAAAATGGTACAGAAGGGACCTGTATCTGATCTCAGGTCGCCGTTCCTTCCTTGAGAAATAAGCAACTCCGTACAAAATACTAAATATTGTTTACGTTTAAATTTCCCGAACAATTCCGAAAACTCTTCGTCAATGATCGAAAGTACGCACAAAACCGTCCGTAATCTCCGGAAAGTGACGGAAATACAGTCGGAATACATTTAGCGCCGTATTTGTAAACGAACCGGGCTTGTTATGTTAATCTTCAAGGAAAGAGTATTTAACATATATGACAGATTGTGTGTGTTTTAATCACACATTGTGTTTATTATTTATCAGTCTTCAAATCAGTATAACAGATTTGTGTTTTCTATATGAAGAAAATAACCACTTTGGGAACCTTATTGTGGCTTTAACAGTAGCAACACCAGCAACCGCAACAAAATATACATTATCTCGTGGTTGCCGCATTGCACTGTCCTATAACCATTTACCAAAATCTATCCGATCAGTTTTTAATATTTTAATGATATTTTAACACATTTATAAAAAAAGGTTTGGATGACACATAGACAAATGACACATTCATAAAATGAGATTTGGAGGACACATAGACAAATGACACATTTATGAAATGGGACTTTGAGGACACATAGACGAATGAAACATTTATAGAAAGTGGTTTGGAGGACACAAGAACATAATTATGATATCTATATTTCAGGAATTTATACAGGTAGCATCTACAAGGATGGAATGGGTCAGTTTAATGGATCCAGACGTTGCCCTTTGCGTGGTGGTGTCTACATTATTAAAACACACGCATACAATAACAAGACAAATCATAGGGACTGTACAGCAATGCACAAGACAACAATTGACTATCAGAAGGCAATGCTAATCCTCAGAAACCCATACGACGCTTTGCTGTCATATTTTAATCTCATTAGTAAAGGGAACAAGACTGATTTTGCAGATCAGAAGCAGTTTCAAAGTAAAAGTAAGTGCAAACAGTTTTTTAAGATGTCTCCCGCCTAGTTATAAAATCCAACTATCTTACGTGTTTTTTACTTCCGGTATGGCAAAATAAAAAAATACTAGGTTTCAATGGAGATGAAATTTAATCTGATCATCTAACGCTCACCCCTAACCTAAATTACATACAGTTTCTTCATCAAAATCAGAAATTTAACCTGGAATAAATCTAACCAAATTTACACAATTTACACGTGTCTGAAATTTAATGAATTAACCAAAACAATGACAGACTTACTCATTTTCTGAATTATGACCGTCAAACTCAAGGGTATATTCAAGATGTCTACTGTCTCTTACGAAAATATAACATTATACATTACTTGGATATTTATACAAAGTATGGTACATTTCCCTAAAAATATACTTGGAAACGGATTTTACAGCAACATGTGTTGAAGAAAGTACGCCAAGACATCTTAAATGAAATAATTACAGAAGCACCATATTTGTCTCAACTATTAAGTGTTGACCAGCCCTCTCAGCTCTGGACATTGTCAATCCAGAACTGTAGAATTTCACACATGTGTGAACAGCTGATGTGTATATCTGCAAAATTCTCACGAACATTTATTTGTTGTTGCAAAAAATGTGAAAAATTTAGTGATAATTTATGTATCCACCTTGTTTGTTTCTGCAAGGAAAGTGATCAAATATAGCCTAATATGTTATAAAATATGGAATGTCATCATAGAGCGTTTTGGTCAGCAAACTTACAATGCATTCATTGACATGACACCAGGTCAACAATGTGATTTTCTGTTGAGTTGTGCGAACTTGATTACTGAGGACAATCAGTTTACCTATTTTGACCTATCGTTATACATGTGTAAATTATTTGATTAGTTTAGATGAACATGTCTGTCTTGTTGTTAAGTCGCCTAAACAATTATTTAAATGTTATATCGCTACACTGTAGAACAGCTACATTTTGTTTCACTGGTTGGGTATTTTGCAATTGTAACTTATTCCATCATCTACTCACATTTATCGCCAATATTTTTTTTTTCTCATCTCAATGATAAGAGCGAAGTCTTTAAGCTATAGATATTAAATATGATAAATGCTCGAGCACTGAATTATGTGATTTAATACTGCTTATGCTGTAATGCGAATATTCATTGATGGTGCTTTATTATATTATTGTATATTAACGATATCATGTACATTGTATCATGTATTATATCATATGCTCTCCGTGTCTGGAGGAAATAAAGATATATACTCAATTTAAATTTTTGCAAATAATTGGTCAGCTGAAAGTGACATAAAAGATAGAATTAATCCTGTACTTAAGTAAAGATGTTTTTATAAGTGAAAAGAGAACTGTTATAGCAAAATAGCACGACATTGTCGAAGTTTTGAATCTTTCTAATTCGCTTTCCTCAGACGAAAATAAATTATTTATCGACTACTTTAAATTATTCAACTTGGTAAAACTTGGTTCTTAGGACAATGGTTTTGCATAGCTCGTAAATGTCATACTTAAACAACTCAAAAGTCAAATTTCCGTTCAATATTTTCATGTTAAATCAAGTTCAAGACACATCAAGATCGACTGTATTTCTTGTTCGAATGTTTCGTAGTCTGAAACATCGGGTATAATATGCCAAAAACAAATTATAGGTACATTACATAATCATTATAATCATGTTCAGTAATATAAACTCTGTCTTACTTATTTATTATTCAAGCAGTGAAAACCTAAAATGAATTACACAATCTGTCCACCCTATTATACATCTAAGAAGCACGGAACGCACATGCAAATAAACACTTGTATGAACTTTTACACCCAACTAATAATTATTACATATGAAAAACACTTTTAAAAAAGCATTTAACCTGCAACAAAGTCTTAAAAAACAACACATTCACATACATGACTATATAAGGTACGAGTTGACCAAACTGCTTTTCCAATAAATTATTTACAGTGAAATTACTGAATTAATTAAACCTAACCTGAGTCTTTGTTCCAAAATAAGTTGCAAACAAGTTTTAACAAGAACAACTATAACAAAACGTTATAGTTAGACGAATTACAAGAAGCATTGGTTTAAGTTTTTTGTATTAAGTTGCTTTTATTCATTCCTCCATTATGGAGAGTATAACATATTTATAAGTTATCT
Organism: Lutraria lutraria; assembly: GCA_964023205.1. Lineage (NCBI taxonomy): Eukaryota > Metazoa > Mollusca > Bivalvia > Venerida > Mactridae > Lutraria > Lutraria lutraria. Next base: position 13,808,520 of record OZ026835.1, read on the forward strand.
ATGGAATGCTTATTTTTAAGTGGCAATGCAAAATCGCAACTTCTTGCGCGAAGCAGATTAGTGACAGTGCCCGAAATATTCCGAAATACCCGCAATGGTCATCACGTGATATAAACAAAACAGAAATGGAGCGAGGTCACGTGTTACTCGCACCAACTAGTGTTATTAGCTTGATGACGCAGTCGCTATTTATAGTCTAAGAATGGAGCGTGCTCGATATCTGCCCATCTGTCAATAAATGCAGCCGAAACTCTTTATATCAAAGGAATTAAGAAAAATTGTTCGATCTAAATGAACTTCGATGTATAAAATATTAGAGAAATTTGCTGTGTTTATTATCGGTGTGTTGTAATAATGATTTAATCGTGTTATAAGATACGGAACACGGTATTTATACGTTTCGATGTATTTATTTTAGCAACATGTCGCAAATAAACAAAACATTATAAACATATTCACACAGACTAATTTTATAATCGCGAGCGTGGACACTGACTTGTTTACGCAATTGTCGTTAATTAAATATCGATTTCGGAGCTCAATACAAAAACTGTCCGATCAGGTGAGAAATGATGACTTAATTGGTTCGACATAGACGGTCACTTTATGGTTTGATATAGATGGTCACTTTGCAGTTGAAAATCTATGTTTGGGACCGTTATACCAGGTTTTTACGACAACGTACCCTCAGACAACGGAGTATATTATTTTTTGGAGACTTTATTTAAATATTTTATATGCATTCCAGCAGATATTGCAACGTCTGATACATCGAGGTGATAGTTTCCCCTGATTTTAATTTTAGGGTGGAAACAGGTAATACATATAGAGTACCTCGTGAACTGTAGAACCATATGACCAGATTCATGAGATTCATGAAACATCAACGGCTTGTATTTTTGATGGAGTAGATGATCACTTTAGTTTCGGGATCAGTTAAGTCAAAATAACAAATTCGTTTGATCTGAAACTTCGCACATCCTGATAAAAAATGCTACATAGGCCACATTCTAGTATTGAATTGCCGGATGCGATTTTGCGCCGCCATACAAACATTTAACTTGTAGATACATGTAATACACATATTTTGACAATCATGAGTATTTGACAAATGAATACATTCATGTATATAGTTCACATGTACATGGTATTACCATACCATACATCAATGGAATAAAGTACACCCTAAATACTACCAAATTCACCATAGTCTGATATGATACAACCACATTAAACTTGCATCTAATGATGTTCCCGATATTATGCCACGTTAACATCATAGAAAAATGCCTACATTACTTATTTGAGTTTCAACAACAGAGCAGACGAACAGATTCAGTCAAACATGACAGGTAACTCGACGAATAACCAGTCCAATGATTGACCAATCAACAATGACCGAAATCACCATCAGCCAATCAAATGGCCAGGATTGGCCAAACTAGAAATAGACAATACCAGTAAGTACTCCCAAACAGCTATAATAAACAAATACTCGTACGTATAATTCGTCTAGAAAAATACGTTCATCAAAATTTATGCTGATACAAGCACATAATATATAACTACGGTACGAGTTGACTGCTGTACGAGTTGACCAAATTCATGTACGAGTTGACTATGGTACATGTTAACTACGGTACGAGTTGACTGGAAAGCATTGTTGTTATATGTTTTTAATAATTTAGTAAGTAATTAAGTAATCCTGTATGTTAAAGCCAATCTTTTGTTTTGTAAAATACCTGTGAAAATGTAGTTTTTTTAGGAAGTCTTAAGTGTCAAAGATTGAAAAAGATAATCAATTATTAGAAATGAGCTTATTATGAATTTAGCCACACCCTCTGCAGAAAGGCCTTATAGATACCAGGGTAGTTTAATTTGGAGATATAATAAAATATATAGAAAATTATAGAAATATAGGAAACATTAGTTAATATTTTATTTTAAGAAACTGTCTTTGTGACAAGAAATATAATTTGTCTTTGTGACGCATTTTTGGATACAGTGACATTTGCTTTGTGTTTACTGAAATATTTTGGACTTCGATTTACTTTGTGTTTTCTGAAATATTTTGGACTTCGATTTACTTTGTGTTATATCATATTTGAACTTTGTGTGAATTAAAACAAGAGGGCCAAGATGGCCCTATATCGCTCACATGACAATCACTGTTCACTCATTAAAACATTGTTTTGAACCGGTGACCTAGTTTTTTACCCCAGACGACATATGTTCGAATTTGTCTTACATATCATTAAGACAAACAGTCTGACTAGGTTTGGTGAAGATACGATCAAAATTTGACATCTACAGTGTTAATAAGGTTTTCCTAAGATTTGACCTTGTGACCTGGTTTTTGACCCTAGGTGACCCATATTTGAACTTGTCCTTAATATCATTAAGACAAACAATCTGACAGTGATTTCTAAAGTGTTCACAAGGTTTTCCCTTATTTGGCCCTGGTGACCTAGTTTTTGACCCCAAATGGCCCAATATCGAATTCGTCCGAGATTTTGTTGGTATTAACGTTTTGACCCAGTTTTGCTAAAATTGAGCCAAAAATGTGGCCCCTAGTGTGGTCACAACAAAAAGTTTGACGACGCACGACGCCGGACGGAGAGTGATCCTAATAGCTCACTTTGTCACTTTGTGACATGTGAGCTAAAAAAACATCGCTTGTTAATGAATAAATAAATAATACTGAAAGAAACCTAGAACTTTGTGTTCATTCAACAACATCAACGACCCATCAGACTTGAGTATACAATTAGATCTCAACAACAAGAAGTCATCACCACACCACAGTCACAACAATTTTAAACACACATTTGTAGATCATAATACGATCATTCATTTCATGTTTATTTTCAATGAAAATGCAGAATGAATCACTGATTCATCACTCACCGCAATTTTTTCTGAACTGAAATTTTGTAATTCGTAAACATGAAATTAAAAATGCTATATAACCAAAGAAAAGGGAGAGTACTAATTAAACTGGTTCCCGTTGACTTGTTTGTACAAAGCCAACAGGTACAGCCTAAAATTTCCATGGCGCTGAATGGTCAATTTTGATTGGTATCTTGGCAGAATCCTGCACGGGGGATCTCGCGAGATTTTACGTTATCAATGCATATTTCACGCGAAAAAATAATAGATAAAGATAAGGGAACTGGATGATTATTTTCTGATCTTGGTCACTCAAACATTTAATAAAATAGAATTTAAATACACACAGCCTTCTTAAATGTATTTCGAAATGGACTACTGACCTTTTTTTAAAAAAAAATCATTCAGTCTTTTTTAAAAATTGAGTACTCGATCAGGATTTAATATGTATGATAACATTATAATCACTGCATACAATTGCAACTTTTTAAAATGATTTTATATTATTATTTATATAATTATGCAAGGCTAATAACAAAACAAGTCACATTTATGAAATCTGACTGTGGACTATATGTTTTAAGATTAATCAATGCAAACAATATATAGTTAATAATCAATTGACCAGTATATCATACTCTCCATGTTAATCTCAATTTCAGATCTTTAAAATAACTTGCAAAGAAACTATGTTTATACACGTACTGCTTGAGAAAATATATTGGTATATAAAGGATACGTTTGTGTTAAATTAAAGAAATGGACATTTAATTTATCAAAATTATCCAGACCTAATTAAACTAAATTGGTGTGAGATACATATATCTGCTAATCTGTTTCAGGGATGCTATATTACAGGGATATGCAACAGATGGAAACTGGCTGAAAAACAGTGCCTACTGCCTAGGGATAATGCAAGAATTCACGCGAGCGAGAGGGCATGCACATGCATTTACCGTTAATGTCGTTATCTAGCAGATAAAAGATGGGTCAAATATTCTCTTCAATCGGCTTAAATAAATGTTGTTTTTGCATAGGGTTTTTTATAAATTGATCTTAAAGCATTAAATATTTTACAGATGTAATTTTGTTTCTAAATATTTGTGGTTCTAAAGATTTCCAAGTTCTTGTGACCGTTCGAAATCAAACTGACATGATAATTTGACCGAAATGGTCGAATAATAGAAAATGTCAGTTTTTGGCGACAGCTTTAGTATGTGAAGATATTCTTAATTTCACGATATTTTGTTGTGGTTGAAGTGTGACATACTTCTATATTGGCGGCATAACTATATTTTCATGTTTTATTTTGTTATCATACATAATTTCGTGATGACTCATTTTTTACAATTTACAAAATGGAGGCCTGATCTGACAAGGAAAATATTGCACTTTTTGCGACATCATTTGCATGTGAAGATATACTCTATATCAAAATTATCTTCCATAGTTTGACACTTACACACGTCGACATTGGCGGCATGATAATTTGTTCATGCTTACTTTTGTAAAAGAACACAATATCGTGACTGATTATGTTCTTGAGTCAAAATCTTGAAATACTGACTAGATAGGAAACGGTATATTACATTATAATGCTTACAGAATTCCAGTTCTTCCAGATCTGTTTGTAAAGAAGAGAGCAATTAGGAAACATAACTTTAATCTTATTTAATTTTTATCTGGTAATGTACATATTGTAATGTTAGTTGTAAGGTCGATCAAATTATGATTTTATGCTAATCGCCACAAATATTTCACTGTGATCTCAGGTACTTGACTTGTTTTTGTATTTGCTAAAACAATATCAGTTTTTCAACAATGATTAATTACTGATCTAATCAATATGGTGTGAACATTAGTTTAAATTATGACATTAAATTTCATTGGTGGAACCCTGTTGTATAACATGTAAATGTATAACATTTCTTTCGTACAAAACATTCAAATGATAAATAGCATTTCATTAAATAAAAGTTTAGACATGAAAATTTGGTCTTGAGTTGATAAATCGAACAAAACTTTCATGATATAAATATTTGTTATACAAATTTAATTAAAATGTTTAGCATTCGATCTTTTATTTTTTCATAATATAAACATTTCTTTCACATATTTAAGTAAAATTTTAGCATTCTATCGTGCATTTGTTTTCATGATATAACTTTTCTTTCACAAGTTTATTCCGTAAAAATTTAGCCTTCAGCTGATAATTCGAAAAAAAAGTTTCACGACATAAAATTTAATTGTACAAACTTTCATAATGTAATATACTACATGTATTTGAATCATTCATACATATTTTGATGATATAAACGTTTCTTTCAAAAATTCAATTTAAATATAAAAAAATAGCAGTGAAAATTTCGTCTTGAGCCAGGTGTAGCATCTCTGCTTGAGCTCATAAATTGAACAAAACTTTCATAATGTAAACATTTCTTTCCTACAAAACTTAAATAATATTAGCATTTCTTTCTCAAATTTAATTTAGAAAAAAACTTGTGAAAATTAGTAACAAACAAATAAAAACTACGAGGAACTTGAGTCGATTATGGACCACTAATGTTACTTTTTGTCAATTATCGATTCTTTGTGTCATTTTATGGTAATTTTGGTAGTTTTGATACCTTTGCTTTCATTAACTAGCCTAGGCACTGATAATCGATAGTTGATTAGTGGATGATAAGAGGTTTGTTTAGTTTATTTTTTCACCTCAGCATAATACAATTACGAAATGAGGGTTACAATAAAATAAATACATAAATACAAATACTACAGTTGTATGGTTGAAAAAAGAGCATTCACAATGGTGGTAAGGAAAAAAAAGAATATATAAAAAAAACAAAAAATAAACAATATAACGCGGTTTAGTCAGGTTGATTTTTAACAACTAATAATATTTTAGACAAAAATTTACATAGTTTTACAAGTTTCTTTTTATTTTCTGTATTCATGATATTTTGAAAAACAAATATATTAGGATTTTTATTAAAGACTGAGAAAGAACAGAATTTCTTTCATTATAAAAATATGTACAATGAAATAAATAATGAAATTCATCGCCGATTTGATTTTTTGAGCATAATGTACACTTTCTATTATTGTATTCCTGTCCTAACCAACGTCCCTTTTCTATTGGTAAATAATTGTTACACAATCTAAAGTCAATAAAGGATCTTAAGCATTTTCCATCTAGAGTATCAAGATATTTTTCAAATTTGTGTTCTGTTTTATACATACGATAATTTAGATATTTGTTTGAAGAGTTTAAGTCAGCGTACCATTTTTGAACAAATTGTGATTTAAGAATAAGATCAAGCTTACTGAGAAGTAGAGTTTTGGATCCATTAAAATATTGATTCTGCCATATATAGCTGAGGCCACACTCATCAAATAATGTTTTAACAAATCTAAGCCATTCATAATTGTGAGAATTACTTGTGTAATCTTTAAACATAACTTTATATATAGTAGATGATAGTTTTTTTTCTCCAGACAACATTTCATACCAAAAGCCAATCACTCTTTTCTTTATCGAAACGGATAACGGAAATCGGCCCAGGTCGCCGTATAACATTACATTTGGCGTACTACTTTTAACTTTTAAAATACGTTTGAGAAAATCTGTATGTACTTTTTCTATCATTGAGAGGTCGCCAAAACACCATATTTCACATCCGTATGTCAGAATAGGTAATATAGTATGATCAAATAGTTTAAGTTGGCATTCTATAGAGAGATCTAAGTTACGTGTTTTTTGGTAAAGACTAAATAGTGCTAAATAGGTTGCACATCCCTGTAATATAGCATCCTTTGAAGCGTTGAGCATTTATTTGAGTAATTAATTTTTTTTTTAATCATATTAAATGAGCTGTCTTATTCTTAATATTTTGCATTTGAAATAAAACATACAGTTGAATCTCGTTATGTCAAACTCGCTTATATCAAAATTTTGGTTATGTCAAACTGGTTTGTTGGGTCCCGATTTTTTGGCTCTTTCTCTATATGAAATTAATCCGCTTACCTCCAATTCACTTATCTCAAAATTTCGTTTATGTCAAACTAAATTTTTGTCCCCGTGACTCTAATTAGCATGTAGTTTGAGTTGTTTATCTCAAAGTTGGAGCAGATCAGCGAACAATGGACCCTTCACACCTATCGTGACATTTTGCTAATTGAACAATTTAAAGGCTCCGGGAGATTTATAATCATGTGACAAACAGAGAGCACAAGTGTAGTGTAGCATGATAATCATACCTGGTATTTGACTTAACTAAAATTATGGCAGGTAAGGTAAACAAATACACACCACGTATAACTTCGGCTGCGGTGAGTATCCGAGTACTAGGATACTCGTAGGTTTAACTTGAAAATTGAGTACGATTACTTGCCACCTATGACAGTGTTGGATTCCAATCTTAGTAAAATGATCTTAGCTTAATGAAAATAATTAATTCCGAAAGCGTGATCGACGTTGCAACAAACGCATCCATCTTACATTATGTACGGAATGCGTACTCATCCGAAAATATGTAAAGCTAGACGCTCCGTTATTTTTCTTACAACAAATTTCGTTAATATGTATTTTATGTTGGGACATTAATTCTTGATATTAATTATTATAAATAGATACATAATTATTTTGTTTCTTATCTACGTATGCACATGCTTTATTCAAGCGAAACGTAATCATACATGCATTGTAATTTTAAATAAAGGCTACTGTACGTGCGTGTACACAAATACTTTAAAACATATATAATTATACAGTATTTGTTTATCTCAAATTTCGGTTATCTCAAACTAATTTCCACGGTCCCTAGAAATTTGAGATAACGAGATTCAACTGTACTTTAAAAATGCTTTTATATTTTTAATTAAACATTGAATCAATTTAAGTATCTATACAGTAGCTATATATTAGCCATAAATTTAAGTGACTGATTATGTAATTAGAAGCTAGCGTTTCAACAATGTTATTTATGATGTCCGAGCTTTACTATATGCAACTTTGTGAAAAATAATGCGCTATGACATATTTTTTTATATTTTATAATTGCTTGTTAACATCTCCACAATATCAACATGCACTTCATTAGTTGATTGAATCTACTTCCGTTTACCAAAAGTACACTGAAACATAGTTGGGCATCAAAATTACGGGTGAAAAAACGGACATATTTTTAGTACTTAAAGTTCCATCAGGAAAACAATGACGGCAAAACCCCATTAACACTTATATGAGCTTATTCAGAAAATAGAGAGCTTGAAGTTGGTGTATCTGAAGTTAATATAGCGGTATGTTTAAACTAATTTTGCAAGTAAAATGTCAGTTTTACACCGCTATCATTCATCGTCTTGTTGCTAGGAAACGGGTCGGAAAACAGAAAAAATGCAATGAACAAAAATCGAAGATCATGCTATACTACCATTGTGCAAAATTTCAGAACAATCGAAGAAAAGTCGATTTTTGACCCATGACGTTGGGGAAAGGTCGCATACTACCTTAAAAGACAATTTTCTATACACATTTGATATTAAAGGGGCATAACACCATGTTAAGATCTTTCACTAGCATATTTTTCATTTAGCTTTTTCATGGACAGAATCTGGACAGAAGAGATATTTTTTTTAGGGTATTGCCATTCGGTGTATCTACTGCCGATCGATACTTGTTGTTTGTTTGTTTGTTTGATTATTTGAGTTTTACGCCCCTATCAAGAGTCAGGGACATACGAGGTGGACAGTTCACATATTAACCATCGTTCCAGGGAAGAACCAATACTAGACTCCCATCCTCCATTAGCAACTGCCTATTTTCTTACATAAAGAGATATGGTCAATAGCAGGGCTCGAATTCATAACCATGTTACACTGATTTGATGTCAGCGACCTTAACCACTCGACCACGGAGGCGAGTACTTAAATATTAAGGATAGTCATCATGAAATAGTGAAATTTAGGAATGTAAATAATTTGTTGTTAGATAATGGGAGCTTACTCCCTTGATATTGCCAGAAAAACTAGCATTTTTGCAAAACAAGATTTAATTAGTTCCAGTTTTCTGCTAGCAGAAGGTCAGTGAGAGCCTAAACAGCAGTTTATTTAGTTAATATATTTTTGTGATACATACAAGGGCTTGATGAAAGTAACACAAGAATGAATAAAAAGGGTTGAATCATTGATAAAGTTTTTTATCACTGTAAGTATGTAAGGTAACAGTTTTGTTCTCAGTCAGAAAATTAGCACATTAACGGGTCAGTTGGTTTCAATGATGAGTTATTCAGATACTTAATATATGAACTTTAATGTATTATTGGCAGAGCAAGTTGGTATGCGCCAGTCAAATTAAGCTGTGGTGCATTTGATAAGCTTACTTGGTTGGTTCTTGGTTAGAATCCGAGAGCAACTTGTGTAAGTATCTGTTTACAGACAAACCTGTGAACAAAGGCCACCCTTAGGAAAGATGTTAATTAAGTGGCCTTTATTGATAGGTGACCTTTATTCAGAGGTCATTTTGTCATATATCATCAGTGTGGCCTCCATTCACAGGATGGCGTTTATTTGGAGGTGACCGCTAACACAGGTTTGACTGTATAGGTTAGTACACTCATTGGTAACCAACCTTAGATTAGATTAGTGTTGTTTTATGGTGCATGGACAGCAAATGGTCAAATAGCACGCAATAAAAATAAAAAAGGGGAAATCAATAGATTTAAGTCATGTAATAAAATAAAGTATTAATTAATGAGAAAGAAGGGTGACTGACATGAATAGGTTTAAAATCAAATGGTGATAGCAAATGTTAACTAAATAATTAACATAAATGTATAAAAATATCATTGTCTACTGTAAAGTCCTACTTCGCTTAATAATTGATGATGGTTTCAGTTTTGACCGTTTCAAATAGTGTCTTTATGTTTTGAACATTAAAATTGGCTGAAGGTCGATGCAGTCAACAAGGACATATCTGATAGAATGTTGTGCACTGCATGAAATACATTCTGGAATATCATCTCCGGTGAAAAGTCAAGAATGAGTTAAATGAGAATGACCCAATTCTGCACCTTGATAATGTTACTTTTTCTCAATAATTGGACCTGTAAGAAGGGTGCCATTTGCCAAGGGTTGTTTTGACAGAGAGATGTTTGTACCCAACCTTCAAGGGAAAGAAGTGTTGATAAACACGGATAATAAAATTTATCAAGTGTAATAAAAAATGGGTATAGTAACAAGCCACATCTGCTTGACATTGCATTAAAACTGTAGATAAATTGTGCACTGAAGAACAAATAAGTTTACATTCTTCTTTGTTGCCATGAACAAATAATTTTGAAGCTGATTTTCTCAGCAGGTGTACTGACAGTGATGATTGGTCAGTTGTTTCATTTGTGATATGTCATCAAAGAGGATTATTACCTTAAAATGTATGTACGAAAATGTGTGAAGTCATGTGTAAAGGTCAACAGACATCTATCAGATTATTTCGATATTAAAATGGGAATTAAACAAGGTGATCCATTATCTCCATTATTGATGGTTTTATTTGTAAATGCTTACAAAACATAACTGCGGACAATAACACTCTTGAACAATTACCATTTTTCTAATTATTATTAGCTGATGACACTGCACTGTTTGCTATTTCGAAAAAAGATTTACAGCTATATTATTGAATAAACTTCATTGCTATTGTAATGAATGGGGTATATATATAACAGTGAATGTAAACAAGACGGTTCCTATGGTTTTTAAAAGGGGAACCAGCTAGGGTGGAGTATGTTGATTTATTTTATAACAACCATAAGCTTAACGTTGTTAAATCATTTACCTATTTAGGCGTAATGCTGTTGTCTAACAGTGAGTTTTTCCAGGCACAGCATTCTCTTTCTTATCAAGAAAATAGAGCAATGTATTCACTTTTATCATTATTTGATACAATCTCTCTTTCAGAAAAAACATAACTATTTGATGCTATAGTAATGCCAATATTATGCTATGGTTCTGAAGTTTGGGGTTTCCATAGATCACCAGATATTGAACAAGAAAAACCATAACGAAACGTTATAGGTAGACAAATTACAAGAAGCATTGGTTTAAGTTTTTTGTATGAAGTTGCTTTCTTCATAAAGGATATTGACCGTCTACTTTATTCATTCCTCCATTATGGAGAATATAACATATTTACAAGTTATAGATAAAACACATATTTTGACAATCATGAGTATTTGACAAATGAATACATTCATGTACAGTCTAACCTGGCCTTACGGTCACCTGGAATCAGCGGTCACCTCCTTTTAACGGCCAGTTTCATTCCCCCCAACAAAATTCATTCTATATTTACCATGGATTAAACGGTCACCTGGCAAACGCGGTCAGCGGCCAGTTAATTTCATCCCAAATACCATATTTTATTCGCATTAAACGGTCACCGGCCAGCGGCCAGTTAATTTCATTCCAAATATCATATTTAATCCGCATTAAACGGTCACCAGCCAAGCGCGAAATTCCAATATAAACATCGCTGAAATACACATTATGTCACAAAAAAAACGCTAAATTTAGATAACATTTGACCCACAATTTAGCGGAGATTAACGACACACTCCGCCATATATCGGCATCCAATCAGATACGATGTTTCGTCTAAGCAACACACGACGTGTTGACCACAGTTCTATTTAATTAGGTCGGTGTTTTGATGCAAGCAACGTGCAAATTATGCTGTAATTATCAAAAAGGTGAGGTGTTGAGAAGTTTGTCGTCAATGCAATTAAATCTAAGGCAACAAAAGAAAATAACACCTATTGTTGTAATCAATGAATTAAGGGACATTATAACTTGAGATGATCGTAAACCGAAATGGAAATTCAACATGCAAATACTCATAACTTATTAATTCAAAAGTAGTTGTTCAGAAAAATATGTTTTCAGTCAAATACACACGTCACAGTTGTTTTAAATCTACCAGATGACCAAACGACTTTCCGAAAATCTACTTTCGCTTTGTCTATGTTAAAGGATAAGGTCGAAACATTGCCGAATAAAACTAATTATAATAATAATGAATAAACGCCCGCTCTACGGTCCAACTGTCCAGTATTAAAAAGTACGGAGACGTATGTACGTATCTTACGGAAAATGTAGGGGAAAATACTGTCGTCTGCCTTATTTTTGGATTGGTTGGTAACTAAAATAAATAGTACATGTAATACATAAATTGTTAATTTCTATTCCTTTTATATTTTTCTGTACTAAATGTTGATACATGTACTGATTATTATATTTACTGGGTAATCATAGTGTATAGCACTACACCTGTATTAATAAAACAAAGATTAGTGAAAAGTGGTACTGATATTCTACACCTGTGTTAAGTGGTCACCTGCCTTAAGCAGCCAATTCGGTCATTTCCCTTGACTGGCTGCTTAAGACAGGTTGGACTGTATATAGTTCACATGTACATGGTATTACCATACCATACATCAATCCACCATAGTCTGACATGAATTACAACCACATTAAACTTACATCTACCCGGTAATGTTGTTTTCAATATTATGCCACATTAACATCATTATAGAACGATGCCTACATTACTTACTTACGTTTCAACAAAAGAGCAGACGAACAGATTCAGTCAAACATGACAGGTAACGTGATGAATAGCCAGTCCAATGATTGACCAATCAAAAATGACCAAAATCACCATTAGCCAATCAAATGGCCAGGATTAGCCAAAATAGTAATAGACACTACAGTAAGTACTCGCAATCAGCTACTGTATACGTCTTTAAATTGGCGGGGCTAAAATTTGGCATTTTTTGGAAATTTAAGTATTGGCGGTGGTCAAGAATTGGCGATTTCTTAAAAATCCGCCAAAATAAAACCATCTATTGTCCGCTGCCGCTAAAATTAAACCAATGTAACCTATATTTTAATTTGCTTTACATCTTTAAATGTTGTTTGTTTGTACACATGTTCGCACCTTCCATATACTTGTAAAATGCACTTTTCTTATTGAGATATACATCGTTAATAGTATCCCTTTGTTATAAAAATTGCAAACACCATAGAAGATTAGCACCTTTTATTAACAAATGGTAATGGTTTGCTTGTTTGTCCATATCACTTAGCTTTTTTTGTTGATAACGACTATTTTATATGCCATTTTATGTCTATACACAAAAGTATAACTTATTTGCATTTATTTGCATATTTAACCACTGATTAATTATTTTAAGCTTAAGTTTTGTAAAACTCTTAGTTAAATTATTCCTCAATAAATTCTAATTTTATGTCCGTAAGCATTCTGAATTATATATTGATATATATGCGTTGACATCGATACCCTCTCATTTTGAGTGTTCTATCATTTGTAAGTTATCATTTAACTTAGCTATTTCCCCATGCTAAAATAAAATGTTTCTTATAATATGTGAATAAGCTATTTCCCCCAAATGTTATAACAGTTTACCTTATTAGTTGAAATATGACTCTGTGTGAATTTAATCTGTATGTATGCATATGTGTTTGATACTATTGTATGTTTATCATATGTATGTAGACACAACAGTTTTTCCAGAATAAAAAGTATATATGTTTCTATATACCGTCTCGTCATTATTACAGAGATACACATTGAAACAAACAACGCTTACGGTGTAAAATATCAAACAAATATCGATCACAACAAAAATGAATTTTAAAAACATATTTTGGACCGTGTTTTGTGAATTTTCGTTAAATAAAAAGTTGTGACACATATATAAAACCTAACCTGCTGTCAACCATAAGAAGAATATATTTTTTTTGCAGTTCAACATGAGTGTTAGGCATGCCTGCTGAGTTAGCTGAGTTAACGTTAGTACCTTCCCTTATTATTAGGTATATAAGTATTCTACGCAGCCAAATTTGATTTGTATCAAGTACCTGTGCCAATTTAATACAGTCAATGTTTCTAAGTATTTCTGTTTTTATTTCATATGTATAGAACATCAAATGATATATCGGATATTGATCATTCTGTATCGATACAAATATCGTTTCGATCATTTTTATCGATACTCAGCCCTAGTGTCCATAAGAAAAGTGTTGTCATAATGGATGAATTTGACAGATATCCCATTGGAATTACAAAAAAAACTACAAATAATTCAATATTTGTACAAAATTATGAAAAACCCAGACTCATTGAGGTTTAAATTAATGCATCCTATAAATGTTAATGATATACTATATAATACATAAGCATTATATGTGAAAATTTTGTTATCTAACCTAGGATTTGCTTTTTTTATGAAATAATTCTGATACTAATTCATCACAAATTTACTATGTGATACAAGGTATTATTGATCAGTATTTACAATGCTGGTCTGGTGAGCTAATATTGTATTATCTAAATTGCTTTAAGGTTGATTTTGTACAAGAAAATATCTTAACTGAATTTCAATGGATTCACATAGAATAGCATTAACTGGACTATTGTGTTAAGCTCCAAAACTTGCAATTGAAGAAGGAAGAATTAGAAGTATTGTCAAAGACCTGAGATTATGTAAATTGTATACAATGCAACAAATATATAATTCATACTTTTCTATCGCCACTTTATGATTTATATATCGCCGAGCGCCCTAGATTCAACCCTGTACTTCATTCGACCCCAATTTTGTTTATGTCAAAGAATCTCGCGAGATGAAATTTGCGCGCGAAAACTGTGAACTTTTTGTTCACTACACATTTATTTACATGAAGCATAGATTTTTGTAAAAAATGGGTTATACAGAGATAAACTGTAAATGAATAAGTGTTACATTTTAATGTTTATTTCCTTCTGTACCATTGTGAATCATGGTCACCCGAGGATATAATATTTAATTGGCATGGACTTATATGTTTGTGCCAATAAAATAATTTGACCTGACTTGACTTGGTCATGTAATATGTAATTAACCAATCATGTATGTTTAGGCCACTCTTCTGTTAAGCACAATACCTGTGAAAATATAGTTTTTTAGGAAGTTTAAGTATTAAGGTTCGCAATACAAAATATGTTGATAAAAATGTGTTTTTTAAGAAGCAGGCCACGCCTTCTACAGAAAGGCCTTATAAATATATATGCAGTTTAGTTTTAAAAATATAGAAAAAGATATAGAAAGAAGAATATTTTGTGTATTAGGAACCGTCTAAATGCGACATTAGGAAATATGTTTTGTCTTTTAGACACTTTTTGGATGCTGTCTATGTAACATTTCATATTACTTTGTGAACATTGACTTTGTGTGATAATATTTTAAACTTAGTGAATTGAAAATAAATATATGTTGTTACTGATTATTAAATAAACAATGTTGAAGGAAACATAGAACTTAAGAGTTTTAAAAATCATCAACATCTATGATTATCAGAACTGAAGATTTGAGTACACAATACAACCATATGAATCTTCACTACCCCTCTTCTACAATCGCATTCTGATGGTGAATTCTATTTCACAATATATGGTGGAGAATCATTAAGAGGTCACAGGACCATAAAGGGCTTTTAGTGGAGGAAATCATTTCCAAAGGTTACATAGGAATGTGCTCTGCAGTTTATTTTGGTGGAAGGAGAAACCAATATTCAAAATGGGGAAGGTGTGGTGAACAGACGTACATTTGTTACAGATTGTAAAGCCTGCTACAGAAAATGTTACATGGTCATTATGCTAACTTGTGTGAGTCTGTACTCATCAAACAAGAAGATTTAAATCTGGTTACAAGAAATGCAGAACTTTGAATAGACAATAATGAACTTTTCACAACAACAAATTTCAACACTGATTTTTTCTGTTTATTGACACAAATAGAATGAGACTATGATGATTTTGTTTATTTGTTTATATTGAGTTTTTCAAGCCTTTTCAACAGTCAGAGTCATATGAGGCAGACCTAACCATCTTTCCTGGGATGAACTAGAGCTATACTCCCATCCTCAATAAGCAACTGACAACTTTCTCACATAAAAATACATGGTCGATAGTGGACCCTCTGTCAGTGAGAGGTTACAGTGATTACCACTCGACCACAGAGTCGGGCCTGAGTATGATAAATTAGAGGAATAACATTAAACACACTTCAAAACTACATGGTGCAAGAAAATGAGGAATACAAATGTAAAAATGAGGATCTAAAGAAACACAATGAAATACTAAGGAAAGATCTTTCAAAATTCATTGAAGCCAGTGATAGGTTTACGAAAGCATATTCTATATCATACCAACATTAAGTTGAAAAATCAAGGTCGAGAATGCAGATACAGGTACAGTCTCACAGAGGAAATAAATATCCTAAACTCAGAGAGAAAAATCATCCTCATCAATTCAGAAGATGTAGCAAATGTGGCCTTTGCAGTGACCATAAACAGCTCAAATGTCCTGCTGCACAATCTAAATACAAGGAATAATTTTTCTTCAAAATGTAGGAGCAGAACTCATTGGCAGAAATTGAAACATTTATTTATGAACATAATATAATTTTTTTTTATACAATTGACTGATAGCTTGAGGCTTGAATGTTTGTTTGTTGTTCATTTATAAAGAGTTATCCGCCCCTTTTCAACAGCCAAGAGCCATCATCATTCCTGGGAAGAACCAGAACTAGACTCCCATCCTCCGTATGCACTATGCAACTACCTACTTTATAACATAAAGAGACATGGTCGGTAATAGGGCTTGAACCCACAACCTTCAATCAGTGAGAGGTTACAGTGATTTGAAGTTAACAACCATAACCACTTGACCATGTAGGCAGATGGATGGAAGGTTGTTACTGAACACAGAGATAATCCTATACACCCTTTCAATTAAGCGGTAATTTGAATTGTCGCCCCTGAATGACGTCATACGAGGATACCGGCGGATAAGACAATTTTATCAACAGGAAATCAATATCGTCAAAAACTATGACAACTAAAGGTATTCTACTACGAAAACGGTGATAATTAATATTTAGATATATGACAAAGTTGTTGTAATGAACAATTATTCCGTTTATATGTTTTATATGAAATATTCGAGCCTCGGATTGATTTTGTCATATATTTTCGCGATCTCAATTGTATGTTAGTTTTTAACGTATTTGTTTCGCACGGACTGCAAACTCGAGTCTGTTTATATGATACAGTAAAATTATGGATAGGGAAACAAGCAATGCTTAAAATATGAATATCTTTCCACTAGCATGCGTGTAAATTTTGTTTGTTTGTTAGTTTCAATTCGTTAAAATGTTCATGTAATGTAGCCAATGTTTAGATTTATCAAGTGAATGATTTGCGTACATGTGTATTCTTTACTTATTTATTTTACAGATCACATGGGTATTAGTGAGATTGATCACGACTATTCTTAACCAGATAACATACAACCAGGATTTTTCATAGCAAGTTCTCTTGAAAAGTCAGATGGTTCTGTCTTAGATTTGCCCAATAAAATAAAGAGACAAAAGGAGTCAGACTGAACATTCGTACATTCATAGGACAGTATCATTTTGATGAAATGACTGAAAATGAGGTGAGACAAGCTCAAAGCATTGCTGCAGAAAGAATTTATAATGTGGAAAAGGCAATGAATATATAAAATGAAGAACTTTCACATGGATTTACTTTTGTGACTGATGTAATGATATACAAATATTGTAATGACACATTGTCAAGTTGTTAATTTTCATATTATCATAAATAAAACAGTCTTCGAAATTAGCACTCGCCCGATCGCCCTGGCGAAATAAAAAATTATTGTAATTCGGGCTAGTAAATTTGGTTTTGGGCGAGTAACTTTTGTAAAGTTACTGGCCCGAATGGCGAGTAATTTCAAAATGCTAATTTCGAGGACTGATATAAAGCTGTTTGTGTGTTAGCCTACTGAATTGATGTAATTAAATGTCTAATACAAATGTAATAGTTATAATAACTCTGTCTTGTGTTACATTTTGCTTGAGACTTTTCGGACAGTCGGTCCGACAAGCTTGAAATTCTTTTCGACTGAGAGGAAATTTGCCAGGCGGATGAACTGATGAGATAAGATTCTTCATCAAACCAACACAGTCTATCAGACAATCCACCATTATTCGCAAAGTCTGATTCTTGTCGGCTTGATTTGTTTTAAATCAATGCCATGACAAAATAAAACCAGTATTAAAACCATCAGATGATTAGGCTACCCACATTCTATTATATGTAAAAAGCATAATACAGGAAACAAAAGGCCACGAGTAACTTACAACTAAAAAATATATATATATGTATAGAAGAGACAACTTAAACAGGCATAAAATACAGGACTAGTACTGTTCACAGCAACATGCAGTACATTACATGTATACAGTACAACCTCTGTAGAGCAACACCCTGTGGGAGCTGCAAATATTGGCCGTTGTTTAGAGGTTGTTGCTCTAAATGTTGTTGTAAATATCAACTTAGGTAACTTTTGAATGTGTTGTTATAGAGAGGTTGTTGATCTACAATGGGCCACTCTGGAGAGCTTTTACTGTACATTAATTCAGCTTGACTGATATGACCAAATACCAAACAGTTCATGAGTTTAGAAACTTGGGATATAGAAATGTGGCTGTTATTGGCAGGTGGTCTTCATTCAAAGGTCATTTTGTTTTAATTAATCAACTACTTCTTTAAACGAATGGACTTCGGCATTCACATGATGTCCTTTATTCAGAAGTGACCACTAACACAGGCTTGACTGTACACCTAAATTAAAACATTCAAAGAATATCAAGATATCTAATAAAGTAGATCATCTACAATGAGTCATAAAATTTAAACAACATACATTTTTATACCACAAAAAAAGTCATTAAAGTTTCAACTTTTCCAACTTCCTGATAAAAACATGTATATCAAAATAAATGCATTATTATCCGTTATCAATGTTTTTTCTACATAGGTTGTGGCTATTTTTCAGACTTTTAACTACAACTTTGAAACTTTGAACCCTTGCTCAAGACATTTCTTTACACCGAAACAATATAAGAATAAGACAATGAAATATCATACATTGTCGTACAAAGCACTGCAAACTATCGTCTATTTATATTCTGTCTTATGATTTCATAGATGCACAAGTTTTTTCAACAGATATTAATAATATGTTTTTAGCGATCAACAAAGAGAGAATGATATTGGTAATCGTTTTCATGTCACTAATTAATGCATTGATTGTTGGACCCCAATTATTTTTAATTAGTTTATCACACCCGCTGATTACATCTTGAAAACACATGTTTGACCCTCAGGCGACTGTGAAAACTATTTTCATACGTAAACAACGGGTGCTATATTAGACCCCTGACCGTTTTCCCCCCAATTTCATTGCTTATCTAATTGTAATCAGTAAGGATCGTGTCAACAATTTTACGTTATTCTGATAAGTAGACATGCAATATATATAACACTGGAAATTGGACTGAGATCAAACAAAATTGATACCAGAGACAATGTTTGGATTATACAAATTAGTGACAAAAATATGACAGAAAAAAGCACTCAAGTGCTGATAAATTACAAAGATGAACATGTGGATTTTTCAAAAATATGTAAGTTGACTAGCTGACAATTATGAATGGAATTATTTTTTCTTTTCAACAAACCAAATTTATTATTGCAAACCACAAAATTTCCGAAATATATTTATATTTGCCATTGTAAACCCCTTCGGAAGATTATACATATATTCTACTGTAACCTGTAATGATGGACAAAATATCCGTGAACAAATGCCATTTATAAATATTAATATGAAATATCGAACGTACGTTGTCTTCTTAATTAGATAACAATATAACTTATTAATATAATAAAACAAATTTTTGTTGTAATTTGTACAACCGAGAAACAAACCGAATTCGCCCTTTACGGCAAAATATCGATTGTATCAACTTCTATCCTCGTTTGACGTCACACCCGGTAAGGGAGATAACTCTTGTGCGCATGAAATCGGTTAAATGAAAGGGTCTATAGCATCTGACAGTGAAGATGAGAGGTGAATAATTAAGCAGAAGCTAGAGCTAACAAGAAGGCCAAAGCTAAGACAGCAATAAAATCTAAAACAAGGAGTTGGCCATACAAGAGACCATCAAATAGATCAGACATCACTGTGTTGAGATATGTCCAAAACAATAATGTATCAAGAAGTAGACAGGGTCTATGCACAGGACCATATAACACCAATAGGCCCAAAAATCAATATCATAGCCTCATTCATAGACTGGTACATAATATAAGTATGTATATATACAACTGTCTATAAACGAGACTCAGACTATCTTTTTTTTCCCTATTGGTGTTATATGGATAGAATTTGAAGGTCCAGTGGTCTATGTTTCATGTGTGGAAGAAACGGAAATGTCCACAACTGAAGAAATCAAACAATAGATAAGTACTGATTATATTTATTTAAGCTCAAATATAGAATATAGCCGAGTATGGGCAAGTAAATAATAAGAAACTAGTATAAGCTCTGAAGAGAGCCAGAAAGTCAGCAATAATGATCGAATGCTGCAACAAGGCAAAGGTAAGCTCTATAATGTCAAATGAGTCGCCTTTGGGACGCTTGAAATGCAACGTTGAAGCATGGAAACAAAACAACGTTGATAACTATATCTTAGATGTTATAGAAAATTTACCTTTGATATCTTAACCAGAACAAGCAGGGTTTAGAAATAATATGTCAGAAAGAAACAAGGAAGAACTTAGTAAAGAAATTGAGATAAATAAATTGTTGTCATAAGGTGTTATGTAGAAAGTATCAGAAAAATAGTGTTCAAACCTTGAACAGTAGCTTATTACAAAGTAGGGAAAACAAAAATGGTTTTCGATTGTAGGCATATCAATCCACAATTGATTTATTCAAAATAAAATTTGAGGGAAATAAAGCCATCCTTGAAAATATTTTGTAACCCTGTCTACTTGCCAAAAAGGCCCCTATCCAACTTTTATAGGGCCTCACAGGAGGGTGGGGATAAAAATAGCATTCTAACATGTATTTTGGGTTAAATCTAAAAACTGAATTTTCTGGGTTGGGCTACAGGAAACAAATATTTTTTCAAGGATGGCCCAAATGTTTCATTATTGTATTAAATTTAAATAGTGCAATAATCACCACATTGATATAAGTAAAACACAATAGACATATCTAGGTTCTTAAATGGCCAAAAGAGAACGGAAACAAGTATACTATTGTATTTAATTTTTTTTCCTTTTGGACTAGCAACTAGGCTAAAAAAGATCACAATCAATAATCAAACCCCATAATTGATTGTCAATCGATGGTACAATTGGTTTACTTTTATGACTATTCTTTCCTTTAAGGTTCCAGCCCTTCCATACAATAATGAACAGGTTCTTTCTCCAAGATTGAAGTAAGATTAACCTTTTAAATTCCAAATAAACATGTGAACACTAAATACAAGTTTATGACAAATTTTATACACTTAATAATAAATACAAATGTTTTGACAAGTTGACATTAGCTACCAGTAGTTTTTTTCCTGGACTTATGGTTAGCAACCCCAGGATCCAACAGTGTCAGAACACTTAAACAATAGATTGTTGAAACAAGAGGGCCAAGATGGCCCTATATATTGCTCACATGACAATCATTGTTCACTCATTAAACAATTGTTTTGAACTGGTGACCTATTTTTGGAACCCAGATGACCGATGTCAGAACTTGTCCTACATATAAATAAGACAAACATTCTGACAAGGTTTGGTGAAGATACAATCTTTGACATCTTCAGTGTTAATAAGGTTTTCCTAAGATTTGACCTTATGACCTAGTTTTTTATCCATATTTGAACCTGTAATTAATATCATTAAGATGAACGATCTGACAAGGTTTGGCCAAGATCCAATAAAACCATGACATTTAGAGCTTTTACAAGGTTTTTACATAAGATTTGACCTAGCAACCTAGACTTTTACCCCAGATGACCCATGTTCAATCTTGACCCACATAATATTGAGGCAAACATTCTGACAAGTTTTGGTGAAGATCCAATCAAAAGTGTGACTCTACAGTGTTAACAAAGTTTTCCTTAGATTTGACCTGGTGACTCAATTATTGACCCCAGATGACCCATATTTGTACTTGACCGTTATATTTAAACAAATGATTTGACAAAGTTTGGTGAAGATCCAATTACATTAAACCAGGAAACTTTCGCGTCAAGAAATGTTTGCGTTTTTACGTACCAAGGCATATTCGTGGTATTATACTTTCGCAGATTTGAGGAGACTGCCAACCTGGCAAAACAAACACGCACTGAATGAAATACATATTTTAAACATAATTGAGAAATAATTTCCTTGTAGCGACTTATTTTCGCAATTTCCTGGTTTACAGTATAACTGTGAAATCTACAGTGTTAACATGTTTTTTCGTTAGATTTGACCTAGCAACCTAGTTTTTGACCCAAGATGACCCATGTTCGAACTCCTCCAAGATATGATAAAGACAAACATTCTGACAAGGTTTCATGATGATCCAATCAAAACAGTGACTTCTAAAGTGTTCACAAGTTTTTTTCAGCACTTTGAAAATTGAGCTAAAAATGTGGCCCTAGTGTGTTCACAAGGAAAAGTTTGATGACGCCGGACGATGGACAAAGACTGATCACAAAAGCTCACCTTGTCACTTTGTAACATGTGAGCTAAAAATTGATAATGATTTCAGGTTTTACAGTTTCAAAAAGTGTGTTCATGTCTTGAACTCTAAAATGTTTTCTACGAATTGGCTGAAGGTCGATGCAGACAACAAAGAACATGTCTGATAGAATATGGAGCACTGCATGGAATACATTCTGGCATATTATCTCAAGTATAATTATATACAAGATATAATTATTATGTAATCATATAAGGCGGTATTGAATTTGAATAATCTTCTATAATTTGAATAATCTAAGTTCTGGTACGGTCATGTGAGCAACAAACAAGTGTTTGTTATTTGTACAAAGATAGTTAAGACTGTGTTTACTTCATTATTATTGTTGCATGCTATTAACACAGTGAATAACATGGACACTATTGACCATAATGCCTTGTCTCGTGTCATACCAGTGATTACATCCATGCTACAATTGAAACAGCAAAAATGTTCATCTGTGTACAGTGCAATCCCTCTACAACAGCCACCAATGGAGAAGGACAAAAACGGCTGTTGTAAGGAGGTGATTGTCGTTGAGAGAGTGAAAATAGAGTAAAGCATCAATCTGGGTTGCTAGTATACTGGCTGTAACAGGGAGGTGGCTGTAGTTTGTGGGTGACCATTCATTGAGGTTACACTAGATATATTCAGTCAGTGGGATACCAAAGTGAGACCACAAAAAGGAAAAGGCCATACAGTTGTACCATTTTGACTTTGTGAATGCCAAAACATTCTTTGGACCCAAAGAAGTAAAACATTTGGTGGACACAAGTTTAATGGTAACAGTACAGAAAGACAGATCTACAAAATATCTTCTTCAAATAGTTTTATCCTAATATCACAATTAAACAAATCATGACATTTTAACTAATGGAAATAAATGCTGGGATGAGAATAAAGTTTTGTTTGTGAAAATAATTTAAGAGAACAAAGCTGAGAAAAATAAACTACCTAAGTTTTTTTAAGTTATTTGATACATCTCAAGTTTTAATAAGAGTACTTAAATGCTCATTTAATGAGGTGTGTGTGAAACACCAATGCCCCCTAAAGAGCAAATGGATTAAAGTTCACTTTTGACCTGTTGATATACAGTTCTGGAATGTTGCATAATACAGCTCTGGAATTGACAGTCACAGTGAAGACAAGTCAGTTACGTTGGCCAGTACTAAGCCTGATTAGAAGCTCAGTGAGAAGAACATTGTCCCTATTTTGTTTAACATATTCCTGTGGACTTATTATATACCCTATCAAGGACTTTCCCTATGGTACAGAGTAGAGATATAGATTGACAATTGCCAACATGAGAATGGCTTCAAGGAGTGACAAAAGTGTCTTTCCATGAGCTAGGAAAAACAGAAGAGGACAGAGATTGACCAAAAAAGTCACACAGAAGAGTGGACAGTTCAAATTTTATAATATCCTCTATCTTAGTGGTTGTAATTGTAATGTGGCTCAAGACAGAACTGATGTCATTCACATTATTTTGCAGAGTTTGAGCACCTAAATATTCATCAAGAGGGGTTTGATCCCCAAAAATGTTATTCAGAAGGTTTGCTTTGGTGATTTCATCTTCCACAGTGTTATCACCAAAAGTGCTGTAAAGCAAGGATGAACTTGATTTGGAGGAGATGAAAGATTTGAGTTAAGTTCACCAAGATTTCCACGATGATGGAGAGGAAAGGAGTTTTTGTGCTAACATATTATTGTGATTTACTTTGGCCTTTCTTATTTCATTAACAGTTTGATTTCGAAGGCCTAAAAATTAGTTAGGCAGTCATTCTTTCCTTAGCTTTATTTTTTATAAACTTAAGGAAAATCAACTACCTAAGTTTTTTTAGTTATTTGATATATCTTAGATAAAATAAGGGTACCAAAACGCTCACTTAATGAGGTGTTTGTGAAACACCAATGCCCCCTAAAGAGCAATGGATAGTTGACCTTTGACCTATTGATAGACCTTATCAACAGGGGTCATCTATCTGTATTTGACCAACATTCAAACCCAGTGAAGAGCTAAGAGGCCAAAACAGTCAAATTGGCCAGACAAGGTTTGATTACAAACGAGCAAAAAAGACGGACATGAGCAAACCAGCAATATATACCCTCATTTCTTTGAAATAGGGGCATAGCAACAACTTTATTAAATTACCCTACATTAAAAAAATATGACAAAACTATAAATACAATTCATGTCAATTCAAGACATTTTACCTGATAGAAATAACTGCTATGATAAGAATAAAGTTTTCTAAAAATACCTGTAGAGTGTAAAGCTCAGAAAAATCAACTACCTAAATTGTTTAAAGTTATTTGATATATCTAAAGTTAAAATGAGGGTACTAAAACGCTCACTTAATGAGATGTTTGTGAAACACCTGTGCCCTTTAAAGAGCAATGGATAGTTGACCTTTGACAATTGATAGACCTTATCAACAGGGGTCATCTATCTGTATTTGACCAACCTTCAAACCCAGTGAAGACCTAAGAGGCCAAAACAGTCGAATTGGCCAGACAAGGTTTGATTACAAAGGAGCAAAAAAGACGGACATGAGCAAACCAGCAATATATACCCACATTTCTTTGAAATAGGGGCATAACAAGAACTTTATTAAATTATCTTATATTTACAAAAATATGACAAAAATATAAATACAATTCATGTCAATTCAAGACATTTTACCTGATAGAAATAACTGCTATGATAAGAATAAAGTTTTCAAAAAATACCTGTAGAGTGTAAAGCTCAGAAAAATCAACTACCTAAATTTTTTAAAGTTATTTGATATATCTAAAGTTAAAATGAGGGTACTAAAACGCTCACTTAATGAGATGTTTGTGAAACACCTGTGCCCTTTAAAGAGCAATGGATAGTTGACCTTTGACCTATTGATAGACCTTATCAACAGGGGTCATCTATCTGTATTTGACCAACCTTCAAACCCAGTGAAGACCTAAGAGGCCAAACAGTCGAATTGGCCAGACAAGGTTTGATTATAAACGAGCAAAAAAGACGGACATGAACAAACCAGCAATATATACCCTCATTTCTTTGAAATAGGGGCATAACAAGAACTTTATTAAATTATCCTATATTTACAAAAATATGACAAAAATATAAATACAATTCATGGCAATTGAAGACATTTTACCTAATAGAAATAACAGCTGGAATAATAATAAAGTTTTGTAGAAATATTTAGGCAGTTGAATTTTCCTTAGCTTTATAAAATCTACAATCAAAGCTAAAATAAGGGTACTAAAACCACATCTTAATGAGGTGTTTGTAATCAAGAAACAAAAATCTATAAAAAATCCAAACTCACCTTAAAAAATGAACCTATTAAAATGAAACAAATTATATTCAAAAGGTACTGTTTGTAGGTCAGATTCAGTGTTTGTGAAGCAGTTAATGGGACCCTGACAACTATGTAAAGGCTTGTGTCATCCGCAAGTATATGGATATTTGCCCTGATGTCTGAAACAATATTTCATTTATAAATACATGTATCAAGAAAAGGAGGGGCCCAAAATTGACTACAGCAAAATCTCAGCATTTATATCATTACATTTTGATTGAGCATTAGGCAGACCAACAGTTATCTGTCTGCCAATTAGATAAGATGACAACCAATTAAAAAGACTGCTAGAAATCTCAAAATGTTTGAGTCTGAAGAGGAAAGCATGATGCGAGACACAGTCAAAAGCCTCGCTTATGTTGCAGAATACAGCTCTGGAATTAATAGTCACAATGGAAGGGTTGTATAGATAAGCCAGTTGGTAAACTGTTGAGTCACCAGGTACAAAGCCTGATTTAAAGCAGGGTGAGAAGATCATTGTCACTATTGTGTTTAAGTATGCCTGTGGACTACCCTTTCAAGGACTTTCCCGATGGTACAGAGCAGAGATATAGGTTGACAATTGCCAACTTGAGAATGGTGTCAAGGAGTGACAAAAGTGTCTTTCCATGGGCTAGGAAAAACAGAAGAGGACAGAGACTGACAAGAAAAGTCACACAGAAAATGGACAGTTCTAATCTTATAATATCCTCTATCTTAGTGGTGGTAATTGTAATGTGGTTCAAGACAGAACTGATGTCATTCACATCATTTTGCAGAGTTTAAGCACCTAAATATTCATCAAGAGGGGTTTGATCCCCAAAAATGTTATTCAGAAGGTTTGCTTTGGTGATTTCATCTTCCACAGTGTTATCACCAAAAGTGCTGTAAAGCAAGGATGAACTTGATTTGGAGGAGATGAAAGATTTGAGACAAGTTCACCGAGATTTCCATGATGGTGGAGAGAAAAGGAGATTTTGTGCTAACATATTATTGTGATTTACTTTGGCCTTTCTTATTTCATTAACAGTTTGATTTCGAAGGCCTAAAAATTAGTTAGGTAGTCATTCTTTCCTTAGCTTTATTTTTTATAAACTTAAGGAAAATCAACTACCTAAGTTTTCTAAGTCATTTGATATATCTTAGATAAAATAAGGGTACTAAAACGCTCACTTAATGAGGTGTTTGTGAAACACCAATGCCCCTAAAGAGCAATGGATAGTTGACCTTTGACCTATTGATAGACCTTATCAACAGGGGTCATCTATCTGTATTTGACCAACCTTCAAACCCAGTGAAGACCTAAGAGGCCAAAACAGTCGAATTGGCCAGACAAGGTTTGATTACCAACGAGCAAAAAAGACGGACATGAGCAAACCAGCAATATATACCCTCATTTCTTTGAAATAGGGGCATAGCAACAACTTTATTAAATTACCCTACATTAAAAAAATATGACAAAAATATAAATACATTTCATGTCAATTCAAGACATTTTACCTGATAGAAATAACTGCTGTTAAGAATAAAGTTTTCTAAAAATACCTGTAGAGTGTAAAGCTCAGAAAAATCAACTACCTAAATTGTTTAAAGTTATTTGATACATCTAAAGTTAAAATGAGGGTACTAAAACGCTCACTTAATGAAATGTTTGTGAAACACCTGTGCCCTTTAAAGAGCAATGGATAGTTGACCTTTGACCTATTGATAGACCTTATCAACAGGGGTCATCTATCTGTATTTGACCAACCTTCAAACCCAGTGAAGACCTAAGAGGCCAAAACAGTCGAATTGGCCAGACAAGGTTTGATTACAAACGAGCAAAAAAGACGGACATGAGCAAACCAGCAATATATACCCTCATTTCTTTGAAATAGGGGCATAACAAGAACTTTATTAAATTATCCTATATTTACAAAAATATGACAAAAATATAAATACAATTCATGGCAATTGAAGACATTTTACCTAATAGAAATAACAGCTGGAATAATAATAAAGTTTTGTAGAAATATTTAGGCAGTTGAATTTTCCTTAGCTTTATAAAATCTACAATCAAAGCTAAAATAAGGGTACTAAAACCACATCTTAATGAGGTGTTTGTAATCAAGAAACAAAAATCTATAAAAATCCAAACACACCTTCAAAAATGAACCTATTAAAATGAAACAAATTATATTCAAAATGTACTGTTTGTAGGTGAGATTCAGTGTTTGTGAAGCAGTTAATGGGACCCTGACAACTATGTAAAGGCTTGTGTCATCCGCAAGTATATGGATATTTGCCCTGATGTCTGAAACAATATTTCATTTATAAATACATGTATCAAGAAAAGGAGGGGCCCAAAATTGACTACAGCAAAATCTCAGCATTTATATCATTACATTTTGATTGAGCATTAGGCAGACCAACAGTTATCTGTCTGCCAATTAGATAAGATGAGAACCAATTAAAAAGACTGCCAGAAATCTCAAAATGTTTGAGACTGAAGAGGAAAGCATGATGCGAGACACAGTCAAAAGCCTCGCTTATGTTGCAGAATACAGCTCTGGAATTAATAGTCACAATGGAAGGGTTGTATAGATAAGCCAGTTGGTAAACTGTTGAGTCACCAGGTACAAAGCCTGATTTAAAGCAGGGTGAGAAGATCATTGTCACTATTGTGTTTAAGTATGCCTGTGGACTACCCTTTCAAGGACTTTCCCGATGGTACAGAGCAGAGATATAGGTTGACAATTGCCAACTTGAGAATGGCTTCAAGGAGTGACAAAAGTGTCTTTCCATGGGCTAGGAAAAACAGAAGAGGACAGAGACTGACAAGAAAAGTCACACAGAAAATGGACAGTTCAAATTTAATAATATCCTCTATCTTAGTGGTGGTAATTGTAATGTGGTTCAAGACAGAACTGATGTCATTCACATCATTTTGCAGAGTTTAAGCACCTAAATATTCATCAAGAGGGGTTTGATCCCCAAAAATGTTATTCAGAAGGTTTGCTTTGGTGATTTCATCTTCCACAGTGTTATCAACAAAAGTGCTGTAAAGCAAGGATGAACTTGATTTGGAGGAGATGAAAGATTTGAGACAAGTTCACCGAGATTTCCATGATGGTGGAGAGAAAAGGAGTTTTTGTGCTAACATATTATTGTGATTTACTTTGGCCTTTCTTATTTCATTAACAGTTTGATTTCGAAGGCCTAAAAATTAGTTAGGTAGTCATTCTTTCCTTAGCTTTATTTTTTATAAACTTAAGGAAAATCAACTACCTAAGTTTTCTAAGTCATTTGATATATCTTAGATAAAATAAGGGTACTAAAACGCTCACTTAATGAGGTGTTTGTGAAACACCAATGCCCCCTAAAGAGCAATGGATAGTTGACCTTTGACCTATTGATAGACCTTATCAACAGGGGTCATCTATCTGTATTTGACCAACCTTCAAACCCAGTGAAGACCTAAGAGGCCAAAACAGTCGAATTGGCCAGACAAGGTTTGATTACCAACGAGCAAAAAAGACGGACATGAGCAAACCAGCAATATATACCCTCATTTCTTTGAAATAGGGGCATAGCAACAACTTTATTAAATTACCCTACATTAAAAAAATATGACAAAAATATAAATACATTTCATGTCAATTCAAGACATTTTACCTGATAGAAATAACTGCTGTTAAGAATAAAGTTTTCTAAAAATACCTGTAGAGTGTAAAGCTCAGAAAAATCAACTACCTAAATTGTTTAAAGTTATTTGATACATCTAAAGTTAAAATGAGGGTACTAAAACGCTCACTTAATGAAATGTTTGTGAAACACCTGTGCCCTTTAAAGAGCAATGGATAGTTGACCTTTGACCTATTGATAGACCTTATCAACAGGGGTCATCTATCTGTATTTGACCAACCTTCAAACCCAGTGAAGACCTAAGAGGCCAAAACAGTCGAATTGGCCAGACAAGGTTTGATTACAAACGAGCAAAAAAGACGGACATGAGCAAACCAGCAATATATACCCTCATTTCTTTGAAATAGGGGCATAACAAGAACTTTATTAAATTATCCTATATTTACAAAAATATGACAAAAATATAAATACAATTCATGGCAATTGAAGACATTTTACCTAATAGAAATAACAGCTGGAATAATAATAAAGTTTTGTAGAAATATTTAGGCAGTTGAATTTTCCTTAGCTTTATAAAATCTACAATCAAAGCTAAAATAAGGGTACTAAAACCACATCTTAATGAGGTGTTTGTAATCAAGAAACAAAAATCTATAAAAAATCCAAACTCACCTTAAAAAATGAACCTATTAAAATGAAACAAATTATATTCAAAAGGTACTGTTTGTAGGTCAGATTCAGTGTTTGTGAAGCAGTTAATGGGACCCTGACAACTATGTAAAGGCTTGTGTCATCCGCAAGTATATGGATATTTGCCCTGATGTCTGAAACAATATTTCATTTATAAATACATGTATCAAGAAAAGGAGGGGCCCAAAATTGACTACAGCAAAATCTCAGCATTTATATCATTACATTTTGATTGAGCATTAGGCAGACCAACAGTTATCTGTCTGCAAATTAGATAAGATGAGAACCAATTAAAAAGACTGCCAGAAATCTCAAAATGTTTGAGTCTGAAGAGGAAAGCATGATGCGAGACACAGTCAAAAGCCTCGCTTATGTTGCAGAATACAGCTCTGGAATTAATAGTCACAATGGAAGGGTTGTATAGATAAGCCAGTTGGTAAACTGTTGAGTCACCAGGTACAAAGCCTGATTTAAAGCAGGATGAGAAGATCATTGTCACTATTGTGTTTAAGTATGCCTGTGGACTGCCCTTTCAAGGACTTTCCCGATGGTACAGAGCAGAGATATAGGTTGACAATTGCCAACTTGAGAATGGCTTCAAGGAGTGACAAAAGTGTCTTTCCATGGGCTAGGAAAAACAGAAGAGGACAGAGACTGACAAGAAAAGTCACACAGAAAATGGACAGTTCAAATTTTATAATATCCTCTATCTTAGTGGTGGTAATTGTAATGTGGTTCAAGACAGAACTGATGTCATTCACATCATTTTGCAGAGTTTAAGCACCTAAATAT
Source organism: Lutraria lutraria (assembly GCA_964023205.1). NCBI lineage: Eukaryota > Metazoa > Mollusca > Bivalvia > Venerida > Mactridae > Lutraria > Lutraria lutraria. The sequence continues at coordinate 13,839,555 of OZ026835.1, forward strand.
TCATCAAGAGGGGTTTGATCCCCAAAAATGTTATTCAGAAGGTTTGCTTTGGTGATTTTATCTTCCACAGTGTTGTCACCAAAAGTGCTGTAAAGCAAGGATGAACTTGATTTGGAGGAGATGAAAGATTTGAGACAAGTTCACCGAGATTTCCATGATGGTGGAGAGAAAAAGAGTTTTTGTGCTAACATATTATTGTGATTTACTTTGGCCTTTCTTATTTCATTAACAGTTTGATTTCGAAGGCCTAAAAATTAGTTAGGTAGTCAATCTTTCCTTAGCTTTATTTTTTATAAACTTAAGGAAAATCAACTACCTAAGTTTTCTAAGTCATTTGATATATCTTAGATAAAATAAGGGTACTAAAACGCTCACTTAATGAGGTGTTTGTGAAACACCAATGCCCCCTAAAGAGCAATGGATAGTTGACCTTTGACCTATTGATAGACCTTATCAACAGGGGTCATCTATCTGTATTTGACCAACCTTCAAACCCAGTGAAGACCTAAGAGGCCAAAACAGTCGAATTGGCCAGACAAGGTTTGATTACAAACGAGCAAAAAAGACGGACATGAGCAAACCAGCAATATATACCCACATTTCTTTGAAATAGGGGCATAACAAGAACTTTATTAAATTATCTTATATTTACAAAAATATGACAAAAATATAAATACAATTCATGTCAATTCAAGACATTTTACCTGATAGAAATAACTGCTATGATAAGAATAAAGTTTTCAAAAAATACCTGTAGAGTGTAAAGCTCAGAAAAATCAACTACCTAAATCTTTTAAAGTTATTTGATATATCTAAAGTTAAAATGAGGGTACTAAAACGCTCACTTAATGAGATGTTTGTGAAACACCTGTGCCCTTTAAAGAGCAATGGATAGTTGACCTTTGACCTATTGATAGACCTTATCAACAGGGGTCATCTATCTGTATTTGACCAACCTTCAAACCCAGTGAAGACCTAAGAGGCCAAAACAGTCGATTTGGCCAGACAAGGTTTGATTACAAACGAGCAAAAAAGACGGACATGAGCAAACCAGCAATATATACCCTCATTTCTTTGAAATAGGGGCATAACAAGAACTTTATTAAATTATCCTATATTTACAAAAATATGACAAAAATATAAATACAATTCATGGCAATTGAAGACATTTTACCTAATAGAAATAACAGCTGGAATAATAATAAAGTTTTGTAGAAATATTTAGGCAGTTGAATTTTCCTTAGCTTTATAAAATCTACAATCAAAGCTAAAATAAGGGTACTAAAACCACATCTTAATGAGGTGTTTGTAATCAAGAAACAAAAATCTATAAAAAATCCAAACTCACCTTAAACAATGAACCTATTAAAATGAAACAAATTATATTCAAAAGGTACTGTTTGTAGGTCAGATTCAGTGTTTGTGAAGCAGTTAATGGGACCCTGACAACTATGTAAAGGCTTGTGTCATCCGCAAGTATATGGATATTTGCCCTGATGTCTGAAACAATATTTCATTTATAAATACATGTATCAAGAAAAGGAGGGGCCCAAAATTGACTACAGCAAAATCTCAGCATTTATATCATTACATTTTGATTGAGCATTAGGCAGACCAACAGTTATCTTCTGCCAATAAGATAAGATGAGAACCAATTAAAAAGACTGCCAGAAATCTCAAAATGTTTGAGTCTGAAGAGGAAAGCATGATGCGAGACACAGACAAAAGCCTCGCTTATGTTGCAGAATACAGCTCTGGAATTAATAGTCACAATGGAAGGGTTGTATAGATAAGCCAGTTTTGGTAAACTGTTGAGTCACCAGGTTCAAAACCTGATTTAAAGCAGGGTGAGAAGATCATTGTCACTATTGTGTTTAAGTATGCCTGTGGACTTCCCTTTCAAGGACTTTCCCAATGGTACAGAGCAGAGATATAGGTTGACAATTGCCAACTTGAGAATGGCTTCAAGGAGTGACAAAAGTGTATTTCCATGGGCTAGGAAAAACAGAAGAGGACAGAGACTGACCAGAAAAGTCACACAGATAATGGACAGTTCAAATTTTATAATATCCTCTATCTTAGTGGTGGTAATTGTAATGTGGTTCAAGACAGAACTGATGTCATTCACATCATTTTGCAGAGTTTAAGCACCTAAATATTCATCAAGAGGGGTTTGATCCCCAAAAATGTTATTCAGAAGGTTTGCTTTGGTGATTTCATCTTCCACAGTGTTATCAACAAAAGTGCTGTAAAGCAAGGATGAACTTGATTTGAAGGAGATGAAAGATTTGAGACAAGTTCACCGAGATTTCCATGATGGTGGAGAGAAAAGGAGTTTTTGTGCTAACATATTATTGTGATTTACTTTGGCCTTTCTTATTTCATTAACAGTTTGATTTCGAAGGCCTAAAAATTAGTTAGGTAGTCATTCTTTCCTTAGCTTTATTTTTTATAAACTTAAGGAAAATCAACTACCTAAGTTTTCTAAGTCATTTGATATATCTTAGATAAAATAAGGGTACTAAAACGCTCACTTAATGAGGTGTTTGTGAAACACCAATGCCCCCTAAAGAGCAATGGATAGTTGACCTTTGACCTATTGATAGACCTTATCAACAGGGGTCATCTATCTGTATTTGACCAACCTTCAAACCCAGTGAAGACCTAAGAGGCCAAAACAGTCGAATTGGCCAGACAAGGTTTGATTACCAACGAGCAAAAAAGACGGACATGAGCAAACCAGCAATATATACCCTCATTTCTTTGAAATAGGGGCATAGCAACAACTTTATTAAATTACCCTACATTAAAAAAATATGACAAAAATATAAATACATTTCATGTCAATTCAAGACATTTTACCTGATAGAAATAACTGCTGTTAAGAATAAAGTTTTCTAAAAATACCTGTAGAGTGTAAAGCTCAGAAAAATCAACTACCTAAATTGTTTAAAGTTATTTGATACATCTAAAGTTAAAATGAGGGTACTAAAACGCTCACTTAATGAAATGTTTGTGAAACACCTGTGCCCTTTAAAGAGCAATGGATAGTTGACCTTTGACCTATTGATAGACCTTATCAACAGGGGTCATCTATCTGTATTTGACCAACCTTCAAACCCAGTGAAGACCTAAGAGGCCAAAACAGTCGAATTGGCCAGACAAGGTTTGATTACAAACGAGCAAAAAAGACGGACATGAGCAAACCAGCAATATATACCCTCATTTCTTTGAAATAGGGGCATAACAAGAACTTTATTAAATTATCCTATATTTACAAAAATATGACAAAAATATAAATACAATTCATGGCAATTGAAGACATTTTACCTAATAGAAATAACAGCTGGAATAATAATAAAGTTTTGTAGAAATATTTAGGCAGTTGAATTTTCCTTAGCTTTATAAAATCTACAATCAAAGCTAAAATAAGGGTACTAAAACCACATCTTAATGAGGTGTTTGTAATCAAGAAACAAAAATCTATAAAAAATCCAAACTCACCTTAAAAAATGAACCTATTAAAATGAAACAAATTATATTCAAAAGGTACTGTTTGTAGGTCAGATTCAGTGTTTGTGAAGCAGTTAATGGGACCCTGACAACTATGTAAAGGCTTGTGTCATCCGCAAGTATATGGATATTTGCCCTGATGTCTGAAACAATATTTCATTTATAAATACATGTATCAAGAAAAGGAGGGGCCCAAAATTGACTACAGCAAAATCTCAGCATTTATATCATTACATTTTGATTGAGCATTAGGCAGACCAACAGTTATCTGTCTGCAAATTAGATAAGATGAGAACCAATTAAAAAGACTGCCAGAAATCTCAAAATGTTTGAGTCTGAAGAGGAAAGCATGATGCGAGACACAGTCAAAAGCCTCGCTTATGTTGCAGAATACAGCTCTGGAATTAATAGTCACAATGGAAGGGTTGTATAGATAAGCCAGTTGGTAAACTGTTGAGTCACCAGGTACAAAGCCTGATTTAAAGCAGGATGAGAAGATCATTGTCACTATTGTGTTTAAGTATGCCTGTGGACTGCCCTTTCAAGGACTTTCCCGATGGTACAGAGCAGAGATATAGGTTGACAATTGCCAACTTGAGAATGGCTTCAAGGAGTGACAAAAGTGTCTTTCCATGGGCTAGGAAAAACAGAAGAGGACAGAGACTGACAAGAAAAGTCACACAGAAAATGGACAGTTCAAATTTTATAATATCCTCTATCTTAGTGGTGGTAATTGTAATGTGGTTCAAGACAGAACTGATGTCATTCACATCATTTTGCAGAGTTTAAGCACCTAAATATTCATCAAGAGGGGTTTGATCCCCAAAAATGTTATTCAGAAGGTTTGCTTTGGTGATTTTATCTTCCACAGTGTTGTCACCAAAAGTGCTGTAAAGCAAGGATGAACTTGATTTGGAGGAGATGAAAGATTTGAGACAAGTTCACCGAGATTTCCATGATGGTGGAGAGAAAAAGAGTTTTTGTGCTAACATATTATTGTGATTTACTTTGGCCTTTCTTATTTCATTAACAGTTTGATTTCGAAGGCCTAAAAATTAGTTAGGTAGTCAATCTTTCCTTAGCTTTATTTTTTATAAACTTAAGGAAAATCAACTACCTAAGTTTTCTAAGTCATTTGATATATCTTAGATAAAATAAGGGTACTAAAACGCTCACTTAATGAGGTGTTTGTGAAACACCAATGCCCCCTAAAGAGCAATGGATAGTTGACCTTTGACCTATTGATAGACCTTATCAACAGGGGTCATCTATCTGTATTTGACCAACCTTCAAACCCAGTGAAGACCTAAGAGGCCAAAACAGTCGAATTGGCCAGACAAGGTTTGATTACAAACGAGCAAAAAAGACGGACATGAGCAAACCAGCAATATATACCCACATTTCTTTGAAATAGGGGCATAACAAGAACTTTATTAAATTATCTTATATTTACAAAAATATGACAAAAATATAAATACAATTCATGTCAATTCAAGACATTTTACCTGATAGAAATAACTGCTATGATAAGAATAAAGTTTTCAAAAAATACCTGTAGAGTGTAAAGCTCAGAAAAATCAACTACCTAAATCTTTTAAAGTTATTTGATATATCTAAAGTTAAAATGAGGGTACTAAAACGCTCACTTAATGAGATGTTTGTGAAACACCTGTGCCCTTTAAAGAGCAATGGATAGTTGACCTTTGACCTATTGATAGACCTTATCAACAGGGGTCATCTATCTGTATTTGACCAACCTTCAAACCCAGTGAAGACCTAAGAGGCCAAAACAGTCGATTTGGCCAGACAAGGTTTGATTACAAACGAGCAAAAAAGACGGACATGAGCAAACCAGCAATATATACCCTCATTTCTTTGAAATAGGGGCATAACAAGAACTTTATTAAATTATCCTATATTTACAAAAATATGACAAAAATATAAATACAATTCATGGCAATTGAAGACATTTTACCTAATAGAAATAACAGCTGGAATAATAATAAAGTTTTGTAGAAATATTTAGGCAGTTGAATTTTCCTTAGCTTTATAAAATCTACAATCAAAGCTAAAATAAGGGTACTAAAACCACATCTTAATGAGGTGTTTGTAATCAAGAAACAAAAATCTATAAAAAATCCAAACTCACCTTAAACAATGAACCTATTAAAATGAAACAAATTATATTCAAAAGGTACTGTTTGTAGGTCAGATTCAGTGTTTGTGAAGCAGTTAATGGGACCCTGACAACTATGTAAAGGCTTGTGTCATCCGCAAGTATATGGATATTTGCCCTGATGTCTGAAACAATATTTCATTTATAAATACATGTATCAAGAAAAGGAGGGGCCCAAAATTGACTACAGCAAAATCTCAGCATTTATATCATTACATTTTGATTGAGCATTAGGCAGACCAACAGTTATCTTCTGCCAATAAGATAAGATGAGAACCAATTAAAAAGACTGCCAGAAATCTCAAAATGTTTGAGTCTGAAGAGGAAAGCATGATGCGAGACACAGACAAAAGCCTCGCTTATGTTGCAGAATACAGCTCTGGAATTAATAGTCACAATGGAAGGGTTGTATAGATAAGCCAGTTTTGGTAAACTGTTGAGTCACCAGGTTCAAAACCTGATTTAAAGCAGGGTGAGAAGATCATTGTCACTATTGTGTTTAAGTATGCCTGTGGACTTCCCTTTCAAGGACTTTCCCAATGGTACAGAGCAGAGATATAGGTTGACAATTGCCAACTTGAGAATGGCTTCAAGGAGTGACAAAAGTGTATTTCCATGGGCTAGGAAAAACAGAAGAGGACAGAGACTGACCAGAAAAGTCACACAGATAATGGACAGTTCAAATTTTATAATATCCTCTATCTTAGTGGTGGTAATTGTAATGTGGTTCAAGACAGAACTGATGTCATTCACATCATTTTGCAGAGTTTAAGCACCTAAATATTCATCAAGAGGGGTTTGATCCCCAAAAATGTTATTCAGAAGGTTTGCTTTGGTGATTTCATCTTCCACAGTGTTATCAACAAAAGTGCTGTAAAGCAAGGATGAACTTGATTTGAAGGAGATGAAAGATTTGAGACAAGTTCACCGAGATTTCCATGATGGTGGAGAGAAAAGGAGTTTTTGTGCTAACATATTATTGTGATTTACTTTGGCCTTTCTTATTTCACTAACAGTTTTATTTCGAAGGCCTAAAAATTAGTTAGGCAGTCAATCTTTCCTTAGCTTTATTTTTTATAAACTTAAGGAAAATCAACTACCTAAGTTTTCTAAGTCATTTGATATATCTTAGATAAAATAAGGGTACTAAAACGCTCACTTAATGAGGTGTTTGTGAAACACCAATGCCCCCTAAAGAGCAATGGATAGTTGACCTTTGACCTATTGATAGACCTTATCAACAGGGGTCATCTATCTGTATTTGACCAACCTTCAAACCCAGTGAAGACCTAAGAGGCCAAAACAGTCGAATTGGCCAGACAAGGTTTGATTACCAACGAGCAAAAAAGACGGACATGAGCAAACCAGCAATATATACCCACATTTCTTTGAAATAGGGGCATAACAACAACTTTATTAAATTACCCTACATTAACAAAAATATGACAAAAATATAAATACAATTCATGTCAATTCAAGACATTTTACCTGATAGAAATAACTGCTATGATAAGAATAAAGTTTTCTAAAAATACCTGTAGAGTGTAAAGCTCAGAAAAATCAACTACCTAAATTGTTTAAAATTATTTGATATATCTAAAGTTAAAATGAGGGTACTAAAACGCTCACTTAATGAGATGTTTGTGAAACACCTGTGCCCTTTAAAGAGCAATGGATAGTTGACCTTTGACCTATTGACAGACCTTATCAACAGGGGTCATCTATCTGTATTTGACCAACCTTCAAACCCAGTGAAGACCTAAGAGGCCAAAACAGTCGAATTGGCCAGACAAGGTTTGATTACAAACGAGCAAAAAAGACGGACATGAGCAAACCAGCAATATATACCCTCATTTCTTTGAAATAGGGGCATAACAAGAACTTTATTAAATTATCTTATATTTACAAAAATATGACAAAAATATAAATACAATTCATGTCAATTCAAGACATTTTACCTGATAGAAATAACTGCTATGATAAGAATAAAGTTTTCAAAAAATACCTGTAGAGTGTAAAGCTCAGAAAAATCAACTACCTAAATCTTTTAAAGTTATTTGATATATCTAAAGTTAAAATGAGGGTACTAAAACGCTCACTTAATGAGATGTTTGTGAAACACCTGTGCCCTTTAAAGAGCAATGGATAGTTGACCTTTGACCTATTGATAGACCTTATCAACAGGGGTCATCTATCTGTATTTGACCAACCTTCAAACCCAGTGAAGACCTAAGAGGCCAAAACAGTCGATTTGGCCAGACAAGGTTTGATTACAAACGAGCAAAAAAGACGGACATGAGCAAACCAGCAATATATACCCTCATTTCTTTGAAATAGGGGCATAACAAGAACTTTATTAAATTATCCTATATTTACAAAAATATGACAAAAATATAAATACAATTCATGGCAATTGAAGACATTTTACCTAATAGAAATAACAGCTGGAATAATAATAAAGTTTTGTAGAAATATTTAGGCAGTTGAATTTTCCTTAGCTTTATAAAATCTACAATCAAAGCTAAAATAAGGGTACTAAAACCACATCTTAATGAGGTGTTTGTAATCAAGAAACAAAAATCTATAAAAAATCCAAACTCACCTTAAACAATGAACCTATTAAAATGAAACAAATTATATTCAAAAGGTACTGTTTGTAGGTCAGATTCAGTGTTTGTGAAGCAGTTAATGGGACCCTGACAACTATGTAAAGGCTTGTGTCATCCGCAAGTATATGGATATTTGCCCTGATGTCTGAAACAATATTTCATTTATAAATACATGTATCAAGAAAAGGAGGGGCCCAAAATTGACTACAGCAAAATCTCAGCATTTATATCATTACATTTTGATTGAGCATTAGGCAGACCAACAGTTATCTTCTGCCAATAAGATAAGATGAGAACCAATTAAAAAGACTGCCAGAAATCTCAAAATGTTTGAGTCTGAAGAGGAAAGCATGATGCGAGACACAGACAAAAGCCTCGCTTATGTTGCAGAATACAGCTCTGGAATTAATAGTCACAATGGAAGGGTTGTATAGATAAGCCAGTTTTGGTAAACTGTTGAGTCACCAGGTTCAAAACCTGATTTAAAGCAGGGTGAGAAGATCATTGTCACTATTGTGTTTAAGTATGCCTGTGGACTTCCCTTTCAAGGACTTTCCCAATGGTACAGAGCAGAGATATAGGTTGACAATTGCCAACTTGAGAATGGCTTCAAGGAGTGACAAAAGTGTATTTCCATGGGCTAGGAAAAACAGAAGAGGACAGAGACTGACCAGAAAAGTCACACAGATAATGGACAGTTCAAATTTTATAATATCCTCTATCTTAGTGGTGGTAATTGTAATGTGGTTCAAGACAGAACTGATGTCATTCACATCATTTTGCAGAGTTTAAGCACCTAAATATTCATCAAGAGGGGTTTGATCCCCAAAAATGTTATTCAGAAGGTTTGCTTTGGTGATTTCATCTTCCACAGTGTTATCAACAAAAGTGCTGTAAAGCAAGGATGAACTTGATTTGAAGGAGATGAAAGATTTGAGACAAGTTCACCGAGATTTCCATGATGGTGGAGAGAAAAGGAGTTTTTGTGCTAACATATTATTGTGATTTACTTTGGCCTTTCTTATTTCACTAACAGTTTTATTTCGAAGGCCTAAAAATTAGTTAGGCAGTCAATCTTTCCTTAGCTTTATTTTTTATAAACTTAAGGAAAATCAACTACCTAAGTTTTCTAAGTCATTTGATATATCTTAGATAAAATAAGGGTACTAAAACGCTCACTTAATGAGGTGTTTGTGAAACACCAATGCCCCCTAAAGAGCAATGGATAGTTGACCTTTGACCTATTGATAGACCTTATCAACAGGGGTCATCTATCTGTATTTGACCAACCTTCAAACCCAGTGAAGACCTAAGAGGCCAAAACAGTCGAATTGGCCAGACAAGGTTTGATTACCAACGAGCAAAAAAGACGGACATGAGCAAACCAGCAATATATACCCACATTTCTTTGAAATAGGGGCATAACAACAACTTTATTAAATTACCCTACATTAACAAAAATATGACAAAAATATAAATACAATTCATGTCAATTCAAGACATTTTACCTGATAGAAATAACTGCTATGATAAGAATAAAGTTTTCTAAAAATACCTGTAGAGTGTAAAGCTCAGAAAAATCAACTACCTAAATTGTTTAAAATTATTTGATATATCTAAAGTTAAAATGAGGGTACTAAAACGCTCACTTAATGAGATGTTTGTGAAACACCTGTGCCCTTTAAAGAGCAATGGATAGTTGACCTTTGACCTATTGACAGACCTTATCAACAGGGGTCATCTATCTGTATTTGACCAACCTTCAAACCCAGTGAAGACCTAAGAGGCCAAAACAGTCGAATTGGCCAGACAAGGTTTGATTACAAACGAGCAAAAAAGACGGACATGAGCAAACCAGCAATATATACCCTCATTTCTTTGAAATAGGGGCATAACAAGAACTTTATTAAATTATCCTATGTTTACAAAAATATGACAAAAATATAAATACAACTCATGGCAATTGAAGACATTTTACCTAATAGAAATAACAGCTGGAATAATAATAAAGTTTTGTAGAAATATTTAGGCAGTTGAATTTTCCTTAGCTTTATAAAATCTACAATCAAAGCTAAAATAAGGGTACTAAAACCACATCTTAATGAGGTGTTTGTAATCAAGAAACAAAAATCTATAAAAATCCAAACTCACCTTAAAAAATGAACCTATTAAAATGAAACAAATTATATTCAAAAGGTACTGTTTGTAGGTCAGATTCAGTGTTTGTGAAGCAGTTAATGGGACCCTGACAACTATGTAAAAGGCTTGTGTCATCCGCAAGTATATGGATATTTGCCCTGATGTCTGAAACAATATTTCATTTATAAATACATGTATCAAGAAAAGGAGGGGCCCAAAATTGACTACAGCAAAATCTCAGCATTTATATCATTACATTTTGATTGAGCATTAGGCAGACCAACAGTTATCTGTCTGCCAATAAGATAAGACGAGAACCAATTAAAAAGACTGCCAGAAATCTCAAAATGTTTGAGTCTGAAGAGGAAAGCATGATGCGAGACACAGACAAAAGCCTCGCTTATGTTGCAGAATACAGCTCTGGAATTAATAGTCACAATGGAAGGGTTGTATAGATAAGCCAGTTGGTAAACTGTTGAGTCACCAGGTTCAAAACCTGATTTAAAGCAGTGTGAGAAGATCATTGTCACTATTGTGTTTAAGTATGCCTGTGGACTTCCCTTTCAAGGACTTTCCCTATGGTACAGAGCAGAGATATAGGTTGACAATTGCCAACTTGAGAATGGCTTCAAGGAGTGACAAAAGTGTATTTCCATGGGCTAGGAAAAACAGAAGAGGACAGAGACTGACCAGAAAAGTCACACAGATAATGGACAGTTCAAATTTTATAACATCCTCTATCTTAGTGGTGGTAATTGTAATGTGGTTCAAGACAGAACTGATGTCATTCACATCATTTTGCAGAGTTTGAGCACCTAAATATTCATCAAGAGGGGTTTGATCCCCAAAAATGTTATTCAGAAGGTTTGCTTTGGTGATTTCATCTTCCACAGTGTTATCACCAAAAGTGTTGTAAAGCAAGGATGAACTTGATTTGGAGGAGATGAAAGATTTGAGAAAAACACCGAGATTTCCATGATGGTGAAGAGAAAAGTAGTTTTTGTGCTAACATATTATTGTGATTTACTTTGGCCTTTCTTATTTCACTAACAGTTTTATTTCGAAGGCCTAAAAATTAGTTAGGCAGTCAATCTTTCCTTAGCTTTATTTTTTATAAACTTAAGGAAAATCAACTACCTAAGTTTTCTAAGTCATTTGATATATCTTAGATAAAATAAGGGTACTAAAACGCTCACTTAATGAGGTGTTTGTGAAACACCAATGCCCCCTAAAGAGCAATGGATAGTTGACCTTTGACCTATTGATAGACCTTATCAACAGGGGTCATCTATCTGTATTTGACCAACCTTCAAACCCAGTGAAGACCTAAGAGGCCAAAACAGTCGAATTGGCCAGACAAGGTTTGATTACCAACGAGCAAAAAAGACGGACATGAGCAAACCAGCAATATATACCCTCATTTCTTTGAAATAGGGGCATAACAAGAACTTTATTAAATTATCCTACATTAACAAAAATATGACAAAAATATAAATACAATTCATGTCAATTCAAGACATTTTACCTGATAGAAATAACTGCTATGATAAGAATAAAGTTTTCTAAAAAATACCTGTAGAGTGTAAAGCTCAGAAAAATCAACTACCTAATTTTTTAAAAGTTATTTGATATAATATCTAAAGTTAAAATGAGGGTACTAAAATGCTCACTTAATGAGATGTTTGTGAAACACCTGTGCCCTTTAAAGAGCAATGGATAGTTGACCTTTGACCTATTGATAGACCTTATCAACAGGGGTCATCTATCTGTATTTGACCGACCTTCAAACCCAGTGAAGACCTAAGAGGCCAAAACAGTCGAATTGGCCAGACAAGGTTTGATTACCAACGAGCAAAAAAGACGGACATGAGCAAACCAGCAATATATACCCTCATTTCTTTGAAATAGGGGCATAACAAGAACTTTATTAAATTATCCTACATTTACAAAAATATGACAAAAATATAAATACAATTCATGGCAATTGAAGACAGTTTACCTAATAAAAATAACTACTGAGTGAGCGGAATAATAATAAAAGTTTTATAGAAATATTTAGGCAGTTGGTTTTCCCTTAGCTTTACAAAATTTACAATCTAAGCTAAAATCAGGGTACTAAAACCACATCTTAATGAGGTGTTTGTAATCAAGAAACAAAAATCTATAAAAATCCAAACTCACCTAAAAAATGAACCTATTAAAATGAAACAAATTATATTCAAGAGGTACTGTTTGTAGGTCAGATTCAGTGTTTGTGAAGCAGTTAATGGAACCCTGACAACTATGTAAAGGATTGTGTGATCCGCAAGTATACGGATGTTTGCCCTGATGTCTGAAACAATATTTCATTTATAAATATCGAGAAAAGGAGGGGCCCAAAATTGACTACAGCAAAATCTCAGCATTTATATCATTACATTTTGATTGAGCATTAGGCAGACCAACAGTTATCTGTCTGCCACTTAGATAAGATGAGAACCAATTAAAAAGACTGCCAGAAATCCCAAAATTTTTTAGTCTGAAGAGGAAAGCATGATGCGAGACACAGTCAAAAGCCTTGCTTATGTTGCAGAATACAGCTCTGCAATTGACAGTCACAGTGTAGAAGTTGTATAGATAAGCCAGTTGGTAAACTGTTGAGTCACCAGGTACAAAGCCTAATTTAAAAGCAGGGTGAGAAGATCATTGTCACTATTGTGTTTAAGTATGCATGTGGACTACCCTTTCAAGGACTTTCCCTATGGTACAGAGTAGAGATATAGGTTGACAATTGCCAACTTGAGAATGGTTTCAAGGAGTGACAAAAGTGTCTTTCCATGAGCTAGGAAAAACAGAAGTGGACAGAGACTGACCAAAAAAGTCACACAGAAGAGTGGACAGTTCAAATTTGATAATATCCTCTATCTTAGTGGTTGTAATTGTAATGTGGTTCAAGACAGGGCTGATATCATTCACATATCATTTTACAGAGTATGAGCACCTTATTATTCATCAAGAGGGGTTTGATCCCCACAAATGTTATTCAGTAGGTTTGCTTTGGTGATTTCATCTTCCAAAGTGTGACCACCATTATTGCTGTGAAGCAAGGATGAACTTGATGAATTGTCATTAATACAGAAATATAAGCAACCCGTTATAAGCAACTGAATTCGGGGCGTTTTAATAATTCTTTCAACACAGGACCCCTTAGCATTGCTTAAGAGCTAACCCTAAAAAAGGAGACACTAACTTTATTATTATTACATATAATTACAAAGTATTAATAGTCAGATGTGTTTTACAGTGAACAGGAAGTGGAAGAATTTGGAGCATAACAAATGGACCATTACCAAAACGTTTGTATTACACTGAGCCAAAACTAACTCTTTTGAGGAAATTATTAGTCCAAACAATAAATACATTTGAGTTTGTAACATTGAGGCCTAGAGTTGTTTGAGATTTTCGGTATTAACTTACGCAAATCTACCAAATATTATCAATAATATTTTAACTTTCACTTCTGACAGTACTCCCAGTGCTTTGATTGTACTTGCTGCTGCGTAGCAGACGAATACAATGTTAACATATTTCAGAAACAGTTCACATCGAAAGTGAAAATTTTGAGAACTTCCTTAAACTGCTTCAAAAAATAGTTTTCAGCTCATCCAATAATTGACGATACGCCAGAGCGAGTGTAGCCACGCTCCCTCAATTTCAGGGGGAGTAACTCTTGTTTAGTCCGTCAACAAAGAATTAAACAATACACAGCAAGTATAAAAAAGAAAACAACTTCCCTTACAAAATAGAAATTCGTGTTTGTCTATGAAATGCCAAGTTATGTTAATTAGAAAACAATATAATCATGCAATTTGTTCTTAACTCTCCATCATTATAATGATGCACATAATAGAAATATGACTACTTTCATAAATGTCACATCAGTTGTATATATCTTATAGATCTGTTAATAATTAATACGAATTAATATTCCTAGTAGAAAAAACAAATTCCATTTCATATATATGTATTTAAATTATTCTAGTGTCTGACTTGTATATAAACTTGAACACGCTTCTTGTCCAATGTAGTGCCTTGAATTAATTCTTATTTTATTGGAGCTGAAAAGACGGGCGTAAAAATATCCGACAAAAATATTAACGTAACTATGTTAATATACGTACCTAGTAAATACTAAACACGAGTCGAAATAACAAGAATATTATTGAAGAATGAAATATAAAAACCTTAGGGCCGTGGAATTTTTCTTTTTTAAATCTATATATGAATGTAATATTTTTTATGACTGAGTGTATATCAGAGACGTATGATATGTATTATATACGTCTCTGGTCTGTATGAATGTCTGAAGTATTCAAAAACACCAATTCTCATTGTGACAACATATTTGTATTATATTGAACGATTTTACTTTCATATGATATCATCAAAAATCAATGGGTTTGGGCTTGTAATTCAAACCCTAAAATGAGTATACTACATGAATATCTCATAATAAAAGCATAATGACAGTAAAGATCCAACACAAATAGCCGCGCGAAGAAATATATGATGAAGTCAGAGTCCCCACATCATTTACATTGATGTCAACTGAGACCAATTCACACATGTATATTGGTTTGTGTACATTTTTTGTTAAGTCACACACGCAAGTATATTGGTCTCAGATGTCATAATGTCAGGGAAGAGAATAAGCGATGCGTTATAGACATTGAACCAGGAATGCGAGACATGTGACTTATGGACCACCAAGACCCCTGTTTCAACAGAAGGGGGTAATAAAACAGACAGGGTCATTGATGGACTAACTCCTGTTTACATAATTATATTCTATGCTTTTAAAAACAACAGGAATTTAGTTGTATACTTATCATCACCATAAATGAAACAAGAACAACTATAACAAAACGTTATAGTTAGACGAATTACAAGAAGCATTGGTTTAAGTTTTTTGTATGAAGTTGCTTTTTTCATAAAGGATATTGACCGTCTACTTTATTCATTCCTCCATTATGGAGAGTATAACATATTAACAAGTACATATTTTGACAATCATGAGTATTTGACAAATGAATACATTCATGTATATAGTTCACATGTACATGATATTACCATACCAAACATCAATGGAATAAAGTACACCCTAAATACTACCAAATCCACCATAGTCTGATATGATACAACCACATTAAACTTACATCTAATGATGTTTCCGATATTATGCCACGTTAACATCATAGAACGATGCCTACATTACTTACTTACGTTTCAACAATAGAGCAGACGAACAGATTCAGTCAAACATGACAGGTAACGCGACGAATAGCCAGTCCAATGATTGACCAATAAAATATGACCGAAATCACCATTAGCCAATCAAATGGCCAGGATTAGCCAAACTAGTAATAGACAATACAGTAAGTACTCGCAAACAGCTATAATAAACAAATACTTGTAAGTATAATTCGTCTAGAAAATACCCTACTGGGTAACAGTCTACAAACCATGACCAGAAACGATAAATCTGATCAGGGGCAACACAAAAATAAGAGATTAGACCTCATGTGTATGTAGGTGATCACTTATACAGTACTTAGCTATTTGATGTCTTTACATATATAAGTCATAGTTGTATCATCATTATGTATCCGTACATGGTCTATTTATTTATATATTTCATTAGAATTGATACAATAACTGTATTTAAATAAATGTATATAATTATAATTAATGTATTCATAAAGTGTTTTTTTTTCTCATTAATTAAAAATCTAAGATTTACGGGAGTTATACTCGTGTAAGCATTTTATAATTACAATGGGCCATGGCGTTTAAATCTGAACAATCGACTTATTCTGACTTCACACACTTTCGGATAAGAAATAAAAGCGTAAGAAATAATTTAATAACACCCCTTATTATGTCTGGATACCGCATATCGGTTTTAAAAGTTCCCCGGCAACACTGTTTACTGTTTTAGGTCTTTTAATCATAATAATTATAAAACCTATCATGCTTATATTCACCGTAGTCCGACAGAAGTTTGACGGACAAAATTATTGCCGGCAGTTTGGCTTATCAGCTCTGCGTTCTAATTGGTTGATTTGACCTGTCAATCAAAATCTACAGTCTACAGTTTAAACTCTACAGTCCACGAGAATCAAACCATGAAATTTATTTACAGGTACATTCATAAACATTTCTCCATTAGCAAATACTGATTATCAGTAATTGAAACTTTCACTTCTGTAATGGCTGACGGTCATGTAATAAAACAATGGCGCAGACCTAATATAGCAAAACTTGTTTATATGTAATATATGTGAAGTAATTGATAATCCTACAAACTACTGGCCTCACTGGCTTTATTCTACACATTTCTTAAAATCACAAGCACATAAATATTTCAATCAGTAGTGAAAACTTCAGTGCTTTCAGCGCTTTGATTATTCATATGTTAATCTTATTGAGCCTTCAGGTTAAGTAGCGAAATGTTACAATAAGCGTGAAAGTGATCAGCACTATCTTTGACATAAATATCTTAAACTAAATTCATATTATAGTTAGTGTTGTAAAATCAGACTTCAAAGAGAATCGATTATCAGATCGAATCGGAAAGGGTGTTTCGATTCACAATCGGAAATTAATAGACAGCAAAAATTTGTATCCTTATTTGACAAACTTATTTGGTTGTTACTTGTTTGTCATACAATATATAGTATTAAAATCCGTAACACAAAATACTTCTAGACTGATGACCTGAACCTCTCTGGGCAAGGGAAAATTGCACTCAAATTTTCACAAATAACAGTGACCACCCTTGTTTAAATACACACAATGCCTGAAAGTAGTGGAAAGAAGACGGTTGCTCAAATAATGACGGCGGTCTCCCTACTTGTGAAGACATCGATTTAACACCACTAACATCGATAGTTGCCGACCTCAACTGTCAGCAACGATTATTCGATTATAACCGATTATTGTAACATCACTAATTATAGTCATGTGAAAAAATTAATATTACAGTGTGACACAAACAAAATTGAAAGTATGCATATAGAAATCAAAACAAAAAAGTCGGCAACGCAAGGAACAGTTTGTCATAAACAAAATTTTCCTATAAGTGAAGTTGACATAATGAGAAACAACTGTAGAAGGAAGTGTACAGAAAATGTATTGTAAAGTTCAATTTTCCTTTAATCTTTTTACAAAATGTAATAATTATTTCAAGCAAGACCCTGCATTCAATAAACTAATATACCCCAGGAGGCACACTTGACACAACAGATTTCGATGGAATTTTGTCATCTTAAATTGGTAATGCTACAGGGCTGAGTTAGAACTTGAGCACTTACCTCTTGTCCAGTGGCTGCCACAGGATGCTTAGTCTTCAACATTGTTTACTGAAAAATATAAATTGCTTACATGAATATTAAATTTTGTATACTGTATTATGGAATAATAAAAATAAACTAGACTGAAGCATGGTAAAGTGGAGCAATATACACCCAAAGGTATAATTAATACTGTAAAAAAATTATTTTGGGGTATTTTTTGTGCATATAACCTTTGACCCCCTAAGTGTGACCATGAAGTAAGCCTTCCAAAGTATGGAAGCTGCACTTCATCTCAATGTTGTGAACATTTGAGTAAAGTTTGCAGGCTTTACGAGTTATAGAGCGGAAACAATTCATATGACCTTCGATCCCTAAGTGTGACCTTGAAGTTAGCCTTCCGAAACATGCGCTGTGCATGTTGTCTTGATCTGGTAATCATTTGAGTAATGTTTCTTCTAAAACCTTCAAGAGGCTAAAGAGTAACAGAGCGGACACGAAATTGCTGATGGATGGACGGACAGACAGACGCACACCAGCACCTTAACATAATACATCACTTTAGACGTATAAAAATAAATACTGAGGTATCCACATTAAACTCAAAATAAAGTTAAAATGCGAAAACAACGAACATACACATATTGCACAAGAACAAACAAAGTAATGTTCACATTTAAGCTTACATCAAATCAGGACAATTATAGAGACCTAAATTGTGTAGCTACAAATAAATTTGACAGAAACAGGTTTTATCTATTTATTTTATCAGATTAAATACCATTTTCAAAATTATTTCAGTTATATCTTGGAAGGCAGTTATCCCAAACCAGCTTCCCTGGACTTCATTTAATTAGGCCTTATTCAATATTAACCTCATTCTATCTGCAAGCTAAGTACTGCCAATTAAGCTATGTACCCAACATAATTCAGAGGTGGAGGACGATTACATTATTCGTTAACTGCCATCATTTGGTAAATCTTTATTGCAAAATATGAGCAGAAGAAAGTTCAAAACAGAAACATCAAAAATTACTTACAACATTGTTACAACGGCAATGTTAATTTGAAAATGACACCTACTGTGTTTTTTAAGCTGAGCAATTAACAATTAAAGTGTCAGATCATGGTGATATGGTTTTCGACGATATTAATTTATCATAGTGAAAGAAAGAAGACAATTGCGATGTTGTTTTATTTGTATCATAATTTATGTATTTGTTATTCACATTGAAAGCAAAAGTTAAAACTTTATATATATACACATCTTCAAATAAAGTTCCCCTCCCACTTGCAAAATATCATATTCATGCATTAAAGTTATTCTTCAAAGCTGATCCAGTTGTTTCGGGTATTACTGGTTCAATGATTACTTAAGTAGAGTGATAGATAATTTATGTGGGTTTATAAATAATCTTTTTGTGCAATAAATACGTAATGATCAAAAATAATTTGCGTTCTTTTCTCGACCCGACACCAATTCGGTGTTATGATTTTTCCGCATACCGCTTGCTGTGCAGTAGATGAACATCATTGGTTGACACAGCCTGCATAAAGTTTACACAAATATGACCGGATTTTAAACCCTCGCATGTTATTTTCAAAGTTTATACTATTTATTCATATATATGCTATATTTATACATTTCCATGCTTATTGACAGCAAATTGTACTTTTAACGGCTAAAAAAACAAACTTGACAAAACTCAGAAATCTGACATTGTTTTGGTCCTTCAGCAATGAGATGTCACTAGCGGGCAATAGATGAAATAGCAAAATCAGGAACAGATCGCTCAATTACGTCTCATAAATGTAGACTATCCATTGGTAAAACAGAAATCCAAGAATATACAGCAAAATTTTATTATTTAATAGCCAACAAGAACTTATACATAAAGAAACTACTCACAACAAATCCATAGTCCAATAAATTAACTTTTTAAATAATTATAAAACAGCTAAATTTCAAAATTACTTTAAATGTTTCAGAGTGCAATATTTCTTTACACAGCCAAAAACCTAATCATGTTTACCTCCTAAAAATATTTGAACCTGATTGGACAATTCCCTCTGTGTCTGCCTATGAATGGCATGGTTACAACATCATGGAGGTCAGTGTGTAAAATATAGCCAATGAAATTCTATGTTGTAAATGGAAATCATGTCTCAATACAAAACACAAATACCTTCAAGGCACAACAAGTACTGTTAGAATCAGTGTAAATAAATGCTGACAATTAAACATAAATGTATACCTGTAATACCAGATAGCTGGGGCGGATTAATTTATTGTTGCCTATCCCTGGTCCTAAAACAACATCACCTTGAGAGCTTAGCGCAACACTGTAGTAACTTGTTCTCATTTCAATATGAGTTAATACACTGTTGCGTTGAACCCTCGACCTGTGAGTCGTGACAGGGGGGAAATTTGAGGATTATTGTATGTTAAATATTTTAAATGAAATTATCCCTCTGTGTAGAAATACATTTTACTTGTACAAACTGTAATATATTATTATCCACATATCTTTATATAATATAATATACTTTTTAAAAAAAATTATTATTTTTATGGCCCTATTAAGTAAGCCCTTAATTGTTTTTCACCTTAAGGTTCCAGTATAATTTTTCTTTTAGTGATATATTATTTTAACATTGTTTCAAATACTATACAGAGGGTGATTATGTTCTTTTATGACTACCAGTCCTGTATATCTCATATCTTCGAATTAACTTATATATAAATAATAAACATTTCATGTCCTTGGGGTTATTTTTTATCAACAAACCATCATACTCTCCAATATGTTCTTAAGACTTCATCAAATACATCAAATGCGGCTGAGTCTGATCTAATGATGAAGTATATACCCTACATCAAACTCACTCAAGAGTTTGCATCCTCTTATATATGTTGTAAAAGAGAATGCAAACCACATACCAGACAGTACAAATTTACTATGGTTAAATCCCAAGTGGGTAAAATTCTCAATTCCATACTATCCATCCAAATAATAAGAATATCAGGCTGGTAATTAATGTCATCCCTTCCTCAATTATCCCTTATCAATTAGCTAGAACTTAATTCATTACAACAAAGGAAAATTCATATATCTAAAATCAGAAGTTAGCCATAAAGTTAAAATAGCTATTCCAATTGATCAAAAATTATTTATATACAAAATAGCTAAATAATATATCATTTAAGTAGAAATTCAAAACAGAATAACAATATTAAAATAAAGTTTAAAATTAGGTGATAATTAAGTTAAATTTGTAAACAAGATAGTACCCTCCCATCCCCCCCCCCCCCCCCTTTAAAAAAATAGTTCTTCAAAATATAGTTGTTAGATAAGACACACATACAAACTTTCACTTAAAATAGCCTAAATATGAGGGGTGATCATTAAGTTCGTGGACAACCTCGTGTATAAAGAAATGCTACATTTTAAGTACGAATTAACACAATAATGAAGTCGCTGAAAGTGTACTGTATATCATGGTAAATTTTTATAACCATAACTATTCAAATAACAAATGTTTCTTGTAGGTCCATTGGCATCCCACTGCCGCCGGAACAAATTATCAATGACTTCAATTCTCATTTTGTCCAGATACGCAACATTGAATTGCACACAACATTCATGTCTATGGTCCTACTGTTTGAATGTGTTCTTGTAAAATGGCATGTCAAATCCGCTTATGACATTGCAAATGACAGGAGCTGAGACTTCAAAGCTGATGAAATGCGACCTTTCAAATAATATTTTAAATTCGGAACAGAGAAGGTCACAATGCCCCAAATTTGGTGAATACGACGGGTGTTCCTGGATCTCAGCACCAAGTTCAAATGTTGTTTACATCAGGCAGCTAAGGCGTTGTAATATGTCTTTGACTTCATTGATTAATGACAGGGTTTCACGCCAAATTGAGGCCACAGTAAATGCTGGATTTGCGGTTAAATATCAATTTTTTTATCTGCGGTGGTTATGCTTACTATAGTTGCTATGGTGATCGATTTCACGTGTTTATGAAAGTCTTTTAGCGGAAATTGTTTTTTCCTTTTATGTCCATTAACCTTATATTGTCGGTCGGCTGCCAAAACAACGTATCTCAATTTTTCAAGGTTTTCAGAAGAAAAAAACTATTTCAGATATTTATATTTTAAGTTAGGAAAACGCTGTTTTCAAATTTAATAACCCTTAATAAGGCTTCTATGATTGTGAAACTAATTTTACGTTTTCCCTTTGCTGGATATTAGTTTCTTCATTTACGACAATTTGACCTATATTTTTGGTCAGATACGACATTTTGCATAATCTAATTGCACTGTAGATAGTATGATATTGTTAATAAATTTCATTTAGAGACGAAACACAAGCGATTAAATCTATTTAGTTTCCATTTAAATAGTTATAAACATTCAAAAGTCGTTTAAGAGCGTATTTAGTAGTTTTTCTCTAACATTTAAGTGTAAATTGTATTTATAACCATAGGCACTCGATTTCATGATTTTTATACGTTTACAGACGTTATTTTGCAATTTCACCCATCAAACAATGCAAATCTGTTGATAGAAAAATCTTCAATTTTTTTCTTATTGAGTGTATAAAAAACACCAAGGTAGTGCAGTCGCCATATTTTCGATTGACTGAAGTGACGAAAATAAGCGTGGGTCCCGGCTTTCCTTCTAATCTGCACATGCTTTCCGGGAACCTTGCTTTCGTTTTAGTGTGCCCCAACTTTAAACCTTTTGACAGCTTTTAGAAGGAAAGCCGGGACCCATGCTTATTTTGTCACTTCCGTCAAACGAAAAAATGGCGAGTTCACTACCATGGTGTTTTTACACCATATAAATGGCCAAAGGCATACTTAGATGTTGATTTGCCAATAAATTGTATTGTATTGTTATATACATATCTTAATAAAATAAAATAAATATAATTCACTGCATTAAAAAATCACTTGAACTATTTTTCAATTATTTTCAGCCACATGATATAAAATATATAAGATAGATATACAAAATAAGTTGCAAAGACATAACATGTTTAAATAAAACATATTTTATCTCTTTAAATGAAGATTCCAATGACTTGTTGATAGAAAAACTGTCGCTTATCAATCGTTGTGATTTTATTTCGAGATACGACATTTTGAAACGTTGCTCCATAAACCAACTTGAGTTACGTCATTTCATCACATGACTGTACATGCGGTAATGACTGGCCTAGAGATGCGACTTTTTGAGACAAGGCGGGAAACAGTTTTGCTAACTTCATGGAGTCAAAAGTCTTTTTCCCAAAAAACTCGACTTACGAGGTTTTGGCAGCTGATCGACGATATACGAGGTTTTGGCAGCCGACAGACGATATACAAATCTCATAAGTATATAATGAATTATAACAGTAACAGCAAGGTTGTCCTTGAATTCAATGATCACCCCTCGTATGTACTGTTATATTTTTATACAGTTATTTTTTAAACATAGTTTTTATATAATAGGCTATACATACAGAGTAGTAAAACTGTTAAAATAGTGAAAGCTCGCACATATGGGATTATCCTGGTTGCAAGGGTAAACAGACTCAATAATCAGTTAGAATCAAACCTAAGTGTGAATTTCATACAAAGCAAGAATTTAATATGAAAATCTGCATAATTCAACCTCATATTTTTCTGCTTAACATTTGTCACCCATAGTTAAACAATCAAAACGAAACAGATTCTGATGGTATTCGAAGTAACCAATAAATCAAATCAGTACATGTATCAACATTGTCATTTTAATATTTATACTATTGTAATAGGAGGAAGAAAATAATGTACCCGATGTGGGGCTCGAAACCGGGACCTCCTGCTTGCAAGTCAGATGCTCTACCAAATGAGCTAATAGGCTGGTGAATACCCCAGCCAATTTATAAATATTATATACACACCGCTACACTATTGTAATAGGAGGAAAATAATGTACCAGATGCATGACTCGAACCCATGGCCACCTGCTTGCAAGTCAGATGCTCTACCAACTGAACTAATCCGGCTGGTCAATTCACAGCCAATTAATTTACACCAATACTGTTAGAGTATGTTGAAAATGGAAGGCCAAATACATAATGTTCTACACATATTTTTTAATACATTTGCCTTTTAACCAGATTAAACAATTTATGTGAAGGAATAGGGATTGAGTAGGTGTTATTCACTTCCTTGGTGCTATTAATCAACTGACCAAGCATCTCAGCTAGGAACACATCTACGTCTTTATTTCTGTGAGTGCAAACTTTGGCATTTTTAAGATGTTCTTGACTGACAAGTTCTTTATTTGCGTCTTCATATTTATAAAGCCTGTCACCAAAATAAATTATGTCCCGCCTCCTTACCTGCCAAAATTGAAATATTTTTAAAGTCAAAACATGTTTCCACCATTTTCAAGGGAAGTAACTCTTAACATAATTATCCTAGAGACTCAACCATTTTTGAAGGTAGTATAGGTCTGTTTTGGGTGAATATAGGTAGCTTAATTCCAAACAAAATATATTGTAAGGATGGCCTAATTGGTTCACTCTAATTTGCATTTACATATGTAAAATGGTCTATTTATGACTTTGAAGCAACTACTTTCAACAGAATATCTGTCATATTTCTATGTTAATTGATAATAAATGTATACTGTATATTAGAGCTGGGAGGTTTTGTCGGTTTATAGTTATATTGCATATCAGCCAGACAATATAAATATTTTTTCAGCATGCTGATATATTTGTATATCGGGTTTAGCTTAAACAAATGAACTTTATGTTTATTATTGTAAAAGTTGTCCAAACAAAGTCTTGAAATATAATTCATGAGCCTTCCGATTTCGTTTATGAAATCTAAAAGTAGAATAAGTAACGCAAGCATTGTGACATACATATTGAAAATGTAGTGTTTTATATTTATAAAATGGCTGGGCTATACAGCAGCCGAATTAACGCAGTTGGTAGAGCATCGGACATGCAAGTAGAAGGTTACGAGAATGAGCCTTGCATCTGGTACATTATTTTTATTACAAAAACTAGAATCATCATCCATGATAACAATGGACAATTTCTCCTCTTGAGGAGGACCACTGTTCACTAAGATGAAATTGTCATGAAAAAAAAACGACCTGTCACCACCTCTCACAAATAAACAAACATATCACGCAAAAGTAATTCCGTTTAAAAAAACAATATAAACAAGAGGGCCACATTGGCCCTTTATCGCTCACCAGAGAACAAAGGCCAATAATTAATTACCAGGTAATATAGTTTCCATCTCGTAAAACTCATTTTTACGTAGATTTTGAGATCAAAACGTAGCAAGTTTTCTAATCCAGGGGCCCATAACTCTTGAAGTTCTGGTCCGATTCCGCCCATAATCGAACTTGTCCAAGATCTTTTGGTTATACACATTTACTGAAAATATTATTAGGATTGGTGAATAAATGAATGCGCTAGAGTGTAAACAAGCTAAATGTAGCAAATTTTGTAATTCAAGGGCCCATAACTCTAGAAGTTATTGTCCGATTTTGCCCATAATCGAACTTAGCCGAGACATTGTGGCCTTACACATTGTGAGCAAGTTTAATTACGATACGTTAAGAGCTGCGGTTGCTAGAGTGTAAACAAACTAATTGTGGACGGACGACGGACATTCAACGATCCTAAAAAAGTTCATCTAAACATTAATCAATGACCTACGTATTTATTTATCTAAATTAACGCCATTTTCAACCTTCTTTCCTGGTAGGCAGTTATCCTAACCAGCTTCCCCGCATTTCATTTAGGCTTTAACCAGTACTAACCACATTCTATCCACAAGCTACTACTAAGCTACCCCACATAATTCAGAGGTGGAGGACAAACTAACATAGCATGTAATATCTTCAACAGGATTATAAGTACCAACACTTACCATTAAAGCATACGCTATACATAACCCTATAAATGCTGGCTCTGTATTTCCAGCTGAACTTGCTGATAGACTGGTTAAAGCTGACACAAATACAAGTATAGCACCCATATAGTCCTGAAAAATAATATGACAATTCAATTTGTATTAATGGTCATAGATTAGTGAATTTGCTTGGGGGAGTGTTGGGGAGTTTGTGGTGCAGTGGTTATGGTCTGATGTGAGGAAGTTATCCAGCTAGCTTACAGATGGTTGATTGTTATACCCAGGTGTAAGCCTGGGGTCTTCCTTCACAAAGCTGAAACTGACTGTTATTCAACATTAAACCAAAGTGAAAAAAAACTTCGAGATATTGGACTTATATAACAGTACTACTTAACAAATGAATTTTACTAATTTCAGATAAATCTTAAAATTTATGATGTCAATATGAATATAGTGTAGGAGAATTTAGAATCTTTACCACAATTTCCTCTTTGTCTTGGAATAAAAACTATTTTTTACATGATTAAATGCCTAATTTACACAAAGTATATTTTTATTCACTGGCATTGTACATTAGATCAAAGTTGGAATTGTAATAAGTTTATATGTAATATACTTACCAATCTTATACCAAGCCATCTATTGGCAGTTTGATTAAACAAGAATGGAACCACAGTAGTATCAATAGCATTAAATGCAATATTTCTAAATCTTGATTGTACTCTGTAAACAAACAAACATAAAATTCTCAGTAATTAAATTATAAAACAAATTAAATAAATTTCAAGACAATTAATGCTGGCAGAATTCAGATAGTGAATCAATTCTTCCAATTCTTAAGGTTGAAAGAAACAACTAGCTGAAGATAACCAAACAAAATTCAATTTCATGAGGTAAATTAAAATGATCAAATTAGTTAAATCAAGACCACTTTTTTCAAAATTTTGTAACAAATCGGGAAGGAGGAATAAGTAATGCCATATGATTTTCGATTTTTCATATTTTTTGTCAAAAAATACAGTTGGCATACATATATCACACTACAGAAAAAATTGTGAGTAAATTGGCATGGTAAGCAACACAGGAAAACTTGTACATAAAAATGATACTAAGGCTGAAAAATCTCACATTATACTTATATACATTACCAGTATATTGTATTAATTACTAATTAATTAAAATAATCTTACTTGTATGCACGTATAGTCTGTATACCACTTAAAGTCTCAGATAAATGGGAGAATATAGGAGACTTAGTGATACTATCTAGACGCTGTAATTCTCTGGAAAAAAAACACAGTTAATGTAGAAAGTACTGGATAAACATGTAATAAACAATTCTTTTCTCAAACTATTTTTTCAAAGCTTTTCAACGTTGCACCAATAGTAAGGGTTATATGATCTAGTTTTAACAGTAGAGGCAGATCAAATAATTATGATTATATTATTTGAATATACTGCCGAAAAAGATAACTCATGAAAATTTATCTTAATTCTTTTTTATAACAAACATTAGAATTTCAAAGTTTTTTGTTTCATCGGGTTTTATGCCCCTTTTCAATAGTCAGAATCATATGAGGCAGAAAGTTCACCTAACCTTCGTTCCTGGAAGAACCAGTACTAGACTCTGTAAGCAACTGCCTACTTTCTCACATAAAGAGACATGGTCGGTATAGCTGGTCTGGAACCAAATTTGATTTTAAATCATTTACCTGGCTGTAGCAGTGAAAAACTTCTGAATAAGGATATATAAGACAAGAACAGGTAGTGCGGCGAGGATGAAGTATGGCGTTACAATACAATTCACTATAATAGCTGCAAGTGTTGACAAGGCACAATGTAAATATGACTCCCAGCATGGTGGAATTTTCTGAAAAATTTAAAAATAATAAAGTTGAGGACCCTTAGTTTATCAATAGTGTAATAGGAAAATCTAATATTCTTCAAAATTGATGTTAGACATAGTGAGGGCTCAGCGCAACACTGTCGTAACTTGTTCTTATTTCAATATGAGTTACGACACTGTTGCGTTGAACCCTCGAAATGTATGCAGATAATATAAAAAGATATTACTAACCATGTCCCTGTAAGTAACATGAATAATCAGAGATGGAGAACAAAATGACCTTATGCAACTTTTCACAAACCTGAGGTCTATAGGAATATATACATTTACAAAAAGTTTTACAAAACAGCTTAAAGAATAAATGAGTAAAAACTAATGATAATAATCAGGAATGATTATCAAAAGCACCAAACAAATGCAAAATAGTTAAATATGACTATCAAGCCACTACAAACAATGCTAGGTTCTTGGACAATCATGTATACAGTAGAAACTCCCTAATCAGAACTCCCTTCGGACTGACCAAAAAGTTCGGATTAGAGAGGATTTCGGATTAGAGAGGTTTTGTCCATTTAGAGGTTGTAGGGAAGATTACTTCATCTGTTGTATGCCATTGTTGGTATGTAAGTACAACTGTAGTTCCTGTTCTTATATATGTCTGCAGTTGTGCATTATTCTTGTTTTATACAGAACAAATAATACAATTTTATTGTTCATTAGATGTATTTTATTACAATTACATGTATATTATAATAAGGTTATAATTAATAAATGTCTGTATGGCAAAAGACTGGTGAATATTGCATGACTATAATAATATACTGTGTATGCAAATAAGCAGGGCGGCAAAAAAACGACAATTTGCCGGTCCAGACCGAATTTCAACGCCTCAGACCGATTTGAGCAGCAGAAAAGGGTTAAAAAATCGGTCTATAAATGTTCCATAAATTTCATAAAATTCGGTCCATATCGCATTGTACGTGCAAAATGTCACAAACCTTCCTGTAAATTGTTCGAGGTACATTTTCGCCTAAAAATGGGGGGGGGGGGGGGGGCAACTCTGGACCGATTTTGATTTCAACTTTTTATATGCCCTGCAAATAAGCACTTATGAACGAGTACCTTAAGCTTATACCAAATTGAAAAACACGGACTTGATGAAATTCCAATTTTTTACTCAAAAATGTAAGAAAAAATATGCAACGACGGTCAAAACTAAAGTGATAAGATTTACAATAAAAAGTCTAGAACTGCATTAAATGATTAATCAAGCAATAATTACTCAAAAATCGAATATTTGTATTGGTCAACTTGATACGAAGTTTGTGACAAACACATATGAAAATGATAATTCAGTTTTATTTACCCATCATGTTATTCACACTTCTTGTGGCCTGACTGCTCATCTTATGATTGTCTGGGGTCATCAATTTGCAAAAACCTTTGATTTTACTGCATGTTTTCACATTTCACAACTTGTCAAATTATCTTACCTTATTCCTAACTATATGTTATTCATAAAATGTCAATAATAAAGGCCAGTACAAACTGATTTCATTGTGTAAAGGTGTTAAAAGACATTTTATTTCAGAGTTGAGAGGTCAAACTAAGTTGAATTATTTTGTCTACGATACGTAACATTTATTTACAAAATGACACCTTCCTCGTACCCTACTATAAGGAAATACACACAATTGATGCTAACAGTAAAACCCCGAGGCTAATTAGGGAACCTATTGTCGATCAAATAAACAGTATGACATGTTGTATATCTTTTTGCATAAATTCCGGATTAAGTGGTGGATTAAGCATAAATTCCGGATTGAGGAGTTTAAAAATCAGTATAAAATAGCATTTCGGACCGCAAAAGTTGTCCAGACTACGGAATACGGAGGTTCCGGATCGGGGAGGATTTTTTCGTATGCCTTATTGAAGGAACGAAAATGGGACCTTGGAAATTTTCCGGATTGAGGAGGATTCCGGATTGGAGAGGTTCCGGATTAGGGAGTTTCTACTGTACATCTTAATTAAGAAATTAACAGGAAGTGTTTGTGAAACACAGACGCTCCTTGTGACCTTGACCTTTGACTTACAGACTTCAAAATCATTAGGGGTCATCCCAACCAAATTTGAATAGCTTGAGCCAAATCGTTTTCTAGGTATTGGTCGGACAAAGTTTGACTGACATGTGCAAAGCAATTTACCACATTTTCTTTGAAAGCGGGGAATAATAAATCCCTACAAGGAGATAAAATTCACTAATAATGATGACAAAATCTAATTCAGTATGAATAACGAAGAATTTATTCACACAAAGAATGACCTAATATCTCACCTGATCTATCTGGCAAATATCTGATGAAAATCTATTCACAATTCTACCACTAGGATTGGTATCAAAAAATCTGAAAAAACAAAAATATGAAGAAAAATAAGACACTCAAAAATAACCATCACCATCATGTTTGAGTAATAACTTTCATCATAAAAAAAACACAATAATATCTGATTCAATAAAACATAAAAGAGTGATATTAGTTATCTATTAAGCAGCCTCCGTGGTCAAGAGACTTTGCGAAAGGCAAAAAATCTGCCAGACATTCGGTCTGACAAGCATTTAAATTCTGTCAGACGGAAAAAGTAAACAAGTATAAATGCGAATATATCAGGTAAATAAGTCACCAGACAGCCAGTCAGATGAGATAAGATTCTCAAGTCCATCGGTCTGGCGCTTTTCACAAAGTCTGGGTCAAATGTGAGTTTGAATTCCACACACCATAAAATTTCAAAAGTGATGCAGCTGTCTAGCCAGCCTATAAAACGGAAATATGGAAAGTTGGCAAATAACCCTGGTGGTTATTATCACGCTAAGACCCAGTGAAATAAAGTTTATACTAACCTCATTGGTACTCTAATTACATTGTTCAGAAGAGATGAATGCATGTTCCTTGCACCACGAACACCAGTTAAATGTAACACAAAGTAAGACAACAGAGTACAAAAAGCTGCACAGACACATAATGTTATATAATTTTTATGTAGGTATGTAAGCCATATCATCAAATACCTGCAATGAATAAAGTCAGCATTTAATTTAATGGTATGTCAGTTGTAAGCAACCCATCAGGCCATAAAGAAATTAATCAAGTTTTAGGGTTACCAACTTTTTTGGTGCTAACAATTAAGTTTGTTACAGTAAAATCGAAGTATGAAAATACTTGGGATGAATTGTACATTCAAAGTAAAAAAGGTATGTTTTAGAAAACAATAGTAGGACAAAAGCTTAGTAATATACTTTGTCTATTTTTTTTTTTGGTCAGGTGCATAATATTATACAACATAAAATAATTTCATGGAAACTTTGAACTAGGCATTTTTATTTCATCAGCAACAGACATAAAACAATTATACCATGTACATTAACCATGGTTATATACTGATCAGCTTAAAACCATCCATTTTGTAAAGTAACAAATAGCGTTTGTGCAATATGGATGCCCCCTCGTGACCTTCGACCTTTTATCTACTGACCTCAAAATCGATACAGGTAATCTACATGTGATGACCAACCTCCCAACCAAATCTATAGAGCTTAGGCCAAATCGTTCTCTAGTTGTCTGTAGACGTGATATATTATAACAACGTTATTCAGGTTCGATCCTTTTTACTTACTGATAAATAACAACAAAACAATGACGTCAAAACAATAGAACGTAACCGTAAGCATGCCACAACGCCGTTAACGTTAGCGCATCCCAACACTAGTTATTGGTCTGACAAGTTTCGGTTAGGGAAGGACCAAAAGATATGAGCAAAGCAATATACCCCCATTTCTTTGAAAGAAAGCATAGCCACTATACCCATATTATACTACCATAGTTGAACAAGATCTCCATAAAATATCAACTTACAAGTTAATCTTCTGTACATGTAACGAAATGTAACAAAACAGCGAATAAACATGCATTGCTCGCCTCAAAGTAAACATGACCTTGACTATCTTGATCATCTAGAAGCTTTCTCACAACTTCGTGCTCATAAACTGATGACATCATGCTGAAACCGCGCTGCTATTTTCTAATTATATTTTATCATTAGTTGTAAGAATAAAGACTTAGAGTAATTTAGACACTTGATAATATTGGTATTAAAATATAGCAACAAAGATAAAGTCAGTGAGTATCAAATAAATTGGAAATTTGAACTTCTTAACAGTTGAATTGCTTTTTAAAAAGTTTTACGTATCTTTCACTTCTTTTGCACAGCAATATTTCTTCATCTACAACTAGCATAAACTTGGACACGGGAAACCATGTCATTCATCACAAAAATCGGTTATAGCCTCGCGAACGAACTTGGGGTAAGGCACGAAGTTGTGAGAATAGAGGATACTAATGATCATTTTACAAGTGATACACAGCTGAGATGTTATCAATTTAAAATTAAAAATGTAGATCTAACATTTTACCTCAGTAGAATTTGGAAGGAAATTTTTCACAAAGACTGTAGATTTGCTGGTCCAAGTTGACATCCAGATATTGGTGCTTACAACAAGAGCTTGATAAGTTAAACTGATACATATAAAGTTAACATCACAAATGGTACTCCACAAGATTGTAGCTGACTAAGATACACTTTTTAGCTAATGGAACCAGTCTCACGATGTTCCGTTTTAATTAATTTTCCAATACTGGCTTTTTTGGAAGTCAATTCCTCTGAAACATAAAAAAAAAGAAATGTGTATTACACAAGAAACAAGAAAATGTTCACAGTAAAAAGTACCAACTATTGGATCTTTACATTCTAAACTGACTAGAGTAATGTGGCCATATCATATATCAGGCTTCCTGAGGCTCACCCTTTTTTATTTAGATTGAACTCAATTTAAATCCATAGATTCAGATACTCCTTACAGTCCTAGTAATGTGAGGACATTTTTTTCATTAACTAAAAAAGATATTATAATCAACAATTTTACCTTTATCATCATCAACATCTTCTTCCTTAGCATCTGTATCTATATCTTTCAGACTTACATTTATAGATGGTGGGGAACTGTTTACAACTGATATCTAAAGAGAAATACCATCAACAATATTCAATAATCAAATATTGTTCAAATTCTGATAGTTCAAATGCCGTTAAAATACATTAAGCTTAGTCTTTCACCTTCTTCAGTTGGTATATTATGTAAATATTCTATAAATTCAGTAGATAGTAGTAGGGCTGGGAATTTTATTCGAACATTCGAATATACGGCACTTCAACGAATATTTGTACATGAAAAACGAATTCGAATATTCAAAAAAAAAAAGGAATTTCAACATTTCGAGCCAGTTTGAGTAGCAAAAACTGTTTTAAAAATCGGTCCATAAAAGGTGTATAAATTCCATAAAAGTCGGTCCAAAATTGGTAAGTACTCGCAAAATGTCACAAACCAACTGTGTGTTGTTCGCACCCCATAAACACGTCAAGATAATCAGTAGCCCGGAGCGATCGTTTGTTAATTCGTTCAATTGGTGTCGATAGTCAGTAATTAGTCCAAAAACGTGGTAGACAAGAATATAACGTTTAATGCAGTGGTCTTTTGCGGTAAATGATGTGCTTGCACAAATTTAATTTAAAATTAGCCATTTCAATTGACAATATGAATGACTGTTAATGACAAATTATGTTATGAGACTTCAAATGTCGGTCCGTACGCAGATTGCACGCTGCCAAATTTTATTTTCACTTAATTAAGTATCACTTCGGTTAAATAAAAGGCGGCGAGTTGTTTTAAAAGTCGATATGAAAGATATTAATTTTGTTTCAGTAAGTACCCCGTGTAAGTTGTAATATTGTGCCTAATACGCATCGTCATCGAATTGACAGGTATTTATATAACGCCATGCTTTGGTCGTTTTAACTCAATGAAAATTACAAAATCAACGTGGAAACAATTAATTCTTGCAACTACAGATTAATGTTTTTAAAAAGAAATGTTTTGACTCATAATTTATATTGATAAATAAACACGTTAGTCACAACTCTTTATAGTTACCTCCCTTCATTACTTGTATTATAAACAACCAACGGAACACAAACACGTGTACGATTTTATTTCAAGTGTAATGTCGACAGAAATATTAATAACATCTAGAATTAGTAAAAAGTACTGTACACTGTAATTAGTTTTCAATCAAGAATTAAGTTCATAGTTAACCTCTTTACTGAAACATGCATATTATTCGGACACAACAGATTTCGGACACGATGTATGAGGAACAGACACGTTTATCGGATTAGAACTAACTAGATATGAAAACGAATATTCGAATATCATAAACCATATTCGTTCCCAGCCCTAGATAGTAGTAAATATCAAAATATTCTATATTATCAATAATTACTGAAATATTAATGTCAGTATATCAGGTGTAAGATATCTATATTTGACAGACCAGTAAAATCCAGGTCATGTATTATCAGTCAAACCAATGTTTGAAGATGGAAGTTTCAATTAAAATTCATTTAAGGCAAATTGTCTAAAGCCAAACAACAAGGAACAAGCCCATATAACTTAGGATTGTATTAAATGTTTTATTTTGTATGTAGGTGTATGTATGGGAGTGAAGTTATTTATTATACATATATGTTGAAAACATGTTGTAAATATGTTATCCTCATGGACCAATTGGCCTAATGGATTTGTAAAATAAAATAAACATCAATCAATCAATAACAGACTCACTATAATTCCTTTGAAAACATTTTAAACAAAAAAAATATATAATTATTTCTTTATCTATATATTCAAGCTTTTTTTCTCACTGGAGTTTAACACAGCACCAACAGCCTGGGTTTTTTGGTGACTTTTTAGCTTTTCCAGTGAAGGGGAGCCCTAGCCATACACTAGAGTAGAACCACTGACCTAGAGTAAGCAAGCTGAAAAGCTTCCTCATGTGTGTGCAAAATTTGATTCCAGCCGGGATATGACTCACAGCAGTTAGGAGGTAGTAATTACACGCCAGAGACCGTAATCTACTTGACTATGTGGGCCCCCTCAATTTAAGCTTTAGTGTGAAGTATGTCTTACCTTGCCATTGGTTTCCTTAGCAGGAACATCTTCTATAGATGACTGACTAGCTTGATTGGCTTCACTTATCTGTCTGGTAGGTAAATGATCTATTGTACCATCTAGAGTGTCCTCAGTTTCTTTATGACTAAAAATGTGCATGTATAATACAGGAGTGTGATTGCAAAAAAAACAATACAATGGAGAAAAATACTCAACACATAAAACTCCTGCAATTTTCAAGCAGATTTAATCAGGATCAGTACTTTTTTGCTGAAGATACCGGTACATCAAGTCAGTAAAGAGGAAATTCTCTTGCAGAAGAATATACTGCATCTTTTATGATACAGAATAATAAGGAAGATTATTATCACCAGTTAAGTCTGGTGGGTTAACAATTTCAACTTGTGTTTCTTTGATAACATAGCTATGAAGATATTCAATTTATCAAGATGAATTAATTAGTATATCCATCCATAAGATAGTATTGTATTTCATAAATAGTCCATAAAACATCAATGTTTAACTAAAATAACCTATTAAATGGTGTAGTAGAAAATACAGTGCAACCTCTCCAAGACAACACCCTTTGTGAGTAGCAAAATTATTATTTTGTTGTTGAGAGGTTGTTGCTCTAGAGAGGTTAAATTTATAGTCAATTCGTGCAGTGGGAAAGAAATCATGCTGTTGTTGCAGGGAGGTTGTTGCTCAAGAGAGGGTCACTCTGGAAAGGTTGTACTATACAGTGAAAAAAACACACAAATATTAAACATTCCACATTTGAACAATACAATGGATATTTTAATGATGATTTAATCATAGAATTCATTGTACCTAGATTTAGCAGCTTTGGCTTCTTTGAGGGCTTTTCTCCAGGATTCATATAATTCTGGATGTGTTTTCTTTACTTCAGTAAGTTTTCCTTGACATTCTATCTCCCCATTCTTCATAACAATAACCTGATAATGATAATAAAAGTGATAAGTCTAACCTCATAAAAATAATGATAATAATAGGAATAATCATGCTGATTAATGAAAATGCATATATAATTATGATCATACAATAAATCACAATTCATTTCACAAAATTCTATTTTTGCTGGTCATCAAAAGGTTCTACTCTTTGCTAATTCATTGAAGATCATTTGGTGATATTCAAATGAAACTACATATCTGATTTCATGAACCACATATTAACTGATTTCACAAACAATACATCTGAATTCACATTTGAAACATGACAGAAATTTAACACGACACAACTTAATGAAATTGAACTTAGAACAATATCTCAAATTAAAGATCTTGCAAAATTTTTAAGTGTTCTACAGAAATACAATAATACTGATAGATGGGTTGTGACTTAAGTACAAAGCACCGTACGACCTAATGTGACAATCATAAGACTTTCAATTAGAAAGCCATCAATCAGTTTTTATAGACTGAGCGATTTTTCCCTTTGGTATCAAGATCAATTGACAAGACATATAGGCAGATTTCACAGAATGAAAACTGTACAACAGATTTTTTAAAACTTTGCATGATCATAGCATATGATAACAGAAACATTTCAAGTGAAAACAAATTAGGAGTTACTGATCTCGTTTTTGAGTTTTCTGCGCTTTAATTTGATTTTTTTGCCTATTTCAGGTAATTTCAATGGCACATCACACATATATCTGTATAATTTTTTGTCATTTTGTAAAACAACAGTACCAAACAGTCATTAATAAGACTGTCAAAATTATCTGAGACAGATCGGATGGCAGAAGTTTAAGTCAGAGAGTGACCAATGTCTATTTCATCTTTTAATGCTAAATCAGGGGTCATATTGTAAGTGTCAGGGGGTGATTTTAGTGGCCATCGAGCATGGCTGAGATGTTATGCCCATCAACACATTGACAAAGATTGTAATGGAAATTGTTCAATTTATACAGCAGAAAACTATTGTGGACACTTCCTAACACAGATGTATCAATAATAAGTCAGGTTAAGGGGCAGTGGTGTAGTGGTAGAGCATCAGACTCCTTATCCAGAGGCTGCGGGTTCGAATCCTGTCAGTGGCGGAATTTGACTGGAACCTTCACAATCCCTTTCTTCGGCATGAGTACTGGTCAAAATCCAGGAAGCAGACATTGAGATAAGTTAATATAAGTTGTAAGAACATGCTCTACAATCGATGTAAAATAAATAAGTTTAAACTAAGATGAACAAATATAAAACAATGATCTTACACTATGAGCATAATTAAGATATTAAAGCTGATGCCTAACGAGTATTACGAGTGTTCTTTCTCCTCATGAATTTTTTCATTATAACATCATCAAACACATGTCTTCCTACATGAGCATCTAACGCTGAAAACGGATCATCCTGAAACAAAACATACACAGTGAAACCTCAATCTGTAGACCATCTAAACCTCAATCTGTAGACCATCTTTGAGATACATAACAAGAGGGCCACATTGGCCCTTTATCGCTCACCTGAGAACAAAGGCCAATAATTAATGACCAGGAAATATAGTTTCCATCTTGTAAAACTCATTTTTACGTAGATTTTGAGATCAAAACCAACAATGAAGGTATAATACTGTTAAACTTGTAAGCTAAAACGTAGCAAATTTTCTAATCCAAGGGCTCATATGTCTTGAAGTTGTGGTCCGATTCCACCCATAACTGAACTTGTCCAAAATCATCAGGTCATACACATTCATTGTAAATATGATTAGGATCGGTGAATAAATGAAGGGGCTAGAGTGTAAACAAGCTAAAATATAGCAAATTTTCAAAGTCAAGGGCCCATAACTCTTGAAGTTCTGGTCCGATTCCACCCATAATTGAACTTGTCCAAGATCTTTTGGTTATACACATTTACTGAAAATATGATTAGGATTGGTGAATAAATGAATGTGCTAGAGTGTAAACAAACTCAAATGTAGCAAATTTTCTAAGTCAAGGGCACATAACTCTTGAAGTTCTCATCCGATTTTGCCCATAATCCAACTTGTCCATGATCTTTTAGTTATACTCATTTACTGAAAATATGATTAGGATTGGTGAATAAATGAAGGTGCTAGAGTGTAAACAAACTCAAAGATAGCAAATTTTTTAAGTCAAGGGCACAAAACTCTTGAAGTTCTGATCCGATTTTGCCCATCATCAAACTTGTTCAAGATCTTTTGTTTATACACATTTACTGAAAATATTATCAGGATTAATGAATAAATGAAGGCGCAAGTTGAAGTTGGCATCGGGCGAGTAGCTTTTGTGAATGCTAGTCCGACGGGGCGAGCACAAAATCAGGCATTCAATCACCCTAAAATTAATTTAAAATTGGAAATATCTCTTTCCAATTTGATCCGAATCAATTTAGATTCACCTTTTGTTTATGTTAAATCCGCGTTCGTAAAACGCTTGCACTAGACAATAATGACTAAAAATAGATTGTTGCCCTGTACCCGGCCCTGCGGCATATTTAAAACACCGCTACAAATTTACAAGTTTAACTGCGACAATGCCTCATTCGCCGGCTTTTCTATTTATTTCAAGAATGGGATTTCTTACTTGACAAATTAATTGGATGCGTTGATTATTGTTGGTCTCGTATCAACGGACTCGAGTAAGTGTCAAATTCTGAATTATCTTACCATGTTACCTGTTTTCTGATAAAAAACAGTGCCTGTTTTCCGAAAATGAACAGATGACAGAAAGCAATTTCAAGTACAGGAAGCATTCGCAATAAATATCAGTGTTGCTACTTGAAAGACAGCTTGATATGTACGCAAATCACGGTGATCCTTAGTGATTAAAGATTAAAATGCCAGTAATAAAATCCGTATCGTTCATGTATGTTGTAATCATTTATGTCAGCATCCGACGTAATTTTCCCGCAATCAGTCATACTTAACAGAAGATATATATACGTCCTTTAAAGTCTTAATCATAACTTACGTTCTAAAAGTATACAAATACTTAATTTTCTTAAGGGCGAGTTGGTTCTTCTAAAGGGCGAGTAAGAATTTGCAGCTACTAGTCCTACAGGACTAGTACCACCTTGAAATTTTTTCAAGCCCTGGTTACTAAGCATAATCTACGTAAAACTAAATGCTAAAATTGAGTTATTGATGAAAAACAAGTTTTTAAATTACATAAATAAGAAAACTGAAAAGTTTTTTTGCTCTCCTGAAAAGTTTTCAAGAAGTCAGTTACGACCGTTTTGCGCTCGGCGCACGATTTGCGACTTGTTATATTCAGACAACTCAGCAATTGAGCAAACTTTTTACGTCAAATAACTTTACAAGTGAATTCGGATAATTCAGATAAGTTATATGAAGCAATCAGGTAAATTGAGATTGAACAGAAGGACAAATTTATAAAGATTATTGCAACAATGAACCACAAGTGGCAATCTAACATATGATGACACTATGCCTGAAACACTTGATGCCATGCCCTGCAACATTTATACAGAATGAAGAATTAGAACAAGAACTTCAACTTCAATAGGATCTATAACAGAACAATCCCACGATTTAACAATTAATGTTCCTGAAACAGTCGAGTATGAAGAAGCAATTTAAATAGAAATGTATTATCAAACCAACAAAAATGAAGAAATTAAACAGGGCCAACCTGGTCTGTCCAGTACCAAAACTTTGGCTTGAGATGCTTACAAGGAACTTCTTGTAAAGGGATTCGATTAGTTGATGGGCATAAATATATTCAGAACCCAATCCACAAAGAATGATTGGTGAAACATGATATAGAGTAACATGGATGGCAAAAAAATAGACAACATAAACTTAAAACAGATAAATTAATTATGACAGAAAATTATCTTCATGACTTCTTGAATAACATGAAATGGTCAGAGAAAGTTTTATGCAAGGGCACAAATTGAGCAATGTACGCTGACACAGATTTGACATTCGTCAATAGCAGTAAGTAGGAGAAAGTGCAAGGTCATACAAGTACATGTACTATATGTATTTAAAAATGAAGATAATATCATGCCTGTGTCATAACGTAGCATAACATTACGCATTAAATTAGTTGATGTCACTGAATGCATGTAGTCGAAGTGATAAAAATAGTAAGGACTAACCACATGTGCATTTGTTTTACTTTTTACAATAGCACATGATTGCACAGTTTTGATAAGATAACACAGAACTCTGCAAGTGATTCTTTATTTGCCATTTAGGTTTGTAGCTACATTTCACCATTATGCAAGATGTTTAACTGAAGTAAATATTGCAGCAGATCAAGCATTGGAGAGGCTGTTTCAATTTCCAATCACATTTAATAGTGTTATAGATTCTCGCTGACTTTAAGTATGATGTTGTCATGTTTTAGTCTATATATATTCTGTTTGTTCCAACTACTGATATAAATGTAAGCAGTTCTGTTATAGGTACAGTAAAACCTCGATTATCCGAACACCGATTATCCGAATACCCGGTATTATCCGAATAAAATCTTCGGTCCCGATTACGTCGCTATATATTTCAACTACAACGAACCCCGGTTAAACGAATCGGATTTTACGAATACCTGGTGTAATCCGAATACATTATTTGGTCCCCAAAGTTACGAATGCACGTATTTTCACACCTATTATTCGAATTCATCAATTGATAACAATGGCCAATTGAGAATCAAATGTCGTGTGACAAACAATGTGTAACATCAATTCATACATGAAGCGTGTCAACAGTTTGATTATCGTTAAGTTGACCATATTGTTTGTTACGATTTTATACTAATTTCGACGAATATTTCACAATGATCTCGGGTATAATAAGTTAATATGCGTACGTACCTGGTGATCTGTATTCCAGCGTCATTCAAAATTTAAAAACTAATTTGAACACAATTAATACAAAACTAACTAGAATATGATGAATTAGTGAAAAAATGTTCCAAACAGAAAAACATAACATCTTTGATTTTAAAATGTGACGATAGCGATGCCTAGTCGATCGTTAGTAAATAAAGTGTGAATGACATAATTTTGGGTCGGATTGTGTTCTGCATAATCCATAAATACGCGGGTATTCATTTAACAAGAATAATTGTTTCATTTGTTAACTCATATACATTCATAAAACAAAGATAAATAATTAGTGTTTGTCATATATTTGATCTTAGTCATATTATAACGTCGTGTTTGCATACGAGATTTAACTCCCTTGTAAAATACGGACAGTACGGAATTTATCGTTTCCAAACAGTACATCATACTGAAATGGATTATTCGAAACCATGGATTATCCAAATGATTTTTCAGGGCCCAATGACATTCGAATAATCGAGGTTTTACTGTAATTACGTTCTCAATAGTTCGGACATTATGTATAGCTACATCATCATATTTTCGTCATATTATTTGTATAGGTTGCATTTGATCTGATTAATTGCAACCTTTAACAAACAATGCGTGGTTATTGCGTCATTTCTTTGTTTGAAATATGTTGATTGAAGATGCTTCTTTATTGCTCTCACAAAAATACCAAAAGCAGATGCTGATAACTATATATAGTAATGTTTGGTATTGTAACACCACAAGGATATAATGAAACAGCAATACATCCTCAATGTATAATTATGCTCAAACTTATATACATTGGTGCCGTCACATACATTGATAACACTATCAACGTTTAAATCATTGAAAAATGAATTAAGTTCAATCTTGAATCAAACTAAGACAAACTATGATATTTTCTTTTCAATATTTCAAAACTCTTGACGGTGTCTTTTCTTCAAATAATGCGTAAAACAAATTTTGGACGGAAACATCAATTCGAAATTCTCGTATATAACGTATGTCAACATTTTGTGTCCAAACTTAAGTGCAAAATTATCGTAAGTCTAAAATGGAGCATAAGAGGTGTTCTTGCTTAAAAGACCTATTCACAAAATGAATCAGAATGCATTTTTATGTGTTGATGCGAAATACCACTTCATTTGGCAAGAAAAGAAAAAATATAAACAGTTCTTTTGCTCTCCTGAAAAGTTGCTAAAACTTTTACCAGGTTTTCGAATTTCACCGACGCAATCACAAAGTACAAAAATAAGATACATTTACACAAAAAGTCAAATTGAAACATCGTAGCGACATGCAAAAAGTTTGGGGAAAAGAATGGAAGCAAATATTTGCCATTTAATCTTTTTTGTTGTAATTCTTGATATTGATAGAGACGGATAATAACTAGGGATATCAAACAGAGTCCGGACATCCGAACGTTCAGATCCCATTCAGAAGTTCGGATCCGATATTTGGATCAGGATGTTTGTATCAAAAATACTACCGTCGTCTAATATACGTATAAATGTTGCTGAAATCGACTGTCCTAAAGTATAATCAAAGTGTCGAACACACGGGGTGCAATTAAGTCGATGTCGTCATGGTGATGACACTTTAACAAAGTATAAAGTATATACTAGGCCTACTATGTTATATTGCGATTCTATTTAAATGTCAAAGCTAAATACTAGTATATAATTTTGGTTTATTTCATGGCAAGAGACAACCGATAAAACGACAATTAATTTTTCACACGTCTTAGTATAATGAAATTTTGTCATTTGATGAATGTTGATAATTGGTGTGTGTGCAGTATAATGAAATGCACAAAATTAACAAAAATGTTTCAGTCCAGACCGAATTCTAATGTCCCAGACCGATTTGAGTCGCAGAAAAAGACTTAAAAATCGGTCCATTAAAGTTTCATAAAATTCGGTCCGTCGCTAAACCTGTACGTGCATAATGTCGCAAACCTTGCTGTATGTTGTTCGCGCCATTCTCAATACCCCAATATTAAAACATGTCAAGATGATCAATCACCCAGAGCGATCATTTGTTAATCCTATCAAATCGATGTTGATATTAATTGGTCCTCAAATACAAGTGGTAGA
Source organism: Lutraria lutraria (assembly GCA_964023205.1). Taxonomy (NCBI): domain Eukaryota; kingdom Metazoa; phylum Mollusca; class Bivalvia; order Venerida; family Mactridae; genus Lutraria; species Lutraria lutraria. Next base: position 13,882,070 of record OZ026835.1, read on the forward strand.
CAAGAGTAAAATCATTAATGCACTTATTTTTTGCGTTAAGTGATGTGTTTGCACAAAGTTAGCGATTTCAATTTTTTATAACAAATTATGTTGCATATTTTGTGTTAAGTTTGAGCAGAGTTAAAGACTTCAAAGGCGGTGAACTGTTCCAGAAGTTGGTATCAAAGAAAATTTAGTTTCCGCAAAAGGACGCCGACATTCATTGGTCCAGTTTGAGAGACATTATTCACCATTACGATTTAGTAAATAACCCGTGTAACTTTGTGCACAAGATATGCGTCATCATCAAACTGACAGGAATAGAGACATGATGACATACACTTTACTACAATAACTTTAAATTCAGGAATGTTGCATCTGGACTAAAATAAAAACCTGGCAGTGAATCTTTGAAATGGTTCACATCGATTTGAGTAAAAATATGTGCAGAGTTTAATTGTATTGTACCTCTATTTTCATTATTATTTGCCTTTTTAGTCAATATCGAATACAATAATATTTCAAAATAAATCAAACAAACGATGAACAGATGGTCGCGAAAAATGGTTACGATGAAATAGTAAATACTAAATAACAGTGTAAAGATCGATTCGAACATCCGGATGTATCCAGATGTCTGATACAGATATCCGGATACTTGATTTGGTCAATTTTGACATTCCTAATAATAACTGACAAAACTATAGAACTCAATAAACTAACTATCAAGAATAACTTATTCGATGGATTATCGTCACACTTGTTTAATTTGAGAAGCTTTTGAATATCACATCCTATTATCAATCCCTTAAAAATTAGCAGATCTATGTAATATTTCAGCAAACTAAGGTTAAATATTTAATGACAATAAATCAGCTTCCAAGAAAAAAAAGTTGTATAGAGAACACAACTATATCAAGGTTTTTTTAGGAATAAAAGAAATGACGCTGGATACTGGTGAAAAGGGGAAAAACACACGAAAGAAGTTGTTATTCAAAGGTAAATATTTGAGAAAAAATGTCAAAATAGTCTGTTATATTTATTATTATCTTCCATTAGGCCACACCAATTTGATAACTTGTTCATCGGATTTGCCGCTCGCTTTTTATCAAAATTAGAAAAATAATATTATTTTTTGTTTTTTGCTTCCGACCGCTTGCTCGTGCCGACATCTTTAAAAAAAATCCGGAACGGTACGGTGTCCCGGATTTTATCACTACAAAATTGTATTCTGCGGTGTTGCTCCATTATATATGCGGCTCTCTTTACGATACCGAGATAGTATAATATCGTAGCTGATTTTTTAAATGAATTTATTCGGTAATTCCGAATGTTTAAACATAAGAAGAATGTTAACTGCACGCGATATCATAGACAATCAGAAACACGTCGATTATCGTAGATAAGACCATAGAAAATATAAGTAGCGAGGAATAGGAATACGGGTGATGTTAGTTCCCAAGATGGTAGCGCTCGTGGTCTAGTCCAACTGTTTGTGACGGCGAGACTCTTTCGATTTTGCCCAGCCTTCAAAAACTGAATATTTAATTTGTTGTGTGTAGAAAAATCACACATTAAAACCCGTTTGGAAAACGAAACTGGTGCAATGGTGAATAACTGCCGGTGTCATGGTAAAAATCGCCTATTCTCGAAAATTCGCTTTTCAAATAATCTGAGTTTACATGACATGTCACCGAAACGTTGACAAGTTAAACTTAAACCAACTTTCGTTAGCCCATGGTACCCATTGTAAAGAACGATTTAGAATAGCACTGTTCAGACGGTAGTTGTACACTGAGTGGCTAAAGTTCGTTGACATCGGTTATCAGTAGTCAAATTAACATGCAAAGTAAACTTTTAAGTTCAATATTAAAAATTTGACTTTTGACATAGAATTTTATGGCACATTCACACAGATTATTGTTATTTCTATCGATTTAAGTATACTGAAGATATCTTGGAATATTTGGTGTGGGTCTATCCTTCACTCATGGTTCTAGTTTATATAGGAATTAAGGGTAAATTCTTTTAAAACATGTCTCCAAAATTAAACAGTTATATCTTGTGTCCAAGTTGTGTACAGTGTCATTCCAGTGATAGATCCAGTATACAATATTATGTCGTTTTATTTTAGTAATTGTGACAAGAATATGGTATACATGGTATTGTTCTGTAAGTTTAATCTAATTTTTGTGTGCTTCTTTATGGGTGATTTATCAATTTTCATATAAAAAAGAATAGAATAAAGACATTAAAAGTGTTATCACTGGTAAACCTAAGGGTTATTGAAACTACTAAAAATACAGATTCTTTATTTGCTTGATCACATGCTTGTTCGAAATAGAAAAGCTTTTTAATTTTTTTTCGCTTGTTTTGAAAGAAGGAAAATAAAAAAAAATATTAAAATTATTTTTTCGCTCGCTCGCTCGGTCAAATTGGAAAAGTAAAAAATAATATTAATAAAAGTATTTCGCTCGCTCGCTTGCTTTTTTCAGAAAAAAAATCCGATGAACAAGTTATTAAATTGGTGTGGCCTTAGATGTAAAATTCACCCATCCATATCAGTAGGGATTAGATAAGAGTAAGTCTACAGAAAGTGAAGCCTGACAATAATCTTATTTCTGTCTTATAACAAGGAATGCACTTATATCAACAGGACAAATGTTACATTATGCTAACGATATAATATAATAATAACATTAACTTGGACTTCATGATGTTTAGGAGGGGGAGGTATGATGCCCCTAGTGCACATATATTGTTCTCAACACGCATTTCCAGGAAAACACAAGAATAATGTGGGGAAAATATGCAAGCTTAGAAGTTTTGACAAGAAGTCTTCTATGCAACTGACATGGCACAGACATTTCCCTAGATTGATAACTAAGAATTAGGCATTTTCTCACTTATCATGCAGAAGATGAAAAATTACAAATCAAAACATCAGGAATGCATTACAAACTGCCTTACCATATTTGGTATTCTTCCTCTTATCTCTCTGTCTGCTACACATCAGAACAATCACAGTTATCAGAACAGCAACAATCAAGAACAACAGACCACCTACGATTCCACCAATCTCTGTACTAGACAATCCAAATCCTTACTCTGTAAAAATAATTATACTTTGTACATATTCATTATACTACAACAGGATGGTGATAGTGACACTCAGATATGATGACGACAAATATAAACTGTATCAAGGACACGATGCTTTATGTAGACTTGGGATATGGGTCAGTAATGATCTTACTAAATCTCAAAGAAATCAATTGAAACATGCTAAAACTAAGGGTGTTACTGGTTATTTCTACAATGGCAAAATGTCTGAACATGACAACGACCAACAGGACCAGGCTTCACCAAGGCAAGTTGGACACATTGACCAACAACACCAGGCTTCAGCTAGGCAAGATACACCACATACATTTAGGAGAGCAGTACGACAGGTAACTAACTCCAAGTCATACCTTAGATAGCATTAACGAATGTCAAAATGAAATATCAATGGACACGGAAACAAACAATGACACCATTCCCTGGTCCAACACTGAAACAACAGTTGACTAGGCATACGGCTGAGGCTCAAACAACAATGACAATTAATTTTTGTTTCTTGGAATATTGAAGGTATTCAGTCTAAATTTGATGATCAAGATGTTATCAACTATTTGAATAACTTTGACATATTTAGCTTATATCTTATATCCGAACTTTACATGCTACTTTTTAGATGGTTTAAAACTTAGTGTCCATGGAAGAACTATTGGTGGTATAGCAGTTTTTGTTAGAAGGAAGTTTGACGGTTTTGTACAAAGACTTAATTCTGCCCGCAATTTTGCGGTTATACTTGAAGTTAAAAGTGGCGTTTTGTCCCAAAAAATGACTATTTTGGTACTAACATACCTACCACTAGAGTTATCCCCATTTTATACACACCGTGACTTGAAAGGTATACAATTATTGGAAGAGTTAATTATTGAATTAAGAGTAAATGACACGGCTGACCTGCTTATATTGGGTGATAAAAATGCAAGAACATCAAATAACCCTGACTACATAGATAGTAAACGCAATTTATTTGACATTGAACCATATCTTGAACTGTTCTGTACTGATGAAACTAGAGCTGTCACAGAGGTGACCAATACCCCCGCCGCCGCTTTGACACTAATACCGCAATAGTACACTATATGGCTAAGTTCAGGGGGACATAACTCTGCAATGAGTGAATCGCTGGGCATGAAAATCTTGCACATCTACACTTCATGGTGATAATATATTTCAAGTTTCATTGCAATAGCTTAAAAAATGTTGAAGTAGTTCACTCCACAAACTTAATGCGGACGGACGGACTAACGATAGGATACTTAAGTGGCTTTCCCATGTTAAAAGGAGTAGGTTCAGAAATAGCCAAAATCGGCCCAATCTCCAATATTCGAAATAATTTTGTAAATCAAACTAATATGTGTCCTGAGTAGTTATATGTATTTTTTTATAGTCATCTAGTTATATTTGTCCGTTTTCGAGCTCTTTATTAACCCCACCCTAATGACTATTTTGATGTCATTTTGCGACGTCGTAACGTTGTTTTCACACGCACTATCAAACATGATGCGTGAATTGATATAGTGATCATTTTGAAATGTTTATTTGTTATAAATAATTGTAGAATATATCTCAAAGCTTTGCTCAGACCTATACATACTTAATTTTAAATGGTACCAATATATTTTAACATCAAAGTGTAGTTAAGATGTGGTCTGTTAGTTGTAACAAACGTAAGAATGATGAAACATGCTGGTATATTAATAAATAGTTTTGTAAACTTACATTAGTATTGTAGTTTTTAAATCAATTAATTATGGTGCATCGGAACCTCCAAGCCAACATTCTCGTTTCGAGAATTAACTTTTCGCTAATTATTACCATTCCGGTAACTTATTGTGTAATCCAAGCCCGCTGAGTCAACGGTAAGCGTGGGCCGATTATGTTAGAATTTCGTGACATTGTAATTGCCAGAAAAAGGTAAACACTGTTTTTTTCATCTTCAAATGGCATATTTTTTAATCTGTTACGTATAAAACCTTATTCTATGTCACCAATTTACAGTTATTTACTGATATAATATTTATTGTTTCGTCCTCAAGTAGTTTCGACCTTGTTTATTGTGGCTCATTATTGCATATTAAGCGTAATCAACATTTTCTATCATTGAATGTTCTATTAAAATGTTGGTCTGTAAATTGTTGAATAGAATGTAATTCATTGCATTTTCAGTGTTCTATCATAGAGGGAAAAATACAGAACAATATGGTAGTTGTTCTACAATGCTTGTATTCTAAAGGCAGAATGTATGCAGAATGTCAACAGTGGAAGCGAAATTCAAGTGACACATTTTGACAGCATCGGCACAGTTAAATTTATTCTTCTATGGCGTCGGTGTCTGAGTCGGACTCATCTATTGTCTCTGGTAGTGGTACTTGGCCAGCATCTGTTAGATGTTCACCCCAGTTTTGAATCCCATATTTCGGACTATGCTGATGCCTAGCAAAGCTTATTAAGTACCATACTACAGAGGCAATATGTGAGCACATTTGTTCACCAGCACGGCATTTACAATACCACTCTTCTATGTCTGCTGTAGAGAATCGTATCCACAAGTGGTACTTTCTGGATGAGGTGTGTCTACTTTGAATACGAACAAGGAGCAGATCACTTTCGTCCTTGTGAATTTGTATGTCACAGTTACCATCTAAGTGTTCCTGTATGTAGCTTGGTGACATCTTTAGCTGATACACTCCACATGTTAACGATCTCAATTGTTCCTCATTATATATAGGAAAGCAGTCGAGCGATACATCATTTACAGATTTCCAAAGTGTAGCTCTTCGTTCAAGATGGTTGTCCTCAACATAAGACTTCAAAGAATTTGGCCTAGAAGATAAAGCATGCATCTTTGCAGCTAAATGTGTGTCATGGTCTTTATCTGGGATGCAGAGAGGCTGAAGATATCTGTTTGATATGGCACATATTATTCTTAGAAAGTCTCCAATTCATGGGATTTGGTTGGTTGGAAGGACACAATTGAAGTACTTCCAACTTTTAATTCGGCATTTGCCGATTCTACAACCCATCTAATCTGTAATTCGAAAAGGAAAAACAATGAGATATGCAACAAGAGGGCCATGATGGCCCTATAAATGCTCACCAGGAGAAAAGCTCATTTGGAGATTAACATTGTTGAAGTTTTCTATACGAGTCCAAGTAAGATCAAGTGACCCATCTGGGCCGTTTTTTATCCCATGGCCATTATATGAACAGATTTAAAAGAGGTCCATTAGACAAAGCTAGATACCAAATATCTTAGCTCTAGGCCTTGTGGTTTCGGAGAAGATTTTTTAAAATTTAATTTCCTATATAAAATAGAATAAACCCCAGGGCAGGGCTAATTTTGACCCCGGGGCCATAATTTGAACAAACTTGGTAGAGGTCCACTAGATAATGCTACATACCAAATATCTTAGCTCTAGGCCTTGTGGTTTCCGAGAAAGAGATTTTTTAAATTTTCCTATATAAGTCTTTATAAATCAAGTGACCCCCTGGGCGGGCCAATTTTGACCCTAGGGCAATAATTTGAACAAACTTGGTAGAGGTCCACTAGACAATGCTACATACCAAATATCTTAGCTCTAGGCCTTGTGGTTTCAGAGAAGAAGATTTTTTTAATTTTCCTATATAAAATAGACTAAACCCCAGGGCAGGGCTAATTTTGACCCTAGGGCAATAATTTGAACAAACTTGGTAAAGGTCCACTAGATAATGCTACATACCAAATATCTTAGCTCTAGGCCTTGTGGTTTCGGAGAAGAAGATTTTTTAAATTTTCCTATATAAGTCTATATAAATCAAGTGACCCCCAGGGCGGGGCCAATTTTGACCCTAGGGCAATAATTTGAACAAACTTGGTAGAGGTCCACTAGACAATGCTACATACCATATACCTTAGCTCTAGGCCTTGTGGTTTCGGAGAAGAAGATTTTTTAAATGTTCCTATATAAAATAGAATAAACCCCAGGACAGGGCCAATTTTGACCCTAGGGGGCAATAATTTAACAAACTTGGTAGAGGTCCACTAGATAATGCTACATACCAAATATCTTAGCTCTAGGCCTTGTGGTTTCGGAGAAGAAGATTTTTTAAATTTTCCTATATAAGTCTATATAAATCAAGTGACCCCCAGGGCGGGGCCAATTTTAACCCTAGGGCAATAATTTGAACAAACTTGGTAGAAGTCCACTAGACTATGCTATACACCAAATATCAAAGCTCTATGCGTTGTAGTTTTTGACAAGAAGATTTTTTAAATTTCCTATATAAGTCTATGTAAAATCAAGTTACCCCCGGGGCGGAGCCAATTTTGACCCTAGGGGAATAATTTGAACAAACTTTGTAGAGTTCCATTAGACAATGCTACATACCAAATATCTAAGCTCTAGGCCCTGTGGTTTCGGACAAGAAGATTTTTTAAGTTTTTTCTATTTGTTGCCATAGCAACCAGAGTTTTTAATGAAATTTAATTTTTTGAACAACTTTGAAAGGGGACCACCCAAGGATCATTCCAGCAAAGTTTGGTTGCAATCGGCATAGCGGTGTAGGAGGAGATGTTGTTTTAAGTAAACATGGACGCCACGTAACGACGCACGACGGACGCAGGGCGATCACAAAAGCTCACCTTGAGCACATTCGTGCTCTGGTGAGCTAAAAATGAAAGTATTTAAATGAGTGTTATGTGCTAGTGATTTGCTTTGTGAACCATGTTGACTACTAAATGCTAAGTCATAAGTGGACATACAGTCAAAGGCAAACAGCTATGGCCTATGTAATACCATTGGCATTTGACATTAATAAATGACTCTTCAACATCATTCAGACTTATATTTAAACTTCATTTTCATTGACCCATATTTTATTTTATATTTCATTACATGTTTTTATTCTATATATTCATTATGTCTTACAGTGAGTATAACTCTAAGGCTATCCTTAAAAATTATTTTGTTTGTGGTCCCACTACCAACTTACCAAAATCAGCCCTACCCAACTTTTTTGCCTTTTGAGTAATGTTCTGTATCTCTACAAGTTGACATATATTTTGAATTCAACATAAAAAAAGAAGAAGAAAAATCCTATAATAATAAATTATTAGATCTACCCACTTAAAATTCTCTGCATAAGGTTACCGCAAACAAATGTTTTTTAAGGATGGCCATATTGTTATTAAGTATACTTAGATTGAAAATATTACCTTAGTGACAAATCTGCTGTTATTTGCATCTTCACAAGTCATTTGTTTTTGACCCCTGTTGAGGAATGATGGCATTTCAAACCTTATACCTAAATCTTTCAGGTCTAAAGAGTCGCGGAATCCCCTGTCTACCACAAATATAAAAAAAAATTATCATCTTCTTGTACAAAGTTTTTTATTTCTTCAGTGTTTGTCTTCAACATGTGATTTAGAATTGCTGCGTCATTGTTTTTTGAGTCAGCATAGTATGGTCCCATTATCGTTACAAAGTAACCTGTTGTGGTGACAATAACCATAGGCTTCACTAGTGGACGACCTTTGTGGACCGAATATGAGCGTCTCTGAAAGCTGAAATTGTTACTTTTCTGAATGTATATATAGGTTCCATCTAGCACTAAAATTATCCGTCCATCATTCGCATTAAACAAAGACTTTGCTAATGGTCGTGTATGATTGTTGATGATGTCTTCTCTTGTCAAGCTCTCTAAACCAAGGTATAATGGCACAAACCCTCTCATCAGAGCATGCCTTGTGGCAGCAATAGCCCTTCGTATACTTGACTTGCTAATACCAAATAAGGTGGACAGTAACTTATTGGACAGGCCTGACTTCATTTTCAGTAGAAATATTCCTAGAGATGTTTTAGCTGACCTTGCCTGTGTGTTCTGTAGTTTGTCTGCGACATGACGGAAGACATCATCAAACTGTGTGTGCTGTAGACCTGTTAAACTTTCATAGTCAGAATCAATAAATCAAAATCCAATTTGTTCTGCTTGCAACAGCATATTCCTCTCAGGTAATTTATAAGCTTAAGGACAGATGTCCTATTAAGAAATGCTGTTTCCATGATTGAAACGTCCTTAAGTGAATCAGATGATAGAAAAGTATCATTCATGTGTCCTGGACAACACCTTGAGCCGGCAGGTATAAGGACATTTTCTTCAATGAATGCATTGAACCGGGCCTCAGGAGACAAGACTACCAACTTTGGTCCTGGTCTTTTGCACACTAAACATCGTGAATGTGTTTTACTTGTTGTCTTCAAGTTTAAAGTAATAGAAGGAGGACTAATTGGAGTAGTTGTACTTGTTGACTGTGATGTTGATGGACTGACTGATCTTTATCTGTATTCTTACAAGTTGAGGTTTCAGCAGCATAATATTTATGCCTACATTTGTTACATATTATATCATTTTCTTTTGTTTCCACAAACAAACGCTTTTGCAGATATTTTCTTATCGCTTTATTCATAGTCCTTCTTTCTTTTGGTTTAGTTCTTTTTTTGCACACTGAACACAAATAAAACTTTGGACTTGACCCAGGCATCCTGAAAATTAAAAAAAAGTGATTATTAATTGTTATGTTATATTGTTAATTATCTGATTATAATGTTCTAAATATGAGTATGTTTAAATGTGTTAGTTCATTAACTTTTGTAGTTTTTTTCATCCTTTCTTGTTAAATGTTTCATTATTATAATTATATGTAATTAATTGTTAATGATCAGCAAAGATATATATATATAATTTCATCAACTTTATAGTGGAAAGCACTAATTCTTAAAAAAAAAAGTGTGACCAGGATTTGAACCAGGGTCCTTTCGCATCTGAGCTAGTGTAACTAACTACTACGCTACGCTGACTCCATAATTTATCAGGTGAAAATTATATATATACCGAATACGCTAAGTACTGCATGGTCTATATTTAGACACGCAAATTGATTCCAATGTGGGCGGGGCATCGTAGCAACTTAAGTTACCAAAATACACAATGTATCGTTTTAGTTCACTGAACTCAAATCAATTACAAGTCCATTTGGAAAAACGAAAACTTCCCACCCGTAAATAAAGCAAAACATTGAATTATTCTTCATAAATACGACAATATTTAAGTTGCGATCATAGCAGACGAAATGTTCCGTTTTGATAAGATTTTTTATGTTATATTGATACTTACTTGATGGAAAGTTGTTTTTTATGAACGGTTGATATCAATTACATCATTGTAGTTCTCTCAAGCACTAGTAGACAATATCAAGCTGCTTAGGATAAACTGTATCGTAGTTTTGTAAAATTTTATAAACCGTGACGTACGTATGATGTGGTTTTTAACTCTGTCAGTGTTGCTAGGTAGAGTGTAAATAATAACAAACTGTTGTTGTTGTCGTTATCGACCGGTAATCTTTATAATTTTAATCAACAGAAAACAGAATCAAGACAACAATCAATATTGTGTAGTAAATATGTTTATTTCATTCAATACCTGTCTTACAAAATAAGAATTCAATCGAACACGAGCAAGAACTAACTGTAATCTCCGATTTTCTGTGCGCTGAACGTGATATTGGGGGTGTCAACAGTGGAAGGAAAACTTAAATTTTCACATAGGGCACAGGCCTCGACCAAAATAATAATTGTAACATTTTACGAGAGATACATTTAAGATTCGAATTATACATTTTATTTTTTGGTCAAGGCCTGTGCCCTTATCGATTTTTTAAATTTTATGTCGAAATATGGACGAAAATGTGGCAAAACCAGCTTTTAGTACTTACTTCTGGCCCAGGCTTCCCACGTAAAAAACAGACTATCTCGAATGTCTATCATGTTTATTAATAAGCAAAAGGTGTCCTTACAAAAAACATACATTTTTCTTACAAAACTTAAATTTCGTAAATTACTGCATTTTTGGGCCGATTTCATGCCTAAGTGAACTTAGTCCTTTAGCCACATAAACTCGATTTTAGCCACATAAATCCACTTATGGACATTTCTTTAAGTGACTCCAGTTGAACAAAGAGTCCTAACCCTAGAGTCACCCAAATCCAATTTGTTTGTACGGACAGACCGACAGAGTGACTCCAATATACCCCCTCTCAAACTTTGTTTGCGGGGTATAATTACAAAGAAATTTGAGGGTAAACTCTTTACCCACCTCTCGACCTTTCATAGTAATTAATGCAGCTAGAGGTTTGGCGTAAAATCTGGAGAATGTGAAACCAAGACAACCGTACATACTGTTCGCTGTCAACTTCAAAGCTTTCTGTCGGATATCATACTGAAGCAAAAAAATAATCATTTAATTTTCATCTAACATGGAATAAATGCCAATTTGTACAATTTTTTTTTCCAATTAAGCTCAAGTTTAAGGAAAAATAATTAGTGCTACAGCTAGGTTAAAGCATGAATAAGATTTAAATTCATAGCATTCTATAGTAATTCTGATCATAAGATTGAATAGATTTACCTGCATCAGTTGTTCAGGAGACAAATTGTCCTGTTTCATCAAACTCTTCACTTGTCTTCTGCTTTCTACCAATTTTCTAATCTCGGTTGGCAAGATGCCAGGTTTTAAATCAGGATCTGGTAATTCGACTTTTTCTAAATTTCCTTCTTCCTGTAAAAGGGTGATCTTTATTAGAGTTGTCCGCTAACACAGGTTTGTTTGTATGTTTAAAGTAAGAATTAGAAAAGTTTTAGTTCTACAAACATCATTTATAAGGTCAAGCAACCCTAAGTATGACTTTTTTTCTAGCCTAAGGATGATAGCATTCTTTACATAATTCCATCAACATGATTCTGACCAGTTCTGTCAGAGTAAAGCTCATGTGATAAATCACACACAAAATAGATGAACTTACATCAGCTGTTTGGGGTGCATCAGTTCTGTCTATGGTTGTAAAACATATATTATACTCTTGTATGATAGATGGATATAAACTGTTGAAATCCAACAGTAAGATAAACTTGTCATAGAAACCATGAAAATAGAAACAAAGGAGTGAGTGAATAAAATGTGAGACACATCTAACTGTACTTGAGTTTTGTTATGATTTTCTTGCACATCAAAATTAAAATTAATGGTATTTTATCAAGAGTGCCAAACTGTCACAAAATATACCAATCAAATCATCAGGAGAAAATTGGCTGAAAGCAGACAAGGTCTAATTCATCACTAATGCTGAATCAGGGGCTATATTTCAAGTGTTCCAGGGACAATTTTTCTGGTTTAATATAAACTTGGCTGAAATATACCCATAATGTTTAGACTATGTTTGGTAACAATTGAATGGGACTGTTGAACAGCGAAGTGGGGCTTTAAAGGAACTTCAGATTGTCGCCATGTTTTTGTCTCTGTTTGACCAAGTTACTCGAGCTAAGAAGACAACACAAAAACAATGATGACTCACAACAGATTGTCATCCTAAGCCCCCCAATACTTATAGCATGTACAGTGTTCTCAGACATATCTTGAAATCTGCAGGAAATTTACTGCACAGATTGAAATGGTCATTATATGACATATTATGGTATGTAATTACTTACCTTTCTTTGGTTCTAACACAAGACCACCAGTGTAAGAAGGTTTACGTTGACCTTGTGTCTTTTTTGATGTGCTAGAGTCGATTTCATCATCTTCCTCAACCTGATAGATAAAAGTTTACTACCATTATCAATCTATCAGCATAAGAAGCAACAGATCTGATTACTTAAGATTATTAACAGAAATTTCATCACCTCATAGAATAATCCAGTAACCCCTCTGATATAATGCTCACAACAATGATATTTTAAGGTGTTGAGACATCTCCAATAAATATTACCTTGACTTTGACTTACAGATCAATCTACATGTAATACGTGTGACATTAAACATATCTATTTTTCTTCTTATTTTTTCTTCATCATATATATCATACTCAACTGTGGTACAAAGTTTGACTGGATTCTCCATTACACTGGTTTTAATTATTAGTAAGAGCTGACAATATCAATAGTAGAATAGAGAAGACATTTCAAATAGAATACTATTAAAAATTGTTAAGCAAAATTCAACACAATATGAAATTATCTTTTATCAGTCAGGGGAGGTAATCTAGGTATTTTTCTCTAAAGAGCAATTTATCTGTATTCTTTAAAGTTTTAAGTTTACTTCCTTTTTATCATGGGAACAAAAATAGACATACTTTATTTAGAACAATCAAATAAAGAGACACACATACCACAATTGCCTTCTTTTTATACTCCTTATCTTGAACAATGTAATCTTTCTCCGAGAAAGCATGGAGTAATAATAAATACTCATTTCTCTCCGCTCGTCCTCCCAGCAATGTCCGACTCTGAAAACCCAAGTATAACGGTTGAATCTTACAATTTTTATTTTCCTTGTAGAAGCCTCTGTGACTGAGATCTCTGTCCCTTACAGCTGTGAGTTTGATGAAGCAGTCCAGCTAGATTATGGAAGTTTGCTGGTGTATGCCTGAAATCTTCCTCCACCAATAAAGCTGGCAGTCATCAAATGATCCTGGCTGTTGGTAAAACTTTAAACCTCAGCCACTGTGAACAATTTATTATGGTCAGATATCCTGACTTTTTGATTGTAGCGAAATCTATGGGGCCATCCTTAAAAAATATTGTTTGGAGTTATGCTGCCTACTCACAGAAAGCGGCCCAATCCAACTTTTTTTGGTCTCTTGGGTAAATTTTTATTTCAATATATAAATAGCATTTTGACAGGTATTTTTAATTCAATGTGAAAAATAAATAGCAAAAAAATATTTCTACCTACCTAAATTCTCTGGGTAGGGTTACCTCAAACAAATGTTTTTTTAAGGACAGCCTGAACTGAACAATAGTTTTGTTTCAGGCCAAATGAATTATATTCCAGTAAACATAGAATACTCACCGTAACATTTCCACAAATGGATGTAATCTGTAGAGCTAAAGGTATCACATTTAATTCGTACATAATCTTCAGTATATGACTCGAATCCATCAACGTCATTTCAACCAGTTTCATTAACACTTCTGAGTTGCTACAATACGTAAATATTAAGTCAGAAACAATGCTCAACCAGTCTAAATAACTCAGGTGAGTCAGAACTTCAGTCATTGTACGGCGGCCGGAGACGCCGTACACTCTGGTATGCTTATTTTTAAGTGGCAATGCAAAATCGCAACTTCTTGCACCGAGCAGATTACTGATAGTGCCCGAAAATATCCGCAATGGTCATCACGTGATATAAACAAAACAGAAATAGAGCGAGGTCACGTGTTACTCACACCAGTTAGTGTTAGCTTGATGACGCAGTCGCTATATCTATAGACTAAGAATGGAGCGAGCTCGATAAACAACGACGGGAATGAATCTGCCAATCTGTCAATATACGAACCGAATCCAATCCTACTATAGTAAACAAACATGGCGTTGAATTTAGTACACTATCAAGCATTGTGTTATATTACTGAGGATGAACAAAAACTACTTTTTAAGTGCTGTTCATGTGTACATACAGACTGTGTATTATTCAAGTTGTTAATCGGACTCGCTAATAGTCTCAATGATCACATGACATTCACCGAATACTAGTAGCTGTTTCATATCGTTGTCGTCTCGTCAATGTCAATCACCTATAAATTACTATAAAACGTGTCAATATTTCAATAGAAGTAGTTTCAGTTGACTGAGAATTTGTCTCTGCCTGGTGCGCTACAAGAGAACTAGTTTAGTATTTTTATGGGCACTGTGACGACAGGGTTCGACATTAAGGCAGGTCCGAACGACAATCAATAGCTTACTGGTCCAGTCTAGTGCATCTTGCTGTTTGGTAGCCCGAATGGTCGTGCTCTTGAAAATGCAGCCGAAACTCTTTATATCAAAGGACTTAGGAAAAATTGTTCGATCTAAATGAACTTCGATGTACATTTGTATAAATTATTAGAGAAATTTGCTGTGTTTATTACATTTTGGAGCGATTTTATACGTTTCAATGTATTTATTTTAGCAATATGTCGCAAATAATCAAAACATTATAAACATATTCACACAGACTAATTTTATAATCGCGAGCGTGGACACTGACTTGTTTACGCAATTGTCATTAACTAAATATCGATTTTGGAGCTCAATACAAAAATGTCCGATCAGGTGAGAAATGATGACATAATTGATTCGGCATAGACGGTCACTTTATGGTTAGATATAGATGGTCACTTTACAGTTGAAAATCTATGTTTGGGACCGTTATACCAGGTTTTTACGACAATGTACCCTCAGACAACGGAGTATATTATTTTTGGAGACTTTATTTAAATATTTTAAATGCATTCCAGCAGATATTGCAACGTCTGATACATCGAGGTGATAGTTTCCCCTGATTTTAATTTTAGGGTGGAAACAGGGACTACATATAGAGTACCTCGTGAACTGTAGAACCATATGACCAGATTCATGAGATTCATTAAGCATCAACGGCTTGTATTTTTGATAGAGTAGATGATCACTTTAGTTTCAGGATCAGTTAAGTCAAAATAACAAATTCGTTTGATCTGAAACTTCGCACATCCTGATAAAAATGTTACATAGGTCACATTCTAGTATTGAATTGCCGGATGCGATTTTGCGCCGTACAAATATTTAACTTGTATATTTTTAAATCAATTATAGATTTTTTATGCAAGAAAATATAAACAAAGAAAAACCTAAACATATACAGAGATAAAATCTAAGGGTATATGCTTGCCCTACTATATCCCACAGATTTTGTAAACAGATTTGTTCTACAAAAAAAACTGATGCAAATGATCATCAAATCTGCAGAATTCCATGGAAAAATCACACCACTTTATATAAGCTTTTCACAGGACACTTTCACACCCAAATTGTACCTGTACATATTCCTGATGGTATCAAAGTCTAGATCCACTCTGGATTGTTTTAATATCTGAGAAGTCAGCTCTGTAAGGTCAAAACTTTTCAACCGCATTAATTCCTTGGCCGATATTTTAATATCACACACAATAGGACCACATGTTGCTGACTTCTCCATGAACGATGACCCTCTTCCAGGATGACTCTGTAAAGAAGATTTAATTATCAAACTAAGAAATAATTCTACACTCATACCAACAGTCTTGACCGCTGATGTGACTCTGTGAATTGCGAACAGATCTTCCTAACAGACTGGACTGCTCGAGAGCCTGAACAAAGTTGAAACCTCATTTTCTTAGAGATCAAACACCAAATACATAAATTTTTAAGCCATATTTCAATAGTACTTTAGTTATTAAACTGGCATGCATTTAGTCCAGACAGTTTTCTGGATTCTGTTCCAGGATTTACCTAGTCCTCTTCAAGTTACTGCTCCACTTCAATCAGTGGTGGAAAAAAGGAATAGCATTGGACATAATGTATTCCATCAAATCCCCACAGAGAAAATATGTCATGCCTTGCATTCTATTTGTTAAGCATAACAAACACGCAGAATCAGCAACAACAACCGCTATTCATACACTTTCACTTACAGATAGTTTTGGCATTACAGTCCTCTTTAATCTTCCAATCTTTGACCAGTGTGGTATTTTATTTGCATTGATTCTATGCAGCAGAACATCTAAATCATAGCCATAAATATCATGACCCTGAAAAATAGAATGCACCAAATACTGAAAATCTTTTTGTAAAAAGTTTTAGTGTTTAATGCATGTCTTAAAGAAAACCTGAATTTGCACTTAACCCACACTTAACCCACTAGCCCAAAGCCCAGGACTAGTAAATTTCTATTTAGACTTTACCAATATTGTATACTCAGGCTAGTGGTTAATTGTTAATTTTATTAGCTCACTGATAGTTCAGGCATATGCTATAACATCTTTTTAGTTCAAACACAGATTAAAACAGTAAACAATATTCATTTCAGATAAATCAATTTAAATCATTTTGTACTAACAAGTAAGAGTAATTTTGAATTATTCATATAATAAAAGTGATAAATTCATTTATAAAGAATCATGTGTCTGATTTGCCATGTTTACAGTTAGTAAAATCTGAAGTTAATTGATAGAAAAGTACCTCAATTTACTTACAACAATTACATCAGCATCAAAGAGCTAGGTTCACTAACCATGGATATTTGCCCAACATTTTGATGAAGCAAAGGCTGGGTTAGTCAAAAGAACATGTGGTTATTGCTATGAATTACTTTGAATAAAAAAGGAAGCAGGAATGTAGCAATGTTGTATAGTGTATTTATAAATTGGTTAGAATATTCACCAGCCTGATTAGCTCAGTTGGTAGAGCATCTGACTTGCAAGCACGAGGTTGCGGGTTCAAGCCCCGCATCGGGTACATTATTTTCCTCCTATTACATAATTATGTATAACTTGCATATTTTGATACTTGTTTGTGAATTGAGTAGTGTAAACTAGGGCTAAATCATGAGAAAAACTCCATATGGCCCTCACTGGGGAATGAATCCATGACCGCTAGTACTGTAGGGCTTAGTCGGACACTTTACCACATGTGAATAGATAAATAGTTTTCCAAAAAACAAGACTGTTGAAAGGGGCCAGTATTACTATATATAATATACTCGCATTATAAGTATATGGAATTATGTGAAATATTGATGCTGTAGTGTGTACATGTGCTGCTGAGTATGGGAGTGTTGACCACTTGTCAGAGATGCAATGCTGATGTCATGGGGTCCTACCATAATCTATCTGACTTACTATGCTATATTAACTTCATTATTAGAGGCGGATTCAGGAGGATGGCCCACACAGCACCTCCCCTGCCCCCAAAAGTCACCGAGCATGGATTGAAATGAAATATGATATATATATAGCAACCGCAACCAATTAAATGAGAAAAAAACAGACCAGACAAGCTCACCAGAATGCACCATTTCACTTCTTCAAATGAAAAATCTTCACAGCCTCCCCACTGTCTACTTTCCTAAATATTACACCAACGCCCCCTAGATCTGCCTCTGATTATTATAAGTGTATAATGCCAGTACTGTATGGATTACAAATATTCATTAAACCTGCATTTCAATAGAATTGAATTGTATGTATTTATCTTCTTGCAGTATCATTATAATTATGCCAGTTCAGATCTATGAAGTGTAAGAAGTTGTAGGCCTTCTGAATAGTTTACTAGTAAGTATGGTCAGTCAAAATATGTTTAGTTTCTCTGGCACTTTTTCAACAAAAAAAACAAGAACATATTTATATTCTTCATACTTCTTCTCTATTTGGTGCTGATTTTTATTAATGAGGATTTGTCTGTTAAATCATGTTAATGAGGATGAATGTTTAACTGATTAACTAATTATGTTCATCTGTGTGCAAAACATCTTACATCAACTGAAATCATAATGTAAATCAAATTGGTATGTTTTCCATTGAATACTTTTCTTGACTGTGTACACATCAATAATTTGCATTAATTATATTGTAATTATTTTCAGTTGTTTATCTGTCAATTATTTATCTTTCAGTATATTGTAGTCATAACAAGTTCTTACCACTGTTGAAGATCTGGAGAATTTCAATATACTGCTATGATCCAGCCATTAAAATGAAATATACTGGTTGTTACAAGTGGTAATTGTAAAGCATTTTCAAAAACATCTTACTACATGATTTCTGTAACCAAAGCTCTTGGTATAATATTCAGCAGGAAAGTAGGCTATTTCACTGATTGATAATTCATTTCTAACAGATGCCCCCCCCCCCCCCCAAATCCGCTAGTGCTTTATTGTTCTGAATATGATATATCTTTCATGATCATTTTGCTACATTGATGTCATAAAATATTGCTATTATAATAATTGTGATATATTTTCAGGAAGATTTTATTGCAATATTGTGAGTAAAAACAATTCAGTTTAAAATTTGTACTTGCTTCACTTCTGTACATGTTTGAAATTAATATTTTCTTTTAATATATATGCATTATTGAAATATATGTATATTTATACAAGCTTTCCACTGAAGACATCAAATTTATGCAAACAGCATTGTAAACTTTTATTCTATGTGTGTTTGTTGATAAAAACGTTTTGACATATTGTATGTATCATGTGTATGTAAAATAAATGCAGATTGCAGAAGTACAAAACAGAGATTCCTTATTTACTTGCATATACAGTAATGAACATTTTTGGGGTAAATTAATCTAGTCCCATGGAACCAAATATCTAAATGCACTACAATATAATGTTGTACCACTTATTGGCAATCAAGCATCATGAAAACTACATGAACTATCGAATAATACATTCCAATAATGCTTGAAATAATACCACAGTTACTGGTCATATTAAAGAATGATTCAGTTGCCATGGAAACTTGAAACATTTAAATACAAAATCAGTTTATTTATTCATCCATTTAGGAAAACTTGAATAACTATCACAAGTTTTTTTATAAATCTCAAAAATGAGATTGTTTAATTAATTTCAATATGTTACCATGGCAACCAAAAGAATACACTTATAAATATCAACATTACCCATTTTCATTACATATACAACAAAACTGATCACATTTCATCTAATTAATAGATGAATAAAGCATTTTTTTTCATTATATAGCAAAATATTATTTTTGTTGCCATGGCAACACTTCCAATAATAGAGTTTTAAAATTTGCGTTTTCTTTGAATAGACGATTCTATTTCCATCAATTAGACCGCCGCCATTGTTTTATCACGTGACCGTCCGCCATTACAGGAGTGAAAGTTCCTAAGAAGTATGCGAGTTGATTACCGAAAAAAAATCTATAACCGCAAGTTTTTGTCTGTAAAAATGACACAGAAGGAGCAATTTCGTTAGTATTTGCTAGCGGAGTAGTGTATAATAATGAATATACCTGTAAATAAATGATTTGCCTATCTTGTGTCTTTTATTATTTGTTTAATTGCTAATATGAGACCTCAGACTGTTTCTACCTGCCTTCATAAGCAGAAAACGAATGCTTGATCAGATTTTAATTATTCAATTTAATATCTGGTGCTATATATAGATCCTTGGCTTTTGAACAGACATGCATTAATTAGCGTGTGATGATGATGGTGCTCGTCGTAATTTCTTTGTTTTCTTCGTAATGATGATGATAATGATGGTGGTGGTGATCGTGTGCTGGTTGTGATAAAAACTTTGTTGCATGAATGTGATTGTTTAAAACCACGTTTTCCTTTCAGAACTGCATGATGACAAATTTAATGTGATGTATTCGTTGTCAATTTCATATTCCTGTGTCCACTTTTTGGAATATGTCACATCTGACACGTGTGATATATTCGGTCGAATTTTTCACTCGTGTTACATATTCGATCTGTGACATGTGTGACTCGATCAACAATAGTTAATCAATAATAAACAGCAACAGTTCATGAAAAAAAATCAATTAGTAATTTTATATCACAGTTCTTATAGCTTTTTACTGAAATAACATCTAGCTGATAATGATTTTACATTTTATTTTCAAATTATAGACAAGTGACACACTTTGTTTATGTTGTACGTGTACCTAAAACAATCACCAAGGTCCCAATATGCTACTATTAATCCAATTCCACATCATTAAAACATCAGATAAGATGTCACACGCATATACTGTCTCAGCAAGTTTTATGATACCGAGACAGGAAAACAGGAAATTGACAGCTGACTTCAAAAAGAAGCACCGACACTTAAAGACATTGAACCAGGAATGCGAGGCAAGTGCGTTATGGACCAGCAAGACCCCTGTTTCCACAGTAGGGGGTAATAAAACAGACAGGGTCATTGATAGACTAGCTTCTCTTTACATAATCAGTTACTCTATGCTTATAAAAACAACAGGAATTTAGTCATAAACTTATACCATATCAATAAAATTATGACCCTACTTTTTTACTAGGTGTCAAGTCTACAGACCATGACCAGCCAGGATTAATCCAATTAGGGACAATAAAACAATTAAGAGATTAGACCTCATGTGGATTTGGGAGGGGGGTCACTTATATAGTAGCTGTTCAATGTCTATTAGATGACTGTGTAATATGGCAAACCTAAGTGTGATCGTGTGATCAATTAATTAGCGACTTTCGGTTGTTCAATTAAAATTATGGATCACTGCATGATACAAATGATATACTGGGTGCTTATGCCTTATCGTTAATAAAAACTATTTTGTAAAATACCTGCGATATGCGTAAAGACAAACTGAATATATTTATTTAAAATCATTGCAATGAACTCTGTACAGTGATTTATTTTATGTATACAACTATGGTTTAGTTTTTAAATCTATAAATTGACTAAATATATATGACTGGATAATAAACAACGAAGAAGTTACTACGCTTTCCTATTCATTTGCTGTAGTTTTCACTATTTTACTAAAGATGTACATTATGTTTGTTTGAATTAATGTTCACAATGAAATGGAATTGTTTTATTAATTATGGCAATGAAATATCGGAACATTGTGATATTAGTTTACTAAATTTTACAATGATATATTGACAATTTAATAATGCTGTACTTCTATAATTTGTGTTAAAATGTATGTCGCTATGTGTGTCTGGCACGTAGAATTACCCATTCATTTAGTCTTTTTTTTATTGTTAGACCAATCAAACACAACATATTGTCTACCACCACCGCGCTTATAAGGCATTTTTACTGATTTATTTACTATCAGTTTCTTTGTGTTTGCACTCCTGTAATGGCGGATAGGAGATTGAAGAGTACTTTTTCAGGGGAGGTAAATCGTACAAAATTTAAAAATAGAATCGTCTATATGATGAATAGAGAACCTATAATGAGATTTTTGACAAAAATTGACACAGCCCTTAGTGAACCTACCCCTTTGTGTATTTCAGCCAGTAGAAAGGCAAGCAGAGCTCTCTCTGTGGGCATCATATCAACCTTCATCTTCTTGCTCTGAAATGATTCAACATACCTGTCTATACGAACCAGACAAGGCAGAAAGGGTTGGTCACAGAACTCACATGTATACAGAAGATGCTAGTATCTGGACAAAATTAAACAATCTATTCATTTTTTCAGTAAGGGCAGTTGGAAAAGAAATTTCTCGCACAGAAATAATTTTTTCAGTAAAATAAACACATCACTTCACTTGCACAGAAATCAAAACCATTTTTCAACATACAATAGTCAACTTTTACTTGTTTTCATCAAACGAAAATCTTCCTTTTCTTATTTTTCTACACTGCTAACTTCCAAATATCTTACCCAAACCTTTGTGAGTGGAAACTAGACAAGTCTGACAGTAAATCTAATGCACAGAACTTGAGAAGATACATAAGCATTTAACACAAACTTTTAGAAATAATTAAAATACAAGTAGAATTTCATGATTAAGCGACTCATGATTAACTCATTAAGCAGTCGTGGATCAGAAATCTTTTAATAACTTGTCTCGCCTGTTTCTGAATTTTATCTTTAAAATCCCACGGAAAAATGCAGTCATTGGGTTTGCTTATTACTGAAAGAATAAATAAACAATAAAATATAATCAAGGGAGATAATTTCAAAAATGAGAAAAGAGTAATGGTTCCTGTACACAGCAGATCTTGTTCTTTATTATTGTGAGAAAAAAATTCTGAATATAATTAGTTTTTCACACAGACAATAGAAAAACGTGTTTTGGTGGATGGATTAATGAATTAATGTTATTACATATGAAAAGATCTGGGGGATTTTGTCGACATAATGGCGGTTGCTGGTCGCGTTGAGCAAAGGTCGCTTAATACATTAAAATCATAGTGCAAAAACGCTCGGGGGATTTTTGAAGTGGTCGCTTAAGAAAAAGGTCGCTTAATACACGTGGTCACATGAGCAAGATTTACTGTATATCCCTATAAACTCTTGGTAAAAATGAACATTTCTTGTTCATTGCTATTTATTGTCTCACCAACAGCCAGGATCATTTGGTGACTTCCAGCTTTAACTGTGGAAGAAGAGCCCTGGTATACACCTGGATAGAATCACTGACCAACCATAAGCTAGGGAAATTGAATGATTACAACAAGCGTACATGATGCAATTTGTACATACCACAAAAATGTTGTTGAAATGCAGGGTCTGGGGCAGGTTTGTCCATATAGAAGGAATTGTGAATCAAACATGATGCTGCAACTATCTAAAAACATAAAATGATACATTTCTAGTGGTCACAGTAAACTAAACTGAACAATTCACAAAACTAAGACAAAATGTAATTTAGGGTTGTTTAGAAAATTTCAACTTATTAATTCATAAATTCATATTAAATTCAAGATTTTCACACAAAAATGTTAAAAAACTGTAAAATAAATATATCATTTTTCATCCATGTACTTCCATATATATTTCACAAACCTCATTCTGGTGTGTTTTATTGTTAGGTAGGGTCCTCATGTTTAAGGTCATGATGGTTAATGGTGGAGGGCTGAGATTTTTATCTGAACACACTGTTACACTGTCTGGACTCGAAACAAATACCTAGGGAAGAAAATCATTAAATTACACATAAATGACTATGGCTTGTATATCAAAACAATACTACTGTAACAAACCATTGATATCTCTTGAATATTTATTAGGCACCCTATAAAAATGCTTTGAGCATTGGAACAATCAGTTGTTGATCAGAAGAAAGATTTTTGTTAAAGCAAGGAATACTGCCATTTTTTAAAAGACCCAGTAACACTGAAATCTGCAACATTTGAAGTTTTGAAAAACATTCCTAGTTGGCAATTAGTTTTTTTTTTTTCAAATTCATTTTTCAGACTGTGAAAACACCAAAATGACTGGTTCTACACCCAGACAATGACAAAAAGGCACAAAAAATTAAAGTTACCTCAAGTTTACACCAACTCACTGGAGGATTTGTAATCTCTGCAAAACATAAGGGACAAAATTAATTTTTAGCATATATTTTTCAACATACACACTATAGAAAAGCATTTGTCAATAATTCAGAAAGGGACAAAAGTTGAATAATATTCAAGCAATGCAAAAAATTTGACATTCAGTCAGACAAACATGATATTTGCAGTCAACTTGAAGAAAATTAACAGACCATAACAGATTTTCAAAATATTTATCAGAGTCACTCAGAACACACTATTAAATAAATAAAAAAACAGGTATGGTATAACAGATAACTTACGTGGACACTTCACATCAAGCCAACCAGGACCCTTCATCTTTCTGTCAATTAGAAATCTCTCTAGGCTGAAAAAAAGACAACAAAGATATTGCGAATCCTTAAAAACCTATGTGTTCTTTTACAGAAAAATTTAGCCAATCAACTAAGCTTAATTAGAGGGCACATGTTCTCCAGGTTAAAATGCTTCAAAAAGTTGTATCTACGACATTTATGCACAACTGCTGATCATTCATGTGATGTAAGCAGTTACTTGTTGAAACATAGTACTTAATAAACATCATTTAAACGACAAACGCAAAAGTCTGCAATTATTATAATTTGTAAATAAAATCCACTAAAAGATGATAATCCTGCCAGGACATTCATTAAGCATTTTTATGATTTAATTAGAATCTTGATAAAAGAACATTATCGAGCAATATAAAACACAATTTATGATAGCCTATGTACCTTGAAGTGTTGGTACCAAATAAATGACTGACTGTTTCTCCTTTCAAATCTGATGGTAGAGTTGGACCATCAGCCTGTAAAATGAAGGAAGTATGCCATTAAAAAAGAAAGACTATGGAATCTATCAAAGTACTATTTCACATCAATACAGTTTTTAATTAATATAGACAGGAAATGCAACAGAAACAAAAAACAGGTTTTTAACAGTTTACTGAGTAGAACCTTCTTCTTACTTTCAGTAAAAGTGACCTTGACCAAAAACCCAGCATCCTAAAATACAAACCCGAGCTAGGTCTTCATGACAAATTGGTACATATTTGGCAGCAATTGGTCAATGTAAATTAAAGGTAGCAAACAGACACCAATTGTCTGATCCCACTATCTGATCAAAGATGCAACAGTTACTCTAACTTTGTTAAAAACCTAGGTATAATACTTAATGGCTAAAACGACACATATGACGTCTCGAAAAAAAAAAAGCTTTTTATTACAAAGTATGTTTAAGTAACATCACATTTAAGGCATCCTTTTACAAGGTGATTGGACGAGTTGGAGGCATTAACCAATCAAAAGAACCTTTTCATATATATGCTGAACGTGTGTAATTTTCTGCCCTCAGGCATTTCAATCTGCAAATTCGAAGAAATATCACATTGCTGTTTCTGCAGAGCATCTGGAAGTGCTGAAAACAAGTTACATGGAGATAACATAGAAAGTCATGAATGTAATAGCATGTTTACCGCATATCTTATTTTTCAGCAGGTACATCAGCAATCTCAAAGGCATAGTTCTTTGAAATTTTCTGAAGTAGAGAAAGAGTTGTAGTAGGTCACCAAAAACATCTGATTTCTTACATTTCGCAGACAAAACAAATACAGGCACGTAAAAAATCAAGAATTTTTTCCAAGTTGCTTGAAATTGGTTTGCTATCAAAAGGCCAAAGCATATAAATCTTGACAACAATTAAACCACAATTTTGTTCTCAATGTAAAATGTTGAAAAGTTCGATCATTTAATGTTAAT
This sequence comes from Lutraria lutraria, assembly GCA_964023205.1. Lineage (NCBI taxonomy): Eukaryota > Metazoa > Mollusca > Bivalvia > Venerida > Mactridae > Lutraria > Lutraria lutraria. The sequence goes on from OZ026835.1 coordinate 13,907,785, forward strand.
AAATTTATTCAGATCAGTTATACTGTTTGCATTACTCATTATTGTTCAATCATAATTTATTTAACAAGAGCGCCACAAGGTATTGTCTGTTCACCGCCTCAGTGGGATCTATCCACCTATGAAGTTTCATGTTGCTACCTCTTACAGTTTCTGAGTTATGACCTATATTAAAGTTTTTGTACAGACGCAGACAATGCAGTGATCACACTAGCTCAACTTTTCTTTGAAAACAGCCGAGCTAAAAATGGTCAGTCATAGACTTTATATTGTTTTATATTTTTCTAATCAATCGTATATTATTATAACACAAATGAGCAATTTGTATTTTACAACAGAGTAAAATAAGATCAAATTGTACAGTTTATAACCTAAGTATGATAGTGATTGTTTAACTGAACTTAATTAACTGATGTATTAAATAGACACAAAACATCAAGGAGTTTGTGAGTTTTTTATCTTATAAGTTATACAGGGCATAGTAATGAAATATCCCAAGTCTTACAGTTTAAACATTTTTTATATCAATCATATAGTAAATTCAGTGAATTAAAATAGTAAATCAAATTACGAAAGTAGTTTCAACAGGTAAAAGCATACAGGCGATCAATAACAGATTTCATTCATTTTCATTCAGATTCTATAAATTATAAATGATAGCAGTTAATTTTCAAGACCAGGTATAGAGTAAAACTTCATAATTATATGCATATAGAACAATAGAACAAACATACCCATCTTTCTGTTTATAATAATCTTCAGTCCATTTATCCTTGGTCAAGTTATACAGTTCTAGTAATGTACTTGTTACATTAATGTTCAACACATCAGGAGCTGTAACACAATCAGACTTTATCAATTATTGAAACAACGACTGAAAAGACTGGATTTCAAAGACATGTACAGTAAAACCCCGATTATTCGAACTCGGATTACCCGAAAACCTGGTCTTATCTGAAATGAAATTTTGGTCCCGAATTTCCCTCTATATATTTCAATGTAAATAAACCTCGATTATCCAAATCGTCTAATCCAAATACCATGGCTTATCCGAAGTGATAAACAGGTCCCCACAATCATCCGAACGCGTATTTTCGCACCTATTATCCGAAGTCGACAATTAACTCTGATCGATCAGACAAGTTCATTGTAGGATTTCTTTAACGTGTCAAAAGGTGTGAACAACAAATTATCAAACCACTGTGGACAAAGGATTGTTTGTTTGGATCATTGTTTGCAGTAATGGGAACAAAATTAGCCTACCTATTATGATACGGACTTGGTTAGATCATTGACCTTTTATTTTTTGCTTGATTTATGAATTGCATCATAATTTCACTTCGCAACCAACATTAAAAATGTTCATTTTATTTTTCGAAAATTGTTAAATTGACAAACAATACACATGAACAATACAAATTACTGGCGCTCGATTTCAAAATCATTCCATTTTCGGAAAATGAATACAAACAAGATAAACTAAGATATCTTAGGACGACAACGATTTGTGTGACGCTCGTATAAAGTGTTTGTGACTGTAGCAATAAAATGAAACTTCACGTTGGATTTTCTGTTGGTAATTTATTTAAACAGTGTGCTTATTCTATACCACGTGTATATTTCATTTAACGATTTCATTTTATCGACGGATTAATGTGCTTTGTAACATGACATGTGCTACCGTTTGGGTATTCATTTGTATTCGTAGTTTCACTTTGGTTTCCTCATGACTTTGAATAATGGTACAAACTACTCATACATTTGTCTTTACGTTAAACATACACATGTTTATCGTAAAATGTATTTTTTCGTAAATAAAATATAAAATATTACACATTAACTTTGTTGTTATTATATCTATACGTGTACGCTATATATATGGGAGTGATCTCCCTTAATTTTCATGCAATTGCCTAGATTTCCCTTACCCTGGATTATCCGAAACCCCGGATTATCCGAAGTAATGTTTCGGTCCCGACGACTTCAGATAATCAGGGTTTTACTGTACATTAATTACCCAGATTCCAGTACCTCCTCAATAAGATATTGTAATGTATCATTGAACAAAGTGTACATACATAGTACATACAGCTCAAGTATCAAGCACTGATTCATTTAAAAAAATACAAGAAAAAGGTACAAGAAGTTTCATGTTTATTTGTTTGTTTGAGTTTTGCGCCCTTTTTCAACAGTCAAGAGTGATATGAGACAGACAGTTCACCTAACCATCGTTCCTGGGAGAAACCAGTACTAGACTCCCATCCTCAGTTAGCAACTGCCTATTTTCTCACATGAAGAGTTCATGTCCAACAGATTGTAAAGTAGAAAGTTAATGAGAAAACTAAGACTACCTGATATTTCTATTGCCAGTTTCTTCTCAGGTAATGTGTAGTTTTTCCACTGAGCATAACATCTAAAATAACAATTAAACTGTAGTTTAGGAACTGAAATGAACTACACGGATAACGTCTGAATAAAATATTTTATTGAAGTATTATCCTTGCAGATTACATCCAGAATTTTGTTTTTAAATTTCTTTAAGTTACACAACATCAACTGAAGTTTACATACCTGTACCATCAATATTTAATGGTTAATGAAGTTCCAATGAGCATAATTTTATGTTGACACTTTACATCTATTACTATATAAGACAAAATGTTAATATGAAACTTTCTGTAGAAAGAAACAGTACTAGTTTTATATAATCATACCCAATGTGTACACTACGGTAGCGCTATGCACTGACCTGTGTTATTCTGCTCGGGGCATTATGGGTATTTGAAGGAACTACTTACAAAATGGAAATTATAAACAATAACATAGCGTGACGTCACCGTATGGTACACATTGGCGCCAAGCATACTTCAACATAGCGTTTCATTGAATAATTAGTGTTATTGACGAAAGCACAAGAATAGAAATGGTACAACGTATTCATTTTACATAACTAAACAAATTTTGTTAAGAACATACAACCGATATGGTTGTTTTGACATTTTTAATCCTTCCGCGGAACTATACTTTAAGCATATGTATAACTATCTAAATGTGGATAGTAATCAGTTTTATGTATAGAGGTTAGACAAACGTAGTGACGTCACGCTATGTATAGAACGTAATCATACCTCCATTGCTCAATGAGTGGTTCCCAGCCTGCTGAGGTTCTGTTATAGTAATCTCCTGAAATCTGGAAACCAGCTTTACCTTGCCGACCAGGTTCATGTTTTAAATTCATACCTGAAACATTAGTTAGAAAATAAGTAAATGTATAAGTATACCTATCATATCATTCTGTAGAAAGCTTCTACAGGCATATGACTTCATGCACACATAAACACATTCAAAGAAGGCCTGAATTAATCAGAAACATAACTAGTTTATCTGTTGTTTAACAGCCCATTCAACAGCTGTGGTCATTTCAGGGTCGCCCCACAGAGCCCACAGAGAGGGGAGAGATCATACAGGAAAACCAGACATTTGTATCCTTACTGTTAACATAACCATCATTAATACAATGAAACAGAATAGAATGCACCACATCTTCCGGTTCATAAAACAAAATTAACGGCGATACAACACTAAATCCTTCTTGTGTTAAATATCACTGTAGTGTGAACTTGTAGAATTTTAAAAGTTTCATCTGTACAAAGGGTAGGTTAATATCATTCAACCGATAGTTTGATTTTTTTAGCTACAGGTATTTGTCCATGACTTTCTTCTGAATCTGATCCTGATACGTCAAAAGACAGAGTTCCTCCATGTGAATTCATTGACCCTGTTACAGCAAACACTTATAAGCACTCGATCAAAAAGATTAATCCAATATATACTTTCTTTCGAAGATTCATGGATATAATCATTGTAAAAATTATGCTGAGTCAGTAACTTGTGAATACACAGATATCAACATGTATAAACCTGTAAAAATGGCAACTTTTGGGAAAGATAAAATGTACTATGTAACACTGTAATCACAAATATTTTCTCTGAAAGTTTAAATGAATAATTTAAAAAGTTACCATAAAAGTTGAGTTCAACAAGAGGAATATCAGCATCCTGACAATCATCAATCAAACACAAACAAAATGTTGTCATGTTCACCTGTAACAATAAACGTGTAACAATGAAGGTGTACATTAACTAAATTATGTCAATACAAGTATATATCAGGTTATCAATAGCAGATATAACAAAAAACCCATTCACTCATGTATTTTCAAAAAAAAATTATGGCCAGGCAGCATTAAAACAAACATCTACATCATAACATGTCATTACATACTAGTGATAAAAATACCTCAACTGGCCTCATAAAAGACAATATTACACTCAAAAACAAAATTATCTCAGTACCCATCAAAGTAAGACAATATTATGCATAAAAGACAATACTACCTCAATAGCCATTATAATAAAACAACATTACCTCAATATCCATGATAATAAAACAACATTACCTCAATAGCCATTATAATAAAACAACATTACCTCAATATCCATGATAATAAAACAACATTACCTCAATATCCATGATAATAAAACAACATTACCTCAATATCCATGATAATAAAACAACATTACCTCAATATCCATGATAATAAAACAACATTACCTCAATATCCATGATAATAAAACAATATTACCTCAATATCCATGATAATAAAACAACATTACCTCAATATCCATTATAATAAAACAACATTACCTCAATAGCAGTCAGCTTGAGACCATCAGGCTGTTTCACAAGTTTAGCATTTTCTGTGAGCCAAACAGCAGCTTCTTCAACATTATCATTAGTTTTCTTTAATGCCTTCAAACAATACTCCCGACTAAAGTTGAGTTCCATTAGCTGGTTCAAGTGCATTTCTACAATAAATTCATGAAGTCAGACGATTTATCACATCCTACATGTAGGGTCCCATATTCATTTGAGTGACATGAGATAACAAAGAGATTACAAAAATTAAATCAATCCAGCTTGAACTGTCTATATATATATTCTATGGTAAATTGGGCAAATATCACATCGTAAAAACTAGATTTTGATTAAAATCGTGAGATTTGCCTTACATGAAAATAGACAATGTACAGAAAAATGAATTATATTAAACCCAAGCGCCCCCAGTGGCAGCTTGACTTAACCTTGTACTGACAGACAGACTGACCAACAAGGCTATCACTGCATGCCCCAGCATCATTTGATGCCAGGGACAGAAAAACTAAAACATGTATTTACATAGAATTTGTTTATCTAACCTGTAACATGTGACAATGGTGATGTGCTGACTGTCTGGCCTTTAAGGCTTGTTTAGGGAGTGAGTCCATGATAGCTAGAAATAACTTCATATCCTGATAGGATAACCTCACATTCATTGTGTTACAGGTTACCTGAAGACATAGATAGATACAGCATTGTTTCAAACATAAGGCATTAAGTCCAACAATTTACATGTCAATCATTTACAAATACAATACTTTTATATAATCATACATCTTAAACATACATATAAATCATGGTTGAACAAAATAAATACAGTAGAACAAAGCTATATAGACTTTCCCCAATAATTATTACATTATATCTATATGTCACTATATCCATAAAATGAAATGAAAAAGTGTGTTTTAAGGAAAATTAGATACTACATTTTAGTTCACTATACTATAGCAACTTAAAACACATAACAATGATTAAACATTATGGTGACAATATCAGTCACAATTTGGACTTAAATCTAAGACCAATTTAACACAAGGTATCAAACTATAACTTCAGACAAATTACCAGAATGACAGAAACAGTGTGCAACAGAAAGTAAGTAACATATATGCCCATAAAAAGGTTAGAAAGATAAACCAAAATTATACTAGTGCTAGAGATATCATTCTTACGCACAATATTCCTTACATTACACTCAGCATGAAGGAATTTTGAAAAAAAATCTTTAGATATACTTTGGACCAGAACCTAAGCATTAGGAAAAGAAAATGATTCAAGAAAATTAATGTTAAGAGTAGGGATGTCAATTTGTCAAGATTTTACTAATCGGTTAATCGTTCGTTCATACGAACGATTAATCGATTAACCGTATGTTAATTGTACGAAGTGCTTATAAACATGAATTGTCATAAGTTTCCGCGACACCGACGTATCACACGAAATGCGATAATGTATATATACATCAATATATATTTACCACTGAAATGTGATGCGTGTATGTACTATAAATTTTCAGTTTATATATATCAATGATCAATTACAAATAACATTATGGCAACTAATAGTAATTTTGTTAACCAAAAAAGTAGATTACGGCATACTTGTTTCATACTCAATTTGGTCAGGTTATAATTGGAACATTTGGCGGAGCGTACAACAACGGTCATTTGATTGGTTGATTGGTGTAATGATGAATTTAATTGTGATTCCACTCGATGTATTTAAGTATTTCACACTTTGTGCAATTGAGTATCAAATGTCAACACGTTCTCATAATTATCAGCCGCTATCTTTGATGCAAAGATGCAAAATTAAATCATACCAGTGTCTTAACTCAGGGATAATTAATAAAGAACAAGGTTGTCAGTTTATATCAATAAAGATGCAAAAGACGAAACAGGTGATATTGTTCGACGATTTTATTAGCATGTCTTAGTAGAACGTAACACACAACATACGTGTATACATAGTATAACATACATGCATTACCGCAAAGGTTTCATTTTACGTTTTATTCATCCAGACAGATTTTTTCGGCCATAGTATAACATATCATACTTATTGTATATAACTTGCGATACAATTATCAAATTGTGAGGAAGTCCCAGACCAAGCAAGTTTACTCGTATATCCAAAAATCGCTTCTCAATTAGTTAATTACACAATCAACTATAAACGTGTCAGTGTGTATGGTCCCAGGTCAGTGTCAATGAATTGTTAACTTGCTCAACTGTCGTATTTTTCGCACCTTTGGTCGACAAGATAATACGCGCGTATAGACTTCAAAGTTTCAAAAATGAAAATTTCGATTTTTCTATAGTTTATTATTATATTTTACTTGCTTCTTTCTATTTCTTTCGGTTAATCGATTAATGATTTAATAACCGGTTAATCGAACAAACGAACGGTTAATCGATTAATCGATTAACCGTTTACATCCCTAGTTAAGAGTATGTTTTCTTGTGCACTTCATTCCTTATCATTGCACATCTTTTACTTCTAATGAAACATAAACCTAAGACATGTGCTTTCAGCAACCAAGAGTCCTATGTTATGAATTATTTACACAAGAGATAACTTTTAATTGGTTAACACAATAAGCAAAACTGTATGAAATATAAATTCTGATTGGATGATAAAATACCTCAAGTAACATCTGTTTCTGATCTAACTCCACAGCATCCACAAGACCTGCACTTACATTCTGTTTCAATATTGGCAAAGGGTTAACATTGAGGTCAATGCTGACTGACATCGGGTCAACAATTGACAGGGCTGTTTCTTCCTCAGCTTGTAGAGAGCATGAAAATACTTCCAGACTTTGTAGATTGCAGGATAATATCTTGTCTTGTGCTTTTGGTCGGAATGAAAGAACAGAAGTACACTGAAATATATCACATAGAAATATTCAGACTGAGATCACAAGAATCAGGTATGAGAGATTAAAATTCTACAAATTCTGAACATCCAAAGTAGATAATGATATGGAATGGATGGACCAAAATTTATCAATGTAGGACAAAGGGAGACTTATCTCAAAAATAAAACATGAATTAATTTGAGCCAAAAAAGAACATTTTGCCATTTGAATAGAGTCAATTATGGCTATAAAAGAACAAATAAAATATGACTCTTGCTGTTTATGTTTAATTTCTAAGATGAAATATTTTCTCCAGACAGGTAAAATTTGTCATGATAAAAGTTTACTGAAAGTCAATGTGTATTGTCAATGGCAAGGTTTTGCTAAAAATGATGGCTTACCTTCAATAACACAGCATTAGAGTCAGATGATACAAGATTCTCTACAACAACAAATTCTGTATCTGTAACATTCAACTTCAGTTCAAATGGTACCTCAGTCTGAGAGAGACAAAACAAGAGTTTAACAGTAATACTTCAACATCACACCAAGACAAACTTCAGTCTTTGTCAAACTATGATACTTACTAAAGACCATGGCATACAATGAACTATTCAGAAGCTACTAAGTAAAATGATAAACATTGAATTGAATTTTCACAGGTAATGAAAAAAAATGAAAATACATTTCAATAGCTTTCATTTTGATCTGAAACAAATTATCAGGAATTCAAAAGAACTATATGCAAACATATTTCAACCAGATAAATGACCTGAAAGAAATAAGTTTAAGTTCATGGTTACTCTGGCTAATTATTTAATCATTTTTAATTAAAACTACCAGAAATATTGACACATAGTATAAGAAATACCTGTTCAATTGGTGGTCCCCCTCTCTTTGTTATAATTCCCCCGGAGGTTGTTAGGGGACTGGCGGTACAGGATCCAGTACTTGATATAGATAAAGTAGGGGATTGTACTTCCTCTTTTCTTCCATCAAGCATGTCCTGACCTACATTCATATCATATGAAGATATTAATTAAAGCACTTAGCATAAATCAAATGACAATTAGTTGGATTTATATGTACATGTATTCTTTACAGGGATTTAACATTGCACCAACAATCAGGGTCGTTTGGAGACATTTCTATCTAATAATGGAGGTAGGCTCCAAGCATACACCTGGTTAAAACCACTGATCTTCCATCTATAGGCATGCTGGACAGTTTCCTCATATGTGAACTTTGGTCCAAGATGGGATTTGAATATACAGCAGTATGGGGTCAATGATTACTAATTAGAGACCAAAATCACTAGACCATGGAGACATCATTAATATATGTATCAGCTGAGTATCAAATCATCATTTAGTTCTACATAGAAAGTGGTGTAAGTAGAATACATAGTGTGAGAAGGACATTAAAATCTACATGAAATGATTTCAATAATAAATATTGGAAAAAAATATTCTGTGGACATAAAATGATAACACATGAAATTATCCTTTTGTCAAATTTGTTCAAAGAGATAAGATTTCATTTCCTACTAAAAATGTTTCAACCATTACCTGCAGAGAATGGATTATCTGGTTTTGTTGCGATGAATTCTTGTAAATTAATCAGCCAATCAAAACTGCAGAGGAGTTTCATATTATTCAATATGACCTTGAACTCAGCACCATCCAAGGTCGCTCGATAATGTAACTCAAGTTGAAGACTATCAGAAGAAGAAAACTTTGTAGGTTGTAGAATTCTCTCAAATACGCTCCGTCTCTGATTAATAGCAACATCTGAAATTTAAAACCAAGACACTAAACATTTTTACACTGAATTCATTGATAAACTAGAAATGCTTCGGGAGGACACAAATGCCCTGCTGAGAGTCAAAAAGGACCATTACACCTGAAAATGTTTGGATTTTAAATGAAATCAAACTTGACCTGTATTTTATTATACACCTTCATGTAAAATATGAAACCAATCCATAGAATATTTTTTGGTTATCGGAAACCAAAATTTGAACAGATGGACACTTTATGCCCTTCCACTATTTAAAATGGCAGGGGCATAAAAAATAATACCTGATTATAACAAAGTCTACATGCATTCATTATGTTTGTTGTCTAAATATGGTTATAGTGAACACAGACAGAACTTTATAAAGTTAAATAGTCATTTTCTCTGGTGGAACCCTTCTTTATTTCAATACAAGAGAATATTCTGATCCCTATGAATTTATTATGTCATGCTCTACTGATCCCTATGAATTCATTATGTCATGCTCTACTGATCCCTATGAATTCATTATGTCATGCTCTACTGATCCCTATGAATTCATTATGTCATGCTCTACTGATCCCTATGAATTCATTATGTCATGCTCTACTGATCCCTATGAATTCATTATGTCATGCTCTACTGATCCCTATGAATTCATTATGTCATGCTCTACTGATCCCTATGAATTCATTATGTCATGTTCTACTGATCCCTATGAATTCATTATGTCATGCTCTACTGATCCCTCTGGATGATTGGGGTCAACTTGGTGAGAGGTCAAAAGTTCTACAGTGACATTGTGAAGGTCAACAGCCATAGCTATCACTGTCCATACATCACCACTTAAAACAGTCTAAAATAGAAGCACTACATACAATGAGTATCTGACAATTATATACATGTACATGCATTCAATGAATTGATTATTGATTGATTTCTGGTTAAATATTGTTTTGTATACTGTAATAAATTGTTCTAACTAATATAGATAGAAATCGAGCAGTGAGTCGTGACGGAAGGTCATGGACTGTTCCATTCTTTAAAATAGGGATAAGTAATACAATGACCAAGTACATTAATAAACACGACCTTACATTTGTAGGCCACTGTTGGTCTCTTACATTTGTAGACCACTGTAAAAGGCATAGCTACGTTGTCCTGAAATCAGTGCGCCGCACTAGTAACATTATTTAACTGAATTGTGTTTTTCGTGTCCTTAATCTTGCCACTATTTTTTTCAAACAATGCATAGCTCGTGATTTTGGTGCATTTATGTTTTGAAAGGTATAAATATCATATGCAATCAAAATCAAATTCTGTTCAAATAATGTTCCTAAGTATGTAGATGATGTCATGTTATATAACTTAATATAATGAAGCAAATTATTAGATTCTGACAGTGGCGCAAGTACAGATACTGCTAATGAATGCAGTAATTGAAATTTCATGAAATTACCTGAAATGAAATTAAATAAAATACATATGAAATTCATTCCAAATATTGAAATAAAATTTTGCAATAATAAAATGCCAAATATCAAACAAAAATGGAAAGGAAAAACGTTCATATATGTGTTTCGAACCCATAGCATCTTGACTACCAGGCTTCAAAAGTAAAATGGTTGGCGCCTTTACCGATCGTGCTACGCACTTAGTCTCAACTATGACGGTCAAATAACTGATATTTATTACGGAAACCTACGAAACGTTCCGAAAAGCCACTCAACCTACAAAATGGACTTAGCTGATCTTTGATCATTCACAGGTCGTTGTCGGAGAATGTAGGACAAAAGCTCTCCCGGACAAAAGCTCCCCCGTTCATTTTGATAGGGTCGGACAAAAGCTCCCCCATTGTTTTACTACCCCGGACAATCGCTCTCCCGTTATTTTTGCACCCCGGACAAAAGCTCCCCTTTTATAAAAATGAACTTACCAACGATTGATAATATGTCACGATATTCTGATCTATTAACCTATAATCAACCTCTTATTCCACGAAAAAAAGGATGAATTAAATTGAACATTAATGGTCAAATGCTCACCACTGACAACGTGCACCTACTCAATAACGATAACTCCAGATAGGACGCTCACACAAATAAGTTATCGTTCTTACTTTAATTAAATAAAAAAATATGTTTGTATTATATGCCTATTTTGTCAACATATAGTATAGTTAACATTTCATTTAACAACAAAAATAAACTATTTCAATCAATATGTTGATATAATTATCGTCCTTTTTATTATCAAACAAAAAAATCAATTACATTACATACCTTGTCATTCAGCCGACAAAGGTATTTGATTCACACTTGCATTGTTTGCAAGAGAAGTTTCAATTAGCGTGTAAAAAACAAAATTAATTAGAGTAAAGTATTGAGCCGACAAATTAAAATACATTATAGCTGACAAAGATAATAGATTAACACATTCTTTAACTGACAACCATTACTCATGGTACTCACGGTACTCAAAATGTCAAGTCCTACCCGTATTAAATGACTACGATATTCTGAAAATATCACAATCAATATGGAAATCCTCACATATAACGGAAAGCAAAAGCTCTGCAACGACGGTCACGCCTATACTAAGAAGAAGACGTCAAAATCTACTATACGATGGGAATGCTCACAACGTGTGGCGAAATCATGTAAAGGCTCAATCGTCACAGACATCAATGTAAGTGTCAAAATGGTAGCATCGATCATAATATTACTGTTTCATGATTCCGTGGTTTTCGGAAGACATTCAGTAATTTTCGAATTTTAGTTCTTGGCAAATAATAATGTTCACAAGATATCATGACTGACTGACTGAATGGTAATATTAAGTTTCACCAATTTATAGATTTCATGTTTTTGTTTCTGGACATGAACTAATCAAAATAACTTAATCAAGGACTTATATACATACATGTATGTATATAAGTCCTTGCCTTAATATAAATTTTTATGATTCCAAAATTGAGAGCATTATACTAAAAAAGAAAACAGTTATAAAATAATTAGTTCGAGTACTAATTTGCAAACATTAATGTTTGTTGTTCGCAACAGCCTGGAGTGATCATTAGATCATCCAATGTGTGATTCCATTAGCATCTCAATGCATCAGTGTTTTGTGATTTACTCTCATTATCACATTTCGTTCAATTTCTCTGTATTATATGTATTTCTATAATTTACAACTGAATATCTGTATAATTCAGTCCCGGAAAATTACCGATTGTTGGGTATATCACTAAAAAGTAATTTTACGAAAAAGTTAAATCATGGACATATACTTTTCATGCTAAAAACGGAATAACAACATGTTCTTTAATGTTGTTAAAATTATATACACTAGTTTCGTTTCGTTTATATGTATACTCATTTCTTTAATAATGTCATACTTATGCATTACATGTATTTGCGTATATATTTATACAATATGTTTTACTTACTACAACAGTCAATTTATTTTAACAGTTAAGAGTTATTCCCCATCACCAAAAATATATTCATCTAATTTATTTCTGTTCCTCACACCGTGTGTTACATACATGAGAAAATAAAGTTCTGTTCTGTTAAAAAATCCTAATTATGCTGCATGGTTTAATGTTTGATTTAATTACGAGATTAGTCGTTCCGTTAGATGATTTCATGTTTATGAGTTCATGATTTGTACAACTTTCTATCATTGCTACGCTACATAGACCATTTTATTGATATATTACAGGTGACGTCCATCCGCTCATCCAACCCACACAGTCACGAGGGTGACAGGTTCGCCATCGAGGGGATGAAGCTGAAGCACGAGATAATGACGGCGGCTGCTGCCAACAGAGGCCAACCCGGCCAAATACTAGCAGACAAGTTTGTCAGTCATCCGGTTGAGGTATAATGATGACGTCATTGTTTTGTTTTGAATAAATCGTTAAATTTTTACATATACATTACATTTTTATATTTGTACTATAGACACAACGTGGTTATTAAAGTCATTTTACAATTATATTCCAATAAAAGGATATCCTGCTCCTGACTGGTGAATACAATAATGAAAATAAACATTCTTACAAATGACATGATGGTAAATTATACAAAATAGACCACAAAAAATGTATCAATTTTCATGAATTGTGTACACGACATTAGTAAAAATGGGTGAATTTATTCATTGTTCTTCATCTTTAATTGTATGTCAATCATATTTTTATGTTTTTTTTCAGGTTCGTGCATCCGCCGGCAACATCGATTCTCTGAAGCGATCGATTAGGAGAAAAAAGAGAGGAGGTGCACCGACCGAACCAGCGCAGTCAGCAAGCATCCCTAACCCGCTACCTACCCAGTACACAACGACTACACCAGATGGTGATGAACCGTTCCTGATCTAGAACTTAGAATTTTGTAATATTGAAGGGGACACACACATTTTCGTATATGTCATTAGTTTTCATTGTTTAAACATAATTCTCAAAAGTTAATTATAATGATTATAACGTACTTGATTTATTGTGTTTTTTATTTACAGGGGTGCTTCTACCATCTCACTCAGGCGACTTGGCGACGTATCCAATCAGTGGGTTTACAAGTGCGTTATAGAGAGGATGAAGACGTACTTCACTTCTGTGGTATGCTAGATGGGCTAGCATTCCTGCCAGTCCATATGGTCCAAGACGGTATGACCTTCCTAAAAGAGACAGCTCCTGAATATCTTGATACCGTTGTCGACTATTTTGATTCCAACTATGTGAGTGGACCATTCCGGAGTGTGATGACTGGTGGATGTCTGCGCTTCCGTCGACTAGCACCAAGGTTCCCGCCAGCTGTATGGAATGTCCACGCGGCCACAGTGACAGGTGAGGCAAGGACCAACAACGTGTGCGAATCTTGGAACAATGGATTCAAACACTTGGTTGGTCATGCCAATCCATCATTGTGGTCCGTAGTGGCATGCCTGCAGAAGGACAACGCGCTTGTTGAAACTGAAGTGTACAGACACCAGAGAGGCGAGACACTGTCTAAGAGAAAAAAGAAGGGTACAATTACACATCAGAAGAAAATGATGAAACTATGCAGACAAGTTTCCAATGGAGAAAAAGCTGTGGAAGAGTTTCTACAAGAAGTAGGGCACTGTATCAGACTTCAGGTATAATGTGTGTGTGTGTGTGCCATGATAATTTGTGTACGTTGATAATAGTGGAGCGTTGTACTGGTATTCGAGTGTTAAGTGTTTGTGTGTCTATATTGAACTGATAGAATATGTGCTATTATTGTTATAGTTTGTGTGTTCATTTGTATTTATTATGTATCTGTCTGTATGTAAGTAATTGTATTTTGTATGTATTTACGTTATGACTGTTCAGGTAGTGGAGCGTTGTACTCGCATTCGAGTGTTAAGTGTTTGTGTGTCTATATTGAACTGATAGAATATATTATATTATTGTTATAGTTTGTGTGTTCATTTGTATTTATTATGTATCTGTCTGTATGTATGTAACTGTATTTTGTATGTACTCGCATTATTTGTGCACGTGTATATATTGACTGATAGATTCTTTTGAATGTGCTATTTGTTATTATGTATCTGTCTGCATGTTTGTAATATTATTGTTAGAATACTTTATTTATGTTTGTTATGTGGTCAGAAGATGAATAAAGGTACATATTATACTAAAGTATCTTACGTAGTCTATTTTGATAAATATACGGGTATGGCACGTACTATTCTACAGATCAGACAGTCAATCACAGAAATACGTAGTCTATTATGATAAATATACGGGTATGGCACGTACTATTCTACAGATCAGACAGTCAATCACAGAAACTTCATCAAATACTTACATAAAATAGACATCATCAGATCGTTCAAACCATATTTTATTCAGGTCTCAGTAGTGACGTCACGCTATTCGTTGCTCACACATTTATTTTATATTTTAGTAAGAACGATAACTTATTTGTGTGAGCGTCCTATCTGGAGTTATCGTTATTGAGTAGGTGCACGTTGTCAGTAGTGAGCATTTGACCATTAATGTTCAATTTAATTCATCCTTTTTTTCGTGGAATAAGAGGTTGATTATAGGTTAATAGATCAGAATATCGTGACATATTATCAATCGTTGGTAAGTTCATTTTTATAAAAGGGGAGCTTTTGTCCGGGGTGCAAAAATAACGGGAGAGCGATTGTCCGGGGTAGTAAAACAATGGGGGAGCTTTTGTCCGCCCCTATCAAAATGAACGGGAGAGCTTTTGTCCGGGGGAGCTTTTGTCCGGATACCGTTGTCGGACTATAGCAACCAGTACACTAAATGTGAGTAAACAACTTAAATCCTTCACAGTTTGTTGTCTTACTTTGACCAACCAGCATTATTTAGATGAATAATGTGTCAAGATATAAAAGTCCAGTAAATTATACAATGAGAACATGCATCTTTTAAGAGAACATACCAATAGATGGAAGTTATAAACATGACACCAATTTTAATCTAAAACATCCATTTTTCTGGCCAAAGTAAAGATGATTACATTATGTACCTGAATGTTAGGATTTTGCATGTGTGTCATCCAGGGCTAAAAAAAACCGACAATTTGCCGGTCCAGACCGAATTTCAACGCCTCGGACCGATTTGAGCAGCAGAAATGGGTTAAAAAATCGGTCTATAAATGTTCCATAAATTTCATAAAATTCGGTCCAAATCGCATTGTACGTGCAAAATGTCACAAACCTTCCTGTATATTGTTCGCACCACTCTAATTACCCCCCAATTAACACGTCAATATGCCTGCAGCGATCTTTTGTTAATCCGATCGATGGTAATTAGTCCAAACTCGTGGTCACATGTAAACTGGTTCTCATTGACTTGTCTGTACTTCGGTGTACAGCAACATGGAACGGGAACCAGTTTATGTTTACATGCAGACGATTTTACTCGTTTGACTCTAGAACAGTTCTGAAAGTTAATCAAACGCGCAAGAGATTTATTTACGTGAACACCGGCTGCATGGAGTTGTCTCCCGCGACGATCTTCAAATCTGTATTTAAATTGACATCTAAAACATTGACATTACGATAGTCAGAAAGCCTTGCACGATCATAAAGTAAAGTAGACATTAGATGTGAATGAATTTCGCTCGATTTACTCTAGGACAGTCCTGCATGAACATTCATCGAACGTACACGGTTCCGTAATACATTTTCGCGACCCTTACTGAATTTAGAAATTGTTCTTCGTAGCTCGTGTTTTGGGTCTAATAATACATACTGGAGCATAATAATTTGTTTGTAATGATTTAAAGTTAGACTGTCAATCATAAATTACGATAAACCGAGATGCTGCACGTTTTTAATGGTGACAACTTACGTTTAGGTACTTAATTTTACGGGGAGGGGGGGGGGGTACATTTTCGTCCAAAAATAGGGGGGGGGCGACTCTGGACCGATTTTTATTTCAACTTTTTATGAGCCCTGGTGTCATCAGTTCTTTCTTGAAGTTCTCAAACTTTTCACCCAGATTATGATCCAGTAAACACCTGATTAGTTTATACTGGGCCACATCCAGACAACAATGTACAGATGACAATGATCCCTGTACACGAATGTCGGGTACTGAGTGACTTTGATCTCCTTCCAAGTTCCGTTCAATTTGTAGATTCAACATACACTTCTCTTTTAATAATTTACATCCCTAAAACGACAGCATTTTGTACTGAATGATATTCACAACACTTCTTTTATAAGGTACAGAGAAATAGACCACACAAATAGAATTCATGTTTTCCAGTGAGGTTAGTCAAGAAATAACAAATTCCTTACTAAGCATCCTGTCTCATGTAACTATTTATTAATATCTTCAGTGAAAAGCAATCATCTTAATTATGTTTAAAGGATTTTGTTACATTGAGTTTTTACGCTCCTTTTCAACAGTCAGAGTCATATGAGGCAGACAGTTCACCCAATCATCGTTCCTGGAAAGAACCAGTACTAGACCCCCACCCTCCGTAAGCAACTGCGGGTCTCTTATCAGTGAGAGGTTACTAGTACAGAGATTTGAAGTCAGTGACCTTAACCACTCGACCACAGAGGCGGATCTGTTTAAGGATTAAGAACAGTATTTACTAAAGCAAAACAAATATCAACTTGTTTAAACAGACAGTTTAAATATTATGATAATTATATGATAAAGCAGCAATAAGATACCATAAATTTCATTTCAATCCACAGGAATAAGTCAGTCAAGTAGCAGATACACAACGACTTTATAACACACCTGTCTTTGTATAACCAGAGACGTATAATACAAGAGATAGGCAACTACGCGAAATCTCCCAATATCTCGTATGTCAATCGCGATATTTAGCGTGATCGCTCAGTTCGGTATATAGTACGTCTACACGGTACGAGACCGGATAGTGTTGTCGATTATACAGTATATATGAATAATTCGGAAAGGGCATGCGAGTGACATTATCGAAAACAAAAAGACTTATAATTATATTTAATATATTAGAGACGTTGATCCATAACTGTCAGAATTTAGGGTCTTTAATATATCTTTGCTGTTTTCGACTATACAATATGACCGATTTTTTATTGATGCTTGTGTACAATGTGGGTTATTCTGTTTAGCGACATAAAATAATTTCCTTAAAAAATGAAATTTATAGACCTCATTCATTGTTCATCAGTCAACACCTCTCACTTATTTTTGAAGGTGTGAAGTTGATATATTGTCCTTACATAAACACGACATGCAGTTGTCAATTATATTTTTTCTCTGTAATTTATTTTTGAGTATAACACTAGTACTTACATCACGTCTTCCTCAGACTTTCTCTCATGGCATGACGAATGTCTAGATTTAAGATTACTTTTGGTGAATATACCGATTATGGAAACAATTAATCTGTTTCCAACAAACAACAGTTGGAAACTGACAATGTCACCAAAAAAACATGACTGAATCATCTTAAAGATGATAGATCTATGGATTTTCTTATTTTTTTGTGGAATTTTGTTACTAATGCTGCACATAGATGTTCGGCGCGTTGCTTATCTATTAATTTAATATGTCATCGCATAATATTATTAATATCAACATGTACCATATTGAAAAAAAATACTAACAAATTTTTTTTTCAATGTCATACATTTTGTTATTTTTGGCAGGCCTTTGAAGTTAACATCAAGTGGCTATCTTGTGTGAAAATTTGTTTTGTTTACGATATTAGATGTTAATTGGTGCAATCACCAAGGGAATTACTGGTCCCAGAACAGTATGGGTCCATAGATATCATCAGAAACATGTGTCACCAAAAGTTTTATGGTCATGCATTGTTTATTACAGCTGACATGTGTGACACTTCAAGACTAATATGCACAATCAGATAACATTCAATAATGAAAAATCCATTATTAAAAAAACAATGTGTTTGCGAAAAAGAAATACCCAATAAATCACGAAGTTTACTTGAAAAACTACAGGTGTCAAATAAATCAGTAGAATAAAAAATATATACATATTTAATTTTTCTTGTATAGAATAAACACAAATGTTATGACCCGGCGTAGAATTTAACTGAAACTTTCAGTCTTTAAAGGGTAGCCAATTTATATTTTAATTCTGAGGCAAATATCCTCATTTGAGAGTGTTGAAACTTCGGGCAACCATCAATCACACATTATCACAGTCTAAAATAATGGAATAATAGAAATAAAGCAAATAGTTCTCAAGTTTTAGCGAGTACAGTTTTGATGTATTTGCTAGGCCTAGAATTTCACTCGAATAATCAGACTTTTTAGAGTGACATCAGTTTAAACATAAATTAAGACATATAATCGAATCTGAGAGCATTGAAACTTCGGGCAACCATCAATCATGTATCAACAAAGTCAAAAAGAATTGAATTTTTGAAATCCAGAAATTAGTTTTCGAGTTTTAGCGAGTACAGTTTTGATGTTATGACTCGGCCAGGAATTTCAGTGAAACTTTCAGTCTTTAAAGCGTAACCATTTTAAATTTGAATTCTGAGGCAAATAGCCTCATTTAAGAGTGTTGAAACTTCGGGCAACCATCAACCACATATCAACAAAGTCAAAATAACTTGAATTATAGAAATCAAACGAATAGTTCTAAAGTTTTAGCGAGTACAGTTTTGATGTATTTGCTAGGCCTAGAATTTCACTCGAATAATCAGACTTTAAGAGTGACATCAGTTTAAACATAGATTAAGACATATAATCGAATCTGAGAGCATTGAAACTTCGGGCAACCATCAATCATGTATCAACAAAGTCAAAAAGAATTGAATTTTTGAAATCCAGAAATTAGTTTTCGAGTTTTAGCGAGTACAGTTTTGATGTTATGACTCGGCCAGGAATTTCAGTGAAACTTTCAGTCTTTAAAGCGTAACCATTTTGATTTGAATTCTGAGGTAATTATCCTCATTTTAGAGGGTTGAAACTTCGGGCAACCATCAACCACATATCAACAAAGTCAAAATAACTTGAATCATGTAAATCAAACTAATAGTTCTGAGGTTTTAGCGAGTACAGTTTTGATGTATTTGCTAGGCCTAGAATTTCACTCGAATAATCAGACTTTAAGGGTGATATCAGTTTAAACATAAATTATGACATATAATCGAATCTGAGAGCACTGAAACTTCGGGCAACCATCAATCATGTATCAACAAAGTCAAAATAACTTTTATTATTTAAATCCAGCAATTAGTTCTCGAGTTTTAGCGAGTACAGTTTTGAAGTTCTGGCCTTCCCCACCCACCGCAAGTTACAACGCAACTCCACTCAGTACTCTACTTGTTTATTTCAATGAACTCCTCGAGTATGTATATAAATATATATATGCACACACACGAAATGATCTAATAATAATTTTCTAAATTTTATGCATTCAGCTAGTGTTCGATATTTGTGAAGTGAAGTTGATTAACAGAGACGTAAGCAACCGTATCTCAATGATACAAAATGGCGGACGACAGTTGCGGTTGTTGATCGCGTGAGAAATCCCGCGGCGCATACGAGATTTCCCGGTATTTCCTTATCTCAAAGAACGAGTTGCCTATCTCTTGTATTATACGTCTCTGGTATAACACAAGAAGGAAACTCTAAATCTTGCTGCAGATTTTTTCCTTTGTAATGTTTCTTCTCAACTCTTTCAGCTGAGAAAAGATCCATATCACACAGTCTTACATCTAGAACATCTAACAAACATCTATGAGTCTCTGTTTCCATGGTAACCTCTCCACTATCAGATGTTTTAATGTTGGAAAAGCCTGCCAGACTTCCTGTTACAGTAGCATCACTCATTGGAGAAGTCTTACTATTATAGCGGTTAAATCCAGGACTTGATATAGGTGATATTGGTGATGTCCCTTTCAGTGAAGGAGTACCAGGATCAACACTTGACCCGACTTCATCTGCTTCACTTCTTACATCAGAGTCAAGGTTACCATAGATACTAGAGGTCATAGGGTCATCAGTTCTGCCTTGCATCGTGATTTGATCTAACGAAGTTTCTGATAACACAAGGTGAACACCACCAGACTGTGACGCTTCCGTTTGTGAGACACTTCTGGAAGTTATAATACCAGTCCGACTTCCAACAGATCTCACAGATGACAATGAACTTGTTCGTGATTTCTTGGATAAGCTTCCATCTAACTCGGGATTGGTTCTCAGTTGGCGTGGAAACGTTCTCAGATGACTTTTTGATACCACTGAATGTTCCAAGGTCTCCATCAAACTGGAAACAATTTCTGACGGAGAGTCTACCAAGATCAGCAACAAGTATGTCTAAGTCTTTGAACTGTGTGGTATCAGTATGATGGGAGATCCTGCTTCTATATCTAACAATATTCTTGGATTGTGGAAAGCTTGCTCGTTAATCTTTAATATATGTGAACAAAAAGGTTGGAAATGTTCTTGAAAACAACCAAGTAATGTAACAATTTACAATAAATTGTAACACTGAATTTAGTTGCAGAGTCAGACATTTCTATACTTCCGTACTGACTTCAGAGATGTTAATTTTGTAATATTCAAGAGCAGTCTCATGTATGTTATTCTGCAAACAACTTTTAATTTGAAGAAGTGTAAAAGTGTACAAAACTATGTTCTAACCTTCTTTCCAGCAGAAGCAGCTCTCATTCTACCAAGGACATCTTGTAATTGTAGAAATTGTTAAACAAAGCCTAATATCTCAGCTTGGAACTTATTTGTATGAGTGTAACGTACAGACGACATTCTTAACTTCATTTTCATGTCATAATCTCTCTTCAGCCAAGGATCTGGTAAACCATACCTGTAAAATACAATCAGTACATTGTTACGCACATCTCGGAATACTTTCATATAAATTAACTTAAACTTCACCCAATGTTTGTAACAATACATAAACAATTATGCAATTTATTCTAAAATATTTTTTTATGATACATGCGACAGATATTCAAGACACAGGCTACCACAGTTGAACTCACTCAGGCTCATTTTGAGCACACAAGCATAACAATGACAATGTTGTACCTAAAACTGGGTGAAAGGTCAAGGACGCACATCTTCCCAAGTTGACCTAAAAGTAATAGACGACTCATACAAATTATAAAATAAACCCTATTACAATCTAGAAGGATAATGCAAGGTTAAGAATAGATTGAACAAGATGTGTTTTTAAAACACAATGCACCCTCAAAGTGACCTTCACCTTTGACCTACAGACCTGAAAATGCTTATGTCTTGTAAAGTCTGTCATAAGTTACCAACATGTGAAAATTGATTATTTTAGGTGGAAGCGTTTTGATTTTATAGGCAGGTTAAAGTTTGGTACAAACAAACAGACATATGTTAGGGAAATAGTACAAGTCTAACTGCCAAACACCACAGGTGTGACTGGTGTCAAATTTGAGAGGAGGATGTATTTTATCAAAGCCCAGAATATGACCAAAAAGCAATCAACAAATAGAACTTAATAGAAAGAAACAAAAACAGGTAATTTAACTGGCCATCATGATGCATCAAATATTGTAGGTAAATGGGATTCCCTCTACGGCGTCAAATTTTCTAAATAGATTTACACCTTTCACAAAAATGACCTACATGATCATTAAATCTGCAGAAATAAAAAAATCTGTGGAAAAATCACACTCCTATTCTTAATACATATAACAAAGCACATGAATATTGGTGTCTTACTGTCAGCTACATAACTATATGAGAAGTTGGAAAAGAAAAATATCCAGGCAGACCACAGACTTACCAGGGTTCACAGGTTTTCCTATATCTTCTGTCTCCTTTCCAGCTAGCACATCGATATCAGGAACCTTGGCGCCAAGACCCGGAAAATCTAACAGCACAACCCATGTCTGCTGGTTTATTTTGGCATCCAAACAATTAAAATCCACATCAACAAATCTCTTTGTTTTGTTATATTTATCTTTATATTCTGGAGAGGCCTTATCGACTAGTACGACTGATATATGAACGAGATTCTCTTCCATTACTTCATCATGTGATAAACTTCGTGTCATTTGTGGGGATGGTGGAGGTGTATTTGGATTTAATCTGAAATATGAGCAACAACAGTAGATTACTGGATTTTATATAATGACGGAAATTAATATTTAACACATAGTGGATGACTTCATATTATAGACAAGTTGGGGAGCAGGTTACACCGATTTTATCATACTAGTATTATAGAACAATAAGTCAAGGTTGGAATTAAATCTTAATTAACTGCACTTTGCTGACCATGTTCCCTCTAAGCATTGAAGTCTTCTTCTCATCTCTTTACAATAGTAGGAAGGATAGTTACAACAAATAATATAAACAAGTAACGACTTTGTAGTAAAGTTAATGTAAAGAAGTGAAACATTTCTCAGTAAGTTCTACATGCAATCAGAGTTATCATCATCCAAATCCAAGTTGATTTCAGATGTGTAATTATTCTGATTCGACATTTTTAAAGGTTTGCTAAAACTGAATGAAAAAGCTTTGTTGTCCTCTAAATCTTGCATAAACAAGGATTCATTCGCAGTTTTGTACATGTCCCTTGATGTGAACACAGACCGAGAACCGAGACCCTGGTGAACATCTTGTCCAACGCTGAACAACTGCCTATGTCGCTTGTGTTCCGGTGTAATGTCGTACACATGAAAACCACCAAGTGATCCATTCATACTTAGATGTGTATCTAAAAAAATTAGAATAATAGTTTTACTGTACCTATAGGAAAATCACAGACCACACTGTTGCACTTCATAGGAATTTAAACCATTTTTCAACAAACTAAACTTATATCTTACATCTACTGAACAGAACCAGGTAAAAAGAATTACAGAATTCTTCTATACAATTAGACGTTTCATTCAAGTACTTTAAAATGCTAAACTTTCACTTACATGTACATGGTACAAATATAACAACTAACTCACCAATCGAAGCCTGTAATCTAGCACAGGACATTGTTGCCGTGGCAACCTTCCTTGCTGTTTTTATCCCAGAAGTATCGTCAAGTCTCATCATTAATATAGACAAACGATTAAACTCGGCAGTCACTTCTATTTTTGGATTTCCAGGTTCTTCCTGCAAGAAAACAGAAAAATCATATAACACTATAAATAGGCAGTGAGCGTGAGAAAGTCCATCATAACATCAGAAGACATTTCCTTTTTTATCATATATTTCTGACAAAACCATTCATAGCAATCAAACTTGCAAACAATGCCTCAAAACTGTATGCACAACTGACCTTCAATAAAGGTTCATTTGGTCAGTTTCAACAATGAATGGCTAATATTCACATAACTTCTCTCATAAGTGCCTGTTCAAGGTAAACTCTGAGATTAACTAAACAGTATGAATACAACCATAGGTAGCTGTATCAGTGTTCGGGCCACACACAAAGGAAATCCCGTCACTGAGCTTATATATACTATCAAGGTAAAAAGCCTACTATATGTCTATATGCCAAACAATGTGGAACATTGCATCTTGTTGTTTCAGCATAAAAGATGTGCGCTGAATGAAAATTGCTACACATGTCATTCAAATAAACTATAAGATATTCATTCCCATCGAAAATCTCATTCAATTACATATAATAACTGTGAAACGGTAAAATTGTGTTCCTTTCGTTATTTAACTTCGCTGCAAGCCATTTTGAGTCAAGCGCGAGTGATGTATCAAGCAATCTGATTGGTCGGCACGAAATAAACAGACTATTGTACACACATATCAGACCAATCAGATCGCTTGATACATGTGTAGCTATTTTCCTTCAGCGCACGTATTTCATGCTGAAACAACAAGATGCAATGTTCCACATTGTTTGGCATATAGACATATAGTAGGCTTTTCACCTTGATAGTAATATAAGCTCAGTGACAGGATTTGTGTGTGTGTGGCCTGATACAGCCACCTGTGAATACAACATAACATAAATACCTAAAAATGATTCAAATGGATAAGTTTAACATTTAGCAATTATTCAAAATTCAAGTCCTGCTAAAATCTTTTATCTTCAAGACTAGACTAATCTAGATGACAATTAAGACTACTATGACCTCCAAATAAAGGCAACTGTCACTAATGGCAACATTTTGTCTGTCCAAAGGGTGACCTATGTTCACAGACTTGACTGTACAGATAATATTTGCTTGTAACTAAATAACATCCTCATCCCTGTATAAATATACCTTTACCTGTTTAGATAGATTAAACATGGATTGATTGAGTGGTGTATTAGATATCGTCCTGGTTCTCTTTACTTCCGTAGGTTTTGTTTGAGGTACCGTTCTCTTCCGAAAACTTACAATCTCTGCAACAGTCTCCATATTGGCTACAATTATACAAATCATACTTAAGTGACATATATTTATAATCTCAACATGTAATCTATTAACATATGAATGTAAATGTGACTTAATGGATTCATAAGTTTTTAACTTCAACAGCACACAATATTAGCTCACTCAGTAGAGTCCCAGACTTTTGTTGCAAACTAATTCAGATTGTTCTTCAAAGGCTTAGCTCAATTCTCAGTTTTCATTATTCTCAAATCAAATATAATGACATTATTAATGACTGCAGAATTCTGTACACAAATCATATAATAAAAGTATTTATCATACCTACATATTCATGTATTGCAAATAAGCAACTTTGTCTGATATAAGTATAAGAATGAACATGAGATTTGAGCTCTGAGATTGATCATAAGTTTATAATCTTAGACTTCCAAATGATCTAGAAGTTACATACTTGATTCTTGCCTTAGTAAATATTCCAGCGACAATTTCAGCGAAAATAATTTATACGATACACATTTGTCATCCAAATCATTTATTGCTTCCTTTCTATTACATTGAATAAAAGAATAAAATTGATAATTAGCAAGAAAATTATTAAGAAGCATAAAGCAAGGCCTGATTTCAGTGGTGAATTAACTGACTATAAAAGGGCACATAAAATACAACACTTACCTATTATATCTAGGTTATTAAACTGAAGATTGGCAACATTAAGTGTACCATCCCCAGTTTTATTACTGGGAGAATTAGCATTTATCATCTCAAAGTCCATGATGATGAGAGCTTCTTCATCTAATGGTCCTGGTGAAGTCAGTCGTCTACCTGACTTATCAGACTGCGAGCCACCAGGAGTGCTATCACCTGCAAAATGATCGAAACAATGAAATATTAACATCACAAAAACTATAAGCTTCAGAGTTTATAACATGCCAGAATGCTTCACCCAAGCTAATATAACTCTTGAGCTGAATTGTGAATACCAATGCTGTATAACTTGACAACATATTGAATGTAAACTGTAGGCCTAGATCTCAATATACAACTAAAACCAAGAACAGTCAAACCTGTGAACAAGGGCCACCCTTGGGAAAGACAAAATGTGACCTTTATTGACAGGTGTCCCTTATTGGAAGGTCATTTTGTTCTAAATAATCTATAACAGTTTTGAAAAGAATGATCTTTATCCACAGGGTGGCTTTTATTCGAAGGTGGCTGCTTATGCAGGTTTGACTGTGTTATGTAATATTGAAGACAGCTGAAGTTAAGATTATATCTTACCCATATTCATCAAAGCTTGGTAAGCACGAGACATAACATCTTGTACTGCACCTTGTATTCCACCAGGTGTTACAACAGGAGGAACTGACTCCATAGGTGACCCTGGTGGTGACCAGGGTGACATCATTAACGGTGATGTTGTCGCCGAGTCACGTATACTACCATTGGTACTGTCCATACTATGGATAAAAAACAAATGGAATCAAAAAAATTACAAAATCAAGTTACATAGAAACTAGAGGCAATGAAATTTTTTATTTAAAATGCATATAAAAATGCAAGGATTAAAAATCAACAAATGAAGAAGTCAATGTTGATAGATATAATACATACTGATTGATTGGTATACCAGTCATTGCTTGCACTGAACTACAGTACATGCAAGGTGGGTTTTCCAATTTCCACCCTGTTACATGAAAGTTACGTCATTCTTGATTGAAATTGATTCTTTATTGTGTTAATTAAAAGACAGTAAACCATTTAGTAGGTCCACAATTTGTGACAAATTGTTTGATTTTAATCAGACCAAGTGTGAAAATTAATGACTCATTCTTTGACATTTTGATTTTAACTTTTGAATTATTTTTCATTGTGGAATCAGTCTCTCCTGTGTTTGATTGAGATCAAATAATGTCTGATAATGAAGTTCCTTTGATGAGTAATGCTGTTTTTATGGTGATAGACCGTGTTGCCACCACCTTGTCACCGTAATTGGCATTGTCACCGTGACCATTCACCGTAATTTAAGGTGGCAGGTGGATCTGAGTGGATTTTGGGTCACCAATTTTGCGCTGTCACCCAGACTTGTCATCACTGTGATGGGTGAATACTGGAAAACCCATCAAGTCAAATTTTATCAAAAGAAAGTAAGATGAACAAACTAAAGTCAAAATAAACAATTCAGCCTTCAGGTACAGACGTAAGTACAAAATTCCTACGCAATATTTCTGTGTGAAGCCACCAGAAGTTCAAAGTCTTGTCCATACATCTGTAAAGCATCGACCACAAGCAGACTATGTACTGTTAGTTTGACACTTGTATCATAAGGTCTTTTTGTCATACTTGTTTTAACACCAGATATCTGTAACTCTGCCACAGCTCGATCTGAAAACATTTGGTCAACATAGGAATTCTTACTTTACTATACTATCAACGATTTATCCAGAATTAAGTTGGACATCATCAGTGGCTAGTAAATGATACAAAATACATAAGTTCCAAGACAGGTAATCAAATGTCATTTTGCATAAAAAGGGCCAATCAAACTTCCATCTTTTACCATTATACAAACTATTTAGCCCAGTGGCTATGATCTCTGACTAGTAAAAAATAGAACCAGGACAATTATTGTATAATGAATCCTAAATATATATACTAATTTCAAGCATAGAAGCATTCTCAGTCAAAACATAAGAAAATAATAAAGACATACAACTCTGAATAAGCTATTACCTCTACTATGGATCTCAAATGACATTTGATTCACTGAAAACTGCATCAATAATAGCTGTGACTCTTCTAGCAATTCTTTCAGTTTCTCTTCTACACTGACATCTTTATCAGCACTTAAGTCATCGTGAGTTACATCCCTTAGTTCATGAAGATTCAGACCACTAGATGACTCAGTGAGTGACTGACTGCTAACAGACTGGTTCACTGTTTGATTCATTGCTTGACTGGTTTGACTTGATAGAGTCTTGATGCAAGAGTTAATAGTCTGAATCTGAGAAAAGAAATATATCTCATTATTAATTCTGATAATCATTTCAACACAGGACAAATACACAATAATGGAATATCGAGTATACTTTATTTACAAATAAACCAAGCTTGAGAACCTCTGCCAGATGTATAACATTTCTTGCAACCAATTTCTACAAAAAAACAAAATGTGTTTTTAAAACACAATGCCCCCTTCAGGGTGCCCTTGACCTATTGACCTGAAAATGCACAGGTCCTTTAGAGACTGTCATGTCAAACCAATATAAGAAGTTTGATGATTGTAGGTGGAAGCATTTTGACTTTATTGGCAATGTTAAAGTTTGGTACAAACAAACAGACAGACAGAAAAACAGGCTAAAACCAATATGCCCAATCAATTGATACAAGGGCAGACAAATCAATATTCAAATATTGTATACAATAAAATATCAAAGAACAGCAAAATCAAAGAGAACAGGATGAAAATAAAATTTCAATTGCCAACAAACTTTAATGTATCATACTGAAGTAAGAATTACCTTCTGTTCATTCACATGTACTGTAAGAGATGGCAGATTTCCAGATACAACTACAGTTGGATAATTTGGATCAGTCGTATATATCAAACGCCTGAAAGAAGATAGCAAATTTATAAATTACAGACAAGCAAAAAAGACATGATATAAGATTTGAGCTCGGACACCAATCACAAGTTTTATAATCTTCTAAACATTTAATACTAATATACCCGGTACTAATAATAAGAGTTTGGAAAATTAGATCATTAAAACACCATAACAACTAAATCTTACTTTTTAAACTTGAAGCATTAAGTATTTTTTTTAAAATAGTAGTACAGTACAACCTCTCCAGGACGGCCCTCTATTGAACAACAACCTCCCTTCAACAACAGAATTAATTTTTCCCAACTGAACAATTTAACTATTAATCTAACCTTTCTAGAGCAACAACCTCTCAACAACAACATAACTTTGTTTCTCCCAAAGGGTATTGCTTTAGAGAGGTTGCTCTCCATAATAATGGAGAGGTTGCACTCTATAATAAAAGATAAGATACCTTTCAAGTTGTAGAGATATAGAGAATCTATCAACAAGGTGAAGTGGTGTTGTATTTCTGTGGTAGATATGTTTCCAGTTATCCTTCATATGACCTGACATTACCTGTAAATCTGTCAACTCCAGTGTGTACCTATAGAATTCAATCATCATACACTAGTATTATCATACATCTGTGTCTAGAAAAAGGACCTTATTCTGTCATAAACACATTGAACTGAGAATGATTCCCCCACTTATTGAAATAATAATATTATGTATCAGGGGCCTATTTCAGAGATGTCTTAGCAAAGATAGCAGTTTTTAACCTAAAAGATCCTTGGACTGGTACATACTATGTATAAATAAAAAGTATGTACTGGTTTGGGAATCTTTTGTTAGCTGTGGAAGGGTAATGTCTGAAATACATATCAAAAGCTATATTTTAAATGCAGAAAATTGGCTTATATGAATAAATAAAATTTGTAAAAACAATGAACTCACTTGTCATAGAGTTTGTTATTTAGATTTGATTCATTTAGTTCTTGTAATGATAACTGATCAAGATCAATTGTAGTTTTTGACGTTTCCTCGGCCTCATTGGGTGGGGTAGACATAGGCGTCAAAAATTCATCTGCAAGCAAAATAAATTGAAAAGTACTGTCAAACATAAGTTAGCAGCCATGACTGAATAAAGGCCACCTTGTGAATAAAGGCCATTCTTTTAAAAACCTTCATTGATTATTAAGAATAAAATGACCACTGAATAAAGGCCACCTGTCAATAAAAATCACATTGTCTTTTCCAAAGGTGACCTTTGTTCACAGGCACAACTGTAGACAATAATTGTCTAACACACTTTTCTGATACATGTAAATATGTCAAGCACAAAAAAATTAAACATAAATGATAACTTAATTATTCAGTTTGAACTACGTCCACATACTGCTAGGACACAAATAATATGATGTACATGGAATGGTCCATCATATATAACTGACAAAGGCAATCTGCTATATATTGCCTATCTAAATATAAAGAATATCACCCCATGTATAATTTTAAGATATACCAGGACTGTCTGTTTCATTTTACTGACATGACTGTTACCCAGCAAAATAATGGCTAAATGATGTCACAGATAACTAGTTGTTGTACAGAAATTAATCTAGCAAGGACTGGATATATAGTTCTTGTAATTTATGGTAAATGCAGTAAACAGACTGTAAATGCAAACAGTTCTGTGGTTAGATATAAACAAGAGTGCTGCAAGCAGTGCTAACTTGCCAAGCTCATCTGCTCACCACCTCAATGAGATCTATTCACCTATAAAGTTTCATGTTGCTACCTCATACAGTTACTGAGTTATGAACAACATTAAAGTTTTTTCACAGACACAGACAAAGCAGTGATCACAATAGCTCAACTTTTCTTCAAAAAACAGTCAAGCTAATAATGTATTCCCATACAGATTATCAATAAATCAAATATGGAAACATCTGTTTTATTTCTAAAGGAATATAACTAGAATGTAAGTATACCTTCATTATTTCCTAAGCTATCTTTATCAGGTGTACCATTTTGAGTATTCTGAAATTTCAGATGACCAAGATCCAGAACTACCATACCCGTGTTTTCTGTTTGAAAATTTTCTGGTATGATAATCTGGGGAGCGGCCACATCTAGATTTATATGCCATCTCTTTATCTGTGAATAAAAGATGAGGAAGGTGATATTAAAACAGATGAAAATATGGTCAATTTTACCTTTGAACATTTTTCACTATCAAGCATTTAATTCAAAGATCCATACTTAAAGATTATTTCCATATAATTCTGATATTAAATATTTACATTCCTACCAATTATAAATGTTTCCATGAAATTGAATATCCAATATACAAATACATGATATAGATACAAAATTAAGAAATCCAGAAGTAAAAATACTTTTTGATTTATCTACCAAACAAGCATTAACAAGTGCAATTTTACACATAGCATTTAGACATAAAATTTAATTTAAATTGCTCAATTGAAATGTTAAATGGATACTACATAAAAGTACCATATAAACATCAATGGGTAGCTAAATAAAAATGTATACAGCACAAACCTTCTCAGATCCCTCTAACAACTGTGTGAGTGAATGCTTAAACTCAGCCTTTGTCTGGCGTTTCAAGGTTTCATACTGTCTTTTTGCTGCAGCTATAAGAGTGGAGTTTATATCACATTATTACTAAAGTTTGTTACCAACATACATGGTGAGCAAGATTAAACATTAAAGGCCAATTAGCTTTTTGAATTTAGTTATACAAAACAGTAGATAAAATGATAGCAAAATATAAGAAATGTATTTTATTTGTTCTATAACAATATTTACATAAAGCCACATCTCGTAAAAATGTATGTCAGATATGTTTTCTTATTTTTTGCTACATCATTAAAAAAATACTGTGCTACATTTCTAAATGTACTTCATGATTACAAAAGAAAATTTCGGAATGTTCTTATTGCAAGTAAAAGTAAACTGTCTAGGTAAAATAAGACTTACTTTAATTCTAACATCCAAAACACTAATGGGACTTTAACACATATCATTTATAAAATCTTTACCACTCTGAATGTACGGACCATTAGTAAAGAAATGTTAAACAAACAGATCTCAGATTCATCAATACAGTGGAGCATGATTATAGTGAATCATTGGGAACCAGACATTTACTTCATTATATCCATATATCACTACAGTCAAACCTGTGAATAAAGGCCATCCTTAGGAAAGACAAAATGTGGCCTTTATTTAAAGGTCATATTATTCAGAATAATATATTACGTTTTTTAAAAGAATGACCTTCATTCACAGGGTGCCCTTTATTCAGAGGTCAGTTTGTTCTAAATAATATATTATGTTTTTTAAAAGAGCGGATTTCATTCACAAGGTGTCCTTTATTCAGGGGTCATTTTGTTCAGAATAATATATGAAGATTTTTAAAAGAATGGCCTTTATTCACAGGGTGGCCTTTATTAAGAGTTAGCCGCTAACACAGGTTGACTGTATATCAATAAAAAAAACAGGGTGGATGGGAAAGTGCAAACCAGGAACTTACTTTATGCCATGTCTTATGATCATGATTAATAAACACAAAGAATGAAGGTAATTTATGCAATTGATGTCAATGAATTTTTATAAACCTGACAGAGCGGAATCACTTTTCTTTGACACAAAAACATTTTGGATGAGAACACGTCCTAGACTCTCCTAAATGCTTTCTTGTTGTAAATGATATCCAATGGTTGTGTAACAATACTAAATCTGTAACAGAGAGTAATAAAATTTGAAGATAGATATGACTCAATCACCTAATATGTTTTATGTTAATTCAGGAAGGGAGATAACTTGAGGTAACACTAAGAACTCTGGCATGACCAATTCACAGCATTGGTCTAACACAATAATTAATAAACCCGGTACCAGTGGAAACCAGCAGAAGATTTGCCTCAATGTTGCAGATATACACAAGATTGATCTCTTTCTTTAAAATTCCGTAAGAAATCTGATCATATAACTGGTAAAAAATTACATCCTTCATATCGAATTGAAAGGATGCATACAGTTAAGATCAAACTTCTAATATAATTCTTTGAAATAAATTTACTTTGAATGGACTGATAGAATTTTTAATGAATTCAAAATGACTAGGCCCCGAGGTTATAGAACTTTTTATCGGACTCCGAGCTCAAATCTCATATCTTGTCTTCTAATGTTTCTAAGTTAATTATGATTGGACATTACTGATATTATCGATACATAAATCTTACATCATAATTAATAGGTATTTAAAACTGATCAGCTTTTTTTTTTCAATCATAACACTTTGAGAATGGATTTGAGAATGATGGAATGGATTTGAGCTTGTTTATAAGTTTTATAACCTCAGGACCAGAACTTAATTAAGTACCTGTAGTTAGCAGATGTTTGAAATGGATTCTTCTCATACGTTAACTGGAACAGTTTCATGTTGGTCTCTTCTTGTACAGGCATTATATGAGCTTTCTGAAATCCTGAAGTACCTGTATGTCTCTTAGGTCCAAATCTCTCCTAAAATTATACAGTGGCAGTTACAGTATTACTATCAATGGGAAAAGAATACACAGCAAGCTATTTAGAACTTAATCAGAATTATTCTCTATTTAAAACATGAATACCATAAATGCAACATTCTCTTGATATAGGAAATGAACTGCTGCATGAAAATGTCTCTTATAGCATTTGTGGGAGCGAAATTAAAATATACTACAGTTTGTCAATTAACTGCCACATTACAAAAAATAAGGAAAGAGAAATTATAATGAATATTATACTTATTATGATGGCTATAAACATTTTAAAGCCTTTTTACAGTTCATACTTTAATTTGTGATCCAACTAAACAAGGAAACAGTGAGTTTTCTGTCATCTTATCAAACAGTTGTAGTCCACCAACAGTCAGACCAAATGTGATCCCACTCGTCCGTGGACATCAAACATCATCTCAATAGCATTACACTGCAGTTCCATAATGCTGTATGTTGTTACATCTCCTACATTATAAAAGTGTAAAGTAATACATATAATCTAATAAAGAAAATATTAAATAACAGAAAATCTGAAGCAAATATTAAAATAAGAAAACTACGGAAAATGTATAACTTAAGTTTACTTTCTAAATCTCACAAATAATATGTACCATCAATATAACTGATATATTTAAGGACAAAAATTAACTGTAACTTTTAGAAAACATCATTCTTAATTTTGAAACCATCGCACGAATGATATAAAATCTGGCTATACTTTAAAGTCTACTAACCAGTTTCTGTCACTAGTTTGTTTCCCATGATATTAAATGATCCAGTATTCAAACAGAAGTTGAGTTTAGCAAACACAGTGTCTCTCTTGAGAACAGATTTATCATCCTCACCATCACCAAGTACAAACTCCATTTCATCTTGTAACTCTTGTTCTAATAAGTAGAAATTATAATAAAACATGTCATATTCTGTAGTACAATAAACAACAAGAAGCTGTATTCAATCTACACATACTCCCCTAGTGGCAGCTTGACTCAACCTTGTATGGACGGACGGTTGGTCTGGCTAGGCAATCATTATAGACCTTCGCATCACCTGCCTTTACAGAAAATATAAATCACTAAATCCAAATCTTTACTATATCTGAATTCACCGTAACAGTAACATCACTGTAACAAGTACAATAATGTAACAAAACAAACTTGTACAGAATTTTACATTTTAAATATATGAATATATTGCTGTGATCATTATGATTATTATAGTGACAAAAAAGATATCAGACACAACCACACACACACAGTCACTTATATATAGAACGTTCTAAAGAAACTCCAAACCAACAGCATACAAACTGACTACTAATCTCATGATGAAAAACTTCGTAAGCAACATACATTAGTATCTCTTAACATTTTACAAGAGGTGTTTACAACTTACAAACTAAAGAAGTTGGTAAAATTGACAAATTTTTCAGTATGATATGATGTACTGTGACATGTGTTGTATCAAATTTATGCATGAATGTCATCCATTTCCTGGTCATGCATTTCCATCATGCATAGTTTTGTTGAGTCAAGGTAAGCACACTTACACTGGAATTCTAAGATTCTCATAAAACTGACATTTCTAGAAATGTAATAAAATCAAAAGTAACCATACCATACCAAATCTGTTCTCATCACATATTTCCATTGATCTACACTACTTGTATGTAATGGTCCCATCTTTCAACTATCTACAATTAAAGAGTAAATGAAAGATAAAAATTTGTCGTAAAGCTTCTGCGCAAGAAAATTTTCTCTCAAACTGCCATTTCTAAAATGTTAATAAACTCCAAAGTAAACGTAGCATGGCCATGCCTTTTGTGGCACTGATTTCCATTGATGTCCATTACTAGCATGTGCACTTTCAATGCTCCAGACCAAATAATGGTAGAGATATTGAAAATCAAAGACTTTCAGCAACTCTCGGAGAATTTTCACGGATATGGTTATTTCTAGAATTTCAATAAAGTCAAAAGTAAGCAGAGCATAGCAAATTCAACCTTGCCACAGACTTTTGTTCATGCCAACTACTTGTAAGTAAAGTTGCATCCATGTACCAACAACGCTTCAGGAGAAAATAAAAAAATTAGATTAGTTAAAAAATCTTGAAGGTAGGAATCTTTCTCAAAACTGACATTTCTAGAAATGTAATAAAATCAACAGTAACCATACCATACCAAATCTGTTCTCATTACAGATTTCCATTGATATACACTACATGTACATCTCTTACAGGTCAAACTACATGACTCTATCAACAGAAAAACACTGAATTTGCACGTGCACCATGTGGCAAGTGTGAATCTTCGAAATATCTTTAAACCACAGATAAACAGAAAATGGGATGAATGTCCATTAAGGAAAGGGCCCACACCATTGGCCTTATTCAGCTAAGAATATCAAAAAATAAATAGTTTTGTTAAGAGTAAGTCTATGTAAAATCAAGTTACCCCCGAGGCGGAGCCAATTTTGACCCCAGGGGCAAAATTTGAATAAACTTGGTAGAGGTCAACTAGACAATGCTACACACCAAATATCAAATCTCGGTAGGCATTGTAGTTTCTGACAAGAAGATTTTTAAAACCCTAAATAAGTATATGTAAATTCAAGTTACCCCAAGGGCGGGGCCAATTTTGACCCTAGAACCATAATTTGAACAAACTTGGTAGAGGTCCACTAGACAATGCTACACACCAAATATCTAAACCCTAGGCATTGTAGTTTCTGACAAGAAGATTTTTAAAATTTCCCTATATAAGCCTATGTAAAATCAAGTGACCACTGGGGCGGGGCCAATTTTGACCCTAGGGCAATACTTTGAAGGAAGTTGGTAGAGGTCCACTAGACAATGCTACAAACCAAATAATTAGGCTATAGGCCCTGTGGTTTTGGACGAGAAGATTTTTAAAGTTTTTCCTATTGGTTGCCATGGCAACCAGAGTTTTTAATGAAAATAATTTTAACAACTTTGGTAGAGCTTCATGCAAGGAACATCCATGTAAAGTTTCGTTGAAATTGGCCAACTGGTTAAAAAGGCTAATATTATGTTGTTTAAAGCAATAATTATTGTTGACGCACGCACGCACACACACACACACACACACACACACGGACGATGGACATCACGCGATCACACGATCACAATCACTTCGTGCTTTTAATGAATTTGTGAGCTAAAAATACGTAGTACATTGATATTTCGAAAGGGAAATATTTGGTTCTATGAACAAGAGGGCCACATTGGTCCTTTACCGCTCACCTGAGAACCAAGGCCAATAATCAATGACCAGGTAATATAGTTTCCATCTCGTAAAACTCATTGTTTCGTAGATTTTGAGATCAAAACCAACAATGAAGGTATAATACTGTTAAACAAGCTAAAACGTAGCAAATTTTCTAATCCAAGGGTCCATAACTCTTGAAGTTGTGTGTCCAAAACCATAAGGTCATACACATTCATTGTAAATATCTTGAAGATGTAATCCGATTCTGCCCATAATCGAACTTGTTCGAGATCTTTTGGTTATACTCATTTACTGAAAATATTATTAGGATCGGTGTATAAATGGAGGCGCTAGTGTGTAAACAAGCTAAAATATAGCAAATTTGCTAAGTCAAGGGCCCATAACTCTTGAAGTTCTGAACCGATTTCGCCCATAATCAAACTTGTTCGAGATCTTCTGGTTATACTCACTTACTGAAAATATTATTAGAATCAGTGTATAAATGAATGCGCTAGAGTGTAAACAAACTCAAATATAGTAAATTTTCTAAGTCAAGGGCCCATAACTCTTGAAGTTCTGGTCCGATATTGCCCATAATCGAACTTGTCCAAGATCGTTTGGTTACACACATTTACTGAAAATATGATCAGGATTGGTGAATAAATGAAGGCGCTAGAGTGTAAACAAGCTAAATATAGCAAATTTTGTAATTCAAGGGCCCATAACTCTAGAAGTTGTTATCTGATTTTGCCCATAATCGAACTTAGCCGAAACATTGTGGCCATATACATTGTGAGCAAGTTTAATCAAGATTCGGAAAGAGTTGCGGTTGCTAGAGTGTAAACAAACTAATTGTGGACGGACGACGGACGCCGGACATTCACCGATCCTAAAAGCTCACCTGATGAATCAGGTGAGCTAAAAAGAAAGTATCCACTTTTTAAAAAAAATTTCATTGATATAAATAATTCGCCCAAATAACCAATATACAATATAAATGTATTTGTTGGAGTACCTGTTAACCTTAGTTTTATCAATAATCAGCCAAGCGCTAAGCTGCATAGCTTGATTATCTTGTTTTGCACATACACCACATGCAGCTAATGCAGATTAGGGATGCTATATTGTAATAAAGCATCCCTGTGCAGATTTATCAAAACATTGTTATTTTGGAAATCTACACCTATGTCATATCGATCCAGTTTATTTTAATGAAATAAGGATTGCTGCTGCTTCAAATGTTTACAGGATATAAAAAATGATTGTTCTTTATTTCAATGAAAAGAAGAAATTTGAATGTATACTTCTTTTCTAAATATCGATAGATACATAAGAGTGGATACTTTCTATATAAAAATAATTATACAAGGGAGATAACTCAAAAATTAAAAATCAACAAAATTAAACATTTTCAATGCTTAATTAGAAGTTTTCATCTTTTCGAAGGTAAAATGCATTTATGGAGTCAAGTAGGCATGTTTGAATTCAGCAATTAAATGCTGCTTGAATTGTTAAACAGTGCAGGAATAAAATGTGCCAGAACACTTTGTTTTGATAACTTGTAACAATCATGTTTGTTAAATTACACAGTCTTTGGTAAAACTCATTTCAGAAAACACTTCAAGGTTATGAAAACAAAGTATATACTTATTGAAATTTATGCAGCATATCTTGTCAGACATA
Organism: Lutraria lutraria; assembly: GCA_964023205.1. Taxonomy (NCBI): domain Eukaryota; kingdom Metazoa; phylum Mollusca; class Bivalvia; order Venerida; family Mactridae; genus Lutraria; species Lutraria lutraria. Next base: position 13,946,023 of record OZ026835.1, read on the forward strand.
GCTTTGTACACTTAGACATGTTATTATACTGTTGACAAAATGAGCAAAAAAATTCCATCAGATTTCAAGACTTTTTCATAATCAAGCAAAATCATTTTTCAGGATAAATTTCATAAAACAGAATCTAAAGACTATAGCCTATGATATGGCAATAGAGTTTGGACCTACCACAGTGATTCATGGGAATAGGCTGTACTTCTAGCTATAAACAGAAAGCCACATATACGATTTTAAATCTTAGTTGAGACAGCTTTATACCCTCATAAAACCTAAGAAAGTACCAATGGTCAATTATATTTCAGTAATTTACCTTTAACTCAGTGCCTATACCACGTGACTTTCCAAAGAAAGCGTTTGTTGTTGAGCATTTGTTTACTTATTTTGTCCCATACATATCATTGAGAAGAACATGGTATGGGCACCATGATTAACTGACAGCTCAATAGAAAAAAAAATGAAAATAATAAAACATTGTTCATTGCTAATAAGGAGAGACAGTATTTGATCTATGAAACTCTACCAGGCTCTACATACATGAAGCAGACATATGAACAGTACAGAAGTATCATGGGAAGGCTTTTCCATTGCAGCATCACAAAGATGAGAAGTAGATGATTTCATTCTCATTTTTCTCAAATTCTGACAACCAATCTGAAAAAAAACAACACATAAATTCAATCTTATTTTCATATTTTCTATGAAATTGAACACTTATTACATGTAGAGAAGTAGACTGCTGCATGCGGAGAGCAAGGTAAGTATTGGTACAGAATCCAATTGGTTTACTGCCTGCTGCATGTTACCTTGAGTGTAAAGTGGGATGGCAAAAATGAGAAATATTAAATTTATCAAACTGGGAGCTTAGGGCTGCTAGGGCCCCAGTTGGTTCCAGGGATGATCAAAACCACAAAATTCTGCAGATGAAAAATAACATCAAAGCCACTGGTATATTACATGTACTGAAATATTGTGGACAACTGGAGTACAACCAAAAAATATTTATGATAAAGTCATCGACACGCTGAGTGATAATTATTAGAGTATGCAATTTTTTACACCTACCTTAGACTGATGGCCAAGTCTTCATTGTAGAACACAGGCCTCAAAAACTACAAGTCTATTCAATCACTTGCACCATACCTAGAATTGTTCAATGTTCTTCTTGTTGCCAACGACTTTAATATAAAATGATAAATTTAACAAGAGGGCCAAGATGGCCCTATATCGCTCACATGACAATCACTGTTCACTCATTAAAACATTGTTTTGAACCGGTGACCTAGTTTTTGACCCCAGATGACCCATGTTAGAACTTGTCCTACATATAAATAAGACAAACATTCTGACAAAATTTGGTGAAGATCCAATCAAAACAATGAAAACTACAGCATAGACAAGGTTTTCCTAAGATTTGACCTCGTGACCTAGTTTTTGACCCCAGACAACCTATGTTCGAATGTGTCTTACATATCATTAAGACAAACATTCTGACTAGGTTTGGTGAAGATACGATCAAAATCATGACATTTAGAGCTTTTACAAGATTTTTACCTAAGATTTGACCTGGTGACCCAGTTTTTGACCCCGGCTGACCCATGTTCAATCTTGACCCACATATCATTGAGGCAAACATTCTGACAAGGTTTGGTGAAGATCCAATAATAACTGTGAAATCTACAGTGTTAACATGGTTTTTCATAAGATTTGACCTAGCGACCTAGTTTTTGACCCAAGATGACCCATGTTCGAACTCGTCCAAGATATTATGAAGACAAACATTCTGACAAGGTTTCATGATCATCAAATCAAAACAGTGACTTCTAGAGTGTTCACAAGGTTTTCCAGCAATTTGCCCTAGTGACCTAGTTTTTCACCGGAAATGACCCATTATCAAACTTGACCTACATATTATTAAAATAAACATTCTGACAAAGTTTCATGAAAATCCAGTCAAAACAGTGATTTCTAAAGTGTTCACAAGGTTTTCCCTTATTTGGCCCTGGTGACCTAGTTTTTGACCCAAAATGGCCCAATATCGAACTCGTCCGAGATTTTGTTGATATTAACGTTCTGACCCAGTTTTGCTAAAATTGAGCTAAAAATGTGGCCCCTAGTGTGGTCACAACATAAAGTTTGACGCACGACACACACCGCACGACGCCGGACACTGGACGGAGAGTGATCCTAATAGCTCACTTTGTCACTTTGTCTCTGTGACATGTGAGCTAATAGAAATAAACACTGATATCATGGGTCCATTAAAGGCTATTTTAACAAGAGGGCCAAGATTGCCCTATATCACTCACCTGAGAACTTTACTATAATTAATGACCAGGTGATATAGTTCTTCATCTTGTATGCAGTTTCTACATAGAGTTTGATCAAACTGATTTTTTTTTCATGATAATGGATGCTAGGTAAATATGATTACGCTTAGTGAAGAAATCAAGATGCTATAATGTAATGAAGTTGAAATATAGCAATTTTTCTAAGTCAAGGGCCTATAACTCTGCAAGCACTGGTTCAATTTCGCCCATATCAAACTTTCAGAGACCCTTAGGTAATACACATATAACTGTAAATATGTTTGATATTGGTAAAGAAATGAAGAATGTAAACAAGTTAAAATAAAGCAAATTTTCTATGTGAAGGGCCCATAACTTTGGAAATACTTATCACATCTTGCCCAAAATTGAACATAATCAAAACATTCATCAATCCTAAAAGCTCATCCTGAGCCATTGGCTCATGTGAGTTAAAAATTCAACCAATTGTTGTCCAGCTTAAGAATGTTAGATTTGAAATAAGTCATTGAGCACCTATTATGATGATGTTTTATTGTTATACATAATACTGCCAGTAAAATAGTAAATCTATTTCAAATAACTGAGCTTAAACATCAACTACAAAATATTTATATTATAACATTCAAATAACCTGGCACCTGATTCTCCTTAGGCGTAAACGAAATATGTATTTTTCTGGTTACTTGTTCATTACAATAGGACAGGTAGGTTTGGGCTTTTTTGTTCACTTGAAAGCACATGGAAAAGTTAAAAGCAACTGCCTACTTTCTCACATAAAAAGACATGGGCCTCGTTTCATCAAACATCTTACGCCACTTCTTAAGTAAGTGTCTTATCTCCCTTCTTAGCGTTAAAATACGTTTCATCAATATTTTCTTAGCTATGAATTCTAAAGTTTGGGAACGATTCTTTCTTAATTTTACGATAGCTCATGGGCTATCTTAAAGATAAGAAAACGCAGCTTCTGCCTTTATTATTACGAGACAGACTTTTATTTAAAGACTGTTGAGTGTGATGTACTAGATATTAGTAAATAATGGAAAAGAAAATCAGTTTTATGTTCAGGGGCGTAGCCAGCTATAAATGAATTTTATGCATACAAGGAAGAATGCAACCCCCGCTTTTGCTTGGTTGTGGATTTTTAATGCCCCGCTATTCGAAATTGCAGAAGAACGTAAAGTGTTTCCCCTATCCGTCCGTGCGTCTGTGTGTCTGCACGCATGCGAGGGTGGTTGTGGGGTTAGGGTTAGTACATTTAGGTATTGTGGGGTACAAACTGGACTTGTGGGGATAATTTCGACTTGTGGGGTGCGACTTGTGGGGTTAAAAACACCGATCAAAGGGATCACCCCACAACATGCGTCTCATGAGAACATCCGTCTGTACACACCTGAGGGTGGTTAGGGTTGGTACATTTTGGCATTGTGAGGTTCAATTACGTACAAACTGAAATTGTGGGGACAATTTTGACTTGCGACTTTTGGGATAAAAACAACGAAAGGATCAAAGGGTGCACCCCGCAACATACCTCTCATGAGAATGTCTGTCTGTTCAAATTTTGGTTTCCGAGAAATAACTCAAGAACTATTTCAAGGATTGGTTTCACATTTTAAATGAAGGAATATAATATTAAATACAGGTCAAGTATGATTTCACATAAAATCCAAACATTTTCACATGAGTTATATATGGTCCCTTTTTGACTTAGCTCTCGGGAGGCATTCGTGTCAGACAGACGGACACATTTCTAGTTTAAATTAAAACTCAAATGGTGAACTTTCAGTTGTATTAGCAGGGATTAGAAGCACTGTCAAATAGTATCTATTTGAATCATGCATTTTATTTCAAACATCGTGATTAACGATTATTAGACATAATAATAGCTTTCCACTTAGAAGGCATTTCTATAGTGTTCGCTTTTCAAATTAACGTTACGCACTTGCGTATGTGCGTATAACTTGTTAACAATCTGATATTTTTAAAACTTATTTTAAGACCGTGAACACATTTTTCTCTTCAAAAGAAACCTTTTTTTGCATTCCTCTTTAACTGATCGTATGTGCGTTGAATAAATAGCCATAAAACATATTTTCGTGATAAAAATTGAAAAATAAAGCTAAGATATTAAAATGCATTTGGATTTCTTGTATTTATTAACTGTTCTTCTTCGAATCTTACTGTGAAATCTTACGGCTCAAACGATAACAATTTGATCTGACTAGCATTAATCATAAACGGTACGGGTGGGTTGTCCAACATACATTAATCATAAACGGTACGGGTGGGTTGTCCAACATACATAGGCGTGCGAATAAAGTATTTCTTTGTGCAAGTTTGAGCGACACAAAAACACATTTATCATGAGCCAATGTTCACATTGTTTAATAACATATTTTCAGTTAATATATATCAAATAGTTTACATTTTCTGAAAGATTAGAGCTTCATCTTTAATTTGGTATATAATTTACAAAAATCTGTTGAGAAATAAAATATGTATAGAATCAAGTGTATTTTTCTTATTTACATAGCTAGGGCTGGTGAATAAACTTTACCCGTGCAGACTGTGTCGCGGTCTTTACACATTTAGATAAGAACAGTTGATAAAACGGTTTAAGAATTTCATAAATTTTGTTGTGTCTTCGTAGGAAAGAATCTTACGAAAGATAAGAATATATTGATGAAACGAGGCCATGGTCAGTAAGTTTTTCAGCAATAACATTACAATATCCTAACAAAGAAGTTGAAGACAATTAAACAAACTATAAAATAGTAATACAAAATCATCTGAAGAAAGAATTGATAATTTAATTATATAAAGCTCACATACCTGTGACCTAAAATTAATTTCATTAGTAAAATATCAACCTACCATGTGCCTGTCCGCTAACAATCTGATTGAAAACTGGTTCTCCTTACAAACGTGTGTACACTTTTCAAGAAGCATGAGAATTTTGCATCAAAAACTGGTTGACAAATTGGAAGATATGAAAGCACTGAACCGTTTTATACTGAGATTTAAATTTGCTGTGTAAACAAAATGATTAACAAACAAGAGAGCCAAGTGACCCTGCAATGCTCATCTGAGAAATGAGTTGTGGCAATATCACTTATGAATTTGATTTAAATGTGTGCTGCAAAAAGTAAAAAGTATTGGAAAATAAGACCTCAGGGAAATCATTTTTAGCAATTTTGTAAGAGGGCCTCTACATGCTACTACATGCAAAATATCTAAGCTCTAAACCTTGTGCTTATATACAAGAACTTTTTTATATTTTCCCCTATATAAATCTATATGAAACAAGTGACCCCTAGGGTGGGGCCAACTTTAATCCCAGGAACATTATTTTAGCAACTTTGTTAGAGAGTCTCTAGATGGTGCTCCATGGCTAATATCTAAGCTTTAGGCCATGTGGTTCAAGACAAGATTTTTCAAGATTTTCCTTTTGGTTGCCATGGAAACCAGAGTACAGCATGAAGTGACATTCCTTTAGCAACTATCGTCAAGGATCCCCCAAATGACCCTTTATCGAACTTGTCAAATTTGACAGAGCCATTTCAGAGGAAAGTCGTTTGGAGAATTATGACAGACAGACGACAGACAAAATACTATACTTAGTCTAATACTTTACACTCAGGTGAGCTAAAAAAATTACTGCAAACCCTTGTACAATAAATTGACCAGTGTAGAATATGTTGTGTATATTACTTAGGATGATAAGGCCATACTAGTTCAATTATTTGTTAATCAGATTTGCCGTTCCCTTTTAGTATTTCTCTACTGCATATGCACAAAATAAACAAAGGGCCATAAATCCGCCCAAAACAATCCAATCACAAAACTCGGAATATATGTGCTGGGTTTCTTGGTGACAATGAGTCTGTTTCATCAAATTCTTTTGAGAAATGTAGGAGTAGTATCATAGAAGAAATTTAGGACACAAAATAAACTAAGGGCCATAAATCTTCAAAAAATGATCAAATCACAAAACCAGCAAAGTATGTGTTGGGGAAATTGGTGGCAAAAGTTCTATAAAAGTTTGGTAAAAATCCCTTGAGAAATATAGAAGTATTGCAAACAAAAGTATTTCTGTATACATGTATATTACATAGTTATGCACATAACAATCTGACTAAAGTATTCGATCTTCCTTACAGCAAGATCTGATGACGGCCTATAGACCCTTTCATTTAACCGATTCATGCGCACAAGAGTTAACTCCCTTACCGGATGTGACGTCAAACGAGGATAGAAGCTGATACAATCGATATTTTGCCGTAAAGGGCGAATTCGGTTTGTTTCTCGGTTGTACAAGTTACAACAAAAATTTGTGTTTTACTATATCAATAAGTTATATTGTTATCTAATTAAGAAGATAACGTATGTACGATATTCCATATAAATATCTATAAATGGCATTTGTTCACGGATATTTTGTCCATCATTACATGTTACAGTAGAATATATGTATAATCTTCCAAAGGGGTTTACAACGGCAAATATAAATATATTTCGGAAATTTTGTGGTTTGCAATAATAAATTTGGTTTGTTGAAAAGAAAAAATAATTCCATTCATAATTGTCAACTTACATATTTTGAAAAATCCACATGTTCGTCTTTGAGATGTATCAGCACTTGAGTGCTTTTTTCTGTCATATTTTTGTCACTAATTTGTATAATCCAAGCATTGTCTCTGGTATCAATTTGTTTTTATCTCAGTCCAATTTCCAGTGTTATATATTGCATGTCTACTTGTCAAAATAACGTAAAATTGTTGACACGATCCTTACTGATTACAATAAGATAAGCAATGAAATTGGGGGGAAAACGGTAAGGGGTCTAATATAGCACCCGTTGTTTACGTATGAAAATATTTTTCACAGTCACCTGAGGGTCAAACATGTGTTTTCAAGATGTAATCAGCGGGTGTGATAAACTAATTAAAAATAATAGGGGTCCAACAATCAATGCATTAATTAGTGACATGAAAACAATTACCAATATCATTCTCTCTTTGTTGATTAATTCGATAAAAACATATTATTAATATCTGTTGAAAAAACTTGTGCATATATGAAATCATAAGACAGAATATAAATAGGCGATAGTTTGCAGTGCTTTGTACGACAATGTATGATATTTCATTGTCTTATTCATATATTGTTTCAGTGTAAGGGTTCAAAGTTTCAAAGTTGTAGTTAAAAGTCTGAAAAATTGGCAAAACCTATGTAGAAAAAACATTGATAATGGATAATAATGCATTTTATTTTGATATACATGTTTTTATCAGGAAGTTGGAAAAGTTGAAACTTTAATGACTTTTTTGTGGTATAAAAATGTATGTTGTTTAAATTTTATGACTCATTGTAGATGATCTACTTTATTAGATATCTTGATATTCTTTGAATGTTTTAATTTAGGTGTACAGTCAAGCCTGTGTTAGTGGTCACTTCTGAATAAAGGCCATGATGTGAATGCCGAAGTCCATTCGTTTAAAGAAGTAGTTGATTTATTAAAAATTAAAACAAAATCACCTCTGAATGAAGACCACCTGCCAATGACAGCCACATTTCTATATCCCAAGTTTCTAAACTCATGAACTGTTTGGTATTTGGTCATATCAGTCAAGCTGAATTAATGTACAGTAAAACCTCTCCATAGTGGCCCATTAAAGATCAACAACCTCTCTATAACAACACATTCAAAAGTTACCTAAGTTGATATTTACAACAACATTTAGAGCAACAACATCTAAAAAACGGCCAATATTTGCAGCTCCCACAGGGTGTTGCTCTACAGAGGTTGTACCGTATACATGTAATGTATGGCATGTTGCTGTGAACAGTACAAGTCCTGGATTTTATGCCTGTTTAAGTTGTCTCTTCTATACATATATATATATATTTTAGTTGTAAGTTACTCGTGGCCTTTTGTTTCCTGTATTATGCTTTTTACATATAATAGAATGTGGGATGTCTAATCATCTGATGGTTTTAATACTGGTTTTATTTTGTCATGGCATTGAGTTAAAACAAATCAAGCCGACAAGAATCAGACTTTGTGAATAATGGTGGATTGTCTGATAGACTGTGTTGGTCTGATGAAGAATTTTATCTCATCAGTTCATCCGCCTGGCAAATTTCCTCTCAGTCCAACAGAATTTCAAGCTTGTCGGACCGACTGTCCGAAAAGTCTCAAGCAAAATGTAACACAAGACAAGAGTTATTATAACTATTACATTTGTATTAGACATTTAATTACATCAATTCGTAGGCTTACACACAAACAGCTATATATTTATGATAATATGAAAATTAACAACTTGACAATGTGTCATTACAATATTTGTATATCATTACATCAGTCACAAAAGTAAATCCATGTGAAAGTTCTTCATTTTATATATTCATTGCCTTTTCCACATTATAAATTCTTTCTGCAGCAATGCTTTGAGCTTGTCTCACCTCATTTTCAGTCATTTCATCAAAATGATACTGTCCTATGAATGTACGAATGTTTAGTCTGACTCCTTTTGTCTCTTTATTTTATTGGGCAAATCTAAGGCAGAACCACCTGACTTTTCAAGAGAACTTGCTATGAAAAATCCTGGTTGTATGTTGTCTGGTTAAGAATAGTCGTGATCAATCTCACTAATACCCATGTGATCTGTAAAATAAATATGTAAAGAATATACATATACGCAAAGCATTCACTTGATAAATCTAAACATTGGCAACATTACATGAACATTTTAACGAATTGAAACTAACAAACAAACAAAATTTACACGCATGCTAGTGGAAAGAAATTCATATTTTAAGCATTGCTTGTTTCCCGATCCATAATTTTACTGTATCATATAAACAGACTCGAGTTTACAGTCCGTGCGAAACAAATACGTTAAAAACTAACATACAATTGAGATCGCGAAAATATATGACAAAATCAATCCGAGGCTCGAATATTTAATATAAAACATATAAACGGAATAATTGTTGATTACAACAACCTTGTCATACATCTAAATATTAATTATCACCGTTTTCGTAGTAAAATACCTTTCGTTGTCATAGTTTTTGACGATATTGATTTCCTGTTGATAAAATTGTCTTATCCGCCGGTATCCTCGTATGACGTCATTCAGGGGCGACAATTCAAATTACCGCTTAATTGAAACGGTGTATACCAGTTTCTATTTTCAAAAGTCGGAATTTCCATGATCACTATTTATATCTATTTATAATTCAGCCAATCGTATAACTCGTTTCATCGGTACTTTGGCCGAATGAACTTTCTACCTGATTATGTTATCTAAACGTTAGTAAACATTAAAAAATTACATACAACGTATTTGTCTGCAACCATTTTTTGATTTTTTTAGTAATCCTGATCGATTCGGCCATAGTGGTATAGAAAATTTAATAAACACGCATGTCACATGGGCGCTATCATTACATTTAGTTGCGTAAGAATAGGTGTTCGTGATAACTACAAGTCAAATATTGTTTTTTACTGCGGTTAAAAATAGAATCAGATCACTTTCAGAATCATGAAAGTAAGGCGCTGATTGGCTAGTGGAAAAGGTCACCTGAGGTGACCTTCTATAGGCCGTCTTCAGATCCTCATAGTGTAGCGGGTTTGAGGATATGATTTTAATCAGATTGTGCACATAATAAACAAAGGGCCATAATTCCGTCAAAAATTATCGAATCCTAAAACAACATGCATTGGGTATCTTGACAGCAATAGTTCCATGAAAGTTTTATCGAAATCCCTTGAGAAAAGAATGAAACAAGAGTATTTCGTTATTACAATTGCACAAAATAAACAAAGGGCCATAATTCCGTCAAAATTGATAGAATCACAAAAAAATATATGTGTGGGGGCTCTTGGTAACAACAAGTCTGTGAAAATTTCGTCAAAATCCCATGAAAAATGTAGGAGTAGTATCCTAAAAGAAATGTAGGATTTTTTTTAACACAATGACCCCTTGACCTTTGACCTACTGACCTGAAAATGCACAGGTCACGTAGAGGTTGTCATGAGAAACCTACATAATAAAATGAAGTTTGATGAATGTAGGTGCAAGCGTTTTGATTTTAAAGGCAAGGCTAAAGTTTGGTACAAACAGACCAACAGACAAATAGACAAACAGAGAGACCAAAAACAATATATAATAAATAATATTCCAATTTTTGCTTTTGACTACTTGCTGACACGCCAACATCATAAAACAAGAGGGCCAAGATGACTCTACATTGCTCACATGACAATCATTCATTAAGGTTTTCCTCAAATTTGACCTGGTGACCTAGTTTTTGACCCCAGTTGACCCATTATCGAACTTGTCCAAGATATCATTAAGACAAACATTCAGGCAAGATTTGGTGAAGATCCAATACAAACAGTAACCTCTAGAGGGTTCACTAGTTTTCCTAAGATTTGACCCGGTGACCTAATCATTGACCCCAAATGACCCTATATCGAACTTGTCTAAGACGTCATTAAGACAAACATTCTGACAAAATTTCATGAAGATCCAATCATAACAATGATTTCTGGTGTGTTCAAAATTGTTCATTAAATTTGACGTTTTGACCATATTCCTTTCCAATCCTCTGTCAATGTCTAAAAAGTAGTCAGGCTTCACAATGGCAGGCACGTGTGATTTCAAAATGGTAACAACACCTCGAATAGAAACTAAAATAGATTGCTTTGTTTTGTCTGAAAAGAATCGTATACTTATTTATATTATCCATGTTTTGAATTTTTTACTTTTCTATTTCTCAGCTAAATTAGGTTTAGAGTTACAAGGTAAACTCATATAACGGAGCAACCTGAAGCATTTTTAGGAACGAAGTTGCCATAGGTATACACCACATTATGTACAGTCGATTTACAGTTAAATGAGAACCGTTGTAAGCATTTACATTTTCCGAGGTAGATCAGGTTATTTACCAGTTGAAATGACTTTATATTGTAATACATAAACAGAGCACTATCATAACGCACCATGGCTCAGAGGTAAAGACTATGATTTTTTATTCGTAACGGCCACAAGTTCAAAACTGCCAAAATTTTTTTTTTTTTTTTTTATTGACATAAATTATATAGTATTCAAAACTGCAATTTCTTTTCAACTTTCGAGAATTACCCTTCAAACTGTGAAGATCAAAATTAATAGCTTTTTTCATATACACAATAATAAGTACTATAAAATATACATCATGCAGTATGCAGTAGAGAAGGAGATGGTCTGTTTACTGTTATTAATCATGTCTTGCGACGGCGAGTGAACGTGATGATGCATGTTGAATTTACATGTTTGAATTGTTTTGAAACAATATACATGTAATAAAATAATGAAAAAAAAAAAACAATACAAAATAAAAGGATTTCAAATAATCAAAAGTAAAACCAACATACAAAATATAGTTATAAAATGACATTAACTAGGTTCGAACCAATGGTTAAAATGATGTATATCTCAAAATCATCAGCACTTAAACCTTTACGCTATTGAGGCAAGTGTATTTATGTTTTCTCTATCTTATCTATAACGGGTACCGGGTTTACCTGTTACACCTATATATCGAAATGAGACTAATCCCTCATTAGCATGCAACTTTAAATCGACTATAGTTATAACAACAGTGACGCCTCTCATCCGAGTTGAAAAATAGTAACAGTTGTTGGATAAGTATACACTGCAGACTTTGCAGTTTTGATATAAGTTGGAGATATATTGCAGGATTCTGTCAATCTTGAAAGCATTGGAAATATTTTGGCAATTTAAACGATAAAACTAACAAGTATAATAATTAAGTATAATAATCATCCGCACAGCATTTTCAATCAATACATGCATGAAATAGTTTCATTCACAGTTGTAGTGCTGGGGTGGTATTCACGAAGAATCTTAAGTATTACCTTAAGAAATTCCTTATCCTTTACATATTTACCTTAACCAAGGATAAGACTTTTTTATCCTTAAAATTTTCCTCAACATAAGTTAAGGATTTCCTTATCTAAGTGCATCCTTAACCTTAAGGAAATCTAAAAATAGACCGGAAATCGAAATACATTCGTATTCGTCAACAAATCATTGTAAATATGAGCTAGGCAAAGAAGAGAATCCCTTGAGAATTTTACTATATTTACAAGAGCGGAGCTTGGCAGTTTAAAATAGTGTGTAGGCCAAATTCTAGGGGATCTTGGTATATGCCCCTCTGAAAAGTTTTTGCCATGTATTTTGGGTCATGATAGTAACGACTCGCCACAAGTATTTTTCACTGTCCTGTAAAAAGAGTGTATAGGCCGCGGCCTACCCAGCTAAGTAAGCTACGTCCCTGATTAAGCTGTTACCACTAGAAACGAGCCGAATCAACATGACAATGAAATAAGCGCTAATGTTATAAATGTTGTATTTGAGTTTTAATAAAACTTAACAATGCATAGGAAAAATATCAGCGCGTTTCTAGCGGTAGTATCATTGACATTGGACTGTGTCTATTTGTATGTTTAGAATACACTTAAAAATATCTAAGTTTCCGTACTTTTGGATAAACTGGTGACTTTTGATTGAGGGGAACAGTGTAGTGGTTTTCTTCTTTTCATAATAGCAATAATTATGTAATCAATTATCAAGTTCCATGAATTGTTCATGAATTGTTCATCAAGGTTCATCAAAATAATTCATCAATATTTCATGAGCCAAGTTTGATGGATGGATGATCATGAACAATTCGTGAAGTTGTTCATAACCTCATCGGTTCATGTTGTTTCATGAATTGTTAATAAAAGTTCATCAAAGGTTTCCATCAAAATAATTCATCAATATTCATGAACCTAATTTTCATGAGCTTCCTTAAATTGGAAAAGTAAAACTGGCCCTGGCATGCTCACCTGAGAAATGAATTATAGGAATTTGATTTGCACTTGTGCTACAATAAGTGAAAAATGTTGGAAAATAAGACAACATGTGACCCCGGTGTAGCAGTCGATTTTTTCCTCCGTCCAGTTTTTCTCCCTTATAATAACAGTATTGCATTCTGATTCTTGGGTTAGTTTTTACCCTCTTGGCCACTACTTTCCTCATGTCTTCAGATATAATTAATTAAACCATACATTCTTGGCCACTTTTCCCTTGTCTTCAGAAATAACTAAACCAAACATTTTTGGCTAGTTTTTACCGTCTCGGCCACTTTTTCTCCTCCACCCCTAAATTCATAAAGATAACCATTATATTGATTGGTTACATTCTTGGTCTGTTTTCCCCTCTTGGGGAAAGAATGGCCTGTTACAATTTTGAGCCCAGTGACTTTATTTTAGCAATTTTGTTAGAGGGTCTCTAGATGTTGCTCTCCTTGCTAAATATCTCAGCTCTAAACTTTGTGCTTTTAGACATAAAACATGTGAGACCTGGGAGAGTTATTGCCTTCTTCAAATAAGTAATCCATTGAACAAGTTACTGATTTATCTGCCCTAAAGATTTATAATTAAATGTAAGGCCATCATTAAAAAAATATTTTGTTTGCGGTAATGCTACCTCCTCATAGCAATTAAACAAGACACTGCGTTAAGGCAATCACTATATATGCCTCAGCATCATTTAATGAATGCATCCAAAAAAGACTTCATCATCAATATTTGAGTTAAAGACAAAATTCAAATCTAGGACCTCTTTAGGGTCTCAGGACACTTACCTATACAGTAGTATTAAGCAATACATGATGAACACTTGGACTCTAGTACACTATTTGTAAAAGTCCCGGCAGGAAGGTCCCGGTTGGACATGGGTACTGGTCAGGCGATGTGATCATCTCAGGACAATAATGACCTTGAGCACAAGGTTCCAATGCACCACCTAAAATAAACAATTGTATTTGACTGTACAAATTTGAACGACATTGATTTTTTTGTTTGTGTAGCTGTTGTTTAACAGCACAACTGACAGCTATGATCATTTCCAAGAGAGTGGAGAGAAGATGCAGAAGAACCAGACATTTATATCTCTACTCTTATTTCGAATAGTAATCTCATTTGAACATGCACTAAATACATTTGTGAATGAAGCATTTTCCTATACACACTAAATACCATTGTGAAAGAAACATTTTCCTATACATAAGTACGACAACAAGCTTCAATAGGAATCAGTCACTTTTGTTAATATTTTGCTAATTTATTTCTCAGCAGAAATACTATGTAGAAACACATTCAGAACATACACACAAATGAGTGCTGAACTATATGTATCGCTCATTGCTTATAAAGAAGAAAGGTTGTATTCTAAACAAGATGGCCATGATGGCCCTATATGGCTCACCAGAAAAAAAGATCCTGAGGGAAAACATCATCACCCTATGAAAAATCAAGTGACCAGGGACGGGGCCAATTTTTACCCCAGGGCCAGAGTGGTTACTATCTAAGCTTTTGGCCTTGCAAATTCTGACAAGATGTTTTTTGTAATTTGTCTATGTAAGCATATATAAAATAAAGTAAACCCCCAGCCAGGGCCAATTTCGACCCTAGGTTTAAACCCAAGTTTAAACAATCTGGTTAGAGGTCTATTAGACAATGCTACATACCAAATATCTAAGCTTTTTGGTTTTGGACAAGAAGATTTTTTAAAATTTTCCTTTATAAGCCTATATAAATCAAATGACCCCCGCGTGGGGCCAATTTTGACCCTAGGGAAATAATTTGAACAAACTTGGTAGAGGTTCACAAGACAATGCTACACACCAAATATATAAGCTCTAGGTATTGTAGTTTCTGACAAGACTTAAATTTTCCCCATATAAGTCTAAAATCCAGTGAGTTTTTAATGAAATTAAATTTTTTGAACAACTTTATGCAAGGAACATCCCTGTAAAGTTTTGTTAAAATTGGCAAATTGGTTAAGAAGGAGATGTTGTTTAAAGCAATTGATGACACACTGACACACATACGCGCGCACACATGCACACAGACATCATACGATCACAATAGCTCACCATGAGCACTTTGTGCTCTGGTGAGCTAAAAATATATATTGGTACGCATATGTGGTATGCATAGGGCCCATGCAGATAGAAATGGCGACATAAGAATGACAAAAATCGCTTCCCCAAAATCATTTTTTTCCGCAGGGGTTTAACATCACACGTGCAGCCAAGGTCATTTAGCCATATTTCCAGCTCTAACAGTGGAGGTTGACACGAGGGATATGCCAGTGTTAAACTATCAACCTTCCATATGCTAGCTGGATATAATAATGGTTTACAGTGAAACCTCACGTAATGACCAGCCTCTAAATTGGAATGAAACAACCAAATATATAATAACTGAAAGGTTCAAAGGAACTTTTTTTGTCTTTATATTCATGGATGTTTTTTTTATCAAAAACCTATTGAAATAGTTTTGTAAAAGTGAGTTCATAAAAAGAAAATGAGTAAAATAAAACTAGGTCTTTTAAATCCTGAGAAACTTATTTAAGTTATAACAGCAGAAAACTGGACAGTGAGCTCTGAAATAGGATAACAACATCAATTACTACAAACAAAGTCTACAACTAAATCAACCATTTATAAAATATTTGATAACTTAAGACTAGCAAAATAAGTCACAAACTGTTGTTGTTGTTGTTGTTCCATATCGTCTAGAGATCCTCAAGAGATCTCAGGGTACAGGAGAATCCTAAATCTGCAATTCTGTTAAGGATACCCTTAAAAATGTTGGTGCACAGTTACATGACCCAAGATAATGATAGGTTGGTAACTTGGTATGCATTTTCGTTTTAGGTTAACATCACATGTATATATGCTTGTACTGGAATACAGAATAAACAAAAACAATTGTCAAAATTAATGAAACATATTTGAGGATTTTTGAATGAGTCAGTCATGCAAAACAACAAATTTTATGGATGGCCATAGTCATGTTGAAATTGAAAAAAGTCTAATTAGGCGTATTAAAAACTATACATTCACTATAGAGCTTAAAATGTTAAGATTACTAATAATTTTTTATTAAGAGTATGTTGTTTCTAAAATGTTATTTTTCAAATATATACTTGAATATAAAAAGCTTCATAACCATACTTCGGATCATAAAACAAGAGGGCCAAGATGGCCCTATACATCGCTCACGTGACAATCCCTGTTCACTCATTAAAACATTGTTACGACCGGTGACCTAGTTTTTGACCCCAGATGACCCATGTTAGAACTTGTTACATATAAATAAGACAAACATTCTGACAAAATTTGTGAAGATCCAATCGAAACCATGAAAACTACAGCATAGACAAGGTTTTCCTAAGATTTGACCTCGTGACCTAGTTTTTGACCCCAGATAAGCTATGTTTAAGTTTGTTGTACATATCGTTAAGACAAACATTTTGACAAGGTTTGGTGAAGATACAATCAAAATTTGACATCTACAGTGTTAATAAGGTTTTCCTTAGATTTGACCTCGTGACCTAGTTTTTGACCCTAGGTGACCCATATTTGAACTGTTTCTTAATATCATTACGATGAACAATCTGACAAGGTTTGGCCAAGATCCAATTGAAACCATGACATTTAGAGCTTTTACAAGATCTTTACCTAAGATTTGACCTGGTGACCCAGTTTTTGACCCTGGCTGACCCATGTTCAACCTTGACCCACATATCATTGAGGCAAACATTCTGACAAGGTTTGGTGAAGATCCAATTAAAACTGTGACATCTACAGAGTTAACAAAGTTTCCTAAGATTTGACCTGGTGACCTATCTATTGACCCCATATGACCCATATTTATACTTGATCATTATCCATTATATCATTAAAACAAACAATTTGACAAAGTTTGGTGAAGATCCAATAATAACTGTGAAATCTACAGTGTTAACATGGTTTTTCATAAGATTAGACTTAGTGACCTAGTTTTTGACCTAAGATGACCCAAGTTCAAACTCGTCCAAGATATATAAATACAAACATTCTGACAAAGTTTCATGATCATCCAATCAAAACAGTGATTTCTAAAGTGTTCACAAGGTTTTCCCTGGTGACCTAGTTTTTTTACCCCAAATAGCCCAATATCGAACTTGTCCAAGATTTTGTTGATATTAACGTTCTGACCCAGTTTTGCTCAAATTGAGCTAAAAATGTGGCCCCTAGTGCGTTCACAAGATAAAGTTTGATGACGCACGACGCCGGACGGAGACTTATCAGAAATTTTAGCTCACCCTCTCAATCAGAAAAGCTCACCCTCTCACTTTGTGACATGTGAGCTAAAAACTCTCACAAAACCTACAAACATTTATATTAGTGTTTGGTGCTATGTGCTGCATACTATTTTTCATGCATTTTGATATCAACAAAGATTCTGAAATGCCTGATAACTTTCATGATTTGAGCATCGAATGTAAGATTGAATGGATAAAAGTAAGATCAAGTGACCCATCTGGGCCGTTTTTTATCCCATGGCCATTATATGAACAGATTTAAAAGAGGTCCATTAGACAAAGCTAGATACCAAATATCTTAGCTCTAGGCCTTGTGGTTTCGGAGAAAAAGATTTTTTAAAATGTTCCTATATAAAATAGAATAAACCCCAGGGCAGGGCTAATTTTGACCCCAGGGCCATAATTTGTACAAACTTGGTAGAGGTCCACTACACAATGCCACATACAAAATATCTAAGCTCTAGGCCTTGCGGTTTCGGAGAAGAAGATTTTTTAAATTTTCCTATATAAGTCTATATAAATCAAGTGACCACCGGGGCGGGGCCAATTTTGACCCTAGGGCAATAATTTGAACAAACTTGGTAGAGGTCCACTGGACAATGCTATATGCCAAATATCTTAGCTCTAGGCCTTGAGCTTTTTTCACGCGCGTATAGATAACACACACATTTTCAATTTATTAAAAAAAAAATCGAAAATTTAAAATAAAATCATGAATTAACGGAGTATCGATCTTTCTAAAATGTGTTGCAAGCATTTCAGCGACAGATGATTATTAAAGACGGAATCACTTACTAAAAATAGTAAAATTCATTACAACTGGTCAAACTCAAAATGGTGACTTTGACAAAAAGGCTCAAATTCATGTATCATTATTTCTTAGCATCGGAAAGAATATGTAAAAGTAACTGCATGAGTTATTTTACTGACCTTTAAAAGACATGAAATTAATCCCGACTAATCACTCTATAACTTAAAAGGGTCATATTTACTTACGAAAAATACACGCTTTCTGACAACAATCTAGATCTGGGCTTAAAACGATTTTTCGTCCATTATATATATATCTATTTATTGCCTCCAGTTATGAAGACTTACAAGACATAATAATAATTATGATAAGAAAAACAAGTATTATGAATAGTACAAACATTACACAATTCATTCAATCAAAGTGCACACACACAACAACGCATGTGAACACCATCATACTCGTGAACACCCTCATTCACGTATGCACGTGAACAACCTCACACACGCGTACACATGACCACCCTTATATGCATACAAGCACATGAAGACATGAGAAAAAAAGTTACAGTTCATTTATAATAACACACATTCAGTATAGGAATTTCAAGAATAGAGCACAGTTCAATAGATAACCGGAGTAATGACAGCCATCTTGCGCGCGATCATGTGATCGCTACCCAACGCTTTAATTTACAGAGTCCAGACCCTTCTATTTGAGTGACCCTGGTTCGACTGATGCCCTTTTCAATGCTTATACTTAGACTTTGTGGATTACAAATGTATCTCAATATCTTTAAGGAATTTGTTACATCCTTTACCAATTTCCCGTACCAAATTGCCAAATCTTTTTTATTTAGTATAATCAATTTCGTAAACACCCCATTACAGCTGTCAGACATTGCCGAGTATATAGAAATGCATTGTGGGATCGTCTAACGATATCGTTTGAGCTATTTTTACCAGTTACAAATCCATGCATGCATATAAGTCCTTGGTGATATTCAATAAGTATAAGGGTCCATTCCTTCACAATTAATTTCTTTTTTTCTTACACTTAAACAAAAGATTTCAAATAATGAAACGTAGCAACGTTTTGTATACAACTTGTCAGCAAAATAATTGTACAGTAAAACCCCCGATTATTCGAATGTCGTTGGGCCCTGAAAAATCATTCGGATAATCCATGGTTTCGAATAATCCATTTCAGTATGATGTACTGGTTGGAAACAATAAATTCCGTACTGTCCGTATATTGCAAGGGAGTTAACTCTCGTATGCAAACATGACGTTACTTGAGTGATACCGATAATTAGAATAAAATAAAATGTATAACAAACACTTATTATTTATCCTTGTTTTATGAATGTATATGAGTTAACAAAATGAAACAATAATTCTTGTTAAATAAATACCCGTGCATTTATGGATTATGCAGAACACAATCCGACACAATAATATGTCATTCTCACTTCACTCACTAATGATCGACTAGGCATCGCTATTGTCACATTCTAAAACAATTAAAGAATCGGAGACGTAATGTTTTTATGTTTGGAACATGTTTTCACTATTTAAATCATCATGTTCTAGTTATTTTTGTTTAATTGCGTTCAAAGTTTTTAAATTTTGAATGATGCTGAAATGCAAATAATTTCATACAGATCACCAGGTACATACGCGTATTAACTTATTATACCCGAGATCATAGTGTAATATTCGTCGCAATTAGTATAAAATCGTAACAAACAATATGGTCAACTTAATGATGATTAAACTGTTGACACGCTTCATGTATGAATTGATGTTACACATTGTTTGTCACACGACATTTGATTCTCAATCGGCCATTGTTATCATTTGACGATTTCGAATAATAGGTGTGAAAATACGCGCATTCGTAACTTTAGGGACCAAATAATATATTCTGATTACACCAGGTATTCGTAAAATCTGATTCGTATAACCGGGGTTCGTTGTACTTGAAATATATAGAGACGTAATCGGGACCGTAGATTTTATCCCGATAATACCAGGTATTCGGATAATTGAGGTTTTATTGTATATGATATTCGAAGTTCAAGAACCAGTCAGACCGTACCACTGAGATATCATCACATACTACAAGATGGACGTTTCAACATCTCTCCAACAACAGTTTGTACACGTAAACAGTTCCAACTCTCGCCACTAACACATACTTAGATATTTCAAGTTTTCTTCATCATACATATTCCTATTATCGAGCTTAAATGACCCTTCCACGTGTCTGATTAATTCACGTTAATTACCATCAACATGTTGGCCAACAACTCGTAAATAACATTTTAGCTTATCATGCAGTTTTGCAAGTAAGTAAAATACATTTCTTTAAGGCACTGGCAATTTTTCAGTTGTCCGCCAGTATTCTCAATGTAAGTGTGTACATGTAGTCCCCGGAAGTAGAATTATTCCTGATCAGGGGACATCACCATCGATTTACTAAGGGAAGTAACCTAGTTATGGGAAAGGGCCATAGTAACTGATTATTTAAGTCACTTATGTGTATGTAAATACATGTCTACAATTAGAAAAACCTATTTCTATCAAGTATATGTAGAATGCTACATTGCATCAATATTGAAATATTATCAATCAATCATTATTGAGATATAAAATTATCTACATTAAATGTTTTAGATTTTTGCCACCAATTACAGCTATCACAAGCATGAAAAATTATCATGAAAATTAATATTAGCTTGTATTTTTATTGATAAATTCCTACAGAAAATAAGAGGGCCAAGATGGCCCTAGATCGCTCACCTGAGGACAATGACACTATAATTAATGACCAGGTAATATGGTTTTCATCTCGTATAACCCATCTTTATGTAGATTTTGAACAAAACTGACAATGAAGGTATAATACTGCTAAAACATAGCAAATTTTCTAATCCAAGGGCCCATAACTCTTGAAGTTGTGGTCCGATTCCACTTATAACAAAACTTGTCCAAGACCCTAAGGTCATACACATTCATCGTAAATATGATTAGGATCGGTGAAGTCAAGGGCCCATAACTCTTGAAGTCCTATTCGGATTTCACCCATAACTGAACTTGTCCAAGACACATCAAGCTAAAATATAGCAAATTTTTTAAGTCAAGGGCCCATAACTCTTGAAGTCCTAGTCCAATTTTGCCCATAATTGACCTTGTCTAAGCCTTTAGATGATGATTATCATATATAAATATGATTAGGATTGGTGAAGTAATGAAGGCGCTAGAGTGTATACAAGCTCAACTATAGTAAATTTTCATGGTCAAAGGCCTATAACTCACAGTCCGATTTTGCCCATAATCAAACTTGGCCGAGACATTGTAGCCATATACATTGTTAGCAAGTTTGATTAAGATTGGTCAAGAACTGTGGGTGCTAGAGTGTAAACAAACTAATTGTGGACAGACAACGTATGATGTACGTCGGATACTGGACATTCGTAGATCCTAAAAGCTCACCTGATCAATTAGGTGAGCTAAAAAGCAAAAGCTGTACTGAATGAATCACCTAATAATAAGTCTAGGGTCGCGATAAAATTAGGATAGGTCACATGACCAGAAACAAACAATTTCTTCAACCCTTCATGATAGAGAAAATGCAAATTATCTAACACACAACAGTATTTATATCATAGCAATACATTTTTTGTAAATGAAACACTAAATTAATTATGAATAACGAATTGTTTAAGCTGAGTTTGTGTAGAAGTACAAGGCATCTATACTGAGATCTGAATTTCAAACACTGGATACATAATTAATGTAACATTCTTCTATCTAAAATCAAAATGGGAAAAATAAATCACTTTCGTGTTGAGGACTCACAAGTTCATGTAGGTAAATGTTAAAATGTGTTTATAATTAATTTGTAACATATTTGACTTACATTTCAGAAATGAGGATAACATCATTTTTGTTGATCCATCCATGAAAGAAAACTGTAAACCAAGATGTTCTTCACATGATATGGTCGTATCTAGTTTCTCAGAGACCACGGTATAGATCTATGATTTAGGACATTTCTTCTGAAGAAAGGAGTGGTTTCAATTCCTCAATGTAAAAAAATATCAGCATTTAAGTATACAACGAATTCACAGAATGGCATTCCAGTAACAAGTAGCTGACCTTGAACTTGGTAGAAGTAATTATGGGAGTGATCAAGCTCAATGTTCTCACCATTCCTAACTAAGCATAAGTTCTTGACTTCCTTCTGAAGAGCTCTTCAATAATCATTTCCCTGATACTATATGGACATTTCACCTCAATCAATCCAGTAGTACCATTTGAACAGACTAATGCATCGGGTGACGCTAGAAGTTTGATAACAAGACCAACATCATGCAAATGACTGCACGTCTTCTGTATATATAACAGTTTGGCTGTCCTTTCATTGACTTGACCATAAGTCATTGGTTTTGATGTGAACAGTTTTGGTCTAAAAGTATTGTTCCTGAATGATTTTTTCACCTTCTTTTTTCTATTAATTATTGTTCCGAAGTTGGATGCAGTAATTCTGGACTTCTTCATTTCAAACCATTCCTTAGAAATATTTTGCTGTTTATTAGTATTTCTGTCTATTGTCATTGATATAGACACATCAGTCCAATGTGAACTTTTCTCTGATAACAGCTTCATGTTTTCAGCATCTATCTTGATGGGTACTGGTAGATGAAGATTTCCACATCCTGATTCAGTTCCTGTTTCATAAACTTTGTTTATCAAAATACCCTGAAAATGAAACAAAAATTTAATTGTCTTTTTCAGATAACTTGGCACTGGAAATGTTAGCTCTGATAGCAGAAAGTGAAAGTACGAAGAGACAGCTGGCAGAACTAATTCTGAAGAATGTTGAATTAACCAGGAAAATAACTGATACAGAACAATTATTAAAAAGACAAGTTACAAGAACATTATCAACAGTAATGAGTGCAAATAAATTAAGACAAAACACTAAAAAAGATGGATTAATATATTATAATGGACTTAGCGAAATACACCAGCACAGCATTCCCTCTCGTAATGTCACCTCTCTACAACGGTTCCCCCTCTCTGCAATGGCAACTCAATTTCCTTCCTTGCAATTTCCATGTATTTTTACCTCTAAGGAACAACAAATCTTTATAAGGGCAAATTGCAGTCTAAAGTACGTATCGGCACCGGATACGCAGATTACCTCTTCCAAACAACATTTGGTGAAGTTCACTTAAGGCGGAAATTGTCGAATCATAATTCATGTACAGGTATGCAGAAATATTGGTTTCCGCTTTGGACATGAAAAATTTAATGGGACAGGAAGTAGGAATGTGTAATCGCCTTAGGCATACAAAATTATAAATGTGTTTGTATTAAAACAGAGGTGGCAGATTATCAACTAAAGCATAACACAGTTATTTGCTTATGATCTGCGTCGATTGTTTTTCACATTATGGGTTTGTACTGTTTTTTGTAAGGTTCAGTATATTTTCGTGAGCATAGTCAAATGTTTGTGATGATTTTGATTGCCCATAATTACCACAATTAAGAATGACTTGTTTCCATTAAAATTCGTAATTATAGGGCAAACTGTTTTGGTGTGAAGAAAAGGAGATTAATTATTAATTCATGGACATGTACATTGTGCATTCACTATTTCATATTGTTTTTATACTTCTGTCTGTCTGCTTCTCCAAATATCTAAGTTATAAAATTAATATCAATCAATTGTTGGCTTGTTGATGATGAGTATGTTTATCTAATATTAGAGCAGCGTGCAGCTGCAATTACGATGTTTGAGCATGGTAGATCTGCTATATCTGTAGCTGATCACTTTGGTTGTGGTCGTAAATAAATTCAGGTAAATATGGACAAATGAATTACGTGCATACACTTAGAAGTAAATCGTTCAGTTTAGAATTCAGTAATTAGATGTGTTATGGGCTGAATCATTACAAATCAAACCAGTACAAAATTATATATGAAGATTAAAATCTATTAAAGCAAGTACATACAGTATTCTGATTATATCAACAAATATATCTATGCAAATGTACATAGTTCCACACAGATCAGTATTACAAACTGTTCCCTAAGGAAACATTTCCAACAACATTGGTTATTATACCATCTATTAGATGGTACTGAGCTAAAAATTGAGAGACCCAGCTCATTGACTCATCACAGCCAGTGTTATTCTGATTACAAGTCTTGTAACACCCTGAAAGGTTTAGTTGGTATTGAACCTAGAGGTTCAGTAATATTTGCATCAATGCTTTTTTCAGGGTCAATTTCAGATAAACAAATAACCAAGGATTCTGGATTTCTTTAATTGTTAAAACAATTGAAGGAATGTGGAAAAATTCAAGAAGGCGACGCTGTCATGGTTAACAAAGGCTTCCATATCTCTGATGAGATAAAAGAATTGGGTCTAAAACTTAATATTCCAGGGGTGCAACTCATAGTCAAGCTGATGCTAACTCAACTGAAAAGATAGCAAAACACTGTGTGCATGTTGAGCGAGCCATAGCCCATATTAAATTTTTTGAAATTCTGTCTCATAAGATAGATCTTAGTCTTTTAACTTGCATCAATCAAGTATGCATGGTCAGTGTGTTGTTTTGTCTCAAACTTGAAAGGCTTACTAATCAAGTAATAATAATAATTATTTACAGTAATATTATCTCGAAAGTGATACTGTTACTTACTTACTTGATATGAGAGCATACTACCAAGCACATGTTAGCCTACTGGTGTATCAGCATAGGTGGTATGCCACAAAAGGTATGCCACAGGTATAGATTTCAGCTGTTTCAGGGTAGAAACATCATGATCTGTGACAGGTATTTCACTGAATTGGGTAATTAATGTAGTGTAATTATTGTAACTATTAATGACTTCATGTATGTAAGCTTAATTTATAATTGTCTTTCACTGTGTTCTTGTAAATTTTATGTATTACAGTTAAATCTCGTGATATAAAAATAAATAAAAAAATAAAAATTCGCTTATACCAAAATTTTGGTTATGTCAAACTGTTTCTTTGGGTCCCGATGTTTTAGCTTTTTCTCTATATGAAATTAATCTGCTTACCTCCAATTCACTTATCTCCAAATGTCGTCTATGTCAAACTGAACTTTTGTCCCTGTGACTCTAATCAGCCTGTAGGCTCAAAGTTGGAGCTGATCGGCGAACATCAGAGCTTTAAAAAAATAAATAATTCCGAAAGCGTGATCGATGTTGCAACAAATGCCTTCATCTTACCAATGACCTATACTATACATGCTTACTGTATAGTATAGGTCTTTGATCTTACATTATGAACAGAATGCGTCAACATCAGAAAATACGTAAAGCTAGGCGCTTTGTATTTTCGAATTCTTACAGCAAATTTCATTAATAAGTAGCTGATGTTGGGACATTAATCATGTTGATATTAATTATTATGAATAGATACACAATTTTTTTTTGTTTCTTCTTCGTATGCACATGTTTTATACAAGCGAAACGTAATCATACATGCATTTTAATATTTAAATGAAGGCTATACACACAAATACTTTAAAACATGTATAATTATACAATATTTGTTTATCTCAAATTTCGGTTATCTCAAACTATTTTTCACTGTCCCTAGGAATTTGAGATAACGAGATTCAACTGTATATGTAATGCTTGTAAATTACAGGTTTTGATAAACAAATTTATAAAAGTTTGATCATAATTATTTTTGATATACAGGAAATAACTAGAAGTAGTGTTTGAACTTAAATACACTTACCAATTGTCAGAAAATTCTGTCATAATTAGTTTTCTCTTTCTAGAGACATTGAGTGGCTGAGCAATGACCATTCTTGATACAGGCTTTGGTTTTATTTTCCAGCCTCTTGGCTTATCCCATTGTTGTGGTAAGCTTGTTGAAGATAGCATAGCCAGGACGTCTTTGTAACCTGCTATCTTCCATTGCTCAACAATGTTGATGATGGCCAGGATATGGGAGCAGTTACCACTTATTCTGAAATGAGATAACATTCATAAAACTAGCATTCTTTAAGATAACTAGTATGTCAAGTAAAAGTGCTGAGCAAATCTCATTATTCGCCTATATATCAGTTAAGTATAACAGGTAGTAGCCCACTGCAAGTGCATATCTTTTTACAGTTAGTTTTCGGTACTGTAATAGGAGGAGGGAAATTATGTACCTGATGCATGGCTAATAATCTACCAACTGAGTTAATCGGGCTGGTGAATATCCCAGCAAATTTATAAATACAATATACCTCACCGCTACATTCCTCCTACATTTCAATCGCGATAACCACAGTCTCTTTCAACTAACCCAGTCTTTTTTTAAAGACATTTTGACATCAATGTTGACGATATGAGGACTCCGACTTCTTTACGCTGGGGTAAACGCAGCCATGTATACCAAGATCTCCCGTCTAAATTTTTCTCCAAACTCAATTCTTTAACATAGCAACCTGTAATGAATGATTAAGCGTTCAGTTTCTTACGGAGAGACAGCTCACATTTTAAGTATTTGGAGTCAAAATTGTCTGGAATATTGCTCAGTGAACATGCCTTGTACACCATTTTATTTTCTATGGTTTTGACAGACTAAACAAGAGTTACTCCCCTTGAAATTCAGGGGGCGTTGCTACAGTCGCTCAAGTACAAGATTGATACAAATGAGTAAAAGTCTGTAAGTTATAGAAATAATATGTTTTGTACTGTTTTTTATTATATTTTTCATAAGTTGGACACATACAGAGTGCACTTACATACCGGTATATCCTACATGTTTGAGCCATTCTTAGGTTCTAGAAATTCTACTGCATCAGTTCATCTACAAGTAAAGTTGATGTAAAAAATAAAACACACAAGGGAGACAATTTCATGTTCATTCATTATATGAGATTAGCCTCCCTTCCAACATACAAGTAATAAATTGGTCTATAAAAATTGCAAAGTTACCATAATTTGTGAATTTCATTGAGGATATTCCAGTCTCTAGGATAGCAATTTTAGTTGTTTTAGTATATATTGAATGCCTGAAACATTATTTTAATAAGGTAATAGTTATCATACCATAGTATCTATATTTAATAGTTTGTAACCTTTCATGGAAGAGAACTGTGCTTGCATTAAATTATTGACAATTTCAGTTAAGCTGCATTATTAAGCATGGCTATGATACAGAACTGTACTTCATAAAATGCATCAAGAACTGTTTAAAACTTTCAATTCTTACATATTTATGTAATATAAGATACTGTACCTGTGTGCAATATAATATTTATAAATTGTCTGGGATATTCACCAGTCCTATTAGCTCAGTTGGTAAAGCATCAAACTTGCAAGCAGGAGGTGGGTTTGAGCCCCACATCGGGTACATTATTTTACTCCTCCTATTACAATACTATTATTTAGCTTATTATTACCAAATGGCATGTTCCCCTGTCTTCCTAATAGTAACTCTTATGAGGTAGATGACTTCCTGGTAAAAATGTTGTCAACTTGTATACTTGGTACACCTGCATCCAGACACTCTCTGATTCATCAACAATCAAACCTTGGAAGAATAATTTACAAGTCTGTAATTTAAGGTGGATCACGGGTTTCCTCCAGAAAAATGGTCATTTTTTTTAGACGTCAACGTACAATAAAATTCGGATTTGAAAATGATCCAGCATTCCAGTTATGTAAATTGCATAACTTAATACACAAAATTATCAGAGCAATACAGGAAATAACGCGAAAATCAACGAAAAATATATCACTCGTCTAGATGGCGCCTTTTACCCGGTTTCTATGGAAATATCATTTGAATATATCATTTCTGGGTTAGCCAATACCTTAAAGGTTGTTCATGCAAAATTTCTTTATTGTACGTTGACGTCTAAAAAAATGACCATTTTTCTGGAGGAAACCCGCGATCCACCTTAAGCTAATTAAGACTCTGTAATTGAGGAAATATAGAATTAAGTCCTCATTGTCTGGAACAATTTCAAAACAACTTAGCATTTTTTGGAAAAATTGTAAAAAATATAAAATACAATATTTTAATATTCAAATAATAATCGAAACACTGTTGATAAGTCCTTGTACATAATGTATAGGTCTTTGGTTAAAAGAACAGCCACACAACGAGAAAGTAACTCAACTAATTGTGTGATTATATAGATGTTGCTGGTATATTTCCTCACCTAAATGTGTTGGATCTAAATATAATTCAAATCATTCTATCGTAAATAAATGGAAAGAGTCATGTATCTAAATATGTGCATGTCAGTAAAATACATGACATATTCAAATGCATAGAAATAAACCCACGTATCGGCTAGCCAATGAAATAGCTTTTTTTGCATATCCTGTGTCTGTAAATATAGTTCTACTTTCTGTTTTCGAGTTAATGTCAGGTAACCTGCAGAGGTCAAATGTTTAAACTATGGCTAACAAATAATAATTCAAGTCGCTAAATATGAACGTAAAATACTGGTTTTGTGCTTTTAAAAAATGATAGTTAAGAGTTCTTTTTATTCCAGATTATTTAAAATTACATGATCATGACTTAAATCTTGTGCAACATTACCCGCAGTTTAATCATTGGCATTATAAGCCCTACTCTATCGTGTCAGGATCTTTTTTATTTTTGACCATGATTGTGTTCAATGAGACGATGTTCTGTTGTGTTAAAATCAGAAGTATCAATTTTGATATTTACTGAAACATATGTGTTGTTCACATTTTTGTGGATAACAAAGAGTTTTTAACGCAATTTCATTAACTGTGCCCTTTTTATGCTAAGAGACTAGTAAAGAGTATGTCCTTCATATACATGTAAATGACCTTCATTATGTATAAATGAAGTCAGTCTGTTAGTGTAAATTTTAAAAATATTTGCATGGGCACGAACGATATGTCTACATGTTTCTCTTTATTTTGCTTCGTGTGGTACTTTTAGTAATTTGATTATACATTGATTATGATTTTAGCAGAAATTGTTAAATAAGGGATTCTTTGGCAATTGTTCAATTTGCTACATTAATTGTCCATGCAATGTGCAAGTCTTGAAAATAAAGAACACAGTCAAACCTGTAAACAAAGGTCACCTTTGGGAAAGACACAATGTGGCCTTTACTGACAGGTGGCCTTTATTCAGATGTCATTTTGTTCTTAATGGTCAGTGATGGTTTTCAAGAGTGGCCTTTATTCACAGGATGGCCTTTATCTGGAATAGGCTGCTAACACAGGTATGACTGTATTTAGAAAGAAACAGGAATGGATTAATATTTCTTAAACTTTTTTTCAACTTTTTTATCTGTTTATAAACTTTAATAAATATTATTGTCGAATGTGAAAAAGAAATTACCAAACTTGCAGTCTTGCAGTCAGTTGCTTTTCTGATTAATCAATGGCTCATTTGGCGGGATGATAGTTTCCATTCTCACTGCTAGATTACACACACTTTGTGATGTTGGGAACCTATATAATTGAAGAAAACTGAAATGTTGATCTGACTGTTGATTGAAAGAATTATAACAAAATCAAATCTTATAGTCCAATAAAAAAAACTTAAAACAAGTAGCTTCTCACCAGTGAGGGTGGAGCAATTAATTTTCCTTCCTGAATTCTGAATTCTAAAAATTATTCATTCCTAAAAGACAATATCAATAAATAATCACTTCTTAATTCCAAATAAAAAATCAGCAGCCAATTTCTCCATCTATTTACAACAATATCAACAACAGTAAGTAATAATTCTAATACTCATACATCATTATTGCAAATATTTACTTTTGATTTGGTTTATCTTTAATTTTCGAGTTATCTCCCTTTCTATAGTAGCTTATGAAAATGTAAAGGTCAATTACAATATTCATTTTTAAAATTAAAGTACTTGGGTATGATTGTTGTCACATTCAAACTATTAGTCTGCAAATAATAGGACTGTCATACTTTTATAAACTTTAATGAGGTAGATGGGTATTTGAGCCAGAGAAAAACATACATCTATTTGTTATATAAATGATATATTGTATAATTTACGAAGTACAAATAACTTATGTATTGCCACAGATTGTTTTCCAAATTACAAATGTAACTGCATATTGTCAAAATTGAAAGAAATAAACCAAAGATAATATGTAAAATAACTGGTATAAATAAACAGACATTAATACAGTAATTCAAGAAAACTTGTTCAAGAAAATCAGATCTAGAAATGATAAGCAACTGCCAACTTAAGAAGCACATTATTATAAGGACAGCTAGATTTGAAACATGGCGAAACAAAAACCTGTCGATCCTTTCCAAATTCTCTTCCATTTTAGCATTGGTTGTACTAACAATGAACTCCAAGTACTGAAAAAATATGATAAATAATACATTAATTATAGACAGACAGATTATATTTCTTTACAAATACACAATCATGTAACTGTATCATATTTAAACAAAAAGACATAAGATCAGTAAATTTTAAAGTATTAATAAAATATTAGTTCTTTTCCAACAATATCATTTAATATGTAATTATATTGTTCCAGTAACCAATCAATCTATTTATCTGTTAACTCATTTATTTAAGTATACAAAGTTTTAAGCTTTAATACATATGAGCCGTTATGCAGGAAAACCTGCCTAAATGACAAAATTTTCGATTTTGGGATTTTTTCATTTTTTGAAATTTCAATCTTTCTGAAATACAAAATCGAAAAAAAAAGATTTTATCTTAAAAACCAAAAAACATACAGCTGTTTTTGTACTATGGGTGACAGCGTTTACTAATCGAAATTATGGGCAGGTGATATCCTAGTATGCTGGGCGCACAAATGGTCTTACGGATGTATACAGACATTTCCTATGTGCTAAAGTAAGCCCTCCAGGTAGGAGCCCTTCTGGAAGTGTGCCCTCATGAAAGGACAGATCTGGTGATATCCGGATGTCGACCGGCTGCTCAACAGCATCACTGCCCTCTTTCACCATGACAATCCCTGGCTGTGTCTGGCTAAATCTAAAGTACTGGTATTTCCTGAAAATGGAATATTTGATATGATGTGTTTATAAAGAGCTCTTATTTTATTGATGAGCAGCAGCTAGTAAAATAAATATCATTTTTTAAGTATCTACTATGATTAGAAATGAAATATACACAAAAAAACTACTTATTCTGAATGCCATTACAAAAATCCTACATAGATTAAACATGTTCTGTGTTTTTACTGATACATTTTGCGCCATAATATCCCTTGTATAAGACATTTTAAAAACAGAGAAGTGGAAATGGAGCTGAAAAAAGTACTATTCACCCTTGAATATATTCAAGTCCACTTCTGATTTTTCTCCTAAAGCCCTGCTGAATTACGCGCTGTTCCATGTAAGTTTGTGAGTCTTACCAAAATAATTACCAATAAGCAAAATATTAAGGTGGCCTGATATTAAGAGATCTATAGATCTACATAACAAGTGCAGTGATGTTTAATTTGCAACCAACATTTCAATATCCTGAATAATTATAGAGCTGAAACAGCAACTCACATACAATACCCAGATAAAACACAATATTTGATTGATTGATTAACTATTGATTGATTGATTCTATAGTGTATGTAAAAGTAGAAGAAAATACCTTATTCCCTTCACAGCTCTGAAGCAAGGTCGCAAGAATGACTTCCAGTCCCGCCAAGTCCATGCTGGATATCGAACACATTGGTTAGGGTTAGATGACCTATTTACCACCTGTTCTAGCTGGTCAATACAATCAGTGTCCGTGCGTCAATGAAGCCTTTTGATGGCAGCAAAGCCTGCATCTGCGTGACAACGAGCATGGCCCAGCACCTGCATCTGATACTCAACCATTTGATGTCTTCCTGTCACTACTCGCCACATGAAGTAACCAATTACGAACTGATTTTTGTTTTGACCTGAGTAAAAATAAGTTTTATTAAAACATAGTAATGCAGGAATGCCAAGAGGGCATTTTGCGAAGTCCTAATTTTGCATGCAGTCCATTTTTAGCAGAGAAATACATTATGCCAATGCAGTTTATTTTGCATGGCCTTATATTCATTTAAAACTCACTGATTGTTAGATTGATTGATTGATTGATCGATCGAGCGGTCTCAGTGGCCTGTTTCCTCATGCATTTTCTAGGTTTCTAACCAGTAAACGCCAACTCCCTGTACTAGTTGCCAGCAACTATCACACTTGACATAGATGGGTGACAGAAATTGTCACAATGAGTCAGTGGCCCACACGGGCTCAGACCAGCAACCCTGGGTATAAAAACCATGATTCCACTGATTGAGCTAGCCAGCCAGGTCAGATTTGAAGATTTATTTATATAAATAAAATGACCCCATATAATTATTGAAATAGATAATTTTATACCAGCTTACAAGACTAAAAGTACTTACCAGGACAGTTATCAGCATGTATGCTACATTCAGTTTCACCTGTACTGCTGCTCTCAAGGGCCCAGTGGATCATGCTTATCACAGCATTTGGACCGTGTGTTTGAATACCGTCTGGTCCTATGGTCTCATTCTCATCAATGATGAAGTTCAATTGTCTCAGGATGCCATCTATTCTAAAACCGAATATTTGTATTTTCCGTGGTGTAATGAATTACATAGGACCCATATGTCTTGAATGATGGGGAATAGCTACATTTTGGCTGAAGTCAAATGTGTAGTGTACATATCTATCTAGTCTCTCACTGTCTACGCTTTCTTTCATGGGCCTTTGTCACACACCGATTATACACATCTCGCTCATTCTGTGCTTTGATAATATGATTTCTAAATTTTTCACTCGCAGCTATTTTTTCTTTTTCAGTAACTGAGTCCATGATTTCCTTTCTTAATTTTTCACATGTAGCACAGACATCATCTCTCGGTGTAGCAATCTTAATATGTGGTAAGCATTGCCTCCAAATGTTACAGAATGTTGTATAATGAATATGTCTTTTTGGTGGGTCTGATTCCTGACATGATGATACATAGTTCTGGTGTACTTCAGTTTTGGTCGTCTGACATGGCAAATAGACTGGTGGTACATTGTCTGATCCCCTGGGAGCAGCAGGCTGTGGCAGTCCTATTTCGTCTGAAGTGTTTGTAATAAATGTTACAGCATACTTGATGTCATCAAATTTCAGCGACTTGGATGGTTTCCGTCCAATGTTCCCATGCACTCTTTGAACTACACCGTGTTCATCAACATGAGTCATTAAGTTTTGTAGACATGTGCGTTTCACATCAAATGCCAGCATGAACACTGGTTTACACACCGTTTTACCAAGTACTGAGAAGTCATGCCTACCCTTCTGTCTCTTTTTACCCCCGTTAGTAATTTCTTTATCGGATGTCCCAACCACTGTAGCCATAATGTACAGTTCCTTTTCCTGTTTGTCCATTTCTTTCACATTAAGAATATGTTCATAAATTTCTCTATCAGTAAATTTTAAGATACAGTTCTTTTTACAGCCACATCCATTCTGTCTAAACTTTCTAATATGTGTCCCATCTTCGTCACTGTCTGGAAACAGACAAGCACCATCACTTACAGTTCTGTTCTCAGAATCTTCATTTTCTTCTTCTCTGTCCTCTTCAGACTGTGCCTCTAGATAATCCCTAGCACGTTGGTCAATGTCAAGAGCTGGGTCCTCTTCTTCCTCCGAAACATTTGACAAATCTGGGTCAGAGTCTATCTCAGCCTCTTGTGAACCCCATGGTGTCGACAAAGGTGTCCTTCCAAAGTGGTCGGAGAATAAACTCTCCAAATCCTGAATAAATAAGTAAATATTTGGATAACTTTATGGCCCTTTCCCATAACTAGGTAGTCTCCCTTGGAAGATTGTCGTTCTTGTCGGCAGTGCGCATGCGCTAAAATTTTTATCTACTTCCGAGGACTCTATCTTAATTCGCCAAGCAGAACACATACAGGAAAAGTCAATACTATTTCGCCAACCTGATAGTATTGAGTCAATAATTAATTTTTTTCACACATTATGTTATAAACCACTAATTAATGTTTTGCATGCATGTGATTTAACACACAAAATCCGATGAAAATTGTTATTATTTATTTAAAACGAAACTGAAAATTGGTACATACACAGAAAACTAGTGATATCTTGGCAAATAAAACATAATGTGACAGATTTTAATTATGTAGACCGAAGACATACTGACCTGAATTTATTCTGATTAATTTGGTCTTCGAGCTTATTCATCAGACATTATTATTCAGCATTTTTTTGCAGTATGCCCAAAAAATACATTTACAAAAAACGGGGAAAGACCCAGAACTACGAAGAAAGCGCTTTGGAAAGGGCAGTCATAGCCGTGCAGAATGGGTCGCTGTCCATAAGAAAGGCAGCTGCCATGTTTCATATACCAAAATCAACTATAGGCGACAGAATTAGTGGTAAACATGAATTACATGTTCGAAATGGTAGACCTCCCCATATCCCTAGTGATATTGAATCTAAAATAGTTAAGGCAGTATTTATGGCTGCAAGAAGAGGCATAGGCCTGACATGCAAACAAGTTCTGTTAAGAACTAGCATACTTTGTAAGAAGTATAAAATAGGCTCCGGTTTCCCTAACTTCAAGGCAGGTAAGGACTGGTGGACAGGAGTAAAGAAGCGCCATCCCGAAATAGCTGTCCGAAAACCTGAAAAATTAACATCCCATAGATCAAGAATGATGAACAGGCCGGTTTTCAAGAAGTACTTTGATGACTTGGGTAGGTCTACATCCTTAAAGTATATAGTCATGATAATTATCAACAATAATAAATGATGAAAATAAAATCAAGCAGGATGTACTGCATACGAACAGTTACTAGTATATGACATTTTAGAAAAATGTTATTGGTACATTAGGGTATTCAAAACATAATATCATCTAATTTGCATGTTCTATATCTGTTGTGTCGTCAGCCAATGAAATTGTGGGAGCCACTGTCCTTATTTTTGTAACTAAACTTGTTTAACCTTTGTAACAGAAACAATTGTTGAAGGCCTTGGTCTATCCGACAAACCCAAATGTATCTGGAATTGCGATGAAATGTCGAAGAATTTCGAGCATAACCCAGTTAGAGTGGTAGGGGCCAAAGGTGAGGCATGCGTGAGTAAGACATCGACCAAGTCCACTAACATTACTGTTATGGCTTGTATTAATGCGTACGGGCGCAGGATGCCACCCATGTTTATCGTGAAAGGTAAGAACTCAAATACTTTGTCGTCCGTACACGTTGGCACCCAACTAACACAACATGAAAACTGCAGATAAATGTTCACATCCAACCAGATAATTGAGGTCTGGATGGCACCGGTAATCCCTGTCCTTATCACATATTCTACGGATAATACATAAATAACTTGATAATTGTGTTTGCTCCGTAAGCACGGGATAATAACGGTGATACCCAACGGTTCAGACACCGAGCATCTGTGATCAACCTGCACAAAACTGAATTGAATCGAAAATAGACTTTATTTAAAATTTCAAGCACTCTAAGCAACTATGTATATGTACTAATTAATGTGGCTCGGCACATTGTCTGACATGTACATTGTATAAATAAAGTTAAAAGTCCTGGTGTAAAATACAGTAAATAATGGCCTTGTTATACTTATTCACATCTATTTGAAAAAAATAGTGTGTTATTTCTTGCAAATACTGTAAATGTGTAGTATGTCGTCTTCGTGTTGCTTTTCTTTCCTACAAACTGTTACAAATACGTGTATTTCAGGTAAAACATCCAGATCTCTGCACGGCTTTGACGTTGCGTCATCCCCAGTCGGTTCCCGTTGGTTTTACCAACAAAATGGCTGGATGGACGATAGTATTGGCGAACGTTGGTTTGATGAAGTGTTTCTCCAATACTGTGGTTCTGACAGGCCACAGTTACTAATACTGGATGGACATTCTTCCCATGAAACGCTGTCTATATTGATGATGGCGATGGAAGAGAATGTCCACATACTCGCACTTCCACCCCATACAACGCATTTCCTTCAGCCATTAGATAGAGCTATATTTGCCCCGCTGAACAGGAAATATAATGAAGTTTGTTCAAATTTCCTACAAGAGAGTCATTTGCATCAAATTAATAAATGGACTTTCTGCACTCTTTTTACCACTGCATGGAACAGCGCGGTCACTGCATCCAATATCTGCAGTGGATTCGAGGCCTGTGGAATATATCCACTTGACAGAACAGCCATTCCAGATGCCATTCCCTAGTGAGCCGTCAGACAGACCTTTACCAATTGCTGGTAGTTCAGCACCAGATTCGCCAGAGTTTATTGCGACAGCTATTGATTCTGTCGCCATGTCCTCCTGTTCTACTCCAAGTATTTCGAGCAATGTTGTTCCTGAAAACGATGTCCAACCAACGTACCCTATAACACCCCAATGTGTTGATGTATTTGTGCCCTCCTCTCATAACGAGGAATGCCAATCTCTAGAATTATCTACAAGTTTTGATTTGTCTGGTGAAATTTTAGACATAAGTAATCCAGAAGAACTTTTACAGTTGATTGCTGACGGTAGTGTTCTGGCAGACCCAGTTCGATACTCAGATGGTAACCAAGTTGTTCTTGGCCAATCAACAGAAACGCCTTCGTGTTTGGTTGCCACAGAAGAACTGGATATCAACGGAGTTATTCAAGCGACATTCTTGCCACCCCTTACTCCTGTTAATCAACGTCCTACGGTGAAAAGGCAGGTGACACAACATCGACTTCTCACTAGTGAGGATATTATTGGTGAAAAAATCAGAGCTAACAATATAAAAATTGAAAAAAAAAACAAGAGAAAAAATCGGGTTTTAGTAAAAAAAGAACAGAAATAATTTTCACTTGTAAAAGAACAGATCTATGTAAGCTCAATATGTTTGACACACGTGTGTGCGTGTGTGTTTTAATATTTTGTCATAAAATATGTACATAACAATTTCAGCAGGATCGAGGTCTAGTATGTTGGAAAACATTTATTTTTAAAAAAACTCGAACTGTCCGAAGTTTCTCGACTGTTTAACGTGTCCGTAGTTATTCGATATTCATGTCCGTACTTTCTCGACGTTGTCCGAACTTTCTCATTTTGAAACGGTTTTCAAATCGTACTTTAAACTTACCTCGCAACTTCTTTCACACATCCAGACATATAAACTGTACCTTAAAGTCCGAGTAAATATTCCTGTTGAAATACGGTACTAAAACTCATATGGTAAGTGATTTGAGAGAGATGTCATGGTAAAACACATCTGGGTAGTCGTCAGCTGTGCAAGAAATGTCCGTAGTTACCCGAATTGACCCTACTGTGACGTCATCGAAATACCAATTTCCCAACGTCATAAGCAATGTCATTTAGGCAGGTTTTCCTGGAGAACGGATCATATATATCTACAGCATTCAAAAAATTTCTTTGAATAGCTCTCAAGATCCAAACAAATTCTATGATAAATGATCAGTGATTTTGAACCAGGGTTGCCAGCAACTATAACTAAAAACAATTCTTGACTTTGCACTGACCAAATTTAAACCATGATACATATTGGCCTGACTTCCTCCCTTACAGCCACCCTATCCAGCAAATTATGTTATTTTAATCTTTTTTTTTCAAAATTTTAAACTTGACAGGGTAACGAACAGCCAAATGACACTAGAGCTTTGTCATAGAAGTGACTAATACCCCACGCTGCTTTGACTCCAAGAATGCTATAGTACACTATATGGCTAAGTTCAAGGGCATATAACTCTGGAATGTGGATGGACAGCCCGACCGACAAAGTGACTCCAATAATTACCCCCTCTCAAACATCGTTTGTAATGGTATAAAATTATAAATGAAAGAATCTTACAACCAGACTCCTGTACAACCTGAGATTTCTTTGCTTTCTTCAACTCTTTGTGCAATTCTGACAACTGATTGGTTACCAACTTGAGCTCTCTCTCTTTTTCTAAAAGTCTGGTCTTATATTCCTCCAGTTCAGAAGCTCTAACCTATTATAAATCAAAACAGGTTATAGGAATGTGGCAGCAACAACATAATACCATAACTAGACAGTGAAGCTTGAAAGTAATGTCTGTTGAGTGAGTTCATGAATAAAATGACAATAAAATTGCTTATTCATGCATACAGGCTTGTATAATTTTTTATATTTATATTTTTTATATTTTCTATAAATACAACTACTTAATTAACAGCAATGCCAGAAGGACAAAATTACAAAGATGCGCGCTAGCAGACCATCATGTAATACAATTACTCACATCTTAATATTACAACACTATAAAAACAATACTAATACTTATTCAACCTGTATATTGTAGTTCCATCAGAACACAATATCCACAGAAACTGAATCTAAGTACTAGATACAATCGCATAATAAAATCCTATTCAGATATCAGTTTTGAACATCTGATAAACGCAAAATTTACAATTGAGATAACTTATAAATTAAGTATAAAATAGCTATGCTGAGCATTAGCTACAAATCATCCAACATAAATTTCACACTAATACAATTGTATATATATAATACCATTCAGATATCAGCTTTGAAAATCAGAATGTGAAGTGATAAATTACTAATGCAAAATCTATTAAGGAATTGCACTAACAAACCCAAGTGTATAATAGCTATGCTGAGCAAAAGCTATAACAAATAATATAAATGCAAGCGCTAATTACTACACCAACGTCACAGTATCCACTGATTTACTTAATCAACATGAGGAATATACTAACTTGTAA
This sequence comes from Lutraria lutraria, assembly GCA_964023205.1. Taxonomy (NCBI): domain Eukaryota; kingdom Metazoa; phylum Mollusca; class Bivalvia; order Venerida; family Mactridae; genus Lutraria; species Lutraria lutraria. The sequence continues at coordinate 13,985,080 of OZ026835.1, forward strand.
CCCAGTCATTGGTATTTAACCATTCTGGTTTACGTTTAACTCTTTGAGTCCTGGGAGCAAACTCAATAGCAGTAGGATTCAGACTTGACTGTCTCCTTTGGGGGATTACATATCTATTTGTGGTTGCCGGCACCGAAGAGGCACAGGAAGGCTGAGGAGGCGCACAGTCAGGTAGAGACTGACCACTGGGTACTATCTCTGCAGATGTCCCTTTGTCAGTCTGAACTGGCTGATCCGCGTCCTCAGCAATTCCCCTTAACTGCCTCCTATCTACCGGCAAACCTGTAATAGACAATAACAAATTTCTATGGAGGGTTTTTACACCACACCTCCCTTGTTCTTTCTTTACTTGAAACACAGGAACGCTCAAATCTGGCTGAGATACAACAACATGGATGTCCCTGTTCCACCGGTCTGCCAACTTGTTTTTACCTTTCAGGCCAACATTGCAAACTAATACCTTGTCACCAGGGACAAGTTTGACATTTCTGACTCTAAGGTCATAACGACGTTTATGACGTTCGGACTGACGTTTCGATTCCCGGCTGGCCGCTCGATATGCGAAGTCAAGTCGTTTTTTCAAGTTATCAACATATTCAGAATGTTTTTCATGGTTTTTTTTATCAGGCTTAATACCCAGAAATGCGTCTATGCACAATCTCGGATGCCTACCAATCATTAAATAGTGAGGGGTCAGACCTGTACTCTCGTGTCTGGTCGAGTTATATGCATGGACAAGGGTGGGAATGTAATTTTTCCAATTACTTTTTTGTTCCTCCTCCAAAGTCCCCAACATGTTTAACAATGTTTGATTGAACCTTTCGGCCATACCATTACCCTGAGGATGATATGGAGTTGTGCGTGATTTGCCAACATTGGCAATCCTACACAACTCCGATATCACCTCTCCCTCAAAATTCCTGCCCTGGTCACTGTGTAGACGAACCGGAAATCCATAGTGAACAATAAAGTTTTCAAACAAAACCTTAGCCGTGGTGCGAGCTGTTTGATTTCTGGTTGGGATAGCCTGAGCGAAACGAGTAAAATGGTCAGTTATGACCAAAATATTTTCAAATCCGCCACAGGACATTTCCAACGACAAGAAATCCATACAGACAAGCTCCAACGGGTAAGTAGAAACTATTGGAACTAATGGTGCTGAAACAAAACACTTAGATTTCCTACACAAACACCTAGAACAATTCCTCACTCTACTGTCAACATAACCATCAATACCAGGCCAAAAGAACCTGGATTTTAGCAAACTGGATGTTCTGTCTCTACCCTGATGACCAGCTTCATCATGTAGACCAGAGAATGCAATGTCTCGATAAACATCTGGTAAGATAAGCTGATCTACAGGATTACCAGACAGAACACCCTTCCTAAACAACACTCCTTCTTTAAAGAAAAGATTTTTCCATTCTTTGAGAAATTTCCTAACTTCACTATCCTCTAGGGCACAAAGCCTTTTCGTTGGCCTGTGACCCCTTCGGACCAACTCAACCACTCGGACCAGGACAGGATCCCTACTTTGTTCCACTACCCAATCAACACAACTGAATTCAGAGACCACAGGTTCATCCCTGTCAGCAATATCCAGCACAGCCTGTGAGTGTGATATACATTCTATAGCAGGTAATTCCTGTGGAGAAGCCAAAGTGCCTATGCATATAGCCTTAACCACATCCGGAAAAATTACTGCAGAAGTCATGGGCAAGCGGGAGAGTGCATCCGCATCAACATTGGACCTACCACTTCTGTACACGATTTCAAAATTGAAATTGGCTAATTCAGCTAACCATCTGTGAGATGTAGCGTCCAACTTAGCTGTGGACAGGACGTAGGTTAGGGGGTTATTATCCGTACGGACTTGAAAAGAATTTCCGTACAGGTAATCCTTAAACTTGTCTGTAACATCCCACTTCAGAGCAAGGAACTCAAGCTTATGAGCCGGGTAATTCCTTTCTGTAGGTCTTAACCCTCGGATTGCATAAGCTATCACGCGTTCCTTGCCATCATCGAGCTGATACAAGACAGCCCCCAAACCTACGCCACTAGCATCTACATATAATAAAAATGGCCGCTTGAAATCAGCATAAGCTAACACAGGTGGGGTTACAAGGCGGCCAATAAGCGATACAAATGCATGTTGCTGGGCCGCCCCCCAAATCCAAGGAGTTTTGTTCTTCTTCGATTTGCTGGCTTTGGTCGTGGGATGGCCTATCAGTAGGTCATTCAATGGCTTAGCCAACAGAGAAAAGCCCTTTACAAACCGCCTGTAATAGCCAGCAAATCCCAAGAAGGACCTCAACTCCTTAATTGATTTGGGAACCGGCCATTTTTTCAACACAGCAATCTTTTCAGAATCCGTTTCTACCCCCTTTTCTCCAACCACATGACCTAAGTATTTTACGCTCGTTTTGAAAAATTCACATTTAGAACCTTTTAACTTCAGACCAGCCTGCTCTAACCGCTGAAAAACAGAGCTGAGCCTCTCAAAATGCTCATCCTTGGACTTAGAATACACAATTATATCATCCAAGTAGATCAGACATTCCCTAAGGTTCAAGTCACCCATAGCACGCTCCATCAATCTTTGGAAGGTAGCAGGTGCATTGGTAAGTCCAAAGCCCATGCGATTGCACTCGAAAAAACCTAAAGGACCAACAGAAAAAGCAGTTTTGGGCTTATCTTCCTCCTTCATGGCAACTTGCCAGTACCCCGACCTTAAATCAAGTTTAGAAAAGTACTTTGCCCCAATTAAGCTATCTATGGATTCCTCAATACGAGATAAATCATAGGAATCCTTGACAGTACGGCTGTTAAGTTTGCGATAATCAATGCAAAATCTTAATGAACCATCTTTCTTCCTAACAAGAACCACATTTGAAGAAAACGGACTACTTGAAGGTCTAATAGCACCAGCCTCTAACATGTCCTTCAGATGCTCTCGGACTTCTTCATACATGCCAGGTGGTATACGCCGATAATGATCCTTAAATGGTGTAGGATCTGTCAAGTTGATACGATGTTCAACAATATCAGTGCAACCAAGATCTGTCGGACTGGCAGAGAAAATATGTCTCCAACTGGAAAAAAACTCCTTGGCCTTGGCACCCTCATCTGCTGTTAATACATCAGCAGGAACTGAAATACCAAGATCTGCAAGGGACTTCTCACCAGTGGAGGGCCGGGTTGCCAAACCTTCGAACGGGTCTATACTTCTAACAACATTAACATCCTGAAGGCGACAAACAAGGGCATTAGGTTTTATAATAACTGGCTGAGCAGACATATTACACATTTTGACATTGACTCGGCAGAACGAACGATTTGAGTTTACATGTACCAAACTTGGGTATACTGCCAGAGAAGAAGAATTTTCCAAATTTTCAGTAACTGCAGTGGACATACTTCCAACGTTTCTAACTTTTCCAGTCACAACCTTCGTAGAAAAAGGAGGAATCTGGACATTTGTATCATTGAAACTTTTAACTGATAAACAGTTAACTGAAGGAAGACATGACAATACATTACACCACTCTTCAGGGAAGTGTCCACTATTTGAGTTTGATTTTAAAAAATTAAGTACATTAGTACCAACAATAACTGGCACTTTACAGGAATACTTAGTATCATGAGTCACCAACAATGGTACAGAAACAGGATCTAACTCAACCCCAGGAATCTTAATGTCCATGACAACATATCCAATATAAGGGACTGAAGAGCCATTGGCACAAGATATGTTAATACTAAAATCAGACAACTCAAACAATTCAGGCCTAGGATTTAATGATAAATAAAAAGCCTCGCTAATTGAGGACACCATACTTCCAGAATCCAAAAGACCCTTACACTTAATCTGATCTAATTCCAAAGTTACCTCAGTTGCCTTACCAATCAAAGGGGCAATTTTTGGGCTTTTAAACTGAGTATGACCACTTGTTTGCCTATCACAAGAGGTCACATCTAGTTTAAAGCTTTCTTAAACTGTGTGGACCCGGGAGTAACCTGTCGTGGTTTCTCTTGGCCGCTCTTCAAAGTTTGTACATCCTTTACTAATGAGCCAACTTTGGCTACCAGCTGACCCATCTGCTGAGTCAGCTGTTGCATCTCTTGCAACATCTTGCTCTCGACAGACGACATCAGCTGGGCAGCAGGCTCAACCTTTTTGTTGGCCTTGAAAGTTTTGCTCATGGCTTCGGAGTTAGTCGAAACAGCTACAACAGGGCTGGTAGGGGCTGCCTTCATGTCCTGTTCCATCTGTCTCAACTCCCTCCTCAGCACCCCATAATCATGGATTGTTTCATACTTATAACGAGATACATTTCTTAGCTCCTTATCCTTCAATCCTGACCACAGTCTACTGCAGAGCATCTCATTCTTAGTCGCCTGATCAAACTTCAGGTTAGACCTTGTCAGAAGCTGCTCCAGCCGCAAACTGTAGTCAGCGATTGACTCAGATGACTCCTGTTTAGCACAATAAAATTTCTGCTTTAAGGCCTCACAGTTAGCTACATTACCATAAATGCATTCTAACTCCTGTACCACACTCTGGACTGAGGCATTTTCTCCTAAATGTAGTAATACCACCCTCGTCTTACCCTTGAGACTCCCACGAACAGCCTCAAATATTACATGTTCAGGATATACTCCATTCCTAAACAGACACTTAACCTCATACTGCCACAGATCAAAGGCACTATCATCCTTATCCTCCCCTGAAAAGGTAGGTAGCTTTGGTAACCTCATAGGCTGGTACCCATAAGATCGTCCAAAACCACAGTCAGTGTAGGCCAAGGATGACTGCCTCATCGGGGGCAGCGGAGTAGGGGGGGGGGAGGAACGGAGGGAGGATCCTCATCACACTGTCTGGCAGAAGAACGTGGGTTACTGTTCCTAACCCCTCTATGATGGTCCAGAGGAGTTCCTGGAATATAGCTACCAGTACTGTTTAACCTATGGGCCTCATAGTATTCCTTTTCAGGAGTATTGTAGGTGAGGTTGGGGGGGCTGGAGTCTCTGACTCCACCCGGTACAAATGGAATCTGCCAGACCGCTGAATAAGTTCCGCGTATCGTTCTAATTCCTCATCAGTATAATGATCTACTGGTTGTTCTGAGGCCATCCCTGACAATCAATTAAAAGTCCCCCAATAAAAATATGACAAATTACAAATTGTCCGATTAATAATAAACAAGGAGTCAACTGAGTAACCACGTTAGTGTTATTGATCAAAAATGCCTATAATTAAAATAGGTGAACATAAAATACAAATACAAAGAATAATCCAACAATGCAATAAATCAACCAGACACCATAAGAGCAAGGTACTGAGTATCAAAAAAGGATTTGACAATTACACACTGATTACCACTTAACAAATGGATTATGATTTATAATCTAGGTTAAATAGGGGCATCTGCAATATAATACCTGCAAAATAACAAATAAATCAGGACTGATTGTGATAATGGTTTAGTCACACAATAAATTAATTACCTTTCCTTTCCATGGAATTCATCTAACGTGTAGTTCAAAACAGTCTTTGTCCACACAAAATACGCTGAAAATAAGCTGTACAAATAATGGTGCCAATAATACTAAATTGTGATTTCACTATGCATCAGTTACCAAGTAGACCCGAGTGTTAATTGATTACATCAAAATGCCAGCTCGCATCCCTGCACCCCACATACCCTAATGGCACCACTGCTGATAACTACTATATGTGAGACTACAACCACTATACTACAGTACTTCAACTCAGATATACTATTATGAAATGTCAGAATGACCTAGTAAATCCACTATGGATTTATGCTTTTTTTTTTTTCTTTTTTTTTTTCAAATATACTAATACAATAAATATATAATACAATAATGGATGGGGATGTATCAATATTATACAGGTCTGTTAATATTAATGGCAAATGTGTTAGTCTTACCAATGACAATACTGTTAGTGATGATGATGTTACGTGCAAGCAAAACTATTATTCATTCCATTACCCCAGTGCTGTGACCATTACTTCATCATTTTCACAAAAACAATAACAATCATTCCTGTAATAGTAAAAAATAATATTCATAAAATGTGAACATAAAAATACTACAAATCATACAATTTCAAAATAATTGATACTACAAAAACATCAACACAAACTAAAGTTAATCACTCTTTTAAGTGTCAACTGATGTAAACTCCGGTTCCAACGTTGATACACAGTTAATTGACGCGTATAAATCCAACGATGAATATTTATCAGTTTATAGAGCTCTTACACAAAAGAACACAACACAATGTGTGCACACTAAAGTTTGTCGACAATTTATACACCAAAAACTAATAATAATTAAAAATTTCACCCCACGGATACCATACTCTTCACTGTCATCTATACATTCCTCGGGAAACACCCACGTGCTGAGGAATTCCATGTGACGTCACAGCCCAAGGTTATAAACGATAACGTTCGCTTACTGGTGATAAACACGCATACACATACAATTCAATGAAACCACTTCTCCACAAAACCACGTTGGGCGCCAATGTCGCAGGTTATATATGTGGTCTGGTTTATTGGTCCTGAAAGAAGGAATAACACGCTATGCATTGAACATTTAATAAATATTTTGTGCGTCTTCACGCGACGAAAGCAAAACGGCAAGTGCTTGGCCACAAGTACAAAACATAAACTATAAATGATACAAAACATGACAGTCAACAACAAATGGCATAAAGAACACAATGCAAATATTACCTGAAAGAAGGAATAACATGCTATGCATTGAACATTTAATAAATAATAATATAATAAAGTCGCCCTGTGAAATATATATATATGTAACAGCATCAGAACTGTCTGCATTCTCCAGGAAGTCGTCAAGGATTTTCCCCCTCTTGAAATCTCTTCAGACATTACAGGGATCTGCAAGACAAAATTCCAAATCATCATTTTTCAGAAATGATATGCCACTAAAAATAATTTCTATTTTGGCTCTGGACATAACTCAGACACTCTTGGTTCAAATCCCAGATGCGGTAGGTCATACCCATTTGACAAAAGGTCAATTATACTCCATATGTGGAGAAGTTGTCTACTTCTTGTAAAAGGGAAAGATAGTACTGGTTAGAATACAGTGTGTGTGAGCCAGTTACAGTATATAACTGAAATATGGTTAAATCAGAAATAAATCCATTGAAACAAATGAAATCAAACATAATAATACATGAATAATTTGGTTTTTTCATTACTTTGTTACTATATAAAAAAATCCTCAACCACTGTTTTAAATATGTCTGCTAAAGACAGACTGGAATACGTTTGCTTTTCTTGTGGTTGTTGTTGACCGACTTGATCAGTATTTGCCTGCAGTAGGTGTTGGTAATAAGTCTGGTGTAGGTTGAATCAGGGGAACTCTTGGGGCCTGTACAGGTCATCTGGCGTAATGGGTGGAATGATTTATCAAGTGAATATGGCGGGTAACTTTGGTATTGTAATGAGGTAAACTGGGTGGGAAAATATTAATGACTTGACACCAGACAATTTGAAGCATTGTCTTCATGGAATGAACAGGCTAGCCCTTGTTGGTTTAAGGAACTAACCTAAAAAAGAAGAAACAAGATGGCCAAGATGGACCTATATTACTCGCATGACAATCATTGTTTACTCATTAAAGCACTGTTTTGAATGAACCTGTGTCATGAGGTCTGCTGATATCAAATTTTCCTGTGACTTGATCTGTTGACCTAGAGTCTGACCCTATATGATCCATGTTTAAACTTGACCTAGAGTCTGACCCTATATGATCCATGTTTAAACTTGACCTAGAGTCTGACCCTATATGATCCATGTCTAAACTTAACCAACATAGCATTGATACAAACATTCTGACAAAGTTTAGTGAAAATCCAATCATGACCATGACATCTGCAGGGTGAACAAGATTTTTGTAAGATTTGACCTCATGACCAAGTTTTTGACATCAGATGACCCATGATCAAACTTTTCTTACATATCTTTAAGAAAAACATTCAGACAAAGTTTGGTGAAGACCCAATCATCACTTGACATCTATAGTGTTAATCAGGTTTTCCTAAGATTTGCCCTGATGACATAGTTTTTGACCCCAAGTGACCCATTATTGAAATCATCTGAGATTTTGTCGATATTAACATTCTTTATCAAATAAAATTAATATCTTGTTGTTGAAAGAAAGGACCATAATTATGATAACCTCATCTAAAACTGCCTCCATGGTCGAGTAGTTAAGGTCGCTGACTTTAAATCACTGTAACCTCTCACTGATAGGGGGTTGTGGGTTTGAGCTCAGCTACCGACCATATCTCTTTATGTCAGAAAGTAGGCAGTTGCTTACGGAGAATTGGAGTCTAGTACTTGTTCTTTTCAGTAGTTGGCAAAGAAATGTACTCATATTTGACAGCTTAAGTCTCAAAAAAAAAACTTCAAATATTTAAAAGTTATTGCAAGTTTCTTAAAGGGTGACAGACGGACATCTGGATGCCAAACCTATATCCCACCGCTTTGGCAGGGGATAATAATCTTGAGATCTTAAAAGAAAATGACTCAGTAAGATTTTAGATGTATCTCTTCTGCAACAAAGAGTGACTTTCAATGTTCTAAAAACTTTTATGCACAGGCCATTTCTCTTGAGGTACCGGATTGGAGGGATTTTGACATTTGCTTCCTGATTGGGAAGCACTGCGAAGGGGAATTCCCTTGCTTCCCAAACAGGAAGTGTGCCCGCTGACCTTGATTGAAGCAATGTGTAGTCGTTTCTGGTAATACCGTGGTATCGCTAATACTGTGTTACTTACAAATCTCATAAACAAGGCGCTACTAGCTGACACCACCAAGTATCCATTCCTGCATGAAGTTTTGTAGGACTGACGTAGTAAACTTCATGTAACTACAAACTGTATCAAAGACAGCGAAACAATAATTCAATAATAATAAACTTTATGCCATGTGCATAATATGACTGCGGAATAAACACAGCTGTTCTACAAATAGTATTTTGAAAAAATAGATATTGAAAAAAATACTATAGTGGTTTTGGAAACATTTTTTCTTGCTTAAACACACCTGATTCCTCAGTTATAGAACAAACAGAAAATATTATGAACGATAAATTCATATGATTATGGTACAAATTAACCGTAAGAAGAAATTCACTATCCCCAAAATCAAAATCATGATCCTTGCTAAATAAATAAATTGAATTTGCCAAGAATTATCTTGAAAATTCTTTGACTGGAACTCAAGTTTATGAATGATGTGTGTTTACGTCACATTGCCTAAACTTGATTACATCACAGCTTTCCAAAAATAAGCATAAAAATAAGGAGGCTCTGGTGATTTTGTTTGTTTGAAATATTGTATATAACACATATGGATATGCTTTTATTTTTATTTTGTTAACCAAAACGCACTAGAATATTTGAAATCAACATAATAATAAAAATTATGGACATTTATCATGCTTATTCACGCTTGTAAAGATCTCTGGACTGGATGTAAGCTACCAATACACAAAATTTCATCACAATATCTCAATCCTTACTTAAGTTATTGACCAGAAACTGATTTTCTATTTTTAGTAACAGTGGCCTTGACCTTACATGGACTGCATGTAAGCTACCTACACACAAAATTTCATCGCAACATCTTAATCCTTGATTAAGTTATTCACTGAAAACTGATTTTCTATTTTTAGTACAGTGACCTTGACCCCATAGACCCCAAATACAATCCCAAGCTAGGTTTTGATTTAAGGATGCTAAATACCAAGTTTAGTCAACATTGGTCATTCCAAACTTAAGTTATTGACCGGACACTGATTTTCTATTTTTAGTAACAGTGACCTTGACCTTGATCCCACAGACCTAGGCTAGGTTTTCATTCAAGGATGCTAAATACCAAGTTTAGTCAAGATTGGTCAATAAGAACTTAAGTTATTGACTGGACACTGATTTTCTATTTTTAGTAACAGTGACCTTGACCTTGATCCCACAGACCCCAAATACAATCCCAGGCTAGGTTTTCATTCAAGGATCCTACATACCTAGTTTGGTCAAGATTGTTCAATCAGAACTTAAGTTATTGACCGGACACTGCCTGTTTGACGCCCGCCCACCCGCCATGCCGCCCGCCATTTTCGGCATTCTAATAACCAGGTTTCACTTTGTGAAAACCTGGTTAATACTAGAAGCCCAAGGGCAACATATCGAGCCCCTGTTTAGCCACCTTGTGATCTTGACCTTTGAACTACAAGTATGGGTGATATTCATGACACATCATTTCATTGAAGTAAACTTTTATACCAATTTATTTAAAAATCCTTGAATGCAAACAGAAGTTACAGCCCAGACAAGGAAAATATATTTGACCAAATGTGTAATCTTGACCTTTGACCTATAAAAATCTGGGTGTTTCCCAAAACACATGGTCGCATTGTATTATGGCAAGTCATTTTTAAATAATTCAATGCATAAGGGAGATACCGCCCTGACAAGGTGTATAATGATTATTTTTTATGTTTGACCTCTAAGTGTGACCTTGACCTTTGAGCTAGAGACCTTGATCTTACGCACTGCACACCGCCTCATGGTTTTTAACAATTATGCCAAGTTATCTTAAAAAGTTTCTATGCATAAGGGAGATACAGCCTGGACAAGGTGTATAATGCTCATTTTTTATGTTTGACCTCTAAGTGTGACCTTGACCTTTGAGCTAGAGACCTGGATCTTGCGCACTGCACACCGCCTCATGGTGTTTAACAATTATGCCAAGTTATCTTAAAATGTTTCTATGCATAAGGGAGATACAGCCCAGACAAGGTCTATAATGCTCATTTTTTATGTTTGACCTCTAAGTGTGACCTTGACCTTTGAGCTAGAGACCTGGATTTTGCGCACTGCACACCGTCTCATGGTGTTTAACAATTATGCCAAGTTATTTAAAAAGTGTCAATGCATAAGGGAGATACAGCCCGGACAAGGATCCGGACGGACACAATAACTCACTCACTCACTAACTCACTAACTTACTAACTAACTAACTATAACTAACTAACGTACAGACTCGCAACCGCCATTGTGGCGACTATGTCGAGCTCACCGCAAGCAGGCTCGATAAAAAAGTAAGTATAAACTCAGTAATATGAACATACAGACTTAAGTATAACAGCATTGTAGATAAGCTGCGTATCAGCATATTTTACGCCAGGATACGCAGAAAGTTTCATTTCCGAGCATACACTAGACGCAAAAATATTAGGATTTACATAAACTTTGAAAATCTGACAGCATAGTGTCAACATCAATCTTTAATATAGACTATAGCGTGGTGACGTCACCGTCTATTAAATCCGACAGCTGATTTTAACATCTGCTGAGATAACAGAGTATCACCTTTGACAAAGTTTGTGAATATACTGTGAAAAATCGACAAAAAATCGCCCATGTTGGGATGGCCAGATTGACATATTCCAATTCTAGGTTATTTGGCAATACTTTTAGTTGATTCGGAAATCAAATAAACAGTGTTTAATCTTAGTTGCCTGTTGGATGCTTTCTGCTGGCGATCTTATAATTGTGATTTTGTTGATCATCACCCTAGCTGTTAAATCATCGTTGGATATGTTTTCAATTATGATAGTTCTTAATAGATATTAGGCAGATATATGATCATTTTTTTGTAAACTGTAAGCATAGGCAGTAGAACATGTATAGTGAAATGAGTCTTAAACACCTGACTTATTATTAAATAAGTAAAATTTAACGTGGAAGAATCTGTTTTGTCTATAAATACAACTTTAGTCAAATTACCTATCAAGCAAGTTGAAATTTTACCATTCACCCCATGCCTTGAAAAGCGAGGGAATTACCCACATTAGACAAAAATTATCTACAATGCTGGTATAAACACAGAAATATGAACATACAAATGTAAGTATTAACTAAGCAATATGAACATACAGAATTTGATGTAGGTATAAACTCAGCAAGATGAACATACAGACAAGTATAAACTCAGAAATATGAACATACAGACATAAGTATAAACTCAGAAATATGAACATACAGATGTACATATAAACTCAGCAATATAAACATACAGATGTAAGTATAAACTCAGAAATAAGAACATACAGATGTACGTATAAACTCAGCAATATGAACATACAGACATTTAAGTATAAACTCAGCAATATAAACATACAGATGTAAGTATAAACTCAGAAAAAAGAACATACAGATGTACGTATAAACTCAGCAATATGAACATACAGACATTTAAGTATAAACTCAGCAATATAAACATACAGATGTAAGTATAAACTCAGCAATATGAACATACAGACATAAGTATAAACTCAGAAATAAGAACATACAGATGTAAGTATAAACTCAGCAATATGAACATACAGATGTAAGTATAAAACATAAACTCAGAAATAAGAACATACAGATGTAAGTATAAACTCAGCATTATGAACATACAGATGTAGGTATAAAATCAGCAGTATAAACATACAGACATAAGTATAAACTCAGCAATATGAACATACAGACATAAGTATAAAACATAAACTCAGAAATAAGAACATACAGACATAAGTATAAACTCAGCAATATGAACATACAGATGTAGGTATAAAATCAGCAATATGAACATACAGACATAAGTATAAAATATTAACTCAGAAATAAGAACATACAGACATATAGGTATAAATTCAGTAATATTATTAACAAAAAATTACAGACATAAGTATAAACTCAGAAATATTAACATAATGACCTACTAAAATATAGACTCAGAAATATGAACATAAAATTTAGCGGGTGAGATTTTACCAATATTTAGAGGATATTAAATGAGTGTGTATTCCGTATTTATTCCACGAGTTCAATAATTTCAGACTGAATGTACACAAATTTATCACATACCATGAAAATACGGCAAAAAACAAAATACCTGTTTGACATTGCTACTAATAACATTAGAGTGGCACATACGTATAACAAGTCTTTTTAATCAGAAGCACAAAACTAGTTCCATTATGAAACATCATAAATAATAAATGTGTGAACATATCTTACGATATAAACAGTGTCTTTGCTTACTCAAACTTGTGAAGTTATAATTTTGAAAACATGTATCAATCAATGTCTCTGCTTCATCAAAAATTATATAAAGATGTTTTATGGCATTTTATAAGAAAAGTATGGGACGTATCAGGCACAAGTCAAAACTTATCCCGTTTTCAGGCCTTTACTGAAGTGACTTACTACAAACCATTTTCACGAAAACATAATATGCAACAGTAAATCTTTGGTGCGCGATATCATTTTATATCAATTTGGCGGCCACGATTTCATGCAGAAGTAAGTAAATCTAACTTTGAGTCCAGGAGGAGTAGTCAAACAAGTGTACAATATATATCCATTAATTAGCAGGTGCTCGATGACAAAGAGTACTACCATTGATTGTGGTCTTTTATAAAATTAATGTAAACAACCAAGGAAACAACAACAAATAATATTAATATGAAAAAAAGAAAAGAAAATGGAATAGAAATTTATCTTAGAGATACATTGTAATTATTTTCACAGAATAAAATTACTATCACAGAATTTATATTGTTATCTAAGAATTATTGATAATCAAAATGTTTATAAAAACAACCTCAAACACTAGCAAGCAGATGGGCTTTGACGTTGGACTTAAACTGAGGTTATGAACTGAACTAAGTGGAATTTGATCAACCCTTTTTGAGACAGGTAACCAGTTCAGCTTGACAAAATGACTTTGATCAATATGAGCTCTTGCTTCTAGATCTAACACAAATCTGATCATTTTGTTTTGGGTGACCTGTAGCTTGTTCCTAAGTTCCTGAGTCAAGCTGTTACACCAAACTGAACAACCATAGTCAAAATGACACTGAATAAGGTATGTTGCTGGTAACCTATTACAATTTGGATTAAGGAACTTACTCTTCCTATACAACAACTTCAACCTAGTATTTCCTTTCTTGATAGTTGACCTATCCATTGAATAAAAGGATAGACTTTGATCTAGATTGGTTCCAAATATTTAACAGAATCCTTAGCTATGATATGTTGACCATTACGTATAACATTGAGATTGGGTTATTATTATTATTATCATAGCATATTTATATAGCCCTTTTTTCATGTAATTACACGTTCAAAAGTGCTGTACAATCACGATTACGACATGGTTAAAACAATATGTAATGAATACAAACATGTTAGTCAAAAATGATATGGGTAAAATATATACAACTATGGACAAATTTATAAGTCAACAAATCCACCATTAATTTATACAGACAAGTAAGGTACACAATAATTCTAAAATGATTCAAGTCCGGTTGGCTTCGTAAGCTGTTTGGCCAGTCCACACGCGCATTACTCCACCAGCCGGTGTTCACTGTTCACTACGCAACTTCACTGAATGTTTACTGAAGGTACATTTAAATCAGTGTTTCAAGAACAGCGTCAAGATACCACTGCTACAAGAAACCATCTCCAAAGGTATAAAGATACTACCTTTAAAGAGACCCCCATACTTCAAAAAAATTAATACTATCTAAGAAGTAAAACCTAATAGCCTGAGTAAGCTTTTGTAAAATAGTGCGTTTTAAGCGCTTTCTTGAATGACGGTAGTGATTTACTGTCTCTGAGTGCTGTTGGCAGTGCATTCCAGAGCTTAGGTGCTGCGGCCGTGAAACATCGATCACCGAACGTGACAGTCCTCATCCTCGGCACAACTAGAAGAACAGAGTCATTTTGAGACCTAAGCTGTCTTTGTGGAGTATATACTTCCAACATACTTCTGATACAGCCAGGGGACTTTCCATTTAGTGCTTTGAAAACATGAGTCAACGGGTAGCCAGTGAAGATCCTTCAGCACAGGGGTGATGTGATTGTAACGTGGTGTCCGTGTGATGAGGTGGGCGGCTGTATTTTGAATATTTTGTAGTTTGTTCAGAATGATTTTTGGGGAACCGCACAGTAACGAATTGCAGTAATCCAGTCTTGATGTTACTAATGAATTGATAAGGGATTTTGTTGCATCAACAGTCAAATATTGTCTGATTTGACCTATTTGTCTGATCTGCATGAAACACGACCTTGAAACAGAGTTAACATGTTTATCCATGTCCAAATGTGAATCCAGCATGGCACAGAGGTTTCTCACCATCGATGATGATCTGATCACAGCGTCGCCAACTTTCAGTTAGATTCTCAGCTGTACTGGCATTCCGGTTCGGTACAAACAGGATTACCTCTGTTTTGTCAGCATTTAATTTCAGCAAATTTGCTTTCATCCAGTGTAAGATATCCTTCAGACAAGCTTCAATTTGTTGTAATGTTTCATCACGCGATACAATTGTGAGTCATCAGCATAGAAATGATGTTGCAGTTGGTGCTCTCTGCAGATTGCACCCACTGGTTTTGTGTACATGATGTAGTTCTTCGGACCAAGCACAGAACCCTGTGGTACACTATAGTTCATCAGTACTGGTTTTGAAAGTTCACAATCTATAAACACAGTCTGGTAGCGGTCACACAGATAGGATTTCATCCACTCTAATGGCTTGCCCGTTATACCAAAATGATTTTCAAGTCTGTGTAGGAGAGTGATGTGATCAATGGTGTCAAATGCTGCTGATAAATCAAGCATTACCAGGACCGTAGCTTTATTCTGATCTAGAGAACAAAGGATGTCATTTTGCACACAAAGTAGAGCAGTGTCAGTAGAGTGTAATTTTCTGTATGCTGACTGACGTTCTTCGTGGAGATTATGCAGTGTTAAATGCTCTTCTAGTTGAGCATCGACTACCTTCTCAAGAACTTTGGAAATGAAAGGTAAGTTTGACACAGGTCTGTAATTTTTCAGTACATTTTGATCAAGGCCTGGCTTCTTTATTAGTGGTCTTATTCTGGAGCTTTTAAAAGCAGTAGGTACATAAGCACTTTTGAGTGATGCATTGAATATTCTGGTAATATATATTGGTAATAGTTCATTTAAGCAATCCTTCAACAGCCATGTTGGTATTGGATCAAGTTCACATGATTTACTTGGTGATCTATTTTATTAGATTTCAGCCTCCGATGTTGGAGAAAATTCTGATAGTTGCTCTTCTCTGAAGGGTGTTTCGAATTCAGCACAGTCATCATGTTGGTTAGACTGAGTACTGGAGGCTATTTCAGTACGTATTCCTTCAATTTTGTTGATGAAGAAGTCACTGAAATCCTATGCAAGCATCTTAGCAGGTTTACCAGATGGTAGCACAACTTCCTTTTCTTCACCCACCAGATGTTTAGTTATCTTGAATAACCCTTTCTGATCACGACCACAGGGCTCTACCTTCTCCGTGTAAAAGCTTACTTTGGATTTTTTTAACAATTTGTTGACTACCGAACATTGATTCCTATATATTTCATGATCTAATTGGAGGGTCTTAAAACTATGGTTTTGGATTTGAGGGGAGCATGCTTGTCAATAAGTAATGATAGTCCATGGGTATACACCTCAACAAGTTCATCCACGTCTGATGTGTGCAGTCCACTTTTCAAAATATCTGAGGATTCAATGTCTTTTTTGAATTTATTGATGTCAATCGATTTTAACTTTCTTAAATTCACAGTTCTTCTGATAGGTGCAGGTTTAGCAGCACATGCATTAAACACTACTGCAAAATGATCATGTGACGTCTTTCCAATGTTGTCAGGTAGGCCAGGATCGGATATTTCTACATGTGAGACAGACGTGTCGGTGTCTCTTGTAATTACCACATCCAGTGTGTGGCCAGCCACGTGAGTTGCCCCAGTAACGTGCTGCCGCATGCCGCAAGATTAAAGTATACTAGTAAACTTTACAGAGTCTGAGTTCAAAAGATTGTCAAGGTGGATGTTCAGATCTCCAACAACTATGATGTTACTTTCTGTTGTTACAACTTTGGCCAGAAACGACGGCCACTCATTTTCCAGGAAAGAACTAGTTTTTAGACCGTTTTTAGTGGTTGGTGGTGGTCTATACACAACAGCCAGATGCAGAGAATAGTTCCTGATGGCTACAATGCATTCCATGTGTTCAAAAGTGGTGAAAACTTTATCATTGGTGGAAGTTAGAAGCTGAATATCTAGAGCGGTTTTATATACAACTGCAACTCCCCCTCCACATCCATAGCAAGGGACATGCTTGATTTTGTAACCATTGGGAACAAGTTCAGCAATGCAAGATTTGTCAGAGGGTCCCCCGAGCCATGTTTCAGTTACAGCAACAATATCATAGTCATTAGATGATACGTAATCTGAAAGGGCAAGACTTTTGTTTTTGACTGACCTTGGATTTAAACAACACACTTTTATATAAGTTTGGCCTTTGCAAACAGTGAACGTTTCACATTTGATCCTCTTCAGATCATGAGGTTGGGAATTATTTTCATTTATAGGATTGGTTCTAGAAGATAAATTTGGCACTATAGTAGATATTTCTTGGGGAAGTGTTTGAATGTTTAGTAAATTTACACCATCGTTAAGGTCCCATGTGCGTTTATACGGACCCCCTCTTGTACCCCTAAACTTCAGTATTTCTAACTGTTTTAATATTGTCAATGTATGGGGATCAGGTTTTAAAGGTGATAATTTCCCAATCCCATACAGGTAACCCCTATTGTATTGTATAATCCCTGGTATACAATGGACCATTTTTTGCCAGAGGCAAATACACATTAATATTTTCAGGTAAAAATTGTACTAAAAAGTAAAATATTTACACAAAACTCAAAATTTCACAAAATTTACAAACAATTTAGACACAAAAAGTACATGTATACAAACAAGAGGGCCAAGATGGCCCTATATCGCTCACATGACAATCACTGTTCACTCATTAAAACATTGTTTTGAACCGGTGACCTAATTTTTGACCCCAGACGACTTATGTTCGAATTTGTCTTACATATCATTAAGACAAACAGTCTGACTAGGTTTGGTGAAGATACGATCAAAATTTGACATCTACAGTGTTAATAAGGTTTTCCTAAGATTTGACATTGTGACCTGGTTTTTGACCCTAGGTGACCCATATTTGAACTTGTCCTTAATATCATTAAGACAAACAATCTGACAAGGTTTAGCCAAGATCAAATCAAAACCATGACATTTAGAGCTTTTACAAGATTTTTACCTAAGATTTGACCTTGTGACCCAGTTTTTGAACCCGGCTGACCCATGTTCATCCTTGACCCACATATCATTGAGGCAAACATTTTGACAAGGTTTGGTGAAGATCCAATTAAAACTGTGACATCTACAGTGTTAACAAAGTTTTCCTAAGATTTGACCTGGTGACCTAGTTATTGACCTCAGATGACCCATATTTATACTTGACCGTTATATCATTAAAACAAACGATTTGACAAAGTTTGGTGAAGATCCAATAATAACTGTGAAATCTACAGTGTTAACATGGTTTTTCATAAGATTTGACCTAGCGACCTAGTTTTTGACCCAAGATGACCCATGTTCGAACTCGTCCAAGATATTAAGAAGACAAACATTCTGACAAGGTTTCATGATCATCCAATCAAAACAGTGACTTCTAGAGTGTTCACAAGGTTTTCCAGCAATTTGCCCTAGTGACCTAATTTTACTACAGAAATGACCCATTATCAACCTTGACCTACATATTATTAATATAAACATTCTGACAAAGTTTCATGAAGATAAAGTCAAAACAGTGATTTCTAAAGTGTTCACAAGGTTTTCCCTTATTTGGCCCTGGTGACCTAGTTTTTGACCCAAAATGGCCCAATATCGAACTCGTCTGAGATTTTGTTGATATTAACGTTATGACCCAGTTTTGCTAAAATTGAGCCCCTAGTGTGGTCACAACAAAAAGTTTCACGACGCACGACGCCGGACGCCGGATGGAGAGTGATCCTAATAGCTCACTTTGTGACATGTGAGCTAAAAAGAATACCTCCATAAACATTCACAGCAAATTCCACAGCAATCACAGCAGTAATTCTGTTGATTTTAATCCAAAAATAAGAGAGCACAAATGTTGCAGCCTACACTTGGCGCATTACACCACTTGACACTTGAACCTTGGTTTGGAGCCAAACAACACAGACTCTGTCTTCCCCAAATGCACAAATAACCTATTACAAATCAACCATTCACGGAGAATATTTATTTCTGAGCTCAATACTGATTCAATTTCAGGCCTATCTTTACCAGACCAAAATACCTGAATCATCTACATACATGTACAGTAACAACTTATTCTTCACTGCACCAGACATGTCATTCACATAGATATGAAGCAACAATGGGCCTAGAATAAAGCTCTGGGGAACACCACATGATATTGTTGCTCGAGAACAGTGGTTACCACCAACATCCACCAATTGATGTCAATCGGACAAGTATGAATTAAGTAAACCACTGAACAGTAATTAACCTTTGAGAGACGTAGTGCCTTCAACTTCATCAACAGAATGCGATGATCCACAGTATCAAAGGCTTTATGTAAGTCCAACAATATTACCTTTATCCATTTGGAACCTAATATAATCTGAAAGATGAATGAGACATGTGTCAGTACAGAAACATTGCCTGAAAGTCTGGACTGGAAATCATACAGGAAATTATTTGAAGACAGATATTCTTCAACTTGATCAAAGATAACCTTTTCCAGTGCTTTGGACAAAACACTTAAAACTGAGACTGGACGATAGTTACCAACTTCTGTCTTGTCATTTTTCTTGAAAAAAGGAACAACTCGAGCTGACTTCAGGTCATTGGGCGCAGAACCCTGGATAATGGATAAATTAACTATGTGGGTGAGTGGGGCTGAAATCATTGGGGCCGCATCTTTAACAAAGAGCGAGGGGATACCGTCTAACACAGTAGCTTTGTTTGAATTAAGATAATTCAAATATTTAAAAATCTTGCTTTCAGAGACTAATGAAAAACAAAAACTATTAGCTTTGACTCCTTTTAATGATAAAAATTGAACACAAAACTACTGCTGAAAATATTGTGACATGGTAGAAGTTTGTTTTTCAACTAATTTTGAAGCAACTGTAGTGTAAAAAGATTTGAACTCTTCAGCCACTTTAGACTCGTCAAAGCGAATGTCATCATCTACTTTTCAAATCAATGTTACATTCTGCCTGACCCTTTTTGGATGGAAGACCTAAATTTTTCAAATATTTCCACAAAGATTTAGGATCTGACTTATTATTTTCTAAAGATTCTGTAAAATAGTTCTTCTCTAAGCTTCAAATGTAACATATTGTACTTTATTCCTACATGCTCTAAAGTGTTTCAAATTATCTTCAGTTTTGTCTTCTTTGTACATTGAAACATTGTACATTTTTACAACTGTTAAAAACACTTAAGGCCTATCAATAACTATTTTGTGCAATGACACATTCCTTATCAAACCATTCTGTTTTGTCTAACGCAGAAAAACCTACAAACTTCGATGTATGAGAATTGTTATAATAGTCTTCAAAAAAAATTATCAGCCAAGTGACATCTTTCAAAACATTTTGAAAAACCCAACACAACATAATCAATACAAGACTGGATAGGTTCAATATTTGTAACTAATTGATTAATTAGCGGTAACTGGACAATAAGACTAATTCTAAATTGGGCTTTGTGTTTCTGAGACCATTTATATTTTGTATAAACCTTGTCTTGTTTGCTTTGAAAGTTGTTAACACAACATAATGAAAAATTTAGAGGTGCGTGATCTGATCACTCCATTCATTAATACTGTTGACACTAAAGCATATGAGACTAATAAAATTACATTCTTTGCATAACAAATTAATAGACTACCACTGATGCACCATTTCGTGACAAAAAAGTGAACAAGCCTCGGTTGTCACCTATTCTTCCATGCACATGGATTTACACAAATCTAGAAGTTTGGACTTTGTATAGTACAAGGCCCTGCTGCTAAATTCATCGCGAACATAATCCTCATTGTCAAACATATTATTTATGCTAACAAAATCGTGTTTCAAACCTACCCTGCTGTTAAAATCACCACATACAAAAGGACATACATCACCAAGATTATTGTAATAATTTACATCAGTTTCTAACAATTCAAAGAACTCAATGCTTACAACATCATAGGCTGGAGAATTCTCATTCCTTAAGTAAATGCCACATAAATAAATATCATTACTTGTTTTAAGAAATGTGTGATCAAGTTATAACCATATCATTGAATTCTGGTGAGTTTTAACAAAATTTTGTTATACCATTTTTGATTGATTCTTTGTAATACAGTACTATTCCCCCACTACACCTAGATCCTTGCCTGCCTTATCATGCTGAAAGTTTCTATAGATGTTGTGACATACATAACCAGATATATCCATTTTACTATCACTAGATGCCCATGATTCATACAAAAATATAGTATCATTATTAACAATAACATTCACAAAATCGTAACATTCCATCTTTTCACTTGTGAGCCCATTAACGTTTCATGACAGAATTTTAACTTGGCCCCCTCCTCTATCCCCTAGAACACAAAATGCCATGAAGTACAAGTCTGTGAAAAATACACACAAGAGGGCCAAGATGGCCCTATATCGCTCACATGACAATCACTGTGCACTCATTAAAACATTGTTTTGAACCAGTGACCTAGTTTTTGACCCCAGATGACCCATGTTAAAACTTGTCCTACATATAAATAAGACAAACATTCTGACAAAATTTGGTGAAGATCCAATCAAAACCATGAAAACTACAGCATAGACAAGGTTTTCCTAAGATTTGACCTTGTGACCTAGTTTTTGACCCCAGAAGACCTATGTTCGAATTTGTCTTACATATCATAAAGACAAACATTCTGACTAGGTTTGGTGAAGATACGATCAAAATTTGACATCTACAGTGTTAATAAGGTTTTCCTAAGATTTGACCTTGTGACCTGGTTTTTACCCTAGGTGACCCATATTTTAACTCCTCCTTAATATCATTAAGACAAGCAATCTTACAAGGTTTGGCCAAGATCCAACAAGATTTTTACCTAAGATTTGACCTGGTGACCCAGTTTTTGACCCCGGCTGACCCATGTTCAACCTTGGCCCATATATCATTGAGGCTAACATTCTGACAAGGTTTTGTGAAGATCCAATTAAAACTGTGACATCTACAGTGTAAACAAAGTTTTCCTAAGATTTGACCTGGTGACCTAGTTATTGACCCCAGATGACCCATATTTATACTTGACCGTTATATCATTAAAACAAACGATTTGACAAAGTTTGGTGAAGATCCAATAATAACTGTGAAATCTACAGTGTTAACATGGTTTTTCATAAGATTTGACCTAGCGACCTAGTTTTGACCCAAGATGACCCATGTTCAAACTCGTCCAAGATATTATGAAGACAAACATTCTAACAAGGATTCATGATCATCCAATCAAAACAGTGACTTATAGAGTGTTCACAAGGTTTTCAAGCAATTTGCCCTAGTGACCTAGTTTTTCACCGGAAATGACCCATTATCAAACTTGGCCTACATATTATTAAAATAAACATTCTGACAAAGTTTCATGAAGATCCAGTCAAAACAGTGATTTCTAAAGTGTTCACAAGGTTTTCCCTTATTTGGCCCTGGTGACCTAGTTTTTTACCCAAAATGGCCCAATATCGAACTCGTCTGAGATTTTGTTGATATTAACGTTCTGACCCAGTTTTGCTAAAATTGAGCTAAAAATGTGGCCCCTAGTGTGGTCACAACATAAAGTTTGACGCCGCACGACGCACACCGCACGACGCCGGATGGAGAGTGATCCTTATAGCTCACTTTGTGACATGTGAGCTAAAATCCTGATGACAGCATGCACAACAAACAGTACACATGGGAAGCTTCACTGAATTCAAATCTTCTATTCATTGTATTGAAAAAAAGATGACATAATATTACGAATGAAACCTGACAAGAAGGTGCCAGGTAGCACACACAAAATGTTGTATACAGATACACAGACAGATGCATTGGACAAGCTGAATGAAGTATTCCTACAACTTTGTACTGTGAAGAGTATAAAACTACAATTTGTCAATTTTTGGTGTATTTCAATAATAACATATTTTTCTACAGCTGAGCTGCAGACTTTAAAGATCCACATTAAGAAATCATATAAAGAACTTATAGGTACTTTTGACTAGGTTCACCTGAAATTACAAAAGAAATGAGTTTAAAAATGTACTACCGGGTATTTGTCACATTCATATTTTGTACTTTCAACAAACAACAAATATTTTAGGTGCCTTGTGTTTCTCACAGTCTGGTTTACAATGTGTAAACCATTTAATTGTCACAGACTCTTTAGGCTTACTAGCTGTACCATATTCATCTTTGTTTTCTTAGTATTTGCTTACTTTTCTTTTTTGCATGTCACAACTGCACGACACTTTGAATGAATAAATTTGTATTTGCATTCTAAAACAGATGTCAAATGTTTTCATCGCAATAAATATTTACAGTATTCCCACTCACGCTCATCTGTGCAAAGAAAAATAACATATGTGCATACCTGCACAAAAAAATGTAGAAAAGAACAAAATATAAAAGAAAAAATAAGAGTGTCATATTTTTGGTGCATATAATGTGCATTCCCACATCCCACTCGATACTCAGTCTATTTTAAGTCCGTACAATACGCCTGAACAAATTTTTGCCTGGTGAATTATGATTGAAAATCATGTGACTATCCAAAAATACTATTAACTTGTTATTGTGAATGCAGAAACTGCTGGTTTTAAATTCAATTAGTATTCTTCTGTACAAATATCAGCAATTCCACAAAACCTACTTGGCCGGAAATACATAAAAATCCCCCGCCACTATATATTCAGAATTTTTGTGTACAAAGTATACAGGCCGTCCCTATTACCACCTTCCTAACTCTAAATACAAGTGTTAAAATGCACGACAGTACAAATCTGCAATCATATGACCATTTA
The DNA here is from genome assembly GCA_964023205.1 of Lutraria lutraria. NCBI lineage: Eukaryota > Metazoa > Mollusca > Bivalvia > Venerida > Mactridae > Lutraria > Lutraria lutraria. The sequence goes on from OZ026835.1 coordinate 14,009,170, forward strand.
ATTCTCATTTAAGCAATTCTTCTTGTCAAAAACCTCTACCTAGCAACTACAGACCAATTTCACTTCTAAATACAGTAGAAAAAGTATTCGAACGCATTGTCTTTAAACATGTGTTTAATCATCTAAGAGAACTTCAGTTTCTTACTCCTGTTCAATCTGGATTTGTCCCTGGCGATTCTACTGTCAATCAACTCACTTACATCTATAATACGTTATGTAAAGCACTTGATGATGGTCTAGAAGTCCGTACACTTTTCTTTGACATTAGTAAGGCCTTTGACAAGGTATGGCACAAGGGTCTGCTTGTGAAACTTCAATCGGCAGGAATAACAGGGGCTCTGTTGCGTTGGTTCTCTATCTTTCTGGTAGACGTCAACGTGTTGTTCTTCCAGGTGCAGCTTCGCAATGGTGCGAAATAAGAGCAGGTGTTCCACAAGGTTCAATACTAGGGCCGTTATTATTTCTTATTTTCATTAATGATATCGTTATTGATATTGAATCATCGATAAACCTTTTTGCAGACGACACAAGCCTGTATGTTGTTGTCTCAGATCCTAATACTGCTGCTTATCAACTTCAAAGTGACATTGATAAAATTACATCATGGGCTGAAAAATGGCTAGTGTCCTTTAATCCAGCGAAATCCGAATCTTTACTATTATCAAAAAAGCGAAATCGACCTGATCATCCTGATTTACAAATGCTTGGTCAATACATTCCAAATGTCACTGTCCATAAACATCTTGGAGTTAGCATTACTGATGATGCCAGTTGGCATGTACACATTGATTCTGTCGTTGATAAAGCATGGAAAAAAGTAAATATAATGAGAAGATTGAAGTTTTTGTTAGACCGTAGAACACTGGAAATCATCTATTTATCTTTTATTCGACCAAGTCTTGAGTACGCTGATGTTCTTTGGAGCAATGCTACTAAAGATGACTACGACAGACTTGACAAAGTACAAAATGAATGTGCCCGTATAGTCACGGGCGCAACAAGATTAGTTTCATTAGAACGACTCAAACAAGAAAGTAATTGGGAATCTCTATCTGACAGAAGACACAAACATAGAATAACACACTTCTATAAAATGTATTATGACCTTGTACCAGAATACTTATCTTCTCTCGTCCCAAGACAGCAAAATACTCGGTATCATCTTAGAAATATAGAAGACATTCCTAGAATTAATTCTAGAACAACTCTTTATTTTAACTCATTTCTCCCTACTTCAATTCGTGAGTGGAATGCTCTTCCTCTTGAAACAAGGAATTTACAACCACTTTCAGCTTTTAAGAAGCATTTAAACAGAAACATGACCAGATTACCATCATACTATTTCTCGGGTCCAAGAAAACTTCAAGTTCTACACACCCGTCTGAGAACCAAATGCAGTTCACTTAATTATCACTTGTACCTATGTAATATTTCCCAGTCAGCACTCTGTACATGTGGGAAAATTGAATCCAATTATCATTTCTTCTTTGAGTGTCGATTTCTTCAAGAGCCCCGTGATACTCTTTTTAACCATTTAGATAACTATGAAATCTGTTTAGATGTTCTTCTTTTTGGTGATTCAACCCTCTCAGATCAAGAAAATACATTCATTTTTAATCAGGTCCAAGTCTACATACGTGACAGCAATAGATTCACATGAAGTACTATGCATAATGCTTGAGAAGCCTCTTTCTTCTTCATTTCTACACACACCCTTCTCTCTCTCTTGATTTATACAGTAATATTCCTTTCCCGCTGTGTTACTGTCTAAGTTTTTTCATACTGTTTTCTGAATTATTTTTACTTTTTGATCACAAGACCCATATCCCTATCTCTGTATGATTTAATCTTAAATCTATTTTATACATACCAATAGTTAAATTGTTGAATAGTTCTTGAAATATAACTGGAAGTCTATCCAAGGAGAAGAATTTAATAAGACGTTGTCTTCCATTCCAATCCTTTCCAAAATTGATGTTAAATTTTGTATATTTACATATATGTACAATGTATTATAGACGGGAATAAATATGTTTAAACTTAAAAAACATAAAAATACTCTCAATAACAGCGTTTTAATTTCCAGTATTCGTTGAACTCACAGACTGAACTTCGCTTTTGAGAAAAAATGTGTTTATTGACTTTTTAACCACTCCGTATCGCTAATTATATCGACCAATGAAAACCGTCAAAAACATGTTACGTCACTGAGAGGGAAAACAAAAATGGCTGCCTTCATGAAACAGCTCTAAAAGGTCAATACTCTAATGTTTTGCTTAGAAATCTGTATTTTATGTAGAAATCTAAATGTTAGTAATTACTTCCATGTCAAATTGTGCATGCATTAAACGTCCGTCTATTTACCGGGCGAAATATCCTTGCATCGACGAAAACATAAGAAGCCAGGATACTGAATTATGAACAATAAATTGACTTGACTGTAGAAATGATATAAATCATCAATGAAAAATGTTTTAAAGCTGCGGCATGCAATGCAGGGTTCTCAATAAGTTTGTGGCCAACAGGCCCAAAATCTAGACTAACAGGCCTGCTAGAGGGGGTCTGGGCATTTTCTATCAATATTTTATGAACTTTTGAGATTCCTAGCAGGGCCAAACACATTTCTAAGTGGCTAAATTGGCCTGCAGCCTGCTGTTATTGAGAACCCTGGCAATGTAAACAATAGTCTGGTTCCCTGCCTACAAATGCCTGGCAGAAACGGAAGTGGAGGTGATATGCATGTGACAGTCATTGTTATTATCCGGGCATCGGCGGTAATAGCATCACCGCGGATATGGGCATACATACAAGGGATACTGCACAACACAACTGGTGAAGACTGAAGCTACGACCCCGGGTACCCAGAACACACAGAACTTTATTGATTTGTTTGATCCTAAATATTTGTATATCCCTTTCGTCACTGGTGATATGGAATTATAAATTATAACAACCTTGTTTGAAGCTAAATACAAGGACACAAATATCGCAAATTCGCGAAAACATATGACATTCACATAACCAGCAGTTATAACACAAACAGTCAACAATTACATTTCAACGTTTAGTGCATCACATTTTATCAACAGGAATCAACACTTACGAGGTAGTAGTTCATAAACAGGAGACAACTTCTGTAAATTAACATGGGAAGAACTTCCATAGGCCTGGACGCCATGTGATCTCCGTGATCTTCACAAGGGAGACAAAAATGAATGACTAAAATAAAAGGACTGAAAGCTCCCGAAACATGGGTCATTCACAAAGTCTGATCGTCTAGAGACCCTCGATTGTCTTAAAGTCTAAGTTAAAAATAAAACATTCAAAATTTATCATAGAAAATGCATACATTTATTGTAAGTTGACATATAAAATTTGTATATAATTAGTCATTTAATAAGTTATTCTGTTTTGTTATGTTCTGGTTAGTTTAATATAAAATAAGTCACTGCAAGCCAATAGATGTGTTTGTTTGTTTGTGGTTTTTCACATTAACAACATAAAGGTGTTCAAGTACTGGAGTCCTATCCTCAGTGAGCAACTGCCTACTTTTTCACATAAAGAGACATGGTCAGTAGCTGGGCTCGATTCCATGACCCTCTATATATCAATGAGAGGTTACAGTAATTTGAAGTCAGCGACCTTGACTGCTCGACCACTGAGGTGGGTCGCACTGCCTAGGACTGGATTTCATCCATTTGTCAAAATAAGAAAATGGTATTATAAATGAAGTCCAAACAAAACCATACCTAACTACACTTTTGCAATCATAAGAACTCGGGCATTTCCGTAACTGAGAAATACACCTTGTACCTATAATAAGTGTAGGGTTACAATTTTTTGTTATTTGGTTTCCGGTCACTACTTTCTCAGATTTTCAGACTTTCAAATGGTTATCATTCACGATTGATAAAATGGGCATCAAATTCTTATTGAAAGAGAAACAGGCTGTTTCCATTGTTGGATTCCCAAGGTCAGCCATGGTAGAATGTAACCCGTGAACTACTATTATTATGTCTGAGGCACTTTAGACAAACGCGGAATTGAGTTAGGACCTTTTTTTCATAAAACAGATCATTTCTCACCTGATGAACTCCCTCTAGCCATGTTTTCTCCTGTTTTAAAGTTAAAAATGGCATTTTGTCCATGCAAGATTGAACCTAACTCATCATTTGACTTTGGTAATTTCTTGTACAAACTTGCCACATCTGATGTTTTGAATTTTTTTAGCAATAAATTTGTAAGATTTTCTACTATTATATATTTTTTATGATGGACTAATATTTAGTTTGCATACATGGCTTATACTATGCACAAACAACAGCATAAAAGGAGTAAAAATGTAAAAATGGCAAAATGTGTGTTTTTTATGATTGAGATTGGTCTTTTCTTGCATAAACAAATTTTATGTAACCAATACTGATGATATGTAGTTCCTGTTTGATTATGTTACTTAAATATGAGATCTTTGACTTAACTCACCTGGTTGATACTGCAAACCCAACTGCCTATGCTGCCCAATCACATAATTATAAAGCCTAATGTTTAAATATTTAAGAATGGTGCTGCCCCTTCCCAATTCATTAGTCATTATCCAGATCTTTTAAATGGTATGTTTTAATAGTATATTCAGTATTCATGAGTAACTTATAACAGTACTCAGATGATTTTTCTTTCGACAATTTTGTGTTGTTTGATGGGTGAAATTGAAAAATAATGTCTGTTAACGTATAAAAATCAGGAAATCGAGAGCCTATGTACCACCATTGCAACATCGTGCTTTTGACTAAAGGCCATAATTAAGAACTTGATGAAGATAAATTGTAATATATACTTCTTTTTGAAAATCAATGTACTTCATAATAATACAATTCCTTATTCATTATTTTATTCAGGAGAAAAACTGTGTTTCAAATCTTATCATGTTGTATACCAACAAGTAATAATTAGCAAATCAACACAGACAAAATATCTAGTTTGTTTATACATGGCGATTTTTCTTTTAAAAGGGAACCTTACAGGTATCAGCAGGCGGTTCGCTAGGACAAGCAACATTTATAAATAAACAGAGTCACAATTATTTGACTACAGCTTATCCGAAAATTTTTTAAACCGAAATGAAGTTTTCCCTGCACATATGTAGTTAAATCCAAACATCCAATATACGAATATTTTCATCCGAGAACTATGACATATGCGAAGTGTAAATAAGTGCCTAAACCATGTAACCTCGTAATTACACACCTATAATCCGAAATTTAAAATTCAATCGATGACTTAGAGTTGCCTATTGAACGAAATCTTTGTGTCAAAAGGTGTGAACCACATTTAAGTTCGACTTGATAAATGAATTACATCAGGGATGCTATATTACATAAGCATCCCTGATTACATTAATGATATCATTAATTGATTTTTATTCCCAATCAACCTTTAAAAGTGCCCACATAAGTTCTCTGTTTTTTAACCAAAATGTCACGAATATAATCCAAACATACCAAAACGCAAGACAAACACAAATCCTGAGCACGTGAGTTCGCAATCATAACACGATTACGGAAAACTATGGAACGCCATAGCTGTCTGAACATAAGTAGAAACTTTTTATGTAATAGATATAGAACGGGTTTTTCTTCAAAAGTGTTTTCTTACAGACGGTTCGCTTAGATAAACAATTTTGACATGCTGTACATTGCAGATATACAGTTTCATAATGCTGATGTTCTGTGGAAGGATAGATACATTAAATCAAGTGTTGCCGATTTACTACGTGAAAATCATGTTACTTTTACAAATGTAAAGAAAATGTTAATTTTTGAAAAACATATTTTACAACGATTTTATGATACCTTCAACTTTAAGGAACATTCACCTTTTTAAGTATTGATAAAAGCCATTCTTCAAACACAATAAAACATATTTCTAGCATTTGTATATCGGATAACACTTCATGAATCTAATTCCAAGTACACAAAAAGAACATTGTTTGGTGATCAAGATATTTTCTTCATTACCCATCGACTGATGTCTCTTTAAAACGCAAATTCTAAAAAAGGGCGTTATTTGAATCTTGATTTTTGGACCACAATTGCTTTATGTGATTGGATTGTCTAACTGAAAATGACCGAGTTAATGTTACCTGATGTTGACTGTAGTTGATGTTATCTGGTGATGATTTTACAGTTGTTGCTATGTGATGTAGTCTAAAGTTGATGTTATCTTGTTTTGTATGTAGACGATGTTATCCGATGTTAGCTGTATGTATTGTTATCTTGATGTTGACTGTATGTGATGTTAGCTGGTGTTGACTGCATACGATGATATCTGATGTTGGCTGTATGTATTGCTATCTGGTGTTGACTATACGATGTTATCTGATGTTGACTGTAGTTGATATTATCTGGTGTAAACGGCATACGATGCTATCCGATGTTGACTGTATGTGTTACTATCTGGTGTTGACTGTATACGGTGTTATCTGATGTTGGCTGTATGTGTTGTTATCTTGTGTTGACTGCATACAATGTTATCTGCTGTTGGCTGTATGTATTGTTATCTGGTGTTGACTGTATACGATGCTATCTGATGTTGACTGCAGCTGGTGTTATCTGGTGTTGACTGCATACGATGGTATCTGCTGTTGACTGTATGTGTTATTATCTGGTATTGTCTGCATACGTTGCTATCTGGTGTTGACTGTATACTGATGATGTCATCTGATTTACATGTAGACTGTAGTAGATGTTATGTGATGATGTCAGTGGTTTATGTTATCTGATGTTGACTGTAGTTGATGTTATCTCATGGTGATTGATTGAGTCATCTGATTTACATGTAGACTGAAGTTGGTGTTATGAGATGTTGACTGTACTTAATGTTATCTGATGTTGATTGTAGTTGATGTTATCTAATGTTTACTGTAGTTGGTGTTATCTGGTATTGACTGTATGCGATTTGATGTTGGGGTGCAGTTGATGTTATCTCATGTTGACTGTAGTTCATGTTAAATGATGTTGACTGTGGTTGATGTTATCTGAAGTATACTGTACTCGTATAGTTCATGTTAAATCATTTTGACTGTATTTGATGTTTTCTGGTGCTGTCTATAGTTGGTGTTATCCGATGTTGACTGTATGTGATGCTATTTGATGTTGGGGTACAGTTGATGTTATCTGATGCTGACTGTAGTTCATGTTAAATGATGTTGACTGTGGTTGATGTTATCTGAAGTAGACTGTATAGTTCATGTTATCTCATATTGACTGTATGTGATGTCATCTGATGCTGTCTGTATTTGGTGTTATCTCATGTTGACTGTAGTCGATAGTTTCTAATGTGACTGTAGTTGATGTTATCTAATGTAGACTGTAGTTGATAGTTTCTGATGTTGACTGTAGTTGATGTTATCTGATGGATGTTGACTGCAGTTGATGTTATCTAATATAGACTGTAGTTGATAGTTTCTGGTGTTGATTGTAGTCGATGTTATCAGATGTTGACTTATGATTTCATCTGATGTACATGTGATGTTATCTGATTTTGTATGTGTATGATGTTGTCTGACGTTGACTATATGTGATGCTATCTGATGTTGACCGTATGTGTTGTTATCTGATGTTGTCTGTAATTGATGTTGTCAGATATATAGAATGTAGTTGGTAGTATCTGATGTTAACTGTATGTAACTGATGCTGACTGTATGTGATGTTATCTGATGCTGACTGTATGTGATGTTATCTGATGTTGTCTGTAGTTGATGTTATCAGATGTTGACTGTATGTGATGTTATCTGATGTTGTCTGTAGTTGATGTTATCAGATATTGACTGTAGTCATTATTATTTATGACATTATTATCCGGTGTGGACCGATTATGTTGTATGATGTACATGTAGACTGCAGTTGATGTTATCTGATGTTGGCTGATGATGATGTTATCTGACGCTGACTGTAGCTGATGTTATCTATCTACTGACAGCTGTATTGATGCGCTGTCTACTGACGCTGACTTTTATAGATCTGCATGAGTACAGTTGTTTGTAAAACTCATGACTTTAATTCCCTTATACATGTTTAGGACTTCATTACAAATACATGTTAATATATCTGGAGTTTCTATAACATATAAACAACATTGTGCATTATGTATCTTTTAAGTTCAGTACAATAATCCGTCATCTTAATGACCAATAATGGCTAAATGAGAATTTCATCTTAGGCTCTTAATGTTTTGTAATACTTATGCTAACGCTTTGAACAATTACTTTTCTTATTTTAACCATTATGGGGAAAACATTGATAAACATACTCGTTATTTTATAAAAAACACGTCCATGATTAAAGAAGCAGTCTGTCCAAACTGGGCAAACACAATATCGCTGATGATGGATAAAGGGACTTCATTGGTCACGTGGTAAGAGATTCTGACTTGTTATCACTAGCCGCTCACGACCAGGTCTTCGAATTACACATGGGGTCTGAAAAAGCGAGGAAGGTGTCCATTCAGCTTACAGAGGTCCGATGGTTCTAATCAGGTGTACGTTTAGGTTACTGTATAGCCGACAAAGTCGCTTAATGATATAGACTGGTGGTTCGAAGTTTAATTCCCCGTGAAACGAATAACTGTCGGAATTTGATGGAATTTCATATTCATGAGTACAGTCCAACCCGTGTTTGCGAAAAAAAGGTCACCTGTAAATATGCCATTCTTTAATAAAGTTATTGATCATTAAGACAAAAATAACCAACATTGTATCTAAACCATCGCTTTTGGTTAAGTACCAAAACAGGTTACCCTATTAAAAAGTCATACTATTTTCAACAAAATTCATATATTTCTCAAACCCTTAATATGAAGAATGAGGTGAATACGGCCACAGTTAGTTTATATGGCTCTTTAAAAGATTATGGAAATATTGGCAACACTTGATTATATTTCTCTACAATTTGACTATCTATATGTAATGGTTATATTTGTTTCACGGAGTTATATTGGCAATTTGTTCTGTTTTTCTTTTTATAAATGTAAGACATTGAAATGACATAAATAAAAACTGAGTCCCAGTAACTGATCCAAATGTAATTTTCCGTGTGATACGATTCTTTGGCTCATTTTTGTGCGTTGACAAAATATCGCCTATAGCATGTTTTGAGTTACACAAATTACTACGATTTATGAAAACATGGTATTCAATCAGTTTAAATATAACACACCAATAACTTTAACAGAGATTTCGTATGACTACAAACCATTTTCTGTCAACACATTTCGTGAACTCCGGATAATAACGTGCTTCACGAATCCTTCGTATTCATTTAAGCAAACATCTTTTGTTACTCTATTTATCGCACATTCTTTCTTTTGTTATGCATTTAATACCTAATCCAATTATCCACACATGTGTATATGATACGATGTCCGATTGAAGGGAAGTAAATCGAAAACTAGTTCTTGACTAGACTATCGCCCTTGAAAGATTTTCTAGAGGACAGTCGTTATGGCGAACTCGCTTGAAGTGTTTTTCTTTTAGCTGTAAGACGAAACAATGAAAACAAAGTCTGCTTCTTTATACATTTACAATTAGTTTCTGTTGTGTTGAAGTAATTTCCAGGTCACGAACAACTATTTCACATGTAGGCATTCATTTAACTTGTGACATGGTATTTATGTTAGGTCCATTATCTGTGGTTCTTGTAGAGTTATTTAATGGTCATATACATGTCCTGGGTTTCCTCTGTACATTTCACATGTCATGTTATTAAATTCAAAGCTTATGGTCATTGTTTACACATAGTAACATTTATTCATGGTGGTCATAGTAACAGTATCAAGATGATAGTTTTTAAAATGTGTATTAGGAATAAAAGTACTTGTATTTCTTCCAGGCAAACAGTTAAAATGTGTAGCATTTCCTTGATAATTGTGGCTAATTGACCTAAGAGGTACGATGTGTCAAGACTATATAACTTGACTTTCAAAATCTAATTCATATTTATTATAGCATTAGCCATTAAGGTTTTCGAAGTCTAATACGAAGTGTTAAGGATCATATTTTAGATATTGTCATTCTTTTGTATATCCATTAAGACATTTACAGGTGAATTTTTAAAAACTTTTACCGTCAGTTAAGAGAGTTACAACCATTTTTGTTCCTCTACCCCTAACATAAAACAGTACCTCAAAATCATATGAAGTCACCTCTATGAAAATTAACTAACAAATGATACAATAAATGCAAGAATGTGTATAAGTCTAAGGGTAACCAATGTTTAGTCAATTCAAATTGTTTATACAATGTTTGGAATAACTATGTTGCAGAAAAAGTGAAAAATGTAACCCAGCCCCTTTAAGATTTGGTCAAGATTTTAGCCTTTTACCAAAAAATAACAACTTGATAAATATCATTTAAATAAAAACTAATAGAGGGAAACAACTGGAATTTTCTCAAAATTAACTACTATGTGTGTATAATGTCTACACCAAATTTTAAAAAGTTTCACCGTCCGGTTTTGAAAAAAATTGTGTCAGAAATCCATAGTTACTTGATTTTCGTTAATTAACCATGTATAAATTCCAATAAACTAGACAAAAAAATTTGGAATAAATATTTTCTTCCACATTACTTTATAAATTCATGTTCTTAATACGAAACATTACCTCAAAACTAAAAAAAAATATAAAAAATGGTCCCAGTGAGGTTTGAACCCATTACCCTCAGGAATATGTCAATATGTCAGTAAAATTCATGAACTTGAGTACTTTTCAAAATTAGAGATTGAAATCCTTAAAGTCACAATAAACTCCAGAAACGTTGTATTACCATCCATTGATAATTGCAAATCTTTGATACAGAATTGTGAATGGTTCATACTTAACAGATTGGTATAATTATATAAAAACATGCGAGTTATACTTCTACTGAGCATGAACATTTTACATCTTTACCAAATAATGCTTCGTCAGTGAGTTTGAGATTGCCGTACAAGTTCCGTGAGTTTTCCGATAGCCACATACAGGGTGTTTCATTATACCTGTCCCCGCTTTACACTACTGTAATTTATAATATGACTTGTTTCTGAGATAGTTGAATTTAAGTGTTATATTGAAGACAGAATAAAGTTTTTTTTGCTATATAAAACATGTATATTCCCTTTATACTTTTAATACATTACGCATTTTCCAAACTGTACACTTCAAAGCACATGCTCCAAATGACGTTCGTTCTGGGCAATGGCGACGTCAAGTCTGTGTTTATATGTTATGTATGTTATATTTGTAATCATCCAATTAGCAAATACATATGACATTGCAAAATATGTCAGTATGTAGAAAAGTTCATTTAGTGTCGTTTGGCGTGACTGACATGAGCGCAGTTCTGATCATTTACGAAGCTTTCGGAATGCTCGGAAAATGTTAATGCAAATATTACATCGGAGGCTTTATCTAAAATATAAACTTCGCTCTCCGTTCTTTTATTTGAATCACGGAAAAAAGTTAAGAATACAATTTGCTTGTCTTATGAATAAATAAATACAACTTGATTTCATTTGAAAAAATGCATATTTTTATCGTGTAATAGATTATTCCTACAAGCAGAATCAGAGGTATGGAAATTCACCTTCCGTCAATGCTATCAGTAGTTTGAGTCAAGATGGGCGGAATATTTGTCGCCTAGTGTTGCACGCAGGAAATTATATAGAAACAGGTCTATCTTTATATACTACATGTATTAAACGTAGTATATTTCATTCGAAAATAACTATAGATTAATATTTAATCAACAGGTTCACTAATTTTTCAGTTTCATTTGAATGACTGGAATCAAATCTATTTGCCTTGCTTGATTTCATGTCGTGCTTTTTATGCTTACCGGTAAATTAAAATTATAGATCGTTAGAACATATGTTTCAAGTCGATATTTAGACTGTAAATATCAAATCGTGAATATTAAAGAAACTAGAATCTACTTATCAAGGACGAATGATATAGGAGACGGAAAGTTAATTGGGACAGGCAGTATATCGCGACACGTATTGCAGTATAGGTTGACTGTATTGCAATACATCGCAATACGGCAATGCCATATCGTTGCACCAATAATTGTTACTGCCATCCTTAGGAAAGACGAAATATGGACTATAAAGAAAGGTAGCCTTTATTCGGAGGACATTTAGTTCTTAAAATCAATGACAGTATAGAAAAGCACCTTTATTCGGGGATGACCACCAACACATGTTTGTCTGTATAAAAAACGTTGCAAAAAATAGGAATGGATTAAAAACTGTAATAAAACCAATATGCAACAAGATGAAACACAATGCCCTTCTGGATGACCTTGACCTTTGACCTACTGACCTGAAAATGCACAGGTCATGTAGAGGGTCAAGTTAAATTTGATTTAATTTGATAAAACGCCTTTTTTTATACATAAATATATATTCAATGGCGTTGTAGAATATATGGTAACATTTCTTAAACAATTACACATATAAAGGTATTAAAATACTATAGACAATAATAATAGAAAAGCATGATCATAAAATACAATACATTTGCCAGAACTAATAAATAAAAGTAGAATATGTATAAAAATGAAGTAATTTAAAGATAATCTTGTTACAGTGATAAAAGAGTTGCAGGTCTTTTATAAACAAATTATAAAAACTTCAAAAACATTGAGTTTTCAGCTTTTTCTTGAACATGTCAATAGACTCAGAATTCCTGATTTCAATTGGTAAATTGTTCCACACCTTGGGACCCATTGTATCAAAACATCTATCATTGAAAGTCTTATATTTGTAAAAAGGAACGACGTAACAACAGTCTGAAACAGCAGACGATCGCAAACCTTGCCTTCTTGGAACTTGTTGATTCAAAAGCTCTATCAGATATGGTGGTACCTTGACTACATGACAGTTGTACATGAAGCATAATAATTAGCTTTTACCGGCAACCAATGCAGGTCAAACAGTGCCTGTTTTGAGCTGTCATATTTATTCCAAAATAGAACAAGTTTGGCGCACATATTTTGAATAGGCTGCATCTTTTGAATTTCACTTTCAGCTATAACATACAGAATCACATTACAATTATCATTGTATGATATAACCGAAGATAAAACTAGAATCTCAGTATTTTCTGATATTCTTTATTCAATATGGCTGTTCGACATTTGTGCTTAACATGTTCCTTAAAGTACAAAGATTCGTCGAGGAAAGCACCAAGATATCTGATAGTTGGCTCACGTTTGATATTATCTCCAGCAACGTTCACAGATTTTGTGGAACACTTTTTCAATTGGGAGTTGTTTTTTTTTTTATTATTTATTATTATTATACCATATTTATATAGCCCTTTTTTCATGTAATTACACGTTCAAAAGTGCTGTACAATCACGATTACGACATGGTTAAAACAATATGTAATGAATACAAACATGTTAGTCAAAAATGATATGGGTAAAATATATACAACTATGGACAAATTTATAAGTCAACAAATCCACCATTAATTTATACAGACAAGTAAGGTACACAATAATTCTAAAATGATTCAAGTCCGGTTGGCTTCGTAAGCTGTTTGGCCAGTCCACAGTTACTGCCGGATAGAATATATTCAGTCTTTGAAGAGTTCATTTTAAACTTATTTTGACTCATCCAGTCATTTATAGTTATTGCACATCGTTCGATATCGTGGATTGCTTCCAACTCCGCCGTGTCAGATGTCGGACAAAACTGTTTATTCGCAATATGGTCATCAGCAAATCCATGCACTGAGATCGATTTGGGAATAAGGGTCAGATACTGAAGTCTTTACAGGAACTAGGGTCAGATACTGAAGTCTTTACAGGAACTAGGGTCAAATACTCAAGTCTTTACAGGAACTAGGGTCAGATACTCAAGTCTTTACAGGAACTAGGGTCAGATGATCAAGTCTTTACAGGAACAAGGGTCAGATACTGAAGTCTTTACAGGAACTAGGGTCAGATACTCAAGTCTTTACAGGAGCTAGGGTCAGATACTGAAGTCTTTACAGGAACTAGGGTCAGATACTGAAGTCTTTACAGGAACTAGGGTCAGATACTCAAGTCTTTACAGGAACTAGGGTCAGATACTCAAGTCTTTACAGTAACTAGGGTCAGATAACCAAGTCTTTACAGGAACTAGGGTCAGATAACCAAGCCTTACAGGAACTAGGGTCAGATACTGAAGTCTTTACAGGAACTAGGGTCAGATAACCAAGTCTTTACAGTAACTAGGGTCAGATAACCAAGTCTTTACAGGAACTAGGGTCAGATAACCAAGTCTTTACAGGAACTAGGGTCAGTTAACCAAGTCTGACAAAGTAAAACAAGATGATTTGAAATAACAGATCAATTGCAACGGATGAGAACATCAAATCAATGATGAGTCACGGCTTGTAACAAGAATGAAGGACGACTTTCGTATAATCAGAAAGAAAACAATGTGATACATATATTTTTATTCTACATTCATTAGATTTTGAATTATTCCTTCAATAATATATCAAATTGATTGGGATTGTTTTATACCAATAAAGAATTTTTTTTGTCCAACATGTATGCACTACTATATACTGAGTATGTCATCCATAATGTTTCTTTATTACTTTGCGTTGTCCTATTTCATTGTTGTGGTCAATTATCTTATTCAAGTATCTTAATACAATATGCATAAAATATGTGAAACTGTGGGTAACTTTAAACTAACGCCATGGATTGTATCAAGTATGTACGTAAATATTATTCAACTCCTCTAAATTGTCACATATACGTACATGCGTTATACATACGTTATACTCCGCTTTTTCTATGCAGAGACAAACCTGTGTACGTTGCCACCCCCGAATAAAAGCTATCCTGAGATTAATTTTCTAAGTTCTAAACTTAGAAGAAAAGGATCTCATATACGAACCACATGTCAATAGATTTGGATTAAACATACTTGATTGTCAAGACAAGACATAAACAATTATACATTTGTACATACTACATCCATACAATGCAAACATCTAGACAAGTGGGCTGATTCAGGCTTTGTTTCTTTTCATATTATATTTTGCTGAACTATAGTTTCAAATATAATATGATCTTGTGTGTGTAGTCCATTGATCAAGAGTTGTTACTATAACTACTAAATGTTTGTAACGTTCATTTGGGTTTAGTCTAACTAATTAGACCCTTTGAGACGGCGAGATACTTTTTTATATTTGACCCATAAATTGCACAAAGTTGGTATTAAGTTGATACTTTCTAATATACACTGACAATGCTCTTATATACGCACTCAAAGACGAAATTGGCCATCAGTGACCGAAGTTGGATACTGATATCTATCAATTGTGTTAATAATAATAATGATAATACGTTATGAATTACCATAGGTAACATGTGTAAACATTTTGTATACGTAATCACACTTTACAAGGCCTTCAAATTACAAATGAAAACAAAAAATGAAAATAAAACACCTGCGTCATTGACAAACACTCATAATCACTACAGAAAACACACTGAGAAACTTGCATAGACTTACACTGTAACATGGAACGGGAACTAGTTTTAGATTAACAAATACATGGCGGATGTACACAAACATAGTACTTAGGTCCGCATCAAGATTCATGCGTTCCGAGGTTTGGAAAGCTGGACAATTGTCCGGTTTCAAAATTCCATCTGCCTATATGTAAAAAGCAGAAATTTTGGTGGCAATAAAGTTGGATGGTGGATCGCAGATTGTATTTCTTACTTTGTTAAAGTGACTAAAAAGTCCAAATATATTACTTACTCTGAATAATGTTTTCATTGTATTGTTTCATAACCTTCCAAGAGTACTAATTTAAATACAGTCCTTTCAGAAATATGAATATATCAGAATTGGTGAATTGTGCCCGCGTGTTCAGACTTCAATATATTATAATTATTTATACAATGCCGAACATTTAGAATAAGCTAAACCTTATTTTAACAGATGGGTTCAAATCAAATTAGATTAAACTCACATCATTCTTAAAAAATGATACTGAATGATTTACATAGAAAATGTTAAATTCATTTACAGAGCAGGGGGGCAGGATATTATAGAGCATAACAGTGCACAAGAGCATTCATATTGTACATCAAAGCATCAATAGACACACCATCTCATTACGAGCATATCAGAGCATGAAAAAATAGAGCATTACAGAGCTTTACTATGCATATCAGAACGTCCAACTGTATAACATATTATAACAGAATAGAACAAAAACATAACTGAGTAAAGTACAGTGCTCAGAGCATTACATAGAAGAAAAGGGCATAACTGGGCGTAATAGAACAAAGTATTATAGAGTGTAACTGATCAGAACAGAGTATACTAGAGCATTACCGAACATTACAGTGCAGAGTAGAACAGAACTGAACGAATAATAATTTCACGCAATTCGATGTAGTGTAGAGTGAAATAGTTGTCCTTATGCGTAGCATATTACTAACAGTGTTTTACAGCTACAATAGCGCAGGAACATTTTTTTTTGCGCGTAATGTTATAAACATTGTAAAATGTGTACCAATCATATATCATCTCATTTGTGAACTATCATTTATTTGTTGCAATATTATCTTTACGTGTGATCCTTTCTCCTGCACGGGGATAATAAATACTTTGCGTGGCTTTTAAATGTCCATCATCTATCTGGGTGCCACTATATCACTGTTTATTTAATGTTTATTTTGTCATAGGACCAGTTAGACCATGAATATTGTAGATACGTGAAGTCGTTGTGAATTTGCGATAGAAAATTGATTCTGTCGGGAATAGCACTCGAATAGACCTTTATAGCTTCTTTATAACAATGATATTTTTTATTTATTCGTACCAAAATGGATAATATTATACAATGATGAGTCTGGATTATCACTGGACTTTGACAAGGAGGTTTTAATCATAAATACACGCATGTGTAACATGTTGAGTGTTCAGTCCAGGAAATGTTTGAATTTACACAATTTCTGTTAATTTGCTCACTTGATATTTTCTGCACATTTACTCACTGGTTGATGTGTAAATTTACAAAATGAAGGTTTGAAAATATTGTGTTCTTTCTAAAATGGCAAAAGTGCTCTTTCTAAAGAAGTCCTAAATCCACAGTTAGATGTGACTAATGTATGGGAGTCCATCAAAAATCAAGCTCAAGTGCAGTTGACTTTCAAGTTTTTCACTATGACTATAATATATCGATGTTTTATATATATATATACGGAATTTGTTGAATCGGTTAAATAAGATACAATAATTTCTGTATCGTAATGTTAAAATCAAAATCTTTTAACAAATAGGTCCATAGAAAGTAATATACAGCGCAGTTCGTATATACATTCGAATGTATTGGTACAAAAATTACAATATATATATGCAAAATTACATAAATATTGTTAAAATTATCTAAGACCAGAGTTTTTTTTTAGTTTTACGAGATTTTTTTCAGAAATGAGCAGTCGGAGGAGGGAATAAAATAAAAATATAAGTGATAAGCAGTTGGGAGTCGACAAAAAAAAAATGAAATTTTTCATTTTATTTTTGTTGTATACTGGTCAGAAAGCAATAACTTTCTATTTAATACTAAGATTTGTTTATTACACAATGTGTTATATTTTCATGGATAATAAAGGTTAATATCTGCAATTTGGAACATTTTAAATAGCATTTTACCACCACTTTTATAGTCCCTGAAATCTACTTCTGCCTCTTACTGAAGTTTAAAAATTACTTTCATTTTGGACTTCAACTACTTCAAATTACTTAGAAAATGAACAGGCCCAATACAGCATATTATATATATACATGCATGTACTTTTAAATTAGAGCATATTATGTGGTTTAATGCAGTGCTCTAGATGATTTTAGGGCCATGAGTATGCATTTCACTCATTGAAATTGAAATGGATGAGTAAAACTGCAAAATCAAGACAATCAACTAAATATTTTGCAAACGAACATACTTTTAGTATATTTTGTAGACATTGCATACGTAGGAACGTGCATGATTTGATAGGGTCAGCATATTTTTTGACTACCGGACAATTTTTAGAAATGTTTGACCCACGGGAAAGGGTAGATTTTTCTTGTTTTACTACCATTTTGCGCAGATTCGCATGCTATCAGGACTACTGTTGAATATAGTGTGCATGTCTATGCTTTGTAGTCTGCTTTAACGTTCATTTATTTACCATTACAAGTGGCAAAGCATTATAGACAGGCGGATTGAACAAAAACTTTGAAAAATGCGTGTCGTCCCGATAACGCCATAATACAGGCAAACTGACTCCCTGCATGCACTTCTAAAGACAATAAACAGTCAAAATAATAGGAAACCAATTAAGCGCAACATCTCGGACATAATTATACTAAGTGAAGGATGATGTCAGAGTATTCCGCTACTATTATACGGAGAATTTTTATTTTCATGGCTAGGAAGAACCGGTGCAAAAAATAAAATAAAATATCACTTTCACACTTTAAATTAGGACCGGCGGGTTTGTAAAACGAAAGATAAAAAAAACTCTGGCCTAAGCTAGTATGATGTAACTCAGTTATGAATATGTAGATGTAGTCCAATTATCAATACTAGTACATTGTACACTGACATGTTCAAAGTAAAATGCGGAAATAATCGAATGCCATAACAAATGATTCAGTTTGAAATTGCATCACAAATGAACAGCTAGATTTGGTACTGATAAAGATTACAAGGTTTTGTTGAAATTATGACAAGAATGAGCTGAGAAATAGTGCAGGCAAATTAGGTGTACAAACAGGCAGACGGACAAAACACACGGAAGCATTAAATCAGTGGCATGAAAATGTGTTAATATTTCTTGATAAAGTTCAAATATCAATGCTAGCACACTGAACATTTCGAAGTGAAATGCAAACATTGAAACAAAACAATTCAGGTAATACAATTTGAACTTGCTTCACACAGTCATGTACATTTGAATACAAAATACAAAGTTTGATAACTTATGTCTGTCAAATAATGGCTGTGGAATAGAGCATACAAATATTTTTCATATAATTATTAATAAAGAGCCATTACTATGAGAAAAAAATATCAAAATGAAAAGTGCTTCGCAGATGCACAACTACACTTGGAACTGACGATAATGGTTATATGGTTTAATGGAACTCTGGCAAGAATAAGCCGAGACAAAGTGCGGGCAAATTATGTCTGCAGACGGACGGACCGATGAACGGAGCGGAATCCAGTATAGTCCAAAGATACTAGTGCCTCAAAGGAAACAACAAATAAAAATTAAGAAAACATGACCCTAGGATTTTCGTAAAATACGGAACTTGTAAAGTTTTGTACGATCTTCCTGCGGTGTGCAAAGTTATTCAGGAAATATAATTTTTCGCGCTAAACTCGAAAAACCACGATATTTCATGTTTGCTGTAATTGTGTAACTGACAGATAAACTAATTGATACGATGTTTGGTTCGATTGTCCCAATGTCATTGTCTTATGAGTCTATGATGACGCTTTGAAGAACAAATAAGTAAATGTGTCTGGCTTATACGACGATTAAATGTAAGAAATGGATGAATAAATGAGTAAGTATAAGTACTATGAATAATATACACATGTATAAATTAATATCTGTGTTAACAAATAACTCCGAATACTGACCACCATGCAATTAAGGTAATTCTTTTGAAAACATTCATTGATGATATAGAACAAATTGACCTCTAAATGAAGGCCACCTTTCAATAAAGACCATACTGTGACTTTTCCTGCATGCCCTGCATTAACAAGTTTGACTATAGATAAAATAGCTCTACGATACTACTTGTTTAAAGTGACTATACTATCTGATTTAATGTATTTCACCTTATGTACGCTTTATATGGATATCAAACGATTGATCTGCAGCAACATCATCTCTAACATTATTGGAATGTTTTATAATTCGAATTCAGGTACCATGGAAATTAAGGGGCAGTCTTTTATGACGATTGTCTTGGCCAGTTAATTTTAAACGAGTGAGACCTTTATACGAGTTTTGTTTGGAACTGGATGAAATTATAAGTGATTGCGCTATACAGGGGTGCATTAAGCAAGTCATATTGCGCATAATTCAATCATTCTTGTTATTTTTCATGAATGCAGATGTGGCGCGAACTATTTTTTATCTAAGATGCCAAATTATTGTTCAGGACATGGTAATGACCTCAACACAACGGATATCTAATTGTGCATGAAATTGTATAAAGAAACAGAAAAATGTTGTTGTTGTTTCATTTGTTTCCTCTTATAGCAAAAATAGTCTTGTACCAAGTTCGTCATAGCGGTTGTTATTTAAAGAATCTTTAAAGGGCGACAGTCCAGTCAAGCATTTTTTGTCAATTATTCAATTAACCTCCCTTCATTTGGACATCGTTTTATTATGTTTAATGCCGGTTCGGAATGTGTGGATGATTGGAGTATATATTAAATACATAACATAAGAAAGAATGTGCACTATTTAGAGTAATAAAAGATGTTTGCTTTAGTGAATACGAGGGATTCGTGACGCACGTTTTTTTTTCATGAGTTCACGAAATGTGTTGATAGAAAATAGTCTGTATTTGTACAGTATTATTGGTGTACTCTATTCAGACTGATTTGTATGACTCCAAACATACCATAAATCGTAGTAATTTGTTTAACTCAAAAAGGTACAAAAGTCAGCATGCTATATACATGTAAGCTTGTGCGATATCTTGTCAACGCACTAAAATGAGTTGAAGAATCGTATCACAATGAAAATTACATTTTGGTCAGTTGCTGGGACTCTTTATTTACATTATTTCAATAGCTTATATTTTGAAGAAAAAAGAATACATTACCAATGTAACTTCGTGAAACAACTATATCTACAAATATATTTATTATGTATAGATACTCAAACTGTGGAGAAATGAAGTAAACTGTTGCCAATATTTCCTAAGCCGTACAAACTAAATATGGCCATGTTCAATTTAAATATAAATAAAGTAAATAGTTCATGAGTTTTACAAACAATTGGATTTATGTACCGAAATGCGACAGTCAGCGTCAGTAGACAGTGCATCAACTCAATTGTATAGGAAAAACGAAACCATCAACTATAGTTAGAATCATATAACATCATCACCATCAAACATCAGATAACATCACCTAGAGTCTGCATGTACCTCAGATAACATCACCAGTCTACATAAAAAATCGTATAAAGTGTACATCAGCAAACGTCGTATAAAGTGTACATCAGCTAACATCGTATACAGTGTACATCAGCTAACATCGTAAACAGTCTACATCAGCTAACATCGTATACAGTGTACATTAGCAAACATCGTATACAGTCAACATCAGCTAACATCGTATACAGTATACATCAGCTAACATCGTATACAGTATACATCAGTTAACATCGTATACAGTCAACATCAGCCAACATCGTATACAGTCAACATCAGCTAACATCGTATACAGTGTACATCAGCTAACATCGTATACAGTCAACATCAGCTAACATCGTATAAAGTCAACATCAACTAACATCGTATACAGTCAACATCAGCTAACATCGTATACAATGTACATTAGCAAACATCGTATACAGTGTACATCAGCTAACATCGCAAACAGTCTACATCAGCTAACATCGTATACAGTCTACATCAGTTAACATCGTATACAGTCAGCATCAGCCAACATCGTATATACAGTCAACATCAGCCAACATGGTATACAGGCAACATCAGATAACATCAATTTCAATAAACAAAAGAGAACAACAACTACAGCCAGCATCAAACAACATCAACTACAGTCAACATCAGCTACAGTCAGCATCAGATAATATTATCTACAGTCTAATATCAACTGCAGTCTGCAACAGATAACATCAACTACAGTCAGCATTAGATAACAACATCTACAGACAACGTCGGATTACATCAACTACAGACAACATCAGATAACAATAACTACAGTCTACATCAGATAACATCAACTACCGTCCACATCATAATTTATAACATCAACTACAGTCCACATCAAATAACAATAACTACAATATACATCAGCAAACATCGATTTCTGTCCACATCAAATAACATCAACTATAATCTACATCAGATAACATCAACTACAGTCAACATCATAATTTATAACATCAACTACAGTCCACATCAAATAACATCAACTACAATCTACATCAGATAACATCAACTACAGTCAACATCATAATTTATAACATCAACTACTGTCCACATCAAATAACACCAACTACAATCTACATCAGATAACATCAACTACAGTCAACATCATAATTTATAACATCAACTACTGTCCACATCAAATAACATCAACTACAATCTACATCAGATAACATCAACTACAATCAACATAATAATTTATAACATCAACTACAGTCAACATCAAATAACATCAACTACAATCTACATCAGATAACATCAACTATAATCAACATAATAATTTATAGCAACAACTACTGTCCACATCAAATAACATCAACTACAATCTACATCCGATAACATCAACTACCGCCCACATCATAATTTATAACATCAACTACAGTCCACATCAAATAACATCAACTACAATCTACATCAGATAACATCAACTACAATCTACATCAGATAACAACAACTACAGTCAACATCATAATTTATAACATCAACTACAGTCAACATCATAATTTATAACATCAACTACAGTCCACATCAAATAACATCAACTACAATCTACATCAGATAACAACAACTACAGTCAACATCATAATTTATAACATCAACTACAGTCCACATCAAATAACATCAACTACAATCTACATCGGATAACAACAACTACAGTCAACATCATAATTTATAGCAACAACTACTGTCCACATCAAATAACATCAACTACAATCTACATCAGATAACATCAACTACCGCCCACATCATAATTTATAACATCAACTACAGTCCACATCAAATAACATCAACTACAATCTACATTAGATAACATCAACTACAGTCAACATCATAATTTATAACATCAACTACTGTCCACATCAAATAACATCAACTACAATCTACATCAGATAACAACAACTACAGTCAACATCATAATTTATAACATCAACTACAGTCCACATCAAATAACATCAACTACAATCTACATCAGATAACAACAACTACAGTCAACATCATAATTTATAGCAACAACTACTGTCCACATCAAATAACATCAACTACAATCTACATCAGATAACATCAACTACCGCCCACATCATAATTTATAACATCAACTACAGTCCACATCAAATAACATCAACTACAATCTACATTAGATAACATCAACTACAGTCAACATCATAATTTATAACATCAACTACAGTCCACATCAAATAACATCAACTACAATCTACATCAGATAACAACAACTACAGTCAACATCATAATTTATAACATCAACTACAGTCCACATCAAATAACATCAACTACAATCTACATCAGATAACAACAACTACAGTCAACATCATAATTTATAGCAACAACTACTGTCCACATCAAATAACATCAACTACAATCTACATCAGATAACATCAACTACCGCCCACATCATAATTTATAACATCAACTACAGTCCACATCAAATAACATCAACTACAATCTACATCAGACAACAACAACTACAGTCAACGTCAGAAAACACCAACTTCAGTCAACATCAGATTGCATCAACTACAGCGAACATCAAACAACATTAACTACCGTCAACATCGGAAAACATCAATTTTACAGTCAGCATCAAATAATAAGTATCATCAATACATTCAACATCAGACAACGTCGTCTACAGTCAACATCAGATAACATTTGCTACAGTCAACAACAGATAGCATCGTCTACAAATGAGAATAGTTTGTAAACAATGCGCGTTATTTATACCGAATGACACATTCTGAAAGGACCTAGAGTCAAATGTTTAGGACTCTACAAGAAATATGTCCTAATGCATGACATGCTACATGTTCTAATGTCGGTTGTTCAAGTTTCTACAGAAACCAACATCCAATGTTCAAAATTCTATAGGACCTAGGGATAATGTTCAGGATTCAGCATGAACTAGGTTCTAACGCATGGCATGAACTAGGACCAGGTCCTAAATCCTCTACATGAACTAGGGTCAGGTCCTAAATCCTCTACATGAACTAGGGTCAGGTCCTATATCCTTTACATGAACTAGTACCAGGTCCTAAATCCTCTACATGAACTAGGGCCAGATCCTATATCCTCTACATGAACTATGGCCAGATCCTAAATCCTCTACATGAACTAGGGTCAGGTCCTATATCATTTACATGAACTAGGACCAGGTCCTAAATCCTCTACATGAACTAGGACCAGGTCCTATATCCTCTACATGAACTATGGCCAGATCCTAAATCCTGTACATGAACTAGGGCCATGTCCTAAATCCTCTACATAAACTAAGATTTACAGCCAACATAAGATAACATTGCCTACAATCAACATCAGATAACATCAGCTACAGTCAACATCAGATAACATCGTCTACATACAGCCAACATAAAATAACATTGTCTACAGCCAACTTCAGATCACATCGTCTACAGTCAACATCAGACAACATTGTTTACAGTCAACATCAGATAGCACCATGTACAGTCAGGTAACATCAACTACAGTTAATGTCAGAAAACACAAACTTCAGTCAACATCACAACACAAACGCAGTCAACGTCTGATAACATCAGTAGACATACTGTCTGATAACATCAGTAGACATACTGTCTGATAGCATCAGTAGACATACTGTCTGATAGCATCAGTAGACATACTGTCTGATAGCATCAGTAGACATACTGTCTGATAACATCAGTAGACATACTGTCTGATAGCATTAGTAGACATACTGTCTGATAGCATTAGTAGACATACTGTCTGATAGCATCAGTAGACATACTGTCTGATAGCATTAGTAGACATACTGTCTGATAGCATTAGTAGACATACTGTCTGATAGCATTAGTAGACATACTGTCTGATAGCATTAGTAGACATACTGTCTGATAGCATCAGTAGACATACTGTCTGATAGCATTAGTAGACATACTGTCTGATAGCATTAGTAGACATACTGTCTGATAGCATCAGTAGACATACTGTCTGATAACATCAGTAGACATACTGTCTGATAGCATTAGTAGACATACTGTCTGATAACATCAGTAGACATACTGTCTGATAGCATTAGTAGACATACTGTCTGATAGCATTAGTAGACATACTGTCTGATAGCATCAGTAGACATACTGTCTGATAGCATTAGTAGACATACTGTCTGATAGCATCAGTAGACATACTGTCTGATAGCATCAGTAGACATACTGTCTGATAGCATTAGTAGACATACTGTCTGATAACCTATTATGTTTCATGTAGTTCTTGTATTGATAATTTCAATACATAATGACGTTCCTATGTACAGCGTCTTGATTTTGCCTTTCTATGTTGCAATTTATTTTTTGACAGGTTGACCACCTGAAAATCCATAGAAATCATCAACACTTTCTGGTCTGGACGTAATTGTGTGTACTTCAGATCAGAGAAAGGATTATAAAAAGCATCACTTAAGGAATGTGGAAAAAAACACGACTGTATATTTTGTGGTTCACTTCAGTGTTCCGTAGACGATCTGGAAACATATATTGATACAAACTCAGTAGTTTCAATTCACTAAATGTCTTACATTGGAGTATCCGATCAAACCAGTTGTCAAAATATGATATATACTGCATGTACTGAATCTGACCATAATACAGACGGTTATACCCGCAATGCCGTAGACAAGTGTTATACTCAGAATGCTTATTACGAATCTCCCATAGAAACGACTGTCGTTGGAGTACAATGTGATCTTATTTCCCATATCTATAACGTGAATATATATGGATGACAGACGGACATATCAAATAATAAACACCAAAATCTCAATTCGTTCTACCTGTCGGACTGAAATCAAAAGATAATTAATTGTCATTCAACTGCCTCAAATGGAATCCCAGTGAGAATTTCAACCCGTACCGAGGTTGAAGACCTCGAAGATGAAGATTTCTCAACATATGTGAAAAGAAAACGAAGCGGTATTTTGTCAATGGATTTAAATGATCAATTACTGAAAACAAAATCAGAGGTTCCAAAATCTCGATGGTCAGGATTTTTTTCACCGCTGAAGATGAAGTGATCATAAAACTAAATGATAAACCTGAATCCAATTGTGACAACATTCTTAGCATTAATTTCTGGTTAACAGACGTATACTGTTCTGAATGGCTTAATCATCAACTATTATTTACTGATTCAGAAATGTACACTAATTTTAATCATTAGCTATTGATAAAACCTCATTTAAGTTATGTACTTTTATCAAAATTTATACATGTCAGAATAAAGAAATTAAAGTAATGCATTAGTGGTGAATATCACGGAATCTGTGCGTACTTCTTTGTGTTTCAATTGAAATGCTTGAATAATATATGAAAATGGTCCATATACAAGACGACAATCTGTGGTATTTATTATACAGTTCATTTGTACCTGTTCCATCCACCAATTGCGCTAATTAATTATTCATTTACATCTTGCTAAACTTATTAATTTCATTGCACTGAATTGAAAACAACCTGACTCACAAATTTGTCTTTGTCTAGAAACTGATTTGGTTTATTATCGTCTTGATAAATTAATTAATACCAGTGAAGACTGGGATAGAACTGATGCGGTCGGTTGGTGGGTCGCCAACTAGGTAACTAATGGTTACCACAGGCCCATCTCAGCCAGGTACCCGGCAAAAGGAAGAAGGTGTTCGGGAGGTACTGTGCGAACATAAGATAGGTGTCTCATAAGCCAACTTGGTTGGTCCTTTCAATAGGGGTGACACTATGACAAACAAAAACCCTTCCTAATCTTAAATAGTGCATGTGAAGTTAAGTTATGTGAGGGGGCCTATCATTGTAAAGGATTAGGTGCTGTGTTCAAGAAAATTCACTTACTTTGTAAAGTCGTAAAAAATCCAATATATATATTCCATAAATATTTTTCCCATCCACAAATACTTAACACTAATAATACTTTGCACTAACAATATGCACATTTCACATAAAACTTGCCAATGAGCACGTTTCACTGGAAAAGGCAATGGGAACACAATTGACCACAAAACATCATTTTATCTTAGATATAATGGTATGCTGCTTTGACCTGAAATGTAATGGTAAATCAGTTAACAATGAAATCAAACACACGCCATATTTAATTAAATACTAACCATACAGTACCTAATATGAGTAACTAATCACTGACATTTAAAGAACGGCAAAGTAAAAGAAACAAGTAGAAGCAATTACGCACTTTTAATTAAGACGAATATATATTTGACAATGTATATATTTATAACTTTTTATCAATAACATGTACAGGTTAAGAGTAGGTTTTTTTTGCAATTGCAAATACGATAAAAAAGTATATTTAAGTAATTAACGGCAAGCCATAATTGATTCATTATCAACGTTACATACGCGTTAGGAACAATACAGTTTGTTAATATATACATGTGTATTGGTAGTCCTATATAATATTATGTGTATGATTGTAAGTGTTCCTATTTATAATATCAGGAAGTAAAAGTACATGTATACTTATCGGCAAAAAGATTTATCCGTACTGCAAGGTTGTAAAATGTCTGCTATCACTCTAATTCAATTACATCTACATCTACATCATGACGTCAAACTGTCAGACTGGACATTTCTTTGACGATGCGCAAAAAGGAAGAATAATTAATACTATGTAAAAAATAAAAAGGAAATAGTAAAAGACAGAAGTGAGTTCTGGTCAAGAAAAGTTGCATATATAGAATGAAAGTAAGAAGATAAAAGAAGAAATGAAAACCAGTTACTTTTTACATCCACCAGGACTAGACCAATTCGGCTTCCGTGGCGGTACCAGGGCATTATACCCCGCCGACATAGCTCATGTCCCTCATATGGATGCTAGTTCATAACTGGGGTAATTGCCCCCTTAGAATGTTAGGTTGGAGAGCCCACTCTTAAATGATGCCAAAGAGTGTGCCTCAGCGATTGACGCTGGTAGATCATTCCATAGTGGTATGCTGCGTGGAAAGAAGCTATATTTAAAGCTGTCTGTAGAGGTAGTGTAAGGCAGGAAGCTAGTACCATGAGTGTGCCTTGGCTACTCGGTTTCAAATATTGGTTTGGGTCGATGTCAACTAGATGATTTACTATGCGGAAGAGCATCGTCAGTTGGTGTTTGTGGCGGCGTGACTCTAATGATTCCCAGTTTAGCTCTTCCAACATGTCAGTAACACTGCTGGTATTGTGATACCTATTGGTGATGAAACGCGCTGCATGTCTTTGGACCATTTCCATTTGGTGTATCAGTGTCTTTTGTTGGGGACTCCAGACTGTACAGCAGTACTCTAAGTTAGAGCGAACCAGGGAGATGTAGGCGCTGGTCTTTGTTTTTCTAGAGGTATTTCGAAGGTTTCGTCGCAAAAATCCAAGCATGTTGTTTGCCTTTTGTGCAACCCTGTTGATATGGGTTTTCCATGACAGATTTGAGTGCAGATCTACATCCAGGTACTTTGAAGTTTCCTCACTGGATAGCTGTACTCCTTTTGATATATATCTGGTCTGAATGGGAGATCTTGCCCTTGTTACATGAAGCACACTGCATTTTGGGGGGTGAAAGTCCATGCCCCATGTAGCTTCCCACCTGGCTAGTGCTTCCAGATCTTCTTGTAAGTATTTTTGATCCTGATTGGATCGGATCTGGCGATACAGAATGCAATCGTCTGCAAAGAGGCGGACTCGTGACAGTAGACCCTCGGTACTTAAATCTGAAAAGCCAATACATGTAATTAATTTAAAATTACATTTGACTAGTACAAGTACTCGTAGAAGAAATATAAACAACAAGAGCGGTAAACATATTCATTTGTGTGATGTGATACTCACGAACACAGCCTAGTGCAATCCAGTTATTGAGATTAATGAGTGATATAAAACATCAGGAAGATTCGTATGTCTATTTCATTAATTTGCATTTGACTAAAGGCCAAGAACATTATTCAATGAAAACAAATTATACTATTTATCTTTAGAAAATCAACAAACTTCATAACAAACCAATTCCATATTGGCTACATCAGTCTGAGGAAAAACGGTTTTCTTGCACATGTACACCAACAGGTATTTCCACAAGAGATTGAAATTGTATCCGTATGTTACTTGCTACTACAAATCACTCAAATATGTATATAATATGCATACGCCTCGTGTTTATATACAGCTTAATAGTCCGAGGCTATAACTTAACTTAAGGTGAATCGTCACAGCACAAATTTGTGAAAAAATAGCCACCTGACATTTTTGCTCTGCATCCTAAAAAGTGGCATTGTTCAATAATTACTGAAAGTACATAACTGAAATGAGGGTTTCCATATTTTAAATTTTCATTATTAAATGTTTTTCGATGTTTATTTTTAATTCTAATATAAACACAGTGCTCAATATTCACATTTTACAAAAACCTCCACAAACGTGTTTACACTATGTACTACACAGTAGCCTAAACAGACATGGAAGAAAATTCACTGTGTGAAAGTTGAGGACTGTGTTAAGAATTGAAAATAAACATGGAAAAACATTTAATAATGAAAATTTAAAATATGGAAACCCTCAATGATATATTGAAGTTATTGTTGGACATTGTAGTTTAAATAAATTTTGATATTATGATACATTATTTTGGCAAATGGAATTAGCATAAGTTCAGGTGAGAATTATAGATACTTGTTAATCATCAAATATTATTTTACTGATGCAGAAATGTACATTTAATTATAAGCTATTGATAAATACTCATTTCAGTTAATATGTACTTTCGGTAATTATTGAACAATGTCACTTCTTTAGGATGCATAGCTAATATGTCAGATGGCCATTTTGTCTCAATTTCGAATTACCTTAATTCTGTGTCACAAGTTCCCTCTCCAGTTACATGTCACATATTTTCACGTAATATACCACCAACAAACCACAATTTATAGATTAGCACAGACATAAAAACGTACATACTCATATGCAAGACTAATGTTTTTCAAAATAGTCACCATACCGGCTTTAGCAGATGGTTCGCTAGGACAAGCCATATTTATTAAAAATAGAGACCCAATTATTTGACTACATCTTATCAGAAATGTGATAGTGTAATCCGAACTAAACGTTCAATCCCGATGTTGCCTTGTACATATATATTTCAATTTATATTACTTTTCATTATCCGAATTGTTTAATCCGAGTACCATAGCTTATCCGAACCTAAAATTATTCAAACTCGTCATTACACACATATAAAACAAAATTATGTCCATTTGTGTCACAAGGTGCGAACCTCAAACAATAAGGCCACACATACCATTATATCGTTTACACAATGTGAACACAAGTATAATATTATAACGGTAATACGGCATGGCGG
Organism: Lutraria lutraria; assembly: GCA_964023205.1. NCBI lineage: Eukaryota > Metazoa > Mollusca > Bivalvia > Venerida > Mactridae > Lutraria > Lutraria lutraria. The sequence goes on from OZ026835.1 coordinate 14,039,793, forward strand.
TTCTTACTGGATCAATAAATTGCATATCATGATTTAACTTTCATAATTAACTTATATACGCAATCAACACTAAAAATGTTCACATGAATTCTCAGGGTTTTAATCAACTTGTCACGGAAATAAACCAAAAATAAAACATAAGACCGATATAAATCCCAAGCACGAGAGTTCGTGATCATATCATGACAGAAAACTATGGAACGCCATAGCTGCCAGAACATTAAGCGAACCTGTTTGTGGTGAGAAAATATCATAAAGTGACTTGTACTTTTAATATGCCTGATCATATTTCATTGAAAGATGACTATTTGCTATATACTCGTATACACTGTGAATGTGCCATCATCACATTATGCCAACAATTTCTTATATGATGTACATGTATATTATATTTAGTTGTTGTACTGTCATACATTGGCCTCCTCTCCTTATTGGATACGTGCTTGTCTTCATATGCTGTTCACTTATAATTATATGTTCGAAATCGTGTTCAAAGATTGTACATGTATATAGATCGACTTCCTAACAACTCTCGCAACTTTTTCCGTGGATATACCGGCTTCAAGTATCACGATTGTACGTTCACGTACATTTCCTGAAGTTCTTGGCATATTAGAGATGAAACAACTTCAAAAGGGATTTCTCTTTTCAAAGGGCAACATTGTCTGAGAAACGAGCGGACATTTATGTTTTATCTGTTAGAAACCTGTAGAGAGTAATATTTGTCCTATCTTGGATTTAAATATTTGACACCAAGTACAAAAGAGGTGTACTTATGCCCCTACTAACTGCTGGATTACAATAAATCATTACGGTGAAGTTAATTAAGTTTATAATGAATTAATGATTGGTAATGTGTGTATGATTACCTTGTAGAATGAACATCAAGTGGTATCAACCATTCTGTATATGCGTGCATGTATACTTAAAGTGCAATATTTCGGACCTGTCTGTGTTTTATATGATTTGTATAGTGTCCATCTTTCAAAACTAATAATGAAATAATTTGTGTTCACATTATAGAACAATAAACTGTATCCTGCGATAAATCACGGACATTTTAAATGTGTGTTCTACATTTTAAACATAAGTCCTTGCTCATTCTTTTATATATATCACGATGTGTTTGAACGGTTATGAAGATGCATCACTAAGGAAAATGAAAAGTTTTCACAGTCGTTTGCAATGTACATATATAATTTTATATATACATAGGGCAAAATGTGTGAAACTATTTATATAACAAAGTGTTTGTAATAATTTATCTGACAGAATTTATAAGAAGTAAGAAATTAAAAAGACTTTCATTTCCTCTATCTGCGGTAAAACACTAAGATACATTGTATTTAGAATGTTATTATATGTGGACCTGTACTAAGATCTATAAATATGTATATTTGGTTACAAGACTCAACTTCAAATCAGTGTAACCTCTCACTGACAGAGGGTCGTGGATTTGAACCCCTGACTATGTATGCTGTTGTGAAACATAACTAGGCGCTGGTCAATGCGGCGAAGGTCAAGGCGTCTCCAGTTTAGAATGGACAGCATATCAGTGACACTGGACATTCGAGAAAAATCATGCATGGCCCACCTAACAGCCCTGCGCTGTTACGACTCAGGCTAATCAATGTGAGCCCTAGTATACGGGGACCAGACTGCAGAACTGTACTCCAGCTGGGGCCTGACCAGTGTCTTGTATGCTATGGATTTTAGTGTCTTTGATCTGACTTTGATGTTATGCCTGAGAAATCCGAGTGTTTGATATGCTTTTTTTGTTATGTTGTCAATATGCTTGCCAAAAGAGAGATCATTTGAATTTTGACACCAAGGTACTAGTATTTTGCTGATGGAACTGACTCGAGACAGGTTATAATATGTTGGAATGACTGGTGTGCGCTTGGTGATCTGAATAACTTGGTATTTTGCCGGGTAAAATTTCATATCCTACCTTTGTTCCCATGTTTCAAGTTGATGTAGATCTTGTTGTAGTAGGTTTTAATGTGAGGCAATAGTTAATGCGAGATATATAGCAGTATCGTCAGCAAAGAGGCGAACTTGTGAAGATTTAACATAGTTTTGGTAGATCATTTATGTAAATGAGAAATAAGAGCGGTCATAGGACCGAACCCTGGGGCACACCGGATGAGACTGGTACGGAGTTGGAACTGCAGCCATTGACAACCACGGACTGTGACCTATTGTCTAGATAGAATTTTATCCATTTCAATGTATGACCCGCCTGACTCAGACAGATGAAAAGGGGTGTAAAACTCGATTTAAACAAACAAACAAACAACCAAAAAAGACTTTAGTGTTCGCAAGCTTACATCATTACCCGACGTATAATTGTAATACCAAACAGTCTGATTAAAGTAACATACAATTGATGTTTCTTCAATAAACCTTATATCATAGGCAAACTGTATTTATACAGAACAGTGTCTTCAATAATTCACCTGATACCAAATAAATATCGGTCAATGTTTTGTAACTACAATGTAGTTGTAAAAGTGTCCATAAAACTGTTATTGTTATCTCCCTTAAAACAGTCACATTCAGCATGTAAGAACTACGCGTATTTCACTGACTATTTCCACTACTGTAAACATGAGCTTTTCGAATCTTATATCAGCGGATATGTTACAATTTTTTAAATGTTAAATTACTGATAAAGTAAATGAAAAGTTGAAAAGAGATGTCTGTGAAGTTGGCGGTCTAGCGACCGCATTTATTCACTGCATTGTCTACACATTTCTCTGAGACGATACTGCATGATTATTGTCCTTGATATTTTTTAAAGATCGGACATAATTCTGATATCATTATTAATAAAGCTTAAATCCCAATTTCATTCTCAAAGTATAATTGTTTATAAAGGAGCAGATTAATCTGCAAATACATGTTCAGATTAATTGTGCTGTCAGGCTAAAGTTCAATGACATTATCATCTGATCACAATTAACTAATTATATTTATAATATAAAAAGACAATATATGGTCCCATGGTTATAAAACTTGAATACTGTTTCTGACCTCAGATCCCAGTTCCGTTCTGCTTTAACTCGTAAATTCTACACCTGTGTTCACCGTCAATGACATTCCACATTTACAAACTGCACATGTTTCTCGTGATTTCAGTGATTTACATAAATTCTCCCAACAATAAATATTTGATGATACAGTATGTACAGTCCACTGAAGACCACTGTCCAGACCTAGTCATTATTTTGATAGCCTTAATGTGTCCATGCATATTAATCTAATTACTAAATGTAAGATTAATATTAATTCCATCATGGCTTGTATTTCACTCTTAATTTTATGCAACATTTTTAATACAGTCAAACCTGTGTTAGCAATCACCTCCTTATAAAGGTAGCCCTGTGAATATAACCATGCTTTAAATACCGTCATTGATTATTAAGAACAAAATGACCTCCGAATAAAGGCTACCTGTCAATAAAGGCCACATTTAGCCTTCCTAGTGATGGTCTTTGTTCACATGTATAACCAGTAACAATATAGATCTACAAAACATTAGGGGTGCAATGATGTGGCATAGCCTGTAGTGCGATATATTGCCATACATTCAATTCATATTGCAATACGTATCGCGATACATTGAATATCCAAATTAACTTTCCGTCCACCTATATTATTCGTCCTCGATAAAATTAATTAGATTTATTAATAAGTTCCTTTAACTAAATGACTGATGACACGATGTCATATTTTAACTCCAAGTTTAACATCAAATTAATCGACTTTAAACATATGTTCTAGCGTCCGGAAATTCTAATTTACCGGTGTACATAAGGAAAAGACATAAACGCACAATATGCCGGTATTCAAGCAGGGCAAATATATCCAAATTTGATCAGAGTCTTTCAATAAAAAGTAAGTGAACCTGATTTTTTAAAATATTAGTCTATTGTTATTTTAGAATGAAATATACAACGTACAATACAAATAATATACAAAGGTAGAAACACATGCTTGAAGAAATAAAAAATGTGATGGTCCCTGTCTGGTCCCACAGAACTTAATCCAACTGAAACCTTTCGGTGCCTTCAACTTAGTTTAAAGCTTAGTTTAAAAAGCCGTTGTCATTTGAGATACAAGACATTTACGTTGTACATATATATGTAGTTTATTTCATGTATTCATGATCATTGATTAAACAAATTCCTGTACCACTTTCTTGACCCTGAAATAGCCCTTTCAGAGCAAGTATTTTATCATCAAAACCAGGTAAATTTCAAAAGATAAAAATGATCAGTGTATTACAATGACAATAAGGAAAAAAGTGTGCAATACTTGGTTGGTAAGAATAAGAACAATAAAATGACTACAACTTGTTTTTAAAGAAAATATACATGTATAGTACCATACACCATTGTACAGGAATAAGGTAAAATCTAATGATTTCAGTTCATTATCATGTTGATCATTTATCATTGAGTCCAAATCGGCAGAAATCTGCATTATATATGTTATATAGTTAATTAGTTTCAAATCTAGAAAATAAACAACAATTATGGATTTTGTAAAATATCACGACAATATAAATTAACAGTAAAAAACTCACACATGATTTACTTTATAAATTTTGTCTAGTAATCATCTTCCTGAAAAATGTAATCATGGTAAAAACATTTCTCATTCATTGCTTAACTCCATAGTTGCAGCTTCAAGGCGACGCCAATAAGAATATCCAAGTTATGTAACACACCATACTATAACATTGCATGTTATGCGTCAATATACAGACTAATGTATAGTAGACATGCATATAGGCCACAAACCACTGACATAGCTTCCTATGAGCACTGTAGGCACAATAAAAATACTTAAAACGCTATAAAATTAAAGGGATAGGGGCGCGGAGAATAGAAGACACGAGTACTCAGAGCTTTTAACCAAGTTTGAATAATATGTGGCCCAGAATGCGTTTCCGGCAATCTACTGTTGGGATATGCTCCCGGACCCCACTAGAAAGGTGCCTACACATTATTTTAGGACCAGCTTAGTAACGGCCATGCAAGCAGACGCAGTATTTACATAGTTAACATTATGTACAACTTTTGGATGCTTAGCAAAGGTGAATGAAAGCAAAACTATTGAAAACTAAAGCTATAGTCTGTTGAAGACGATACATGAATATGAGTGAGTGTGATCTTAATGTCTGAGTCAATCACATGACTCTCACGCTATGAAATACAACTAATAATTGTATATAGGAATTAGGAAAATAGAGAAGCATGGACAAGATCTATTAAATCAGACTTACTTAGACCATGACTTGACATGCATACTCATGCATGGACCTTCCTCAATCAATGACTGCAAATGTATATGCAGTCAAACCTGCTAACAGAATCCAACCTTAGGAAAGACACAACATGGTTTTTATTGACAGGTGACTTTTATTTAGCGGTCATTTTGTTCTAAATAACCAATGACGGTTTTCATAAGAATTGCTTTTATCATATATTTATTATATCGGATAGACATGCACTAAACTTTTTAACGTACAGTTGATAAAAAATAAACTCAAATAAAATATAAAGAGTACAAGTAAAAGACCACTGAAAATACATAACAACTTGCATAACAACACATGACAACTTGCATAACAGTATCTCAGGAATCTACTATGATCAATTTGCGTCGATTTATTTTGGCTATATCAGCAAATTCTGTTAGAGTATGTATTCATAAATTGACTGGGACATTCACCAGTCAGATTAGCTCAGAGCAGGCAGGCAGGAGGTCGCGGGTTCAAATTTCGCATCGGGTACATTATTTTCATCCTCCTTTTACATTTGGTGCCGTGTGTGTGTGTGTGACTGGCCTTGGAATCCTATAGTTACAATATAAATACATGTATCCCCGACATCATATTTAAACTATTGCTTTTGGTTTGAGTACCAAAATAGGTCAACCGAGTAAAAAGCCGTAATATTATCAACGAAACTTATAACCTAATACCATACTTCTCTCGATCTCTTTATATATCAAAGTGGTAAATGATTGCCAATGTGAAAAAAGGCCACAATTAGTGTTTGTTTGTATGGCCCGTTAAAAGATTTAAGAAATTTTGGCGACAATCGATTTCATTTCTCCACAGTTTGAGTATTTATATAAAATTATAATAGATATATTTGTAGATAAAGTTTTTTCACGGAGTTTTATTGGCAACGTGTTCTTATTTACATAAATATAGGATATTGAAAAACAGAGATACAAAAGAACTGAGTCCCATTGACAATTGACAAAAATGTAATATTCAGAGCGATACGATTCTTTAACTTATTTTTGAGCATTGACAAAATATCACACATACCTACATGTATATAGCGTGTTCACTCTCGTCCCTTTTTCAGTCACACAAACTACTCAGAATTACACGAAAACACGATTTGACGTCATAGAAAACACACCACTAAACTTCATTATATGAATACAAACAATTTTCCATCAACACATTTAGTGAACTCAAGATAAAAACGTGCTTCACGAATCCTACATTCATTTAAGCAAACATCTTTTATTGCTGTATTCATCGCATATTCTTTCTTTTGTTATGTATTTAATACCTAATCCAATCATCCACACATGTATATATGAAACGATGTCCGAATGAAGGGAAGTAAATCGAAAACTTGACAAGGTGTACTTGACTAGACTATCGCCCTATCACCCAACCGTTTTTTTCGCTGTATGAGGAAAAATGAAAAAAAAAACATTTTTTTCTATTTCTTTGTAAATAACATTGATTGACCGGTAAACACAAACCTTTAATCTTTGTATAAATGTCTGAAGGAATATAGCTTGATTCCCACTTCATTTGCTGTCCAAACATAACAAAATCCATATTGATAGAGTAAGTATTTAATTTGTGTTACCCAGGTAACGTGGCCTCCCTCATCCAAACGCTTAAGCATAATATAGCACTGCTTAGGGTATCTTTCAGATAGCATATAAGGGCAAAGACATTGCAACATTAATAGATGCATGTGACTTAAAGTAAGCCTATTGGTAATACATGTAGGAAGATCATGTGTACGAGTACATGACGTATTACAAAAAAATATTAACATTGTAAACATGTCAAAATGTATGGAAGCTTTCGGTAGTGCTGGGCAAATGTTAATGGAAACACTACCTCGTATTTTTCTCCCACATTGCTCTTTGGTGCTTTGATTTGAATCACGGATCTAGTGTTGGATAGGGGTGGGTCGATGCATCGAAATATCGTTGCATTGCGGTCCTGAGTGTCCCGATAGTATGGATCGAAAGTAAAAGTCTCGATCCAATAATTAGTGCCGATAGTTAGCTCAACTTCTTATAAAGTTTATTATTAATTTAAAATAACTTCCGTTGTTCCTCATTATAAAAGTAATAGTTAATACAAGCATAAAAAGCACACAATGCAGTAATTGAACTGAATTTTATTAATCTATTTCTGTCCAATTAATTGTAAATCATTACCACAAACATTTTAATATATATTTACAGCAAAGGTATATCTAAGACTGTGCAAATTTGCATTAACAAATTTACCTCTGTGGTTTCCAAATATTGCCAATAACTATTGCAATAGTATCACAATAGTACTTTCAGCAATTGCAAAACAATTGTAATAGTCTTGTGATGAAAGCTTAATTCCGATTGCACGAGTGATACTCTGTGGTATTTGAGATTTTCTCAAATTCGTTGAGAAAATCTCAGTTTTGGCCTAAGCGGATTTCATTAAAATTTTGAGCTGAAATTCTCAACTCATAGTCTGAGATTTTCTCAATGACATTGAGACCCCCAGACCTATCTCAAACTGCTTGAGAAAATCTAAAAAAGAACGTGCCTGAAAACAATATGGCGATTGTAAAGTGTTGCAGGAGACGAGATCGGCCCGGATGATTCATAGAGAAGACATGTATACGTGCCATAATAAATTATTTCATATTAAACTAAATATTGTATTATCTGTGATAAACTCTTTGATTGTAGATACATTTTGATTTTTTTATAACTTTTTTGGCTTTTTAGCTTGAAATAACCGATGTTCTAGATGGAGAGTACGTTGTGAATGATTCGTGTTTCAGGAGCTTTCAGTGCTTTGATTTTAGTTATTCAGATTTGTCTCCCTTGTAGAGATAATCTGGTTCCCGTCGACTTGTGGATATAATGGTGCACTGCAACATGGAACGGGAACCAGTTTACAAGCGTCCAGCTTTGAACAAATTTTGAATACTTTGTAAGTGTTGATTCTTGTTCATAAAATGTGATGTATTTGACGATGAAATCATGGGCTTATGTATGTATGTAAGTCCTTGATGAAATGTTATAGTTGACCGTTTTTATTTGTATTGTAGGCCTAACTGCTATTTTTTTAAAAATTTTATGTCATATGTTTTCGCGAATGTGCGATATTTTGTTTTATTTTGATAAGTTAGTGTTACTGTATTTCTTCAATCAGGGTTATTCTAATAAATAATTTCATATTACCAGTATTCCCAATATGGGTCCCATGATGTGGTTGCCCATATACTTTGTTAGCTTGGGAACTAATTAGACTGTTTGTGATAGAGAGACACTATTTCTTTTTAGCCCCATCCTGCACAGTTTAACAAAGATCTGCATATTTGTGTGTGGAAATTCATATTAAAACTCGTGGGGAACAAACACTACAGTATTTGTCTAGTAGTTTTGTCTACCAATGTGAACTGATTGCTGTTCAGTAGGTAGAAAACATGTTTTTATACTCAAAAGAGCATAAATTACTTCAACATACCTTATCCGAAAGGTACATTTGATGTTTTGTTTCTCCACGCTATCTGTAAAAGAAAATAGAAACTGGTGTTAGAGTTTTCCCTTGGACTTTTTTCTTGGGGATCACATTTTTGTGAGTACGGCGAATGTTCCAGGATCTCAACACCAAGCTGGACAGTAATAGATAATTGGGTATCTACATAATCTAGTGCCCGGTGACTTCGGCGTTACCTGGTGTAGAATCATGTTCTCTAATTCATCGGATCATAGTATCACCAGTGATTATAATCCTGTTCAGAAATCGCAAATGTTTCGGTTTGTATCACCTCAGTTATTACCCAGTATAGAACATACTTTTCCATTTCGTCTTTTGACAACAATCATGGGACCCACTTCGCACTTATTATTCTCATAACCAAGTCTACTGATAAAATTTGCTGAGTATAAGCCCATAACTTATATCATTGCAAATGCAGTATGTACCAGTATGGTTGCAGCCCGTATCATGATACTTTTTAAGTAAATTGGTATTGATTACTTCATTTTGTATTGTATCAGCTGTGGCCTAATTTGATTGGAAACAAATAACTTATTAGGCTTGTAATGTGTTGCCTTACTCAAGAAGAATTTTTTTAAAAATTATATGGCTTTTTGTGCAATTGTTGTGTATCGCAATATATCACAATACAAAATTTCCTGCAATACCAATCCCTAACCAGTACTGTTCAAATCAACAAAGGCTAGAGCTTAGATATTGCATGGGCATGAAACATCTTAAAAGTGGACCTCTTGTAAAAGTCAGGCCCTGGAGTCATAGCAGGTCCCACACCAGGGGGTTATGGGTGTCCCTAATAAGTAAAAACTTTCTTATAAAGTAATTACTTCAAAAAACTTTAATTTATCAAGTCTTGACGAAAGTTGCTCAGAATATCTGTCTCGATGATTTGTAGGTCAGCGTTAGACACTTATAGTTCAACATTGATATGAAAGAAACTACCGGTAGTATGAATTGGCTATGTAATTCTATGTTAACTGTAGACATTGGTCCCGACTGGGTGTAGTGAGTGTAATTGGCAGATGCAGAAGTTTACAATCTTGCACCTGAGATAAGTATACTTTTCTCAGCAACAGGGTTACAATTTCGGATCTCTATTATTCGGTATTGTACATGCTCACTGGGGGCCAACGACGTATCACGACAGGCGGTTCGCATCGAAAACATGTGTATGTTATGCAACGACAAACGACACATGTTATGTACACATAACGTGGTTGAAAAGCTAAGGACGACATTTCTCGTAGTTAGTGACATTGTATTTTGCTGGAATATCATATTCCAAGCACGAAACATGGTGAGTAGAAACGTTTTTAAAATACTATGAAACAGTAGTATGCAGTTAATTGAGTACCAATTACGTATGAATTAAGCTCAAATGTTAGGGATGTTCGTAGACAGTCTTGTTTTGGTAGATTTTTCATTAAAATATTTTTCGTGAGTATCATTTCTTATACTTACTGGGTAAGGTTTACTTATTCAATCTTTTTGTCTTCATTAGAAATGTTCTGTAGGTGTAATAAGCACATATGAACGGGTTTTTTTGCATACTACGACTGTGTTTGTTTCTCACAGAGTGTGTGTATGGTGCTAAACGAAGGTCACTCTTCATGTGTACGTTGCTCACTGAAGTCAAAATCAATTTCAGGATACAGACCACGCGGTGTGTATGTTCTGCCGGTCACCATTTTCCAGCATTTTAGAAGCGCAATGACACTGTGCAAACTCCAGCATATAGAGCGTTACGTTCATGAGGGAAGCAGATGATAGAGGTACAACTAAATATCACAATTCAACTTAAAATGAAGGACCATTACGTTATCTACAACATCGACGACATGACAACGATCACGGAAACTGGAAAAATTAATACCTACAAATAATGTAACAAGTGACAGACCAATATGGAAATTTCTTAAAGTGAACACACCAACTAAGTCTGTCCATTGCCAATTGTTCCTGAAACAAGCGGAATCTGGGATGTACAGAAGTTTCTCAACCAGATGGTGCTGAACTGACGGAACAATTGGACACAACTATACTATGCTCAGACGCAGAGGACTTTGAAAAAGGAGATCTAACGTTACCGATGAAACAATAAAAGAGACCGTAGTACAATTACAAAAGCTTCTTCAATCCATCACATCTACTCTAATTATACCCCCACCACACTAGGGCAACGATTGCACTACACCCACCGCGTCCTGACAGGACGTTAGCAAATGAATGCATTTTGTTATTGTACCACCTGACAAGCCATTTGGATGCTGAAATTGCCGTTTTCTAAATAAGAAATAGAAGAAAAAGAAACATGAAGCAACTTACAGTATACATACGGAGCTAGTGAATGCAATGAGGACGTTATTGGGACCTAGGGAGATCGCAGTTCAGTCTGCATGGACGTAGTGAGCACATAATTTGGGCGTAGTATTAACGCAACACTCTCTTACACACCGGTTCATACATTCACCTCTGTGACAGGCTTGGAAAGTAGGCCCGATTCATGTGATTTTGTTCACATGATTTGAATGATCCAAAATGGCGACGTGAACGCCTGTCAAAATACCAGAATTAGTTTGTTTTGTTTGCTGTGTCGCCAGATTAAGGCCAGTTAGTTTCAATAGAAGAAAATCCATTTTGTTTATATCAGCCGATACGTTCTGCGTAATTTTACGGACAAAAAATAGTTCCGTTAATATAAATCAAATTGATCTATTTCCAACCTATTTAAGATACTTTAAAAACCATTTATGCTTTATTGTAATGTTTTTGTTCATAAAAGATAAATCTATTGTGCGTAAAATATATTATTTCCCGTTTTGACAAGATTCTTGTCATGAGCCTGTTGCAGAGCTGTATGTGAGAGATAACGAACGACAACTCTGCTAGGAGACTGTTAACGCAATAGACCTGGTGACAACGGGAAGCTGCACGTGTAATGAACTTACTGGCAACGTGACAGACGCAGTGGGAACCTGGCAAAGACGTTGTAAGGGCGTAGTGCGAGCCTGGGTGCATCATTTCTTTTCGACTTTGACCCCGTCCCTGCCACGTACGGCCATCAAAATTTTCTGGACGTGATAGAAACTTTGCTAGCGTGGTGCGGACGTGCTCTGGTGTGATTGGGGCATTATAATTGACCGTAGACGTCTTCAAGACTGGGTCACCTTTTTTCAAATGGTGGATATTGGCGAATTCGGTGCAAATCACGCTTGGATTGACGAGCACGGTGCAACATTGCTATAGATACTAGTGAATGGGGCAATGGTGTTAACGAATCGAAGAAATGCAATCAAACTTTTTAGATAACAGCAGATTTCTAAATTGTTCAAACTCGTAAATTATATAAGTATCTGCCTAAATCTATTATAATGCAGTTATCAAATGATAAGACCATCTAACAATTTTAACTGTTCTTTTTAGACCATCTGACACACATAATTAAATAGATACCTGTCAACTGCAAAATATTAATTGATATACACATTTGACTTCAGACTGAAACATCACACACTCTGTTAGTAACATATACATATAAAAGAGACTTCAGTTGACACCATACACAGTTGTCTAGTGCGAAAGGCCTTGTTATATTAACGTGTATACATTCTATTGAATCTGATAAGCGGTGGGGAGATGCTAAGTTATGTTCACAGACATGATGCCTGTATCATGAGTGCTAAATATTTTACAAATGGGTTTCATGTCACAATAATTTTGAGGAAAACTGTTTTTTACACAGAATATAACAGACTAATCTGGCATAATTTGATGAATGACAACGCAATCATTGTACAGAAAACGCATTTTACAACGGCAAATATAAACTTAATAAAAACAACTAACAAGACAATCCAAAAAAACTAACATTTCATCCCCCTGCAGGTCAAACATTTCAAAATGGCATGTGGAGGTCAGAAAACCAGAGACTGTTTACATAAAATTTCGTTGCATAACATACACATGTTTTCGATGCGAACCGCCTCTCGTGATACGTCGTTGGCCCCCAGTGATGCTGTACATTGTGGTTTAATTCTTCATTAAAGTGTTTGGTGACGGGTGTATCCAGTTAGTTGTTGTCTTGGACTCTAGGTTTGAGTCTTAGGTTTGGACCATTTGGAATAATGCCACTGTTGTTGCAAGATAAGAGATAATCTTCCATGCTTTGAGACCTTACATATTTGCTGATAATGTTTCTGGTTTCTTTGTTTAATGGCATCTTAGTGTTGGATATGTCAAATGTTTTCCTCATTTCTTAGGATATATAATTCCTTATACACTCTCTGAACAACCATGTTGGTGGAGCTTGTAGAAGCCAATGTTAGGTTGCTAAGGGTGCTGCCTAATGTGGTGTTACTATCAGTGCTGGTTAAATTTGTGGTTCGAGTGTAAGCAGAGCAAGTATCCATGCTCCAAATGGGGTTACTAATATGTTGATGGCAAACAAATACTTGCCCATGTAACAGTCAAGTTTTCTGAATTAAGAGTTCACAGCTGCTGAACGAAACCGATGGGAGATTTTCAGATGTCAGGTGAAAAAGCGAGCAGGTCCTCCACCGCTCAAGCACAGCCAAATCAACATATTGATATGAAAGAATAATATAAAAAAGTCACTGTCTTAACTCAGCTACAGGTAGCGAGTAAAGGGCCATCATGACCCTCTTGTATACATGAACATATAGATCTGTATCACACATGCATATATTTTACACATAATCCATTTTAGCTGTGTAAGTGAGATACACATACTTGTATTTTCATCAAAAGACGGTGTCTTCTTACTGATGTCCAGAAGACTGTTCGCTTAGACAAACAACCATTTTGTCTGAAGCAAATAACCTCTGTAAGAAGGCATTTTTTAAGAAAAAAAAATTCATACTGTATTTATTACATATAGAATAGTAATGATAACCAGGCTGTCTATATAGATATGCATTGATACATGTAGTGGTATTCAATGGGATTCAATTTTGACCAAACAAGTGTCTGTGGATTTTACACTTGTCTGAATATTGAAACCACTTTTTTGTATTAAGGGATGATTTAATTTTATTTTGGCCAGGGTTCTAAATTCATAGAATACTAGTGGAGGAGGATTTTTAACTTAAGTGACTTTAAGCTGTCACATAAGTAATTTATTTTTGCCACTCAACTGTAACCCTGCTGTAGGTCCATCTGGATGGATTTCAGAAATATTTGGCAGAATTGATGGTGTGTCATGTGCAAGACCAAGGTAAAACTGCCTCTCAAAAGAAATCAAGTTAATACGCATCTTTAAATTATATTGGCCTATAACATTTCTGAAAAAATCTTTTGACTCAGATTTTTAACACTCTGTGGGGGTAATGATTTGTCACTCCTGTGTTGAAATATAAAGCCCTAGGGCTGAAAATAAAATTAAGTTTGTTTGGAGTGCTCCAACATTCTCACGAAAATCCTAATCCAAATAAATAAAAATGAATATTTTGGGGGGTATTTTTTAAAATAATAAGTTTGTTATATATTTTTAAAAATCCTACCTACCTACCCAGTGCTAAAATCTGGGTCTGAGCTCTCCAAACAAACTTATTTCTATTTTCAGAGTTTCTAGTACATTTATTATGCTATTTATACTACATTTGTATATTTCTTCTTACAGGCAATAAGGAAGTACTCATTCATTAGAAATTCCTCTAACTTGCAGCAGAAACTTTAGTTTCAGATGAGGTGATCTTATGATTTCTGTCTTTCAACAACAGACTGATGTCAATCTTATTTGATAAATAAAAGTAAATGTAAGTCACCATGCAATATATTCAGAAATATAAGTATCAAGGGTAAATATCAAGCAAATAAAAATATTTAGGCATTCCTGTTTTTATATATTATTATACCCCCGCAAATGAAGTTTGAGAGGGGGTATATTAGAGTTACTTTGTTGGTCGGTCGGTCGGTCCGTCAGTCCGTCTGCATGAAGTTTTTGGACCAAACTTCTTCCACATTTTTAAAGTGATTGCAATGAAACTTGAGATATGTTATCTCCATGAAGTGTAGATGTGCAAGACACAATTTTCATACCCAGCGATTCACTCATTGCAGAGTTATGTCCCTTAGCCGTATGGTGACTGTTGCATTCTTAGTGTCAAAGTGGTGGCGGGGGTATTTTTAAGTCAGTGACAGCTCTAGTTATTTTTAGTAGCAGAGAGCTGGTATGTTAAAAAAAGGATATTATAATACTTTGAATTCATTTTCTTTTCAGATAAAAACTTGTGAAGACATGAATGTTCTCTTTTCTTGATGTACAGGATGTCCCAGAATATATGTCCACTTAACTAACGGCTATAACTTTTCAATGACATGTCACAAACAATGGAATAATATCTCATTTAAAGGGTATTGACATAAGTTTTTGTGCATCAAAAAATTATCTTCATTATTTACTTACCAGTTGTACATGATACGTTCTAAGTGCCGGGCCTTTATTCCAAAAATTGGGAAGGGGCCTTTGCCTTTCATTTTGGGAAATTCAAGCGCGATATTTGGCCAAATTTTGAGTCCGTTAGGTTAGACTACTAAGTTTGTATTGTATTTTTGGGAATTTCTTGCCTAGAATTGGGAAAATCCAGCCTTTTTGCAATTTGGAAGTCACCAAATTTCGGCCTCTGTTATATAACAAAAAAAGCCCTGAAGTGACCACCATTATTTCACCCCACAAGCCCAGTACATTCCCTGAAGTTGTGTATGACGTTCACACATGTGCCTCTCGGAATCTTCCTCATTTCCCTACGAATGGCGTTTTTTCAACTCAGCAATACATGTTGGTTTAGGATTGTATATTATGTACCTTGTCCTTTAAGTATGTGGAGAGAATATTGTCCTGACAATGTTCACAGAATTGCAAGTGACCTGAAAAAGTCAGGAAATACTTTCTTTTCAAGGTCAGTGAATTAGTTGTCAGATATTTTTTAAATTGGCCAGTAAAAATAATAAATGTACCTGAAAAGTCAGGGAAAAATTATTTCCTAGCTTGAAAGTAATCAAAATACTTGTATATGGGGGTTTTGGTCAGTGAAAAGGGGTTGTTTTTAGCCATAGATGCTGGCAACCCTGGTTCAAAATCATTAATCATTTACCATAGAATTTCTATGAATCTTCATATGGATGTTTGTTTCATAGAGTTTTATGTCCCTTTTCAACAGTCATATGAGGACGACAGTTCACCTAAACGTCGTTCCTGAGTACTAGACTCCCATTCTACCTAAGGAACTGCCTACTTCTCACATATAGAGACATGGACATGGTCGTTAGCTGGGCTTGAACCCATGACCCTCTGTCAGTAAGAGGTTACAGTGATTTGAAATCAGCAGCCTGAACCACTCAACCACTGATTGGGTCTATTTGTGGTAGGAGAAGTTATTTTTAATTGCCTGTTGAACTATCAATAGACTAAAGGGTCACTTAATGTTGTTACTACCCTTTTCCTTCATATAATTGATAAAACTTTATGATTACAAGGGATGTCCCAGAAGTTTGTGGACATTTTCCGTGTCTCGTTTATTTGTTGGTAGATTTGGCTGTTTTTTAGTAAAGTTTAAACATATTTAAACCTAAATCCATGAACAATGTTTTTAAAATTCGTCTAATGTTGCCAAGACGTGTTTCCATAGGAACCGATGATGTAGATACCGGCGCACGGGAAAATCATGTCCGTTATACAAAACAATGTGTTATTTAAGATTCGAAAATCATTTAGTTCCTCATATCGTATGAGTGTGCAGTTTGGTCTGCTGTTAGCATTACGTCATGACATCATTATTCTGTCAGTTGTTGTTTTGTAACGTTTTTCTGAGCGGAGATACGGTAAAAAAAAGAGTGGAACTACTGCAGGAAATATCATGACGTCAACTGGCGACGTGAAATTACGGGTGTGATACAGTTTTGCGTATCGCTGGAGAAAACTCCTACACAGACGCATATTAGATGATTAAGGAGTCTGGTCTCTCATGCAGTCAATCATTAGTATAAAATTTAAAGACGGTCGGGAGTCAATAGAAGACGATGAACGTTGTGGACGATCTCAAAGGTGTTAGGGCGACATTGGTAACGAAGGTTAAAGACTTGATTAATGAAGACAGGCGATTTACAGTACAGAATTTATCTTCGGAGTTGAACATATTGAAAAACACATTGGACAGGAAATTGAAACATGATCTACATATGAAAAAAGTTTGTGCAAGGTGGATGCCGAAGCTGTTGTCGGACGATCAAAAGTCCCAACGTGTGTCATGTTCTGAAGTTTTTATGGATCGTTACGAGGCCGAAGGAGATGCATTTCTCAATCGCATCATCACACAGGATGAGACATGTTTATGGCGTAATGATTCAGAAACAAAGGCACAATCGTCAGTGTGGAAGACACCCTGAGTACTCCACCACCAAAGAAAGCCCGAGTCACGAAGTCTGGCGGCAAACACATGTTTGTGTTTTTCATGGATAGGCGTGGGGTGCTTCTCATTCACCAGGTGCCCGCACGACAGACTGTAAACGCCGCCTACTATTCAAAGGTTAGCATGTTTATAAATATCAGATAGCTATACTTTACCTATTGATATTTAATTATTATTACAGTATACTCTGTTTATTTATATATGCTATCTTAGTTGTAGGTAAGTTACAGTCTAAACATTTTGTTTTCCTATGTCGGTACAAATTGTCTGTTTTCAGATTCTACGCAGAGACCTGATGCATGCAATAAGGAAGGAAAGACCAGATGTTAGTCCAGAAGATGTTATCCTGCACCAAGATAATGCACCCATACAGCATCTGCCACAGAGCTTGAGATTGATATTCTCAGATTTCAAAGATTGAGACATCTGCCTTACAGTCCTGACTTGGCCCCTATGGATTTTCGTGTGTTTCTTGAAGTTAAGTCCCAACTACGTGGTATACACTTTAACAGTGCAGATGCGCTTGTGCTCGAGACCCAGAGGAAAGTGTCATCATTCGACAACCAATGGTGCAAGGACACATACAGCATGTGGGTAATGTGTCATATGATGTGTATAAGAACAGGTGGGGACTATATTGAAAAGGTTTGATGAGCGATTCAGAGCGACGGCAAATTTGACGTCGTCAGATTGTGCTGCGTGCGCTGGATGGCAGTTGGTGACCTTGTAAAAACTTTTGTAAAAATATATGTCTAATGTATATCTTCGAGATCAGTACGCTTAGGATACATTAAATTCATCACGGAAGCGATAATTTTGTATCTAACTTGTACATCATTTGAGTTATGAATCAAGTCAACAAACTTCTTGGTCACCCCTCGTACATGTACTTATAAAATATTGGAAAAGAACTAATTCTTTAAGATTAATACTGAACTAAATATGTCTTTTTTATAAATGATAAAACTTCACATGTATTTTTAGCTATACCAAGTTTGTTCAAATTATTGCCCTAGGGTCAAAATTGGTCCCGCCCCGGGGTTCACTTGATTTATATATTATATAGACTAATTTAAAAAATCTTCTTGTCCAAAACTACAAGGCCTAGAGTTTCAATATTTTGTATGTAGCATTGTCTAGTGCACCTCTACCAAGCTTGTTCAAATTATGGCCCCGGGGTCAAAATTTGCCCCACCCCAGGGTTTACTCTATTTTATATAGGAAAATTACAAAAATCTTCTCTGAAACCACTAGGCCTAGACCTTAGATATTTAGTGTGTAGCATTGTCTAACAGACCTCTATTAAGTTAGTTCTAATTTTGGCTTGGGGGTTAAAATCAGCTCTGCCCCTTGGTCACTAGATTTATAAAGGCCCATATAGGAAAATTAAAAAAATCTTCTTGTCCAAAACCACGAGGCCTAGGGCTTAGATATTTCGGATGTAGCATTTTTTGTTGAACTCTACCAAGTTTGTTCAAATCATGGCCCGTGGTCAATATTGGCCCAGCCCGGGGGGTCAGTTAATTTCAACACCTACTTAAGAGTTTTGGTAGATAATTCTTTACCATGTCAAATAACCTTTCCTTGATCAAATTATCCCTTAGTGTTACAATGCTCAGGTGAGCGATGTAGGGCCATCATGGCCCTCTTGTTAAAGAACTGTACATTTATATTTTATGTAACCATATCAATGGAAATGTTAATTTGTCTTTCTGTATTGTGTGAAGTGTTGGACATGTGTTATTTTCAAAAATCTATAATTATGTATTATTTATTATATTATTTTTAGTATTTGGAGTTCATTGTTAATACAGCTAAAGCTAAAATGAAAGAGAATTTGGAAAGGATCAACAGGTTTTTGTTTCACCATATTTCCCATCATAGCTGTCCCTAAAATATTAATAATGTGCTGGTTATGTTGGCAGTTGCTTATCAATTCTGGGTCTGATTTTCTTGGTACAAGTTTTCTTGAATTACTGTATTAATCTCAGTTATATATGTACATGTTATTTAACATATTATCTTCGGTTGCATTTTTTCAATTTTGACAATATGCAATTACGGTACCGGTACATTGGTAATTTGAAATACAATCTGGGGAAATAAACAAGTTATTTGTACTTTGACTTGAATAATCATCTACATCATTAAAGTACATAAAAGTGACAGTCTTATTATTTGCAGAATAGTTGTTTGTATCAATAATGAATATATTGGAATTGACCTTTACATTTTCATATGCATATATAAAGGGAGATAACTAGAAAATAAAAAATCAAACAAATGAAAATTAAAATATTCGGAATAATGATACATTTATGTATGAGCATTAGAATTATTACTTACTGATGTTAGATAGTTTTATAAATAGATGGAGAAATTGGCTGCTGATAAATGATTTGGAATACAGGAAAGTTAGTTTATTGATATTGTCTTTTTAAGAATTAATGATCTTTAGAATTCAGGAATGCAGATTAATTGTTCTGCGCCGACATGCAGGCACATGGCTACTTGTGTTAATGTTTTTTTTTGTAAATGGACTAGGATTTAATCTTTTCAGGTCAACAGTCAGATGTTTTTCGGATACGGGACCACAGAAACAACAATTTGATTTTCTTTATTAGGTTCCCAACATCACTGTGTAATCTAGCAGTGAGAACAGAAACCATCATCCCACTAAAACAGCCATTGATTTACCAGGATGCAACTAACTGCAAGATACTGGGCGGAAATCTCAATTTGGTAATTTCTTTTTCACATCTGACAATAATATTAACTGAAGTTTATTAACAGATGATATTGTTGACATCAAATAAACTAGCTAACTTAAGTTCCGTGTCTATGGCTAGAATAATGATTGATAATTTTAGACAGTCCTACATGCTACAATTTCTCATGAGTCATGAGGTAAGGACTTTATGCATGATTAAAGTTATTAGAAGGTTCAAAATCACCATTAAAAGTTGGCCAAATGTGCTGGCCACCGAATCAAATATCCTTTAAACAATACATTGACTTTGTTATTTGTTTAGGATGGCGTCACACAGTTTAGTAAATTTTGTCTAAACTTTTGAAAATCTTTTAACGCCCGCGGGTCCTACATACCTCTCCGAAACAAGCCGAAATACTTCGTTGATTTCCGTAAATCAAGCTTCACTCGTTCAACGTGACAAATTAGCATAACAGCAATGGCGGATGCACACGGTAAAAAGAGAGGGAGACCAAGAATAACAGATAATGAAAGGAAGAGGCGTAAGGTTGTTTGTAAGAAGTCCTACGAACAATCAAAGATTAATTTAGGAAATGGAATTGCTCGGTGGAACGTGATTAAACACGATCATAACATACAGAGTGACCGTGAAGGGGCGACATTCCTTATCGACAGGTACGATGATTTTTGTTTTGTCTGGTTAGATTTTTGACAGTGCATGCAGAGATCGATCGTTTTTATTGTAATTTCCGTTATTTTCTGTTGACGATGCCGATCAATCCCGGTGGGAAACTGCTTTGGAGCCGAAAAAGCTCAGGTTTCAAGAATATAGGCGAGACCGAAAAACCGCTACCACCGCTGGATTTGAAACTGAAAGTGAAAGTAGCAAAATGTAATATTCAGGGGCATAGCTGGAACTTACTCCAAAAGGAGACGAGTATAGGTCTCTCCCCTAAGGTCTGTGGTATATATGGTCCAAAATATGGCTATATCTAAGCCATAAACCTATCTTTTTATCATTTTGGCCTGTTCTAGATTTGACAAAATAACAGCATCCAATCCCAGAGTCTAAACTTTTTTACCGGAGTCTCCTGTGTTAGATAACTAACAGTGTTAAAGAAGGCTTGGAATCAAACAGGTTTTTTTTTTAAAGTAAATACGGAATATAAACTTAAAGACTGACTGTACAATTAAAGAGTTTGTGAATATGCCGTAAGTCTCTGTCTTGATTTTTAAGCTGACATCCCTTTGAGTGGTTAATTTGGCATTAAACTTAATTTATGGAACATAGATTATAAGCATTTTAACTTGGCCGTTTTAAAGTTCATTTTCATTTCAAATTAAATCCAAGGAGTTCAAGAATATAAAGTCCAGCTATGCGCCTTACATCACTTTGTGATATCTATCCAATTATTTTGACAATGCACAACAGATCTGACTTCTTCATTAAGGCGTTAAACAAATACAAATGTAATACAAACATTGAAGTTATTTGAACTGCACATTTAATCTGGTGCAATTCATGAAAAACACACAAAGATAATGATAGACAGGAAGGAAATCATTCATCCGGTTCAAGTTCAACGTTGTAATGATATTTGATTGAGAAGGCTGTTTTTATTTTAGTACAAATTTGTAAATGCAATATAAATCTAAGCTATTTCATCTTCTTTCCCCTGACTGTTATGTTCATGTTTCTTCTATTAGTCAATAGACTTGATGCTCCAAACCATTAATATTTTCTAAAGTTTTTATTAATTTAAAAACAATATAATTATGTTCATGTGCTGAAGAGTAATATTGTATGCATTATTTTAGGTACCAACATATTCTTGCTGCTGAGATACCTGGACCATCAAAACTGACCTCCACCCCTGACAGTTTGAGGGATGTGAGCACCCATTCAGTATCTGGTGTGTCAGTTTTAGAGACGGAAATGCATGGTGGCAGGTAATGTTTTATCATTTAGTTTCTCTATTATTTTGTTCAGTATGCCATAGATGTGAAATAAATCCTACATAACATCTAATAAAGATTTCAGGATGGTGAAGTGAAATGAATTTGATTTTCAGAAAATAATTGCATCTTTGCAAATGCTGGTCCCTATGTGATGAGACAAGCCTCTGGTCAGGTAAGGAGGCTGATCATCACATGTAGTCACTATGTACTATGATGTAGATGATCTCTAGTACGTCAAAGTCTCAGTGACGTTCAACAAAAAACCCATGTCATACCAATAACCTACACTTTTGTCTATGTGGACGACCGCTATTGAAAGTGAAGTCGATAGGTTAAATGGCAAGATTAGTCAACGCAATTAGAGGAAATTAATATCCACTTTGCATTTTTAGTGGGTGTCATTGTTCTTTTTTCATTCCTTTGGTAAATGTAAATACTTCACAATCAACAATAATTTTTGTGACTAAGAATTTTACAATCCACCCATCCATCATTTCGCTCACCTTTCAGTTATGCAACACAGTGTTTTAAAAGCTGTTCATAGCAAAATAGTGAGTGGAACATAAATTTTAAATCAATATAGTGTTAATGACAAGATGTGCAAATTCTTGTAAAGATTAAGTTACAGTCTATGGTTAGGCTTGAATCCCTTGAGATGGCGTTTTAGTAGAAGGTGTTCGTAAGAACAGCAGTAAGCAAAAAATAACAACACAAGATTTTTGTATTGCAGACATGTACATCTTGATTTATCATGAGGATTGGAAGAAATGGAATCCTCTGGAGACAACAAAACTGAGTGAGTATGTCTACTTTGGTGATTTTTCATTGGCAAAAATAAATTGTAGTCACTGTTAAAGGATAGGAATAAGAACCTTATTGTACATTAGACCACCCTTAAAAATGTTTGTTTGCTGTAACCAGAAAACTTTCAGTGGGTAGGAATTTTTTTAACAATTTATTTTTTATACTTAACCCAAAGTACATGTCAGAATGCTGTTTTTGATTCCAAAACATTCTAAGAGGCCAAGAAAAGATTGTTATTGGCCTTTTTGGTCAATAGATAGTGTTATGGCAAACACATTTATTTGTAAGAACGGTCTTCTGTCAGCATACTTCCTGTTTTCACATGGAAATTAATCAACTGACTTTCTGTTGAGTTGATATGTTTTTGCACAAGTTGTATGAAGTATTATGAATAACTTCCTGTACATATAAACATTTACTTATCTTGTTTGTTAGTATCATGGCACTTTAGCCTTTCATATTTTAACTGAACTGTTTTTACTCTTTCTCTAGAAAACAAGAATCCAGTAGAGAAGATGCAAAGACTTCCAGACCTCATTTGATGAAAAAACTATTATCATCCTTCATTGATCCTTCAGAGTAAGTTACTACAATAATATTATCTATAACCTTACTATACTACATTGATTTTTGTAAAATAATTTTTAGCAGAATGTTATATCTTGGTGAAAGGGCAATTCATTTGCTTTCATGCACAGCCAGTGAAATGACAGAATGTGTTGTAAACAGTGTTGTAATCTGTCTCTTGGATTTGAAGTGACCACACATTAACTCACTGTACTGTACTTGAAGGAGTCAGCTAAATTAGTTTCAACCATCATTTATATTTGTATGCATTGAAAAAAATTCTAAAGGATGTCTTTCTTCTTTTTGAAAAAAAGCTACCTAGTATTTACTCTGCGTAAACAAATTATTCATGTACATATTACATTTACCCCGCCACCACCACCGAAACATGCACATATGTACAACTTGTATAATATATGTGTCTGTCTGCAACACTTGCTTGTACAGTCCTTATCTCACAAAAAATTTGCTTCATTCCATATTTTACTTTACAAGTCGAATTTTGTATATTGTATTTATAGGTAGGTTTTGATGGAGTTTCCTTTCAATTGTTCCTTCAAAATTCCTTGATTATAATATTTGAATCAGATAGATATGACCACAGACACATTTTGTGTCTGAAATGTGTACCTGAGAATGACTTGTACCTGTCACACACAATGTGTACTAATAACTGTCCCTGGTAGCTCAGTTTGTATAACATTCACCTTTGAAGTTGGAGTTTGTGAGTTTGATCATCGGCTGCGACATACCAAAATTGTTACAATGATTCTGGTTAAATACCCTAAGATGGTGCTTGGCATATAAGGGTCATTCCAGGATTGCTTGGCCCAGTGTCAGGATATTGAAACTGGGTGTTGTATCACATCAGTGTTCGAGGCGTGATATACAGTGGAGACAGCCAGTACTGAAACGTGTTGGAAGTTGGAAACTGTCTCTGTATTCTCAAAGATTGTTGGTTGGATGTAAATCCAACAAAACAGATACATATTAAATTTGTTCTTTCAGGAAAAAACTATCCACACAAAACATTCCTATGACATTTGGCATGCTGCTAAGAACCTTGGAAAGAAACTAACCAAGGTAAATTGCTATAACACATAACTATTGTTTGGATTAGAATTTAGAAAATTAATTGATTTTGAACATTCCAGTAGAACAGAATCATATTTACTAAAATAAATTTTGCTAATAATGGCTGTGAGATAAATGTATGTTTTTCCTTCATTGTAGAACTCAAGTACTCATATGTTTTTCTTACTAGATTGCACAGCGAAAAGGCAAAAGCATTTTGCATCAGTGGTGTTAATCATTTCTGGTTCACATGCAAGATAGGGGAAACATATAGTCAGTTTGTGGTAAGACATACTTATGCATTTGTTCATTGCTTTTCAATTGTTATCCACAAAAGACTTAAGTTGTTATGAATCAGATGAATCAGTTGGTTAGTACACAATATTGTGATGTCATCTTATACAACTTTTTGAATGTGGTTTGTTTAAACTTGGCTGTGTTACATTACGCACCAACTCCCTGCTCATGCGTACTTAATGAACAAATGTTTAGAGGCAACAATAGCCTACACATCGCACCAACTGACTCAAAACCAGAAATATCCTGCTCTAGTGAATGCGTCATTAGGACAGGCAAATTGTTTTGGTTATCATGTCTTAATTCTGTATAAGAGAAAAAAATGTTGCTTTATTCCTCAGGGACTATGGAGAAGTGTCCTCCACCACATTGTGAATGTGCATGAGTGGATTCTGGCTCATGGGGATGATAGAATTTACCAGTGCCTGCATGGACCATTGTCTGAGGAAGACCAGACCAAATCTTGGATTTCTGTTTCTCAGTACAAGCAGGCCGTGAAGGATTTCGCTTGTGTTGTCTTAGATAAACAACTGCTGAAGAAAGTCCATTACTTTTTTAGGTAAACAATGAGTACTTCTTGATAACACTAAAATTTATATTTTTTATAATCCCATCAGCAAGAAAAGAAACAAAGATATATAAATTGAAGGATTAAACGAGACTTACCTAAGTTGAAGTTTGATCCAGATTTTGTCGACCATAAACTCCTGGCAGGCTCACACAGAGATGACGTGGCTTATCAGTAAAGTAAAATCAGACTTCAGAGGCGGTAGCATACCCATGCATGATGTTCAAAGTATCCATTTGTAATGAAATAGGGTTGGGAGGGCGGGTGTGTGAGCCTGCCAGGAGTTTATGGTCGACAAAATCTGGATCAAACTTCAACTTAGGTAAGTCTCGTTTAATCCTTCAATTTTGTCTCCCATATAACTCCTGGCAGGGCCTCACACAGAGATTTTAGAGTTGAACATCATGAATGTTAACAAAATACATTTGTATTTATCATAATATTATAACTAAATATCTTTAAATATTGTTGATATTTTAATGTAAAATTGCATCCTGCATTGTTTTCATTTGTACAACATTTTTATCATAAAATCTTTTAAATGTTTTGGCGTTCGACCATCCCGCTGCCTTGATTATAGTTTCTAATGATACCCCATGAAGTTTAGCCGATGTCACTGAGGCTGCCTGCACACTATGGGCCTTGAATTTTTTGTTTATACCTGCCTTAATTAGGAACTGTTTTACCCAGCGGGATATAGTGTCCCTTGATATACTGTTATGTGGTTTTTGTATTGAAATTAAAAGTTCTTCAGTATCCCCTCTCAGGTTTTCTGTGCGTTTCATATATTGCTTTAATGTGTGAACAATGCACAACTTCCTATCTGGGACATATTCTGATAATTCTATATTAGGTAGATGATATCCTGGTCTGGTTTGTTTAAGTACATGATTTGTTACAATTGTAATAGAATTTTCAAAAATATTTATATCTGATAATTTGATTAGATGTAGAGTCTGGCATCGTTGTGCTGTTATTAATAAGAACAATACACAAAATTTTCCTGTTAGCATGTTTAAAGTTAATGGTCCCTCTAATTGTTTTAAAAAATTCAAAATGATGTTCACATCCCAGATATCATTGTATTTTGGTAGTTGAGGGCGACAACCATATACTCCTCTCATGAACCTATTGACCAGCTTGGCTTCACTGAAATCTCTGCCTGTACATACTTGAAGGAACTGGTTTACTGCAGATCTTGCTGTACCAATTGAGGAGTAAGACGGAGTTGATTTGTATATGCTTGTCAGAAATGTGATGAAATTTTGTTCTGTAGGTTGAAATACGTCCAATTTTTGTTTCTTTGCAAAATTAAACCATCTATTTAAATATGTTGCATATGTCACTTTAGTTGATTTTCTCCATGACGACATAATGATGTCCACCGAATCATTCTGAAATCCTTTTTTGAGTAATTTTTCCCTGATATGCGAAAAGCACCAATTTTCAACTTTCTTAGTGGGTGCTCCTTCTCCGGTTTGTGTTGGAGGCGTAGAATTTCCTTTGTTGGTGGCAGTTCTATCCAATCCTGACAGAGCATTTTTTGTAGTTGTGGCCACCAGTTCTGTGTCTGCCACACAGGTGCTATTAAAGCTTCCCCTTGATCGCAAACCAACTTCTGTAATATTCTTGGAATTAAACTGAAAGGAGGAAATATATAAAAATATTTATTGTTCCAAGTAAGGGAAAAAGCATCCACTGCTGTCGCATCCCCTTCAGGGTAACGAGTGACATAATTTTCCTTCTTGGCATTCAGCCTTGAGGCAAACAAATCAATGTCAGTCATCCCAAAATAATTTTCTAAGTTTTGAAAAATGCTTTCATCTAAAGACCATTCAAGGTCATCACTGTAATGTCTGGAAAGATTGTCTGCAATAATGTTTGAAGCCCCTGGGATGTGTGCAGCTGATAGGTGAATTTTGTTATCTAAACACCATAGCCAGATTTCTCTGGCCAGTGCATCTAATTCTAGTTTTCTGCCACCAAATTTATTTATGTAAGAACAAGCTGTAGTATTGTCAGTTAAAATTCTGACATGTAAGTTATGTTTTCCTTTACATAGAGAACTTAATCCTAATTTACATGCTTTCAATTCTAAGAAATTAATATGTTTTTGTTGATCCTCTACCGACCACACGCCATGAGAGAAAATGCCTCCACTCTCCATGCTTGCACCCCATCCAGTGAGGGAACTGTCTGTCATAATAATTATGTCCGGTTTCGTTAAACAAATATGTTTAAAACTAGAATTTAAATTGTTTATCCACCACTTTAAGTTCTGTTTTATATCCCATGTGATTTTCATGAATGCATCGTATTTCCCTTTTTTCCAGTTAAGATTTTTTATTTTTGCTTTTTCTAAGGGTTTATAATGAAGCGGTGCATATTGAACACCTGGTTCACAGGCCACAAGCATGCCAACTAACTTTGCAAATTTTCGTATTGTAGTATATTTTGACATATAAATAATTTCACACAGATCTATAATGCCTTTTACTTTCTCCACAGTTGGTCTGATTGTCATTGATTCTGAACATAAAATGAAACCTACATAAACTAATTTTCTTGATGGTATGAAGACCGATTTTTCAGCATTAATAGTGAGTCCTAATTCATCTAAGAGTTTGACAGTATTGTAAACATTTTCTGCACACTCCTCAAATGATTGTCCTATGAGACATGAGTCATCAATATACACAGTGCTTAAGAATCCAAGTTTCCTCAGTGTAGTAAATACAGGTTTAAGAATCTTTGTGAAAACCCTAGGGGCTGTCGCTAAACCCATCACCAGTACTTTAAACTGATATTTCATGTCATTAAAGAAAAATCTAAAAAACTTCCTATCTGATTCAGCAATTGGAATTGAATAATATGCATCAGATAAGTCCACTGATGCAAAATAACAGTTTTTTGTTACCAAATTTATAGTCTGTTGTAATGTTTCCATCTTGAAATGTCTTGTTTTTAGCTCACATGTCACAAAGTGACAAAGTGAGCTATTAGGATCACTCTCCGTCCGGCGTCCGGCGTCGTGCGTCGTCAAACTTTTTGTTGTGAACACACTAGGGGCCACATTTTTGGCTCAATTTTAGCAAAACTGGGTCAGAACGTTAATATCAACAAAATCTCGGACGAGTTCGATATTGGGCCATTTGGGGTCAAAAACTAGGTCACCAGGGCCAAATAAGGGAAAACCTTGTGAACACTTTAGAAATCACTGTTTTGAATTTATCTTCATGAAACTTTGTCAGAATGTTTATTTTAATAATATGTAGGTCAAGTTTGAAAATGGGTAATTTCTGTGGTAAAATTAGGTCACTAGGGCAAATTGCTGAAAAACCTTGTGAACACTCTAGAAGTCACTGTTTTGATTGGATGATCATGAAACCTTGTCAGAGTGTTTGTCTTCATAATATCTTGGACGAGTTTGAACATGGGTCATCTTGGGTCAAAAACTAGGTCGCTAGGTCAAATCTTATGAAAAACCATGTTAACACTGTAGATTTCACAGTTATTATTGGATCTTCACCAAACTTTGTCAAATCGTTTGTTTTAATGATATAACAGTCAAATATAAATATGGGTCATCTGGGGTCAATAACTAGGTCACCAGGTCAAATCTTAGGAAAACATTGTTAACACTGTAGATGTCACAGTTTTAATTGGATCTTCACCAAACCTTGTCAAAATGTTTGCCTCAATGATATGTGGATCAAGGATGAACATGGGTCAGCTGGGTTCATAAACTGGGTCACAAGGTCAAATATTAGGTAAAAATCTTGTAAAAGCTCTAAATGTCATGGTTTTGATTGGATCTTGGCCAAACCTTGTCAGATTGTTTGCCTTAATGATATTAAGGACAAGTTCAAATATGGGTCACCTAGGGTCAAATCTTAGGAAAACCTTATTAACACTGTAGATGTCAAATTTTGATCGTATCTTCACCAAACCTAGTCAGACTGTTTGTCTTAATGGTATGTAAGACAAATTCGAACATAGGTCGTCTGGGGTCAAAAACTAGGTCACCGGTTCAAAACAATGTTTTAATGAGTGAACAGTGATTGTCATGTGAGCGATATAGGGCCATCTTGGCCCTCTTGTTATATGTTCATTAAATTTCTTAAGGTTTAAGATAATGCGTATTTTATTGTTCTTTTTCAAGTGAAAAAAGATATTACTAATGAATTCCTCTTTGTTTGATTCTGTGGCCTTTTCTATAATTTGTGCCTCCAGAAACCTTGATATCTCTTCCTGAATTTTTCCTTTTTCTAAATCACTGAACTTAATTGGTGGTGCATAAAACTTTTGGTTTGGTTTGGAATCTAAATCCACCCTGTACCCACACAGAGTTTGTATTACCCATCTGTCATTTGTAATTCTTTTCCACTGTTTTAAATGATGTATAGTTTTTCCCCCATAGAAATTTTTGGTAGAGTTTATCAGTGTGTAATTTTTTTAAACCTGTACTTACTGTTACTGTCTTTTCTTTATTCCGTAGTTTTTTCCTGAGTTCCCGGATGGCTTGTTGGCATGATTGTATTTCAGTTTCTTCTGGTTGTCTCTCTGGTTGTCTTTCCTGTAGTCGATTCCTTTTGGATGATTTCTGTTGCCGAACTTTTGGTTTTGTGTTGGCCACTTTTTCCCCCCGGTCCCTTTCCCTAAAAAAGAGCTTTGACCTGTGACCCTTGGGAATTTTCCGCTATCTAGCTGTTTTATGGCTTCTTGTAGTTTATCTCCAAACAACTTAGTGTCCGAGATGGGACAGTCTGTACTGCATATTGCCCTAAAAGGTGGATTAAGTTCCACTTTAATTAACTCTCTACGTTCTTCATTTATGGTGGATACTTGTGAAGCCAAGATCTTGAATGCATCGCCAATCATTGTCTTCAGGAGACCTGCATTTACACTTCCTTCCCCTGATAAGTGATCCATGGCTTTTACAATCGGAATGAGTGCATTATTTGCATTTTGGATCATTTTTTGGCGTAGGGCATCTGCAGTTTTAGTAACATTTCTAAGTTGACTCCAAAGAGCATGGTCCACCTTTGGTACCTGTAGAGCAGTGACATTCTTTGGTCTTTTGTTTCTTTCCACCACTGGCTTTAACTTCTCTTTATTCCATTTTCCCCTAAGTGTCGAGTTAACTGTCAATGCTACTGACGTTTTTATGTCATCTCCACAAGGTTGCTCTTCTTGAATTTGAGATTGAATATCCGTTAAAAAATCATCCTGACATTCCTCTGTCCCTGAATGGTTCGATTTTTCAAACAATTCATCTATTTCCAATGAACAGTCTTTCTCTTCTTCATTCATATTTAGCCTTTTGCGTTTTCTACTTTCGTTTTCACTCCCTTCCGGTTCTGATTCCCAGTCCAAGTCTGACATATCAACCCAGCCTCTCTTTCGGTTATGTTCAGATTGCATAGCGGTTACTTGGGATTGTAGAGTCTCCACTGATCTTTTGTGGGCTTCAAAACCCTTTATCGACGTTGAGAAAGTCGACAGAATTCCTTCTGCCTTGGAAAGGAAATTTTCTAATTTGTTTTCATCGGAAGGTTTGTTTTGCGCATGTGCGGCAATACCGTTTCCGCCCTGGACATCCGTCCTTTCACAATTGTCAGCCATATCTTGCTATCTGCAAATTAACCAAGAGTTTTCTGTAACCCTTGTTATAATATTTAAGCTTTAACAATAAAAGAATTTTTTGGATATCTTTTCTCTGTTAATAACATATAAATGTCCAAAAAACTTTACTAATAAAACAATTCTGCCATTACGACCTGACATTCAGTCAACAAGTCATTTAAGTTATTCAAACTGTTTATTTAACTCTGGAAATGATATACATTTTCCTAGAAACCACCATTCAGGTGAAAATACATGCCAATTCAGGCGTCTGCCATTCAGGTAGAACAAAATGTCCTTCAGACATTGTAAGATAATAGGAGACAATTCCTTGCTGCCAAACTGTGGCCATTATACAATGGTATAATGGTCCCAGCTGCAAACAAAGAAAAAACGATTGACCGTCAATTGCCCCTGGCAATGTTTTCCTGTAAAACCAATATAAAATTCTTATCAATATTAATCTTAACTTACAGTTTTTGTGACTCCCTGGTGTTTGTGATTCCCCAAGAAAAAATCCGCCTTTTTTGATTTATAAATTTTTAATTTTTCTTAGAAAACTTTATGTCCGATTCACTTGACCAATAGCCTCGTTCTGATTTTACTTTACTGATAAGCCACGTCATCTCTGTGTGAGGCCCTGCCAGGAGTTATATGGGAGACAAAATGCACTGTCAGACTGTTAGTTCTATAAAAGTTGTCGATTTTGGTAAATTTTGAATGCTGTCATTGGAAGATGTTGATATTGTTTCTTCTGTCCCTCATTGTATGTGTTTACTTATTTCTATCAAAATACTATCTGTAAATTTCCACATTAATAATTTTACAAGTTTTACATAAACAACATATTCTCCATTTCTTAATGATTCTACCTGTTGGTATAACCAGTAATCTATCAGCTGAATCATTTTGAGAATGACATATAAGAATAACTCATGTGCTAATTTTAGCACATTCTTTTATGCTAGTGGCTGTAAAAGATACAAAAATGTACTAATAATTCATATAGGAGTACAGCAAATCTTGAAGGATTTCACCAGCACATCCTGATGTATTGCACCAAGAGGTTTTCATACACACCTCCCATTTACTGAGTTAGAAACCTATTAGCAGCATTGGACCACAACATGCATGCTGACAGAGCAAATGTGCTCAACAAAGATGGGTCAATGAGGTACATATTTATGTTTGTATGAAAATTTGCTTGCTTTTTAGGGGGGGGGGGGGATGCTCACTTAGTGGCAATGTCTCCTGTT
This sequence comes from Lutraria lutraria, assembly GCA_964023205.1. Lineage (NCBI taxonomy): Eukaryota > Metazoa > Mollusca > Bivalvia > Venerida > Mactridae > Lutraria > Lutraria lutraria. The sequence goes on from OZ026835.1 coordinate 14,071,909, forward strand.
CAATTTCCAAAGACTGCATTCATATCCAGTAATAACCTTCAAACGAATATTTTGGCAAATGAGATATTTGGTGTTTCTTAATTTTTCAAGTTCTGTTGTACCAATCATGCAATATTAATAATGAGAAATTGACTACTTCTTCTGGGGAACAAATGTAATCTTACTGTCATATAAGATATGAACTCCTGGCTGTTATTAAAACTGACAGCATGCTGATGTTGATGCTAAGATAGATGTTGTGGGCAACTTAGTACAGTCACATAAAATATTGGCAACCCAGACAGTAATTTGAAATGAATTGGTGTTAAAACTTTTTGTGACTATGGCCATCCAAAAATGTTTGAAAATTAACTTTTTTAAAATGTGTCACATGGCGCACATCAGTTACTGATTTTTGAAAATGGGCAGTATCACATACAACGTAGAAGGGATTTTTTTACAATGTCTACCATACAGGAATGGTAAGAGGGTAAAATCCTATGTATAAAGTTTAGTGTAGAATTGTGTTTCAGACTGCAGCGTGTGTGGAACAAGAAGAGTAGGAGGTGGTCTGTATACCCAGTGAAGGAAACGAAGACATATAATGTGGTGTAAAATGCTCTGTGTGTGAGACTGGCAGATGGTATTGGCATGTTCAAGCCCAAGCTAGAGGAAGGTGATCCAAGGAGGCTATAAAAGCATCTTGCTCTAATATTTCCTAAAGCAATACAGATGAAGAACAGAAATCTCGCTATGAATAAATGGCCTAATCCGTACAAAACATTTTAATGTTGAAAACATGAACACACTTTTTAATACCGTCAAACCAGAAACTGTCAATTATTTAAAGAAAGTAGGACTTACAATAGACTGTGATACTTTTTTTATACACTTCATCTTATTTATGCTAACTAGTCTATTCAGTAAATTATTTTATCACCTTTCAGTTTTAAAACTGTTCATGTCAGTCACCCTTCGTTCTCATTTATGCATTATTATATTACATGAATTATGTCTATTGATTTCCATTTCTAGCTCACCTGGCACAGAGTGCCAAGGTGAGTATCTAGGATCGAGTTATATCCGTCATCATCCGTCCGTTGTCAACAATTTCTTTAAACAACATCTCCTCCTAAACCACGTGGTCATTTTCAACCAAACTTCACAGGTGTGTTCCTTGCTTGAAGCTCTACCAAAGTGTGTAGCATTTCTAGTGGACCTCTACCTAGTTTGTTCAAATTATTGCCCTAGGGTCAAAATAGGCCCCGCCCCTGTGGTCACTTGATTTATGTAGGCTTATATAGGAAAATTAAAAACCACAAGGTCTAGAGCTTAGATATTTTGTATGTAGCATTGTCTTGTGGACCTCTACCAGGTTTGTTCAAATTATGGCTCCGGGGTCAAAAATGGCCTCACCCCGGGGTTAACTCTATTTTATATTAAAAAATAAAAAAATCTTCTTGTCCAAAACCACATGGCCTAGAGCTAGATATTTGGTATGTAGCATTATCTAGTGGATCCCTACTGAGTTTGTTCAAATTACGGCTGCAGGGTCAAAATTGGCCCCGTCTCGAGGGTCACTTGATTTACATAGGCTTATATTGGAAAATTAAAAAATTCTTCTCCAAAACCACAAGGCCTAGAGCTTAGATAATTTGTATGTAGCATTGTCTTGTAGATTTCTACAAATTTCGTTCAAATCATGGCCCCTGGGTCAATATTGGCCCTGCCCAGGGGGTCAGTTGATTTCAACAACTACTCGACAGTTGGGGTAGATAACTTTTTACCATGACAAATAACCTCCCTTGATTAAACAAGCTTACAGTCAGTATTGCATGCAAATCAAGTCCACTGCCAGCACACATCATTGGAATGTAAGCTTATGTTTATACAGCAGCATCTGCCTAGATTTTTTAATGATGATAATTTTGTCTCAATGAGCGAGTCAGCTTAAGTTATCATCCTAAAACCAAATTTCAGTGACCTAGATATTTGACCTATTGACACTAAATGCAATCCCACTCTAGGTAATCCCCTAAGCTATCCATACACCAACTTTCATTGAAATCTATCACCCCTAACTGAAGTTATCATCCGGAAACTAATTTTCTATTTTTAGTAACAGTGACCTAGATATTTGACCTATTGACCCCAAGTGCAATCCCACTCTAGGTAATCATCTAAGCTATCCATATACCAACTTTCAATGAAATCCATCACCCCTAACTGAAGTTATTATCCGGAAACCACTTCAGACAGTCGGACGGACGGACATCGACAAACACTATAGTCCCCTCCGGTACGGCAGGGGACTAATTATCCCATAGTGTTACGATACTCAGGTGAGCGATACAGTTGTTTATTTTTATGGCGTGCTATATTTCATTTTTTATGACAATTTGTTGTTGATGCACCATAAAACTAAACTAAGAAATAAACAAACTATTAGTCTTGCAGAAATCAATCTGAGAGGTGGTAGTGTTGTTGATTTGATATGTACAGAAATAATGTTCTTTTCCCGCTCTAAAACATTGCATGTATTACCTCAGAACTGTTGCTCAATACAGTGAAAAAGATTCCTCATGTCATGTTGTACATTAAATTACATTCATTTATGGTCAATTCAAATGACATAATGCTGTCTCAGAGGATAGATTGTATGAAGTTTGTAATATAATCTGGGGCTGATTTCATAATAAGTTTTTAATTTATCATTTTAATTTCTATCATTTGAATTCGATACAATTTTTTAAACCAGACTTATCTATGCGATAGACATTTGGCTTTGCAGATCACCTGTATTTTACAGACTTCAAATCCAGCCCAATATATTTGGACTCATCAATATTTGGAATCAACATATTACGAAATAGGACCCCTGAAGGTCTCTCAGTCATTCTCCATCTATTCTTCTTACAAATTTTGATTACATTTTTGTTTAAGAGTGATGTTATAAGAATGTCACTGGATGTATTATAAATTCTAGCTGGTAGAAAAACAATTACAACTTATAAAATCACTGTCAGTGTCTTTATATTCTATTGGTCCATTATATCAATGCATGTGCTGTTTACACAAATGACCAATACATCTTCACACATCACACACATGCACATCATCACATGGTTATATTGGTCGACTCTTTCTACCTAGCCAATCCTTGCCGGAATAAAACCTGGTATACTGTGCATTACTCCAGGGCTCACCTCTCGTCCGACAGTGTTTCCCGCTACCTGTCCATGTCCATTCAGTGAACCTCATCCTGTGAATGCAATAAACATGATAAGTACTCAATATTACAAATATTCATACCAGTATAAACGTGTATACTGTGATTCAAATTATTGACCCAAAATGTCATTTATTATGTTGACATATTTCAAATTGCATATACAGGTCAACCTCTTCAGAGCATCAACTTCCCTTTTTTTCTTGATTTTTCCTTCTTCATAATATCACTAATTTAACCCCTCTAGTGCGACAACTTCTCAGTAACAACACACTTGATACTCCCAAAAGCTGTTGCTTTTGGCAGGTTGCACTGTACATATAGTCTATACAATTATGTATGCAGGTGGGCATACATGTATGTTATGTAACAATCAGTGGTTGGTGCATCAGTATTGATAATAAATAAATACCGGTGATAAGCACAGAAAATATCAATAAATGTACATGTATACACAAAATATGTTTTCATGAGATTGAGAATAGGATCTGCAGTGAGAACACTGTCAATTCTTAGATGGCACAGATATACACATGGATCATAATTAAATTTGGTCAATGCCTATGGTGGGTCATTTACAGAAAGTATTAGTATAAATCAAAGGGTCATGTCACATAAAAAAATTTATGTATTATTTCATATTTATAGACGAGGGTTACACGGCCGTGTTAAACCAAATAGTATAGCGTATTTGAATTAAGAGTTCCATCCCTTGTCTACATAAATATTAAATAGTTTTTTTTATGATATTTTTTTGTAGGATATTTTTATGTGACATGACCCTTTGGTATAAATGGTTGTTTTCTGCTGTTTCAGTAGAAAAAATGATATATTAAAACATCAAATTTACAGACAGGAACCAGTAAATGAGAAAAGTCAGAAACACAAACCTTCATTTCTTGCTGCTGTCTTTTCAGGATAGACTTATTCAGGATGACCAGCACCATGGCCCCTGCCTCTGTCCAGACTGCTTGATCTTGTGGACCCTCGCCTACCCCTCTGGCCTCTCCTCCCACGACCTCTCTCAACCGGACTAGATGACCGACTACTGTCATTGCTATCTTGTTCTATGCTCTTTTAGTAACATGAAATGCACAAGGAATCTACATTCAGACATCATCGCTTTTTATGTTGTATAAATTTACATATGACTGAAGAAATTCATAGGCGCAGTTTATAATTACAGTGTAACATAGCTTTTTAATTGAAAGTTGTTGATCGCGTTGTCTTGACATGCATATGTAAGGCAATATAATCTTTACAGACAATGGTGTCTGACTGAACACGTTTATGTAAAATCTTGTCCTTCATTTTCGGCATGTTTTGTTGAGCGAAGCACCGAATAATTCAGGGGTTGTAATATATTCCGGAAATCCGGATTTAGAGCCGCCAGGGGCACTTTTGAGATCGATGTAAATCCGAGTTTTTTTGGGGGGGGGTACGGATTGGGATGGCTTTTAGCACATCCCAACATCTGGATCTCTTGGGCGTTTTTCCTATTCACTAAAGCGTCTATATACACGAGAGTATTTGCGCACGAAAATTCGAGCAATAATTAACTTAAAACTCGAAGTTAATCGAAGCTTATGAACTTTTAAATTGACAATTCGTTGGTTAATGGGTCCTATCAAATGAATACTTATCAGCAACTTTTTAAACATAGGTAGCATTACATTTCGACTCTGATTCGGCCCGAACTATTTCAAACCCATTAATCGAGGTAAGAAACATTGTGAAGGAATTCGATCCCTATGACCTTGTCATTGAAAAATTTTGTGCACATAATTTGATTATAAACATGAATTGGCTGATATGTTATTACTATGAATTAACTTGCAAAAGTTAGTGGGTGGGGTAGCAAATTTGAAGAATCTTTCAAGTAAGTTCCAAGGATTAAGTCTCCCATCTTGTGTCAGGTTTTCCCCCAGTATTTTGGGAACATGACCCATACCCCTGGGATTGGTAATTTCTTCAGTGTTTTGTTAGAAATTGGGAAAATATGTGTTATTCCAATTTTGAAACTTTAGATACACACACACAAATTGACACTATCACTGACAATAATGGGAACTTTCATTCATTACATGTCTTTTTTTACAGTGAAAGATCTGTCATTTTCAGAGATTTTAGTTATTTTTGGAAGTTTCAATTGGGAATTTTTGTCTGTGAATTGGGAAAGAAGGATACTATTTTTAATTGGGAATATGACCCATTATCGGCTAAAAAATTAGCCCAAAAAATAAAGTAAAGAGGATCAAAGATTGTCACATCAGAAACGTCATAAATTACTAAAACAACGTCAAGGGTGAAAAATGCACTTTTGTTTTCAAATTTGTATTAAATTGCAAAATATGAAGATATTTACAAGGTTCTCTGACACAAAAAACTTACATCTTTGGTCTACATATCTATACAAAAAGTATGTATTCAGCTGCAATTTAAAGGGACAATAAACATGCATGAAAGTGTTACCTTTCTTTTGGGACACCCTGTATTATAGTTTGTACTGAATTTAATCTTTTGAAAGTGATCATTTTCATTTTGTCTATGCACTTTCATTTATAACTTCTCCTCTCTGATTTTCATCAGTCTGTCATTCAAATTTAGGTTTTAAGAAATATTAATCCATTCCTGTTTTCTTACTAAATACAGTCAAACCTGTGTTAGTGGCCTATTTCAAATAAAGGCCACCCTGTGAATAAAGGCCATTCTTATGAAAACCATCACTGACCAGTTGGAACAAATTAAATGACCTCTGAATGAAGGACACCTGTCAGTAATGGCCACATTGTGTCTTTTCCGTTCCATATTTCCTCAATTACAGACTTGTAAATCATTATTTCCAGTTTTGATTGTTAATGAATCAGGGAGTGCCTGGATGCGGGTGTACTAAGTATACAAATTGACAATATTTGTACCAGGAAGTCATCTACTCATCAGAAGACATGAGAACATGCTATTTGGTAATGATAAGCTAAATAACAGTATTGTAATAGAAGAAGTCAGATAATGTACCTGATATGGGCTGGAACCTGTGACCTCATGCTTGCTAGTCAGATAATGTACCTGATGTGGGCTGGAACCTGTGACCTCCTGCTTGCAAGTCAGATAATGTACCTGATGTGGGCTGGAACCTGTGACCTTATGCTTGCAAGTCAGATTCTCTACCTACTGAGCTAATAGGTCTGGTGAATATCCCAGCCAATTTATAAATACAATATACCACACAGCTACAGTATCTTATATTACATGAATATGTAAGAATAGAGAGACCCTTGAAAGTTATAAAGGCTCATTAGCTTTTTGAATTTAGTAATACAGAACACTCAATTAAATGATAGTAAAATATAAGAAATATATTATTTTTGCTCTAAAACAATATTTACATAATGCCTTTCTTTAGCTGCATCTCGTAAAAATGCTGACAGCTGCTTTTTTTTATTTTTGCAACATCATTGAAAAAATACTGTGCTATAATTCTATATGTACTTCGCGATCAAAAAAGAAAATTTCCGAATGTTTTTATCACAAGTAAAAGTCAATTTCACTGATAAGACATCTTTCTAGGCAAAATAAGACCTAACTTTAATTTTAACATTCAAAAAGCTAATGGGGCTTTAAACAGTAACTATTATTGATGCATTTTTATGAAGCAAAGTTCTTCATTACCATAATACTTATTAATGCAACTTAGCTGAAATTGTCATTAATTTAATGCAAGTACAGTTCTCTCCCATGAAAGTTTATAAACTTTAAAAAGCCTGCATTCAGTATATGTATTTTGGTATGATAACTACAACCGTATTAAAATTATATTTCAGGTGTCCCAACATCAAATCAAACAACAAGTTGGCCTAAAATTGCTATCGCAGAGACTGGAATATCCTCAATGAAATTCACAGTGGTAACTTTGCAATTTTTATAGATCCAATTTACTACCTGTATGTTTGAAGGGAGGCTAATTCTTGGTACATAACTAAATTGGTTTTCTTTATGTTGTCTTGTTGACCATTTTATGATGAACTGCATTGTAATGCATACATCATCGTCAAACACCTTTAACTAGACTTTCCCCTTAGAAAGTTTAGGATTGGTGTCAAAATTAACATTGATCAGTCAGGTAACTGTAAACATGACTATTTTTTTTATTATTCTTTGACAATGCATTTTTATTTGTATTTGACTCAATTGATTTATATACCTGTAAAGGTGTTGTTTAACAGCCCATTTGACTGCTATAGTCATTTCAGGGCTGTCCCATAGAAATGAGAGATCCCTACTCTTTTTTAATAGTTTTTCCTGGTTATTTATTGTGTCCAATGTAAAGCTTAAGTATTAGACACCTCACCCTTTTTCCTGTGATTTTTCTAGACACAGTACTTCGCTCGGTAGTTGGGATGGGGACAGTGAAAAAAAAGGCGGAGCCGAGAATGGAACACACAACCTGTTCAGTAGTCCAGCATGTTACCACTAGACGGTCTAGTAGACCACTGAGCATCCCCAGACTCAATTTATAATATCACTATCTTAGAATGAGATGTACTACAGTTATATACATACATTGTTCATACCTAAATGTATGAACATTTGGTATGTTACAGTTTCATGTGGTAAGTACTCTTAACAAAATTTCTATGAACTTTCATCTGCCATTATTATATCTTGTCCAATATAATTTTAATAACCATTGTTTCCACTTTAGGAAGCTACTTCTGTTATGACAATCCTGCTGCCTCGCAAGACAACATGGAACGAGATCTTAGTATCTCTGTTGGTCAGTTTATGGGCATCTACTCATGGTATTCCTGGCCAAATGTTATTTTGTGCTTTTTTGGAGGGTTCCTCATTGATCGTGTGTTTTGTGTCTGAATTGGAGCCATTATATTCAGCTTGTTTGTCACTGCTGGCCAGGTTGGTATATACTGTATGTCTGTAAAACATATACAATGACTGAAATGTTTCATCCACCTCTGTCTGTTCTGAAGAGTTGAACTTGAAAGACGCAATCCATTGAATTGTTGTGAACTTGTACTTAAAAACTTTCAAGTGTAGAATCAGTTTCAGATCTGTTGATTTAGAAATAATTTCTGTTATCTGAAATAAACAACAGCAACTTGTTACTTTAATGAATTTTTAAATCCACAGCTTATCAATACATATGTCTTGTTGCTATTTTATCAACGATTTTTCTGTTTTAGATTGTATTTGCCTTGGGTGCATTAGTTGATAAATACTGGCTTATGTGTGTTGGAAGGTTTATATTTGGGTAAGGTTACTGTATTACATATAATACTAGTAAACATGTAACAATGGACATTAGATAGGGAAATATGCCTCGTTTTCACATACCTTTGTGCATGTGTCTAAAATCATTATCTCCTAATTGTGTTGTAAGTGAAAATATATTTGATTACCCTGGAGAACACTGCACCCTTGTCAATCCCAAATTTTGATATGTATAGATTAGATATTGGCATTCTATTCTTAATTTCTGTCTGTTATATTTTAACACTTTGAATTATTTTGTCATTATCTTTCTTGATCAATAATGAAATTCAATTTTTTCAGAATTTGTGGAGATCGAGTCTCTTGCCGTTGCCCAGAATACCTATGCTGTAAAGTGGTTTCAGGGGAGAGAACTTAATATGGTGTTTGGGTTACAGCTTAGCTTTTCTAGAGTGGTATATAAATACATCATAATAATCCATACATAATATTTTAATATCCTGTTGTTTTTAAGGCCACATCAAGGAGTTTTTGTATTTTGATTGTATCTGATTCTTTTGCAATTTTAATCGATTGTTTTCATTGGCAGTCAGTTCTTAATGAAAACCCTGTTTATAGGAGATATGTCCACAACAAATTAGAATTAACTTTTACAGAAGAAAACATCTACAATATAATAACGATGTTTCATATGGATCCTAATATTCCTATAAGAAAATTACATAATTCAATAGAATATCTTTTTATCTATACTGTAAACTTATCCAATTATTCATGGGTAACGTAACTGTAATGGAATCAGATAAAATAGTTGATAGAAAAATAAACAATTCATGATCAAAATTAAAATGCATGATTTGGACAAACTAAAGTAAAATGACTGATTTCATATTCGTAATAAAGCAAACATGGTACAAGATTGATGCAAATGAGTAAAAGTCTGTAAATTATAGAAATAATATGTTTTGAACCATTTTTTATTCTATTTATCATAAGTCGGACACATACAGAGTGCTCTTACATATATCCTACATGTTTAAGCCCTTCTTAGGTTCTGGAAACTCTACTGCATCAGTTCATCTACAAGCAAAGTTGATGTAAAAAGTATAACACACAAGGGAGACAATTTCATGTACATTCATTGTATGAGATTAGCCTCCCTTCAAACATTCAGGTAGAAAATTAGATCTACAAAAATTGTAAAGTTACCATTGTGAATTTCATTGAGGATATTCCAGTCTCTGGGATAGCAATTGAAAGCCAATTTTTTGTTTTAGTTGATGTTGGACACTGAAATATAATTTTGATAGGGTTATTGTTATCATACCATATAATACTTATATTGTTGTTGTATCATTTATAAACAAAAAGACTTAAGTTCAGTAAATTTTAAAGTATTAGTTCTTTTCCAATAATATTGTTTAAAATGTAATTATGTAAGTATATAAGAGTTTTAATATATATATATTAATTATATGAGTGAAGAAGTTAGTAGCAATCAGGCATTCAAAAATAATTTCTCCTTCCACAAATAGCTCTCAAGTTTCGTACAAACTCTATGGTAAATGATTAGTGAATTTTAACCAGGGTTGCCAGGAACTATGAGTATGACTAAAAACATTCCCTGACTTTTCACTGTTCAAATCAGTTTTGCACTGACCAAAACCATCATACATATTGACCTCCTCCTCTCCTACAGCCACCCTTAGTCTACCAAATTCTATTTTTTTTTTAAATTTCAAGACATAAAAAAAATTACAAACATTTCCAACTTGACAGGAGTTACAAACATCTAAATGAAATAAAACTGTTACAATATAATGAGGTGACTTTAACTAATGAGCTCAAATTTGCATCACTTATCTCATTGGCAACAGTTATACTTCTACAATAGTCTTTTTGCATAAAGTAGTAGCAATGATGCTCTGCACATACCCTGTTACTACAAAATGACAACATAGCAGTGTGTAATTTACTGGCAGGGGAGGATTCCTTGGTTACAGTATCTGTTTAGTAGTCACTAGACCTTGAGATCATTCTACAAGCAGAAATTACAATTTACATATTTTGTCTATTAATATTTCTAAGTTTGTGATGATAGACCAAAAGTGAAATTAATCACACATTATAATTTCAGTGCTATGATTATTTAAGTACTCATTTAACAATATCTTTCGACTTATATCCTTCAATATTCATTGACATCAGGTTTGAGTTCTGAGATATTGTTATCAAGTTTAATAGCTGTTAGGGCTGGTATATTTATTTTCAAAACAAACAGGTAGTTTATTTTAACGTGATTGTATTTTTATAAATACAACATTCTAGAAATACCACCTATTTTATTGTCTGTTAGCTTCATTTCGTTTTCAGATTCTAAGTCAATATAATTTGCCTTATGTTTTTATGATGTATTACTGTATAACCTGTGAACAAAGGTCACCCTTTGGAAAATCAGATCCTTTATTGACAGGTGCTCTTTGGTTTGTTTGTTGGTTATTCTAAACAATCAATAATGATATTTCAAACAATGGCCTTTATTCACAGGGTGGCCAATATTCGGAGTTGGGTGTAAGCACACGACTGTATATTACATTGTATAATAATGTATGATGTATTTCTTGTTCTGTTTTAGAGTAGTACAGTAAACATGAATGTCATGCAGCCACACCTCCACAGGATATAAATGTTTGAGTATTGCTGTATTTGTTGGTAAGTATAGAAACAGTTTGACTTATAATGTTCACTGCTGTTAATACGTATAATTAAGAGTAATCCTTATTCAGATTTTGTTTGAAATTTGCATACATATATGTAACATATTCAACATATATCTGAATACATATACTTCTATGCTAATTGAAGAATAACGAAATGAATTGTAAAAACACTTTTTTAAATTAAACTCTTTAGGTCAGAAAACAATACTGTTAGTGGTGTTTTAGTTGTGTGACCAACAATTTTTTTGGTGCCGACTTTAAAGCTCCTGGCTGCTAAATCCAAAATATTAAAATATCCATGGATGACTTGTCCCATGCATTCTCAAGAAGTGTGATTAGAAAGTTTTCTGACTTAACTGCCCTAATAGTTTTTATTAAGTGACCCAATGTAAACATGAGATTTTGCTGACCTGATCATGTTTTCTACATTTAAAATGAAGATTATCTGCTGTATGTAAGGGTCTTAGTCGGCAATCTTAAATTATCATAATTGATGCAGTGAGTTGATAGGGAGTGTTAAATGCTTAAGATATAATGCATCTATTAGGAATCAATTACTTGAGATTAGACTCGCAGTCATTATTATGTTACAGTATATTTCCTTATAAGACCCTCACCCCTTAACATACCATGCCACCTGGATGGTATGCAAAATTACGACTCACCATTAATGCTTCAAACACACTATCTAGTTATATCCAATGAATCTAAATAATATCTTATAAAATAACAAAACAGAATGATACAGGGTGTGTTTATCAGAGATTATATTTGTGATTAGTAATTCAGACCAGATAACAGTAATATATTGAAGAGTGTCATGACAAAATGTAGACTTAAATAGATAAATATTTGTGAAGAGCCTACTTTCTCTTTGTTCTGTCTAATTAAACTTGTGCTCTTAATGTATTCTCTTGGTACTTGAGTCAGTATAAATGATCTTCCCGTTAACTAGGTCATTTTTGGAAGGTGATTTATCATAACAGCCTGGTCAAAAGAACAGTCGCACAAGAAATAGTGCTCAACTGAATAGTGTGATTATATAGATTTATCTTGTATATTACCCCAATTAAGTGTGATGGATCTAAATATATTTCAAATCATTTTGTCGTAACTACATGTAAAGAGCCAAGTGTCTCAATAAGTGCATGTCGGTAAAATAATTACTTATTCAAATGCGTAGAATTAAACCCGCGTATCCGCTGTTAGTATGCAGCCAATGAAATAACACGCCTGTGTTGCTGTTTTGCATATTATAACCTGTTTCCTTAAACTAGTTCTACTTTCGGTTTTCGTCAAATGGGTCAGTAAATTTCTCAATATGTCTATGCATTTGCAATGGACTACCATCGATGTATCTCTTTTGTGCCAGTTTGACATTATCTTGATATTCTTTTCTAATCGTATTGATTTATTGGCGACACTGCAAATCGGAGATTAGCTGGTTCCCGTTAAAATCGGGGGCACACGTAATGAACGGAAAAAAGGAAGGGAGCACTTACGATATTTACTTTTGATTTTTTATTTGGTTAAACGCGTTTATTTTTAGTATATTAGCAAATATGTTAACACATAATTAATTAAAACTTTATTTCGGGCCATGTGTATTGTAATATACACTAACAAATGCAACGGAAGGAACATCATACTGTAAAACAGTTTATCACCATAATACTTACTCCCTTACCGGATGTGACTTTTGATGGATGAAAACACCGCAAGCTGGACGAAAAACGAGGATTCAGTTGATATTTTGCCGTAAATAAGGTGAGTTTGGTTTGTTTATCAGTGTTGAACAACATAGGACTTTACGTTTTACTGTTAAGTTATTATTCTCTAATTTGGAGGATAACATACGATATTTAATGGTATTAATATGTGTTGTTCAGCAGACTTCCATTAATTATGAATATGACTGGAGAAGTTTGTTTGGAAATTTTGTGATTTGCAGTGGAGTAAGTGCATGTATATTTGATTGTTTATGTATGCATTCAGGTATTTTTTATTAGATATCAATAAAACTTCCTGATGCAGTGTAAGTAAGGTAAAAAGTCAATGCATTTGGTTTTTCATTTCATTTGCCAGGTTCGGATATATTGCTTAGATATTCCAGGGATGCTATATTACATGTAATATACCATCCCTGGATATACTCACATTGACACATATATATATCTGTTATTCACTAGCTATGCTTGTTTATTAGAGCTGGGTATCGGTCCTTAAAAGTATCACAATATATCACAATATTTCATGCTGTATCGCGATACGTATCGCGATATATATAAATGGTAAATTTACAGAAAAGCATTAAAAATTAACATTTATATAATATAATGTCTTGGGTAATAATACAGACTATAGCTGACAGTGTAGTTTCACATTTCAAATAACTTGTTCTTTTTTAGCACGGTTGAAACTGTTAATGCATGTATACATATAAATATGTATGCATGCACAGTCAATAATATTACAAGACTGACCAGCATTTAGACATGAATAACACTTTACCACAATGTATGAACTATTTTTTACTATAACAAACACAAAGTTCAGTTATTTAAGCTAAACCCGATATATCGGTATGCTGAAAAAATATTGTGATATTTATATTGTCTAGCTGATATCGCGATATACCGATAAACAGATAAAACCTCCCAGCTCTATTGTTTATGTCACAGGTAACTGTATCATGAATAGATAATAAATGAATAATAAATAAAAACCGATTAAAAAAAAAATCGCTATATAGCATTACATTACAGGCCGTCCCTATTACTGCTACCTAACTCTTTACCAGTGTTAAATGCACAACAGTACAAGTCTGCAAACATTGAATCATTTAATCCTCATAAGCTTTTCTTCTTCTTGTCGAAAAACATAAAAATACTCTCAATAACAATAAAACAAGTTAAATGTTTGTACGGCGCAAAATCGCATCCGGCAGTTCAATACTAGAATGTGGCCTATGTAACATTTTTTATCAGGATGTGCGAAGTTTCAGATCAAACAAATTTGTTATTTTGACTTAACTGATCCCGAAACTAAAGTGATCATCTACACCATCAAAAATACAAGCCGTTGATGTTTCATGAATCTCATGAATCTGGTCATATGGTTCTACAGTTTACGAGGTACTCTATATGTAGTCGCTGTTTCCACCCTAAAATTAAAATTAGGGGAAAATATCACCTCAATGTATCAGACGTTGCAATATCTGCTGGAATGCATTTAAAATATTTAAATAAAGTCTCCAAAAATAATATACTCCGTTGTCTGAGGGTACGTTGTCGTAAAAACCTGGTATAATGGTCTCAAACATAGATTTTCAACTGTAAAGTGACCATCTATATCGAACACTAAATTGACCATCTATGTCAAACCAATTAAGTCATCATTTCTCACCTGATCGGACATTTTTTGTATTGAGCTCCGAAATCGATATTTAATTAATGACAATTGCGTAAACAAGTCAGTGTCCACGCTCGCGATTATAAAATTAGTCTGTGTGAATATGTTTATAATGTTTTGTTTATTTGCGACATGTTGCTAAAATAAATACATCGAAACTTATAAATACCGTGTTCCGTATCTTATAACACAATTAAATGATTATTACAACACACCGACGATCGCTCCAAAATGTAATAAACACAGCGAATTTCTCTAATAATTTATATATCGAAGTTCATTTAGATTGAACAATTTTTCCTAAGTCCTTTGATATAAAGAGTTTAGGCTGCATTTTCAAGAGCACGACCATTCGGCTACCAAATAGCAAGATGCACTAGACTGGACCAGTAAGCTATTGATTGTCGTTTGGACCTGCCTTAATGTCGAACCCTGTCGTCACAGTGCCCATATAAATACTAAACTAGTTCTCGTTGTAGCGCACCAGGCAGAGACAAATTCTCAGTCAACTGAAACCACTTTTATTGAAATATTGACACGTTTCTAGTAATTTATAGGTGATTGACATTGACGAGACGACAACCATATGAAACAGCTACTAGTGTTTGGTGAATGTCACGTGATCATTGAGACTATTAGCAAGTCCGATTAACAACTTGAATAATACACATGAACACCACTTAAAAAGTAGTTTTGCTTCATCCTCAGTAATATAACACAATGCTTGATAGTGTACTAAATTCAACGCCATGTTTGTTTACTATAGTAGGATTGGATTCGGTTCGTTTATTGACAGATGGGCAGATTCATTCCCGTCGTTGTTTATTGAGCTTGCTCAATTCTTAGACTATAAATAGCGACTGCGTCATCAAGCTAACACTAGTTGGTGTGAGTAACACGTGACCTCGCTCTATTTCTGTTTTGTTTATATCACGTGATGACCATTGCGGATATTTCGGGCACTGTCAGTAATCTGCTTCTGTGCAAGAAGTTGCGATTTCGCATTACCACTTAAAAAAAATAAGCATTCCATAGTGTACGGCGACGGAAGCAATAATACATCAACTGATCGCATTTCTTGACACACTGACGTTCATATTGATTTTTGCTTGATGACCTTATTACCGCCTATCAACCAATTAAATGAGAGATATGTAGTAACGTGGGAAATTCCTGCGTCAGTACTAAAACTCTATCCAATGTGCGGACCATCTAGCATTTGCTGAAATATCAAAACTGTGTTTTAATAGATCTATTGCTTAAAAATGCTACACATTTAAATAGCAGTGTTAATTTTAATTGAATGCAAATGGCAGTATGAAAGATAAATTGACTTGTCAGACTGTAGAAATGATAAAAATCATCAATGAAAAATGTTTTAAAGTCGCGGCAGGATATGTCTGGTTCCCTGCCAACAAATGCCAGACTGAAACAGATGGAGGCGATACGCATGTGCAAGTCCTTGTCATTATCCGGGCATAGGGGGTAATAGTGTCTCTGCGGAAATAGGCATACATATTAACATATTAATAAAAAAAATGTAAAAAAAGTTCAATATTCATTTATTATCTATTCATGATACAGTTACCTATGTTTTTTGTCTGTCACTCAGTGATAAGATTTAATCATTATTCATTATTTATTTTTTATACTTCCAGATCCCCTTACTTAAAGAGTCAAGTTTTAAAAAATGAAGTTACTGCAACCAGAGACTGCTGCAACCTCACATATGCATGTATTATTGATGTTGAAGTTGGTTGTCAACCTTGAAGAATGTTACTGAGTCTACTATAGTGATGAGCATGGTTTTGCTACTTATGCAGTTTTGCAACAGTGTACATGTAAAAATGTAAGTAGAAATAGAACATTACTAATGATTAAATGAATTGGACAAATATGATCAGAAATGTAATATTTTCAGTGCATAATTAATTATTCATAATTTACATGTATTATCAAACTCATTTGAGTCCATGCTTCGATCAACTTCAGTGCTTGGTGGTACCTGGCAAAATTTACTATGTAGACATCTACAGGGTGTCCCATAATATCTGTTACCATTTGAATCATGTTCAACTTCAGTTCAAGGAGAGATCTAGGTGAGGGTTTGTAGACTCTGTGTAGATATCTATTACAATGATTTTCCATAAAAGATCATTATAGTCATTCACTTTCCCACTGACAAGTCAGTTTTGGTAAACCTTAATAGTTAATGTAGTCAATAATAGTGCTTGGATAATACAGAATATATCGTCATTTGTTTTTGTACCGGTTTTGTCACTCACAGATACATACTGATACACTCGACACCATGTATTGATACATGCAGAAACAGCCTTGAAATGATTTATTTGTCTGTCTACTAGCTACGAATAGTCAGTATTGGGAAATAAAATTGTTTGAAGTAATTATCCTTTGCTCTCAGTAAAGCTAAGTTGTTATTTTCATCCTAAATAACTTGTATAATCCATGTTCAAAATGATGTTATGCCTCCAAAGCAATCAGACAGTTGAATGTTTAAAGTAATGAAGTCATCATCATGTCACATCAAAGATAACTATTTATGCATTTTTTTAAGTCTATGCATTGTGATACCTATCATATCACATTGTCCGTATTGCAAAAGTATCGCGATACGTTGTAACCATATCATCCAAGCCCCATGCAGTAATACCACAATCTATGGATTCAATTAATACATTACTTTATATATATGTATATCTAATATTCCTTATCAGGTAGCTTTTAATGTCTGTAAATTGAATAAGACTTAATCACTTATTCAGAAGTTTTGCTATTACTAACTTAAACCTTTTGCCAAGTGAAGGTAATTGTTTATTTAAAGTCCCATTAGCTTTTTGCAAAAAAAAAATATGCTAAAACATTCAATTACTGATATTATTCCAAGATAATTATTACCGACTAAACAAGCCCTTTTTCTTCTAAAAAACACTCATTTCACTGTGATTTTGCTTTTGTAAACTGGAAATATGTAGAGCATGTGACGTCACTTTACGACGTGTGCATAACATGACTGTGGGAAAACACAGCTGTTCTGTAAATACTATTTATTTCAATGATATTGAAAAAAATATGATAGTGCTTTTGGAAACATTTTGTCTTGCTATAAAGTATGCACGGGAGGAAAACACACCAGACTTATGGGACTTTAATTAATGTCATTTGTGTCTATTTAAAAAAAAAACATTTGTTTATTTTCAGCTGTGCTGCCGTAACTGTGCTGTAGTACTGCCTGAGAAATGAAAAGTCAACAAAATGTGGTTATGGTTGGAAAGCAAATATTGGAAGAGTTCTGACAAAGGAAACCAAGTCAAGAGTTGGTTGAAAGGTAATAAGAATTTAAAAAGATACATGTGGTTATTTTATTGTAAGTAATTTCAAATACCAAAACTGTTAAATCGATAAGGACAGTCTTTGAACTTAGCCACAGGCCTGAAAACCGAGTCCACTACTGGTCAGGTGAAAATTGACTGATCAACAGACCGATGGTGAGGTGAAATTTTCAGGGTATATTGTAATATGCATGCTTGAACCTTCGACCTCCTGTTTGCAAGTCAGATGCTCTACAAACTGTCTAATTGAGCTGTTAATACCACAGCTAATGTATAAATACAAGTACTATATACAGTAACTGCTACACACGAGTTTATAATATAATAATTAAATAATAAATTTCTGTTAATTATAACAATACCATCATTTGAAATATATATGTAAGAAATATACTTTCATAAATGTTGTAGAAGCAAAATTTAATCATGCAAAAAAAAAGATGGTAAAAATTAATTCAGTCTGGTAAAACTTGTGTCTTGATTGGAGTAAAACTCTTTCAGTATTGGCCAAGGATTCGTAGGCTTGAATTTAATTCAATTTGTACAATATATTTGGAAGGTGTCTAGATAAGTGCCTAGTTTGCAGTGCTTTTAATAAGTCCTCATCCTTATCAACCATAACTGGCAAAAATAACAGCAAACTGTCAATTGTGCTTGCCAGAGGATTGTACAACAAAAAATTGCAACCAGACCAGCCTGACAAATCTACAACATGGACACAGAAAACAAATGATCTGCAATTAATTTTTTCATGACTTCATATTCTGAAATACTAAAAAGTCTGGAACTATGGAGAAAAATCAGTTGACTAAGGATATGCATTTTAACTTGATATACATTTGTATATGTTTTTAATTAGGAAGTTGGAAGGTTGGGAATGGAACCTTAATGATTATTTTGTGGTATAAAAAAGTAGTGCTATTCAAATATTCTATGACTCATTGTTTTTTGTTCAGCTGAAGATGTTCTAATTATTAGTTCATCAGAACACAAAGTGCTCTTGGAGAGCTATTGTGAACATATGTTGTCAGTCGTCGGTGATGCATCACTGCGTCAACAATTGCTGTAAACAACATCTCCTGAAACAGTTTCAAAGAAACTTTACAGGGATGCTAGATTGCATGAAGCTATCTAAACTATACCAAAATTGGTAAAAAAAATTCATTTCATTAAAAAATCTAGTTGCCATGGCAACAAATAGGAAAATCTGAATAATCTCCTTGTCCAAAACCTTAGGGGCTAGAGTTAAGATATCTGGTGTGTAGCATTGTGTAGTTGACCTCTACCAAGTTTTTTCAAGTTATGGCCCTTGAATCAAAATTGGTTCCGCCCCGGGGGTAACATTATTGTACATAGACTTATATATGGAAATTTTAAAAATCTTCTAGTCAGAAACTACAGTGCCTAGAGCTTAGATATTTGTTGTGCATACTAAGCATCGTCTAGTTGACCTCTACCAAGTTTGTTCCAATTATTGGCCCGCTTGGCTAGCTCAGTGGTTAGGGCGTTTGTCTACTTGTCATGAGGTTGTGAGTAAGAACCCATGCGAGGCTTACACTGTGCATGACAAATGACTGAAGATAATACATCCTATGTTAAATTGTCCTCCACCTCTGAATTATATGGGGTAGCTTGGCAGAAGCTTACAGATAGAATGTGTTTAGTACTGGTTAAGGCCTAAATTAAGTCCAGGAAAGCTACTAAGGATAACTGCCCGCCACGATATCTCTGAAATAATGTTGAAAATGGCGTAAAACCCAATGAAACAATTATTGCCCATGGGTTAAAATTGGCCCACACCAGGAGTCACTTGATTGTACAAGGACTTATATGAGGAATTTTTAAAAATCTTATGATCAAAAACTACAACGCCTAGAGGTTAGATATTTAGTGTGTTGCATTGTCTAGTGGACCTCTTCCAAGTTTATTCCAATTATCGCCCTGGGGTCAAAATTAGCCCAAACCAGGGGTTTTCCCTATTTTATATAGGATTATTATCGGAAATTTTAAAAAGTCCTCTTGTCCAAAACTGCAAGGCTTGGAGCTCAGATACTCGGTGGACTTCTACCAAGTTTGTTAAAATTATTGCCCTTGGGTCAAAATGGGCCCTACCCCGGGGGTTTACTCTATTTTATTAGGATTATAAAGGAAAATAAAAACTGTTCTTGTCCAAAACTGCAAGGCTTAGAACTTAGATATTTGGGGTGTAGCATTATCTAGTGGACCCATACCAAGAATATTTAAGTTGTGGCCCCAGTGTCAAAAAATTTACTCTGTCCTTGGGTAACTTGATTTTTCATAGACAGGATGATTTTAAAAATCTTCTTGTTGGAAACTACAATTCATACAGCTTAGATATTTTGTGTGAAGCATCCACTTGACATCTACCAAGTTTGTTCAAATTATGGCAATGGGGTCAAAATTGGCCCCCTGTGTTTGATTTTACATGGACTTATATAGGAAAACTGGAAGAAATCTACTTGTCAGAAACTACATTAGTTAGACTTAAGATGCTTGTATGTAGCATCATCTACTTGACTTCTGCCTAATTTGGTAATATTATGGCTCTGGGGTAAAAATTGACTCCACCCTGGTGTCACTTGAATTTACTTAAAAAAATCTGTCTGTAAGAATCTTTTCTGGTGAGCGATATTGGGCCATCATGGTCCTCTTGTTTTTAAATATGTTATTATTCTTGAGTGTCTCAATTTAAGTGACAGTCAAACCTGTTAGTGGTCATCTTATATGTCAACAAAGGTCAACCTTGGGAAAGACAAAATGTGGTCTTATTGACAGGTATGCCTGTATTAATATATTCAGCAGAGCTAATTTAGATATACCTGGTTCATATCATGAATTTGATTCTTACAATAATGATCAAATTTCTGAACAAAATAATATCAATACATGTGTGGCAGTAATGGAAAAAAGTCTAGTTTATTTTCAAAAAGCTATTTAATGTTTTTACTGTTTTTTAAAAAAATTTATTCAAGTTTCATATGATATGTGTTGTATAATTATTACCCTCTAACAGTTGCAATAATTTCGTAAAAAAATTACTGTTGTTAGTTGTACCTTCCTTAGCTGCAAATTGTATGAATAACCACTGTGGTGTTTATCAGTTGATACTTATATCCGTGTCCTGTGTCTACCATAATCTATATGCAATTCGTACTTTACATCAAGCATGTCCATAAGTATCATTTGAACAGTATGTCTAAAGATATAGCTCATATATTTGTGAATATGACTTGACAGCATGACCAACGATCCTTGTGCTTTGAATCATTGCCCTTGGTCGTAAAGCAGTACAATATCTAGGAAAACTTTCAAAGATATTCAAATCAAACATTGAATACTTCCTTATGGGGACAAGGCGCGTCTGTAGGACAAGTGGCATAACTCTGTTAACAGTATTTTTAGAATTATGCCCCTTTTTCACTTTAATAGATTTTTCTCCT
This sequence comes from Lutraria lutraria, assembly GCA_964023205.1. Taxonomy (NCBI): domain Eukaryota; kingdom Metazoa; phylum Mollusca; class Bivalvia; order Venerida; family Mactridae; genus Lutraria; species Lutraria lutraria. The sequence continues at coordinate 14,093,288 of OZ026835.1, forward strand.
CTATCAAGCATTTATTACACTGAAGACTTATGAATGTCGAGCACGCTGTCTTCAGACAGTTCTTGCTATTGCTAAGAAACTAATGAATCGTATGCCTTTCTTCAATGTCAAACACATAGAGTCTACAGGTATATGACAATGTATAAATGAAAAGTCGGTCTGTTAGTGTAAATGTTAAAATATTTTGCATGGGTACGAACCATATGGGTACATTTTTCTCTTTCATGCTTGGTATGAAAAAATCACCTTCCGACAGTTCTTTCAGTACTTTGATTTGTCTCTGGCTTTATAGTAATCAATAGTAAATTCCAAAGTGCAAAACTATTTGTTGGATGAATCATATCTCCTAAAATACTAGTATGTTCATAAATTGTTGTCCATTCTTGAACAATTAGGGATTTCTGTATAAATCTGTTAATGAGTTTGAGTTTATTGTTAAGAGTACCATTATGTCAATTGATCAGTTAGGTTACATAGTAGATCGCAATGTCACATAAATAAACATATATGATACATAAATTATGATTGCACAAAATTTTACATATATACATACTTAAATCTACATACATACAATAAATAGCATACATGCATTCCTACATACTGTAACGTAAAAATTTACTAATAAAAAAAAACTCATTTACTATATAAATAAAATTGTATGAATATAAATGAAAAATGTTATATTTCTTCAATATCTACCATGAGTATTGATTTGTTAGAAGACTTTACAATCAGTACTACTATTAGTGTCATTTTTAAAAACAACCAGTATTCCTTGTTGAATACAGCTTATTAGAAGGCCATTGGTAAGAAATAAATACATTAGCAGGTGTTTTCACACACAACTGTTACACATGCATGAGTTTATTAATTTCCATGGTATTATTTATAGGATTAGAAAGATAATCTGAAAACAAGTCTTGCAGTATTCCGTGGGCAGAATTGTAAGATGTTGTACACTTTTTATCTTGTTAAAAATCATAGTTCAGTCTTCTTACAGAAAACACCAAAGTTAAACCATTAAAAAGACTTTGAATGATTAAAAATTAAGTTTTCCCTTGGAAAGACATGATAAGAGTTTTTATAAGAATGGCCTTTATTCTCAGGTGGCTGCCTACACAGGTGTGACTGTACATCATAGAATTAGAGAAGTCCCACTTGTTTGTATTATACATTACAGGTGGTGCTATGTGCTTGCTGTCTCTTATTATGTGCTTTGCTTTGGGATATTTTGACAAGAGCTGATAGAATTTTAAAGTGTGCCTCAGTTTCGTCAGGTTAATGTTTTATTTGTTCAAGAGGAATGTTCACTTTATTTATTTTTTTGGTTTTAATGCTGGTATACAACAAATTTTCAGTAATATATGGTGGCCATTTCACCAAACATGTTTTCATGGACAGTATTCTAACCAGCACTAACTTACCTTTCCACTAGAAATCAGCAACTTCTTCACATGTGGAGTAAACCGACATTGTGACTGTCAAATTTTCAAGGAAAAGTTTCACCAGCCACAACCAGAATAGATCAGTGTATTTTCAAGGAAGGGTTTGACCTGCTTTGACCGGTAATTGAAACTGAATCGCTGGCTTAAAAATCCAGTGCTTTAAAAACTGAACCACGACTGTAGCTGAATGTTCAAAGTTATATAATCTTGATCTATAAAATGAATATAACAATGTTTCAGTACAAGTTTCAAAGTTATGGAAGGAGAAATGTTTTAAATGAAAATACTCATGCAGAATTCTAGGTTTCAAGTTTTGTTTACTTTGTTGTTATGATATTTGTTTACAACTCTACTATGTGATTTCTGTATTTTAGATATAAAGTTATTTGTATAAAAGATGTAATTGTATGATACTTTGGTTTCAGTTTTGATTGTTACATTGTAATAAATATTCTAACATGTATAACAAATCTTTATAATTGCTATTTTATAGATGAAGTTATTCGTGTAAAAGATGTACGATATTTTGGCTTCAAGTTCTGGTTGTTGCGTGTTATCTGTGTAGCTTACTATGTGGCAGTATTTCCTTTTATTGGACTCGAATTGTAAGTGAACTATCAGCAGGTTAATGTTGTAAATTTTATATGATCTAATCATTATTTTTCTATAAATGTACAAATATACTTAACAGTATTGTTTGATTTTAATAATTGTGTGATGTCATTTTAGTACTGATTGAATAAACTTCAGAAGAATTGAATTTCCCTGTGGACTTCACTTCCATTTTTTTGTGCTACTGTATAAGAAGTTATTTGAAATGAAGTTTTGATTGAATATGTGCACACTCTGCTAGTAATATCAAAACTCTGAAATCATGGCTGAAATATTATCACAATAATGTACTAATGTATTGAATGCTTGTATCAAAATCTGTTTGTAATCATTATTCACAATTATATTCTCTGTTACTGCAGTCAAAACTGTTTACAAAGGCCACTAATGGGACAGACAAAATATGGCCTTTATTGACAGGTGCCATTATTTTGAGGTCATTGTTTTTAATGAACATTGACTGTTTTAAAAAGAATGGCCTTAATTCACAGGGTGGTCTTTATTCAGAGATGGCTGCTTAAACAGGTTTGGCTGTTTTTTTTTTTTTGCGTGTCTTGATTTGTTAGGATAAGATATGATAAAAAGAAGATATGATAAAAAGAAGCTATGAAAAATTGTGTTTTAACACCATGTAGTGTGTATATTTTCATATAAAAGTATTGTCATTCCTTTTAGAGTATTCTTTGAAATGAAATTTGGAATGGATCCATCTACAGCTAACAGTGTAAAAAGGTAAATATAGGTTAACTGTATTGATAAACCTGTGAAGACAGACCTCCATAGGGATGAATTGATGTAACTTTTAAGTCTTTTATACACAACCTTTATTTAGAGGCATTTGGAACACCTTGGCTAATTCCATACCTCCATCTAATCTTGGATACAGTCATTTGCTTAATATACATCTACACCTTGCAGATTTACTGCTAAGGAAATGTTAAAAAATGTACTTGTTGTTCTTAAAATGGCAACGTAGGTAAATGTAGATAGGTCATAATTACTCGAATTATAAATGTAAATTATGAATGCAAATTATTATTGTAACTTGATATTGTATATTTCAGTTTGGTTTTATATCAGCAGTTGCTTCCCCAGTTTTTGGTTTCCTCATTGATAAAACAGGAAAGAATGTATTCTGGGTTATTTTAGGAACTGTCGTCACAATCGGTTGTCATGATACTTTGGCTTTCACTTTTATTTCTCCATTTGTTGCCATGGTAAGTTTACTTTGGTCTAACCTAAAGTCAAACATGTGATAGCAGCCACCTATGAATAAAGGCCACCCTGTGAATAACACTGCTAGGGTCATCTTCATTGTATATCATGTTTGACACATGCTTGAATCTGTTGTTTCAATTATAATCATATTAATTGTTGAAACTATTTTCTTTCAAATATAGCTTTCTGTGTGATATTCGATTAAACCTGTAAAGCTTAAATGTACAAGTGTTTCAAGTATGATTTTATATTTGCTGAATTGTGTCTTTTTTGACAGACCAAATAAATATATATATTGAATATTGATATAATCCAAGTTCTCAGCCAATTACAATCAACATTTCTTTGGCTTGCAGGATGGTCGAAGAGCCAGGTTAATTTCACAAATTGAGTTATATCAAATAAGTATTATGTATTGTGTGGTACATATTAGTTCTATATACTTTTAGAGTATTATGAGTCTTGCATATTCAGTGTTAGCTAGTGCATTATGGCCTATGGCTTCCATGGTTGTACAACAATATCAGCTAAATGTAGGTACAGCATAATGGCATGTAAGTATAAGAAATTCTTGTGTCAGGATACACATCATGCGATATTGTGCATTCTGATCAAAGTTGCACATTTTTTAGGCATCGTTTTTTCAGTTTCTGTACAATAACATCTTACTTTACATTATTACTCATAGTTTTAACAAGGTTATCAACAAAGTTAAAAAGTTTGTTTATAAGATTGTGGTAAATTGCGTTTGGGCAGACATTAGGGGCTGGTACAAATGCTACTGGTAGCTACTTTGTTAACTTGGATCCTGATTTATTTATATAATTCAAATATTTTTCATCTAATAACCTGGTATACCCTGGTAAACAGTGTTGCTATAGAGACAAATGTATTCTTTGAATACTGGTATATTCTGTGGTCAGCTACGGATTTACCCCAGTAAGGATGACGCGTGTGCTTTCTATATTCAACGAGTGCACAACGCACTGACTCCGTTAGTCTTTTAAATTTTTCCTATGATCACTTGCACTACGGACGGTGCACTCAGCATATGCGTGCTGTGCACGTGATAAATGCATGATCTATGCTTATTCGGTTAGGCTCCAGTTCTACTGTCCAATGAGTATGCAGAACAGTACCAAGAAAGCACCTGATTGAAAGTACACTGATTTCTTCAGTATATAAAAAAGCCGAGCCGATGGAAGTTGTTGGCATGGTACCTTGGTGACGGGGAACAGCAACTGGTCCCTAGCCTATGCCTTCCGTCGGCTCAGCTTACCTATGTACTTATGTATTGTTGATTATTTTTTATTTTTATGATATATAGCAAGGTCATGCCTGTTGTTATGATAACCAATACTTTAAACACTTAACCATTCCTTTTTTTCTAATGGGGCTCAAATTAGAAAGATATACTACTATTGATGACCAGTGCAGTAATGTGCCATATCTCAGAAATAACAAGACAGAGATATTGATATTAATGGACTAATGTAATGTATTCATGAAATGATAAGACAACACAAAAAGCAAAACCAAGCATTTATGGGTCCATTCGGATGTTTCCCTTTGATTTACACTCCCCCCCTTGATTTACACTCTAACTCTTGGAACAACATTTCGTACTGCCCGAAAAGCTTCTATTATCCTGCGTTGGCGTCCCTGTTCTCCCGAATCAAGGCAAGTAAAGCCATGTCATGCTCATGCAATGCCACTTAAAGCCGATCTTACATCAGATTTGAAGTCTCTCTGGTGGAAGATGTTGCATCTTGATGCAGCAGCAGTTGGGACTCCTGGCGAACCTCTGTAAGTCATCCTATGTATACCCAACAACATCGAGCGGAAAAACTCACGTTCATCGCACTTGCAGGTACTTACAACATGAGAGTGAGTAAGGACATCGTACGTGAGCAGCAAGTGTGAATACAACCCCCGTATGAAAACTTAGCAATCGTTCTGAGATGGTCATGCCTGTTGTAAGATGACTGTTGTAAGTACAACACACTTACCACTTGTGCAATGTACGATGAACGCAACCACTAACGGCCTGTATATTGTTATGTACATAATATATTTATGCCACATCTTAAGTAAGTTTGTTGTTAAATAGAGTCAGGGTGATGAAGGTCACATTACTGATTGCTGCATAAAACCTTCTACCTCAATCTCCCCATCAAACAATGGGGTTTGTGGTTGGGTAGCCCTCTAGCAGTGTAACCCGACATATTTCATGCGTTAATTATACCCCCAGATATGAAATATATGGGAGCTATATTGGATTCACGCTTGACGGTCGGTCGGTCGGCAGGTCGGTCGGTCGGTCTGTGCGTCTGTAGACACAATTTGTCCGGAGAATTTCTCAGCAACAACATACAGGATTTCAATAAAACTTCACAGAAGTGATCAGTAGTAAGCCTAGTTGTGCTAGCTTAAAGCATTTTTCGTTCTGATTAATTTTCACTGAGTTATACCCCTTTGTTGTTTTTATTTAGTATATACAATAGGCAAATTTTGTCCGGACAATTTCTCAGCAATTACTTACAGGATCTCAATGAAACTTCACAGAATTGATCAGTAGTAAGCCTAGTTGTGCATGCTTCAAGCAATTTTCGTTCGGATTAATTATCACTAAGTTATACCCCTTTGTTGTTTTTATACAGTATATACAATAGGCAAATTTTGTCCGGACAATTTCTCAGCAACTACTCACAGGATCTCAATAAAACTTCACAGAAGTGATCAGTAGTAAGCCTAGTTGTGCATGCTTAAAGCATTATTCGTTCGGATTAATTTTTACTGAGTTATAGCCCTTGGTTGTTTTTATACAGTATATACAATAGGCAAATTTTGTCCGGACAATTTCTAAGCAACTACTCACAGGATTTCAACGAAACTTCACAGAAGTAATAAGTAGTTAGCCTAGTTGTGCATGCATAAATCATTTTTCATTTAGATTGATTTTCATTGAGTTATAGCCCTTTGTTTTTTTCTACAATATATACAATAGGCAAATTTTGTCCTGACTATTTCTCATTGACTACTGCCAGGAATTCAATAAAACTTCTCAGAAGTGATGAGTAGTTAGCCTAGTTGTGCATGCATTAAGCTTGTCTTGGTTGGTTAAATTTTCACTGAGTTATGGCCCTTTGTTGTTTTTTATACAGTGTATATACAATATATCAGTAACTACTCATAGGAATTCAATGAAACTTCACAGAAGTTATAAAAAGTAAGCCAAGTTGTGCATGCAATAACCAGGTTTTGTTTGGATTAATTTTCACTGAGTTATGGCCCTTTGTTTTATACAATTAGGTAAATTTTGTCCGTACCATTTCTCAGCAACTACATGCAGGAATTCATTGAAACTTCTTAGAAGTGATAAGTAATTTGCCAAGTTGTGCATGTCCACAATAGGTTTTGTCCAAGTAAATTTTAATGAGTTATGGCCCTTTGTTATATAATGTATATTTAGAAACTGGTCAGGATATATCTTAGCAACCATTTGCAGGTATTAAAAAAATTAAAATGCATTATATTTCCCTCTGTAAAATGTTACAGTAACTGTGTCAAGGCCGCATCTGGGGGTATTCATCACCTTTAGTGATAGTTCTAGTTCTTATAGATATGTGACCAAGGGCCGGGCTGAGGCGTCGGCTCCTGTATATGTGTCGGTGGGGAATTAGCTTGTTCGGCCGACCATTCCGATTGTATCCGACACCTTGGCTGCACAGTGTCTTTGTTGTTGGTACCTTTGATATGTTAAGGTACTAAATGCGTACGTCTTGGAATCAATCACAACTAGTCCCATTTAGTATTTTCATTATCTTTATTTATTCACAGCAAACTGTTAATATCCTATTCAAATAAATGTAGTTGAGAAACCAGATGACATAAAGTTCAGATGTAACTTGTTTGAAGACTAAGTGAAGACTAATTTAATAAATCCAGATGTTACTTAATTGAAAACTTAGTGTAGACTCTCCGAAGACCTAGTAAAGACTAACTTAATTATAAATAACAAAATAATCAATGAGAAAAGGGGCTGGACCCTTTATAAAATTTGACCAATAGAATTAAAACATATTGGCAGGAAATACTTAATAGATAACTAATAATAACTAATTGATAGAAGCCCTATATATTGCAGAATTACTTACTTATAATTACTTAATTATAGAAGCCCTTTGGCAGATTGACCTAACTCTGTTTTGATAAATATCTAATCTAAGGTGATAAAATATATCTATAGAAGTTAGAATTTGAAATATATAAAATTGATTGGTGTGAAAAAATAACTGATTAAGACACAGAACTTAGAACAAACATTACATTTATTTTTGTGTGTCTAGCAATAACATTATAAATATAAAGAAACTTAATAGAAAGTAATTTTTATATAACAATATGAAATTATTAATTGAACCAATTGAAATTGGTATGGTATGGTTACTTTTAAAATCTAATTTTTTATTTTTTGTTGGTACATGGATGCAACTTTACTTACAAGTAGTTGGCATGAACAAAAGTTGGTGGCAAAGTTGAATTTGCTATGCTCTGCTTACTTTTGACTTTATTGAAATTCTAGAAATAACCATTTCCGTGAAAAGGCTCGGAGAGTTGCTGAAAATCTTTGATTTTCAATATATCTCTACCATTATTTGGTCTGCCACATTAAAGTGCACATGCTAGTAATGGACATCAATGGAAATCAGTGCCACAAAAGGCTTGGCCATGCTATGTTTACTTTGGAGTTTATTAACATTTTAGAAATGGCAGTTGGAGAGAAAAATTTTCTTGCACGCATGCTTTACGACAATTTTTTATCTTTCATTTATTCTTTAATTGTAGATTGTAGAAACATGGGACCATTACATACAAGTAGTATAGATTAATGGAAATCTGTGATGAGAACAGATTTGGTATGGTGTGGTTACTTTTGGTTTTATTACATTTCTAGAAATGACAGTTTTGAGAAAATTTCCTGGCGTCAAGATTTTATGACAAATCTAATTTTTTATTTCTCCTTAAGTGTTGTTGGTACATGGATGCAACTTTACTTACAAGTAGTTGGCATGAATAAAAGTTGGTGGCAAAGCTGAATTTGCTATGCTCTGCTTACTTTTGACTTTATTGAAATTCTAGAAATAACCATATCCGGGAAAATTCTCTGAGAGTTGCTGAAAGTCTTTGATTTTCAATATCTCTACCATTATTTGATCTGCGACATTGAAAGGGCACATGCTAGTAATGGACATCAATGGAAATCAGTGCCACAAAAGGCTTGGCCTTGCTACGTTTACTTTGGAGTTTATTAACATTTTAGAAATGGTAGTTGGAGAGAAAAATTTCTTGTGTGCACGCTTTACAACAAATTGTTATCTTTCATTTACTCTTTAATTGTAGATAGTAGAAACATGGGACCATTACATACAAGTAGTGTGGATCAATGGAAATCTGTGATGAGAACAAAATTGGGGTAGTATGGTTACTTTTGGTTTTATTACATTTCTAGAATTGACAGTTCGGGAGAAAATTTCCTGGCATTAAGATTTTTTGACAAATCTAATTTTTTATTTTCTCCTTAAGTGTTGTTGGTACATGCATGCAACTTTACTTACAAGTAGTTGGCATCAACAAAAGTTGGTGGCAACATTGAATTTGCTATGCTCTGCTTACTTTTGACTTTATTGAAATTCTAGAAATAACCATCTCCGTGAAAGTTCTTCGAGAGTTGCGGACAATCTTTGATGTTCAATATCTCTACCATTATTTGATCTGCACCATTGGAAGTACACATGCTAGTAATATACATCAATGGAAATCAGTGGCACAAAAGGCATGGCCATGCTACGTTTACTTTGGATTTTATTAACGTTTTAGAAATGTCAGTTTTAGAGTAAATTTTCTTGCGCAATCACTTTACGACCAATTTTTATCTTGCATTTACTCTTTAATTGTAGATTGTACAAACATGGGACCATTACATACAAGTAGTGTGGATCAATGGAAATCTGTGATGAGAACAGATTTGGTATAGCATGGTTACTTTTGGTTTTATTACATTTCTAGAATTGACAGTTTGGGAGAAAATTTCCTGGCGTCAAGATTTTTGGACAAATCTAGTTTTTTATTTTCTCCTTAAGTGTTGTTGGTACATGCATGCAACTTTACTTACAAGTAGTTGGCACCAACAAAAGTTGGTGGCAACATTGAATTTGCTATACTCTGCTTACTTTTGACTTTATTGAAATTCTAGAAATAACCATCTCTGTGAAAGTTCTCTGAGAGTTGCGGAAAATTTTTGATGTTCAATATCTCTACCATTATTTGATCTGCAGCATTTGAAAGTACACATGCTAGTAATATACATCAATGGAAATCAGTGGCACAAAAGGCATGGCCATGCTACGTTTACTTTGGATTTTATTAACGCTTTAGAAATGTCAGTTTGAACCTGTTGAAATTTCATAAATTTGTCCAAGATCAAATTTTCTTCAATTTTGTTTATATTTACATATATGCATTCGTCTCTAACACACGAACAATATGAGGTATCACAAGACCACTTTTAGCATTTTAGAAATGTCAGTTTGAGAGAAAAAAATTTAGCGCGGATGCTTTACGGGACCAATTTTTATCTTGCATTTACTCTTTTATTGTAGATAGTATAAACATGGGACCATTACATACAAGTAGTGTGGATCAATGGAAATCTGTGATGTGAACAGAATTGGGGTAGTATGGTTACTTTTGGTTTTATTACATTTCTAGAATTGACAGTTTGGGAGAAAATTTCCTGGCGTCAAGATTTTTTGACAAATCTAATTTTTTATTTTCTCCTTAAGTGTTGTTGGTACATGCATGCAACTTTACTTACAAGTAGTTGGCACCAACAAACGTTGCTGGCAACATTGAATTTGCTATACTCTGCTTACTTTTGACTTTATTGAAATTCTAGAAATAACCATCTCTGTGAAAGTTCTCTGAGAGTTGCGGAAAATCTTTGATGTTCAATATCTCTACCATTATTTGATCTGCAGCATTTGAAAGTACACATGCTAGTAATATACATCAATGGAAATCAGTGGCACAAAAGGCATGGCTATGCTACGTTTACTTTGGATTTTATTAACGCTTTAGAAATGTCAGTTTGAACCTGTTGAAATTTCATAAATTTGTCCGAGATCAAAATTTCTTCAATTTTGTTTATATTTACATATTTGCATTCGTCTCTAACACACGAACAATATGAGGTATCACAAGACCACTTTTAGCATTTTAGAAATGGCAGTTTGAGAGAAATTTTTTTAGTGCGGATGCTTTACGGGACCAATTTTTATCTTGCATTTACTCTTTTATTGTAGATAGTATAAACATGGGACCATTACATACAAGTAGTGTGGATCAATGGAAATCTGTGATGTGAACAGAATTGGGGTAGTATGGTTACTTTTGGTTTTATTACATTTCTAGAATTGACAGTTAGGGAGAAAATTTTCTGTCATCAAGATTTTTGGACAAATCTAATTTTTTATTTTCTCCTTAAGTGTTGTTGGTACGGTACATCAAAAGTTGGTGGCAACATTGAATTTGCTATACTCTGCTTACTTTTGACTTTATTGAAATTCTAGAAATAACCATCTCCGTGCAAGTTCTTCGAGAGTTGCGGACAATCTTTGATGTTCAATATCTCTACCATTATTTGATCTGCACCATTGGAAGTACACATGCTAGTAATATACATCAATGAAAATCAGTGGCACAAAAGGCATGGCCATGCTACGTTGACTTTGGATTTTATTAACGTTTTAGAAATGTCAGTTTTAGAGTAAATTTTCTTGCGCAATCACTTTACAACCAATTTTTATCTTGCATTTACTCTTTAATTGTAGATTGTACAAACATGGGACCATTACATACAAGTAGTGTGGATCAATGGAAATCTGTGATGAGAACAGATTTGGTATAGCATGGGAACTTTTGGTTTTATTACATTTCTAGAATTGACAGTTCGGGAGAAAATTTCCTGGCGTCAAGATTTTTTGACAAATCTAATTTTTTATTTTCTCCTTAAGTGTTGTTGGTACATGCATGCAACTTTACTTACAAGTAGTTGGCACCAACTAACGTTGGTGGCAACATTGAATTTGCTATACTCTGCTTACTTTTGACTTTATTGAAATTCTAGAAATAACCATCTCCGTGAAAGTTCTCTGAGAGTTGCGGAAAATCTTTGATGTTCAATATCTCTACCATTATTTGATCTGCAGCATTTGAAAGTACACATGCTAGTAATATACATCAATGGAAATCAGTGGCACAAAAGGCATGGCTATGCTACGTTTACTTTGGATTTTATTAACGCTTTAGAAATGTCAGTTTGAACCTGTTGAAATTTCATAAATTTGTCCGAGATCAAAATGTCTTCAATTTTGTTTATATTTATATATTTGCATTCGTCTCTAACACACGAACAATATGAGGTATCACAAGACCACTTTTAGCATTTTAGAAATAGCAGTTTGAGAGAAAAAATTTAGCGCGGATGCTTTACGGGACCAATTTTTATCTTGCATTTACTCTTTTATTGTAGATAGTATAAACATGGGACCATTACATACAAGTAGTGTGGATCAATGGAAATCTGTGATGTGAACAGAATTGGGGTAGTATGGTTACTTTTGGTTTTATTACATTTCTAGAATTGACAGTTCGGGAGAAAATTTCCTGGCGTCAAGATTTTTTGACAAATCTAATTTTTTATTTTCTCCTTAAGTGTTGTTGGTACATGCATGCAACTTTACTTACAAGTAGTTGGCACCAACAAAAGTTGGTGGCAACATTGAATTTGCTATACTCTGCTTACTTTTGACTTTATTGAAATTCTAGAAATAACCATCTCCTTGAATGTTCTTCGAGAGTTGCGGACAATCTTTGATGTTCAATATCTCTACCATTATTTGATCTGCACCATTGGAAGTACACATGCTAGTAATTTACATCAATGGAAATCAGTGGCACAAAAGGCATGGCCATGCTACGTTTACTTTGGATTTTATTAACGTTTTAGAAATGTCAGTTTTAGAGTAAATTTTCTTGCGCAATCACTTTACGACCAATTTTTATCTTGCATTTACTCTTTAATTGTAGATTGTACAAACATGGGACCATTACATACAAGTAGTGTGGATCAATGGAAATCTGTGATGAGAACAGATTTGGTATAGCATGGTTACTTTTGGTTTTATTACATTTCTAGAATTGACAGTTTGGGAGAAAATTTTCTGGCGTCAAGATTTTTGGACAAATCTAGTTTTTTATTTTCTCCTTAAGTGTTGTTGGTACATGCATGCAACTTTACTTACAAGTAGTTGGCACCAACAAAAGTTGGTGGCAACATTGAATTTGCTATACTCTGCTTACTTTTGACTTTATTGAAATTCTAGAAATAACCATCTCCGTGAAAGTTCTCTGAGAGTTGCGGAAAATCTTTGATGTTCAATATCTCTACCATTATTTGATCTGCAGCATTTGAAAGTACACATGCTAGTAATATACATCAATGGAAATCAGTGGCACAAAAGGCATGGCCATGCTACGTTTACTTTGGATTTTATTAACACTTTAGAAATGTCAGTTTGAACCTGTTGAAATTTCATAAATTTGTCCGAGATCAAAATTTCTTCAATTTTGTTTATATTTACATATATGCATTCGTCTCTAACACACGAACAATATGAGGTATCACAAGACCACTTTTAGCATTTTAGAAATGTCAGTTTGAGAGAGAAAAATTTAGCGCGGATGATTTACGGGACCAATTTTTATCTTGCATTTACTCTTTTATTGTAGATAGTATAAACATGGGACCATTACATACAAGTAGTGTGGATCAATGGAAATCTGTGATGTGAACAGAATTGGGGTAATATGGTTACTTTTGGTTTTATTACATTTCTAGAATTGACAGTTTGGGAGAAAATTTCCTGGCGTCAAGATTTTTTGGACAAATCTAGTTTTTTATTTTCTCCTTAAGTGTTGTTGGTACATGCATGCAACTTTACTTACAAGTAGTTGGCACCAACAAACGTTGGTGGCAATATTGAATTTGCTATACTCTGCTTACTTTTGACTTTATTGAAATTCTAGAAATAACCATCTCCGTGAATGTTCTTCGAGAGTTGCGGACAATCTTTGATGTTCAATATCTCTACCATTATTTGATTTGCACCATTGGAAGTACACATGCTAGTAATATACATCAATGGAAATCAGTGGCACAAAAGGCATGGCCATGCTACGTTTACTTTGGATTTTATTAACGTTTTAGAAATGTCAGTTTTAGAGTAAATTTTCTTGCGCAATCACTTTACGACCAATTTTTATCTTGCATTTACTCTTTAATTGTAGATTGTACAAACATGGGACCATTACATACAAGTAGTGTGGATCAATGGAAATCTGTGATGAGAACAGATTTTGTATAGTATGGTTACTTTTGGTTTTATTACATTTCTAGAATTGACAGTTTGGGAGAAAATTTCCTGGCGTCAAGATTTTTGGACAAATCTAGTTTTTTATTTTCTCCTTAAGTGTTGTTGGTACATGCATGCAACTTTACTTACATGTAGTTGGCACCAACAAAAGTTGGTGGCAACATTGAATTTACTATGCTCTGCTTACTTTTGACTTTATTGAAATTCTAGAAATAACCATCTCCGTGAAAGTTCTCTGAGAGTTGCGGAAAATCTTTGATGTTCAATATCTCTACCATTATTTGATCTGCAGCATTTGAAAGTACACATGCTAGTAATATACATCAATGGAAATCAGTGGCACAAAAGGCATGGCCATGCTACGTTTACTTTGGATTTTATTAACGTTTTAGAAATGTCAGTTTTAGAGTAAATTTTCTTGCGCAATCACTTTACGACCAATTTTTATCTTGCATTTACTCTTTAATTGTAGATTGTACAAACATGGGACCATTACATACAAGTAGTGTGGATCAATGGAAATCTGTGATGAGAACAGATTTGGTATAGCATGGTTACTTTTGGTTTTATTACATTTCTAGAATTGACAGTTTGGGAGAAAATTTTCTGGCGTCAAGATTTTTGGACAAATCTAGTTTTTTATTTTCTCCTTAAGTGTTGTTGGTACATGCATGCAACTTTACTTACAAGTAGTTGGCACCAACAAAAGTTGGTGGCAACATTGAATTTGCTATACTCTGCTTACTTTTGACTTTATTGAAATTCTAGAAATAACCATCTCCGTGAAAGTTCTCTGAGAGTTGCGGAAAATCTTTGATGTTCAATATCTCTACCATTATTTGATCTGCAGCATTTGAAAGTACACATGCTAGTAATATACATCAATGGAAATCAGTGGCACAAAAGGCATGGCCATGCTACGTTTACTTTGGATATTATTAACACTTTAGAAATGTCAGTTTGAACCTGTTGAAATTTCATAAATTTGTCCGAGATCAAAATTTCTTCAATTTTGTTTATAATTACATATATGCATTCGTCTCTAACACACGAACAATATGAGGTATCACAAGACCACTTTTAGCATTTTAGAAATGTCAGTTTGAGAGAGAAAAATTTAGCGCGGATGCTTTACGGGACCAATTTTTATCTTGCATTTACTCTTTTATTGTAGATAGTATAAACATGGGACCATTACATACAAGTAGTGTGGATCAATGGAAATCTGTGATGTGAACAGAATTGGGGTAGTATGGTTACTTTTGGTTTTATTACATTTCTAGAATTGACAGTTTGGGAGAAAATTTCCTGGCATCAAGATTTTTGGACAAATCTAGTTTTTTATTTTCTCCTTAAGTGTTGTTGGTACATGCATGCAACTTTACTTACAAGTAGTTGGCACCAACAAAAGTTGGTGGCAACATTGAATTTGCTATACTCTGCTTACTTTTGACTTTATTGAAATTCTAGAAATAACCATCTCCGTGAAAGTTCTCTGAGAGTTGCGGACAATCTTTGATGTTCAATATCTCTACCATTATTTGATCTGCAGCATGTGAAAGTACACATGCTAGTAATATACATCAATGGAAATCAGTGGCACAAAAGGCATGGCCATGCTACGTTTACTTTGGATTTTATTAACGCTTTAGAAATGTCAGTTTGAACCTGTTGAAAGTTCATAAATTTGGTCGAGATCAAAATTTCTTCAATTTTGTTTATATTTACATATATGCATTCGTCTCTAACACACGAACAATATGAGGTATCACAAGACCACTTTTAGCATTTTAGAAATGTCAGTTTGAGAGAAAAAAAATTAGCGCGGATGCTTTACGGGACCAATTTTTATCTTGCATTTACTCTTTTATTGTAGATAGTATAAACATGGGACCATTACATACAAGTAGTGTGGATCAATGGAAATCTGTGATGTGAACAGAATTGGGGTAGTATGGTTACTTTTGGTTTTATTACATTTCTAGAATTGACAGTTCGGGAGAAAATTTCCTGGCGTCAAGATTTTTTGACAAATCTAATTTTTTATTTTCTCCTTAAGTGTTGTTGGTACATGCATGCAACTTTACTTACAAGTAGTTGGCACCAACAAAAGTTGGTGGCAACATTGAATTCGCTATACTCTGCTTACTTTTGACTTTATTGAAATTCTAGAAATAACCATCTCCGTGAATGTTCTTCGAGAGTTGCAGACAATCTTTGATGTTCAATATCTCTACCATTATTTGATCTGCACCATTGGAAGTACACATGCTAGTAATTTACATCAATGGAAATCAGTGGCACAAAAGGCATGGCCATGCTACGTTTACTTTGGATTTTATTAACGTTTTAGAAATGTCAGTTTTAGAGTAAATTTTCTTGCGCAATCACTTTACGACCAATTTTTATCTTGCATTTACTCTTTAATTGTAGATTGTACAAACATGGGACCATTACATACAAGTAGTGTGGATCAATGGAAATCTGTGATGAGAACAGATTTGGTATAGCATGGTTACTTTTGGTTTTATTACATTTCTAGAATTGACAGTTTGGGAGAAAATTTTTTGGCGTCAAGATTTTTGGACAAATCTAGTTTTTTATTTTCTCCTTAAGTGTTGTTGGTACATGCATGCAACTTTACTTACAAGTAGTTGGCACCAACAAAAGTTGGTGGCAACATTGAATTTGCTATACTCTGCTTACTTTTGACTTTATTGAAATTCTAGAAATAACCATCTCCGTGAAAGTTCTCTGAGAGTTGCGGAAAATCTTTGATGTTCAATATCTCTACCATTATTTGATCTGCAGCATTTGAAAGTACACATGCTAGTAATATACATCAATGGAAATCAGTGGCACAAAAGGCATGGCCATGCTACGTTTACTTTGGATTTTATTAACACTTTAGAAATGTCAGTTTGAACCTGTTGAAATTTCATAAATTTGTCCGAGATCAAAATTTCTTCAATTTTGTTTATATTTACATATATGCATTCGTCTCTAACACACGAACAATATGAGGTATCACAAGACCACTTTTAGCATTTTAGAAATGTCAGTTTGAGAGAGAAAAATTTAGCGCGGATGATTTACGGGACCAATTTTTATCTTGCATTTACTCTTTTATTGTAGATAGTATAAACATGGGACCATTACATACAAGTAGTGTGGATCAATGGAAATCTGTGATGTGAACAGAATTGGGGTAGTATGGTTACTTTTGGTTTTATTACATTTCTAGAATTGACAGTTTGGGAGAAAATTTCCTGGCGTCAAGATTTTTTGGACAAATCTAGTTTTTTATTTTCTCCTTAAGTGTTGTTGGTACATGCATGCAACTTTACTTACAAGTAGTTGGCACCAACAAACGTTGGTGGCAATATTGAATTTGCTATACTCTGCTTACTTTTGACTTTATTGAAATTCTAGAAATAACCATCTCCGTGAAAGTTCTCTGAGAGTTGCGGAAAATCTTTGATGTTCAATATCTCTACCATTATTTGATCTGCAGCATTTGAAAGTACACATGCTAGTAATATACGTCAATGGAAATCAGTGGCACAAAAGGCATGGCTATGCTACGTTTACTTTGGATTTTATTAACGCTTTAGAAATGTCAGTTTGAACCTGTTGAAATTTCATAAATTTGTCCGAGATCAAAATTTCTTCAATTTTGTTTATATTTGCATTCGTCTCTAACACACGAACAATATGAGGTATCACAAGACCACTTTTAGCATTTTAGAAATGGCACTTTGAGAGAAAAAATTTAGCGCGGATGCTTTACGGGACCAATTTTTATCTTGCATTTACTCTTTTATTGTAGATAGTATAAACATGGGACCATTACATACAAGTAGTGTGGATCAATGGAAATCTGTGATGTGAACAGAATTGGGGTAGTATGGTAACTTTTGGTTTTATTACATTTCTAGAATTGACAGTTTGGGAGAAAATTTTCTGTCATCAAGATTTTTTGACAAATCTAATTTTTTATTTTCTCCTTAAGTGTTGTTGGTACATGCATGCAACTTTACTTACAAGTAGTTGGCACCAACAACAGTTGGTGGCAACATTGAATTTGCTATACTCTGCTTACTTTTGACTTTATTGAAATTCTAGAAATAACCATCTCCGTGAAAGTTCTCTGAGAGTTGCGGACAATCTTTGATGTTCAATATCTCTACCATTATTTGATCTGCACCATTGGAAGTACCCATGCTAGTAATATACATCAATGAAAATCAGTGGCACAAAAGGCATGGCCATGCTACGTTTACTTTGGATTTTATTAACGTTTTAGAAATGTCAGTTTTAGAGTAAATTTTCTTGCGCAATCACTTTACGACCAATTTTTATCTTGCATTTACTCTTTAATTGTAGATTGTACAAACATGGGACCATTACATACAAGTAGTGTGGATCAATGGAAATCTGTGATGAGAACAGATTTGGTATAGCATGGTTACTTTTGGTTTTATTACATTTCTAGAATTGACAGTTTGGGAGAAAATTTTCTGGCGTCAAGATTTTTGGACAAATCTAGTTTTTTATTTTCTTAAGTGTTGTTGGTACATGCATGCAACTTTACTTACAAGTAGTTGGCACCATCAAAAGTTGGTGGCAACATTGAATTTGCTATACTCTGCTTACTTTTGACTTTATTGAAATTCTACAAATAACCATCTCCGTGAAAGTTCTTCGAGTGTTGCGGACAATCTTTGATGTTCAATATCTCTACTATTATTTGATCTGCACCATTGGAAGTACACATGCTAGTAATATACATCAATGGAAATCAGTGGCACAAAAGGCATGGCCATGCTACGTTTACTTTGGATTTTATTAACGTTTTAGAAATGTCAGTTTTAGAGTAAATTTTCTTGCGCAATCACTTTACGACCAATTTTTATCTTGCATTTACTCTTTAATTGTAGGTAGTACAAACATTGGACCATTACATACAAGTAGTGTGGATCAATGGAAATCTGTGATGAGAACAGATTTTGTATAGTATGGTTACTTTTGGTTTTATTACATTTCTAGAATTGACAGTTTGGGAGAAAATTTCCTGGCGTCAAGATTTTTGGACAAATCTAGTTTTTTATTTTCTCCTTAAGTGTTGTTGGTACATGCATGCAACTTTACTTACATGTAGTTGGCACCAACAAAAGTTGGTGGCAACATTGAATTTACTATGCTCTGCTTACTTTTGACTTTATTGAAATTCTAGAAATAACCATCTCCGTGAAAGTTCTCTGAGAGTTGCGGAAAATCTTTGATGTTCAATATCTCTACCATTATTTGATCTGCAGCATTTGAAAGTACACATGCTAGTAATATACATCAATGGAAATCAGTGGCACAAAAGGCATGGCTATGCTACGTTTACTTTGGATTTTATTAACGCTTTAGAAATGTCAGTTTGAACCTGTTGAAAGTTCATAAATTTGGTCGAGATCAAAATTTCTTCAATTTTGTTTATATTTACATATTTGCATTCGTCTCTAACACACGAACAATATGAGGTATCACAAGACCACTTTTAGCATTTTAGAAATGTCAGTTTGAGAGAAAAAATTTAGCGCGGATGCTTTACGGGACCAATTTTTATCTTGCATTTACTCTTTTATTGTAGATAGTATAAACATGGGACCATTACATACAAGTAGTGTGGATCAATGGAAATCTGTGATGTGAACAGAATTGGGGTAGTATGGTTACTTTTGGTTTTATTACATTTCTAGAATTGACAGTTTGGGAGAAAATTTTCTGACGTCAAGATTTTTTGACAAATCTAATTTTTTATTTTCTCCTTAAGTGTTGTTGGTACATGCATGCAACTTTACTTACAAATAGTTGGCACCAAAAAAAGTTGGTGGCAACATTGAATTTGCTATACTCTGCTTACTTTTGACTTTATTGAAATTCTAGAAATAACCATCTCCGTGAATGTTCTTCGAGAGTTGCAGACAATCTTTGATGTTCAATATCTCTACCATTATTTGATCTGCACCATTGGAAGTACACATGCTAGTAATATACATCAATGGAAATCAGTGGCACAAAAGGCATGGCCATGCTACGTTTACTTTGGATTTTATTAACGTTTTAGAAATGTCAGTTTTAGAGTAAATTTTCTTGCGCAATCACTTTACGACCAATTTTTATCTTGCATTTACTCTTTAATTGTAGATTGTACAAACATGGGACCATTACATACAAGTAGTGTGGATCAATGGAAATCTGTGATGAGAACAGATTTGGTATAGCATGGTTACTTTTGGTTTTATTACATTTCTAGAATTGACAGTTTGGGAGAAAATTTTCTGGCGTCAAGATTTTTGGACAAATCTGGTTTTTTATTTTCTCCTTAAGTGTTGTTGGTACATGCATGCAACTTTACTTACAAGTAGTTGGCACCAACAAAAGTTGGTGGCAACATTGAATTTGCTATACTCTGCTTACTTTTGACTTTATTGAAATTCTAGAAATAACCATCTCCGTGAAAGTTCTCTGAGAGTTGCGGAAAATCTTTGATGTTCAATATCTCTACCATTATTTGATCTGCAGCATTTGAAAGTACACATGCTAGTAATATACATCAATGGAAATCAGTGGCACAAAAGGCATGGCCATGCTACGTTTACTTTGGATATTATTAACACTTTAGAAATGTCAGTTTGAACCTGTTGAAATTTCATAAATTTGTCCGAGATCAAAATTTCTTCAATTTTGTTTATATTTACATATATGCATTCGTCTCTAACACACGAACAATATGAGGTATCACAAGACCACTTTTAGCATTTTAGAAATGTCAGTTTGAGAGAGAAAAATTTAGCGCGGATGCTTTACGGGACCAATTTTTATCTTGCATTTACTCTTTTATTGTAGATAGTATAAACATGGGACCATTACATACAAGTAGTGTGGATCAATGGAAATCTGTGATGTGAACAGAATTGGGGTAGTATGGTTACTTTTGGTTTTATTACATTTCTAGAATTGACAGTTTGGGAGAAAATTTCCTGGCATCAAGATTTTTGGACAAATCTAGTTTTTTATTTTCTCCTTAAGTGTTGTTGGTACATGCATGCAACTTTACTTACAAGTAGTTGGCACCAACAAACGTTGGTGGCAACATTGAATTTGCTATACTCTGCTTACTTTTGACTTTATTGAAATTCTAGAAATAACCATCTCCGTGAAAGTTCTCTGAGAGTTGCGGAAAATCTTTGATGTTCAATATCTCTACCATTATTTGATCTGCAGCATGTGAAAGTACACATGCTAGTAATATACATCAATGGAAATCAGTGGCACAAAAGGCATGGCCATGCTACGTTTACTTTGGATTTTATTAACGCTTTAGAAATGTCAGTTTGAACCTGTTGAAAGTTCATAAATTTGGTCGAGATCAAAATTTCTTCAATTTTGTTTATATTTACATATATGCATTCGTCTCTAACACACGAACAATATGAGGTATCACAAGACCACTTTTAGCATTTTAGAAATGTCAGTTTGAGAGAAAAAAAATTAGCGCGGATGCTTTACGGGACCAATTTTTATCTTGCATTTACTCTTTTATTGTAGATAGTATAAACATGGGACCATTACATACAAGTAGTGTGGATCAATGGAAATCTGTGATGTGAACAGAATTGGGGTAGTATGGTTACTTTTGGTTTTATTACATTTCTAGAATTGACAGTTCGGGAGAAAATTTCCTGGCGTCAAGATTTTTTGACAAATCTAATTTTTTATTTTCTCCTTAAGTGTTGTTGGTACATGCATGCAACTTTACTTACAAGTAGTTGGCACCAACAAAAGTTGGTGGCAACATTGAATTTGCTATACTCTGCTTACTTTTGACTTTATTGAAATTCTAGAAATAACCATCTCCGTGAATGTTCTTCGAGAGTTGCGGACAATCTTTGATGTTCAATATCTCTACCATTATTTGATCTGCACCATTGGAAGTACACATGCTAGTAATTTACATCAATGGAAATCAGTGGCACAAAAGGCATGGCCATGCTACGTTTACTTTGGATTTTATTAACGTTTTAGAAATGTCAGTTTTAGAGTAAATTTTCTTGCGCAATCACTTTACGACCAATTTTTATCTTGCATTTACTCTTTAATTGTAGATTGTACAAACATGGGACCATTACATACAAGTAGTGTGGATCAATGGAAATCTGTGATGAGAACAGATTTGGTATAGCATGGTTACTTTTGGTTTTATTACATTTCTAGAATTGACAGTTTGGGAGAAAATTTTCTGGCGTCAAGATTTTTGGACAAATCTAGTTTTTTATTTTCTCCTTAAGTGTTGTTGGTACATGCATGCAACTTTACTTACAAGTAGTTGGCACCAACAAAAGTTGGTGGCAACATTGAATTTGCTATACTCTGCTTACTTTTGACTTTATTGAAATTCTAGAAATAACCATCTCCGTGAAAGTTCTCTGAGAGTTGCGGAAAATCTTTGATGTTCAATATCTCTACCATTATTTGATCTGCAGCATTTGAAAGTACACATGCTAGTAATATACATCAATGGAAATCAGTGGCACAAAAGGCATGGCCATGCTACGTTTACTTTGGATTTTATTAACACTTTAGAAATGTCAGTTTGAACCTGTTGAAATTTCATAAATTTGTCCGAGATCAAAATTTCTTCAATTTTGTTTATATTTACATATATGCATTCGTCTCTAACACACGAACAATATGAGGTATCACAAGACCACTTTTAGCATTTTAGAAATGTCAGTTTGAGAGAGAAAAATTTAGCGCGGATGATTTACGGGACCAATTTTTATCTTGCATTTACTCTTTTATTGTAGATAGTATAAACATGGGACCATTACATACAAGTAGTGTGGATCAATGGAAATCTGTGATGTGAACAGAATTGGGGTAGTATGGTTACTTTTGGTTTTATTACATTTCTAGAATTGACAGTTTGGGAGAAAATTTCCTGGCGTCAAGATTTTTTGGACAAATCTAGTTTTTTATTTTCTCCTTAAGTGTTGTTGGTACATGCATGCAACTTTACTTACAAGTAGTTGGCACCAACAAACGTTGGTGGCAATATTGAATTTGCTATACTCTGCTTACTTTTGACTTTATTGAAATTCTAGAAATAACCATCTCCGTGAAAGTTCTCTGAGAGTTGCGGAAAATCTTTGATGTTCAATATCTCTACCATTATTTGATCTGCAGCATTTGAAAGTACACATGCTAGTAATATACATCAATGGAAATCAGTGGCACAAAAGGCATGGCTATGCTACGTTTACTTTGGATTTTATTAACGCTTTAGAAATGTCAGTTTGAACCTGTTGAAATTTCATAAATTTGTCCGAGATCAAAATTTCTTCAATTTTGTTTATATTTGCATTCGTCTCTAACACACGAACAATATGAGGTATCACAAGACCACTTTTAGCATTTTAGAAATGGCACTTTGAGAGAAAAAATTTAGCGCGGATGCTTTACGGGACCAATTTTTATCTTGCATTTACTCTTTTATTGTAGATAGTATAAACATGGGACCATTACATACAAGTAGTGTGGATCAATGGAAATCTGTGATGTGAACAGAATTGGGGTAGTATGGTAACTTTTGGTTTTATTACATTTCTAGAATTGACAGTTTGGGAGAAAATTTTCTGTCATCAAGATTTTTTGACAAATCTAATTTTTTATTTTCTCCTTAAGTGTTGTTGGTACATGCATGCAACTTTACTTACAAGTAGTTGGCACCAACAACAGTTGGTGGCAACATTGAATTTGCTATACTCTGCTTACTTTTGACTTTATTGAAATTCTAGAAATAACCATCTCCGTGAAAGTTCTCTGAGAGTTGCGGACAATCTTTGATGTTCAATATCTCTACCATTATTTGATCTGCACCATTGGAAGTACCCATGCTAGTAATATACATCAATGAAAATCAGTGGCACAAAAGGCATGGCCATGCTACGTTTACTTTGGATTTTATTAACGTTTTAGAAATGTCAGTTTTAGAGTAAATTTTCTTGCGCAATCACTTTACGACCAATTTTTATCTTGCATTTACTCTTTAATTGTAGATTGTACAAACATGGGACCATTACATACAAGTAGTGTGGATCAATGGAAATCTGTGATGAGAACAGATTTGGTATAGCATGGTTACTTTTGGTTTTATTACATTTCTAGAATTGACAGTTTGGGAGAAAATTTTCTGGCGTCAAGATTTTTGGACAAATCTAGTTTTTTATTTTCTTAAGTGTTGTTGGTACATGCATGCAACTTTACTTACAAGTAGTTGGCACCATCAAAAGTTGGTGGCAACATTGAATTTGCTATACTCTGCTTACTTTTGACTTTATTGAAATTCTACAAATAACCATCTCCGTGAAAGTTCTTCGAGTGTTGCGGACAATCTTTGATGTTCAATATCTCTACTATTATTTGATCTGCACCATTGGAAGTACACATGCTAGTAATATACATCAATGGAAATCAGTGGCACAAAAGGCATGGCCATGCTACGTTTACTTTGGATTTTATTAACGTTTTAGAAATGTCAGTTTTAGAGTAAATTTTCTTGCGCAATCACTTTACGACCAATTTTTATCTTGCATTTACTCTTTAATTGTAGGTAGTACAAACATTGGACCATTACATACAAGTAGTGTGGATCAATGGAAATCTGTGATGAGAACAGATTTTGTATAGTATGGTTACTTTTGGTTTTATTACATTTCTAGAATTGACAGTTTGGGAGAAAATTTCCTGGCGTCAAGATTTTTGGACAAATCTAGTTTTTTATTTTCTCCTTAAGTGTTGTTGGTACATGCATGCAACTTTACTTACATGTAGTTGGCACCAACAAAAGTTGGTGGCAACATTGAATTTACTATGCTCTGCTTACTTTTGACTTTATTGAAATTCTAGAAATAACCATCTCCGTGAAAGTTCTCTGAGAGTTGCGGAAAATCTTTGATGTTCAATATCTCTACCATTATTTGATCTGCAGCATTTGAAAGTACACATGCTAGTAATATACATCAATGGAAATCAGTGGCACAAAAGGCATGGCTATGCTACGTTTACTTTGGATTTTATTAACGCTTTAGAAATGTCAGTTTGAACCTGTTGAAAGTTCATAAATTTGGTCGAGATCAAAATTTCTTCAATTTTGTTTATATTTACATATTTGCATTCGTCTCTAACACACGAACAATATGAGGTATCACAAGACCACTTTTAGCATTTTAGAAATGTCAGTTTGAGAGAAAAAATTTAGCGCGGATGCTTTACGGGACCAATTTTTATCTTGCATTTACTCTTTTATTGTAGATAGTATAAACATGGGACCATTACATACAAGTAGTGTGGATCAATGGAAATCTGTGATGTGAACAGAATTGGGGTAGTATGGTTACTTTTGGTTTTATTACATTTCTAGAATTGACAGTTTGGGAGAAAATTTTCTGACGTCAAGATTTTTTGACAAATCTAATTTTTTATTTTCTCCTTAAGTGTTGTTGGTACATGCATGCAACTTTACTTACAAATAGTTGGCACCAAAAAAAGTTGGTGGCAACATTGAATTTGCTATACTCTGCTTACTTTTGACTTTATTGAAATTCTAGAAATAACCATCTCCGTGAATGTTCTTCGAGAGTTGCGGACAATCTTTGATGTTCAATATCTCTACCATTATTTGATCTGCACCATTGGAAGTACACATGCTAGTAATATACATCAATGGAAATCAGTGGCACAAAAGGCATGGCCATGCTACGTTTACTTTGGATTTTATTAACGTTTTAGAAATGTCAGTTTTAGAGTAAATTTTCTTGCGCAATCACTTTACGACCAATTTTTATCTTGCATTTACTCTTTAATTGTAGATTGTACAAACATGGGACCATTACATACAAGTAGTGTGGATCAATGGAAATCTGTGATGAGAACAGATTTGGTATAGCATGGTTACTTTTGGTTTTATTACATTTCTAGAATTGACAGTTTGGGAGAAAATTTTCTGGCGTCAAGATTTTTGGACAAATCTGGTTTTTTATTTTCTCCTTAAGTGTTGTTGGTACATGCATGCAACTTTACTTACAAGTAGTTGGCACCAACAAAAGTTGGTGGCAACATTGAATTTGCTATACTCTGCTTACTTTTGACTTTATTGAAATTCTAGAAATAACCATCTCCGTGAAAGTTCTCTGAGAGTTGCGGAAAATCTTTGATGTTCAATATCTCTACCATTATTTGATCTGCAGCATTTGAAAGTACACATGCTAGTAATATACATCAATGGAAATCAGTGGCACAAAAGGCATGGCCATGCTACGTTTACTTTGGATATTATTAACACTTTAGAAATGTCAGTTTGAACCTGTTGAAATTTCATAAATTTGTCCGAGATCAAAATTTCTTCAATTTTGTTTATATTTACATATATGCATTCGTCTCTAACACACGAACAATATGAGGTATCACAAGACCACTTTTAGCATTTTAGAAATGTCAGTTTGAGAGAGAAAAATTTAGCGCGGATGCTTTACGGGACCAATTTTTATCTTGCATTTACTCTTTTATTGTAGATAGTATAAACATGGGACCATTACATACAAGTAGTGTGGATCAATGGAAATCTGTGATGTGAACAGAATTGGGGTAGTATGGTTACTTTTGGTTTTATTACATTTCTAGAATTGACAGTTTGGGAGAAAATTTCCTGGCATCAAGATTTTTGGACAAATCTAGTTTTTTATTTTCTCCTTAAGTGTTGTTGGTACATGCATGCAACTTTACTTACAAGTAGTTGGCACCAACAAACGTTGGTGGCAACATTGAATTTGCTATACTCTGCTTACTTTTGACTTTATTGAAATTCTAGAAATAACCATCTCCGTGAAAGTTCTCTGAGAGTTGCGGAAAATCTTTGATGTTCAATATCTCTACCATTATTTGATCTGCAGCATGTGAAAGTACACATGCTAGTAATATACATCAATGGAAATCAGTGGCACAAAAGGCATGGCCATGCTACGTTTACTTTGGATTTTATTAACGCTTTAGAAATGTCAGTTTGAACCTGTTGAAAGTTCATAAATTTGGTCGAGATCAAAATTTCTTCAATTTTGTTTATATTTACATATATGCATTCGTCTCTAACACACGAACAATATGAGGTATCACAAGACCACTTTTAGCATTTTAGAAATGTCAGTTTGAGAGAAAAAAAATTAGCGCGGATGCTTTACGGGACCAATTTTTATCTTGCATTTACTCTTTTATTGTAGATAGTATAAACATGGGACCATTACATACAAGTAGTGTGGATCAATGGAAATCTGTGATGTGAACAGAATTGGGGTAGTATGGTTACTTTTGGTTTTATTACATTTCTAGAATTGACAGTTCGGGAGAAAATTTCCTGGCGTCAAGATTTTTTGACAAATCTAATTTTTTATTTTCTCCTTAAGTGTTGTTGGTACATGCATGCAACTTTACTTACAAGTAGTTGGCACCAACAAAAGTTGGTGGCAACATTGAATTTGCTATACTCTGCTTACTTTTGACTTTATTGAAATTCTAGAAATAACCATCTCCGTGAATGTTCTTCGAGAGTTGCGGACAATCTTTGATGTTCAATATCTCTACCATTATTTGATCTGCACCATTGGAAGTACACATGCTAGTAATTTACATCAATGGAAATCAGTGGCACAAAAGGCATGGCCATGCTACGTTTACTTTGGATTTTATTAACGTTTTAGAAATGTCAGTTTTAGAGTAAATTTTCTTGCGCAATCACTTTACGACCAATTTTTATCTTGCATTTACTCTTTAATTGTAGATTGTACAAACATGGGACCATTACATACAAGTAGTGTGGATCAATGGAAATCTGTGATGAGAACAGATTTGGTATAGCATGGTTACTTTTGGTTTTATTACATTTCTAGAATTGACAGTTTGGGAGAAAATTTTCTGGCGTCAAGATTTTTGGACAAATCTAGTTTTTTATTTTCTCCTTAAGTGTTGTTGGTACATGCATGCAACTTTACTTACAAGTAGTTGGCACCAACAAAAGTTGGTGGCAACATTGAATTTGCTATACTCTGCTTACTTTTGACTTTATTGAAATTCTAGAAATAACCATCTCCGTGAAAGTTCTCTGAGAGTTGCGGAAAATCTTTGATGTTCAATATCTCTACCATTATTTGATCTGCAGCATTTGAAAGTACACATGCTAGTAATATACATCAATGGAAATCAGTGGCACAAAAGGCATGGCCATGCTACGTTTACTTTGGATTTTATTAACACTTTAGAAATGTCAGTTTGAACCTGTTGAAATTTCATAAATTTGTCCGAGATCAAAATTTCTTCAATTTTGTTTATATTTACATATATGCATTCGTCTCTAACACACGAACAATATGAGGTATCACAAGACCACTTTTAGCATTTTAGAAATGTCAGTTTGAGAGAGAAAAATTTAGCGCGGATGATTTACGGGACCAATTTTTATCTTGCATTTACTCTTTTATTGTAGATAGTATAAACATGGGACCATTACATACAAGTAGTGTGGATCAATGGAAATCTGTGATGTGAACAGAATTGGGGTAGTATGGTTACTTTTGGTTTTATTACATTTCTAGAATTGACAGTTTGGGAGAAAATTTCCTGGCGTCAAGATTTTTTGGACAAATCTAGTTTTTTATTTTCTCCTTAAGTGTTGTTGGTACATGCATGCAACTTTACTTACAAGTAGTTGGCACCAACAAACGTTGGTGGCAATATTGAATTTGCTATACTCTGCTTACTTTTGACTTTATTGAAATTCTAGAAATAACCATCTCCGTGAAAGTTCTCTGAGAGTTGCGGAAAATCTTTGATGTTCAATATCTCTACCATTATTTGATCTGCAGCATTTGAAAGTACACATGCTAGTAATATACATCAATGGAAATCAGTGGCACAAAAGGCATGGCTATGCTACGTTTACTTTGGATTTTATTAACGCTTCAGAAATGTCAGTTTGAACCTGTTGAAATTTCATAAATTTGTCCGAGATCAAAATCTCTTCAATTTTGTTTATATTTGCATTCGTCTCTAACACACGAACAATATGAGGTATCACAAGACCACTTTTAGCATTTTAGAAATGGCACTTTGAGAGAAAAAATTTAGCGCGGATGCTTTACGGGACCAATTTTTATCTTGCATTTACTCTTTTATTGTAGATAGTATAAACATGGGACCATTACATACAAGTAGTGTGGATCAATGGAAATCTGTGATGTGAACAGAATTGGGGTAGTATGGTTACTTTTGGTTTTATTACATTTCTAGAATTGACAGTTCGGGAGAAAATTTCCTGGCGTCAAGATTTTTTGACAAATCTAATTTTTTATTTTCTCCTTAAGTGTTGTTGGTACATGCATGCAACTTTACTTACAAGTAGTTGGCACCAACAAAAGTTGGTGGCAACATTGAATTTGCTATACTCTGCTTACTTTTGACTTTATTGAAATTCTAGAAATAACCATCTCCGTGAATGTTCTTCGAGAGTTGCGGACAATCTTTGATGTTCAATATCTCTACCATTATTTGATCTGCACCATTGGAAGTACACATGCTAGTAATATACATCAATGGAAATCAGTGGCACAAAAGGCATGGCCATGCTACGTTTACTTTGGATTTTATTAACGTTTTAGAAATGTCAGTTTTAGAGTAAATTTTCTTGCGCAATCACTTTACGACCAATTTTTATCTTGCATTTACTCTTTAATTGTAGATTGTACAAACATGGGACCATTACATTCAAGTAGTGTGGATCAATGGAAATCTGTGATGAGAACAGATTTGGTATAGCATGGTTACTTTTGGTTTTATTACATTTCTAGAATTGACAGTTTGGGAGAAAATTTTCTGGCGTCAAGATTTTTGGACAAATCTAGTTTTTTATTTTCTCCTTAAGTGTTGTTGGTACATGCATGCAACTTTACTTACAAGTAGTTGGCACCAACAAAAGTTGGTGGCAACATTGAATTTGCTATACTCTGCTTACTTTTGACTTTATTGAAATTCTAGAAATAACCATCTCCGTGAAAGTTCTCTGAGAGTTGCGGAAAATCTTTGATGTTCAATATCTCTACCATTATTTGATCTGCAGCATTTGAAAGTACACATGCTAGTAATATACATCAATGGAAATCAGTGGCACAAAAGGCATGGCCATGCTACGTTTACTTTGGATTTTATTAACACTTTAGAAATGTCAGTTTGAACCTGTTGAAATTTCATAAATTTGTCCGAGATCAAAATTTCTTCAATTTTGTTTATATTTACATATATGCATTCGTCTCTAACACACGAACAATATGAGGTATCACAAGACCACTTTTAGCATTTTAGAAATGTCAGTTTGAGAGAGAAAAATTTAGCGCGGATGCTTTACGGGACCAATTTTTATCTTGCATTTACTCTTTTATTGTAGATAGTATAAACATGGGACCATTACATACAAGTAGTGTGGATCAATGGAAATCTGTGATGTGAACAGAATTGGGGTAGTATGGTTACTTTTGGTTTTATTACATTTCTAGAATTGACAGTTTGGGAGAAAATTTCCTGGCATCAAGATTTTTGGACAAATCTAGTTTTTTATTTTCTCCTTAAGTGTTGTTGGTACATGCATGCAACTTTACTTACAAGTAGTTGGCACCAACAAAAGTTGGTGGCAACATTGAATTTGCTATACTCTGCTTACTTTTGACTTTATTGAAATTCTAGAAATAACCATCTCCGTGAAAGTTCTCTGAGAGTTGCGGAAAATCTTTGATGTTCAATATCTCTACCATTATTTGATCTGCAGCATGTGAAAGTACACATGCTAGTAATATACATCAATGGAAATCAGTGGCACAAAAGGCATGGCCATGCTACGTTTACTTTGGATTTTATTAACGCTTTAGAAATGTCAGTTTGAACCTGTTGAAAGTTCATAAATTTGGTCGAGATCAAAATTTCTTCAATTTTGTTTATATTTACATATATGCATTCGTCTCTAACACACGAACAATATGAGGTATCACAAGACCACTTTTAGCATTTTAGAAATGTCAGTTTGAGAGAAAAAAAATTAGCGCGGATGCTTTACGGGACCAATTTTTATCTTGCATTTACTCTTTTATTGTAGATAGTATAAACATGGGACCATTACATACAAGTAGTGTGGATCAATGGAAATCTGTGATGTGAACAGAATTGGGGTAGTATGGTTACTTTTGGTTTTATTACATTTCTAGAATTGACAGTTCGGGAGAAAATTTCCTGGCGTCAAGATTTTTTGACAAATCTAATTTTTTATTTTCTCCTTAAGTGTTGTTGGTACATGCATGCAACTTTACTTACAAGTAGTTGGCACCAACAAAAGTTGGTGGCAACATTGAATTTGCTATACTCTGCTTACTTTTGACTTTATTGAAATTCTAGAAATAACCATCTCCGTGAATGTTCTTCGAGAGTTGCGGACAATCTTTGATGTTCAATATCTCTACCATTATTTGATCTGCACCATTGGAAGTACACATGCTAGTAATATACATCAATGGAAATCAGTGGCACAAAAGGCATGGCCATGCTACGTTTACTTTGGATTTTATTAACGTTTTAGAAATGTCAGTTTTAGAGTAAATTTTCTTGCGCAATCACTTTACGACCAATTTTTATCTTGCATTTACTCTTTAATTGTAGATTGTACAAACATGGGACCATTACATTCAAGTAGTGTGGATCAATGGAAATCTGTGATGAGAACAGATTTGGTATAGCATGGTTACTTTTGGTTTTATTACATTTCTAGAATTGACAGTTTGGGAGAAAATTTTCTGGCGTCAAGATTTTTGGACAAATCTAGTTTTTTATTTTCTCCTTAAGTGTTGTTGGTACATGCATGCAACTTTACTTACAAGTAGTTGGCACCAACAAAAGTTGGTGGCAACATTGAATTTGCTATACTCTGCTTACTTTTGACTTTATTGAAATTCTAGAAATAACCATCTCCGTGAAAGTTCTCTGAGAGTTGCGGAAAATCTTTGATGTTCAATATCTCTACCATTATTTGATCTGCAGCATTTGAAAGTACACATGCTAGTAATATACATCAATGGAAATCAGTGGCACAAAAGGCATGGCCATGCTACGTTTACTTTGGATATTATTAACACTTTAGAAATGTCAGTTTGAACCTGTTGAAATTTCATAAATTTGTCCGAGATCAAAATTTCTTCAATTTTGTTTATATTTACATATATGCATTCGTCTCTAACACACGAACAATATGAGGTATCACAAGACCACTTTTAGCATTTTAGAAATGTCAGTTTGAGAGAGAAAAATTTAGCGCGGATGCTTTACGGGACCAATTTTTATCTTGCATTTACTCTTTTATTGTAGATAGTATAAACATGGGACCATTACATACAAGTAGTGTGGATCAATGGAAATCTGTGATGTGAACAGAATTGGGGTAGTATGGTTACTTTTGGTTTTATTACATTTCTAGAATTGACAGTTTGGGAGAAAATTTCCTGGCATCAAGATTTTTGGACAAATCTAGTTTTTTATTTTCTCCTTAAGTGTTGTTGGTACATGCATGCAACTTTACTTACAAGTAGTTGGCACCAACAAAAGTTGGTGGCAACATTGAATTTGCTATACTCTGCTTACTTTTGACTTTATTGAAATTCTAGAAATAACCATCTCCGTGAAAGTTCTCTGAGAGTTGCGGAAAATCTTTGATGTTCAATATCTCTACCATTATTTGATCTGCAGCATGTGAAAGTACACATGCTAGTAATATACATCAATGGAAATCAGTGGCACAAAAGGCATGGCCATGCTACGTTTACTTTGGATTTTATTAACGCTTTAGAAATGTCAGTTTGAACCTGTTGAAAGTTCATAAATTTGGTCGAGATCAAAATTTCTTCAATTTTGTTTATATTTACATATTTGCATTCGTCTCTAACACACGAACAATATGAGGTATCACAAGACCACTTTTAGCATTTTAGAAATGTCAGTTTGAGAGAAAAAAAATTAGCGCGGATGCTTTACGGGACCAATTTTTATCTTGCATTTACTCTTTTATTGTAGATAGTATAAACATGGGACCATTACATACAAGTAGTGTGGATCAATGGAAATCTGTGATGTGAACAGAATTGGGGTAGTATGGTTACTTTTGGTTTTATTACATTTCTAGAATTGACAGTTCGGGAGAAAATTTCCTGGCGTCAAGATTTTTTGACAAATCTAATTTTTTATTTTCTCCTTAAGTGTTGTTGGTACATGCATGCAACTTTACTTACAAGTAGTTGGCACCAACAAAAGTTGGTGGCAACATTGAATTTGCTATACTCTGCTTACTTTTGACTTTATTGAAATTCTAGAAATAACCATCTCCGTGAATGTTCTTCGAGAGTTGCGGACAATCTTTGATGTTCAATATCTCTACCATTATTTGATCTGCACCATTGGAAGTACACATGCTAGTAATATACATCAATGGAAATCAGTGGCACAAAAGGCATGGCCATGCTACGTTTACTTTGGATTTTATTAACGTTTTAGAAATGTCAGTTTTAGAGTAAATTTTCTTGCGCAATCACTTTACGACCAATTTTTATCTTGCATTTACTCTTTAATTGTAGATTGTACAAACATGGGACCATTACATTCAAGTAGTGTGGATCAAAGGAAATCTGTGATGAGAACAGATTTGGTATAGCATGGTTACTTTTGGTTTTATTACATTTCTAGAATTGACAGTTTGGGAGAAAATTTTCTGGCGTCAAGATTTTTGGACAAATCTAGTTTTTTATTTTCTCCTTAAGTGTTGTTGGTACATGCATGCAACTTTACTTACAAGTAGTTGGCACCAACAAAAGTTGGTGGCAACATTGAATTTGCTATACTCTGCTTACTTTTGACTTTATTGAAATTCTAGAAATAACCATCTCCGTGAAAGTTCTCTGAGAGTTGCGGAAAATCTTTGATGTTCAATATCTCTACCATTATTTGATCTGCAGCATTTGAAAGTACACATGCTAGTAATATACATCAATGGAAATCAGTGGCACAAAAGGCATGGCCATGCTACGTTTACTTTGGATTTTATTAACACTTTAGAAATGTCAGTTTGAACCTGTTGAAATTTCATAAATTTGTCCGAGATCAAAATTTCTTCAATTTTGTTTATATTTACATATATGCATTCGTCTCTAACACACGAACAATATGAGGTATCACAAGACCACTTTTAGCATTTTAGAAATGTCAGTTTGAGAGAGAAAAATTTAGCGCGGATGCTTTACGGGACCAATTTTTATCTTGCATTTACTCTTTTATTGTAGATAGTATAAACATGGGACCATTACATACAAGTAGTGTGGATCAATGGAAATCTGTGATGTGAACAGAATTGGGGTAGTATGGTTACTTTTGGTTTTATTACATTTCTAGAATTGACAGTTTGGGAGAAAATTTCCTGGCATCAAGATTTTTGGACAAATCTAGTTTTTTATTTTCTCCTTAAGTGTTGTTGGTACATGCATGCAACTTTACTTACAAGTAGTTGGCACCAACAAAAGTTGGTGGCAACATTGAATTTGCTATACTCTGCTTACTTTTGACTTTATTGAAATTCTAGAAATAACCATCTCCGTGAAAGTTCTCTGAGAGTTGCGGAAAATCTTTGATGTTCAATATCTCTACCATTATTTGATCTGCAGCATGTGAAAGTACACATGCTAGTAATATACATCAATGGAAATCAGTGGCACAAAAGGCATGGCCATGCTACGTTTACTTTGGATTTTATTAACGCTTTAGAAATGTCAGTTTGAACCTGTTGAAAGTTCATAAATTTGGTCGAGATCAAAATTTCTTCAATTTTGTTTATATTTACATATATGCATTCGTCTCTAACACACGAACAATATGAGGTATCACAAGACCACTTTTAGCATTTTAGAAATGTCAGTTTGAGAGAAAAAAAATTAGCGCGGATGCTTTACGGGACCAATTTTTATCTTGCATTTACTCTTTTATTGTAGATAGTATAAACATGGGACCATTACATACAAGTAGTGTGGATCAATGGAAATCTGTGATGTGAACAGAATTGGGGTAGTATGGTTACTTTTGGTTTTATTACATTTCTAGAATTGACAGTTCGGGAGAAAATTTCCTGGCGTCAAGATTTTTTGACAAATCTAATTTTTTATTTTCTCCTTAAGTGTTGTTGGTACATGCATGCAACTTTACTTACAAGTAGTTGGCACCAACAAAAGTTGGTGGCAACATTGAATTTGCTATACTCTGCTTACTTTTGACTTTATTGAAATTCTAGAAATAACCATCTCCGTGAATGTTCTTCGAGAGTTGCGGACAATCTTTGATGTTCAATATCTCTACCATTATTTGATCTGCACCATTGGAAGTACACATGCTAGTAATTTACATCAATGGAAATCAGTGGCACAAAAGGCATGGCCATGCTACGTTTACTTTGGATTTTATTAACGTTTTAGAAATGTCAGTTTTAGAGTAAATTTTCTTGCGCAATCACTTTACGACCAATTTTTATCTTGCATTTACTCTTTAATTGTAGATTGTACAAACATGGGACCATTACATACAAGTAGTGTGGATCAATGGAAATCTGTGATGAGAACAGATTTGGTATAGCATGGTTACTTTTGGTTTTATTACATTTCTAGAATTGACAGTTTGGGAGAAAATTTTCTGGCGTCAAGATTTTTGGACAAATCTAGTTTTTTATTTTCTCCTTAAGTGTTGTTGGTACATGCATGCAACTTTACTTACAAGTAGTTGGCACCAACAAAAGTTGGTGGCAACATTGAATTTGCTATACTCTGCTTACTTTTGACTTTATTGAAATTCTAGAAATAACCATCTCCGTGAAAGTTCTCTGAGAGTTGCGGAAAATCTTTGATGTTCAATATCTCTACCATTATTTGATCTGCAGCATTTGAAAGTACACATGCTAGTAATATACATCAATGGAAATCAGTGGCACAAAAGGCATGGCCATGCTACGTTTACTTTGGATATTATTAACACTTTAGAAATGTCAGTTTGAACCTGTTGAAATTTCATAAATTTGTCCGAGATCAAAATTTCTTCAATTTTGTTTATATTTACATATATGCATTCGTCTCTAACACACGAACAATATGAGGTATCACAAGACCACTTTTAGCATTTTAGAAATGTCAGTTTGAGAGAGAAAAATTTAGCGCGGATGCTTTACGGGACCAATTTTTATCTTGCATTTACTCTTTTATTGTAGATAGTATAAACATGGGACCATTACATACAAGTAGTGTGGATCAATGGAAATCTGTGATGTGAACAGAATTGGGGTAGTATGGTTACTTTTGGTTTTATTACATTTCTAGAATTGACAGTTCGGGAGAAAATTTCCTGGCGTCAAGATTTTTTGACAAATCTAATTTTTTATTTTCTCCTTAAGTGTTGTTGGTACATGCATGCAACTTTACTTACAAGTAGTTGGCACCAACAAAAGTTGGTGGCAACATTGAATTTGCTATACTCTGCTTACTTTTGACTTTATTGAAATTCTAGAAATAACCATCTCCGTGAATGTTCTTCGAGAGTTGCGGACAATCTTTGATGTTCAATATCTCTACCATTATTTGATCTGCACCATTGGAAGTACACATGCTAGTAATTTACATCAATGGAAATCAGTGGCACAAAAGGCATGGCCATGCTACGTTTACTTTGGATTTTATTAACGTTTTAGAAATGTCAGTTTTAGAGTAAATTTTCTTGCGCAATCACTTTACGACCAATTTTTATCTTGCATTTACTCTTTAATTGTAGATTGTACAAACATGGGACCATTACATACAAGTAGTGTGGATCAATGGAAATCTGTGATGAGAACAGATTTGGTATAGCATGGTTACTTTTGGTTTTATTACATTTCTAGAATTGACAGTTTGGGAGAAAATTTTCTGGCGTCAAGATTTTTGGACAAATCTAGTTTTTTATTTTCTCCTTAAGTGTTGTTGGTACATGCATGCAACTTTACTTACAAGTAGTTGGCACCAACAAAAGTTGGTGGCAACATTGAATTTGCTATACTCTGCTTACTTTTGACTTTATTGAAATTCTAGAAATAACCATCTCCGTGAAAGTTCTCTGAGAGTTGCGGAAAATCTTTGATGTTCAATATCTCTACCATTATTTGATCTGCAGCATTTGAAAGTACACATGCTAGTAATATACATCAATGGAAATCAGTGGCACAAAAGGCATGGCCATGCTACGTTTACTTTGGATTTTATTAACACTTTAGAAATGTCAGTTTGAACCTGTTGAAATTTCATAAATTTGTCCGAGATCAAAATTTCTTCAATTTTGTTTATATTTACATATATGCATTCGTCTCTAACACACGAACAATATGAGGTATCACAAGACCACTTTTAGCATTTTAGAAATGTCAGTTTTAGAGTAAATTTTCTTGCGCAAACACTTTACGACCAATGTTTATCTTGCATTTACTCTTTAATTGTAGATAGTACAAACGTGGGACCATTACATACAAGTAGTGTGGATCAATGGAAATCTGTGATGAGAACAGATTTGGTATAGTATGGTTACTTTTGGTTTTATTACATTTCTAGAATTGACAGTTTGGGAGAAAATTTCCTGGCGTCAAGATTTTTGGACAAATCTAGTTTTTTATTTTCTCCTTAAGTGTTGTTGGTACATGCATGCAACTTTACTTACATGTAGTTGGCACCAACAAAAGTTGGTGGCAACATTGAATTTGCTATGCTCTGCTTACTTTTGACTTTATTGAAATTCTAGAAATAACCATCTCGGTGAAAGTTCTCCGAGAGTTGTGGACAATCTTTGATGTTCAATATCTCTACCATTATTTGATCTGCAGCATTGAAAGTACACATGCTAGTAATATACATCAATGGAAATCAGTGGCACAAAAGGCATGGCCATGCTACGTTTACTTTGGATTTTATTAACGTTTTAGAAATGTCAGTTTGAGAGTAAATTTTCTTGCGCAAACACTTTACGACCAATGCTTATCTTGCATTTACTCTTTTATTGTAGATAGTACAAACATTGGACCATTACATACAAGTAGTGTAGATCAATGGAAATGTGCGATGAGAACAGATGTTATGGTATGGTTACTTTTGGTTTTATTACATTTCTTGAAATGTCAGTTTTGAGAAAATTTCCTAGCGCCAAGATTTTATGACAAATCTAATTTTTTATTTTCTCCTGAAGCGTTGTTGGTACATGGATGCAACTTTACTTACAAGTAGTTGGCATCAACAAAAGCTGCTGAAAGTCTTTGATTTTCAATATCTCTACTATTATTTGGTCTGCAGCATTGAAAGTGCACATGCTAGTAATGGACATCACTGGAAATCAGTGCCACAAAAGGCTTTATTTACTCTTTAATTGTAGATAGTAGAAACATGGGACCATTACAGACAAGTAATATGCATCACTGGAAATCTGTGATGAAAGCAGATTTGGTATGGTATGTTTACTTTTGGCTTTATTACATTTCTAGGAATGACAGTTTGAAAGTCTGAAATACCTAGGAACATGATTGTTTAGTGATTATCTTGATTATAGCGTATGTGGGTTGAAACCACATGGTAAAATTATGTATTTTCATTGGATATAAAGCAGCGCAATAATCTCATCATGTTCAACTTTTATTTTAACGTATTTCATTCCATTCATTAAGCAACATGTTTTACATATCTTAACACAACACAAAAATCATTTTTATATGGACAGTGTAAACTAGATATGACTGAATGCTGTCGTCTCATTGGAACTATTTATTTGGCGTTTGGGAGAGAACTTCTTATCCGTTGTGATAGGGGAAACAAGTTGTTACTATTTTTAGATTTTGATACTGTGAGGTTCAAAAACTGGTAATAACCAAGAACAAGGTTGCAAGCAACCCTGTTCAAAAATGCATTTGAGTGCATTTCTATAAACAAACTTTAAGCAGTTGAACACGATATTAGGTACAATGATCAAACATATTTCTGTTAAATTCATGTTAAAAAAATATGATTTTAATAGTGTGACAAAAACCCTTGTACACATCTTAACTATAAAATGATACCATTGCTTTCAAATAACATTTGGACCATGATGGCCCTATATCGCTCCCCAGAAAAAATACCTTAATGCCCCCGTCACACCAGAGCATGTCCCCATTACACTCGCAAAGTTCCCATTACGTCCTGAAAATGTTAATGGATGTGGCGGGACGGGGTCAAATTTGGAAAAAATTATGCTCCCAGGTTCTCATTACGTCCTTACAATGTCATTGCTAGGTTCTCACTGCGTCTATCACCTCTGCTGGCTGTAATTTCAGTGCAACTTGCATGTAGTAATAACCTTACCGTCCGCTGACGAGTTTTGTTTTTCATAAAAGATTTTGCAACAACTTCCTTCACACTGAAAACCTGCATTTTTCTCAGCATCCAGAACAAACATAATAAAGCCCTCTCATGTTGTAGCATCAGAAACTGGGTAATGCGTAACATATTCCTTATTTTAGCAATTTTTGTACGAGACATGCCTGCGTGTGCTTACTAATTCTGGATGTTGTTATCTGTATAGTGTTAGACTGTCCACAAAGCCACATACATCAGGAAAGACGTGTTTTTGAATGATGACTTTTGAGTTAAATGCAAAATTTGGTTGTCATAGCAACAAATTGGAAACTCTTTAAACAAATTCTTAACTTGTCAGAAACAACAATAATTATCTACTGCATAGATATTATTTATCTGGTAGACCTCTACCAGGTTTATTCAAATTATGGTCATGGGTAAAAAATTGGCCCCGCCCCGGGGGTAACTTGATTTTACATACAATCATGAATATATGAAAACTTTTAAAATTTTATGGTCTGATGTAAGTCCTTGAGCTATAATATTATGTGTTGAACATTGTCTAGCAGACATCTACCAAGTTAGTTCAAATGATGGCCCCGGGGTCAACTTTTTTATTGACTTTGATAATAGTTGTTTCTGTGATTATTGGTAAAAAGGTAAGAAGTAACAGTACGCGTATAGGTTTATAGTCTGAAATTTATATTCATATTCAACCGACTTTCACAAAAGTTTCAAAAGAACTATATTTTCATAAGTGATGCTATTTCAGCTGTAATTCCTCCAAATCCTTTTAGATTTTTTCCATAGTTTTTTGGATTGTTTTTGTTAGAATTTATTGATTGTTCATAAAAGTCTATTTTAAGTTTTTTATCAAGGTTTAAACACTATCTAAGCCGTGTAAGTTTTTTTTACCATTCAGAAAAAATAGAATCAAGAGTAAGTTCGAAATCATCATTCCAGCTTGATCGGACGAGTTTGATATTGGGCCATTTGGGGTCAAAAACTAGGTCACCAGGGCCAAATAAGGGAAAACCTTGTGAACACTGTAGAAATCACTGTTTTGAATTTATCTTCATGAAACTTTGTCAGAATGTTTATTTTAATAATATGTAGGTCAAGTTTGAAAATGGGTAATTTCTGTAGTAAAATTAGGTCACTAGGGCAAATTGCTGTAAAACCTTGTGAACACTCTAGAAGTCACTGTTTTGATTGGATGATCATGAAACCTTGTCAGAATGTTTGTCTTCATAATATCTTGGACGAGTTCGAACATGGGTCATCTTGGGTCAAAAACTAGGTCGCTAGGTCAAATCTTATGAAAAACCATGTTAACACTGTAGATTTCACAGTTATTATTGGATCTTCACCAAACTTTGTCAAATCGTTTGTTTTAATGATATAACGGTCAAGTATAAATATGGGTCATCTTGGGTCAATAACTAGGTCACCAGGTCAAATCTTAGGAAAACTTTGTTAACACTGTAGATGTCACAGTTTTAATTGGATCTTCACCAAACCTTGTCAAAATGTTTGCCTCAATGATATGTGGGTCAAGATTGTCAGATTGTTTGTCTTAATGGTATTAAGGACAAGTTCAAATATGGGTCACCTAGGGTCAAAAACCAGGTCACAAGGTCAAATCTTAGGAAAACCTTATTAACACTGTAGATGTCAAATTTTGATCGTATCTTCACCAAACCTATTCAGACTGTTTGTCTTAATGATATGTAAGACAAATTCGAACATAGGTCGTCTGGGGTCAAAAACTAGGTCACCGGTTCAAAACAATGTTTTAATGAGTGAACAGTGATTGTCATGTGAGCGATATAGGGCCATCTTGGCCCTCTTGTTTTAGTTGTAGGTACAAGTTATATATGCCTATTGTTCAATGCAAAGACCTTTACAATCATCAAAATAGCGCAAATTCACACAATTTCACATGCATATTTGAAATGTATAGCAAAATATATATATCGAAAG
This sequence comes from Lutraria lutraria, assembly GCA_964023205.1. Lineage (NCBI taxonomy): Eukaryota > Metazoa > Mollusca > Bivalvia > Venerida > Mactridae > Lutraria > Lutraria lutraria. The sequence continues at coordinate 14,134,598 of OZ026835.1, forward strand.
TACCCGTATAAGTACCGGTATAAATGCCGTATTCTTATAACCCGTTACAATCCCGTACACTAAATAACACGATTACGTTATAATTACGACACACTGACTTTAGCTCTAAAATGTAAACACGAGTATCGAAATTCCTATATCGAAGTTCGTTTATATCGAAGTATTTTGGCAAGTCCCACGAACTTCGATATAACGAGTTTTGACTGTATATACAAAGTAGCTTAGTCCATATTGGCATATTTGAATGTAAATTGTATTTTTGAATATGATTGGGTGTAATTTAACAATATAATTACAAGATACAGGTACAAGAAGTGTTTAAACAAAGAATATGTTCATTTTCCAGAATGGTCAAAAACTTTCCGTGCATCGTTTGCAAGAAACGGACAAAGGAAAGAGATAGGCGTCCACCCACCATACCAGTAAGGAAATTCCTACAGAAAGAACTTGGAATATGTCCAACTGATAATGACTGTGTGTGTAGTGCTTGCAGAAATAAATTCTACTAGAAGTCAAAAGCCCAGACAAGTTTGACCCCCACATGCAGTGGAAATAACGAAGATATCAGCGACTCAGACTACATTCCACCACAGGCAGCAACTTCATGTAAACCATTTTACAGTCCACCGTCTGTCAGTGATTTTGATTTTTTTAAAATATATATTAAAAATTTCTTCTGTTGACATGATTAAAATTACAATTCTGCGTTTTCAAACAAATATAAAGCTGGAGTGGCATATTAAGTGTACCAATGATGAAAGAAATTAAGGGTTAGAGTATTGTACATGATGAATTTATTCATGCACTGTAATAACATAACACTCAAAACACACTTGTACAAAATTTGTCTTTGTTTCAGGTGACACTCAAGATCTCATCAACTGGTCGGAGCCACTCTAGGTGTTTTATATGCAAGCATCCTGGGCCGAAATTTGTTAGATTGTCGGCAGAGGGGCGCGTGAGAGCTTTCATTGAGCACAAAATTCTTATCAACGCAGATGCAATGTGCTGTCCAGGACATTCATCAGATGGGTTTATCCTACCATCAGCGGTTGCCGTCATGCAATCAGTGACCAACAATTCCATGCTAAGCTGTTCAGCAATCAATGACCTCCTTCAAAGAATGCGTAACATATGCACTATTCAGCAGTCTTCTCTCAACTTCGACAAACTAAACGACAGTGATTTTCCATCTTTAATAGGACTTTCTAGAGAACAACTCAATGATATATGCAGTCATTTGGACAATAAGATCAAGAACACACCCGTAAGATCGGCAAGAATGAGTATTGGATTGTTTTTAGTAAAGTTATATTCTGGAATGTCAAACAAACTCTTGGCAACCATTTTTGGAATAACAAAGTCGAGCGTTAGAAGAGCCATTTCCACTGTACGTCAAGCATTTATGCGAGGCTTTGTACCACTGTATCTGCGGATTGAGGCAGTCACTAGGGATGAAATCATCTCAAATCATACTGGTCCTTTAGCCAGATCATTGTTTGGCTCGTACAGTAGCCTAATTCTTGTATTGGACGGAACATATATTTATATCAACAAATCCAACAACTTTGCATTCCAAAGACGGACTTACAGCATTCACGAAGGACTTCCTCTTGTAAAGCCCATGGTTGTAGTAACCACAACCGGGCACTTCGTAACCATAGTGGGCCCATACATGGCAGATTACAGGAATAATGATGCTGCAATACTGAACCATATGTTGAAGTCAAACATAGACGAAATCAGAAGCTTGTTGAAGGTAAATGTATACTTTATGTCTTCTTCCTATCAAACTATACAGCTTTAACTGTTAAGATATTTTAACTGTACCGTACCAAGTATTAGGCCAGCGAGAACATGAAATAAACTTTATAAAAAATGTATAATAATTAATATGATTTTTACATCATGATGATGATAATGAAAATAGCTTACTGTATAAAAATTCATAAAACCTACTGCAGTTACCAAAAAAACTTTTCCAGCCAATAAGATAAGAAAAAGAGGTACGATTATGTAATAATAGCAATTTTAAACATTAAAAAGGCAGTAAACAAAAGTACAAAAAATTTTAGTACGAATCTTAATTCTTAACCAATTATGAGAGAATAACATTTGACATTATTACTGCCAAAGTAACAACTTATATTTGTAATTGTAAAATACAGCGTCAACTTACACCATGCAACTCTATAAAGCTGTAAATGCCGATATTAGGAAAGTTTATATTCGATACAGATACAGATGGCTGCCTTCAGTGCTGACCAAAGTAAAAATCGGAAAGATACCATAAAACAAATATTTTAAGCAGCGGAAAGATTAATGACAAACACATTTTCTACCATAAAACATAATACATACAATTGTTTTATACAATTATTTCTTTTGCAAAATTATGTGATGCGGTTAACTCATGCGCCGGGCTAATAACCTAGCCTATGTATATTAAACAACTGTAATTTTCAATCTTTAAAAGTCTGAAGATCACACACATTGTTTTAATACCAGACATGCATATATATTCTAAAAACTATGGACATTCAAAAGTATACCCAATACAATCTGCTTTTATTCCTTTTAAGGAGGGAGACGTTTTTGTGGTCGACCGGGGATTCAGAGACTCTGTCACTTCTCGCTGATCTGGGTATAGAGGCAGAGATGCCGGCATTGATGACAAAAGGGCAAAAGCAGATGCAAACAGCTGATGCTAATGCAAGTCGTCTAGTGACAAAGGTAAGTTCTTTTTAACGTATAAATCTTTGACAATTGTTAACACTTAACTTACAAGTTATTAAAAAGTTATTAAAACAAAGTTTTCTTTGTTTGTAAATGTTTTAATGATTATTGCATACATACAGTTATATATCTCTTGTAAAAATGCGGGTAGATTAGCTTATACTTTAGGCACATATATATCCACAATTTTTACGGGTGACACATATACGTTTTGAATTCATGCGTTTACTATTATAATATTCAAGAAAATCATGTTTATATATTTAGTTGATTAATGTGACAATCAATCAACTTCATTTAATTTACAGATACAATGGGTCGTGGAATCGGCGAACGCGAGGATTAAGCGCTTCAAATATCTTGACCATGTCATGCCAAATAGTCAGATTCCGTATATAGGCGACTTTGTACGTATTGTTTGTGCATTGACTAACAAGTACATGCCAAATCTAAGCTCACCTGCTTTGGTGGAAGAAGATGAAGCAACTGCAGCCAAGATGCTTGCGCAGTCAGGAAAAGTAAACAAATTACAGGGTATGATAGAAGAGAAGAAGCTGCCTAAAAGAGGAAAATTGTGGAAGACAGCGGAAGAAACCTCACTGGACGACTTCTCAAAGATGAGCGAGGAACAGCTGCGTCAACTCACTCTTGGTGTGTACCAGCTTCGTTTGAGCCCTAGTTACATACAAGAGCACCTTGACGGCAACTGCTATATCTTCTTCTTCGCTGAGGAACCAACACTTCAGTGTGCAAAGATTCAAAGCAGGCACACCACCAGCCGCCAGTACCTAATGTGGATCCAGTACAGTGAGGACACTATTGATTCATGGTATTGCATGTGCTGGGCAGGCGCGCGTTTTGTTGGAATGTGCTCCCACATATCTGCCATTATATGGTACCTGGCTTTTGGACAAATTGAGGGTAAATATATCGGTGTATGGAATTGGGGTGACCAAGGTACTAACTCGAGAATTGCACATGAATGTATTCCGAAATTCATCTGCATCAACACATTATCTTTAGTAGCAGTTTTTGCACATCAAACATCAAAATTCGAAAATAACTACAACAAATAATCAAAGTAAATATTATGCTTAAAAGCGATTTTAAGTATTTTAGTATAAATTTATTGCTTATAAGCAATAATAACATATACAAAAGATGCTGATTTTACTGAAAGTGCCTTCAAATAGAAGTCAGTGTGCATGCACGGCCAAACAGACATGATATCTAGTGTTATGTATATGTGTTGCATACATATACTTATATATATTATTAGTTTGTAGGTTTTATAATAATTCAATTCTTAAGATATTACTTTAATATGTCATTTGTAATTAATACTTCAAAATGGTTAGATCAAGGCATTGAGTTGTTTATTTGAATTATTATACATCTTGGATATTTCTCTTGGTGTAAGGCATGGACTTCCTGTACCAACCAGATTGAATTACCTTAGGGATTTCTGTAATTAATTTGATTGACAAGTTGTTTCATGTTTAAATACTTTGGACTTCTTTGATCTAGTCTAATTTGATTCCTTGTACTTTTATATACACGCATGCTTGGAACATTTTGTAAGAGTTTTAGTTTGAATTTAGACCAAACAACATCAGAAATTAATAAAATAGAAAATCATAATTGTGTTATATATTTCCCCAATAATAAAACACTCTCACAATGAACAGGACAGAGACTAGTACATTACACTAGGTGAAATCTACAGTTGTTTATCCCTTTGTATAATGGTCTCAGCTGTTGTTTGTTGTAATCAAGGTTTTTGTGAATGAAAACTTGCATGATGTTGTTTCATTGTAGACAGTTCTGTTGCTGAAATTTAATTTTGTATTTTGTGTACATTTTATGTTATCTGTATAATCATATTAATTATTATTACAGACGATGTCACTCAACTCATGTGACAGCCGAGATAGATTGTGTGGCTAGTATGTACTCGGTCAGTTACCATGGTACATGTACCTGTATGGAATGTCTCCCTGGTTACAAATGTCCTGGACATTGAAGTAGACACAGAGTATGTACATCTTTTTATGTCAATCATTATCTAGATAATGTCTGAAAGTGTTCTGTCTTTTTGACACAACTTAAGGCTCGGTCATAACCCACAGTGCATGTTTTAAGTCTGTGCGTTTTTTGGGGAGGCCACGGCCACCACATTTTCTGAAAATGTGGGAAGGGAGTGGCAATAGCAGGGAAGAAGTATGTTGGATTTTACGAATACCTGGTGTACTGTAATCCAAATACATTATTTAATCCCTGAAGTCGATATTATTTTATTTCAAAATGATTAAGAACAAAAAATAATACTATCAAACACTTATATACATAATTATATGTATGTATATAAGTCCTTGATACTATACACATGTACCAAAAATAGTTGATTTTAGATCAATTTTTAAAGTTATGAGCTGTTTTTATGAACACTAAGAAATTCATATTTGTGAGTCAGCATGTAAGACAGGGATATGAACAATGTCAGTCATCATTTATATTGTATGTAATTCCTTTTTTAGATTTTTAATATCATGATTATGATTGTTGATTTGGGGGTTCTCATATAAAAGTTATAAGATTTTATGTGTATGCATGCCTAGAGACTCATGCATATTCATAATGCACATATCGTATCATATCATATTCCTGAATATTCAATGTCATGCATTGACATCTTTGAATATAACTTTATTATTAAACATCATGAGACAGTGTGTCACATATAAGACCAAGGCTAATAGCTCCAAGGCCAAGGTCACACTTGGATGTTAAATGTCAAAGATGGGGTCTATTTTTGTGTCTGTTTCATAAAATGCAGAAATATTTACCATCATGAGACGATGTGTCCTGTGCAAGACCAAGGTCTGTAGGCTAAAGTTCAAGGTCACACTTAGATGTCAAACCTTAAAAAGTATTATATACCTTGTCTGGACATATTTGAAAATGACTTGGCATAATACAATGAGATCATGTGTCCTAAGCAACACCCATATCCATTGGTCAAATGTTACGATTACACACTCTGTCAAATATATTTTCCTTGTCTGAGCTGTACATTCAAGGATTTGAAAGGGTATTTGGGAAAAATGAAATCAAACATTTACCGAAAGCAAACCAAAAACAAACTTCATAACCAAAATCAAACTGTGATAGTTAGACAGATATGCACCCAGTGGTATGTGTGACTTGTTTTCTTTGTCAAATACAATAATCGATCATATTGCAAAATTTCAGGGGATTATGAGTTTTCTCTTAAAATGATTTTATTCAACTTTTTTCAATTTTTATTTACCTAGTTACATAGTTACTTCCCTTAGTTCTCTGACTAAACAAACCGAAAATAAATTTCATAACCGAAAACAAACTGTGACAGATAGACAGATACAGGTATGTGAAGTATGTGAATATTTTTAATTATCAAATATAATAATAGACTGTATGGCAAATTTTCAAAAGATAATTTTGTATTAAAATGATATTATCTAACTTTTTATCTATTTTCATTAACCTAGATGCAGAGTTATTTCCCTTAGTTTTCTTACAAATAACTTATATTATCATCATCTTCCTATAGAATGCATCTTTAAAGATATAAAGAATTTGTTGAAATCTAAGTATATTATTTAACTTATTTGCAATGCACGCACATATTTTGTAATGAATAAACATGAATTGTTCTTGCTTGAACTTTTATTTGTGTGAACTTACTATGTGTATATATGTGACAGACATCAGGAGACAATGTACTGCTCAGTTAGGATAATTGTAGAGTGATGCATTGGTCGAGTCCACTTTTATGGTAGACATGTAAGCTGACTACATAATTTACAAATTTCGTTAAGTACATCAACAATTGGTGTAGCACAATTGGTAACGATGTTGGTTGTTGATACATTTGTTGCGAAAATATCAGTTTGAGACTGCGATAGTACTATTTCGCAAATTATTTTCTATTTCTATATATTTTTTATTTACTTTTAGCTCACCAGAGCACGAATGTGCTCAGGGTGAGCTTTTGTGATCGCCCTGCATCCATCGTGCGTCGTTCATCGTGAAGTGGCGTCCATGTTTACTTAAAACAACATCTACTCCTACATCGCTATGCCGATTGCAACCAAACATTGGTGGAATGATCCTTGGGTGGTCCCCTTTCAAAGTTGTGCAAAAAAATCAATTTTATTGCTATGGCAACAAATAGAAAAAACTTAAAAATCTTCTTCTCCGAAACCACAAGGCCTAGAGCTAAGATATTTGGTATGTAGCATTGTCTAGTGGACCTCTACCAAGTTTGTTCAAATTCTTGCCCTAGGGTCAAAATTGGCCCCGCCCCTGGGGTCACTTGATTTATGTAGACTTATATGGGAAAATTTAAAAAATCTTCTCCGAAACCACAAGGCCTAAAGCTAAGATATTTGGTATCTAGCTTTGTCTAATGGACCTCTTTTAAATCTGTTTATATAATGGCCATGGGATAAAAAACGGCCCAGATGGGTCACTTGATCTTACTTAGACTTGTATAGAAAACTTTAACAAAGTTCATTTCCAAATGACATTTTCTCCTGGTGAGCATTTATAGGGCCATCATGTCCCTCTTGCTTTCGTTTTTGTGGGGATTTTTTTGGTAAGGATTACTATAAACCAGGAAACTTTCGCGTAAAGAAATGTTCGCGTTTTTATGTACCCTGGCATATTCGCGATATTCTACTTTCGCGGATTAGAGGAGACCCCGAACCTCGCGAAACAAAACACCCTCTGAATGAAATAAATATCTTAAACATAATGGAGAAATAGTTTGTTTGTACAAAAATTAGTGACTATAACAATGGTCATTACTGGGTATATTTAACATAAAATTTACTCAAATATCGGTGTCAAAAATAATAAAACAGGTAACTACCATCCTTAAAGCATGTTTTTCACACAATGTGTCGCAAACATGTCAGAATGGATTAAACAAACCATTACGGCTTTTAAGTCTCAAATACTTGACACTTTAAGCAATCACTATTAATTGCGATTTTGATTGATTCATATGATTTTTAAAGATTTTTTTCTGAAATTTTAATTAAAAGAGCAGAAAGATGATGGAACATTTTCTCAAGCACAAAATAAATTATTAAAGTTGTTTCCCATGTTTCCAACGTTATAGTTATTGGACAAACAACAAACCAATAAACTGGCATAGAAGATATTATATGACAATCTCCTTGTAGCGATTTATTTTCGCGGTTTTATGACAAGATGCTGATTCGCGGCGTTTTACTTTCGCGGAAACAACCCAACTGCAAAACTCGCTTATTTGAATTGCGCAAAATAATTTCCTGGTTTACAGTATACTATAATGCAATACTGTCATTATTAGGGGGGGGGGGGGAGAAATGGCATAGAATCATAATGTAATACTGTTATTATCAGGGGGGGAAATGGTCTAGAATAATAATGCAATACTGTTATTATTAGGGGGGGGGGGAGTGGCCCAGTGGGGGGAGAAATGGCCTAGAATCATAATGTAATACTGGTATTATTAGGGAGGGGGGGGGAATGGTCTAGAATCATAATGTAATACTGGTATTATTGGGGGAGAGTGGCCCATGGGGGGGAGAAATGGCCTAGAATCATAATGTAATACTGTTATTATTAGGGCGGGGGAGGGGCCCAGTGGAGGGGGGAGAAATGGTCTAGAATCATAATGTAATACTGTTATTATTAGGGGGGGGATTGGCCCAGGGGGGGGGGGGAGAAATTGCCTTGGCCAATATTTCCTGCTACACCGGTATGAAAGGAAAGATTCAATCCATTGGTTTGTTGACCTTCTAATCCCATAGTAATTTAATTTGTGTGTAAGCTGTCTTTGTGGTACCTTATTGAATGCTTTAGCAAAATCCATGTAACATCTGACTGTCTATGACCTTTGTTTGAGGCCCTATCCATGTTTGACAGAAGGTCAAGGACAAAAGTTTTACATGATCTGTGGCTATGAAAACCATGCTGTGAGTCCACATAAATTTTGTGAATGTCCACATGTTTCATGATGTTGCTGACTATAATATGTTCTATGTAGTTACAACATATACAAGTAAGGGAAACTGGCCTATAATTTGAAGGGTCATATTTTTCACCTTTTTGAAAATTGGTTCAACATTGGCAAGGCGCCAATCATCAGGCACACATTCTTCAAGAAGAGACCTGTTAAAAATTGTGGAAAGAATAGTATGAGTTCTTTCTAGCATTCTTGGAGTATGCGTGCACAGATCTTATCTGTGAACAATCAAACTGAACAGCAGTTTTTCTACATCATAACAATCTATGTGGATCTCTCTCATATCTGGATAGGGGCTTGGATCCTTAAAAGGTAAGGGCTCATCGGGTTCACATGTAAAAACAGACTGAAATTGATTGTTGATGATATTTGTTTTAACCTTGGGGTCTGAATGAAGAATGCCATTATCGCGGAGATGTAACTGGATGATTCTTTTTTTATGGCTTTTAATGAGTGACCAGAATTTCTTATTTATTCTTCTGGATGGTTTGTCACTGTCCTCCACCTCTGTCATATCTGAAAATATCCCAGAGATATACTTCCAATAAGCATCTCTTATAGACTTTCGGACAGAGGCTCGGAAGTTATGAAGTCTTTTTAAAAATCAAGTACTCAATCACGATTGTTGTAGAGAATTTTTTGTCACTTCTATAGATTCTTTATACTTTTAATTAAATTGCAGTATCACTTAACGTCTTGAAATTTACATTAACATTTAAATCACCAAACACAGTTGTAACTTTTTGAGTTTTTAAACACAGTTTTAAATTATTATTTATATAATTATGCGATACTAATAACAAATAAAGTTTCAAGTTTCAAAGTTTATTGCATTAGACAGGCCACGGCCCATACACAATCAAACATATACAAATTTTGTATGCATTATGATTAATCACACGTACTTATACACATATAACAAACATATAAATCAGTCAATTATATAAATAATCAACACACAGTGTCAACCAATCAAACCAACTAATCAAACGTAGACTTATATAGTCTGACAACGACCTGTGAATGATCAAATATCCATTCTGTAGGGTGAGTGGCATTTCAGGATATTTCGGTGGTTTCCGTAAAATATAAATATTAGTTATTTTCCAATTTAGCTGAAATTAAGAGTGTAGCTCAATCGTTAAGGCGTCAAACTTTTTTACTTATTTTACTTATGCAGTCTGTTAGGCAAGATGTTACGGGTTCGAACCCCATGTGAGCGTTTATTTCCTTTCCATTTTTAATTGGCCTTTTTGGCATTTGGTTATTGCAAATTTTAAACTTTAATATTTGGACTGAATTTCATATGTATTATTATTTCATTTCATGTAATTTCAATTACTCCTTGGTTAGCAGTATCTATACTGGAGCCATGCACTGTCAGAATGTAATAAATTGCTTCAATGTAGCATGACATCGTCTGCATACTTTGACAACATAATTTGATTTAGATTGCAAATAAATACCCTTTTTAACATTTTAAAGGCACCGAAATCACGAGCAATGTATGCTTTGAAAAATGGTGGCAAGATTAAGGATACAAACCAACACAATTCTGTTTAATAATGTTTCTAGTTAGGTGCACAGATTTCAGACCTACATAGGCCACTTACAACAGTAGTCAATAAATTTTAACGTGAGGTCATGTTTATTATAAATGTATTTCAAAGAATGGAACAATCCTCGACCTTTCGTCACGACTAACTGCTCAATTTCTATCCATACATCAAACCTACGTATTTGGAAACTCGGAAACTCTTTGGAATTTGTTACATTCAGTAAAAGTGTAAAAATGTGTTAGATGTATGTGTGAAACAATATATAATGGATAATTGCAAGAAGAACTTGGGTCATAAAATGACTAGTTTACGTACTAGCCGCAAAAATCATAGCTATGAATAATAAATCACATCCACCCAAAAATTGTACAACAAATTCCAAAGAGTTTCCGATCTTTTATGGAAACTAATATTTTTTGTGATTTTATTTTTAATTGGATGAATTTTGGCTTCAGCTTTTTTCGATACAAGCTTCTAATTTATAATAATTTTGCCTTGATTCTAGATGCACCAAGTTGTAGGGTATGCCCCTTTAACATGGCATTTCACAGGGGAAACTAACACAAACAAAATTGAAAAACTGCAGGAAAGACTTAGAGCATAACGTTTTATATACAGTAAAACCCCGATTATTTGAATGTCGTTGGACCCTGAAAAATCATTTGGATAATCCATGGTTTTGAATAATCCGTTTTGGTATGATTTACTGGTTGGAAAACAATAATTCCTTACTGTCAGTATATTGCAAGGGGGTTAACTCTCGTATGCAAACATGAAGTTTCGTGAGTGATAATAATACAATGGATAATAGTTTTTATGCCCCGGCATCTTTGATGTCGGGGCATGTAGTGATTGCCCTGTCCGTCCGTCTTTCCGTCCGTAGAGGTTAAGTAGATTTTACCGTTTCGTCTAGCACTAATACTTGCTAGAACGCTTTGATACTTACACAGTTGTTGCGTATGATCATTCTCAACAAACCTGTATCAAGAAATCCCACTTTGACCTTGACTTAATTTGGACTTAGAATGATTCTGTACCAGGTTAAATAGATTTTACCATTTCGTCTAGGACCAATACAGCTTGCTAGAACACTTGCATACTTCTACTGTTATTGCATATGATCATTCTCAATACACCCGTATCAAGAAATCTCACTTGATCATGACTTGATTTGGTCTTAGAATGATTCTCTACCAGGTTAAGTAGATTTTACAGTTTCGTCTAGCACCAATACCACTTGCTAGAACGCTTTGATACTTCAACAGTTGTTGCTTATGACCATTCTCAATCCACCCATAATTATCAAACACCGACTTTGACCTTGACATTGTACAAATGGGCTGTTGCTGCACAAGCATGCCACCAGGGGCCCTATCCATGTTTGACAGAAGGTCAAGGACAAAAGTTTTACATGATCTGTGGCTATGAAAACCATGCTGTGAGTCCACATAAATTTTGTGAATGTCCACATGTTTCATGATGTTGCTGACTATAATATGTTCTATGTAGTTACAACATATACAAGTAAGGGAAACTGGCCTATAATTTGAAGGGTCATATTTTTCACCTTTTTGAAAATTGGTTCAACATTGGCAAGGCGCCAATCATCAGGCACACATTCTTCAAGAAGAGACCTGTTAAAAATTGTGGAAAGAATAGTATGAGTTCTTTCCAGCATTCTTGGAGTATGCGTGCACAGATCTTATCTGGGCTAGCAGCCTTGTGAACAATCAAACTGAACAGCAGTTTTTCTACATCATAACAATCTATGTGGATCAAGAAATCCCACTTTGACCTTGACTTAATTTGGACTTAGAATAATTCTCTACCAGGTTAAGTAGATTTTACAGTTTCGTCTAGCACCAATACCACTTGCTAGAACGCTTTGATACTTCAACAGTTGTTGCTTATGACCATTCTCGATCCACCCATAATTATCAAACACCGACTTTGACCTTGACATTGTACAAATGGGCTGTTGCTGCACAAGCATGCCACCAGGGGCATACGCGTTTATTGAACGCAGCGTTCTTGTTATCATTTGTCCTTGTTTTATAAATGTATATGAGTTAACAAATGAAACAATAATTCTTGTTAAATGACAACCTGCCCATAATATTATACTGAACACAATCCGACACAATGTAATTCTCAACTTCACTTACTAGTGACTAGACATTGCTGACGTCACTTTTCAAAACAATGAATTGTTAGGAAGACGTGATGATTTTATGTTTTCTTACATTTCTTTTCACTTAATCATCCTTTTCTAGTTATTTTTGTTTAATTGTGTTCAAATCAATTTTCAAATTTAGAATGATGCTGAAAAGCAAATCATTTCGTACAGATCACCAGGGTACCGTTTTACTAACATACTTACGCTAGCGTAACTCAAAGATTTGCGTAAGTTTAACGTAAGTGCTTAAGATCTACGTAAATGCGTTTTACTAATGCTGGCGTCACACTGTCCCGAAGTTGACAGCAGATGTCCACACGAATGTGGAATTTTGAACTTCGCGCGAAATTGGCCCCGATCCTAGTCAATAGCCAAATCAACAGCCGAATCAAGTACGATGCCTTACGAAGATCACACGATGGCACCCGAAGGACACACGAAGGCAGAACGAAGATGTGAATTTTTATTTAGATGTTTACCCGAAGGACACACGAAGGTTACACGATGGCTACACGACGTCGTATTGAGAGTACGATGCCTTCAAACAAGGTCACGATGGCGTCATGTGACCTCCCGATGGTATAAGTTACAAATTTACTTTATTCAAATTAAAGTCAATTTAATTAACATGCCACCCAAGGCATAGAGAAACAGGGGTAGGAGGCTGCCCACTAAATGCAGAGTTCAGAAGAGGAAAGCAGAGGCAACTGAGTAGACTTCACTGAGCCTCCAACCAAAGAGAGGGGCATAAAATCAATGCAAAGACACTTGTACTCTGCGTCGAACAGGGCCATGAGGACAATGAGAAGAAGCCTTTGTAGTGTATGTAGACAGACCCACTGTTCCAAGGACAGGTGACCACCACATGAGCCATCCAGAGCACCACAGCAGTGTGGAAATTGTCATCTCTTCTCAAACTACTCAGCAATGGCGGTCAATATTTCAGTTGTAGTAGGACACTGGATCACATCAGCAGCAAACTCGGCTTCACATACTTCATATGTTGTAGGGTGATAGACAGGTTGAAACCTGGAGGGAGAGACTTTCTGTACCATGTGTTCTTCTCTTCAATACGACCTACCCTAAAATAAGTACATTATCTAATACGAATGTCACCCTTTAAATGTTTACGAAGAACCCATTGATGTATTACGTGGGTTTAATCCAGGGATTCTGAAATAAAATTTAATCAAACAATAACTGTCAATAATAAATGGTATGTAGATCACAATGCAAAAGTTACCTTGATTTTCACTATGTAGATAAGATTTACTACCCTGTGCGTATACATGTACGCTATGAAAGTAAAATTGGCGATTGCGTGCTAAAAAAGTGAACTATAGGTTGGGTCATAATTATTAAGATAGATATGACCGTACTTTTCCGGACTGAAAGAATGTTAGTATTGGTGATGTTAGTATTGGTGATGATAATGATGAAATTATGTACTTGTGGTCATGATAAGAATACTAATAAATTAGTAATAATAACATAATAAAATAACCCTATCACATGAGGAAGGCTAATAGCAAGAAATGACAAAAAGAAATAAGAAAAGTTTCCTTAAGAGGAGGTACTGGGCCTGTCAGAGTTGTTCATCATGTTTTCTAAGGTATATATTAAAAGGTTGTCTCATCATCAAAGTATGCCATTCTGCAGGAAGTGAATTATGGATAAATGTGATTGAAGCTTGGAGAGAAACACATGCCACTGTTCTGTAGAGTTGCTCAGGACTGACTGAGGAAGGTGCTCTATGACCGGCCTTTTATATATTCTCGTTACTATAACACTTGTGAAACGCTTAAGCAACTCAAATTCGGCTGTATTCGTCGTCACCGTGGTTCAATCTCGATGTCATCGTACTATAATACGATGGCTACACGACGGCATTGAGAGGGCTTCACGTAGTCGTGTTGCCTTCTTAAGACAATCGGACGGCTTCTTGTTTCGTTCGTATTGTCTTCGTATGGCAAAAATGTCCGATGGCACCGATGATTACACGAAGAAAATACGATGATGACACGATTAAACAAGATGCCCTCACGATGGCAATACGAAGGGCAAAATGAACACACAAATTCAACACGAACATGATACTTCGCGTGGACCTTCGGCAATTTTTTGGCATGCCAAAGATTTTGTCACCGCTCACGAAGTTGGTGCCGAAGCTTGAGAAACTCAACTGGCGGTCATACGATGGCTTAAGATGCCATCACGAATGGCCCGATGTTATCACGATCACACCCGAATTTGAACATTTCCTTAATCATGTGTCCATCTGGTGTCTACTTCGGGACAGTGTTACGCCTGCTTAACAGAAACTGACGTAAGTTTTTGCGTAGACGTTAGCGTAACTTTACGCCAGCTCGCACCGACCGTATCTATTTACGTAATGATGGCCGCGCTTTACAACAGAAGGAGAATGCAGAGGGAATTTAGGGAAAGAAGGGATTTGGCAGATTTTAGAGACGGAGAAATTGTATCAGAATACAGACTGGACAGAAGATTGATTGGTGATGTATGTGATCTTGTGGAAGATGATGTGGCCCCGAAGACGAGAAGGTCTCATGCTATACCGTGTTTAACAAAGGTTTTAGTCTTTTTTATATCCTATTTTTTCATTATATGTCAATATAGTTGATAAATAGAAATGAAATGTCGTTCAACGAAAATAGCCTACTTTCTTAACCCCAAGTCTTGATCCGCCTCTGCAACTGACATGATTACTACGGTTATCTCCCGTACCTACTGCATCCTTGACCTTAATGGTGTAAACAATGAAAATCACTGTGAAGTTACAAGAAAATTACGGATTAAATTTACTTTCTTTTCATCCAATAGTGCCCGTAATGTTGACATTTGCTTTAGCATCACTACTTTCTTGCGAAAACTATGTATTCTGTTCTGACTGTCTATTTAACATTTAAATTACGGTGTCAGAATTTTCAGTCATCCGAAATTTTGACTGACTTCTGTTATTCAGTGATTATCTAAGTTAGACTTTGTGGATGGACTGTCTTGTTCTGAACCATTTTGTGGTTGTTGTACAACAAGAAGATTATTTTCCGGGATGTGTTGAAATAGTGTTAAATGAGGAAAATGCAGAAGTGACGGTCATATTGTACCATGTAGAACACAACAATTTTTTAAACAAAGCTTCGATATTTTCAATGGTCAAATGTTTGAGTTGACATGCAGATAGTAGAAAAACAATATGAAATATAAGCAAAATGTATTCTGGATTGTGTCAGTTCAGGATGGCAGTTGTTTTTCTCTCAATATGACAAAATCACTATGGAATATGCTATCATCCATGCAATCAATGTTTTCAAATCGAGGGCTCAGCGCAACACAGTCGTAACTAGTTCTTATTTCAATATGAGTTACGACACTGTTGCGTTGAACCCTCGAAATGTTTTTTCCATGGTGTTGATTACTCAATAACGAATATGTAATGCATTGTCAGCGCTTATCTGCAGAATACATTTGTTTAAAAATTAACTTGACTATAACGTGGGTAATAAAAATAAGTTTATTATTATACTGATCATTTTCATTAAACCTATTCTGATAATTCAAGATATATATTTAAACATATTTACTGCTGGATTGTGTAATTTTTTCATCATGCTCAATGTTGATTCATTAGTTATAACACTAAATGCAATATTTTGTTATGATAAAGTTGGAACATTCTTATTACTGTGTTTTTTGTTTCTAAAATGATGGGTCGTCATCAGTGTGATATATGAAAGATACACATTGAAGTAATTTTCAGATTGAATTCTTAATTTATGACATTATCCATATCAATCTGATCAAGATAGTATATCACTACTGTAACAGCCACCAAAATAGCGAACACAAAGAAAAAGACAGCCACCAAAAAACACACTATAGGAAAAATGCTTTAACGATGTCAAATTTAGTGACAATTATAGATTTTTAGAACTAAAAATTATATGAAGGATGGAATGGGGTCTGCAAACTGGTTGCTAATATGCAACATAAATTGTATGGAAAATGATAAATGAAAATGCAGCAAACATCATGCTTCAATTCTTCATAACTATTTTTATTTTTTCAGATATTGTGTAATGTCAAAATCTGAATTTTTAATTTGAATAATCGGTATTTAACTGATATTGCTACTGATCAGGGATACTAAATGATATGTGATATAGTATCCATGTACTGATTTATATCTTGTAATTTACATACATCTTACAAACTACCTGAGGGTACTGTTTTACTGGGTTACACTGTCAGGTGACCGTGTATGCCTGACTAGAACAGGCAAATACCTAATATGACATCATCTGAACACATTACATTACCATCATAGTTGAAATATGTAAGGCATAGGGAGAAATGGATAAATTCTTGTTTCGCTTGTACACGGTTGTTTTATCACAGCACAGCGATTTTTCACAGGTAGGGGAATGGGCATGTTCTTAATATTTCGGGAAAATAACTCATAATTTTTGCATATGGGGAAGAAAAAATTTGACATAGGGGAAAACTGCATGATTTTGAAGAACAAACATATATCTGTGTATTGTGTGAAATGACAAAGTTTACATACTACCCAGGAAGGTTGAAACGTAAATATAAAAAGGTAGGCCGTGTTTGATATATATTATGTATGCTAAATATTTGTTTCACTTCAAAAATCTACTTCGATTTGTGAATTAATTTGTGATTATTATTGAATTTCAGGTTCTAGTGACATTGAACTTTCTAGCGAGAGGAGATTTTTACTTCAACGATGGTTTAACACATGGTATTAGTAAAAGCTCTGTGTGTAGAAGTGTATGGGAGGTATGTATTGAAGTTTGTAATCTTGAACACTATTAACATCAAATAGAAAGAAATGAACATGTTCAGAATCTTCGAAGATTGAGTAATATACTTATTTTGTCACGAAGACTCATGAAGATGAATCTGTGTTGCTATTATATATAGACAAAAAAATATTAAGAATTGTTTCATAATGAAGTAATAACATTTAATTCATTATTATACATGTTACATAGTACATGTAATACTCAATGTGTTTTCTTAGGTTGTTGCTTCTATAGATAGACATTTGAAGAACATTAACTTTCCAACTGCAAGAGAAACAATGCTTGAGACAAAAAGAAGTTTCTACAACATAGCTGGTTTGCCAAACTGCCTTGGAGCAGTAGACGGAACGCTTGTGCAAATTTTAGCACCAAGACAGAACGAAGAATCATGTGTGTAGAAAAGGATATCACAGTATTAATGTACAGGCTGTTGTTGGGGCAGATATGAGGTAAGGTTAATTTGCAATTATGATGTAAAATAACTATCTTTTATAATTTTGCGATACTTCTGAATTGGCTAATTAAAATATGTATACACCATTAAATTTGTCACTTTGAAACGCATTTTCGATTTAAATTATTTGAAAATGTGTTAAATCCATTTCAGCTCTATTTCAGCTTCTGTTACAGATCATTGCTTGTTGAGGTATCAATGATTTAATCTGAATAGTTTTAAGGAAACTTAAAATGTTACATATGCTAATTTTTTGTAACCATACAGATTTACTGATGTTGTTGCTAAATGGCCTGGTTCCACACATGATTCCACCATATTTGATAACTGTGGTTTGAAAGCATGGCTAGAGGAAAGTGACAATGATTGGTGATTCAGGATATGCATTACATCCCTATCTCATGACACCAAAGGTAAGATAGCAGGCAAGAATAAAAATTAGCATTTTCAACAATAATTGCAGTAAAGTTTCAGTCAACACAAATTTTTGTAATACCATTCATTTCAATTAAATGGGATACTTTTATACTCTCCGATGTTGCGAGGTATGAAAGCTTACAATGTAAAATCCATATTGCAGATTTTCAGTATTCAGTACATAATGAATGAGATTTATAACCTTTAATATGTGCATTTTTCAAATGCAATAAAAAAACCAAGCAATGGTAACTGGTTGTAAATTTCATTTATTTTATCTTAAAGATATTGAATAATAATAATCAGATCAATGTACATGGTAACAAAACACATAAAAATCACAGAAGCTTAGCATAACACATTGTTAGAAAAAAGCTAAAAACAAATCAATGCATCGATTTAGGTGTTCAACTATAACAACTATAATATACATTGTGCGTGAATATAAATATATGTACAAACACACTTAATGAAGAAAAATATCACAAGTTAACATTAATTGCAAAATATTTTATAAAAAAGTGATAAACACTAAGAATAAGATGAAGGAGGTAGTTCTGCAATGCAAAATATCATTTATATATGTAAATTGGCTATCTCCTCATTGGTGTTACCTTCTTGACTTTACCTAAGTATTACTTTTGTTACACTTTGTTGAAGAGTAACCAAATATATATAATAAAATAATAGCAGTTATAGATTTCTACATTCACTTGGTTTTTTATGCCCCCGTATCGATAGATTGGGGGCATAATGTTTTTGGCCTCTCTGTTTGTCTGTCTGTTTGTCTGTTTGTACCAAACTTTAACCTTGCCTATAAAATCAAAACGCTTGCACCTACATCCATCAAACATCTACCTGTATTGTTACATTCAGAAGGCTCAAGTAACCTTGAATATAACACAAAATAATCATTTTTAAGAGGTATAGTCTTCAGTACTGTTTTGTTTTTGACAGAATAACCCTCAATCTGTACAAGAGGTCAGATACAACAATATACACAGTCGTACTCGGATGGTTGTCGAAAGAGCATTTGGCTTGCTGAAGTCCAGATTTAGGTAAGACTGTTTAATTGTTATACATCCTGAACATCTCATGCTACTTTGATTTATTTCATATTGCAGGCATAAACACTAAGGAAAAACTGTTGAAACTGATATTGTAATAGGCGACAGATATGGAGGTACTTTGGTTGCGATGGAGGATATGCTATGGCAACTTATTGAGGGTTTCCACTCCATTGTTGACTCTTTTCAAATCAATGAGGAAGATACATTAGAGTGTGTGCAGCCAATAGTTCCTTCAATACTGTTATCATGTTAAATGAAAGCACCGCTCCTGTAGATAGCTTTAATGATGAAACTCCTAGATGGTTTGATATATACCAAGAGGAACAGAGACATGTGTACAATGTGAGGATAGCTTTAGACACAAGGCATGTGTCTACCTTTAAAAGACTAGTCATCATACTTGAATCAAAGGATAAATAAAAAACAATCACATTTTTTTTTGGAAGTTTTATGTAACTAAACTAAATGAATACAAAGTTTGCATAAATCTGTCAAGGCATTTTTCGTTTGTCTATTTATTATACTATTTATTTATGTATACACCTCTTTAATATTTATTTAAACAACAAATTCTAGATATTTGTAAACATTGTTTTACTAACAAAGCAGTAATTTCAGCAGTCATTTGAATCATGTCTCAATTTTAACAATTATAAAACATACATGAACTTAATTCATAATAAGTGTTCATTAAACAAATACATAATTATAATGTTAAAGACATAGCATAGTCATTCTCTGTTTGTTTATTAATATAACTAATTGAAATATGATAAATGACTACCTGTAACTATATAATTATATGTCTTCCAATGCTTCACACAGTTAAAAATGAGACTTATTGAAATCTAAATACTCTGAAAAATAGAAGTGAGGTAAACAAATTAGTCATCACATGTATTTTGAACTATCTAGATATAATAACATTTGTACCATTGATTAAATTGACTGAAATTTTGCATTTATTATGAAGTGATAATTAACATGAAGAGCTAGAATATTGAACAATTCATATACAAAAATACATTTTACAATTTAGTAATTACATTGACACTGACATAGACTGATTGACACAAAATATTAAATGTTGCATTTACACCAAATAAGTCAACTTCTTAGAAAATTACATATAATTATACAGTATCAACTTTAATTTGCTTAGTCTTAAAATGTCTTTCAATATTATACTATGTATTTTATTTGATTGGTAACTTGTGTTATACAGTACAACCTCTCCAGTGCGGCCTACTATTTTGCAACATTACCTCCCTTAAATGACAGCATGATTTTCCTCGCTGGATGTACTATATAAATTATCTAAATATCTTTCTGTATCACTCAATATTTTATTTCAATGACTACATGTACAGATTTCATTTCTAGTCAGTATACAAATAAGTAAACATTAGCTTTGTACAGCTTATAATTGACTGCAATGGAAATAAGGGTTTATTTTAACTATTTTTTGTGTTATCTTTGATATAAAATGTCTGATATGGCTATTAACGAATTCATACATGTTGTTTCTAGTTATATATTTTTTGTTTGTTTTATTTATGTACAACATTTTAACACATTGTATATTGAAATAAAGTCTATCTACATTTGTATACATGTATTTACCTAACTAAATACTTGTTAGACCATAACAAGAGCTTTAAAAATATACTATAAAATAATTATTTAACATAATTGCAATTGAAAATAAAATTTGCACATACATATAGATAAAAATCCAAATAGTTGTAAAACTAGTTCTATTTACAAAGTGCTATCAGCAGTCAACTGAATTGTGACCTCCAATAATCTGTGGATTTTGAGTTTGAGTCTAGAATGGTAGAAAATAAGTAATTTGATTTGTCAGTTAATTAACATTTTACAGAATTCACAATAGATAAATATTTACAAAGCAATTTCTAAGAAAGCTTCAGTTTAGTATGATTAAGTTTGTTCATTGAAGTACTAGTATTTACTAGGAAGCCTGAGCCAAAGTGGTAACATGAGTAAACGATCTTATCACAGGCCAGCAACTAGATAGCATTTTTCATTATCAAGTGGTGATAATTTGCTTAAACATTGGTTATTCAAGCATATAATTATATAAAATACAGCATGTAAAGATAATGTGTAATGATAGGCACTTTGCTCACATCCAAAAACTAAAGTTTTAATAATGTGTGCTTCAACAACACATAGTATCTTGCTATATATACATATTCCAGTGGAACTCACAGTGAACAAAATTGCAAAACATTTACTTTGGAGTGAGATGCCCATTATCATAAAGGGAACCAACAAATATCTAAACAGACAGTAGGTAGAATTACCTATCAAGTGGACATGCTTATTATTAGTACACTCAGTTTTCAAATGATTGCAATATATAGCAGACAGTATCTTAATTCCCTGGACTCATGTACTGACCTGGGGTAGGCATAAAAAATCTCTGAATTGCAATGTGCTGTCACAAAAACCCTGCAGAAAGAATACAGGGTATATTTTCCTGCATATTATGTGATAATGAGTCACTACATTCTGCAGGTCCTGTAATGGGAATAATCTGCATGTAGCTTCCATCTATAGCAACATACAGCCAGGAAAGCACCTTTTGTGAGAAAACCCATTGGGTATATATCATCATATACAATCCAGTCTGGCCAACGTGTCATTGAGGGAAGAATACTTTCCTCACACATTACCCAACAAAAGTTAGCAAGGTAATTAATGTAGGGAACCTTTTCATAGTCAAAACTGATCAGCTACACCACCAAAGATCTCCTGATTGCAGAGGAATCACTCGCCAGCATAAGGTCTTTCCAGACTGGTTGACTGCACCACAGTGAGTAGACCAACCATTTCCAATAGTGACTGAAAAATGAAGACCATTTACATTGATTAGATTTATCTTTATCAAAAGATCATGTACAATAATTAATTTAATTTAAACTCATTTATTTAACATCGATTCTAGACCAAGTTATTTAATTTTGTAGATCTCTAGTAATATTATTTTACCAAACAGAAAACATATATCAATTAATAATAACGAAGCAATACTATTAGTATACAGTAGCAGGCTTGTTGGAATCTAGATGCTTGTATTGATAATTAGACTGTATATAGACGGGGCAATACCGCGTCCCCCACACTGTTTGATAATATCTAAAATAAGCTCCAAATCTGAAAATCCTACATACGGGCCTAGATAGTAACGTGGAAAGTATTGAAGTAAAACATGTTTATTTACGAAAATATTCACCCGAAATGATTTTCTTGGCATGCGAAACTCGAAAGAGTGCCTTAAACACAGGATCACTGTTGGTCAGCACAGTTCTCGCCATATCAAGTAGAATGACTGGCTTCTTGTGTGTAACAGAAACCATCCCTAGCATCCTGTCACTGTCGTTATCGTCGAGTCTGGGGCGGATATCTCAAAACGATTACCTTATCTTAAGTTAAGGTGTACTTTACGAGAACGTTAAGGTGTCGCTAAGTTTACATTATTCCGCTATCTGGAATCACCTCTTAATGCTCTCGTAATGAACTCTTAAGTTACGGTATCGTAAGTTAAAAAGGTATCATTTTCTCGCGATATTCTGTGTGTTTGCGTTAGTTGATTGAACTTATTCAACGTAAAATTCAGTACAAAGTCAATATGGAGGATACAAAAGAAAAAGAAAGCCAACTTTTGGACTGGATGAGCTTGATGTGTTGGTGGAAGAAGTAGGAGCTCGTAAATTAACTTTATTTGGAAAATTCATTGATTCTATAAGTAA
The DNA here is from genome assembly GCA_964023205.1 of Lutraria lutraria. Classification (NCBI taxonomy): domain Eukaryota; kingdom Metazoa; phylum Mollusca; class Bivalvia; order Venerida; family Mactridae; genus Lutraria; species Lutraria lutraria. Next base: position 14,157,691 of record OZ026835.1, read on the forward strand.
TGAAAAGAAATCTCGATTTTGGAAAGAAATTGCTGCTAAGGTTATTTCCTTTGCCGTCTGTGAGAGAAGTGTTGAATTCATTCGGAAAAATGGATGGACCGGTCTTCCACTGTGAAAGTGAAAGCGTCTAAAATACAACAGTCAAGTAATACCATCTAAAAATCGTCTGCCTTTCTGCACTCATACGCTAAATATAAATACAAACTTTATTTATAGTCAGTATCATGTACAAAATGTTCATTTAGCCTATGAGTTAAGAAAAGTAAATGGTGGTGGTAAGAGCGCTTAAAGCTGTCCGTCTCGTGGCTTCGAGTCTTAACTGGATCGGAATTGAGTTTTATCCAGGACAAGTACCCGACCCAGTGCTGGATTCTACCTCGGAAGTGGATCCTGTATCGGTGCTTTACATCCGGCAGAGACTTTTCAAAAAGAGCTAAGAGGTTGAACCTTGGATTTCATTGTATCCAAACTGTGTTTCTCACAGTCCGTCCATGTCAGACACAAATATGCAATGTGCTGGTGAAATAACTGAAATACTGTTGAAACGGGCGTTAAACCCCAAACAAACAAATAATCAACAAGTCATAACGTTGTATTGTATTATCATAATGTGCATGTCTCGGGAAATTTGAGGTGCATTATACGTCTATTTCCGGCTACTAACAGCACCGCCATCTTTTGTCAGGAACACAGTAAAGTACAATTGCAAAATCTAATTAAAAACTTGTGTAAAAAATAGACAAGCTACTGAATGTTTATCTTTTAACTCAAACGGGATTATCTTAAAATCACTGGGGCACTCCAGTTTTCGTAGGTTAATTAACTTAATTATTTAACTGATTGTGGTTCTTTGATATCATGAAATACTACTCCCAATGATTACTTCATAGCTTCTATTACCGGCATGACTTGGGCCGAAATAATGGAATGAAACGATCTCGGTCACGTTCCATTGGCGGGATTCGAACAACAACCTCGGAATTAGAAATACAAGTAAACAATGTATGTTGTGAATGAAAATAAATGAGAAAAAATAGTTTGACACTCATTCGACACACCACGGTGCCTATTTTGAGTTGTCCGAAAGGTTCCCCTCATGCAGGATATAATTTCAGCTATGGATACGATTACTGAACGATTTTACGAATCTAACGTGTCTCCATTGCATTTTAATTTATGTGATCATTATCATAAATTATACTAACTCAGTGTGTATTTATAACATTGATCTTGATTTCGACCGAATTTAAAACTTGTAAAACAATAGCCGTGAACGCATAGTTAACAAGTAAAAAGTAAACAATTAATCATATTTATATTTGTATTTATTTATATTCTTGCATATGTACTTCTAAAGCAAATAATAAACATATTTTAAACATATTTTAAACACACTTAAGCGCATACGCATGAAGAAAACAAAGTCCAGTGCATGCAACGAGTACGCTAAGTGGTGGATTTATTTGCCATAAGTTCAGGCACACTTTACGTGCAACCTTAACTTAAGAGTTTTTCGAAATAGTGGGAAAAACGGCTAAGAGCAACTTAAGTACTCGTTACGAACCTCTTAAGGCTTAAGGTACGTTCGAGATATCCACCCCTGCTCGGTATCTCATAAAACACAATTATGTATTTTCACTTCCGTAAACTTTCGTCGTTATGGACGCCATCTTTAAATTGAAGTGGGTGCTCGCAACCGTTCACGATACCAATATTGCATACAGCGAGTGCACGGTCGATCGCAGTTGGAGCGCTTGAATTGTTGAACACGCCTCTGGTTCAGGTGTAAAACACGGACCCACAGACCTCCATTCGGATCTAATATAGAATGTTATATAACATTAGCTATATAGCGGAATGTTTTATTTACTGATATAATATAAACATTCTGGTATTATAATGAATATGACTTTGATGATGATGATGTTTGAGTTTATGATGATGTATAACAGTTAAGTGATTAGGACTATAATGAATATGACTTCGATGATGATGATTGAATGTGATGATTTTAAAAAATTAAGACTTTATTAAATTTGATATTAATGATGATGCTTGAATTGATGATGATGTTAAGTGATTAGAACTTACATGAATATGATTTTAACAATAATGATGATAATATGACATTATTTGCTATTCCTGTTTATAAATTGATCATTTATTTATTTTAAAAGGACTATTTATGTATGATAAGCAATAAAAACACTATTCAGTATTTTTATGCCCCCGTATCGATAGATCGGGGCATATTGTTTTTGGCCTCTCTGTTTATACCAAACTTTAACCTTGCCTATAAAATCAAAACGCCTGCACCTACATCCATCAAACTTCATATGTAGGCTCCTCATGACAACCTCGACAGGACTTGTGCATTTTCAGGTCAATAGATCAAAGGTCAAGGTTACAGGGTCATTGTGTTTAAAAAAATTCCAACATTTTTTTACTCCTACATTTTTCATGGGATTTTGACGAAACTTTCACAGACTTGTTGCTACCAAGACGCCCCACACATATATTCCGGGTTTTGTGATTTGATCATTTTTGACAGAATTATGGCCCTTTGTTTATTTTGTGTGATTGTAACAGCGAATTCTCTTGTTTCCTTGTTTTCTCAAGGGATATTGATAAAACTTTCATGGAACTATTGTTATCGAGATACCCAATGCATGTTGTAAAGCTTTTATGATTCGATCAATTTTTAGGGAATAATGGCCCTTTGTTTATTATATGTAATATATAGAGAAATTATTCTTTTAGGATACTACTCCTACATTTTTCATGGGATTTTAACAAAACTTTCACAGACTTGTTGTTACCGAGAACCCCCACACATATATAAAGGTTTTATGATTTGATAGTTTTTGGCGGAATAATGGCCCTTTGTTTATTTTGTGCATATGTAATATATAGAGAAATACTCTTTTGTTTGCAACTGCTTCTGTATTTCTCAAGGGATTTTTACCAAACTTTGATAGAACTATTGTCACCATGTTCACCAGTACATATTGTTAGAGTTTTGTGATTCAATAATTTTTAGCAGATTTACAGCCCTTTGTTTGCCTGTACTGAAATTTAACCTTGCCTATTTAATGTGTGCTGTCTGATAATTTGAATAAATGACTGTCTCCTAAGAAATGTCACTTTCTGTTTACTTAATCATTTAGACCCTAATTAAGATAGAAATAATTGTATGCATTTTGAATACACAAAATTATTACCTATAATTATACACAATAAAGAAAACATTTTCTGTTCCTTAGCCAATGGTTATAAAACATGATTACTATGGTAAGAGGCCGTACCATTGGTCAATTTAAGATGGAAGTCAAAACCAGCCAATCAGAGATACTTGTATTTTCAGTCTGGTATTCACACTTTGTTTGAGCACCACATGTTTTGTTTTAATATATTGATTGATTAAAATACATTGTTATTCATGATATTATAATTATGCCAATGGATTTGGTGAAAAATGAGCATCAAGTATTTGTGTTTTTTTTTTCAGTTAGCCAATGGGACGACTTTGCTGCAGAAACTAGGACTTTCAGTATACCCATCTGTATTTATTGCCTTCAAAGACCTCCCATCTCAACCCATTGTACCATTAGTAAGTAAATTATTGACTTTTTATATCTTTGTAATTTAGAATTGCCTGGCTTCTTTCTATACAATTTGTCAGGAAATCATGATAACTTCATGTATTTTACCATTCCCACCCTTTTGTCAAAAAATTCATCCTATAAAAACCCAAAACATCCAATATCCAGTACAATTTTTTTTTCATTGAAATCAGTATAAAGAAAAGATACCATCAAAGGTTAATTGAACATTACATTATCTTGTTTAATGTGCAATCATAGTACTGAATATGAAATATTTGTGAATACTGCTGTTATACACTTAAATTTAATTACTGAGGACTGGGACAATTATTCCTTATGCCCATAGCAAAGAAATAATGACAGATGATTCTTTTACTAAATCCAATTCTTCACTCTGTGTTCATTAAAACAAGGTTTGCTGTAGTATGTTTAAATGAACTTAACACATTATCATTATTCTCAGAAAGGAGAAGTATATTCTTTAAAAGGCTGGAATACTCTTCAGAGAGGAGAAATATACTCTTCAGAAAGGAGCTTTTTGGTGTCTAGGGCACTGAACAATAAGTATCTGATTGGAATTTATGTGTTTATTTGTGCAGAAACTTAATGACATCAATGTCTAACATTCTCTTTACTTTATAGGACCAAATATTTCCCGAAATACCACAATTTGGGAAGAGAATGAATACATTTTACACTATCGGCTACAAAGCGACATTTTTGTGTCCTGTGCCAAGTGTAGTCATGCGACAACTACTTACTTTCTTTTCGAGAATAAAAAGATGGCATCTAGCGTGGAAAACTGGTTTTATAATTCAAGAAGGAGTTGTGGAAACACTGGTTGAATGGAAAGAAGAACGAGGAGGTAAATACATGTCTTGTTTGCAGTTAAAACCTAGTGTCTGTCAGTGCGACAATTTTTGTTAATTGGTCATGAGTACATCATTCTTGGATTACTTTTTGTGCTGGATCAGTGCGTTTCATTAATATTAATATAAAACATGCTTTGTTATTCCTGTTCATGGTGTTTTAACATATATTTAGTATGGTAATTCAGGTTGATTTTCTGTTGCATGATAGCCTTAACAAAATTGATGATTTTTCAATGAAAAAGACAAAATATTTTTTATTTATTGTTATGATGTACCATAACTGTTTGTTGACACCTCTAATTGCGAATTCTTTAAAATAGTTATTTAGCGCTTAAACAAAGTTGGTGTGGTAACTGTCATTTTAGTAGTTGTAAACCTTGTACATGTATACATTGTAACCTGTGTTAAGATGTCAGTCAATTGAAATTGCCAATTTGGCCACTTAAGACAGGTGAACACTTAATGCAGATACTGGCCCCCCAAAAAATCTTACCTATAATAACATCATGTGCAGAAGCATCTAGAAACCATCAATACACATAATTACATTCTTTCTCATAAATGATATTCGCTTTCATTTTTTTGTATCAGAGGGGTTTTCAAATTAGATGGTTTGCATATCAAATGGTCTACCAGTATAGAACGATTCTAGAGATGATCTAATAGAATTTGACCTTATTATTCATAACTTGTTTTATTTTCAGATTCCAGTTCTATATCACTATACAGTCACTCTGTGAAGGAAAATCATGGTGTCAAGGGCATTAAGGTCATAGAAGATGCAGTCCAGAACTCAGCTCAACAGTTTAAGATCATACTCGATTTTGTTCTCAAACAATACAACATTCCACATACAATGAAACTTATAATGGGAAGTGAGAATGGTAAGTGAGGCTTGAGGTAAAATGCTGTTGTTGTTTTCTGTATAATGTTTACTATCAAAACTTCACTTTTCTTGCTCTTGTATAATCAAACAAGTTTTGAAGGATCTTGACTGAAGATTAGAAATCATAATCTTGAAATCTTATGATGTTGGAAAAAATTGAAAGTTCTTCTTTTCCAAGAAAGCAATGTGTTGATACTTTTTTAAAAATGATTTCTATGGTTTGGCAATGTAATGCTCTCAAAATCAAGGATTACAATGAAAGTAGTCAGTCTTTTCTCAAGTGAGCAAGTGAGCACTTATAGGGCCATCATGGCCCTCTAGTTTATTTTACTCATGTCAAAATTAGTGAGATATTACCAAAATATCAAGCTCTTTCTAATAGGAGTAAAGAGATTACAATGATGGTGTTAGTTGTTCATATATGTTTCACTGATTTACAGATAAAGGCCGTGATATTATTACTGTACATCAGTTCCGAGCTGAAGAACTTGGTGAAGATAAAGTTTGCACAATTTGCCCTACTTGTGGTATAACTCCTAAACTGGTTCCCGTTCCATGTTGCAGTGCACCAAAGGAACAGGTACGGTCTAAATTTTCCAGCGTTCTGATTGGTCAACCCATTTTAGCTATTTCATTGGTTGCTGTTCATTCGAGAAACATTGGGGATTTCCGTACATCTGATAAATGTACGCGATGATGTTAGTGCTAATGTTTGAATTCCTCGTGGATACCCTCAGGTAGTTGTATTAAGTACAACTACCTGATACCCTTTATTCAAAATAAAAAAATATAGATGCTAGAAGTTACTATGTTAATATTCGTTATACTATAGTCATATAACATATCAAAGATACATATCTTGAAATTTTAATGCCTTGATTTATTTTTTTATTGTTGTTAAATGGTTTTCTTTTTTAAAAAAATCATATGTATAAATATATTCATAGTTCGGTCTAATATGTATTAATTCCTTTAAAACATAATTTTTCTTTTTTTATAATTAAAATATATATCTTATATACAAAATGTATATCAGTATATGTAAAGTGACGTTTGAAGTAATTCTTTTGTTGCTTAATTCCTTTTCGTTAACATCTGACTTACAGAACTGAATTAAATTATGAGTAATTAATATTATGATCGATGCTGTATATTGTAAATTTAACATGGTATCAGGCACTTGTAAGTGCTAAAGAATATATTGACCCCCTTCGGTGAAATGATCCATAAAATATTTCTCCCTTATAAGTGTCCAGGAAGTGAGACGGTCGTGTTACGTAATATTGCATAACAACTTCTTGATTGGCTACTTATCTTGATTTTATCAATGCATGTATTGAAATTGAGACAATGATATATACTGGTCAATTGTTTGCATTAATTAATTTTAAAACACGTACATGTAGTTATTTATTATTAGCATCGCATATTTATATGAATTTTATAAGAATATAAAATTAGGTTGTAACACTCAAAAAGTTGCAATTGTGTACGGTGATTAATGTTATTTGACAGTTCAACGAATAATAATAAAAATTATAAAAATCTACATAAGTGAAAAAAATTCTCCCACACCGACCGTGATCGAGTACTCGATTTTAAAAATATTTCTTAAATATATTTTTTCTAAGGGTCGGTGTCTATTTCAAAATACATTTAAGTACGTTGTGTATATTTAAATGCTACTTAATTAAGTGTTCCAAAGACCAAGGTCAGAAAATAAAGTTCTATCCAGTTCCCTAATCTTTATCTATTATTTAAATTACGCGCGAAATGTGCATCGATAATGCAAAGTCTCGCGAGATCCCCCGAGCAGAATTCTGCCCGGATTCCGATCGAAATTGACCAATCAGTGTCCTGGAAATTTTAGGCCGTACCTGTTGGCTTTGTACACACAAGTCAACGGGAACCAGTTTATATAACTCCTAGATCAAATTGTCTCCCTTGGGTAAGTTTTGATACTTTTGCTTGACGATGTACAGGTCTAGATCTTCTTTATGTTCCCCACTTGCCGCACAGTCATACCAGCAGCATCAATGAAATCCCTGTCTAGTTAAAAGCACATGCTAGGTTAATGCTCATTTAATATGGATACACAGTCTATGTGAATTCTCAGTCTGTGAATAAACAGTCTAGGTGAAACTCAGTGTAGTTGAATGCACAGTCTAGTTGGAAGTACAGAACGAAAGGAAGCACATTAGGTTATTGCGCAGTTAATGTCAGTGCACAGATAATTCTGAGCACCAGGTCCATATATTATGGAATGTGATCTAAAAGTTTAAAACATCTTACAAATACCTCTGAATGAGTTATCTTTTTTTTCAATCTAGATCCGTAGAGTCTTACAAAAACTAAAAATTAATGAATGTAATACAAACATATCAAGATATTTCTTTGACACTTGATTTATTAGTGTTAATCCCTTTTGACATTGACCTTCTGCGATACTGAAATCTTTGATAGGCTAAAAAAACAACTAAAAAACTCAAATCTTCTTTTTCAATGAGTTTGATAATACAGTAAAACCTCGATTATCCGAACACCGATTATCCGAATACCCGGTATTATCCGAATAAAATCTACGGTCCCGATTACGTCTCTATATATTTCAAGTACAACGAACCCCGGTTATACGAATCGGATTTTACGAATACCTGGTGTAATCCGAATGCATTATTTGGTCCCTAAAGTTACAAATGCGCGTATTTTCACACCTTTTATTCGAAGTCGTCAATTTAACAATGGCCGATTGAGAATCAAATGTCGTGTGACAAACAATGTGTCACATCAATTCATACACGAAGCGTGTCAACAGTTTAATTATCGTTAAGTTGACCATATTGTTTGTTACGCTTTTATACTAATCGCGACGAATATTACACTATGATCTCGGGTATAATAGGTTAATATGCGTACGTACCTGCATGGTGATCTGTATGAACTTATTTGCATTTCAGCGTCAATAAAAAATTAAAAACAGATTCGAACACAGTTAAACAAAGCTAACTAGAATATGATGATTTAGTGAAAAAACGTACCAAACCTAAAAACATTATGTCTTCGATTCTTTAATTGTCTTAGAATGTTACGATAGCGATGCCTAGTCGATTGTTAGTAAGTGAAGTGAGAATGACATATTATTGTGTCGGATTGTGTTCTGCATAATCCATAAATGCGCGGGTATTTATTTAACAAGAATTATTGTTTCATTGGTTAACTCATATACATTCATAAAACAATGATAAATAATAAGTGTTTGTTGTACATTTTATTTTATTCTTATTATCACTCAAATAAATAACGTCATGTTTACATACGAAAGTTAACTCCCTTGCAATATACGGACAGTACGGAATTTATCGTTTCCAACCAATACATTATACTGAAATGGATTATTCGAAACCATGGATTATCCGAATGATTTTTCAGGTCCCAATGACATTCGAATAATCGGGGTTTTACTGTAATTATGTTCAGAATTGTTTCTTGTTTTTAGTGATATTTATTTCTCAACCTTTTTTATAGGGAAACAAATAATCTTTGAAATTTTTGACTTACAGATCATGAAAAACCACTTGAACAATAGAACGTTAAGTACAGAGGATTTAACCTTGACTGAAAATGTAAAACAGATTGGAAATGTTATACAATTTAACAATCAAGGCTCGGCATTTATTCACTCCTTCACACCTGTCAGTCTGCAAACTTCATATAGAATTCAGTTTCTAAGTGGATCGGTTGAAAATCTAAAAGTTGGGTTCGGGTAAGTAGCTATTGACATGACGTAAAAATCCCTTTTCTGACCCCGCAGACCCTTTCTATTCTGCTGAACCTGGACCTTTTTAGGTCTTTTTCTTATTATCTTTACTTTATTTTCTATAATGATGGTACTGAGTATGTTTAGATTTGTCTGAATGTCATGTCATATTACTGATTGTTATTTCAATGGGGTCTTTATGTTCTTCTATTTCAGTTGTTTTCTCTTGTACTGTAGTAATAAATTCATTGTCAAGAAGTTCTTATGTTCTCAATGTAGAAGTATCGGAATTTTGTCATTAGGCTATAAAGTTTACAAATGTATTTATTTTTATTTCAGGCAATCGTTTCAGTCCAAAACATGGTAAGTGAATTTAAATATCTCTCAACTTGTCTTTATAAACCTATTTTAAAGTCTTCCATTTAGGTAATCTTTTATCACTGGTTCAAGATTGACATATATCAGAATATCACACTTGTAGTTATGAAAAAAAATTACAAAAATGTCATTCACGATTGTAATGTTTTATTTGCATTTTATGAATATGAAAATACAGTATACCTGACTTGAATCTTTTCAAGGTTTTGGAAAATAATGCATAAATCTGAGGATTTAGTTCTTATAACTTAGTAATTTGTAATCTTTCAGATTTGCCTGTAGTCTAGTATAAAATGCTTTTGTTAGAAACTGATATGAGACTTAGGCAACAACAACTGTGTGCCCAATGCTCTACCTTGTTTGCTTCTATTTAGCGTAACAGGCTGACCTAAAACACTAGAGTGGGATTGTGGTCTAGTGGTAATGCGCTGGACTACCAGTCAGAAGGTCATGGGTTCAAATCTCAGCTCAGGCTTCCAATATTTTCCAGTGTCCCCATCCCCACTACCAAGTCAAGAACTGTGTTTAGAAAATCACAGGAAATTAGTGAGGCATGTATAGGTGTTTTACTCAGGTAGGATTAAGAGTCAGGAACACTATTTGAAACAAGAGTAGGAGTGTAAATGCCCAGTTCTCCTGTATCTCCTCTCTGGGGCAGCTCTGAAATGACCATTAGGTTTAACAGCTTATAAGCAAGTAAAACATTTTTTATTGACATTTTCAGTGTGTACAATGGGAGAATTTATCTCGATTTTGGTCAGAAGAAATTGGTGAATGATAAGTTTGATGTGAAAGAAAAGACATACAGAGAAGTGAAATCCAAACCTGTAGATGTTATGCCTGAAGTTGGTGATGAGATTTGTATCTCCACAAAGGAGAAGGAAGGAAATCTGTACCTTGGAGAGATCAAGTTCTTAAGGTTTGATTTTAAATAAGTTAGATATGTGATGTTGAATTTGTTATAAGACTGAAATACTCATTAAGCATTTCAACATTTACTAAAAGAGGGACAAGGATTCAAGTAGCATTTAAGGTTTCATACCCGTCATGTCCAAAATTGGTATTTCAAATAGGAACAGACAGTTTTTGGGAACCTTTGTTATTTTTTTATAGGTTTCTATGATAGAAAATTGTTTACCCCAAAAAATGAAAGACAATCCTTAGAGTTATTGTCCCTTTAAATTTGTATTTGATTCTTAGGGAGTAGCCAATCATTCAAAGAATAAAGAAAAGGAAGGATCCAATCCAATGAATACTCACTGAAAAATGATAAAATACACAGTATCAACAAATTCAATAAAGAAAAATATAGGTCACCGTTCAATATCTTTAGAAATTTAATATTTTTCTATTTTTTTGACAAGGGCAATAGCTTTTACAAAACTTTACAAATGTGTCATAAAAAATGTAAGTATCTTGGGTAATAATAAAAGAAATTGTGATGATAAGGCATTGCTTCTGTTAAAGTATTATTTTTTTAGTTACATTGAGCAAATAGGTGTGGTATAGATATGATACCATAAATAACATCTACATTGTTCAATAAATATTAGCGGCATTAGCCTCAAAAGGCTACTACACCAGATTGATTGTGTATATATTAGATAACACAAATACAGTTTAACCTGTATTAGCGACCAACTCTGAATAAAGGCCTCTATGAATATAGGACATTCTAAAAACAGGCATTGATTATGTAGAACAAATCCACCTCTAAATAAGGGCCATTGTCATTATGGACACATTAAGATTTTCCCAAAGGTGGCCTTTTTCACAGGTTTTACTGTATTTTGTTATTTTCATTGTATTGTATGTACAATAGAAGATTTCTAAAATGCCTCTTGTGAATAAAGGCTGTAGTAGAAACACATTCATTGAAATTTTTTGTTATAGAAATATGCCAGGTAACTTCTGAATGAAGATCAGTTTTGCAGAAACAGTTGCTGCAAACTTGAATGTAGTAAAAAAATTATTTTTCCACAGATACGTCTTTATTTGTTTTTGTAACAGGTATGATGGAATAAAGACATCTTGATTTAATTATTTGTGTCTACAGGAATTAATTATTTGTGTCTCCAGGAATTAATTATAACTGATGTTCTGCTGTTGGCCAATTTTGATTGTTTGTGCTTTTCAGGAATAATTGCCTGTTGGGTGTATTCGACTTTTCTAACCATTTAGTGATGTCGTTTGTTGAAAATAGTGGCACATCTCCTGTAGAAGTGATGCTTCATCCATTTGCTAAAGATCGGCAGGTATGTTTGACATAGCATCTTATTTTTGTTTGCCTGCCCATTCAGTTTAATGAAGAGAGGTCAATGGATCTCAAGTTTACGAGTTCGTACACTGGGCTAGGCACAAGTTCTCTGTGATAATTTTATTAAAGATTTAAAAAAATAGAAGTCTTGCAATGTATCTACCCTATCTTTTACTCAAGTTACCTGAAAACACAACTATATTTTTTGTCAGCATAAGACTTTTACCCGACACCGGTATGTGGTCGTATAATTGGATGTCAAACCTGTGAACAAAGGCCACCCTTTGGAAAGACAAACTGGCCTTTATTGACAAGTGACCTTGATTTAGAGGTCATTTTGTTAATAAAAAAAGATCATTTTTCAAAGAGTGGTCTTTATTCACAGGGTGGCCCTTATTCAGAGATGGTTGCTAACACTGAATAGACATTTTTACAGGTAGACATTTAATCAGGTTCTACAAATTGTTAAATATTTTGCAGAATCCTGCTTCATGTAATGTTGTAGCTGGAATGAGACTAGAAGCCTTAGATATACAAAATCCTCGTCTAATGTGTGTAGCCACAGTTGGTAAGTTTGTGTCATAAATTGAGCAGGGTTTCACGGAATTAATCAACAATTCATACACAAAATCAATATAATAAGTTTCAACTGTTTTTTTAGGAAGGTTTAGCAATAAAATGTATAGACTAGGTACATGTACCTGGCTTTATTAGGAAGACTTGGGTAATGAAATGCATGGAATATAGTTACCAGGTTTTTTATGAATTTTTTGGTAATGAAGACTGTTAAGGTAATTGGGGGTGGGGGGGTGTTAGGCATTCACAATTTCTACTGTGTGCAGATTCTCCTACATTTCTTCAGGTATTTCTATCAAACTTTCACAAAACTATGGTCACCAAGTACCCCAGTGCATATTGTTAGGGTATTTTGATTTGATAATCTGTGGCAGATTTATGGCCCTTTGTTTATTTTGTGCATATGTAATACATGGAGAAACATTCTTCTGTGCGGAATTCCTTCTATGTTTCTTGAGGGATTTTGACTTAACTTTCTTAGAACTAAGTGCCTATAAGCGCATATTGTCAGGTTCAATGGATGATAAACTTATAGAAAATTACTTATCCTGCATTTGTCAATACAGCAAAATGTTAAGTTGTGGCAGATTATTGCAGCAGTTGTCAGAATATATCTTTGATTCTCAGCTGTTGAGAATAACTTGAATTTCTGATGGAAAACTTTAGTAGTATACATTTTGTATTGAGCTATAACATATGAGCTATTACAATCAAACGTGTGCATATCATACATGTAGGCAAATTGTTTCCACTCATGACTGAAGTTAGGAATTGGGTAAGCATCCGGAGAATGAAAACTTGGTTTTGTGACAATTCCTGTCAATTGTTGGATGCTTTCTTACTGTCTCTGTAATTGCAGCCAAAGTGACTGAAGATGGACAACTTTTGATATATTTTGATGGTTGGACCAGCAGGCATGACTACATAATTATGTGAACCTACCATAGTCCATGACTTTTTGAGCTCTCTCATTTTTTGTCAATGTTTATCATTTTCCTATGAACTACATATCATAATTAAAATAAATTATGTATAAAAAAAAGTTCTGCTGGCCTACAGACTTCATTTAGGGATATATGTGGCAATCAGGTTTGATAACCTCCACTTTGTACATGTGATGTTTGATTGCTATATTTTAAGTGATATTTTCATTAAGAAACAAGTTTTGGCTCATGTCTCTTCAATAGTCTTGCACTGTTAATCTCAACCAACTGAGCTGCACAGAATGGCTGTTTTATGAAAAGTACTCTAGATATAATGGCCTGTCAGCTAGCCTGACCATTTATTTTCTAGTATCTTCTAGTACTTACTTCTTCCTTTGTTCCCACAGATGAAAACAGGCTTAAAACTGCCGCACTTACATATTAATTTGTTGTAACCCAGGTGCAGTGTTTGCAACAAATAACCCAAATTAATCAGAAATACCTTTTCAATACAAAAGGGAAATGAATAAACTTAGTATTTGCTACAGACAGTGCATGATTCTTATACGCCTGTTTGAAAAATGGGTCATATTATGGGAACACCTACGGCGGCGGGCGGGTGGCGGCCACAACGGTGTCTGCTCTCTTATTCAAACAGTGTTATTCCGATCCTCACCAAACTTGATGGAAATGTTTATGGCCATGAGATCTCGGTCAAGGTCAATAACCAGCCCAATCAGCCCTGGCACTTCTGAGTTATGCCCCTTGACGGGTGTATTTTGTGACCTGACACTCTTGTTGTCCATTATAATAAAGCAATGCTGAGTAAATATGGAAAAGAATGATCTGCTCCTATGCTTTAAGTAGGACTTATTGTTTATGTATATGGTTACAAGACTAACTCTAAAGTTTCAAATAGTAAAATTCGAAGGTATTAATATATTTGGGGGTGAATTGACCTTGTATTCTCACAAAAGGTGTTAAGAGAACAATTTGTAAAGAAAAAAAATTTCATTATGCCTTCCCACATTTTTTTAGTCAAAAAACCTTTAAATATTTTTCAAGCCTTAGAAAACATAATTTGAAAAGATTTAAACTTTTTTTTCATTCTTTAATACTGGCAAGGACTTATATACATACATGGATTCGCAACTGCTAAAAATAACCCAAATGATATCGTTCGACCATCCCACAATGCATTCGGCAATGTCCGACAGCTGTAATTGGGTGTTTATTGGTGAAATTGGTAAGGGATGCAACAAATTCCTTAAAGATATTGAGATACATTCATAATCCACAAAGTCTAAGTATAAGCATTGAAAAAGGCATCAGTCAAACATTTAAAATTCAAGATGGCGGACATCTATTATAATCTTTTCGTCTCCGAGATTAAACATTCAGAATACCATGGATATTTTCGCTGTTATTAACATTCGGATCATCACGGATATTTTCATATTTTCCCTTTTGTAAACAAGAGCATGAAATCCAGTTGATTCATGAGTTATTATCGCAGGATTTAATTACTTTAAACTGTTTATATGGAAGTTGCGAATCCTTGTATGTATATAAGTCCCTGATACTGGATACTGTTTTATGTACATAATCGTGTTATGTTATATCTAAGCATACCAATGTCTTTTACACTTTTTAGTTATAAATCATTTAATTAATATTTAAATGTGTTATTCCAGGAACAAGTGGGACATGCCACACCAGAGGAATACGAAGGGTCATTGAGCATCTGCCAATAGAAATTTCATTGGCACAAAATAAGTCATGCTCAGCATAGAAGAACAGAGCTAGAGGTATGCCTGTCCAGTATGGACATGATGCCATGTGTGCTGATATTAAGATCACCTTAAGACCTGAAAACCGGTCTTAATACCAAGGTGGTCTCATTATTAGTTGAAATAGAGATTGGTGTTAACTCACAAAGAAAGAAAAAAACACACTATGAAATTGTTTGCTAAGTGAAGTTTTAACGTATATTAGTAACATTAGGTCAGGAATTTTTTTGTGTTTATCTTTACCCAAACTCACCTTTTTTATGCAAAATTTAAATATGGAAGTATTAAGCTACAAATTGTACCTCCAGATTACTAAAAGTATGTTGAAAAAAAAGTGTGTTTTGACCTACCTACTGTAACTTTTTGGACGACCCTAAACATGTTTTTTCTTGCCTTATTGACTTTAAAAAACTTGGGACATTTTTCTTTTATTTTCAGTGATTGAATATCAAGCTCTACTGAAATGCAGAAATTCATCAGAAATTTTTGAATTCTTTACCAGCCATAGTAAATTATTCAGTATTTTACCTCAGAACCTGACTCTACAGAAACTAAGATATCCCAGCTTGGTGGATATTATGGTTCTGTCCAAACAAAATGTGCATATTTTATGCCTTGGTTTAAGTAAGTCCTTACTATTTTTGTTCTAACTTGTACATAGAGTTATGAAGGTTGTCATAATTTGTGATGGTTTCCATATCTGCCTCTACCTTTCTTTATCCAGTCTTGGTGGTTGCAACTAACATATTTTCCTACACAAAATTGATGTATTTGAAAAAATATCAGAATCAAAGTACTGAAAAAACTGTCTTAGAAGTGATGGTCAATATCCTATTGATGTAATTCTCTTCTAATGTATTTTGATGGTGTTTGTAATGTATAAATGGTTGAATTCTTATTTTTTTCATAAATGGGTCATTATTGTAAAACATATTTATTTTGATTTCTCACAGAGATGGAGTTATTACATTTTCTTGATGATGCGGGGGTACCACTCTCAAATTTTGCTCCATTTATACAAGAACAGAATGCTGCCTTTCTACAGAAATGTTTTATTGGGCTTATGATGCAAGAGGTAACACTCTCTCATTATCTAAAAACAGTTAAAAGTCCCATAATCATGTAAATTTATCGGTTGTAATAGTTTCTGTTTGTTCTATAACAGAGGAATCCGATGTGTTTTCCTCCCGTGCATACTTTATAGCAAGAAAAAATGGTTTCAACACCACTATCGTATTTTAAAAATACTATTTATAGAACAGCTGTGTTTTCCCGCAGTCATAATTATTATGCACACTGCATGAAGTGACGTCACACGCTCTATATATTTCAAGTTTACAAAAGCAAAATTCACAGCGAAATGAGTGTTTTTAGAATAAAAAGGGCTTGTTTCGTCGGTAATAATTAACTTGGGATAATATCAGCAATTGTTTGCTTTTTACATATATTTTTCATAGCAAAAAGCTAATGGGGCTTTAATGGTTAAATCAGAAAAACATGACAAATTCTAAAAAAAAAATATTTGTTTACTGTAACATGACCTAAAGTTTAACAATGTGAAAAATGTTTTGTGTATAATTCTATTTTTCAGGATACTCTACCTGCTAAATGTTCACACTTGATTCCTGGGATAGAAGGACTGGAAAATCAGGTACAACTTAATTGGAATTGTAAAGCTAGAAAAATAGTCATGTTTATAGTTACTTGACAAAAAGATTAAGGTAGATTTTTCATTTCTTTTTTTTCTAATTATACCTTTTGTGAGAATATGAAGTATGACTTACCAACAAATATTTTCACACTTTGTATATACAAGTAACAGAACACTACTCTTAACTGGTTGAAAATACATTTTTGTTGCCATGGGATTTACTGGGATTCACTACTGAATTATACCTTTTTTTGGTTTTCTCCTTACATCAGAAATCCCTTTTATACTAATTTCTTTCAGAGTATGTGTGAGTCATGGTTGAAGAAGTTTTTGTTTATGTACATGTGTATGTTACAAGTACATACCCCTGTTTCAAAAGCTGTCACAATGTCCAGAGTAAGTTTACCTTGCCATTAATAAGGTTCTCTATGCAATTAGTTAATTTTTATGCCCTCGTGTCGATAGATTGGGGGCATATTGTTTTTGGTCTCTCTGTTTGTCTGTTTGTACCATACTTAACCTTGCCTATAAAATCAAAATGCTTGCACCTACATTCATCAAACTTCATATGACAACCTCTACAGGACTGGGCATTTTCAGGTCAGTAGG
Source organism: Lutraria lutraria (assembly GCA_964023205.1). NCBI lineage: Eukaryota > Metazoa > Mollusca > Bivalvia > Venerida > Mactridae > Lutraria > Lutraria lutraria. The sequence goes on from OZ026835.1 coordinate 14,174,995, forward strand.
TCAAGGTCACAGGGTCATGACGAAACTTTTACTGACTTGTTGTTGCCAAGAACCCCCACACATATATTCCGGGTTTTGTGATTTGATCATTTTTGACGGAATTATGGCCCTTTGTTTATTTTGTGCATTTTCAAGTTAAAGGGCACCCGGAGGGGGCATTGTGTTTTTGAAACACATCTTGTTATTATACAAATACAGTAAAACTTCAGTATTAAAGCATCAACATCACAAGTATTCAGTCTATCACAAGGAGATTTGAAAGTACTGTCAATATTCAACAATCTCATATAACCTGCATATGATGAACTCCAAGTTGATATTGAGCATTTCGTCTATGTGCTTGACTTCTCAAGATAATGAAGTTTAACTGCATAATGCCTGAATATAATTTCTAGTCCTGGTTATAATATGTACAAAGGAATTAAATGAAGTGAATAAAATTTTGTTTACATAATTTTGTCCTGTTTACGTGTTTATTTACATACTTGATGAAATATATTTATTATAGGTATTTATGTACTCTTCTTTGCTACTATCCAGGAGACCTTGGAGTTGTTCAACACAACCGTGAAAAGCAAGCAGTTAGAGAATCTGATATCAGAAAGTGACTGCTATGTGAAATGCAAAGGTCACATGGGGTCATTCATGGCAAATAGCAGCTTGAGACAGGTTCCCATGGAAGCCTTTGACAGTTTATATATGTTCATGACCAGACTGGATTTCCAAAATAATCAAATTCAGGAACTTCCTGAGCATTTTTTCAAGAAATTCAAGGCTTTGGAATATCTGAATCTTTCCAAAAATGGAATCGCCGAGTTGTCACCTGAAATAGGGGAACTTATTGAATTGATTGAGTTGGATATCTCCAGTAACAGGTATCAATAAAGACTAGAATCATGTATATATACACTATCACTAGTTCATTTAGGCTGTTATTAATTTTGGTTAAAGAATGTAAATTTAATCAAAGTGATTAAATTTTTATGCCAGTTTTCAACACTATTTCAGTTGTTTGTAAAATAATGCATGATAAATCTATATTAAAATTTGCTTCATTACTTTGGGAACATCCATATTTCAGATTAGAGAAGCTTCCTGGAGAGATCTCGAAACTCTGTGACAATCTATTGATCCTGAAGATATCCAACAATGCTTTTAATTGTTTACCTGAATGCATTTTCAAGCTAACTAAGTTGGAGGAACTGGCTGCTGAAAATATCGGAGAAATCACAGAATTTGCATCTATTAGAAATTTTATGGAGTTATGGTACTTGAATATCGGTCTGAACCTTATCAAGAAGATACCAGAGGAGCTCGGAGATCTTCAATTAGAATCCCTGGATATCAGTGGTGTCCCTTGGATCGCTCAAACAACCTATCAGTCGTCGTACATGGCTTTTGTGAAAACCTTGAATGCCAACCATGTAACCAGCAAAATTGATATGAAAGTAAGTGAAATTGATAATTGAGTAAAAGAACAAACAATTGGCAACAGTTGTCTTCACTGTTGTTTACAAAATGCAGTACCTGGTAAGACAAATTTAGTCTATGCATTTAGATAACTTCTATTTAGATAAGATAAACAAAATCAGCCCTCTTGTAATTATCTTTTAAAGTATTGCAAGTATTCAGCTCCAAGACTCTCACTTCCTAGTTTGTTTTAGATAGAGAATAAATAAATTCTCAGCATTGTATTTTGAAGAAAAAATTGGTTTCAACACAGGATCAGTTGTATAAATGAGCTACTGTTTGTATATCAAAATTAATGATTGTATAACTTTAACACTTATTCCAGGAACAAAATAAGATGTTCAAGGCTGCTGACAGGGATGAGTCTAGTATACTTACACCTGATGAAGTTACCACTCTGAACAATGAAATGATCTTCCCAAAATATCCACGCTTTGGCGTTGGTGACTTCAAATTTGAGAAAAGTACAATATTTCATCTATTTTCAGTATACAATATACACAGAATAGAACAGAATATTTATTAATTGACTTAAGTGTTAAGCTCCTTGTCATGATTATAATATATACATTATGTCAACTTACACATGCATTACCTTACCATTAGCATATTTGTCACATTGTATCTATAAATTATAATTTTTTTGGCTTACCCATATTTCAGAAATTTAATTATGGATTCTGTTGTACTGTTTTATATGTACACGCATAACTTTTAGGAATTTGAATAAAAACTAAAATAGCTGCAATCTGAATTTTCTTGTTACTTATTTTTCAGCTGGCGGAATTCCTCCTGTAATTCTAAATCTGACAAAATTGAAGAAGTTGGTTTTGCGTTACCATGGTATCACACTTATCCCTGATGATGTCAAGAATTTTAAAAGTCTGTCTGAGTTAGATCTGTCTTACAATCCAAAAGTGAAGACATTGACTGCCGAACTTGGTGGACTAACATTAAAGCGTGAGTTTTTTTAAATACATTGTCAAACCTGTTGAAAATTACAAATATTTTGCATGTTATGTACTTATGTGAGAAACGACAGTATCAATTGCTTGGGAAATATGTTTTCCATAAAAAATCTGTTTAAGTATTAATTAAAATAAAGATGTTGTCTTAGGCTAGAAATAAATATGCATGTTTAGGATTAAGTAACCAAAAAATAAGAATAGGTTCAATTACCATAAACACGGCTATTTTTTTTGTTGACCTTAGTACATTTAATACAACTTCTTTCTTTGTACCAAAGTCATATACGTCCTCATATTTATATATATTTTTTCTCTGGTGTCTTAGGTAATCTTGATGTTATTGTTTGATTCTAGAAATCCATCTGAAAGAATGTCTGGCACTGAACACTCCAACGAAAGAAGTGGTTGCTAGGGGACACTTGGCTGTTATGGGATATTTGAAATGTCTCCGTCTCGGTGCTGTTCCATGCAGGAGGACCAAGTTGATGATGGTTGGACTCAGTGGTGCCGGAAAAACAAGGTATACCTTTGCATCTGGATCAAATTTCATATTGTGTTAAATTTAAAACCTAATTTTGTACCTAAATGGCTCTCTTACTTTACAATCAACAGTTTCTTTTTAAGCTTTTCTAAGACTGTCAGCAACTAATGTAAAATCAACAGCCACAGTTTGTTATCTTTTGCCAAATAGACCTGTTTATAATGGCCATAAAAGGACTTATATTTTTCTATCTCTTCAAGTACTTGTTCTCAGATTTGCCTATATAAAAGTCTACCTAGTGTGAGATCATACAAAATAATCAGTATTTTTTTACTGAATGTGAAATCAACCATGACGTAAATGTCTAACTTTTTTTGTTTGTAATTTGAACAGATCTGATTCATTTTTTATTCAAAATCACCCCTGGCACTCATGAACTATGGCCCCTGATTCAGCAAAAACTGGTGAAACTGAATGTGTCTTCTTTCATTTCCCATCTAATCTTTGCAATATCATCTAATACTTTTTCCTGGCATATTTTGTGACAGTTTGGCTCTCTTGTTTTAGTTTAGTAGAGTCTTTAATGAGTAATCATTACCGTGCCTACATGGACTATGATGAACCAATCACAGATGGTATTGACATTACAAAATGGGAAGTTAAAGTAGATGATGGTGGTGGAGATGGCAAGTTGACTTTCAGTGTTTGGGACTTCGCTGGACAGACTGTCTACTATAATACACATCAAGTAAGTCTTCTTTGGTAACATCTCATTATATAGCCATGATAGGAAACCCTGTTTTGGGTGGATGAAATTCACAATAGTTTTCCTCTCTAAAAGTTTATCGCTTTTCTTTCAGTCTTTACCAGCCTTGGTCTAAATTATTATGTAATTATGAATCACAGCGAAACTCCATAACCAGCAAAATTGCCACATCATTCTTGCATTAAGACTCCCGATTGAATAAAAAATGATGATTGACCAATAGGTATTGTATGAAAATCATTTGTCTGAAGCTTGGTTCAATTTTTTCTGTAATTTTAATTGAAAAAAAAACACATTCTGATGAATGAATTCTGTATTTCTTTTTTTTTAAGTTTTTCCTCTCCAATCGAGCTGTGTACTTATTGTTGTGGAATGTTAGACAAGGTTATGAGCATGCTGGCTTGGACTTCTGGCTGAGTTCCATAGCCTGCCATGCCCCTAAAGCCCCTATACTCGTTGTTGGGACCCACATTGACAAGGTGAGACTTTTATATGCCTAGGTATTATTGGCAGACATTTTAAACCATTTCAGATTTCGGTTTTATTTGTACATACATACTGGGAGTAAACATTTCATTGGTAATTCGCAGAATTATGGTATATTGTATTACCCTAATATGATAGATTGATTTTTATGCCCTGGCATCGAATCATCGAATGATGTGGGAGCATGTACTGATTGCCTTGTACATCTGTCCTTGTTAGGTTTAGTTAAGCTTCCACTGGGGGCAAATACATGTATGTTCATTGAACATTGAATTGTTATACATTTGTACCTGTAATGCTTAGACACATTGTTTAGATGGAAAGTGTTGGTTATGCCAAAATTAGTTATTTTATGCATAGAACTATTTGATCCCTATTCAATTTATTTAAGACATCTGATTTTCAATGCTTTTAATCGCCCGCCAAGCTAGCTCAGTGGTTAGAGTGTTTGTTTACTGATCGAGAGGTCGTGAGTTCCAATCCCCCTCTCACTGTCCGTGACAAATTTGACTGTAGATATTACATCCTATGTTAAATTGTCCTCCACCTCTGAATTATGTGGGGTAGCTTGGCAGAAGCTTAAGGATAGAATGTGGTTAGTACTGGTTAAGGCCTAAATGAAATCCAGGAAAGTTGGTTAGGATAACTGCCTGCCACGATATGACTGAAATAATATCAATTATTATCTTAAAAATAATTGCTGTTATTTGCGGGGCTTTGTTTAATGGCTGACGGAAATGTTACCGTAGTAACGGAACCATATTCGGACAGCTTTGTCCGGAGTATAAAAGGAGTGACCATGTGGGGCAGCGGTCTTTTTAAACTGGCGTTCTTTAAAGTGAACATCACACATGGATGTCAGGTAGGGCACAAAGAGTAGAGCAGATGGACAGGTGACAGGTCATGTGATTCGACAGAGGAACGAGATGACTGTCGGTGAAAATTTACCTTTATTGACTTTGAAGAAATATTGAGGCATTCTCAGGAATTGAATATTTCTGACAGGGAACGAGGCCACGCTTCGATTGAAGCGCATGCCTCCAGTACCATGCATAACCATACATTATAAGAAGTATTGAACTCCATTGATAATTGTATGTAAACACCGGCAAATCTAGCGGTAAATTTAACTTCCGGAACGGAAATTATGTTAAGGCTAACGCCCGAATTATCCAGACCAATCCTGACGGTCTGGCCGTTCTCGTCACGTCTACGCCTTACTTTGAAAAGGCTATTGATTTAATGAGATGTATGCATCACTGTCTATATATAGGTATAGGACCAATGGAAAATAAATTTCAAGGCCATACCAGTATTTACATCATCGAACTTGCTGTAGACAGATAAACTCTTTACTTTAATTATGCCTCAGTATATTAACTTTATCAAGGTCTTAAATATAAGTCCTTACTTATATATTATGTATATGTGTATATATGACAACTCGTATATTATAACAATAATAACTGTCTATACTCTAGCAGAGCCAGTGGCTTATTATTACAAGCAGATATAAGCACATTTGTTCAATATGTCCGGGTGAAATTGAGATAATGAGTTGTCTTCTCTATATTCCCTAAGTTAACCCATGTACCTATCAAATTAATCAATAATGAGGTACTCCAACAGAAGAACAAAAAGCCAACAACTGTCCGGATGATACAGTAAACAAAAATAATTGCAAGTTTATAAATTCCATTATGTTAATTTTATATGATTAGTGTATAACAAATTCACCAATAAATATTAAGAAAAAACGGAAAAAAAAACCTTTAAGTTTTAAGTTTGGCCTTAAGCTTGATTATTTAGGACAAAGAGTGGCAACAGAATCAAATTACACAGAATAAGTATCAGGTAGAGTTGCTGGCCATTTAACGAACCATCATTTAAAAAACTTGGTAGTCTCACCAATTTGTCCTGTAGAAAGAACCAAATGAACTCAGGTTAATTCACCATTTAGCATACCCAGCAGGTTATTCAATTATTGACTTGAATAGATCCAGCACTCTGCCCTGTCCAGTATACTACGAAAGTGCTTTTAGACTAAATGCCAATGGACCCTAAAGATTTTGAATTCTTAGGATTGAAATTTGATAAGCAATATTTTCACTAACCTTCACCTTTTGCAGTCTTTAAATTAATGTTGTGACAAGCTGTCCAACAATATACTTTAAGAAGAAAACTATCTAAAATAGTTTGTCCTCGAAAAGTCTATTCTCTCAGAAATTAAGTAGTTTTTCTGGCACAATAGTATAAGTCTAAACATGTTGGAAATGGTTCATTTTGGTAACCAACAATGGGTGGTGGTAACAATAAATCAGTGGAAGTGCATATATAACTGATACCAAACTATGGTCAACATTTATTAAAGATAAAAAATCTGTTTGCAGTGACGTTACTGTAAGTCGCTATGTGTCCATTGACTTTCAAATAATAAGAGAGAAAGAAAGAAAGAATCACATAATAATGATGATGAAGTCTTGTTTTTTCAGATTTATGAATGTACCAGGTGTACTTTTAGCACCAGAAAACCAAAAGGGCCTTTAAATGCAATAATATATCTTATCCTTTGAATTAGATTCAACCAAAAGGGAATTTAAAACACCAATGGATAAAGTAAATAAGAAAAAATAAACAGGTATTAAGCAAAGAAAGGCTATACACAATGCTATCCCTCATGGGCTCATTGAATCTCTAATACAGAGCAAGTCTTGGCAGAGAGTAGTTTTTCCCATTTGTAAGCAACAAATAGACTTAAAATGTAGTTATGGCTTTAATTTTTAAAAGTGTTCAATGGTTTATATCAGTTATATTCCATGATAGATATTTGCATAATAATGAAGTATGCAAATATATTTACAAGATGGCGCATGTGGGCTAGGTTTAGACTCTTGCATACATTCCAAAGACCTTGAGGTACTAGGAAAGTGGTGATGTGACACTAACTAGGTTGTACAAGGGACATAATTGCACTAGATATTTCCAATCCTCATTACAATACAATGATGGAGGAAAACTAAGAATAGAGAAAAAAAAAAAAAAATAATAAATAAAAAAAAAAAAAAAAAAAATAATAATAATCATAATGCAATGTATAGTAATTGATAAATAAAATTTCGCTATGATAAATGTGAGAAGCACACAATTAAGCCATTAGCATGTAAATATCAAAGTCTGATTGAATAATTGGAGGTCTAACAATAAAATGTCTGAAATTAACATTTTACTCATGTAAAAGGCATAAAAAAAAAATTCCATTTTGGTTTTAATATCTGAATTTTTGACAAATGCAGACACTTGGCCCACAAACTGATTTACAATCACATCCTCATTAGAAACTTAGTAAACCACACAACAAGCTCAAATACCAAATTTTGCAACAAATGAAAGTTAAGTACATAGACTGAGTAGCCAGGGAAATAGAGCATGTAAGGCTGTTCATAACATCATGCAAGGATCTAGACAATTCATTTTATACAATTAATACAACTGTAGCAGGACTTTTTTTATTAAATAATAGTCTGAAGAAAATTCTTCAAAACAGCCTATACTGTGACCAAATTTGGGCTATATTCAGAGTGAGAGAATCAATTTGAATTCGCAAACATAACAGCCTAAGTCTATCTAGATAAAATGCATAAAAAACAAAGGCAGAGCAAGATGCCCAGTAGTTGCAATACATAAATATTTATTAGTCAGACCTCCTAATTTAAATGGTCCATTCTTTGGTCATGCCAATATGACCATTTTGACAAGATAGCAATGGTCTGCAGAGTTAAATAATAGCAGTTGAATATTTCAAAAACATAGTTTAAGAGTTGGCCGAGCAACTGAATGGTATACCTCACGACTGCTTAATGAAACTTGGCAGATGGGTTTCAGAAGCCTATAAAACATATATACTTTTATGTAGTACTTGGACCATTGTGATCAAAACTTGTAAGAAGCCTCACTTAAACTGAAATAATTGCTATTGTAGACTTTATCATATACTACAGTATGGAAAACGTTCTTACAAATACCTCAATGCACATTTAAATCTAGATAATTGGATTATGGGTTATTCTACCCTTTATGGGGCCGTGAAAAGAGCATACGGTAAGAAGCCGAAACAAAGATCATGTATTGCATGCTGGGGTATAAGGGGAATGTCTTGGCGAGACTGAATTAAATGTATTTTGGAAGCAGGCATCAGAAATCATCATAATTATCATAAGGGGAAATAACTCAATGAGTATACCAACAAAGAAATTCTAGATTTGGTGTCAAGAGCAATTTTCTGAGGCTGGGGCTAGTATCTAAATAAATGGATAACCTGAATCAAATTGACAAATCGAGTACGAATAATCATCATTAATGAATTTTGTGGATCGCAATCTTGGTTGTTTGCGTAGGATGTTTTTCTTTGTTCTTCAAAACCTCTTCTTTGATAATAGTATTATTACAATGTCTCAACAGGGCTTATCTTGTTTGCTAAGAGGCCTAACTGGACTTTTAAAAGGGGTCATGAGCTCTCAGGGCTCGCCTTTGACTCTTAAAATGGCATTTTGACTCTTGAAATTGGCAAAATAAGGTTTTTGACTCTTGAGAATTGGAACCAAAGGGTCAAATTTACTATTACATTAGTAGGAAATTTTGTTGACTCTTTAAATTTCTATCAGCTAAGGGTCATTTGACCCCCCGACGTTTGATGTCTAGGGAGCACCCTGGCTCTAACCAGAAACTAACGCTGGTACATAGTTATTATGTTAACTGAAAAACACCTTTTGTAAAATTATGCATCCAAAACTGCAATGTTAAGCATTAGATGTGTTAAAGTATCGGAATCGGACAAGATCGGTTTTGCCAAACAAGCCAGTCCTAAGATTTTCCTATGTAAAATGGGCTTCCTCTGCTGTAAAACTGGTCTGGGTAGATATATTTTAAAATGAGAATCAAATAATAGTTAAAATTACCATGGAACAAAAGGAAACAGTTTAATAAGGGTGGTGGTCAATTAATAGGATTGTTTATTGAATTCTTAAGTCAAACATGGATGTGAAAAACCCAGATTTTATAGGCCTAATGGGGTTAATTTATCAGACATTGGTTTGTACTGGGATGATATCCAGGAAGGAATTTTAAAACTAATTAATTAGGTGAACATTTTCACTAAATTAGGTAATATATAAGTAAATAATGGGTAAAAAATTAACAAAATGCAAATTAAACACACAGACCAGCCGGCAGAGTATCAAAAGCTTAACCCATCGAACCATGACAATTAGCCTTAATAAGATATAACTATTATCATTATTGTCACTATTACGGGTAGGTTATAATCGTTCTAGGGTCTGTTCAATTGGCTATATATACTAGTAATCAACCAGCTTTATTGAGTTCATCAATGTAGTATCTGATCTGGTCCCATTCTCAGTCTACAATGAATTTTTGGGGGAAAGGCATGCTGCCTTTTAGTGGCGGAAAAATTCTTGCGGGGTACGGGCATGCATGTATTGCTTTGCATTAAGTCTATATAATTAGACAAACTATTCATGAATTTGTAATTTCACTAAATTATTTGGTTTCTTGAGCTTTGGGTCGCGGGGGATGACGGCTTATGAAACTCAACTCAGACACTCAAAGTCATCAAGAATCCATGTTACATATTTATATCCAATTAAAATAGTTACTCAGTTTTGCCCATTACAAAGCAAGCTGCTTGGCAAATCTCAAGCTTAAGAAATTTAGGGTCTGAGTCAAGGTTGGGTATGGTACCCAAGATTAACTTTAAGGGATAGACAAATTTGGTGTAAAATTACATCGCTGGGATAAGCTATCCCTCATATTATTTAACCAAGCTGGCTACTAGTATAAGCTATAATGCTGGGGTAAGCTACCCCTTATCTTATATGGACAAGCTGTCCACTGCATAATGTCTATCCAGACTCAAGACTGATTCAATTAGCAAACACATGCATGTCCGTGCCCCGTGAGTATCGACTCACTTGGAATAACCTAGGAGTCGCTTGCCACGGCCATTAGATGGCAATACGTTTTGAATTACTCCCCTTGTCTGATGTATTAAAGCAATAAATTAATGCCTAAAGTTTTCAAATTGTTGTCAAGTTTTTCTAAATATAGCTGCTATAGGTGGGTTTCCATGACCAGTCGCATTTATTCATATCTAAGAGTGATACAAATTAATTAGAAGGGTTTTTCTAGGCTCCATTAACATGTAGTGTGGCTTGTCAGGGAAATCCGCCTGTACAAAGCATTATCATAAATAATGTTGAAAATGGCGATGAAACGAAACAGATGCTTTTAATCTATAACAGTTTTCACACTTGTTAAGAAAGAAAGTTCAGCCTTTCAAAAGTTTAGTCTCAGTGAATAAATTAAAATGCAAAATATTCATTTTTTTTTCAGGTTGAGAAATTTCGGTTACCTACCAGAAGACAATTTGAAATCAAGATATCCTCAAATTGTAGGTTTCCACTATGTTAGCTCGTTCACTGGTGCTGTAAGTATCCATCTTGATAAATATCAATTGAGGATTGTTATTATTTTGTACCCTCCTCTTTTCTCTGTTTCTGCTCAAACTTATAAATGGCACTGATGTGTCAGCTATCTTATCTTCAAGGATTGAGGCAGTAAAACTGAGAGGCGTGACTTCTTTAGGAATACATCACTCCCATAGGTCAATTTCATGACTCATCCTTGCAGCAACCAATCAAATGCTCAGGAGGTTCAAAGTTCAATCTCAGCTAGTCATAGTTTACTTTGAAATTGTACGAATGCCAGTCTGAAATTGTATTATCCTGGATTGTTGTATCTCTTCACTCAAACATTTGATTGGTTGGTTTAAAAGAATATCTAAGCACATTATCAATTACAAGGCCATCTGGAATCTGTCTGATGTAAAGTTTTATATATCTAGACATGGACATTAATTGGTATGAATTCTTATAATTGAATTCTGATGATTTGTATCAAATCCAAAAATTGTTTTGGCTGTTTAAATGAGTTCCTTATTACAGTAGTTTATTTATTTGCTGCTAGATCTAAACATTGCATCAACAGTCAGGTTCATATGATATAATGTAGACTTCGGAAGCATATACCTGGATAGAACCTCTGACCTTCACCAAGATGTCTTAATAGCTTCCTAGCTTCCACACAATGTCATGTGATTTTTCTCAGGTTCACATGTGATTAAAACTCACAGCAGTGAGGGACTAGTGATTACTAATCTGATATTTTAACCCGGCTCCCTCACCATTAGATACACTTTACAATATATTCTTACCTTTCAGGGTGTAAGCGACCTCAGTCAGACCATTATACAAAATACATTACAACAGAAATATATGGGAGAAAAAATTCCAGAAGCTTGGCTTACACTGGAAAAACGTCTTATTACATACAGAGATGACAAGAATGTTGATATTCTCCCATTTAAAACTCTGGAGGGAATTAGTGCCTCATGTGGAATATTTGATAGAGCTGAGGTATTTGTTTTTTAATGGCCATTAAAGTCTTGTAACCATCAAAATATTTAATGGTTTATTGGCTTTGAAATATTACTTAAAATGTGTAAAATATAGGGCTGGGAATTTTATTCGAATATTCGAATATTCGGAACTTCGACGAATATTCGAATATTAAAAACGAATTCGAATATTCGAGAAAAAAAAAGGAATTTCAACTTTTCGAGCCAGTTTGAGTAGCAAAAACTGTTTTAAAAATCTGTCTATAAAAGGTGTATAAATTCCATAAAAGTCGGTCCAAAATTGGTAAGTACGCGCAAAATGTCACAAACCAACTGTTTGTTGTTCGCACCATTCTCAATACCCCCCATAAACACGTCAAGATAACCAATAGCCCGGAGCGATCATTTGTTAATCCGTTCAATTGGTGTTGATAGTCAGTAATTAGTCCACACACGTGGTAGACAAGAATAAAACACTTAATGCACTAGTCTTTTGCGTTAAATGATGTGCTTGCACAAATTTAATTTAAAGTTAGCCATTTCAATTAAAAATATGAATGACTGTTAATGACAAATTATGCTATGAGACTTCAAACGTCGGTCTGTACGCAGATTGCACGCTGCCATTTTTTCACTTAAGTATCATTTCGGTTTAATCAAAGGCGAGGAGTTGTTTTAAAAGTCAACATCAAAGATATTAAGAACGCTGACATTCTTTGGCCCAATTTCGGAGTCCCTTTCGTTTCAGTAAATAACCCGTGTTTTTAAAACTCGTAATTTCTGTTGATAAATAAACACGTTACCCGCAACTCGTTATAGTTACCTCCCTTCATTACTCGTATAAACAACCAACGGAACACAAACACGTGTACGCTTTTTATTTCAAGTGTAATGTCGACAGAAATATACATAACATCTAGAATTAGTAAAAAATTAATACAATACCACTGTAATTAGTTTTCAATAAAAATTTAAGTTCATTTCTCTTCACTGAAACATGCATAGTAGTCGGACACAACCGATTTCGGACACGATGTATGAGGAACAGACACGTTTATCGGATTAGAACAAACTAGCTATGAAAACGAATATTCGAATATATTCGAATATAAAAAACGAATATTCGAATATCATAAACCATATTCGTTCCCAGCCCTAGTAAAATACAATTTAATGACCATTGAAATATTAGTTTATAGATGCTGGAATTTAATCTATTGGCTTTGAAATATTGCTTAATAGTTGCTAGATATGATTTGATGACTGTTAAAATATGATTTAATGGTTGTATCATTTTAGTTTTCATTTTTCTCAGCAAACACTTGACCTTGAGTTCTTAGAAGACTTAGTTTAAAAGATCTATGAGACTTGGCTTATCAGTTACCTGTCTTAATAGTTCCCACTTCGATAGTATTTTAAATCATTAAATGAATAGTCACCGAGTGATAAACTTGTAATAAACCATCTCTGAGTTGGAGTTTTGATACACGAGTTTACATATAAAATAGAGGAACACTACACAAGATTTTATTTTACAGTTAGTTCAGGCCGTACAGTTTCTACAATTGATCTTGGAGCTGTACAATTTTTTGACACAGACTTCTTGAGACAGATGATTGTGATTTACCCACAATGGATTGTTGATGTTATGGCTTGTCTGGTCACAGTACATCAGGGTGTGGTCAAAGTAAGTATTGTTAACTTCAGTGCAACCTTCCTACAACAGCCACCAATGGGAAGGACAAAATGACTGTTATAAGGAGGTAACTGTTGTTGAGAGAGTGAAAATAGAGTAAAATGTCAATTTGGGTTCATAGTATACTGGCTATAACAGGAAGGTGGCTGTTGTTCAGAGGTGACCATTAAAGGAGGTTACACTGTATATATGAAATGGTATTTGAATGAGATTTTCTTTAGAATGACAGCCACACCTTTTTAGTTATGTTTGATGAATTAGATTTTGTCTATGTTTGTTGGGATGTTTATTTATTTTATAAATCAAATATAACAGACACAACATTGGGAGATAATATAATTTACTTGCAACACAAGTTCGTGCTAAGGAATATAATGCTTTAAGTAATACATATAAAGCATTATCTTATTTACACAAAGTACATTATGTAGTGGATGAATAACGGCCGCGAAAAAAGTAAACAGACCCACTTTGGTTTGTCTAAGGCAACAAGTGGGTCTGTCCAGCATTAATTCATCCAGGCAAGAGATGGTCAAGCCTATTTGTAATATCCAAATAATGAAAATTACCCAAGCAAGCTAAACTGTTTGGAAGCCACATACTACTGCTATTAGCCATAACCACACACGTCCATGCAGTCAAAGTTGCCATAGCACAAGGCAACACAGTCAGTAAACGCAAAGCTATAAATGCCACCACCTGGTGCCATCATGGCTGCAAACATGCAGCGTAACGCAAAACTAGGAATTACCAGTACACAAAGGGCAAAAGTTAGTAAGACTTGCGCAGTATTTACATGTACCGCAAACACGCAATATAATGCAATAACTATTGGCAGTGTTACAAGCTACCAATACACACAGGAACGCAATAACTATTGGCAGTGTTACAAGCGGCCAATACACAAAGGGGCCAATAACCAGGCAAACTAGTAACTACTAGTACACAAAGGGGGAAAAAGTATTCAGACTTAGCAACGGTAGACACCATACCTCAAACTATGTTTCCCTTGCTATTGTAATATTTTACTAATTTTGTCCAATGATCATGGTTTCGCCTTCACAGACGGGTATGTAGCGTAAGCCACAACATTCTGAGAAGGTTGACCTGAACAATTCCCCCCAAAATTAATCAACTAATAAAATAGCAATTAACACTGAACTGTAAAAGTTTTCAGAGCACCTTAAAAGTGCTGTGATTTCTATTGATGCTTGACCAACTCTCACCTAAAAGAATTTTTCCGCCACAAAATTTCTCATTGAGAAAGTTTCCCCCAAAATTCAAGAAATTAATGGACTTGGCTAATTTTTATCAATATTGCCTTTAAATTATCCAGATAAAATTCCAAACCACCTGTATTCAAATGAATTCCATTGGGCCTGAACAAATGCTCATTGGCCTTGATATCTACAGCCAGAAATTCTGAGGGGCCATGTTCTAAATATTTGTTTTCCTATTCTGTTTATTCTTTGACGTTTATTGTCAACGGCCTTGAATGAGTGCCCTCCTTTCCATACCCTGCGGGGGAGGATATCCACCCAAACAAAGGTAGCATTAGGAAAGGCAGTCCTGAAGTACCTTACCTCTTTATCAATAAGGTTATGTATCTGCCAAATTGACAGTGAGACAAGGTCATTTCCTCCCAGGTGAATTACTAGGACCTTTGGTGGCTCATCCAGGAGAACATCAATTTCTATTGAATGGCGTAGCTGCCTCCACCCCATGCCCCGGACTGCCTTCCAAACTATGGACAGAGATTGTCCCATGATTGCATTGTTAGTCGCTCCAGCATGGTGACCAGCCCAATAGGGGATTGAATCGCCAATAATCCAAACATCTAAAATTATGAAAGAGACAAGAGAAAAATTGGGACAATAAGTACTAAGCTATCTTGCTGGTGGCTATCTAATTACAAATGTATAGTTTATAAGCGTCTGACTGCCAACGCCCAAGTTGGCCAGATAATGTCCAATGTCTAGCTTGACCGGAATTTCTCAAACGCTTTCAAACCAGTAGCATAAGCCAACTGGGTATTTGAAGCTATACCGGCTCTAAGAAATTGTCCAACTCTATGCTAAAGACGTTCCAAAGAAGGTTGGGTACTGTTTGGGGTTCTAGGTCTGCCCAAGGTGCTAATTAACTGAAACGTTCCATCTGAAAGCGTGATAATGCGTCACAAATTAAATTTTTAGTGCCTGATAAGTGGGCTGCTTTTATAACTACATTAAGCTTCAAACACCTTAAGGTTAAAATTCTAACAAGACACATTACGTTTTCGTTTTTTGAGGTTAGTTTATTGATAATTGATACAACAGCGCTATTGTCGCAATTGAACCTGATTTTCTTGTTTTTAAATTCTTCACCCCAAATGAACAAAGATGCTACTATGGGAAAAAGTTCTAAGACTGTAATGTCATTTGTGATTCCTGAAGCATGCCAGTTAGTGGGCCACTTGCCATTGCACCATTGCCCCCTAAAGTAAATTCCAAAACCAAGGTCTGTGCCACCTGCACTATCTGTATATAGTTCTAAATCATCACTTGAAATCCAAAATCTGTCATGAAAAACAGAAATACCGTTAAAGTTTTGAAAGAAACATAACCACATTTTTAAATCTTTCCGCATGCCTTCATTAATACGTATGTGGTGGTACGGTTTCGTCAATCCACAGATAGCATTTATTAATCGCCTGCAGAAGGGTCTGCCCATTGGGATTCCTCGACAACAAAAGTTCAATGTTCCGATTATTGACTGCATTTCTTTCAGTGTAGGCTTTGCTAATATTGTATTTATTTTGTCAATGACATCATGAATTTTATCTTCTGGTATTCTTACAGACATGTTAATAGAATCAAGTTCCAAACCCAGAAAAACAAGGACCTCAGTTGGTCCCTCTGTCTTCTCGTCTGCTATAGGCACGTTTATATCTGACATAATTGCCCTGAATGTTGCCATTACGTTAGAACAAGATTTTTCGCATTGATCACCCCCAAGAAAATCATCCAGATAGTGAATGAGTTCCCCTGATGTCATTTGCCTTTTGATACAAAATTCAAGCAACCTAGCAAACTTTTCAAAAGTGCTGCAACTGATAGAAGCCCCAAATGGTAGTGCTTTATCGAAATAAAATTTATCTTTATATTTGAAACCAAGGAGTTCAAAATCTTCCTTTCTGACTGGGAGTAGACGGAATGCATTCTTAAGGTCCATTTTAAAAAGTTTGCACTTTCTCCCCAACTTCTGGATCATTGAAACTGCTTCATCAAAACTTGTGTATTGCACTGTAGACATCTTTGGGTCAATATAGTGATCAATCGAAGTTCCATTTGGATAAGATAAATGATGAATCATGCGGAATCTTTTGGATTGTGGGACATTCATATCATCACATTTCTTTGGGACAAGACCAATGAGTGATCACAGGTTTTTTTAAAATTTTTATTATCTATTCATGATACAGTTACCTGTGGGGGTGATACGATAAGATTTTTAAATGGTTTTTCATCAAACGGACCTGCTACTCGTCCCGCAGCTAATTCAGAATTAATTTTTTCTTCTAATAATGGATTTGCAATTGCCGACCTTAAGTTTTGGGCATCTCTACCCAATCTTGGTCCTGTATATTGAAGGGGAAAACCTTTAGTAAAACCATCAATCAAGAAAGCCAAATCAGATGAGTCATATGCATTGGCATGTTTTATCATCATTTCAATATTAATTGGTGACTTAGCCAGAATGGATAAACTTGTGTTTTGAAACTTGCTACTTGCCACCCCTACTGAAGCCTCGGCCTCGACCCCGAAAATTGTTTCTTGCATGAAATGACTGACTGCGAGGGTTATTAGCTGTTGCGTGAAAGGATGATCTAGGAAGGTTATTGCTACCTGAGCAATTCAGTAAAGCATGGGGGCCACTACATTTAGAACATGCATGTTTGAACCTACAGTTTGGCCACCGACACATACCACTGTTGAACTCGTTGCATGTATAAGTATGCTGTGTCCAGGGTTTGGGAACTGTTTTATGATCTTTTACTTGCATGCATCTCCACCACAAGTCATTGTTTATCTTTGACCATGGTGTAGGGTTCAAGGCCTGGCGCAACCTAAATTGCTCATCATATACCTTCCAGGCATCACCACCCTGAATATTAGCACTTTCTCGAATATTATACATGTAATGAAACATTTCTTGGGTTTTATCTGGATGGCTTGTTAAATAAATGGAGCTGTAAATAATGAAAGCATCAGTCCATTTTTTTTTATAGAGTTGATTTCGTCCTTACACTCTCGTTGGCGTGATTCAATTTTGCCATCGGCAGACAATCTTAATACGCTGCCATTACAAAATTCTGCTAGTTCTACGGCCCCTTTTAATAGTATGGCGAGATTAATGTATTCCCCTTTACAAATCTGTCGCTTTAAAGAAACTGGGACATGTGCTGTTAAATCATCCCCGGCTAATCTGATTGGTGATACACCACCTGTTACTTGTGCTGAGTCCAGCACAGTGCGTGCATCATTGAGTCTATTGGTAGCCTGAGGATTAATTTGCTCCATATTCAGTGGGAGGATACTGGTATTAGTTACAGATTGTGGCATTGTATTAAAATGAGGTCTTGGGATACCACCACACACTGAAGGGATAATATCAGAGGCTCTTAAAATTTCTTCAAAATCAATCACACTACCTGATTGAGGTTGATCTTCCTCTACTAAGTCTAAAGCCTCCTGACTTGGAGCTTTCCTATTAGAACCTCTTCTTGGCATCTTCACCAACAACTTGATACCACTCAACACCAATAAGACTGTTTATAAATGCTTGATGTTTTTAGATTTAATACCTCTAAAAAATAGTGTGCACACTTGGGAAGAGTAAAGTTGGAAAGGAATTTCCTGAGTATTGGTTCCCTTTATACCTAATGACATGAGCAGTTGTAATATGTGGACAGGGAACCAAGGTCTGGCTCCCCAATTTATTCAAAAAGGCATATTAAAGCTTATATGCAATGGACCCAAACTGAGACAGAGGTGACCCAGATGTATCATAAAATGTAAACAAATACTCTGAGTTTGAAAGGTTAAAGTTAAATTTTTTAGGGGAATTCCAAAACAAAGTATTTTCCATAAAAATAAATGTCATTATTTAAAGTTTGAAATAATGTGTATTATTGTTGTGTCTGAATTTCATGACTACCACTGTCCAAGCTTAAATCTCAGCAGATATTACAAAAACCTAAGGTATTGAAGTGGGTATCATTATAGACGTACATTATAAAACTTATTTCATGAAAGGTATGGTTACAATTGCTTGAAAGATTTGGTTAAAATTAAAGTTTGTAACTTGTATAGGATGTTATTGTTAATACGTCACATTGATAATTTTTATTCTACCTGTAAATTTTACAGATGTTTATAAAGGGGTGTGCTTAAAATTTCTATTAATATAGAAGCTGTGAAATATTTATAACACCATATTCTCAATGAATAAACTGAACATCGGATGATTATATTTTTAATGCGTTTTTCAACTTTAATTTTCAGGAGGGTAGAATGCTTATGAAAGATATTGACAAAATTTGGTCAAAGTACCCGTCTGACCTTCACACCTGGTTGCTTCGTCTGACAGAGGAATTTGATCTTACTTGTCCATTGGCTGACAGTGATATTAGCATTGTTCCTTGCTTACTACCTGATGCTGAACCAACAGTGAGTTCAACTATAAATTAATTGTTTAAATTATTAATTGATCCACAGTCAAACATGTGAATGAAGGCAAATTGTGGCCTATATTGACAGGTGTCCTTTATATGGTGGTCATTTTGTTCTAAATAGTTAAAGACGTTTTTTTTTCAACGAATGGCCTTTATTTACAGGGAGGCCATTATTTGGAGGTGGCAGCAAACACAAGTTTGACTGTGTTTATTTCTGATTGCCTTAGACAGTACATAATCAAATAGTTCACTGATAAATTAATCAATCCCTCTTTTATAGACGATTCTATTTTTAAATTTTGTATGATTTACCTCCCCTGAAAAAGTACTCTTCAATCTCCTATCCGCCATTACAGGAGTGAAAACTCAAAGAAACTGATAGTAAATAAATCAGTAAAAATGCCATATAAACGCAGTGCTGGTAGACAATGTGTTGTGTTTGATTGATCTAACAATAAAAAAAAGACTAAATGAATGGGAAATTCACCGTGCCAGACACACATAGCGACATACTTTTTAACACAAATTATAGAAGTGCAGCATTATTAAATTGTCAATATATCATTGTAAAATTTAGTTTACTAATATCACAATGTTCCGATATTTCATTGCCATAATCAATAAAACAATTCCATTTCATTGTGAACATTAATTCAAACAAACATAATGTACATCTTTAGTAAAATAGTGAAAACTACAGCAAATGAATAGGAAGGCGTAGTAACTTCTTCGTTGTTTATTATCCAGTCATATATATTTAGCCAATTTATAGATTTAAAAACTAAACCATAGTTGTATACACAAAATAAATCACTGTAAAGAGTTAATTGCAATGATTTTAAATATATATGATATTCAGTTTGTCTTTACGCATATCGCAGGTATTTTACAAAATAGTTTTTATTAATGATAAGGCATAAGCACCCAGTATATCATTTGTATCATGCAGTGATCCATAATTTTAATTGAACAACCGAAAGTCGCTAATTAATTGATCACACGATCACACTTAGGTTTGCCATATTACACAGTCATCTTAAGTGTCGGTGCTTCTTTTTGAAGTCAGCTGTCAATTTCCTGTTTTCCTGTCTCGGTGTCATAAAACTTGCTGAGGCAGTATATATGTGTGACATCTTATCTGATGTTTTAATGATGTGGAATTGGATAAATAGTAGCATATTGGGACCTTACTGATTGTTTTAGGTACATGTACGATATAGACTAAACAAAGTGTGTCACTTGTCTATAATTTGAAAATAAAATGTAAAATCATTTTCAGCTAGATGTTATATCAGTTAAAACTATAAGAACTGTGATATAAAATTACTTTGTTTTAATTTTTTTTTATGAACTGTTGCTGTTTATTATTGATTAACTATTGTTGATCGAGTCACACATGTCACAGATCGAATATGTATCACGAGTGAAAAATTTGACCGAATATATCACACATGTCACATGTGACCAAGGACTTATATATATACATATATAAGTCCTTGATGTGGCATATGCCAAAAAGTGGACACAGGAATATGAAATTGACAATGAATACATCACATTAAATTTGTCATCATGCAGTTCTGAAAGGTAAACGTGGTTTTAAACAATCACATTCATGCAACAAAGTTTTTATCACAACCAGCACACGATCACCACCACCATCATTATCATCATCATTACGGAGAAAACAAAGTTATTACGACGAGCACCATCATCATCACACGCTAATGCATGTCTGTTCAAAAGCCAAGGATCTAAATATAGCACCAGATATTCAATCGAATAATTAAAATCTGATCAAGCATTCGTTTTCTGCTTATGAAGGCAGGTAGAAACAGTCTGAGGTCTCATATTAGAAATTAAACAAATAATAAAAGACACAAGATAGGCAAATCATTTATTTACTGGTATATTCATTATTATACACTACTCCGCTAGCAAATACTTATGAAATTGCTCCTTCTGTGTCATTTTTACAGACAAAAACTTGCGGTTATAGATTTTTATCGGTAATCAACTCGCATACTTCTTAGGAACTTTCACTTCTGTAATGGTGGACGGTCACGTGATAAAACAATGGCGGCGGTCTAATTGATGGAAATAGAATCGTCTATAGAAGATATATTCATTTGTCATTATGATATGGTAAAATTTATCATTTCCAATTGATTGTTAAATACATTTGTCATTTATTTCTTACTGATTGATCAATCACTGTATCTTGAGGTTGGTTCTTTGATTGATTGGTTAATTGGTTCATTGATTTATTGATTTTAACCCAAGAGGGTATTTGGAATTTTTCTGTAAGGTTGAAATGTATTACTTGAATTTAGGGGTATTGTTTAAATGTGACACGATTTTACACCTTTCTTTCTTGGTTTTTCTGCTAGTTTGATTGGCCCCATGCAGACCCTGCAAAGAACATACGGGAGTCCATGACTTTATACAAGTTCCAGTACCTTCCTGCGGGTTTATTCAACAGAGCTCAGGTAATCTTGTTAGATCATATATAAAACAGTTGATCATCTCCATGTTAGTCTGTCTACAGGACAAGTTCTAAGGGAACAAGAGAATTAAGATCTATGTGTATTGGACCTTATATTTGTGGCTTACTTATAGGGGCTTACACTATTTTTGTTCACCTTAAATCATGATAGGCCATTAACATGTATGTGACTGTTATAAGTTCACTGAATTTTCTACATTGAATTGATTATTTAATTTTTACTACTTACGTCATTTAGTGTTCACTGCTAGTAGTCTGTTTTGATAAGCTGATAGGCTGCATCTGTCCGATAAAATCTTGTCTGTTAGGTAATTAAAGCCAATAATTCCTTTGAGTATGGGTCACTCATTTCATTAGGCCACAATTTGACACTTAAAAAGTCTTACCTGTCCATTTAGATATTTTATGCTTGAAATATCTATAAAAACATTAACATTGCAGGTGAGATTACATGCATACTCCCAAGGAGCGTTGCTATGGAAAACTGGATCTTTATGAAGAAGAATGATCATATAGCCCTCATGATACAAACAGAGTAAGTTTGTTCATGTTCCTTTTAAAACTATGAAGACTTAAGATGCAAAAAGGCAAACTGATCTATTATTGCATTCTGTATTCTACATTCTTGTAAAAGATACACTGGATAGTAACAATTTGATTTTGAATACCAAGTCTTGGTTTATATAAACAGAGATTGTACACCAATCCAAAAATTAAAGTGCCCGATCAGTTTTGATTGCCATTTTAAATCAACCAATGGCAACTATTCTTTCTCAAAGTATCAAAACTCATATTCAGTTCTCAGAATTATAGGTGATTAATCTTAAATTAAACTTCTAACTTATTTCATCATTGTAATGTTTACAGTGACCAAGAACTAATTGTACGAGCCCAGGGTTTCCGACCAGAGAACTTCCTCTTCATTGTACATGAGATGATAGAAACGCTGACGGCGGAGTCGTACGCTGGTGTGAATTATGATTTCTTTATACCTTGTATGGATTGTGAGAATAGGGTAAGTCTGGTACCTTGCACATACAAATGATTCCTGCACCATGATGATGAAAATGTATCTTTATTTAATGCTTGTGCTTATATTTACTGAAATATCCCTTATTCCTACCAAAAAGGGGACAGAAGACAATTTTATTTAAACATTGATATCAATGTTTTTAAGATTGAAAATAGATCTGATGTTACTGGCACAGTGTTCATTCACTTGTAGACAGGTGTCCATTGATCACAGGTGTCAACAGATTACAGTCATACCTGAGTAAGCATCCTCCTCTGTATAAAGGCCACTCGGTGAATAAAGGCCTTCTTTTGAAAACCATCATTGATATTTTAGAATAAAATTACCTCCAAATGATGGCCAATTGCCAATAAAGGCCACATTTTATCTATCCTATGGTAGGCCTTTGTTCAAAGGGTTGACTGTTATATCATTTTTGTTTTTGTCCCTACAGCATGTGAAGGACCCAAGCATGATATCTCATCATAAAGTTCAGCGGGCCCTTGAACTCAGTGTACCATTCTTACAATGTGAAAAATTCTTCCACATGTTGTCATTACAAGAATTGAAAGGTAAGTAGGTTCTTATCTGGCTGTCTTGAACCTTCATTCTTAGGCAAACAGTCCAGTAACCAAGGTTATTAATTTTAAGATCAAAACTCAAATCTCAATTTTTGTACATTTGATCGCCTCAATGTAATTATGACTCAAGTAAATAACAGTTTAAATGGTGTTTTATTTGCATATCAAAAATACTCCTGAATATATATGAATTTTACAATTGAATCTTGAAAGGTTTGCTTACACAATTCGCCATTTCAATCAATTTGCCCATCTCTATGGCCTGAACTTCAATTAACTAATTAATGGATGTTTAAAATGTGAAAAGGGTAACATGCTTGTCTCTAATGTCAGGCAAGTGACATTAATAACAGCTTTATATTGAATGTTTTCTGATTTTAGATGCCATGCCATCAGATAAGATGTCGGAAGTGGACAGCCATCTTAGAAACAGTGTACGAGAGTTGATTGATCTGACAAATGAGAAAACTGTCTCTGTGTTTTTTGTGTATTCTACAAAAGATGAACCAGATCTGGCCAATGAGAACAAACTTGTACATCCGGGAACTGTTATGGAAGATATGAGATCACAGGAAATATTCAAAGTGTAAGTTAGAAATTATAGATATTATATTTTCTGTTGCAGAGAATGTTGTTTATTGTTCAAGTTTCGGTCTAATTATATGATTCAAACTTCAATAGTATTTGTTTATTGTGGTATTGGTCCATGAAGCTCTGAATTATGAGTGCCAAGCCTGGTCACAGCACTAGTTTCCTGTGTTGATATTTTTTCGATGGAGTTAAACCACTGGACAGTTTCCACTTGTGAAGTTTGGTCTTGAATGGGGCTAGTATTAACTGGTACAATTCAGTGACCATAACCCTTCAACCATGAGGCCCCTGTAGTGGTTTTGTTTTGTAAGTGTATTTCGAGTGATTCATGTGGAGAAGATTTATTCTTAGGCAGAGACCAGGGTTCGTACTGAAACAGAATCCAGGAGCACTGGTTGGGTTGACTGATTGGTGGCATATAGCTGAAATATTGTAGGAAACAGGCATAGACCAAAGAAAGTGAAATGGGACATGTCACCAGATTCATGATTTACTTTCCAAATTTTGTCAGATTTTAACAAATTCATGTCTATTATTTACATTTGTTTATATTTTTCAAGGTCATACACTGACAAACCAGAGATGGCTGATATGGAAGCCTTGACTTTGTCAATGAAATCTAATGATGTCATCATATTTGGCATGTTGGATCAGTTTGCTGAAAATCCAGACTGTAAAAAACTCTTATTGAACACTAAGGAAGTCTTACAGAGACCTATTCTGCTGTTGTTGCTGGGGAAAACTAAAAATTGGCAGAAAGGAGATCTTAGTATGCCACTTGGTGATGAGGTTTGTGGATATACGTTTATGAATATTTTTAAGTAATTCCCCATATGTGGAGGGGTTATGGGTGTGCAAATCTATAGATTTGAGGCTGATAATTGTAGGAAGGGGACATTTTTACAGTATATTGGTTATGCTATTTAATATTTAATGTTGTATGATGAGTGATGGAATGTGGATCATGACAGTTGAATGTTAAAACGTACTTGTACAAAAATATTCTGGACAAAATTATAACAGAGATTTTTGAGATATTGTCCTTTTCATTGGAAATTCTTAAGACATTACTGTATTTTTAGTCTCAAAAATGTGCATTGAAATGTTATATTTTCTTAAAATGTAGAACTTTTGTTTGAATTTGATATTTTAATTGTTTCATATCACATTTCTACACAGGTGTTTGTTGATATGACAAATAAAGACAGATACACTCATAAGATAAAGGAACTTTATGAGGCAATACAAAAGAAAGATGAGTCAAATAAAAAGGTAATTGAAATTTGATTTAAAGGTGATTGCAGTTAGATTTAAGATAATTGAGGTTTGATTTAAACTTCAGATCAGTAAGTTTGAAAATTATAAAAGTGATAAAAGAATGAAATGTCCTTCATAAATGTTATTTTTGTTCAGATTTTTGTGGGAAAATATTCCTGTCTTGATCAAACTTAGTCAAAATGTTTAAGGGCATAATATCTCAGTAAAATAAAGAAGAGCAAAATTTGACAGATGCTTTTTGTGGCAGGCTTGCTCTCTTGTTCTATAACGGGATACTTTTACTGATTAATATATTTATATTATTGATAGAAACTGAAAGTTTTCCAGTATATGAAGATTCAAATAAATTATAAAATAATATTATGGGTTCTTGTAATATCAAGGTATTTGTTTTTTGGTTGAAAAAAGACATATTTTGTGCATTAATGAGCATAATTGCCATAATTTCATGAAATGCTTCTGTAATGCTGACAGAATATACTTTCTAATTCAGAGGCTAATGCTATACATACATTGTAGTTCCCACATCTACAATATTTACCTCCCTTGTTTGGAATTGGCGATTGAATGATTTAAAAATGTTATTGATTTCAGGTTAAAGAAAAAGCACCTGATTGTTTCATTAGTTATTGTTGGACAAACTCCCATGATGCAATAGCAAAGGGATCTAGACCCAAAGAAGGGTCACTTGGTTGGAGTGGCGGTGATCCTAGAGAAGTGAAGACATTTTTAGAAAAAAAGGGATTCCCTGCTGGATTGATGTTGAAAGAGTGGGGGGGTAAGATATTTTCATCATTAGGAGTTCTATGTACAGTCAAACCTGTGAACAGAGGCAATCCTTGGGAAAGTGAATTGTGATCTTTATCGAAACTTGAGAATATGATTAAACGCCTATTTCTACATATAAATACATATTCAATGGCGTTGTACAATGAAAAACAAAAACAAAAAATAGATGAAAATACACAAATATACACATCAGAGTGCACATGTAGTAGACAAGTTTATCAATTACACACAGTTAAAATAGTGCAAAATAGTTCTTGAAGTAGTATGATTTCAATATACGTTTGAAACTGTCCACAGAATCACATTGTCTCAGACTAACAGGTAATTCATTCCACAATTTTGGACCTATCATGCTGAAACTTCTTTATTGACAGATGGCCTTTATTTTAAGGTCATTGCATTCTTGATATTTAAAGAAAGGTTTGAAAGAGCAGCTTTATGCACATGGTGGCCTTTACTTGGAGTTGGCCGCTAGATTTGACTGTAATACTTTCATTGATTCAAACTGTATTTCCATTTTTCTGCCCCCATTTAAGGATATGGTAATAATCTCTATCTGAATGTCTGCCTTTCAGTCTGTATTTAAGAATTCCGTTCAGTGGATTGCTAAAAACAAACAAAAATTCAGCAGATTTAATTTAAACTTTTAACAATTGCAATATACAGGTTTCATGTACTTTTCAATGTGAATAATGACCATAAACTTTGTCTTTCCTAATTATCAAAATCATACTCATTGGTAGCATTTTTTGTTTTTTATGTTTTTTGGTTACGCTTTTATTACTAAAAAGTAGAGGAAAGCTATTACCTAATTATATTAAATCAAAACGCTACCACCTGCAATCATCGAACTTCATATCTTTGTTCATCATGACAATCTCTACAGGACCTGTGCATTTTCAAAAAGGGCAACTGGAGGGGGCATGGTGTTTATAAAACACATCTTGTTTTTTTTTTAGTTTTATAATTATTGTTAATTTTGTTGAAAGTTTTTAGATGCTTTATATGTCAAAAATGCACCTAAATAAGCCATTTTGGCCACATTTTAGAAAAAAATTCTTCGGGGAAATCCCCCAACCCTCCCCTAACAAAAGAGGGAAACCCCCATCCATACCTTCCCCCAAGCCCCCCAAGTAACAAATTTCTGGATCCGTCCCTGCTAACCACTGACCTAACCGGGCAAGCTATATGCATTTCATAAATGAATCTAATGTTCATGGCTTTATCTTTCCAATGTCCTTCATATGATAAACAGTCAACCCTGTGTTAGGTGTCACCTTTGAATACAGGCCACCCTGTGAGTAAAGGCCAGCCTTTTAAAAACTGTCATTGATGTCTAGAAGAAAAAGACTTCTGAAAAAAGACCACCTGTCAATAAAGGTTGCATTATGTTAATCGCTTGGCAGGCCTTTGTTCACAGGTTTGACTTTATGTGTGTTTGTTGAGATATTTATTTTATCTATCCACTGACATATTTGGAGAAAAATGTTCCAGTTTATGGTGACTTGACATTTGTATGAAAAAAAGTATAACACCACTTAATTGATTGGGAAATTTTTATTCTAAAGAAAGTCAGCAAATACCACCACCCTCAAAGTTTCAGTGATAATAAAAATAGATTCTAAATTCTCCCTGCAGCATAAGCTAAAATATATCATCTTCTTTTCAAATGCATGCATACTTGTTTCTTTCTTTTTCTTACTATTTGACGCACAAAACTAATTGTATGTATGTTATTCTGTGTAATTGGTTGGTGGCCTACATCATTTCAATAAAGTTTTTGTATTGTATATAGTTAAACCTGTAAACAAAGATCACCAGAAGGAAAATCACTTTAGCTCAGTCATACATTCATCAAAGGTTTGCACAGTTTTACCCACTGAATGATTTAAGAATTTATTTAACCTCTTTAGAGCAACAACCTGTCAACAACAACACAATTTTGCTACTCCCAAAGGGTTTTGCTTTGGAGAGGTTTCACAGTTTTACCCACTGAACGATTTAAGAATTTATTTAACCTCTTTAGAGCAACAACCTCTCAACAACAACATAATTTTGCTACTCCCAAAGGGTTTTGCTTTGGAGAGGTTTGCACAGTTTTACCCGCTGAACAATTTAAGAATTTATTTAACCTCTTTAGAGCAACAACCTCTCATCGGCAACATAATTTTGCTACTCCCAAAGGGTGTTGCTTTGGAGAGGTTGCACAGTTTTACCCACTGAACGATTTAAGAATTTATTTAACCTCTTTAGAGCAACAACCTCTCATTGGCAACATAATTTTGCTACTCCCAAAGTGTGTTGCTTTGGAGAGGTTTGCACAGTTTTACCCACTGAACGATTTAAGAATTTATTTAACCTCTTTAGAGCAACAACCTCTCATCGGCAACATAATTTTGCTACTCCCAAAGTGTGTTGCTTTGGAGAGGTTTGCACAGTTTTACCCACTGAACGATTTAAGAATTTATTTAACCTCTTTAGAGCAACAACCTCTCATCGGCAACATAATTTTGCTACTCCCAAAGTGTGTTGCTTTGGAGAGGTTGCACAGTTTTACCCACTGAATGATTTAAGAATTTATTTAACCTCTTTAGAGCAACAACCTCTCATCGGCAACATAATTTTGCTACTCCCAAAGTGTGTTGCTTTGGAGAGGTTTGCACAGTTTACCCACTGAACGATTTAAGAATTTATTTAACCTCTTTAGAGCAACAACTTCTCATCGGCAACATAATTTTGCTACTCCCAAAGTGTGTTGCTTTGGGGAGGTTTGCACAGTTTTACCCACTGAACGATTTAAGAATTTATTTAACCTCTTTAGAGCAAAACCTCTCATTGGCAACATAATTTTTCTACTCCCAAAGTGTGTTGCTTTGGAGAGGTTTGCACAGTTTACCCACTGAATGATTTAAGAATTTATTTAACCTCTTTAGAGCAACAACCTCTCATTGGCAACATAATTTTGCTACTCCCAAAGTGTGTTGCTTTGGAGAGGTTTGCACAGTTTTACCCACTGAACGATTTAAGAATTTATTTAACCTCTTTAGAGCAACAACCTCTCATCGGCAACATAATTTTGCTACTCCCAAAGTGTGTTGCTTTGGAGAGGTTTGCACAGTTTTACCCACTGAACGATTTAAGAATTTATTTAACCTCTTTAGAGCAACAACCTCTCATCGGCAACATAATTTTGCTACTCCCAAAGTGTGTTGCTTTGGAGAGGTTGCACAGTTTTACCCACTGAATGATTTAAGAATTTATTTAACCTCTTTAGAGCAACAACCTCTCATCGGCAACATAATTTTGCTACTCCCAAAGTGTGTTGCTTTGGAGAGGTTTGCACAGTTTACCCACTGAACGATTTAAGAATTTATTTAACCTCTTTAGAGCAACAACTTCTCATCGGCAACATAATTTTGCTACTCCCAAAGTGTGTTGCTTTTGGGAGGTTTGCACAGTTTTACCCACTGAACGATTTAAGAATTTATTTAACCTCTTTAGAGCAAAACCTCTCATTGGCAACATAATTTTTCTACTACCAAAGTGTGTTGCTTTGGAGAGGTTTGCACAGTTTACCCACTGAACGATTTAAGAATTTATTTAACCTCTTTAGAGCAACAACCTCTCATCAGCAACATAATTTTGCTACTCCCAAAGGGTGTTGCTTCGAAGAGGTTGCACAGTTTTACCCACCAAACGATTTAAGAATTTATTTAACCTCTTTAGAGCAACAACCTCTCATCGGCAACATAATTTTGGTACTCCCAAAGGGTGTTGCTTTGGAGAGGTTGCACTTTTTATTTATCAATTGAATTCTGTGAGGTGAAATATATTCATATTTGGTATCAATTTGTTCTTAATTTTATGTAGATTAAGATGCATATGGTTATGTAATATTTAATTAAGTGATTACTTCATAAAAATTATCTTTTACTTCTTTTGCTTAAGAAGATAAGTGTGGATAGCTTACAAAGACAATTAAAGTATTAACCTGGAAGGTGTAAGTTCATAGTTCACCTTGTGTTTAGCAGGTATTTTTCTATTGAAAAAGTCACACTTGCTGTTGAAGATTTTGTCATTAGAATCACAATTGTAACATAGACTTTTATTGGTGAATATTGTAAACATTCAAATTCTTTTTAATAAAATTGTCATTGATTGGTCAACAAAGGGTCCTGACCAATCAGATTCACTCAGGTTTTAGCAGGAAGTGACCCTAGTTGTTGGTGTAGTCAGGATAACAAATATTGTAAGTTGTACTTTGTCTATTTATTGTAATGTATTTTAAGGATATTTGGTTATTTGTATGTAGTTTTTGATGTTTCTGTTTGAAATTTCTTCTGCTCATATTTTATATAAACATATTT
Organism: Lutraria lutraria; assembly: GCA_964023205.1. NCBI lineage: Eukaryota > Metazoa > Mollusca > Bivalvia > Venerida > Mactridae > Lutraria > Lutraria lutraria. The sequence goes on from OZ026835.1 coordinate 14,205,170, forward strand.
TTGTTTGTTGTAATTAGTTTTTGATGATTCTGTTTGAATTTTCTTCTGCTCATATTTTGCAATAAAGATTTACCAAATGATGGCAGTTAAAGAATATGTTTTTTAGTTTAGAATTTTGTCAAGGACTTACATACATGTATGTATATAAGTCCTTGATTTTGTATAGCTTACAAGTTTCATTGCTGTGAGTTTGACCCCAGGCGAGGTGCACACTGTCCATGACAAATTTGACTGAAGATATTAGTAATACAACCTATGTTAAGGGGAATCATCAAATCACAAATTTGTGAAAAAATAGCCACCTGACATTTTTGCTATGCATCCTAAAAAGTGGCGTTGTTCAATAATTACTGAAAGTACATAACTGAAATGAGTTTTTATCAATAGCTAATGATTCAATGTACATTTCTGCATCAGTAAAATAATATTTGATGATTAACAAGTATCTATAATTCTCACCTGAACTTATGCTAATTCCATTAGCCAAAATAATGTATCATAATATCAAAATTAATTCAAACTACAATGTCCAACAATAACTTCAATATGTCATTGAGGGTTTCCATATTTTGAATTTTCATTATTAAATGTTTTTCCATGTTTATTTTCAATTCTTAACACAGTCCTCAACTTTCACACAGTGAATTTTCTTCCATGTGTGTTTAGGCTACTGTGTAGTACATAGTGTAAACACGTGTGTGGAGGATTTTTGTGAAATGTGAATATTGAGGACTGTGTTTAGAATTGAAAATAAACATGGAAGAACATTTAAAAGTGAAAATTTGAAATATGGAAACCCTCAATGACATGTTGAAGTTATTGTTGGACATTGTAGGTTAAATTAATTTCGATATTATGATACATTATTTTGGCTAATGGAATTAGCATAAGTTCAGGTGAGAATTATAGATACTTGTTAATCATCAAATATTATTTTACTGGTGCAGAAATGTACATTTAATCATTAGCTATTGATAAAAACTCATTTCAGTTATGTACTTTCAGTAATTATTGAACAACGCCACTTTTTAGGACGCATAGCAAAAATGTCAGGTGGCTATTTTTTCACAAATTTGTGCTGTGATGATTCCCCTTAAATCTTCAAGATAAACGGTACGGTTGGGTTGTCCAACATACATAGGCGTGCGAATAAAGTAATTTTATGTGCAAGTTTGAGCGACTCAAAAACACATTTATCATGAGCCAATGTTCACATTTTTATAAAAAACATATTTTCAGTTAAGATATATATAATAGTTTGCATTTTCTGAATGATGAGAGCTTCATCTTTAATTTGGTTGAGAAATAAAATACTTAAACTCTCTATAGAATTAGTTGTATATTTCTTATTTATATAGCTATGGGCCAGTGAATACACTTTACCTGTGTAGACTGTGTCGCAGTCTTTACATGTTTAGATAAGAACAGTTGATAAAATGGTTTAAGAATTCAAAATTCATTTGTAGCTGCTGCCATGGCTACGCCCCTGAACATAAAACTGAATTTCTTTTCAATTATTAACGAATATCTTGTACATTGCACTCAACAGTCTTAAAATAAAAGGCCATCTTGTAATGATAAAGGCAAAAGCCGCGTTTTTTTAATCTTTAATGTAGCCCATAGGCTATCGTAAAGTTAAGAAAGAATCGTTCCCAAACGTAAAAATTTGTAGCTGAGAAACTATTGATGAAACATATTTTAAAGCTAAGAAGGGAGATAAGACACTTCTTACTAAAGAAGTGGCATAAGATGTTTGATGAAACAGGGCCTTTGTGTGTTCTGGTGCAATATGTGTATGTTTGTTGTTTTTGCATTTTAACTTTATTTTTAGTTTAATGTGGAATACCTCAGTATTTATTTTTATAGGTCTGAAGTGATGTATTATGTTAAGGTGCTGGTGTGCGTCTGTCTGTCCGTCCATCCATCAGCAATTTCGTGTCCGCTCTGTTACTCTTTAGCCCCTTGAAGGTTTTAGAAGAAACATTACTCAAATGATTACCAGATCAAAACGACATGCACAGCACATGTTTCGGAAGGCTAACTTCAAGGTCAAGGTCACACGGATCGAAGGTCATATGAATTGTTTCCGCTCTATAACTCTTTAACCCTGCCAAGGATTTTGTAGAAACTTTACTCAAATGTTCACCACATTGAGAAGAAGTGCAGCTTCCATGTTTTGGGAGGCTTACTTCACGGTCACACTAAGGGGGGTCAAAGGTCATATGCACGAAAAGTACCCCAAAATAATGTTTTTACAGTATCAATTATACCTTTGGGTGTATATTGCTCCTCCTCATGGTGCTTCTGTCTGGTTTATTTTTATTATTCCATAATACAGGTATACAAATATTCATGTAAGCAATTTTATTTTTCAGTAAACAAAGATGAAGATTAGGCATCCTGTGGCAGCCACTGGACAAGAGGTAAGTGCTCAAGTTCTAAATCAGCCCTATAGCATTACTACCAATTTCAGATGACAAAATTTCATCGAAATCTGTTGCATCAAGTGTGCCACCGAGAGTATATGTGCTTATCGAATGCAGGGTCTTGATTGAAATAATTATTAATAACATAAAGGAAAATTGAACTATACAATACACTTTTTGTCGAGCCCGCCTGCGGTGAGCTCGACATAGTCGCCACAATGGCTGTTGCGTGTCTGTACGTTAGTTAGTGAGTGAGTGAGTGAGTGAGTGAGTTAGTTAGTGTGTCCGTCCGGATCCTTGTCCGGGCTGTATCTCTGTTATGCATTGACACTTTTTAAAATAACTTGGCATAATTGTTAAACACCATAAGACGGTGTGCAGTGCGCAAGATCCAGGTCTCTAGCTCAAAGGTCAAGGTCACACTTAGAGGTCAAACGTCAAAAATGAGCATTATAGACCTTGTCCGGGCTGTATCTCCCTTAATCATGGAAACTTTTTAAACAATTAAATTCAGCTTGTTCCGATTTTGACCGTTTTCAGCCGCGGAAAATTCGGTTCGAGCAGAAACATAATAAAAACGTGTTGAAATCACGCTCCAACGGGCAGAGTCATCTCAATATTCCAGACTTTTCTCATAAACAAAAAGATGCGATAGTTCGAAAAGTGTGATAGTACGAAATTTTTGCACGTTCCCGTGGCATTTCGAACTATCGCGATTCAACTGTATATGTAATAATAAATTTAGTGTCTGCTTCATTGGGGTAGCTCTTAAGCAATGCTTGGGGTCTGTGTTGAAAGAATTCTTAGAATATCCTGAATTCAGTCAAACAGGCTGATTATAATTCTGTATTAATGACAATTCATTTATGTTGAAGTTGTTTTTATGCAAGCCCATCTCGCAAATAAGAAATTCATTTTGCAAGATCGAGATAGTCCATTCTGTACTTTATATCTGTCCAGTAGGTGGAGTTACGATTAACTGGTGTCCTCCATATGTTAGTGTCTTTTAGCGATTCCCTTGTGTAAAGTGGCAATGCGCACTATTTATTGTCTTTATGAATGAAACATTTGTGCCGATGAATACTGAATTATTAAACTCAATAATTGTTCAGTTTGAAATGCCATGATAATGTACAGTAAAGTTCCGCTATTAAGACCACCCTTCGGACCGCCATGAAGTGGTCTTAATTTGAAGTCGGTCTTAATAGCGGAACTCAGGTGTTGATGATGATAACAGTAGCAATATGTAGTTCAACTATACAAGGCACTTGACATACATTCTGTTCCTTGATTGTGTGTTTATTAGTAATTTTTGCATGTGCTTTCTTCATATTATTTATGTAAAAAATGCATTAATTACAGAAAGCTGAGTTCTTTTTGAGAGTTCAAAATGTACAAAAATCTGATTTATGAACATCTGTCAATGAGTGATTTCATGGTCCTCTGTCCTGTACTCAGACTGTATTCTATTGGTGATTGTAATTTTATAATCGATTCAAACACACCATTGATATGGTTTAAGTAAATAAATAGAAAAACAACATAAACAGAAACATAAAACTGAAATTATTTTATTATCAATACATATATATTAAACAGAAGAAACATTTGCATCATTAAAAGGTCATTTAGTGACTGATAGTGATAGCATGTACATGTACATATGAACATAATATTATAACGAGTCCAGTAAGTCCTGTCATTGGTACACTCAAAATTGTCAAGAGTTTTTCTCTTCTTTTCTCTTTCCTGACCTGAAACAACAAAATGAAAAAAATCATTATTCTATTTGCATCAAGTTTGAAGTGCTTAGTAAAAATCACCAAAACAATAAATTATTACAGTGCAGAATAATCAGTGATATAAATCAAGTGTTGAATATCTTAATCAAGGAAAATAAATTAAATGTTTAATAACCCATACAGTATTCAGTGATATTTTAAAGACCTAGAATGATAATGCAAGAAAATAATGCGTCATGCTGATAAAAATATACGAGGATCATAAAGCACCAATGGAAAAATTATTCGATCTCATTAAAATAATTAGCCAAAATACGTACCTATCCAAAAACTCGTAACAATTGCATTTGTTTCTTTTTGTGAAAACACGTTCACATCATGATGAGCAACAACACCAATTAATCCATCGGTGTTAATTGACACTTTTAGACCCCTTTATTACAGTCATTTAATCGTGTTGATCCATTTGTTTTCACAACTAATTTACGAGCGTGTCAACACATATGCTGAATCGGGTTAGGTATAAAGTTTAAACAGACGGACCGGTCGTATTACCGGGACCAAAATATGTAGAAATACCGGTATTGGGACCGAATAAAGTGGTCTTAATACGTAATAGCGGGGTGGTCTCATTATCGGAACCGGCGACCATTGAAATAAAGAAGGAAAATATCGGGACCAAGAAAAAGTGGTCGTATTATGCGGACGGTCGTATTATCGGGACGGTCGCATTATGGAACTTTACTGTAATATAATTCAAAATGAACATAATCCTGCAATATATCCAACTTGTATTATAACAGCAATCGGTAGAGTTATACAACCAGTGGTACTATTTTCAACATGAATGTATGGTGTAGAGGTGTCACGTTTTTGTTAATACAAAACTGAGTGTATCATTATGGAAGCTCTCGCTTCGCTTTCGCTTAAAAAAACATAGACTTAGACTTATCATGAAAATCATAATAGATATCTAACTCTGAATTAACGTGATGGTTGGTAGGATATTTGAGAGTTTAACTTGAAAATTGAGTATGATTACAAGCCACCATTGATATTGTTGAGTTGTAATCTTAAGAAAAATCAAAGTACTGAAAGTACTGTTGGAACTTGATTGTTTTCATATGAGACAAGTCACTGGTGTTGCTTGCAACACAACAATGACTGTTAGGAGAAATCCTAAATTAGGAACTGTACAGTTGATGGATATTCATGGTTAGTAATTTTATGTACATATTCTGATATTCATGTGTTAAATTCCATCAACCTAGCATGATGGTTATCTAAGTTATCAGATGTTTTGAGTTTCTTTTATGTAGCCCATTATCCAGCCTATAATTTCCGAATCCATCGGTACCAAAATAAGCATTGTTGCTGTCGTATTTACTGATTTAGTACTTACTGAAAAGCTCTTCAAAACGCTCCATTTTAATAATATATCTTGATTATGACCACATATCACTTTAAATGCACACTACAGTGTTAGAAACAAATTAAAATCGACCTACATAATTCTTTCAGTGATAATCTGGTTTTGAAGAGTTTTTTGATTTTCCATGTTTTTAGTTCTATACTCGGAACAAAATTGCTATCGATAATAGAAATGAACTGACATAAACCACTATCAATTGATTAATTGTAGTTTAAGATTTTTTCAGAAAATCTATATAATTGGAATGTGAATTATATTCAAACTTAATATCATGATGTTGGACTATATGACAGGTTTTGAAGTGAAAGTAAAAGTTTATATTGTAAAAAAGTATAGCTATTCGGAAACAAGCTGTTATACGGCGATATTTGCCGATCTCACTACGGAATATTGTAACCGACATCGCACGATTTCATTAGTTCCATTACCATCCTTCTGTCTTAACACCGTAATACCCTTCACATTCTTTGAACAAACATGATAATTGCGAACTTCACAATAACAAGGACTTATATACATACATATAATGTATGTACATACATATAATGTATGAACATACATATAATGTATGTATATAAGTCCTTGACAATAACTGTTTCTTCGCAAATTTTTGTGTACCGCCATTCTGTTCTCTGCACTTCGACGGGAAAACCCCACATTCTATTTTTAGAATTTATCCAACTATATATAGCTCTAGCCGATAGTATCGATCGATACGCGTTATGGATATAAACCTTAACACTGATTTACTTATCATGCCAAAACGTCACATATTTTATAAGACATACATCAATAGTAGATTAATGTAATTACATTCAAACTTCTGTAGAGAAATTACTGACCTACTGAACGAAAGCCGAAAGTAGAACTATTTTATGCTAAACTATTTGGTTTCCATCCCCGATCTTACAGAACACAACAGAGTGAGAGTGGGAACGGGAACCATGACAGTTATGGAGCTCACGGCATTTTAGTAAGTCACCAATAGCAAAGGAATTTGAAAATCAAATTCCAATGATGTTAGTTTGATAAAAAATCTTCTACATTTCAAGTCATTCGAAAACCATTCTGTTGATGAAATAAGAAAGGAAAAACTAAATCACAATAATATGTTAGCACAAAAACTCCTTTCCTCTCCATCGTCATGGGAATCATGGTGAACTTGTCTCAAATCTTTCATCTCCTCCAAATTGAGTTCATCCTTGCTTACTGCAAGATAGTGATAACCCTGTGGCAGATGAAATCACCAAAGCAAACCATCTGAATAACATTTGTCGGTATCAAACCTTTATTGATGAATAATTAGGTGCTCGAACTCTGCAAAATGATGTGAATGACATCAGCCCTGTCTTTGACCACATTACAATTTCAACCTCTAAGATAGAAGATATTATAAAATTTGAACTGTCCACTCCTCTATGTGACTTTTTCTACCAGTCTCTGTCCTCTTCAGTTTTTCTTAGATCACGGAAAGATGCTTTTTTCACTCCTTGAAGCCAGTAGTGCTCAGGCATACATTAAACACAATAGCAGCAATGATGTTCTCACCCAGCTTCTTATCAGGCTTAGTACCGGGTGACTCAACAGTTAACCAAGTGGCTTATCTATACAACTTCTTCACTATAAGGCTGTCAATTCCAGAGCTGTATTCTGCAACATAAGCGAGGCTTTTGACTGTGTCTCGCATCATGCCTTCCTCTTGAGACTCAAAACTTTTTGGGATTTCTTGCAGTCTTTTTAATTGGTTCTCATCTTATCTTAGTGGCAGCTGGACAGCAAAATTCTATTTTGTCTGATGCTTAATCAAAATTAAATGATATCAAAGCTAGCTGGGGTTCCACAGGAGTTAACTTTTGGCCCCCTCATTTTCTTGATATTTATCGATGACGTCATCACGGCAAACGTCCATCTATTTGCTGATGACACAAGCCTTAGTTGTCGTGGTTACAGTAACTGCTTCACAAACACTGAATTCTGACCTACTAACAATGCTTCTGGAATAAAATTTGTTCCATTGTTATAGCTTCATTTTTAGGAGGTGAATTTGGATTTTTCTAGATTTTTGTTTCTTAGTTACAAGCACCTCATCAAGATAGCATTTTAGTACCTTCATTTTAACTTAAATTGTAGATTTTATAAAGCTGAGGAAAAATCAACTGCCTAAATATTTCTACAAAACTTTATTCTTATTTCAGTAGTTATTTTTATTAGGTAAAATGTCTTGAATTGACATGATTTGCATTTGTATTTTTGTAATTGTAGGGTTCTATTTTTAAGTTCTAGTTATGCCCCCATTTCAAAGAAATGTGGGTATATATTGCTGGTTTGCTCATGTCCATCTTTTTTGCTCGTTGGTAATCAAACCTTGTCTGGCCAATTCGACTGTTTTGGCCTCTTAGGTCTTCACTTGGTTTGAAGGTTGGTCAAACATAGATAGATGACCCCTGTTGATAAGGTCTATCAATAGGTCAAAGGTCAACTATCCATATGCTCTTTAGGGGGCATTGGTGTTTCACAAACACTTCATTAAGTGAGCGTTTAAGTACACTTATTAAAACTTAAGATATATCAAATAACTTAAAAAAACTTAGGTAGTTGATTTTTCTGGGCTTTATTCTCTACTAGTATTTTTACAAAACTTTTTTTTTATCCTAGCAATTATTTCTATTAGGTAAAATGTCTTGAAATTGAAATGATTTGCATTTATATTTTTGTTATATTTTTGTAAATGTAGGGTAATTTAATAAAGTTCTTGTTATGCCCCAATTTCAAAGAAATGTGGGTATATATTGCTGGTTTGCTCATGTCCGTCTTTTTTGCTCGTTTGTAATCAAACCTTGTCTGGCCAATTCGACTGTTTTGGCCTCTTAGGTCTTCACTTGGTTTGAAGGTTGGTCAAATACTGATAGATGACCCCTATTGATAAGGTCTATCAGTAGGTCAAAGGTCAACTATCCATTTGCCCTTTATGGGGCATTGGTGTTTCACAAACACTTATTAAGTGAGCGTTTAAGTACCCTTATTAAAACTTAAGATATATCAAATAGCTTAAAAAATCTTAAGTAATTGATTTTTCTTAAGTTTATTAAAAAAATAAAGCTAAGGAAAGATTGACTGCCTAACTAATTTTTACGCCTTTGAAACCAAACTGTTGATGTAATAAGAAAGGCCAAACTAAATCACAATATATGTTAGCACAAAAACTCCTTTCCTCTCCATCGTCATGGGAATCATGGTGAACTTGTCTCAAATCTTTCATCTCCTTCAAATTGAGTTCATCCTTGCTTCACTGCAAGATAGTGATAATCCTGTGGCAGATGAAATCATCAAAGCAAACCATCTGAATACCATTTGTCGGTATCAAACCCTTCTTGATGAATAATTAGGTGCTCAAACTCTGCAAAATGATGTGAATGACATCAGCCCTGTCTTTGACCACATTACAATTACAACCTCTAAGATAGAAGATATTATAAAATTTGAACTGTCCACTCCTCTATGTGACTTTTTCTACCAGTCTCTGTCCTCTTCAGTTTTTCTTAGATCACGGAAAGATGCTTTTTTCACTCCTTGAAGCCAGTAGTGCTCAGGCATACATTAAACACAATAGCAGCAATGATGTTCTCACCCAGCTTCTTATCAGGCTTAGTACCGGGTGACTCAACAGTTAACCAAGTGGCTTATCTATACAACTTCTTCACTATAAGGCTGTCAATTCCAGAGCTGTATTCTGCAACATAAGCGAGGCTTTTGACTGTGTCTCGCATCATGCCTTCCTCTTGAGACTCAAAACTTTTTGGGATTTCTTGCAGTCTTTTTAATTGGTTCTCATCTTATCTGAGTGTCAGCTGGACAGCAAAATTCTATTTTGTCTGATGCTTAATCAAAATTAAATGATATCAAAGCTAGCTGGGGTTCCACAGGAGTTAACTTTTGGCCCCCTCATTTTCTTGATATTTATCGATGACGTCATCACGGCAAACGTCCATCTATTTGCTGATGACACAAGCCTTAGTTGTCGTGGTTACAGTAACTGCTTCACAAACACTGAATTCTGACCTACTAACAATGCTTCTGGAATAAAATTTGTTCCATTGTTATAGCTTCATTTTTAGGAGGTGAATTTGGATTTTTCTAGATTTTTGTTTCTTAGTTACAAGCACCTCATCAAGATAGCATTTTAGTACCTTCATTTTAACTTAAATTGTAGATTTTATAAAGCTGAGGAAAAATCAACTGCCTAAATATTTCTACAAAACTTTATTCTTATTTCAGTAGTTATTTTTATTAGGTAAAATGTCTTGAATTGACATGATTTGCATTTGTATTTTTGTAATTGTAGGGTTCTATTTTTAAGTTCTAGTTATGCCCCCATTTCAAAGAAATGTGGGTATATATTGCTGGTTTGCTCATGTCCATCTTTTTTGCTCGTTGGTAATCAAACCTTGTCTGGCCAATTCGACTGTTTTGGCCTCTTAGGTCTTCACTTGGTTTGAAGGTTGGTCAAACATAGATAGATGACCCCTGTTGATAAGGTCTATCAATAGGTCAAAGGTCAACTATCCATATGCTCTTTAGGGGGCATTGGTGTTTCACAAACACTTCATTAAGTGAGCGTTTAAGTACACTTATTAAAACTTAAGATATATCAAATAACTTAAAAAAACTTAGGTAGTTGATTTTTCTGGGCTTTATTCTCTACTAGTATTTTTACAAAACTTTTTTTTTATCCTAGCAATTATTTCTATTAGGTAAAATGTCTTGAAATTGAAATGATTTGCATTTATATTTTTGTTATATTTTTGTAAATGTAGGGTAATTTAATAAAGTTCTTGTTATGCCCCAATTTCAAAGAAATGTGGGTATATATTGCTGGTTTGCTCATGTCCGTCTTTTTTGCTCGTTTGTAATCAAACCTTGTCTGGCCAATTCGACTGTTTTGGCCTCTTAGGTCTTCACTTGGTTTGAAGGTTGGTCAAATACTGATAGATGACCCCTATTGATAAGGTCTATCAGTAGGTCAAAGGTCAACTATCCATTTGCCCTTTATGGGGCATTGGTGTTTCACAAACACTTATTAAGTGAGCGTTTAAGTACCCTTATTAAAACTTAAGATATATCAAATAGCTTAAAAAATCTTAAGTAATTGATTTTTCTTAAGTTTATTAAAAAAATAAAGCTAAGGAAAGATTGACTGCCTAACTAATTTTTACGCCTTTGAAACCAAACTGTTGATGTAATAAGAAAGGCCAAACTAAATCACAATATATGTTAGCACAAAAACTCCTTTCCTCTCCATCGTCATGGGAATCATGGTGAACTTGTCTCAAATCTTTCATCTCCTTCAAATTGAGTTCATCCTTGCTTCACTGCAAGATAGTGATAATCCTGTGGCAGATGAAATCATCAAAGCAAACCATCTGAATACCATTTGTCGGTATCAAACCCTTCTTGATGAATAATTAGGTGCTCAAACTCTGCAAAATGATGTGAATGACATCAGCCCTGTCTTTGACCACATTACAATTACAACCTCTAAGATAGAAGATATTATAAAATTTGAACTGTCCACTCCTCTATGTGACTTTTTCTACCAGTCTCTGTCCTCTTCAGTTTTTCTTAGATCACGGAAAGATGCTTTTTTCACTCCTTGAAGCCAGTAGTGCTCAGGCATACATTAAACACAATAGCAACAATGATGTTCTCACCCAGCTTCTTATCAGGCTTAGTACCGGGTGACTCAACAGTTAACCAAGTGGCTTATCTATACAACTTCTTCACTATAAGGCTGTCAATTCCAGAGCTGTATTCTGCAACATAAGCGAGGCTTTTGACTGTGTCTCGCATCATGCCTTCCTCTTGAGACTCAAAACTTTTTGGGATTTCTTGCAGTCTTTTTAATTGGTTCTCATCTTATCTTAGTGGCAGCTAGACAGCAAAATTCTATTTTGTCTGATGCTTAATCAAAATTAAATGATATCAAAGCTAGCTGGGATTCCACAGGAGTTAACTTTTGGCCCCCTCATTTTCTTGATATTTATCGATGACGTCATCACGGCAAACGTCCATCTATTTGCTGATGACACAAGCCTTAGTTGTCGTGGTTACAGTAACTGCTTCACAAACACTGAATTCTGACCTACTAACAATGCTTCTGGAATAAAATTTGTTCCATTGTTATAGCTTCATTTTTAGGAGGTGAATTTGGATTTTTCTAGATTTTTGTTTCTTAGTTACAAGCACCTCATCAAGATAGCATTTTAGTACCCTTATTTTAACTTAAATTGTAGATTTTATAAAGCTGAGGAAAAATCAACTGCCTAAATATTTCTACAAAATTTTATTCTTATTCCAGTAGTTATTTTTATTAGGTAAAATGTCTTGAATTGACATGATTTGCATTTATATTTTTGTAATTGTAGGGTTCTATTTTTAAGTTCTAGTTATGCCCCCATTTCAAAGAAATGTGGGTATATATTGCTGGTTTGCTCATGTCCGTCTTTTTTGCTCGTTTATAATCAAACCTTGTCTGGCCAATTCGACTGTTTTGGCCTCTTAGGTCTTCACTTGGTTTGAAGGTTGGTCAAATATAGATAGATGACCCCTGTTGATAAGGTCTATCAATAGGTCAAAGGTCAACTATCCATATGCTCTTTAGGGGGCATTGGTGTTTCACAAACACTTCATTAAGTGAGCATTTAAGTACACTTATTAAAACTTAAGATATATCAAATAACTTAAAAAAACTTAGGTAGTTGATTTTTCTTAAGTTTATTAAGAAAATAAAGCTAAGGAAAGATTGACTGCCTAACTAATTTTTACGCCTTTGAAACCAAACTGTTGATGTAATAAGAAAGGCCAAACTAAATCACTATATATGTTAGCACAAAAACTCCTTTCCTCTCTATCGTCATGGGAATCATGGTGAACTTGTCTCAAATCTTTCATCTCCTTCAAATTGAGTTCATCCTTGCTTCACTGCAAGATAGTGATAATCCTGTGGCAGATGAAATCATCAAAGCAAACCATCTGAATACCATTTGTCGGTATCAAACCTTTCTTGATGAATAATTAGGTGCTCAAACTCTGCAAAATGATGTGAATGACATCAGCCCTGTCTTTGACCACATTACAATTACAACCTCTAAGATAGAAGATATTATAAAACTTGAACTGTCCACTCCTCTATGTGACTTTTTCTACCAGTCTCTGTCCTCTTCAGTTTTTCTTAGATCACGGAAAGAAGCTTTTTTCACTCCTTGAAGCCAGTAGTGCTCAGGCATACATTAAACACAATAGCAACAATGATGTTCTCACCCAGCTTCTTATCAGGCTTAGTACCGGGTGACTCAACAGTTAACCAAGTGGCTTATCTATACAACTTCTTCACTATAAGGCTGTCAATTCCAGAGCTGTATTCTGCAACATAAGCGAGGCTTTTGACTGTGTCTCGCATCATGCCTTCCTCTTGAGACTCAAAACTTTTTGGGATTTCTTGCAGTCTTTTTAATTGGTTCTCATCTTATCTTAGTGGCAGCTAAACAGCAAAATTCTATTTTGTCTGATGCTTAATCAAAATTAAATGATATCAAAGCTAGCTGGGATTCCACAGGAGTTGACTTTTGGCCCCCTCATTTTCTTGATATTTATCGATGACGTCATCACGGCAAACGTCCATCTATTTGCTAATGACACAAGCCTTAGTTGTCGTAGTTACAGTAACTGCTTCACAAACACTGAATTCTAACCTACAGACAATACCTCTGGAATAAAATTTGTTCCATTGTAATAGCTTCATTTTTTAGGAGGTGAATTTGGATTTTTCTAGATTTTTGTTTCTTAGTTACAAGCACCTCATCAAGATAGCATTTTAGTACCTTCATTTTAACTTAAATTGTAGATTTTATAAAGCTGAGGAAAAATCAACTGCCTAAATATTTCTACAAAACTTTATTCTTATTTCAGTAGTTATTTTTATTAGGTAAAATGTCTTGAATTGACATGATTTGCATTTGTATTTTTGTAATTGTAGGGTTCTATTTTTAAGTTCTAGTTATGCCCCCATTTCAAAGAAATGTGGGTATATATTGCTGGTTTGCTCATGTCCATCTTTTTTGCTCGTTGGTAATCAAACCTTGTCTGGCCAATTCGACTGTTTTGGCCTCTTAGGTCTTCACTTGGTTTGAAGGTTGGTCAAACATAGATAGATGACCCCTGTTGATAAGGTCTATCAATAGGTCAAAGGTCAACTATCCATATGCTCTTTAGGGGGCATTGGTGTTTCACAAACACTTCATTAAGTGAGCGTTTAAATACACTTATTAAAACTTAAGATATATCAAATAACTTAAAAAAACTTAGGTAGTTGATTTTTCTGGGCTTTATTCTCTACTAGTATTTTTACAAAACTTTTTTTTTATCCTAGCAATTATTTCTATTAGGTAAAATGTCTTGAAATTGAAATGATTTGCATTTATATTTTTGTTATATTTATGTAAATGTAGGGTAATTTAATAAAGTTCTTGTTATGCCCCAATTTCAAAGAAATGTGGGTATATATTGCTGGTTTGCTCATGTCCGTCTTTTTTGCTCGTTTGTAATCAAACCTTGTCTGGCCAATTCGACTGTTTTGGCCTCTTAGGTCTTCACTTGGTTTGAAGGTTGGTCAAATACTGATAGATGACCCCTATTGATAAGGTCTATCAGTAGGTCAAAGGTCAACTATCCATTTGCCCTTTATGGGGCATTGGTGTTTCACAAACACTTATTAAGTGAGCGTTTAAGTACCCTTATTAAAACTTAAGATATATCAAATAGCTTAAAAAATCTTAAGTAATTGATTTTTCTTAAGTTTATTAAAAAAATAAAGCTAAGGAAAGATTGACTGCCTAACTAATTTTTACGCCTTTGAAACCCAACTGTTGATGTAATAAGAAAGGCCAAACTAAATCACTATATATGTTAGCACAAAAACTCCTTTCCTCTCCATCGTCATGGGAATCATGGTGAACTTGTCTCAAATCTTTCATCTCCTTCAAATTGAGTTCATCCTTGCTTCACTGCAAGATAGTGATAATCCTGTGGCAGATGAAATCATCAAAGCAAACCATCTGAATACCATTTGTCGGTATCAAACCTTTCTTGATGAATAAATAGGTGCTCAAACTCTGCAAAATGATGTGAATGACATCAGCCCTGTCTTTGACCACATTACAATTACAACCTCTAAGATAGAAGATATTATAAAATTTGAACTGTCCACTCCTCTATGTGACTTTTTCTACCAGTCTCTGTCCTCTTCAGTTTTTCTTAGATCACGGAAAGAAGCTTTTTTCACTCCTTGAAGCCAGTAGTGCTCAGGCATACATTAAACACAATAGCAACAATGATGTTCTCACCCAGCTTCTTATCAGGCTTAGTACCGGGTGACTCAACAGTTAACCAAGTGGCTTATCTATACAACTTCTTCACTATAAGGCTGTCAATTCCAGAGCTGTATTCTGCAACATAAGCGAGGCTTTTGACTGTGTCTCGCATCATGCCTTCCTCTTGAGACTCAAAACTTTTTGGGATTTCTTGCAGTCTTTTTAATTGGTTCTCATCTTATCTTAGTGGCAGCTAAACAGCAAAATTCTATTTTGTCTGATGCTTAATCAAAATTAAATGATATCAAAGCTAGCTGGGATTCCACAGGAGTTGACTTTTGGCCCCCTCATTTTCTTGATATTTATCGATGACGTCATCACGGCAAACGTCCATCTATTTGCTAATGACACAAGCCTTAGTTGTCGTAGTTACAGTAACTGCTTCACAAACACTGAATTCTAACCTACAGACAATACCTCTGGAATAAAATTTGTTCCATTGTAATAGCTTCATTTTTTAGGAGGTGAATTTGGATTTTTCTAGATTTTTGTTTCTTAGTTACAAGCACCTCATCAAGATAGCATTTTAGTACCTTCATTTTAACTTAAATTGTAGATTTTATAAAGCTGAGGAAAAATCAACTGCCTAAATATTTCTACAAAACTTTATTCTTATTTCAGTAGTTATTTTTATTAGGTAAAATGTCTTGAATTGACATGATTTGCATTTGTATTTTTGTAATTGTAGGGTTCTATTTTTAAGTTCTAGTTATGCCCCCATTTCAAAGAAATGTGGGTATATATTGCTGGTTTGCTCATGTCCATCTTTTTTGCTCGTTGGTAATCAAACCTTGTCTGGCCAATTCGACTGTTTTGGCCTCTTAGGTCTTCACTTGGTTTGAAGGTTGGTCAAACATAGATAGATGACCCCTGTTGATAAGGTCTATCAATAGGTCAAAGGTCAACTATCCATATGCTCTTTAGGGGGCATTGGTGTTTCACAAACACTTCATTAAGTGAGCGTTTAAATACACTTATTAAAACTTAAGATATATCAAATAACTTAAAAAAACTTAGGTAGTTGATTTTTCTGGGCTTTATTCTCTACTAGTATTTTTACAAAACTTTTTTTTTATCCTAGCAATTATTTCTATTAGGTAAAATGTCTTGAAATTGAAATGATTTGCATTTATATTTTTGTTATATTTATGTAAATGTAGGGTAATTTAATAAAGTTCTTGTTATGCCCCAATTTCAAAGAAATGTGGGTATATATTGCTGGTTTGCTCATGTCCGTCTTTTTTGCTCGTTTGTAATCAAACCTTGTCTGGCCAATTCGACTGTTTTGGCCTCTTAGGTCTTCACTTGGTTTGAAGGTTGGTCAAATACTGATAGATGACCCCTATTGATAAGGTCTATCAGTAGGTCAAAGGTCAACTATCCATTTGCCCTTTATGGGGCATTGGTGTTTCACAAACACTTATTAAGTGAGCGTTTAAGTACCCTTATTAAAACTTAAGATATATCAAATAGCTTAAAAAATCTTAAGTAATTGATTTTTCTTAAGTTTATTAAAAAAATAAAGCTAAGGAAAGATTGACTGCCTAACTAATTTTTACGCCTTTGAAACCCAACTGTTGATGTAATAAGAAAGGCCAAACTAAATCACTATATATGTTAGCACAAAAACTCCTTTCCTCTCCATCGTCATGGGAATCATGGTGAACTTGTCTCAAATCTTTCATCTCCTTCAAATTGAGTTCATCCTTGCTTCACTGCAAGATAGTGATAATCCTGTGGCAGATGAAATCATCAAAGCAAACCATCTGAATACCATTTGTCGGTATCAAACCTTTCTTGATGAATAAATAGGTGCTCAAACTCTGCAAAATGATGTGAATGACATCAGCCCTGTCTTTGACCACATTACAATTACAACCTCTAAGATAGAAGATATTATAAAATTTGAACTGTCCACTCCTCTATGTGACTTTTTCTACCAGTCTCTGTCCTCTTCAGTTTTTCTTAGATCACGGAAAGAAGCTTTTTTCACTCCTTGAAGCCAGTAGTGCTCAGGCATACATTAAACACAATAGCAACAATGATGTTCTCACCCAGCTTCTTATCAGGCTTAGTACCGGGTGACTCAACAGTTAACCAAGTGGCTTATCTATACAACTTCTTCACTATAAGGCTGTCAATTCCAGAGCTGTATTCTGCAACATAAGCGAGGCTTTTGACTGTGTCTCGCATCATGCCTTCCTCTTGAGACTCAAAACTTTTTGGGATTTCTTGCAGTCTTTTTAATTGGTTCTCATCTTATCTTAGTGGCAGCTAAACAGCAAAATTCTATTTTGTCTGATGCTTAATCAAAATTAAATGATATCAAAGCTAGCTGGGATTCCACAGGAGTTAACTTTTGGCCCCCTCATTTTCTTGATATTTATCGATGACGTCATCACGGCAAACGTCCATCTATTTGCTAATGACACAAGCCTTAGTTGTCGTAGTTACAGTAACTGCTTCACAAACACTGAATTCTAACCTACAGACAATACCTCTGGAATAAAATTTGTTCCATTGTAATAGCTTCATTTTTTAGGAGGTGAATTTGGATTTTTCTAGATTTTTGTTTCTTAGTTACAAGCACCTCATCAAGATAGCATTTTAGTACCTTCATTTTAACTTAAATTGTAGATTTTATAAAGCTGAGGAAAAATCAACTGCCTAAATATTTCTACAAAACTTTATTCTTATTTCAGTAGTTATTTTTATTAGGTAAAATGTCTTGAATTGACATGATTTGCATTTGTATTTTTGTAATTGTAGGGTTCTATTTTTAAGTTCTAGTTATGCCCCCATTTCAAAGAAATGTGGGTATATATTGCTGGTTTGCTCATGTCCATCTTTTTTGCTCGTTGGTAATCAAACCTTGTCTGGCCAATTCGACTGTTTTGGCCTCTTAGGTCTTCACTTGGTTTGAAGGTTGGTCAAACATAGATAGATGACCCCTGTTGATAAGGTCTATCAATAGGTCAAAGGTCAACTATCCATATGCTCTTTAGGGGGCATTGGTGTTTCACAAACACTTCATTAAGTGAGCGTTTAAATACACTTATTAAAACTTAAGATATATCAAATAACTTAAAAAAACTTAGGTAGTTGATTTTTCTGGGCTTTATTCTCTACTAGTATTTTTACAAAACTTTTTTTTTATCCTAGCAATTATTTCTATTAGGTAAAATGTCTTGAAATTGAAATGATTTGCATTTATATTTTTGTTATATTTATGTAAATGTAGGGTAATTTAATAAAGTTCTTGTTATGCCCCAATTTCAAAGAAATGTGGGTATATATTGCTGGTTTGCTCATGTCCGTCTTTTTTGCTCGTTTGTAATCAAACCTTGTCTGGCCAATTCGACTGTTTTGGCCTCTTAGGTCTTCACTTGGTTTGAAGGTTGGTCAAATACTGATAGATGACCCCTATTGATAAGGTCTATCAGTAGGTCAAAGGTCAACTATCCATTTGCCCTTTATGGGGCATTGGTGTTTCACAAACACTTATTAAGTGAGCGTTTAAGTACCCTTATTAAAACTTAAGATATATCAAATAGCTTAAAAAATCTTAAGTAATTGATTTTTCTTAAGTTTATTAAAAAAATAAAGCTAAGGAAAGATTGACTGCCTAACTAATTTTTACGCCTTTGAAACCAAACTGTTGATGTAATAAGAAAGGCCAAACTAAATCACTATATATGTTAGCACAAAAACTCCTTTCCTCTCCATCGTCATGGGAATCATGGTGAACTTGTCTCAAATCTTTCATCTCCTTCAAATTGAGTTCATCCTTGCTTCACTGCAAGATAGTGATAATCCTGTGGCAGATGAAATCATCAAAGCAAACCATCTGAATACCATTTGTCGGTATCAAACCTTTCTTGATGAATAAATAGGTGCTCAAACTCTGCAAAATGATGTGAATGACATCAGCCCTGTCTTTGACCACATTACAATTACAACCTCTAAGATAGAAGATATTATAAAATTTGAACTGTCCACTCCTCTATGTGACTTTTTCTACCAGTCTCTGTCCTCTTCAGTTTTTCTTAGATCACGGAAAGAAGCTTTTTTCACTCCTTGAAGCCAGTAGTGCTCAGGCATACATTAAACACAATAGCAACAATGATGTTCTCACCCAGCTTCTTATCAGGCTTAGTACCGGGTGACTCAACAGTTAACCAAGTGGCTTATCTATACAACTTCTTCACTATAAGGCTGTCAATTCCAGAGCTGTATTCTGCAACATAAGCGAGGCTTTTGACTGTGTCTCGCATCATGCCTTCCTCTTGAGACTCAAAACTTTTTGGGATTTCTTGCAGTCTTTTTAATTGGTTCTCATCTTATCTTAGTGGCAGCTAAACAGCAAAATTCTATTTTGTCTGATGCTTAATCAAAATTAAATGATATCAAAGCTAGCTGGGATTCCACAGGAGTTAACTTTTGGCCCCCTCATTTTCTTGATATTTATCGATGACGTCATCACGGCAAACGTCCATCTATTTGCTAATGACACAAGCCTTAGTTGTCGTAGTTACAGTAACTGCTTCACAAACACTGAATTCTAACCTACAGACAATACCTCTGGAATAAAATTTGTTCCATTGTAATAGCTTCATTTTTTAGGAGGTGAATTTGGATTTTTCTAGATTTTTGTTTCTTAGTTACAAGCACCTCATCAAGATAGCATTTTAGTACCTTCATTTTAACTTAAATTGTAGATTTTATAAAGCTGAGGAAAAATCAACTGCCTAAATATTTCTACAAAACTTTATTCTTATTTCAGTAGTTATTTTTATTAGGTAAAATGTCTTGAATTGACATGATTTGCATTTGTATTTTTGTAATTGTAGGGTTCTATTTTTAAGTTCTAGTTATGCCCCCATTTCAAAGAAATGTGGGTATATATTGCTGGTTTGCTCATGTCCATCTTTTTTGCTCGTTGGTAATCAAACCTTGTCTGGCCAATTCGACTGTTTTGGCCTCTTAGGTCTTCACTTGGTTTGAAGGTTGGTCAAACATAGATAGATGACCCCTGTTGATAAGGTCTATCAATAGGTCAAAGGTCAACTATCCATATGCTCTTTAGGGGGCATTGGTGTTTCACAAACACTTCATTAAGTGAGCGTTTAAATACACTTATTAAAACTTAAGATATATCAAATAACTTAAAAAAACTTAGGTAGTTGATTTTTCTGGGCTTTATTCTCTACTAGTATTTTTACAAAACTTTTTTTTTATCCTAGCAATTATTTCTATTAGGTAAAATGTCTTGAAATTGAAATGATTTGCATTTATATTTTTGTTATATTTATGTAAATGTAGGGTAATTTAATAAAGTTCTTGTTATGCCCCAATTTCAAAGAAATGTGGGTATATATTGCTGGTTTGCTCATGTCCGTCTTTTTTGCTCGTTTGTAATCAAACCTTGTCTGGCCAATTCGACTGTTTTGGCCTCTTAGGTCTTCACTTGGTTTGAAGGTTGGTCAAATACTGATAGATGACCCCTATTGATAAGGTCTATCAGTAGGTCAAAGGTCAACTATCCATTTGCCCTTTATGGGGCATTGGTGTTTCACAAACACTTATTAAGTGAGCGTTTAAGTACCCTTATTAAAACTTAAGATATATCAAATAGCTTAAAAAATCTTAAGTAATTGATTTTTCTTAAGTTTATTAAAAAAATAAAGCTAAGGAAAGATTGACTGCCTAACTAATTTTTACGCCTTTGAAACCAAACTGTTGATGTAATAAGAAAGGCCAAACTAAATCACTATATATGTTAGCACAAAAACTCCTTTCCTCTCCATCGTCATGGGAATCATGGTGAACTTGTCTCAAATCTTTCATCTCCTTCAAATTGAGTTCATCCTTGCTTCACTGCAAGATAGTGATAATCCTGTGGCAGATGAAATCATCAAAGCAAACCATCTGAATACCATTTGTCGGTATCAAACCTTTCTTGATGAATAAATAGGTGCTCAAACTCTGCAAAATGATGTGAATGACATCAGCCCTGTCTTTGACCACATTACAATTACAACCTCTAAGATAGAAGATATTATAAAATTTGAACTGTCCACTCCTCTATGTGACTTTTTCTACCAGTCTCTGTCCTCTTCAGTTTTTCTTAGATCACGGAAAGAAGCTTTTTTCACTCCTTGAAGCCAGTAGTGCTCAGGCATACATTAAACACAATAGCAACAATGATGTTCTCACCCAGCTTCTTATCAGGCTTAGTACCGGGTGACTCAACAGTTAACCAAGTGGCTTATCTATACAACTTCTTCACTATAAGGCTGTCAATTCCAGAGCTGTATTCTGCAACATAAGCGAGGCTTTTGACTGTGTCTCGCATCATGCCTTCCTCTTGAGACTCAAAACTTTTTGGGATTTCTTGCAGTCTTTTTAATTGGTTCTCATCTTATCTTAGTGGCAGCTAAACAGCAAAATTCTATTTTGTCTGATGCTTAATCAAAATTAAATGATATCAAAGCTAGCTGGGATTCCACAGGAGTTAACTTTTGGCCCCCTCATTTTCTTGATATTTATCGATGACGTCATCACGGCAAACGTCCATCTATTTGCTAATGACACAAGCCTTAGTTGTCGTAGTTACAGTAACTGCTTCACAAACACTGAATTCTAACCTACAGACAATACCTCTGGAATAAAATTTGTTCCATTGTAATAGCTTCATTTTTTAGGAGGTGAATTTGGATTTTTCTAGATTTTTGTTTCTTAGTTACAAGCACCTCATCAAGATAGCATTTTAGTACCTTCATTTTAACTTAAATTGTAGATTTTATAAAGCTGAGGAAAAATCAACTGCCTAAATATTTCTACAAAACTTTATTCTTATTTCAGTAGTTATTTTTATTAGGTAAAATGTCTTGAATTGACATGATTTGCATTTGTATTTTTGTAATTGTAGGGTTCTATTTTTAAGTTCTAGTTATGCCCCCATTTCAAAGAAATGTGGGTATATATTGCTGGTTTGCTCATGTCCATCTTTTTTGCTCGTTGGTAATCAAACCTTGTCTGGCCAATTCGACTGTTTTGGCCTCTTAGGTCTTCACTTGGTTTGAAGGTTGGTCAAACATAGATAGATGACCCCTGTTGATAAGGTCTATCAATAGGTCAAAGGTCAACTATCCATATGCTCTTTAGGGGGCATTGGTGTTTCACAAACACTTCATTAAGTGAGCGTTTAAATACACTTATTAAAACTTAAGATATATCAAATAACTTAAAAAAACTTAGGTAGTTGATTTTTCTGGGCTTTATTCTCTACTAGTATTTTTACAAAACTTTTTTTTTATCCTAGCAATTATTTCTATTAGGTAAAATGTCTTGAAATTGAAATGATTTGCATTTATATTTTTGTTATATTTATGTAAATGTAGGGTAATTTAATAAAGTTCTTGTTATGCCCCAATTTCAAAGAAATGTGGGTATATATTGCTGGTTTGCTCATGTCCGTCTTTTTTGCTCGTTTGTAATCAAACCTTGTCTGGCCAATTCGACTGTTTTGGCCTCTTAGGTCTTCACTTGGTTTGAAGGTTGGTCAAATACTGATAGATGACCCCTATTGATAAGGTCTATCAGTAGGTCAAAGGTCAACTATCCATTTGCCCTTTATGGGGCATTGGTGTTTCACAAACACTTATTAAGTGAGCGTTTAAGTACCCTTATTAAAACTTAAGATATATCAAATAGCTTAAAAAATCTTAAGTAATTGATTTTTCTTAAGTTTATTAAAAAAATAAAGCTAAGGAAAGATTGACTGCCTAACTAATTTTTACGCCTTTGAAACCAAACTGTTGATGTAATAAGAAAGGCCAAACTAAATCACTATATATGTTAGCACAAAAACTCCTTTCCTCTCCATCGTCATGGGAATCATGGTGAACTTGTCTCAAATCTTTCATCTCCTTCAAATTGAGTTCATCCTTGCTTCACTGCAAGATAGTGATAATCCTGTGGCAGATGAAATCATCAAAGCAAACCATCTGAATACCATTTGTCGGTATCAAACCTTTCTTGATGAATAAATAGGTGCTCAAACTCTGCAAAATGATGTGAATGACATCAGCCCTGTCTTTGACCACATTACAATTACAACCTCTAAGATAGAAGATATTATAAAATTTGAACTGTCCACTCCTCTATGTGACTTTTTCTACCAGTCTCTGTCCTCTTCAGTTTTTCTTAGATCACGGAAAGAAGCTTTTTTCACTCCTTGAAGCCAGTAGTGCTCAGGCATACATTAAACACAATAGCAACAATGATGTTCTCACCCAGCTTCTTATCAGGCTTAGTACCGGGTGACTCAACAGTTAACCAAGTGGCTTATCTATACAACTTCTTCACTATAAGGCTGTCAATTCCAGAGCTGTATTCTGCAACATAAGCGAGGCTTTTGACTGTGTCTCGCATCATGCCTTCCTCTTGAGACTCAAAACTTTTTGGGATTTCTTGCAGTCTTTTTAATTGGTTCTCATCTTATCTTAGTGGCAGCTAAACAGCAAAATTCTATTTTGTCTGATGCTTAATCAAAATTAAATGATATCAAAGCTAGCTGGGATTCCACAGGAGTTAACTTTTGGCCCCCTCATTTTCTTGATATTTATCGATGACGTCATCACGGCAAACGTCCATCTATTTGCTAATGACACAAGCCTTAGTTGTCGTAGTTACAGTAACTGCTTCACAAACACTGAATTCTAACCTACAGACAATACCTCTGGAATAAAATTTGTTCCATTGTAATAGCTTCATTTTTTAGGAGGTGAATTTGGATTTTTCTAGATTTTTGTTTCTTAGTTACAAGCACCTCATCAAGATAGCATTTTAGTACCTTCATTTTAACTTAAATTGTAGATTTTATAAAGCTGAGGAAAAATCAACTGCCTAAATATTTCTACAAAACTTTATTCTTATTTCAGTAGTTATTTTTATTAGGTAAAATGTCTTGAATTGACATGATTTGCATTTGTATTTTTGTAATTGTAGGGTTCTATTTTTAAGTTCTAGTTATGCCCCCATTTCAAAGAAATGTGGGTATATATTGCTGGTTTGCTCATGTCCATC
This sequence comes from Lutraria lutraria, assembly GCA_964023205.1. Taxonomy (NCBI): domain Eukaryota; kingdom Metazoa; phylum Mollusca; class Bivalvia; order Venerida; family Mactridae; genus Lutraria; species Lutraria lutraria. The sequence continues at coordinate 14,229,285 of OZ026835.1, forward strand.
TTTTTTGCTCGTTGGTAATCAAACCTTGTCTGGCCAATTCGACTGTTTTGGCCTCTTAGGTCTTCACTTGGTTTGAAGGTTGGTCAAACATAGATAGATGACCCCTGTTGATAAGGTCTATCAATAGGTCAAAGGTCAACTATCCATATGCTCTTTAGGGGGCATTGGTGTTTCACAAACACTTCATTAAGTGAGCGTTTAAATACACTTATTAAAACTTAAGATATATCAAATAACTTAAAAAAACTTAGGTAGTTGATTTTTCTGGGCTTTATTCTCTACTAGTATTTTTACAAAACTTTTTTTTTATCCTAGCAATTATTTCTATTAGGTAAAATGTCTTGAAATTGAAATGATTTGCATTTATATTTTTGTTATATTTATGTAAATGTAGGGTAATTTAATAAAGTTCTTGTTATGCCCCAATTTCAAAGAAATGTGGGTATATATTGCTGGTTTGCTCATGTCCGTCTTTTTTGCTCGTTTGTAATCAAACCTTGTCTGGCCAATTCGACTGTTTTGGCCTCTTAGGTCTTCACTTGGTTTGAAGGTTGGTCAAATACTGATAGATGACCCCTATTGATAAGGTCTATCAGTAGGTCAAAGGTCAACTATCCATTTGCCCTTTATGGGGCATTGGTGTTTCACAAACACTTATTAAGTGAGCGTTTAAGTACCCTTATTAAAACTTAAGATATATCAAATAGCTTAAAAAATCTTAAGTAATTGATTTTTCTTAAGTTTATTAAAAAAATAAAGCTAAGGAAAGATTGACTGCCTAACTAATTTTTACGCCTTTGAAACCAAACTGTTGATGTAATAAGAAAGGCCAAACTAAATCACTATATATGTTAGCACAAAAACTCCTTTCCTCTCCATCGTCATGGGAATCATGGTGAACTTGTCTCAAATCTTTCATCTCCTTCAAATTGAGTTCATCCTTGCTTCACTGCAAGATAGTGATAATCCTGTGGCAGATGAAATCATCAAAGCAAACCATCTGAATACCATTTGTCGGTATCAAACCTTTCTTGATGAATAAATAGGTGCTCAAACTCTGCAAAATGATGTGAATGACATCAGCCCTGTCTTTGACCACATTACAATTACAACCTCTAAGATAGAAGATATTATAAAATTTGAACTGTCCACTCCTCTATGTGACTTTTTCTACCAGTCTCTGTCCTCTTCAGTTTTTCTTAGATCACGGAAAGAAGCTTTTTTCACTCCTTGAAGCCAGTAGTGCTCAGGCATACATTAAACACAATAGCAACAATGATGTTCTCACCCAGCTTCTTATCAGGCTTAGTACCGGGTGACTCAACAGTTAACCAAGTGGCTTATCTATACAACTTCTTCACTATAAGGCTGTCAATTCCAGAGCTGTATTCTGCAACATAAGCGAGGCTTTTGACTGTGTCTCGCATCATGCCTTCCTCTTGAGACTCAAAACTTTTTGGGATTTCTTGCAGTCTTTTTAATTGGTTCTCATCTTATCTTAGTGGCAGCTAAACAGCAAAATTCTATTTTGTCTGATGCTTAATCAAAATTAAATGATATCAAAGCTAGCTGGGATTCCACAGGAGTTAACTTTTGGCCCCCTCATTTTCTTGATATTTATCGATGACGTCATCACGGCAAACGTCCATCTATTTGCTAATGACACAAGCCTTAGTTGTCGTAGTTACAGTAACTGCTTCACAAACACTGAATTCTAACCTACAGACAATACCTCTGGAATAAAATTTGTTCCATTGTAATAGCTTCATTTTTTAGGAGGTGAATTTGGATTTTTCTAGATTTTTGTTTCTTAGTTACAAGCACCTCATCAAGATAGCATTTTAGTACCTTCATTTTAACTTAAATTGTAGATTTTATAAAGCTGAGGAAAAATCAACTGCCTAAATATTTCTACAAAACTTTATTCTTATTTCAGTAGTTATTTTTATTAGGTAAAATGTCTTGAATTGACATGATTTGCATTTGTATTTTTGTAATTGTAGGGTTCTATTTTTAAGTTCTAGTTATGCCCCCATTTCAAAGAAATGTGGGTATATATTGCTGGTTTGCTCATGTCCATCTTTTTTGCTCGTTGGTAATCAAACCTTGTCTGGCCAATTCGACTGTTTTGGCCTCTTAGGTCTTCACTTGGTTTGAAGGTTGGTCAAACATAGATAGATGACCCCTGTTGATAAGGTCTATCAATAGGTCAAAGGTCAACTATCCATATGCTCTTTAGGGGGCATTGGTGTTTCACAAACACTTCATTAAGTGAGCGTTTAAATACACTTATTAAAACTTAAGATATATCAAATAACTTAAAAAAACTTAGGTAGTTGATTTTTCTGGGCTTTATTCTCTACTAGTATTTTTACAAAACTTTTTTTTTATCCTAGCAATTATTTCTATTAGGTAAAATGTCTTGAAATTGAAATGATTTGCATTTATATTTTTGTTATATTTATGTAAATGTAGGGTAATTTAATAAAGTTCTTGTTATGCCCCAATTTCAAAGAAATGTGGGTATATATTGCTGGTTTGCTCATGTCCGTCTTTTTTGCTCGTTTGTAATCAAACCTTGTCTGGCCAATTCGACTGTTTTGGCCTCTTAGGTCTTCACTTGGTTTGAAGGTTGGTCAAATACTGATAGATGACCCCTATTGATAAGGTCTATCAGTAGGTCAAAGGTCAACTATCCATTTGCCCTTTATGGGGCATTGGTGTTTCACAAACACTTATTAAGTGAGCGTTTAAGTACCCTTATTAAAACTTAAGATATATCAAATAGCTTAAAAAATCTTAAGTAATTGATTTTTCTTAAGTTTATTAAAAAAATAAAGCTAAGGAAAGATTGACTGCCTAACTAATTTTTACGCCTTTGAAACCAAACTGTTGATGTAATAAGAAAGGCCAAACTAAATCACTATATATGTTAGCACAAAAACTCCTTTCCTCTCCATCGTCATGGGAATCATGGTGAACTTGTCTCAAATCTTTCATCTCCTTCAAATTGAGTTCATCCTTGCTTCACTGCAAGATAGTGATAATCCTGTGGCAGATGAAATCATCAAAGCAAACCATCTGAATACCATTTGTCGGTATCAAACCTTTCTTGATGAATAAATAGGTGCTCAAACTCTGCAAAATGATGTGAATGACATCAGCCCTGTCTTTGACCACATTACAATTACAACCTCTAAGATAGAAGATATTATAAAATTTGAACTGTCCACTCCTCTATGTGACTTTTTCTACCAGTCTCTGTCCTCTTCAGTTTTTCTTAGATCACGGAAAGAAGCTTTTTTCACTCCTTGAAGCCAGTAGTGCTCAGGCATACATTAAACACAATAGCAACAATGATGTTCTCACCCAGCTTCTTATCAGGCTTAGTACCGGGTGACTCAACAGTTAACCAAGTGGCTTATCTATACAACTTCTTCACTATAAGGCTGTCAATTCCAGAGCTGTATTCTGCAACATAAGCGAGGCTTTTGACTGTGTCTCGCATCATGCCTTCCTCTTGAGACTCAAAACTTTTTGGGATTTCTTGCAGTCTTTTTAATTGGTTCTCATCTTATCTTAGTGGCAGCTAAACAGCAAAATTCTATTTTGTCTGATGCTTAATCAAAATTAAATGATATCAAAGCTAGCTGGGATTCCACAGGAGTTAACTTTTGGCCCCCTCATTTTCTTGATATTTATCGATGACGTCATCACGGCAAACGTCCATCTATTTGCTAATGACACAAGCCTTAGTTGTCGTAGTTACAGTAACTGCTTCACAAACACTGAATTCTAACCTACAGACAATACCTCTGGAATAAAATTTGTTCCATTGTAATAGCTTCATTTTTTAGGAGGTGAATTTGGATTTTTCTAGATTTTTGTTTCTTAGTTACAAGCACCTCATCAAGATAGCATTTTAGTACCTTCATTTTAACTTAAATTGTAGATTTTATAAAGCTGAGGAAAAATCAACTGCCTAAATATTTCTACAAAACTTTATTCTTATTTCAGTAGTTATTTTTATTAGGTAAAATGTCTTGAATTGACATGATTTGCATTTGTATTTTTGTAATTGTAGGGTTCTATTTTTAAGTTCTAGTTATGCCCCCATTTCAAAGAAATGTGGGTATATATTGCTGGTTTGCTCATGTCCATCTTTTTTGCTCGTTGGTAATCAAACCTTGTCTGGCCAATTCGACTGTTTTGGCCTCTTAGGTCTTCACTTGGTTTGAAGGTTGGTCAAACATAGATAGATGACCCCTGTTGATAAGGTCTATCAATAGGTCAAAGGTCAACTATCCATATGCTCTTTAGGGGGCATTGGTGTTTCACAAACACTTCATTAAGTGAGCGTTTAAATACACTTATTAAAACTTAAGATATATCAAATAACTTAAAAAAACTTAGGTAGTTGATTTTTCTGGGCTTTATTCTCTACTAGTATTTTTACAAAACTTTTTTTTTATCCTAGCAATTATTTCTATTAGGTAAAATGTCTTGAAATTGAAATGATTTGCATTTATATTTTTGTTATATTTATGTAAATGTAGGGTAATTTAATAAAGTTCTTGTTATGCCCCAATTTCAAAGAAATGTGGGTATATATTGCTGGTTTGCTCATGTCCGTCTTTTTTGCTCGTTTGTAATCAAACCTTGTCTGGCCAATTCGACTGTTTTGGCCTCTTAGGTCTTCACTTGGTTTGAAGGTTGGTCAAATACTGATAGATGACCCCTATTGATAAGGTCTATCAGTAGGTCAAAGGTCAACTATCCATTTGCCCTTTATGGGGCATTGGTGTTTCACAAACACTTATTAAGTGAGCGTTTAAGTACCCTTATTAAAACTTAAGATATATCAAATAGCTTAAAAAATCTTAAGTAATTGATTTTTCTTAAGTTTATTAAAAAAATAAAGCTAAGGAAAGATTGACTGCCTAACTAATTTTTACGCCTTTGAAACCAAACTGTTGATGTAATAAGAAAGGCCAAACTAAATCACTATATATGTTAGCACAAAAACTCCTTTCCTCTCCATCGTCATGGGAATCATGGTGAACTTGTCTCAAATCTTTCATCTCCTTCAAATTGAGTTCATCCTTGCTTCACTGCAAGATAGTGATAATCCTGTGGCAGATGAAATCATCAAAGCAAACCATCTGAATACCATTTGTCGGTATCAAACCTTTCTTGATGAATAAATAGGTGCTCAAACTCTGCAAAATGATGTGAATGACATCAGCCCTGTCTTTGACCACATTACAATTACAACCTCTAAGATAGAAGATATTATAAAATTTGAACTGTCCACTCCTCTATGTGACTTTTTCTACCAGTCTCTGTCCTCTTCAGTTTTTCTTAGATCACGGAAAGAAGCTTTTTTCACTCCTTGAAGCCAGTAGTGCTCAGGCATACATTAAACACAATAGCAACAATGATGTTCTCACCCAGCTTCTTATCAGGCTTAGTACCGGGTGACTCAACAGTTAACCAAGTGGCTTATCTATACAACTTCTTCACTATAAGGCTGTCAATTCCAGAGCTGTATTCTGCAACATAAGCGAGGCTTTTGACTGTGTCTCGCATCATGCCTTCCTCTTGAGACTCAAAACTTTTTGGGATTTCTTGCAGTCTTTTTAATTGGTTCTCATCTTATCTTAGTGGCAGCTAAACAGCAAAATTCTATTTTGTCTGATGCTTAATCAAAATTAAATGATATCAAAGCTAGCTGGGATTCCACAGGAGTTAACTTTTGGCCCCCTCATTTTCTTGATATTTATCGATGACGTCATCACGGCAAACGTCCATCTATTTGCTAATGACACAAGCCTTAGTTGTCGTAGTTACAGTAACTGCTTCACAAACACTGAATTCTAACCTACAGACAATACCTCTGGAATAAAATTTGTTCCATTGTAATAGCTTCATTTTTTAGGAGGTGAATTTGGATTTTTCTAGATTTTTGTTTCTTAGTTACAAGCACCTCATCAAGATAGCATTTTAGTACCTTCATTTTAACTTAAATTGTAGATTTTATAAAGCTGAGGAAAAATCAACTGCCTAAATATTTCTACAAAACTTTATTCTTATTTCAGTAGTTATTTTTATTAGGTAAAATGTCTTGAATTGACATGATTTGCATTTGTATTTTTGTAATTGTAGGGTTCTATTTTTAAGTTCTAGTTATGCCCCCATTTCAAAGAAATGTGGGTATATATTGCTGGTTTGCTCATGTCCGTCTTTTTTGCTCGTTGGTAATCAAACCTTGTCTGGCCAATTCGACTGTTTTGGCCTCTTAGGTCTTCACTTGGTTTGAAGGTTGGTCAAATATAGATAGATGACCACTGTTGATAAGGTCTATCAATAGGTCAAAGGTCAACTATCCATATGCTCTTTAGGGGGCATTGGTGTTTCACAAACACTTATTAAGTGAGCGTTTAAGTACACTTATTAAAACTTAAGATATATCAAATGACTTAGAAAACTTGGATAGTTGATTTCCTTAAGTTTATAAAAAATAAAGCTAAGGAAAGATTGACTGCCTAACTAATTTTTAGGCCTTCGAAATCAAACTGTTAATGAAATAAGAAAGGCCAAAATAAATCACAATAATATGTTAGCACAAAAACTCCTTTTCTCTCCATCATCTTGGTAATCTCGTTGAACTTAACTCAAATCCTTCATCTCCTCCAAATCAAGTTCATCCTTGCTTTACAGCACTTTTGTTGATAACACTGTGGAAGATGAAATCACCAAAGCAAACCTTCTGAATAACATTTTTGGGGATCAAACCCCTCTTGATGAATATTTAGGTGCTCAAACTCTGCAAAATGATGTGAATGACATCAGTTCTGTCTTGAACCACATTACAATTACAACCACTAAGATAGAGGATATTATAAAATTTGAACTGTCCACTCTTCTGTGTGACTTTTTTGGTCAGTCTCTGTCCTCTTCTGTTTTTCCTAGCTCATGGAAAGACACTTTTGTCACTCCTTGAAGCCATTCTCAAGTTGGCAATTGTCAACCTATATCTCTACTCTGTACCATCGGGAAAGTCCTTGAAAGGGTAGTCCACAGGCATACTTAAACACAATAGTGACAATGATCTTCTCACCCTGCTTTAAATCGGGCTTTGTACCTGGTGACTCAACAGTTTACCAACTGGCTTATCTATACAACCCTTCCATTGTGACTATTAATTCCAGAGCTGTATCGAGGCTTTTGACTGTGTCTCGCATCATACTTTCCTCTTCAGACTCAAACATTTTGAGATTTCTGGCAGTCTTTTTAATTGGTTCTCATCTTATCTAATTGGCAGACATATAACTGTTGGTCTGCCTAATGCTCAATCAAAATGTAATGATATAAATGCTGAGATTTTGCTGTAGTCAATTTTGGGCCCCTCCTTTTCTTGATACATGTATTTATAAATGAAATATTGTTTCAGACATCAGGGCAAATATCCATATACTTGCAGATGACACCAGCCTTTACATAGTCGTCAGGGTCCCATTAACTGCTTCACAAACACTGAATCTGACCTACAAACAGTACCTTTTGAATATAATTTGTTTCATTTTAATAGGTTCATTTTTTAAGGTGAGTTTGGATTTTTATAGATTTTTGTTACTTGATTACAAACAACTCATTAAGATGTGGTTTTAGTACCCTTATTTTAGCTTAGATTGTAGATTTTATAAAGCTAAGGAAAATAAATTCAACTGCCTAAATATTTCTACAAAACTTTATTATTATTCCAGCTGTTATTTCTATTAGGTAAAATGTCTTCAATTGCCATGAATTGTATTTATATTTTTGTAAATATAGGATAATTTAATAAAGTTCTTGTTATGCCCCTATTTCAAAGAAATGAGGGTATATATTGCTGGTTTGCTCATGTCCGTCTTTTTTGCTCGTTTGTAATCAAACCTTGTCTGGCCAATTCGACTGTTTTGGCCTCTTAGGTCTTCACTGGGTTTGAAGGTTGGTCAAATACAGATAGATGACTCCTGTTGATAAGGTCTATCAATAGGTCAAAGGTCAACTATCCATTGCTCTTTAAAGGGCACAGGTGTTTCACAAACATCTCATTAAGTCAGCGTTTTAGTACCCTCGTTTTAACTTTAGATATATCAAATAACTTTAAAAGATTTAGGTAGTTGATTTTTCTGAGCTTTACACTCTACAGGTATTTTTAGAAAACTTTATTCTTATCATAGCAGTTATTTCTATCAGGTAAAATGTCTTGAATTGACATGAATTGTATTTATATTTTTGCGATATTTTTGTTAATGTAGGGTAATTTAATAAAGTTGTTGTTATGCCCCTATTTCAAAGAAATGTGGGTATATATTGCTGGTTTGCTCATGTCCGTCTTTTTTGCTCGTTGGTAATCAAACCTTGTCTGGCCAATTCGACTGTTTTGGCCTCTTAGGTCTTCACTTGGTTTGAAGGTTGGTCAAATACAGATAGATGACCCCTGTTGATAAGGTCTATCAATAGGTCAAAGGTCAACTATTCATTGCTCTTTAGGGAGCATTGGTGTTTCACAAACACCTCATTAAGTGAGCGTTTTAGTACTCTTATTTTATCTAAGATATATCAAATGACTCAGAAAACTTAGATAGTTGATTTCCTTAAGTTTATAAAAAATAAAGCTAAGGAAAGATTGACTGCCTAACTAATTTTTAGGCCTTCGAAATCAAACTGTTAATGATATAAGAAAGGCCAAAGTAAATCACAATAATATGTTCGCACAAAAACTCCTTTCCTCTCCATCATCTTGGAAATCTTGGTGAACTTAACTCAAATCCTTCATCTCCTCCAAATCGAGTTTATCCTTGCTTTACAGCCCTTTTGGTGATAACACTGTGGAAGATGAAATCACCAAAGCAAACCTTCTGAATATGATTTTTGGGGATCAAACCCCTCTTGATGAATATTTAGGTGCTCAAACTCTGCAAAATGATGTGAATGACATCAGTTCTGTCTTGAACCACATTACAATTACAACCACTAAGATAGAGGATATTATAAAATTTGAACTGTCCACTCTTCTGTGTGACTTTTTTGGTCAGTCTCTGTCCTCTTCTGTTTTTCCTAGCCCATGGAAAGACACTTTTGTCACTCCTTGAAGCCATTCTCAAGTTGACAAATGTCAACCTATATCTCTACTCTGTACCATCAGGAAAGTCCTTGAAAGGGTAGTCCACAGGCATACTTAAACACAATAGTGACAATGATCTTCGCACCCTGCTTTAAATCAGGCTTTGTACCTGGTGACTCAACAGTTTACCAACACTGGCTTATCTATACAACCCTTCCATTGTGACTATTAATTCCAGAGCTGTATTCTGCAACATAAGCGAGGCTTTTGTCTGTGTCTCGCATCATGCTTTCCTCTTCAGACTCAAACATTTTGAGATTTCTGGCAGTCTTTTTAATTGGTTCTCATCTTATCTAATTGGCAGACAGATAACTGTTGGTCTGCCTAATGCTCAATCAAAATGTAATGATATAAATGCTGAGATTTCGCTGTAGTCAATTTTGGGCCCCTCCTTTTCTTGATACATGAAATATTGTTTCAGACATCAGGGCAAATATCCATATACTTGCAGATGACACAAGCCTTGACATAGTAGTCAGGGTCCCATTAATTGCTTCACTAACACTGAATCTGACCTACAAACAGTACCTTTTGAATATAATTTGTTTCATTTTAATAGGTTAATTTTTAAGGTGAGTTTGGATTTTTATAGATTTTTGTTTCTTGATTACAAACACCTCATTAAGATGTGGTTTTAGTACCCTTATTTCAGCTTAGATTGTAGATTTTATAAAGCTAAGGAAAATACAACTGCCTAAATATTTCTACAAAACTTTATTATTATTCCAGCTGTTATTTCTATTAGGAAAAATGTCTTCAACTTCCATGAATTGTATTTATATTTTTGTCATATTTTTGTAAGTATAGGATAATTTAATAAAGTTCTTGTTATGCCCATATTTCAAAGAAATGAGGGTATATATTGCTGGTTTGCTCATGTCCGTCTTTTTTGCTCATTTGTAATCAAACCTTGTCTGGCCAATTCGACTGTTTTGGCCTCTTAGGTCTTCACTGGGTTTGAAGGTTGGTCAAATACAGATAGATGACCCCTGTTGATAAGGTCTATCAATAGGTCAAAGGTCAACTATCCATTGCTCTTTAAAGGGCACAGGTGTTTCACAAACATCTCATTAAGTCAGCGTTTTAGTACCCTCACAAATTTTAGATATATCAAATAACTTTAAAAGATTTAGGTAGTTGATTTTTCTGAGCTTTACACTCTACAGGTATTTTTAGAAAACTTTATTCTTATCATAGAAGTTATTTCTATCAGGTAAAATGTCTTGAATTGACATGAATTGTATTTATATTTTTGTCATATTTTTGTTAATTTAGGGTAATTTAATAAAGTTGTTGTTATGCCCCTATTTCAAAGAAATGTGGGTATATATTGCTGGTTTGCTCATGTCCGTCTTTTTTGCTCGTTGGTAATCAAACCTTGTCTGGCCAATTCGACTGTTTTGGCCTCTTAGGTCTTCACTTGGTTTGAAGGTTGGTCAAATACAGATAGATGACCCCTGTTGATAAGGTCTATCAATAGGTCAAAGGTCAACTATCCATTGCTCTTTAGGGAGCATTGGTGTTTCACAAACACCTCATTAAGTGAGCGTTTTGGTACCCTTATTTTATCTAAGATATATCAAATGAGTTAAAAAACTTAGGTAGTTGATTTTTCTGCCTAACTTTTAGGCCTTCGAAATCAAACTGTTAATGAAATAAGAAACGCCAAAGTAAATCACAATAATATGTTAGCACAAAAACTCCTTTTCTCTCCATCATCTTGGTAATCTCGGTGAACTTAACTCAAATCCTTCATATCCTCCAAATCAAGTTCATCCTTGCTTTACAGCACTTTTGGTGATAACACTGTGGAAGATGAAATCACCAAAGCAAACCTTCTGAATATGATTTTTGGGGATCAAACCCCTCTTGATGAATATTTAGGTGCTCAAACTCTGCAAAATGATGTGAATGACATCAGTTCTGTCTTGAACCACATTACAATAACAACCACTAAGATAGAGGATATTATAAAATTTGAACTGTCCACTCTTCTGTGTGACTTTTTGGTCAGTCTCTGTCCTCTTCTGTTTTTCCTAGCCCATGGAAAGACACTTTTGTCACTCCTTGAAGCCATTCTCATGTTGGCAATTGTCAATCTATATCTCTACTCTGTACCATAGGGAAAGTCCTTGATAGGGTATATAATAAGTCCACAGGAATATGTTAAACAAAATAGGGACAATGTTCTTCTCACTGAGCTTCTAATCAGGCTTAGTACTGGCCGACTCAACTGACTTGTCTTCACTGTGACTGTCAATTCCAGAGCTGTATTATGCAACATTCCAGAACTGTATATCAACAGGTCAAAAGTGAACTTTAATCCATTTGCCCTTTAGGGGGCATTGGTGTTTCACACACACCTCATTAAATGAACGTTTAAGTACTCTTATTAAAACTGGAGATGTATCAAATAACTTAAAAAAACTTAGGTAGTTTATTTTTCTCAGCTTTGTTCTCTTAAAGTATTTTCATAAAACTTTATTCTCATCCCAGCATTTATTTCCATTAGTTACATGTACAATGTCATGATTTGTTTATTTATGATATTAGGATAAAACAATATGTAACATCTTCACATAGGGAAAGCGAGTCCCCTTATTTTTTCGTTGGAGGTATTGTTTTTGGTATTTTCTTTACATGCCTACTCCTTACATTTATAATGAAAATCGTTTTCATCAAACTCATATTTGAAGAAGACATTTTGTGGATCTGTCTTTCTGTACTGTTACCATTAAACTTGTGTCCACCAAATGTTTTACTTCTTTGGGTCCAAAGAATGTTTTGGCATTCACAAAGTCAAAATGCTTTAATGGTACAACTGTATGGCCTTTTCCTTTTTGTGGTCTCACTATGGTATCTCACTGACTGAATATATCTAGTGTAACCTCAATGAATGGTCACCCACGAACTACAGCCACCTCCCTGTTACAGCCAGTATACTAGCCAGCCAGATTGCTGCTTTACTCTATTTTCACTCTCTCAACAACAATCACCTCCTTACATCAGCTGTTATTGTCCTTCTCCATTGGTGGCTGTTGTAGAGGGATTGCACTGTACACAGATGAACATATTTGCTGTTTCAATTGTAGCATCAAGCTTATTCAAATTCAATACTGCATTATATGATTGCATAATATGTATGTAATTATGAAGGCATTAATAAATATTTTAGAACTATCAGTTTTGAGATAAACGAATCTTCTCCAAGGAATCATCAATGTAAGAGTCTTTTGCTGTGTCAGATTTCCACAGACCATGACGTTTTATTCAATGTTCTCATACCATGTCAGCATTAGCAGCTGTTGTAGTACCGCTAGCTCTAAATATATGAGTACGTAAGTCTAAACTTTAGAATATACTAAGCTTTCTTAACAAAAAACATTTTCTTCCTGACCTACAAGCGAAGAGGTAATATTATCAGGATGCAGAATTGGTCATTCTCGTTTAACTCACCCTTCTCACTTGAGATGATATGCCAGAATGTATTCCATGCGGTGCTCCATATTCTATCAGACATGTTCTTGTTGACTGCATCAACCTTCAGCCAATTCGTAGAAAACATTTTAGCATTCAAGACATGAGCACACTTTTTGAAACTGTAAAACCTGAAACCATTATCAATTTTAAGCTCACCTGGCACAGAGTGTCAAAGTGAGTTTTTAGGATCAAGCTTTGTCCGTGGTCCGTGGTCGTCAGTTGTCCGTCGTCCGTCGTCAACAATTTCTTTAAACAACATCTCCTCCTAAACCACTGGATCAATTTCAAAACTTCACAGGCGTGTTCCTTGCTTGAAGCTCTACAAAAGTTGTTCAAAGAATTCCATTCCATGCAGAACTCTGGTTGCCATAGCAACTGGAAGGATTTTTTTTTTAAATCTTTAAAAATCTTCTTCTCAAAATCCAGAGGACCTAGATCTTTGATATTTGGTGTTAGCATTGCCTAGTGGACCTCTACTAAGATTGCCCTAAGGTCAATATTGGCCCCGCCCCGGGGGTCACTTGATTTATATAGACTTACATAGGAAAATTGAAAAAATCTTTTTGTCCAAAACCATGAGGCCTTGGACGTAGATATTTTGGATGTTGCATTTTCTTGTGGATCTCTACCAAGTTTGTTCAAATCATGGTCCAATGGTCAATATTGGCCCTGTCCTGGGGGTCAGTTGATTTCTAGGGTCAATAACTAGGTCACCAGATCAAATCTTAGGAAAACTTTGTTAACACTGTAGATCTCACAGTTTTGATTGGATCTTCACCAAACTTTGTCAGAATGGTTTGCCTCAATGATATGTGGGTCAAGCTTGGACATGGGTGAGCAGGGGTCAAAAACTAGGTCACCAGGTCAAATCTTAGGTAAAAACCTTGTAAAAGCTCTAAATATCATGGTTTTAATTGGATCTTGGCCAAACCTTGTCAGATTGTTCATCTTAATAATAGTTAGGACAAGTTCAAATACGGGTCACCTTAGGTCAAAAACTAGGTCACAAGGTCAAATCTTAGGAAAACCTTATTAACACTGTAGATGTCAAATTTTGATTGTATCTTCACCAATCTTTGTCAGAATGTTTGTCTTAACGATATGTAAGACAAATTCGAACATGGGTCATCTGGGGTCAAAAACTAGGTCATGAGGTCAAATCTTAGGAAAACCTTGTCTATGCTGTAGTTTTCATGGTTTTGGTTGGATCTTCACCAAACCTTGTCAGAATGTTTGTCTTATTTATAAGTAGGACAAGTTCTTACATGGGTCATCTGGGGTCAAAAACTAGGTCACTGGTTCAAAACATTTTTTTAATGAGTGAACAGTGATTGTCATGTGAGCAATATAGGGCCATCTTGGCCCTCTTGTTATTATATTGATTGAAGTCCCTTTTTAATTTTTATTGTGCACTATATGACCATTTGTAGTTGATGCACCATAAAACAACACTAAACAAACAAATGATCTACAAGGTCAATGAAATTAAAACATGTCTGAATCATAACAAAAATTGGCACTCTTCATATACCTCTGTAACACTGCAACTGGACTTGCATAAGTAACACCTTTAGCACTATAAGCATATTTTCCTTGTCTGTAAACATCAGTTTTACTTTGACTAACAAAAATCACGATGTGATCTTCATTGAATCTGAAAAAACCTGCATATGATCACAAAATCATAGATATGTCTTTCAAAGAGATGCCCCAGACACTTGATACATTGAAAATTGACTAGAAATGCAATGTCAATTACACCCAGTAGACCTGTTATCAATGACCTTCACCAAACTTAGTGGAACTCATGGGCATGAGATCTCAGTCAAGTTTGTTAACCAACCAAATGGCCCAGGCCCCTCTGAGTTATGCCCCTTGATACTTTGAAAACTTTTTTCGACAAATGTTGCTTATGTTTAAAAAAAATTATGTAATTTGCCACTCAAATTTTTATACCAGGGCTAACTCTATTACACTGAGTGTGGGTATAAGTTATAACAAAGTTACAGTAATATACTACTGTCAGTACTGTGGTAGAAGAACACCAACACAATTGTTAACTTCTTATCAATGTTTAATGCAGATAGCTCTAACATGGAATGGAATATGTCCGGTCTAAGGGACCAAACACTCTAACACTCTAACACTATCTCTCGTGATCTTGACAAGTACACTACTATACCAACATCCAACTCGATAAACCACATCAAATAGATATAATTAATAATTTCTTTCAATACGATCTTTTTCTCACAATAACAGCTTTTGTCGGGCATATTTTGTGAAATTTTGGAACTCCTTGTTTTGTTTTAATGCTTTGTGTGTCTTAGTTCTAGGCTATAACATTTGATAAGCAAATGGTTATTCACCAAAGATGCCATTTTTGTCTTTAATTGGACTTACCACCCCTGATATAGGTAATAATCTATGATCACTTTTGAATGCGCCATCATCTTTTACTAACTTCGGTTGATATTGAGTTGAAGTTCATTGTGGTATAATCAGTGTACAGTCAAACCTGTCAACAAAGGCCACCTAGAGTGGCATAAGGAAAGACATAATGTGGCCTTAATTGACAGGTGGCTTTTATTAGAAGGTAGAATGGCCTTCATTCACTGGGCAGCCTTTATCCGGAGATGGGTGTTGACACAGGTTTGACTGTACCTGGGCTTTTATTATGTATCATTTTAGCAATACATTTTTCTAAAAGTCTTGGCAGTGGAACCAACCAGTTACACACACCACACCAATTCTGATAAAAACAATAGATAGTTTCTGTCCCTTCAACCCACCATCTACAATTGCATCTCATCATTTAACATTAAAAGGACTGGCAAATCTATCTACACTGTGCAGACACCAGCATTGTTCTGAAATTGACCAGTCGTTGCAATCTGATCATTTACTTAAGATAATCTGCTCTTTGATTGATTTTTCATGGAATCCAATTACGGGTAACAATCATATTGACATTGTGTTTTCCACAAAATTCGTATACAGTGCAACCTCTACTAAACAACACCCTTTGGGGGCATCAAAATTATATTGTTGAGAGGTTGTTGCTCTAAAAAGATTAACTTAGTACTTAAACCGTGCAGTGGGAAAAAATCATGCGAGTGTTCAAGGGAGGTTGTTGCTCAAGAGAGGGCCGCTCTGGAGAGGTTGTACTGTTTTTTCAAACTGAGTTCATGCTGTCATTGTTACCTAACCTGACAATATAAGTAATGTTTCTGTTATCTGTGAAGAATTATCTTTTACATTTTGACTAGACAACATTATTCTGTACACAGCCTCTAAATCTTGCTAAGTTGAGCTTTTTATTGCCTCGTCATCCTTCCAAGTAGCTATTAATTCTGACATGTTGATCAATGATACTTTTTCATTACACAAACCTATTTTCAGGGGGCTCATCTTCAGCAACTCGTGTTGTTTCAGTAAATGCATCTGAACAAAATTTTGGTCTTAAGTCTTGTGTCTGATTCAATGTTCAGCCCTTTCAGATTTGGATGAATACTGATCTTTCCTCACCCGCTTTCAGAGGTATAACCCATGACCTTACTTCTCCTACTTCCTGAGGTGTGAACTATGAACTAACCTCACCCACTTTCAGGGCTGTGAATACAAACCCAACTTCACCAGTGTCTGAGATTAATAATGCCGACCCCTTTCCACCCACTTCCAGGGGTGTGAACACTCACCCATCCCTACCCACTTTCAAAGGTGTGAACAATGTACTACAAAAAAATGTAGCCTCACCCATTTCCGAGGTTGTGTATACAAACCCAACCTCACCAGTTTCTGAGGGTATGAATGCTGACCCCTTCCCATCCATTTCCATCGGAGTGAACACCCATCCCCACCTACATTTGGTTGTGTGAACATTCTCCCGTCCCCACCCACTTAGGGGGTGCTGATTTAACCTCACATGCTTTCAGTTGTGTGAGCACTAAAACTTTCCTATCCCTTTTTTTTCGTGGGTGTACATTCCGGCAAAATCCATCCACTTCCAGGGGATGTAAACTGACCTACCTTCAGAGATTATCATGCCTGACCACATATTGTCATGTAGCATTGTTTCTGGTTGTCCCAACCCTTAATCTCATCTTTGGAATGTTATCTTCATTTGCATAACCTAAATAATCCAGATTATGTAAGACCTGAAACTGTTTGGAACAATATGGTTTAACATAGCTGCCGTAACCAATGGCACTTGCGTCTGAGTATATTATAAAATCTACATTTTCTTTTATCTTTCAATCTCCTACATTTTTAGCTTGACTATTCAAAGAATATGGAGAGCTTTTGTAATCACAATTGCGTTGGCATTGGTGTCGGCGTCGGTGTTGCATATAGTGAAAGTTATGCGTGTCATACATATATCTTAGTAACCACTTATGGGATTGTCTTCATTTAAGTGCCCAGGGGTATCGGACAGACAAGTTAGATAACTCTATCCATGAAATTATAAATACTGCTTCCTGGTTCTACATTAGTGCAAAAATATCAAATACTGCGATAATGTTTCTTTGTCTGTTACACTGTTTCACAGACAGCTCTTTTTAAATAGGTATATTAGTATTGTCTTCTAAACAAAAGTTTGTTTACTATCAATCACTGAGAATAGTCAAGCATGCTGTCTTATGTACAGCTCTTGTTTATTATTAAGCATGCATATATTTTTATGCCAAAATTGCAGTTCTTTCAAAACATCATCACTGACATACACAAATTACGTGAATCAAAGCATTTATGCAAAAACCTTGTTTTCAGACAAACCTCTCTTCCTAACACATGGAGAAATAATTTGACCAACAATGGTCGCTTGAAAAAACTTCCTGGTAAATAATTGATAAATGACAGAATCAATTGTTACCTCTATTCTGTCTATCCTCTCACTAATAATAAAACATTTATTTTATTATAATAATAATAAAGACTTTATTTATAGAGGCAACACAGTTAGGCAATGCCCAATCTTCCCTGTGAGCCTCTTGATCAACAATGTTTACATAATATATACATACATTACATGAAAAAACAACAAACAAAGAAAACACAAAAGCAACAATATAAGCATTTCAGTACTAAGAAAACAAGAAACAATATAAATTTTGTATTAATGAATTGATTTCCACCATCCAATATATTTTTGTTTAAATGTGTGAAGATTTTGCAAATTTTGTACTTCTACGGGTAATGAATTCCATATTTTGGGCCCAGAGTATTTGAAGGATTTTCTTGTAAATTAAAACATAAAGAGTTTGGTTATTTTCAGATGATCTAAGATAATAACTTCCCTCCAATACTGTCGTCTAAGAATGTTATGACTTTATAACCTAACGAAGCTAATGCTTTATCACATATCATTCTAACAACTTTGGTAAAAGTTAAAGTGCCCTGCTGTTGCTAGTCATTAACTAATCTGATTACTCAATTACACAATTGGTGACAACTGTTGGCTTTTTCAACAATCTATTGTTTAAGTGTTCTGACACTGTTGGATTCTGGGGTTGCTAACTATAAGTCCAGGAAAAAAACTAGCAAATGTCAACTTGTCAACTCATTTGTATTTATTAAGTGTATAAAATTTGTCATAAACTTGTATTTAGTGTTCACATGTTTGGAATTTAAAAGGTTAATCTTACTTCAATCTTGGAGAAAGAATCTGGTCATTACTGTATGGAAGGTCTGGAACCTTAAAGGAAAGAATAGTCATAAAAGAAACTGTGTAAACCAACTATACCATCGATTGACAATCGATTGTGGGGGTCCGATTATCAATTGTGATGTTTTTTAGTTGAGCCCGCTTGCGGTGAGCTCGACATAACTTGGCATAATTGTTAAACACCATGGGGCGGTTTGCAGTGCGCAAATTCCAGGTCACCAACTGAAAGGTCAAGGTCACACATAGAGGTCAAACGTCAAAAATTAGCATTATAGACCTTGTCCAGGCTGTATATTCCTTATGCATAGACATTTTTCAACACAACTTGGCATAATTGTTAAACACCATGAGACGGTGTGCAGTGCACAAGATCCAGGTCTCTAGCTCAAAGGTCAAGGTCACACTTAGATGTCAAACATCAAAAGTGTTATAGACCATGTCCGGGCTGTATCTCCCTTATGCATTGACTTATTTAAAAATGACTTGTCATAATACAATGAGACCATAATTATTAGGGCTGCAACGATTCGGGTACCCTACGGTTCAGTTCGAGTTCAGATATACCCTTCTCGGTTATCGAATATTCGATTCGGATATCTACATCAATAAAGACTACCTAAATTAACGTAGGATTTTTAACCTGACCCCATATGTTTCATAAAAAAATAAGTTTTTTCTCAAACTCTTTTTACTCAACTTATTCATTAATCATACATGAATTTCTATTGTTCTGTTGTATGCAATTTAGAATAAGTTACAACGTTGATCTAACAACAGTTTCCCACAATTGAAACAATTTACCAATAGAGTACTTTTTGGTCGAAGACTTAAGATTGCCAGGTAAAAAAACACCCTTCATTCTTGATTTTCTATTCTATTGTGGGCAGACTTGAATTTTAATGCCAAAATATACGTACAAGTCATTCTACTGTTTCAAAAAATATTTGTATGCACTTTTTCGAAGTGCATTTATCAGTTTATAACATACGACTAGTCTTCAAACCAAGATCTTTTCTCAAACGCAAACTCTCGCCACACATTCGATTTTAGTGACGCCGGTTGATCAACAAGCAGTTTTTCGTGGGCCATACTTGTTTTTGTTTACATGCAACGCAGTAAATGAAATGACGCGCGCTGATTGGATAATATTATTGCCGGCGTACGCTAAATGACAGTGCCAAACCGTACCGAACCGAAAATACGGATTCCAAATCGGATAATCGATCCGATGCCATGCATTCGGATATATTCGAACTTCGGTGAATCGTTGCAGTCCTAATAATTATGTCCTCGGCAACACCCAGATCTATAGGCCAAAGGTCAAGATTACACATTTACAGCAAACAAAATATTTTTTCAAGGATGGCTTTGTTTCCCTCAAATTTTATTTGAATAAAATAAGTGTAGATTGATATGCTTACAATCCAAAACCATTTTTGTTTTCCCTACTTAGTAATAAGCTACTGTTGTTTTTTGATACTTTGGACACAACACCTTTTGACAACAATTTATTTATCTCAATTTCTCTACAAATTCTTCCTTGTTTCTTGCTGACATATTATTACTAAATTTCTATTTTTAAATATAGTTATCAACATTGATATGTTTCCATGCTTTAACGTTGCATTTCAAACGTCCCAAAGGCGACTCATTAGACATAGAGCTTACCTTTGCCTTGTTGCAGCTTTCATTATTGCTGACTTTTTTGCTCTCTTCGGAGCTTATACTATTTTCTTATTATTTACATGCCCATACTCAGCTATATTCGAGCTTAAATAAGTATACTGTATAACTGGTTTTATTCGCGTTAGTTTTATATTCGCGAATCAAATACCTAGCGAATTCATAAATTTCACGAATAAATGCTGAGTTTTATATATTCGAAAATGAGTATGTCCAAAAATATGCAACTTAATTCTATAATAGTATTTTATCTTAGAATAATCAGTTAGTTAATCTGTTGAAAGCAATATATTAACAATAAACATATACCTTTAATGCTTGCAATCTAATTTTTTTATAATATTGCTTTTACTAAACTATCGTTTGTTGAACATTTTTGGACATCGTTTCAACGTACTAGTAACAGTTTTTCACACTTACCTACTTCAACACAACTTCCTTAACGATCCCAAACTATTATCAATCTATTTGTTATTATACTTCATTAGATATAAAACACTGAATCACAACTAAAATGTCAACAACAGCTTGTCTTTGATTGACTTTAATTCTGCCTTATGACGTCACGAATTCATAAATACGCGAATAAACAAAACGGCTGATTTTTAACAAAAAACGCGAAATTTTGACCTCGATAAATTAAAGCGTTCTACAGTAATCAGTACTTATCTATTGTTTGATTTCTTCAATTGTGGACACTACTGTTTCTAATGTCCTGGGTTTCCAAACATGAAACATAGACCACTGGACCTTAAAATTTTATCCAATTATAACACCAATAGGCAAAAAAAATATAGTCTGACCCTCGTTTATAGACAGTTGTATACATACATATTTATATTATGGTCATATCTCGACACAGTGATGTCTGATCTACCGGTTACTGTATAATTTAATGCCAACTCCTTGTTTTAGATTTCTTTGCTTTCTCGGCTTTGGCCTTCTTGTTAGCTCTGGCTTCTGCTTTAATTATTTGCCTCTCATCTTCACTGTTGGATGCTATAGGATAATCTCTGTATTCAGTAACAACCTTCCATCCACCCGCCTACATGGTCAAGTGGTTATGGTTGTTGACTTCAAATTACTGTAACCTCTCACTGATTGAAGGTTGTGGGTTCAAGCGTATTACCGACCATGTCTCTTCATGTTATAAAGTAAGTAGTTGCATACAGAGGATGGGAGTCTAGTGCTGGTTCTTCCCAGGAATGATGATGACTCTTGGCTGTTCAAATGGGGCGGATAACTCGATATAAACAGACAACAAACAAACATCCAAGCTTCGAACTATCAGTCAATTGTACACTCGAACCAACTTTTAAACCGCCAGTTCGTAAACTGAAATTTCTCAGAAATTATATTTTGCGACAGAGATTTCTGAAAATTTGCATACAATAATTTCATTCAATAAACCGTACTTTTACACTATTTGATTGCATATTATCTTGCACATTTACTCATGCGAAACGTATCCTTCGTTATCGATTATATTGCTCATGAATCCCGTGCATTCAATGAATATTAGGTCAGCATATTTCAATCGCTTTTGTTTTCTATACCCTATCATAAAATCATAAAACCTGACCCGCATGTCTGTAGAAGATAGAGGCAGAGCAGTGGAAATATTGGGAGTCTGGCGTTCATTTGAGACAGGTGCGGTCCTCCAAGTTTCGATTATCATTTGTTTGAAAAAAATATCTAATTAACAATTACAAGCATTTAATAAACTTCCAATATCATTACAGAAATAAAAATAGTTTTTGCTTTAAACTTTCAATGATCAATTTATAATCCAATAATATCAGGTGGCAGTTGATAAATTGGTTTGAGTGTATAAAAATAATTTCTCTTCTTTACTAATTCTTTGGTTGTTATAAAAACATATTACATTCATAAATAAATGTTTCACTTTCTGCTGATGAGCTCTGTTCCTACATTTTGAAGAAAAAATATTCTTTGTATTTAAATTGTGCAGCAGGACATAGAGCACATTTGCTACGTACATCTTCTGAATTGATGAGGATGATTTTTCTCTCTGAGTTTATGATATTTATTTCCTCTGTGAGACTGTAAATGTACCTCTACATTCTCGACCTTGATTCTTCAACTTAATGTTGGTATATAGAATATGCTTTCGTAAACTTATCACTGGCTTCAATGAATTTTGAAAGATCTTTTCTTAGTATTTCATTGTGTTTCTTTAGATCCTCATTTTCACATTCTTATTCCTCATTTTCTTGCACCATGTAGTTTTGAAGTGTGTTTAATGTTATTCCTATAATTTATCATACTCAGACCCGACTCTGTCCACTACTGACCATGTATTTTTATGTGAGAAAGTTGGCAGTTGCTTATGGAGGATGGGAGTATAGCTCTAGTTCATCCAAGGAACGATGGTTAGGTGAACTGTCTGCCTCATATGACTCTGACTGTTGAAAAGGCGTGAAAAACATCATCATAGTCTTGTTCTGTTTGTGCCAATAAACAGAAAAAGCAGAGTTGAAATTTGTTGTTGTGAAAAGTTTGTTATTGTCTCTTGTAAGTCTTCATTTTTCATGTGAATTACAGCCAGATTTACATCTTCTTGTTTGACGATTACAGACTCACACAAGTTAGCATAATGTCCATGTAACATTTCGTGTAGCAGGCTTTACAATCTGTAACAAATGTACGTCTGTTCACCACACCTTCCACATTTTGAATATTGGTTTCTCCTTCCACCAAAATAAACTGCAGAGCACATTCCACTGTAACCTTGGAAATGATTCCCTCCATTAGAAGCCCTTTATGGTCCTATGACCTCTTGGACCATCATTCTGTTTGTTTGTTCCTGTTATTGTGGAAAAACTCGCTTGAAGGTTGAGGTACAGAAATCTTACAAATACAGTCGAAACTCATTATATCGAAAATGTTTATATCGAAATCCCGCTTATATCGAAGTAAAGATAAAGTCCCGATTTTTATCCTTCTTATTACATAATAAAAAAACGCACTTGTATCGAATTCGTGGTTTTCAATATTTTTATATATCAAAGTAGATTTTCAGTCCGAACCAAATATTTTCAACTATAAAGTCACCATCTATGTCGAATCAATTATGTAGCCAACTTACAAAAGAAATGTACGCACCTTTTCCGCAAACAAACCCAGTTTAAAATCGATATTTAATTATTGACAGCTGTATAAACATGTTAGCCTACTAGTGTCCATTTTCACGATTATAAAACTGATACAAACTTTTCGTTGATGAAGCAAATTATTATTAATGCTGCTGTACACTCATTTAAAACTTATCTTATGCATATTTACAATACAGTTAAAACAACAACAACACGTGTTAAAAATGTCTTTATGTTTCTTAATGTTTCGGCATTTAGCCTTCGTCAGAATAATACATAATAACAAACAACGGACGTGACGTCATGTAATATTTGACGTTACATTAAAGGACGGAATATAACATATTATATAAAATAAAATAACATGCATGAATGAACAAATTAATGTGTCATTTAGAATTGAGTTATAGTACTATACGGATATAAAATACAAATATTTCCTATAGAATTATGATATATAAAAACCGGTAATAGGAAAAAACGTAATAGTACCTAACTAAAACAAAAATTAAACATTTAACATGTATTTTATACTGTAAACAAGGTTTTTGAATTCAAACCGTTAGGATGAAGCGTTTGTAACTTATGTATCCAAAAAGTTTCCTTGCATAATCGATTAATATTATTGTTTATAACATCAACAGGCATAAATGAAAAGTCGGACATATTATGAGTGCCTTCATTAAAGTGGCTAGCAACAAGAGAAGAAAATCCATTATTAGTAAAATTTGAAACATCAAATTTATGATTATTCATACGTCGTGAAACCGGTTGCATTGTCTGGCCAACATATTGTTTTTGACATTTTTTACACGTTATTAAGTAAATGACATTTTTTGATTTGACAATTACTATTATATTTTAAATCGAATGTCCTTTTTGTGACGGAACTCGTAAATGTTGAACCGAAGTTGATTCTGGTACAGTGAGAACATCGTTTTTGATTGCAACTCGTGCTGAAAAAATAGTCACTAGTATCATCAGTTTTAAGATCTGAACTAACTAAGAAGTTATGTAAATTTTTAGGACGTCTGTAAGCAAGAATTGGCATAAACGTTTTATGCACAAATTTAACATTTTCGTTCTTTGTTATATGAAGGAGGTCCCAGTATCGATGTATGGTACTACCAATATCAGGTAAAGATGGATTGAATTCCACAGTAAATGGAATGATGCGTTTTTTCTCTGAGACTGTAGATGATAGTGCATCTGTTTGTGACGTCTGTGAAACTTTTGTAAAGGAATTGTCTATCACGGACACCGGGAAGTTTCTGTCTATGAAAAATTCACGTAGTTCGTCAAGCGATGATTGAAATTTATCTTCATCCGATATTATGCGTCGGTATCTCTTAGCCTGGCTATACGGTATGCCATCTTTGCATTTCTTAGGGTGACACGATGTATAATCCAAGTAATGGTGGTTATTGGTTTCCTTTATATAGATATTTGTTTCAACATTCAGAGACTTATTTATCGAAACTTGAACGTCCAGGAAAGAAACAGAAGTGTCTGATATGGAGTATGTGAATTTAATGTTAGGATGAAAATTGTTGAGTTCACTGATAAAACTTTCCAATTCTTCAAATGAATGATCCCATATCATAAATATGTCATCTAGAAATCTTAGCCACAGGGATGGTTTGGCGATTCTTAAATTAATAAAGTCTTCCTCTAGTTTTCCCATAAATAGTGATGCATATGTAGGGGCCATGGAACTACCCATTGCTGTACCCATTTTTTGTAAATAGAACTCTTTTCCAAATTCAAAATAATTATTTTCCAGAACAATACCAATAAGAGGTGTAATTTCTTCAATCGATAAGTTACTTCCATGTAGACCATTTTTTTCTAAAAACGATTTACAAGCGTTAATTCCATCATTGTTTGGAATATTAGTGTAGAGTGAAGATACGTCTAGAGTTACTAAATACGTGTTTTTTCTTAACTTCATATCTTTCACTTTATTTATAAAGTCAGTAGTATCTTTAACATATGATGGTAGATTTAACATATATGGTTTCAAAACATATTTGAAATATATATAGCAAAATAAATATACCGAAAGTACCAGTATAAGTACCTGTATAAATGCCGTATTCTTATAACCAGTTACAATCCCGTACACTAAATAACACGATTACGTTATTATAACGACACACTGACTTTTGCTCTAAAATGTCAGCACAGGTATCGAAATTCCTATATCTAAGTTCCATTTATATCAAAGTATTTTGGCAAGTCCCACAAACTTTGATATAACGAGTTTTGACTGTATTGTGAAATAGAATTCTTACAATTGTATAAGAGGGGTGGTGGAGATTTGATTTAATAATCAATAACAACATATATTTATTTTCAATTCACTAAGTTAAAGCTGATGCAGCTGCTAAGTCAGCCCTGGCCTTGCCAATTTCAAACATCAAAATTCCATACATACACTGACTTTAAATTTTCCACTTTTAACTGTATCCGATCTTCCTGGCAGACCCAATGGGATGCCGACATTGGCAACAAACTTTTTTCTGTCAAACCAATCCTCAGCGAATGGCACCCCTCTTACAGGTCCAATCATCGAGAAGAGGTAATATTATTAAGATGCAGAATTGGTCATTCTCGTTTAACTCACTTTTGCTTTAAATCTCACTTGAGGGATGATATGCCAGAATGTATTCCATGCGTTGCTCCACATTCTATCAGACATGTTCTTGTTGACTGCATCGACCTTAAGCCAATTCATAGAAAACATTTTAGCGTTCAAGACATGAACACACTTTTTAAAACTGCAAACCTGAAACCATTATCAATTTTTTATAGAAAGTAGGACTTTATAATAGACTGTAATACTTTTTAGACACTTCATTTTTACCGTGCGTCGTCAAACTTTACCTTTTGAAAGCACTAGGGACCGCGTACATTTTTGCTAAATTTTAGCAAAACTGGGTCAGAACGTTAATATCGACAAAATCTCGGACCAGTTCAATATTGGGCCATTTGGGGTCAAAAACTAGGTCACCAGGGCCAAAATAAGGGAAAACCTTGTGAACACTTAAGAAATCACTGTTTTGATTGGATCTTCATGAAACCTTGTCAGAATGTTTGTCTTAATGATATGTACAATTCGAAACATCTGTTGTCAAAAACGAGGTCAAATCTTAGGAAAACCTTGACTATGCTGTAGTTTTCATGGTTTTGATTGGATCTTCACCAAATTATGTCAGAATGTTTGTCTTATTTATATGTAGGACAAGTTCTAACATGGGTCATCTGGGGTCAAAAAACTAGGTCACAGGTTCAAAACAATATTTGAATGAGTGAACAGTGATTGTCATGTGAGCGATATAGGGCCATTTGTAGTTCATGCGCCATAAAACAACACTAAACAAACAAAGAATCATGAAGAATGTACCCCATGGATATTGGTCAGTCAAATACAAAATTTACTGAAATATGCTTCACGGAAAAGTGTTACTTCATGATCTACCCTAGTCGAATCCACCTACTGACTGGTAATAACTTACAGTATAATAGTAAGCATAATCCAATTTCACAGGATCCTTCTTGGCCCTCACTTTTGTTCCTAAGATTGCAGGTGGCAAGGCAATTTTGGGAATAGATAGAAAGAATATAGCAGCTAATTAAGCTTTTGCATGTAAGCTACTAATTGACTCATTGAAGATTCAGGTACCTGTAATACAGCTTGTCCATCAAATGTTGTCACATGATAATTTTTTACTTGTTATCTATTAACTCTGATAAGTACATAGCTATTGGAATAATTGGTGAGACTGGAACACTGCGTCATAGCCACACTGAGGCATGGCGAGGCAGTTGCCTCACTTAAATTTTTCAGAGCAATAATAAAATAATAAATAAAATCTTGGAAAATCAATGTACTTTAATGTTAGAATAAGATTAGTTGCCGCATATTCACAGAACTTGAGGCCGTGTACTCTGAGCATCATGTTCTTTAATCCAGGGATACTTGCTGGAATCTATTGCTAAATGTTGCAGATTTCAGCAAAGAATGATTCCGATAATTTGAGAATATAAAACATGGTTTATGTGGCCTCAGAAACGCACCAGAGACGTTCTAGGTAAAAAATCAACTCCCCCACTACTCCTCCAGAGTGACCCTGGACCTCCTGGAGTGTCTCGGCTTTAATTTGTTCTGGCTATGCCACTGGAACAC
Organism: Lutraria lutraria; assembly: GCA_964023205.1. Lineage (NCBI taxonomy): Eukaryota > Metazoa > Mollusca > Bivalvia > Venerida > Mactridae > Lutraria > Lutraria lutraria. The sequence continues at coordinate 14,256,590 of OZ026835.1, forward strand.
TGTTATCTCCCTTTGATTTGATATAATTTTCCCATTTCATTACAATGTACTTTTTCAGTGTACTATCACTTTTAGAATTTTCTAATATTCTGCCATCTTCTGTATGTTATCCATAAAAGAACTGTCTAGAATGCCTGTTTCCTTTACCTCTTTCTCTAGCACTGTGTCAAATTTAAGGAAAATGGACTCTAGTACAAACTTTTATGACTATGAACAAAAGTTTGAGGTTCATGATCCTTAAAAATTGTGATATTAAACAGACTTGATAAAGTATTAAGTTAACTAATTTCAACTATACCAAATTTTGAAGTGATGAACCTGAGTCAGTTATATTTGACTTATATCATAAAGGGAGAAATATTACATACTTATCTTGTGGTGAATGACTTATAAATGATTCATTCTGCATATACAATGAAAATAAGCAAGAGTTCAATGGTTAGAAATAAATGCCTGTATTAGTGTCTGTAATTCTTAGATCTTAATGAAAATGTAAAAAATATAGCACTTCGCTTCTCAAAATCTTATAGCTGTCAATATAAAACTCAATGGTCATATGTCAAAAATGCTATTTCTCCAAAAATCCCACTTCGTAAGAATGCCAGGTTGAAACAGACATGACCAAAATGGTGCCGAGTGCCAAAAAGTCACCACTAAAATACCACTGCATTTATTGGTCTTTGTTTTATTGATGCATCTGACTAATAATCTTGGCAGTGGAATGAACCAATAGTTCTCACTGGCCCAAAAATGCTAAAAAAACACCAGTACTTTACATGCAGTGTAATGACAAGCAAAACTGTCAAAAGTATGCTTTCCACATTTTGTAATCTAGAACTTTGAAAATCCACTCAATAACTGACCAATCATCACTGTCAGTACACCTGCTGAGAAAATCATGCAGCTTCAGAGTTATTTGTTCTTGGCAACAAACAAGAATGTAAACTTATTTGTTCTTCAGTGCACAATTTATCTACAGTCAAGCAGATGTGGCTTGTTACTATACCCATTTTTTTAATACACTTGATACATTTTATTATCTGTGTTTATCAACACTTCTTTCCCTTGAAGGTTGGGTACAAACATCACTCTGTCAAACCACCCCTTGGAGAAGAATTGGGTCATTCTCATTTAACTCATTCTTGACTTTTCACAGGAGATGATATGCCAGAATGTATTTCATGCTATGCACCACATTTTATCAGGCATGTCCTTGTTGACTGCATCGACCTTCAGCCAATTTTAATGTTCAAAACATAAAGACACTATTTGAAACTGTCAAACCTGAATGAATTATTTAAGCGAAGTAGGACTTTACAGTAGACAATAATATTTTTTTGTTCTCTTCATTTTATCTATGTTAATTATTTAGTTAACATTTGCTATCACCATTTGATTTTAAACCTATTCATGTCAGTCACCCTTCATTCTCATTAATTAATACTCTATTTTATTACATGACTCAAATCTATTGATTTCCCCTTTTTGATTTTTATTCTGCTCTATATGACCATTTGCTGTCCATGCATCATAAAACAACACTACATTATGTAATCTAATCTAAGGTTGGGTACCAATGAGTGTACTAACCTATACAGTCAAACCTGTGTTAGCAGTCACCTCCAAATAAATGCCATCCTATGAATGGAGGCCACACTGATGATTTATGACAAAATGACCTCTGAATAAAGGTCACCTATCAATAAAGGCCACTTAACTTCTTTCCTAATGGTGGCCTTTGTTCTCAGGTTTGTCTGTAAACAGATTCTTACACAAGTTGCTCTCGTATTCTAACCAAGAACTGACCAAGTAAGCTTATCAAATGCACCACAGCTTATTTTGACTGGCGCATACCAACTTGCTCTGCCAATTATACATTCATATAAGTATCCGAACAACTCATCATCGAAACCAACCGACCCATTAATAAGCTAATTTTCTGATTGAGACCAAACTATTACCTTACATACAGACAGTGATAAAAAACTTTAACAACGATTCAACCCTATTTATTCATTCTTGTGTTACTTTCAGCAAGCCCTTGTATGTATCACAAAAATAACTTTACTAAATAGACTGCTGTTTAGGCTCTCACTGACCTTCTGCTAGCAGAAAACTGAAACTAATTAAATCTTGTTTTGCAATAATGCTAGTTTTTCTGGCAATATCAAGGGATTTAGCTCCCCTTAAACCATTATCTTACAACAAATTATTTACATTCCTAAATTTCACCATTTCATGATGACTAACCTTAATATTTGAGTACTCGCCTCTGTGGTCCAGTGGTTACGTGAACTGTCTACCTCATATGTCCCTGACTGTTGAAAAGGGGCGTAAAACTCAAATAATCAAACAAACTAATGTCATCGCGCATTATTTTTCACAAAATTGCATTATAGTAAAGTTTGGACATCATGAAAAACGTTGTTCAAAGTGTTACGTCACGCTAATTGTAGGCTGACGTTATTACAAATAAGTTGAATATTAGCGTGACGTAACAATTTCAACAACGGTATTCGTGATGTCCAAACTTTACTATAATGCAATTTTGTGAAAAATAATGCCCGATGACATATAGTCCAGTCATCATAATTTTTTTGGGGAATTAATTAGTACATAAGCCATTTTTGGTATGTTGGTTCTGTTTGTGGTCAATAACACCCAGAAAAAAGTCCCCAAGAATCCCATGGTGCAAAAGCGATATTTTGGGGCTGAAAGTTGAAAAAAATAAATCAAACTGGGAATTTCAGGAATCGATGTATAACTTAAAAACTATTTGGCCAAATGAGTTTTAATTTTCCAAGATGATGAGTATTGATAAAAGACATCATTTTGATTTAGTTTTACTCTCGAGTCGCATTCAAAATGGCCGCCATAATCCAAAATGGCCGCCAAAATGTTGTTTTTACTGTTTAACTCCAAATTTGACTGATAGCCTCAAATATCAGTCATTCTAATTTCAAATGTAAAAAGAATAAAGATTACTTTTATCTTATTTATGATGAATTTATTAAAAAAAAAATAGCGAAACTTATAAAAGCACACAATGTAATTTTGGGCATGAACTGTATAAAAACTCGAATATGACATTCTAGAGCACTATATTTGTTCAAGTTCAGAATTATGCCCAAGACACTTTTAACTTTTGATATTGATGAATATTAACAACTTTTGTATTTTAATGAACTTGATTATTTATTGCATAAATCCAATATGGCCACTCCAATCCAAAATGGCCACCAAATTGTTTTACTGTTTAATCCCAAATTTGACTATTTTGTCATATTCTAATTACAAATGTAAGAAGAAAAGAAATTACTTTTATATTATTTGTGATGAATTTCTTTTCAAAGTCAATATTGAACTTATAAAGCTCACAATGTAATTTTGGGCATAAACTGTGTAAAACACAAAAATGACATTCTAGAACCACTATAATTATTCAACTTTAGAATTATGCCTAAGACATTTTTAACGTTTGATATTGATAAATACTGAGAACTTTTGTATTTTAATGTTGATTATGCATGATATAAATCCAACATGACTGCTAAAATTATAGAGTCGATAGGTCATACAACAAAAATAAACAATTCATCAGGCAATAATGAAAGATGCCAATGCAAAGACATATCTACATCCTGCAATAGGTTCCTAAGTCGCTTCACTTTAATCTTTTCTGAATAGTTCGCAGATGAAGACATTTTTTCGAATGCAGTAGCAAGTGCCTCTTCCTGAGGGTAGGTAGTCTGTATCATTGTTGTCAACAGACAAATGCTTAATTGGAGATATTCCTTCTCCATTGACTTTGTGGACCATACCTACGTTTTTCTAATCGAGGTTATATTATTCAGTTTTGAGACAAAGTCTCCCAATAATATAGTGATTTTCGAGCTTTTGATCTTGATATACAAAAGTAGTTAATTAAGATTTTCATCAGTTAGTCTCAGATTGAATTTCCTCAGGGCTTCCTTGAGGGTTTAGGAAGCCCATATACAGTCATCATTATACCATACATTTGTAGTTTGTCATGGCTTCTAGAGTTTGTGGAGGTCAGAGGGATTGAGCCTTCAGCTGTCTCTATGGGCAGTGAAGTAACAATGTTAGACACATCCTCACTATAGTCTAACTTTTCATGAGTAATCATAAGTCTGGTCTCAAAGAAGTTTTTTTCAAATTCATTATTGCTAGCTTCCGCAGTTTGGATTGGTCTTAGACAGACGGACATGCTGATGAAATAAGCTGGGAAAGTGGTCACTTCCACAAGTGTCATCTCCAACTTTTCATGTAAAAGTCTCTTGAAGCAACGTTAATTTAGGCTACACAGAGATAGATTTTTTTCAGGCACACAAGACCTGGGATGAGAGAAACAACTTAATATCTCTTCCAAAACCAAGAGAAGTACAATTAAATCCTCTGGTCCAGACAAAGTTCATTATCAATTAATTTCTTAAACGCCCATTCATACTCTTTCTCTTTTACTTGATACGTTTAATAATGTATGGGAATCAGATGAACTCCCTTCTTCTTAGCATTGCTAATTCCTATTCCTAAGCTAGGCTTTCTAATGATCATCATGCAATACTCAGATGCCACCTTCCACTTTTTTATTGTGGCTTTCTTCCGTGTCCAAGTGGGAAACTCTCTTTCAGATCCACACAAACAATAAATGGGTGTGCTGCAGGGCTGTATCCTGTGGGTCATCCCATTTAGTATCAAAATTAATAGTGAAGTTGAAGTTTTAAATCCAGGAGTAGACTGCTCCCTTTATGTAGATGGTTTTACTTGAATCCTTTTGTTTTGAGTCGAAAAACAAAAACCTCGTTAAAAGACGGCTCCATCAATGATATACTTTATATGAAACTATGTCGGATCAAAATGGTTTCACGGAACTATGTCTTATTATATGGGCAACTCACCAATTCAGGTTGTACCAGACTTTATTTATCTATAGGGGTTATATTTGACTCCAGACTTATATTTATATTAGTCATATTTAATCACTCAAAAAAGTAAATGCTAGAAGACTCAATACCTCCTGAAAGTTGTCACTGACTGAGGATCTAACAGAAAAGTACTAATACGTTTATATCGATCTCTTATCCATTCAGAACTTGACTACGGATCCATTGTATATGAATCGGCCTGGAAATCATATCTAATAGCCCTTGAAACACTACATATTCATGGTTAAAGACCTGCCCCTGGAGCCTCTATGTTGAGGCAAATGAAATACTAAGTATCCCTTTTTAACAACAAAAACTTGCCGCTCATTATACATTTGTATTTTAAAACTAAAATTAAATTTCTTTAACAATACATACCAAGTTGTTAATTACACTTTATCAAAATATATCTTTGAATGTAATTCCACCACTTGGCATTTTCCAAACCAAATACCAAGAACGAAAGAAACATATACCACATGCATCAACCCATGTAATCTGATGTTATATAATCTGTATCACTATAATATAATACAATGTATATGAGATTAGTCTTACACACTCTTATTTTTTTGTCACTACATCTCAATTGCAACTATTTCATTTTACATTTTTAGTTGCGCTTCAGTTCTTATTAGCATGACTATATATCCTTTTACCAATCTGATAACATACTTCTTGACGTCCTCTTATTTAATTTAACTTATTTAGTAATTTTAATTAACAGTGAAAAATAATATAAGGACTCATTGTGATAGAAAAACAACATTGTAATAAAAAGTAATTACATAAAAATCACCGCCACTAATATATTCATTGTACATTATAACCACTAACCTCCACAAAAAATGCGTCTGAAACAAAAGAAGTCCAATATATGTTTGCTATCTAGAACTACTTCTTGATTACTAAAGTACCAAATCTATGTTTTTGGAAGGTGATACTTTCCTACATCCTCATATTCAAAATAGTTACCCTCGGCCCAATAACAGGACAGAAAATAGTACCACTTGTTGTATACATTGCTGAGTGAGACTTTTGATAAAAGCTGAAGTTATTACTGCAGAAATATTATGTTATGGCAACTTAAACTGTAAAACTTATAAGTACAATGTATAATAATTAAGTATTCAAACGCACAAAAGTTTCATTCATAAACTGTTGAGGTAACAATATTTACTAATATTGAAAATAGTTTCATTCACAATTTAAAGTAGTGCTCGAACATGTGGTGGTGATTTACGCCATGTCGTACGAGTTTCCGCGTTTTCGCCACAAAAATGCTAAAATACGTCAATGTTGACTTTCCGTCAGTACTTCCAGTACTTTGATTAATCTTTATAAAGTAAATAACTAAAAATATATTGATAAAATACCTTTCAATGCTAAAATACTGGAAAAAGCTACTAACTTGACAGTTTTTTATTGCAGAAAATGTTTAATACGACAATTCAAAAATTAATATTAAATCGAATGAAGTTTTTGCGGCCATATTGGATTATGGCGGCCATCTTGGATTCTAAGACGATATAAAAAACATTAAAAAAGGTGCTGTTGATAAATTTTTACCAGTGTAGAAAATTTAAAAGGTCAGGAATGAACTGTTTTTGAGTTATACAGGGATTCCAGAAATTCGCAGTTTTATTCATTTTTTCCATCTTTTAGCCCAAAAATCTTGCTTTTGCACCATAGGATTCTTGGGGACTTTTTTCTGGTCATTCTCTATCACATAAAGAACCAATATACCAAAAATGGCTTATGTACTAATTTATTCCCCAAAAGGCCAATTTTGAACTTTAGATGACTGGTCTAATATTATTTTTACATTTCATGATTTCTTGTTAACATGTCTACAAAATAAACATGTGATTCATTAGTTGATTGAATCTATTTCCGTTTACCAAAAGTTCACTGAAATATAGTTGGGGGTCAAAATTACGGATGAAAAAAACGGACGTATTTTTAGCGCTTAATGTTCCCCCAGGAAAATAATGACGACAAACCCCAATTAAAACTTATATGAGCTTATTCCGCAGATAGAGAGCTTGAAGTTGGTGTGCATAAAATTACAATAGCGGTATGTTTGAACCAATTTTTCATGTAAAACGTCGATTTTACACCTCTGACATTCATCGTAGCGTTGCTAAGAAACGGGTCGGAAAAAAAAAAAAAAAAAATGAATAAAAATCGAAGAAAATGCTATAACTATCAGTGTGTAAAATTTCAGAACAATCTGAGAAAATTCGATTTTTGACCCATGACGTCGAGGAAAGGCATACTACCTTAAAATGGTGTTACGCCCCTTTAATATCAAATGTGTATAGAAAATTGTCTTGATTAAAAAAACGTATGTCTTGCAAAATTTTAAGTCATGATTTTCATTGCAAAATTTATACTCAAGGATAATGGACCTGTATACAAACTTAATGACTATTTGAACAAAAATTACAGCTACATGAAGCTTAATGAATTGTGACATTCAAACATGATGGAATAATAACTTTTAACTGATATGTTGGACCAAGGTCAGTTTGATTTTACTTGATCATAAAGGGAGGTAATATTTCATACTAGTACTTAAACTGGTTCCCGTTTCAAGTTGCAGTGCACCAAAGGAACAGGTACGGTCTAAAATATATGGCACTCCGATTGGTCAATCCATTTTAGTTATTTGATTGGTTGCCGTTCATCAAGAAACATCGGGGATTCCGTATATCTGATAAATGTACGCAGAGATGTTACCCTTTTTTGAAAATAAAAACTGTGGAATGCTAGAAGTTACTCAGTGAACATTCATTAAAGAATCAATTAAAGAGATGGCCATTATATAGTCAACGGGCAATCTTCGTATTACATAACATAAATTATTAATTATAAACAAATGAATTACTCTGAGAATCAAGGACTTATGTACATATATATATGTGTATATAAGTCCTTGTAAAAATGGATGTTGTTTTAAAACTTTTTTGACACTGTATTGAAAATTCATATGTATAAATAATATGCATGTCTTGCGAGATCCCCCAGCCTGGATACCAATCAAAATTGACCAATCAGCGCCATGGAAATTTTAGGCTGTACCTGTTGGCTTTGTACAAACAAGTCAACAGGAACCAGTTTAACTAGTACTCTCCCTTTTCTATGATTATATAGCATTTTTAAGTTCATGTTTACTAATTACAAAATTACACAATTCAGAAAGAACTTGCGGTGAATGATAAATAAGTGATTCATTCTGCATTTTCATTGAAAATAAACAAGAAATGAATGATTGTATTAGGGTCTGTAATCCTTACATAAATCTGGATTGATATGACGTTAGTCTAAAACTTACCTTGGTTTACCATGCCTATTATATAATAAGTGACAGACAGTGGATTAACTACATTTGGGGCCTCTGCAACGAAAATTGCAATGTATACTCAGCACATTAAAAAATGCACACTCTGTCATTCTCAATGTTTGTTAAGTATTAATTCATTGTATCCTTGCTGACAAAAGTTCTGAAAGTACATGTAAAATCCAATGAAATACAGGATACCTGCTGCCAAAATGTAAAACATTAGTGTGCTAAGTCCATTTGTAGTATTTTCATGCGAGTCAGCAAACCGAAAGAAAATCAGTAGTGTGCATTTCTAAATGTACTGATTATATTTTCATACTTTTACAAATGTAATAAACCTTTTAAATACAAAATATTAAACAACATTATTGCTACAAACAAGGATCTCCGTGAATGGAAAATACTGGATTCCCCCAATTGTTACCATTGCAGCCAAATTGAAAATTACAATCATTTCTTCCTAACATGTCCGTACTTAACATCCTTTTGGATAAAAATGAATTAACTATTTTCAAATATAGGAATAAATAACAAAATAAACTCTCTAGATAATATTGTCATTGGATATAAAATAAAATACAGACATTACGAAACTATCAATATCATTCTAAGTCAAATTGAATACTTAGTAACATCTATAAATCGTATTTCAATGCGATAGAAAACGTAAATCTGTAAATCTTTTAAGTATGTTATATATCAACTTAGATATCCTAACAAGATGCCACAGTAGTAAACATTCTCTTTTTAAACAATGCTGTGAGACACTAAAATCACAACTATAAACATTATACAACTATGCATTCATATGTACATGTAAATGAAGCTATACTTTTCCTGATAATTTCCATCATTCATACGAAAATATACTTTTCTGTCTTTATTTTTCTGTATGCATATTGTATGTTTTATTTATGCATCTTTCCCACATTTCTTATGTTATATGTATTCAGCTGTAAACCATGTAATATAATATGAAATAAACGAAACCATGCGGTTTCACCAAAAAAATAGTCAACAAGGCATGTAAATATATATATCATAACGCAGTATTAATTAGGAAACATAAAAGTACTTTGAATTTGAAATGTTGGGGCAGTGTCTTATTAAAAAACTTACTTTAAATAAATGGACAGTGCATGATACCTGGTGCACATGGTCAGGGTAGTACCGTACATGCAAGAAGTGATCCTTATACCTTCTCTTTTTACAGTAGAATCTTTCTAATGTGATCTTGTTCAGACTGACAAAAGCTTAACAAAGAGCGCACAAATAAACAAAATGGGAAAAAACTTTAGGTAGCGCTGTATATGAAAGAAAACAAAAATACAATTATTGTCATATTCAGAATAGGATTTTAACACCAAATGTAAAGTATTTGTTCTACTTACCTGTAATGTACCTGTCAACCTCGAATTTTAATGTTTGTGACATGTGGTTTCAATTTTTTACTTATATTTATTTACCTTTAATAATTTTACAATTTCAATTTTCATTTTCAGTAATATATTTTGGTTTGAACACTAACTTAATAAAATTAATTAATTATTTTTTTCAACTGTTAATACTATTTTATGTGTTGCACTCTTAACTGTAATTTGCTATTTCTCATGCTATAAGCAATTACAATTTTATGTGTAATATATTTCTTATGTACCATTTTTATAAATGGTTGAAAGATGAAAAAAAATATTCAATGGTCAACTAATATCTATCTATAATAATACACATCAACAAAGCACTAGGCTTAAATGATGTATTCAAATATTTGGATACTGGCCATGTCCATAGCCCAAATTTTGGAGTGCATAGTTTTAAGCTACCATGTGCAGTAAATGATCTTAATGATCATTAATTTTGTGTATTGGGAGAAGACCATTGTTTATGATAAAACTTGAATTGGCATGCATACACATATATTTAGCCACATGTTTGTTGTCTAAATATTTCTCATGAAGTTGGAACAGTCATGTTTTTGACAGTACTATTCTCTGACAGTTTTGTCTGTTGTAACTTGTGTTTCAAATTTTTAACAACTTTTTGACATAAAGATTAAGCTTGTGCTAGTAATGTTGAGTAAAATGAACCTTAAATCTTTTTACATTGCTTTGAACCACTTTGGCGTTTTACTTTTTTAATTTTGTTTCTGAGAATGTAAATTTTTAGGTATGATATTGAGTAACAGGTGAGCTTAGACCTTAAATTTGGACATTTTGAGATGAAAAACTGTCACTAAATCAGATTTTTTATAAGCTATTTGATTAACTGGATTTAGTTAAATTTATTGATTGCCTTGATTTCTGCAACATTCAGTGTTACATACAATATTGATAGTTTTTTTTAGTTACTACAAGTCTTTTGTAGAATTCTGGCTTTTAATTTAAAATTCAATGAGATTAATAAGGATCACATTGCCTTGTAGTACTTGTCCATGATGCTGGTTATTGTAATTCAGACAGACTTATCTTATTTTTATGCCGTAAGCTTTGGTTGTTTCAATGTATATCTCTGTAATATATAATGACGAGACAGTAACTATATAGAAACATAATTTATATACTTTTTATTCTGGAAAAACTGTTGTGTTATGTATACATGTAATAAAATATACAGTAGTATCAAACACATATGCATATAAAAGTTAAAGGCATATTTCAACTAATAAGGAAAACTGTTAAACATTTAAGGAAATAGCTTATTCACATATCCTCGTCTACTGATGATTCGCGGATATAAGAAATGATCGAACCGTTACATCATAAAATCTAATTTTTTAACCAAATTTTTTAATTACCTGGCAAAACAAATCTATTTCCTTCTAATATTGACAACGCATAGTTTAAATCACTTCCTCGAAATACTACATTAGGCCCCTTTATTATTATACTGTATGGAGGTCGCCATTTTGTTTCTACTATCATAGATTCGCGGATGCCATTTTATCCCATGATGCAAAGCGCTAGCAGTCAAATTCGGCCACACTATTGTTAATTGTTAGGTTTCTGTTAAAAAACATCTAAAAATGAAAATTTCTTGCATTATTTGGACATGTTTGACTACAATGATAGAATCTTCAAGTTGACGAACAAAGGTGCTAAACCCATTTCAAAAGTTTCAGGGTCTACTTTACTCAGAACTCTACTCCTACAAGTATTTTTAGGAACCAATACATTTTATAGGTCTTGAGTATTAACAATTTATTATCTTTAGAAAATGTATACGTTCATCTTTGCATTCGTCATGTCAGATGGTGAATATATCCCGTATTGACTGTTGATTGCCTCTGAAATTGCCTTAACCACAAAAAAGAAAATTAAATTTGCAGCTAACAATGGGATGTAAACTTACGGAAAAAAAAATTTGCCTAATGATTGGGGACGTGCAGTTTGCGTAGCCATCTATTCGAATGTAAACAAAGTAGACGTAAATGGAAAATTTCAACATAAACGTTATTTTGGGTCAAAACGAGTCATTTTTTAGTTGTAAATTTTGTGAATAGTGAAAAATGAAAAAAAATCATACTAATTTTAAAATGTAAGTATTTAGCCGTTTAAATATATTTTTGATAATTGCAAGAACTCTTTCTCGACAGAGCGAGCATGTGACAAAAATTTCCCACGCTCGCGCATGTGTTGCCGTAAATGACGTCACAGCAAGCATGTAAACAAAAATGGCCGCGAATCAATGATATCCGCGAACAGATGGTAGTTGACGATATAACAAACATTTTATTTTACTATAATGAAATAGCTAAGTTAAAAGATAAATTACAAATGATAGCACTGTCACAGGGCTTTCCCTTGTGAAATTTGTCTCCAATATTTGCCAGCAATGATGACAGAAGAAAATACAACTAATGTCCAATTTAAATGAGATAATGTCTTGTATTGAATTCAAAACAAATTAGATATGTAGTAAAGTAATATAGACAAAGACAACAAATAATCTTGAGATCAAGATCATTAAGTCAATTGCGATTCCATGTACATAATATGCTATCCCTAAGTTTAACTCATCCATCAATTTGCATTTGGTTTAAATAGAAATAAGATACAAACAAGTTCAAACACAGTTTGAAGCAATTTAACATTGGGGTGGCGAAGGGCAGGGTTTGGGAGGGGTTGTCCCTCGGGATTTTTTTTTCATGCTATCACCATTAAATGACACATTCTAGCCAATTCTGGGTAACATTTAAGTCTGTGATTTTGTTTTTTTGTGCACTATAAATCAGATGGAATAATTGTTCTGGGTGGCATTGGAAAATATTGTTAGCTAGGCTAATGAATTAAATTAGTCAATGAATAAAATGAGATGACAGATGGATGCACTGACAAACAATTAAATAATTCAAAAAAAAAATTTGATTGTCTGTTCGATCCCTAGTTCAGATACATTATTGAAACTTGTTTATATTATCCTAAATTTATAATTACCTCATCATAGTGAATCCAGGGATGAGTCTTAAACCACTGTACATAGAACAAACAGTTTTCTGGTTTCTTTTTGCCGAAAGATCGTTTAGGAAATTTGAAATTATTACGTTGGTTAGGTGTAGCAATGTCTATATTACAAATTAATGTGAGGCAGGACAAAAACAAAATGTACACATATTTCTGTTTTCTTTTAATATACAGAGTTAATACAATTAAAATGGATCCCCCATCCAAGCATTTAGTGAAGGATGGGGGTCATTATTGGAATATGGCCGGAGGCCGAAGTATACAAGCATATCACTTCAGTGACCCATGAAAGTGTCGCACTTTACAGGTCAAAAATTGACCTCATATCACGTGATTACACCATATATAAACCACGAAAATCACGTGCATCTCATAGTTTTAAAGGATGTTTATGTTGTTTTGTATAACCAAACATAACAATTGGAGTTTTTAAAAAATAAAAAGTATATCAATAGATTGTAATCAAAATTACATAAGAAGTATAATTTCTTTTGTTATTGTTGAATTCTTTAAATTCATATACATTTCAAGGGTTGGGAAAAAAACAAAACTAGAGTTATCCAACTCAAAAGGGAGGGTGCTTGTATACTTCGGCCTCCGGCCATATTCCAATAATGACCCCCATAAAAAAAAAACATTGATTATTTTAAACAAAATGACCTCCAAATATAGGCCGCCTGTCAATAAGGGTCATTGTTTTTAATAGAACATTGCCTATTTTGAACAAAAAGACCTCCAAATAAAGTCCACCTGTGAATACGCATACTTTTTAAAAAAAAAAAACATTGATTATTTTTAACAAAATGACCTCCAAATAAAGGCCACCCGTCAATAAGGGTCATTCTTTTTAATAGAACATTGACTATTTAGAACAAAATGACCTCCAAATAAAGGACACCTGTCAATAACAGTCATTCTTTTTTAAAGAACATTTACTATTTAGAACAAAATGACCTCCAAATAAAGTCCACCTGTGAATATGGGTAGTTTTTAAGACAAAAACATTGATTATTTTGAACAAAATGACCTCCAAATAAAGGGCACCAGTCAATAAGGGTCATTCTTTTTTAAAGAACCTTGACTATTTTGAACAAAATGACCTCCAAATAAAGTCCACCTGTGAATAAGGGTAATTTAAAAAAAAAAACATTGATTATTTTAAACAAAATGACCTCCAAATAAAGGCCACCCATCAATAAGGGTAATTCTTTTTACAAGAAAATTGACTATTTCGAGCAATATGACCTCCAAATAAAGGCCACCTGTCAATAAGGGTCATTCTTTTTCAAAGAACATTGACTATTTAGACAAAATTACCTCCAAATTAAGGACACCTGTCAATAACAGTCATTCTTTTTTAAAGAGCATTGACTATTTAGAACAAAATGACCTCCAAATTAAGGCCACCTATCAATAAGGGTAATTTTTTATGTTTTTTTGAAAAAACATTGACTATTTAGAACAATATGACCTCCAAATAAAGTCCACCTGTGAATAAGGGTAGTTTTTTAGACAAAACCATTGATCATTTTGAACAAAATGACCTACAAATAAAGGGCACCGGTCAATAAGGGTCATTCTTTTTGAAAGAACCTTGACTATTTTGAACAAAATGACCTCCAAATAAAGTCCACCTGTGAATAAGGGTAATTTAAAAAAAAAACATTGATTATTTTAAACAAAATGACCTCCAAATAAAGGCCACCCATCAATAAGGGTCATTCTTTTTACAAGAACATTGACTATTTCGAACAAAATGACCTCCAAATTAAGGCCACCTATCGATTAGGGTAATTTTTTATGTTTTTTTGAAAAAACATTGACTATTTAGAACAATATGACCTCCAAATAAAGTCCACCTGTGAATAAGGGTAGTTTTTAAGACAAAACCATTGATCATTTTGAACAAAATGACCTACAAATAAAGGGCACCGGTCAATAAGGGTCATTCTTTTTGAAAGAACCTTGACTATTTTGAACAAAATGACCTCCAAATAAAGTCCACCTGTGAATAAGGGTAATTTTAAAAAAAAAACATTGATTATTTTAAACAAAATGACCTCCAAATAAAGGCCACCCATCAATAAGGGTCATTCTTTTTACAAGAACATTGACTATTTCGAACAAAATGACCTCCAAATTAAGGCCACCTATCAATAAGGGTAATTTTTTATATGTTTTTTTTAAAAAACATTGACTATTTCGAGCAATATGACCTCCAAATAAAGGCCACCTGTCAATAAGGGTCATTCTTTTTCAAAGAACATTGACTATTTAGACAAAATTACCTCCAAATTAAGGACACCTGTCAATAACAGTCATTCTTTTTTAAAGAGCATTGACTATTTAGATCAATATGACCTCCAAATAAAGGCCACCTGTCAATAAGGGTCATTCTTTTTAATAAAACATTGACTATTTAGAACAAAATGACCTCCAAATAAAGGCCACCGGTCAATAAGGGTAATTTAAAAAAAAAACATTGACTATTTAGAACAATATGACCTCCAAATATAGGCCGTCTGTCAATAAGGTGCATTGTTTTTAATAGAACATTGCCTATTTTGAACAAAAAGACCTCCAAATAAAGTCCACCTGTGAATAAGGGTCATTCTTTTTAATCGAACATTGACTATTTAGAACAAAATGACCTCCAAATAAAGGCCACCTGTCAATAATGGTCATTCTTTTTAATAGAACATTGACTATTTAGAACAAAATGACCCCCAAATAAAGGCCACCGGTCAATAAGGGTAATTTAAAAAAAAAACATTGACTATTTAGAACAATATGACCTCCAAATATAGGCCGTCTGTCAATAAGGGTCATTGTTTTTAATAGAACATTGCCTATTTTGAACAAAATGACCTCCAAATAAAGGCCACTGGTCAATAAGGGTCATTCTTTTTCAAAGAATATTGACTATTTAGACAAAATTACCTCCAAATTAAGGACACCTGTCAATAACAGTCATTCTTTTTTAAAGAGCATTGACTATTTAGATCAAAATGACCTCCAAATTAGGGCCACCTATCAATAAGGGTAATTTTTTATATGTTTTTTTGAAAAAACATTGACTATTTAGAACAAAATGACCTCCAAATAAAGGCCACCCGTCAATAAGGCTCATTCTTTTTACAAGAACATTGACTATTTCGGACAAAATGACCTCCAAATAAAGGCCACCTGTCAATAAGGGTCATTCTTTTTAATAGAACATTGACTATTTAGAACAAAATGACCTCCAAATAAAGGCCACCTGTCAATAAGGGTCATTCTTTTTCAAAGAACATTGACTATTTAGACAAAATTACCTCCAAATTAAGGACACCTGTCAATAACAGTCATTCTTTTTTAAAGAGCATTGACTATTTAGATCAAAATGACCTCCAAATTAGGGCCACCTATCAATAAGGGTAATTTTTTATATGTTTTTTTGAAAAAACATTGACTATTTAGAACAAAATGACCTCCAAATAAAGGCCACCCGTCAATAAGGGTCATTCTTTTTACAAGAACATTGACTATTTCGGACAAAATGACCTCCAAATTAAGGCCACCTATCAATAAGGGTAATTTTTTATATGTTTTTTTTACAAAACATTGACTATTTCGAGCAATATGACCTCCAAATAAAGGCCACCTGTCAATAAGGGTCATTCTTTTTAATAGAACATTGACTATTTAGAACAAAATGACCTCCAAATAAAGGCCACCGGTCAATAAGGGTAATTTAAAAAAAAAACATTGACTATTTAGAACAATATGACCTCCAAATATAGGCCGTCTGTCAATAAGGGTCATTGTTTTTAATAGAACATTGCCTATTTTGATTAAAAAGACCTCCAAATAAAGTCCACCTGTGAATACGCATACTTTTTAAAAAAAAAAAACATTGATTATTTTTAACAAAATGACCTCCAAATAAAGGCCACCCGTCAATAAGGGTCATTCTTTTTAATAGAACATTGACTATTTAGAACAATATGACCTCCAAATAAAGTCCACCTGTGAATAAGGGTAGTTTTTAAGACAAAACCATTGATCATTTTGAACAAAATGACCTACAAATAAAGGGCACCGGTCAATAAGGGTCATTCTTTTTGAAAGAACCTTGACTATTTTGAACAAAATGACCTCCAAATAAAGTCCACCTGTGAATAAGGGTAATTTTAAAAAAAAAACATTGATTATTTTAAACAAAATGACCTCCAAATAAAGGCCACCCATCAATAAGGGTCATTCTTTTTACAAGAACATTGACTATTTCGAACAAAATGACCTCCAAATTAAGGCCACCTATCAATTAGGGTAATTTTTTATGTTTTTTTGAAAAAACATTGACTATTTAGAACAATATGACCTCCAAATAAAGTCCACCTGTGAATAAGGGTAGTTTTTAAGACAAAACCATTGATCATTTTGAACAAAATGACCTACAAATAAAGGGCACCGGTCAATAAGGGTCATTCTTTTTGAAAGAACCTTGACTATTTTGAACAAAATGACCTCCAAATAAAGTCCACCTGTGAATAAGGGTAATTTTTAAAAAAAAACATTGATTATTTTAAACAAAATGACCTCCAAATAAAGGCCACCCATCAATAAGGGTCATTCTTTTTATAAGAACATTGACTATTTCGAACAAAATGACCTCCAAATTAAGGCCACCTATCAATAAGGGTAATTTTTTATATGTTTTTTTGAAAAAACATTGACTATTTCGAGCAATATGACCTCCAAATAAAGGCCACCTGTCAATAAGGGTCATTTTTTTTAATAGAACATTGACTATTTAGAACAAAATGACCTCCAAATAAAGGCCACCGGTCAATAAGGGTAATTTAAAAAAAAAACATTGACTATTTAGAACAATATGACCTCCAAATATAGGCCGTCTGTCAATAAGGTGCATTGTTTTTAATAGAACATTGCCTATTTTGAACAAAAAGACCTCCAAATAAAGTCCACCTGTGAATAAGGGTCATTCTTTTTAATAGAACATTGACTATTTAGAACAAAATGACCTCCAAATAAAGGCCACCTGTCAATAATGGTCATTCTTTTTAATAGAACATTGACTATTTAGAACAAAATGACCTCCAAATAAAGGCCACCGGTCAATAAGGGTAATTTAAAAAAAAAACATTGACTATTTAGAACAATATGACCTCCAAATATAGGCCGTCTGTCAATAAGGGTCATTGTTTTTAATAGAACATTGCCTATTTTGAACAAAATGACCTCCAAATAAAGGCCACTGGTCAATAAGGGTCATTCTTTTTCAAAGAATATTGACTATTTAGACAAAATTACCTCCAAATTAAGGACACCTGTCAATAACAGTCATTCTTTTTTAAAGAGCATTGACTATTTAGATCAAAATGACCTCCAAATTAGGGCCACCTATCAATAAGGGTAATTTTTTATATGTTTTTTTGAAAAAACATTGACTATTTAGAACAAAATGACCTCCAAATAAAGGCCACCCGTCAATAAGGCTCATTCTTTTTACAAGAACATTGACTATTTCGGACAAAATGACCTCCAAATAAAGGCCACCTGTCAATAAGGGTCATTCTTTTTAATAGAACATTGACTATTTAGACAAAATTACCTCCAAATTAAGGACACCTGTCAATAACAGTCATTCTTTTTAATAGAACATTGACTATTTAGAACAAAATGACCTCCAAATAAAGGCCACCGGTCAATAAGGGTAATTTAAAAAAACAACATTAGACTATTTAGAACAATATGATCTCCAAATAAAGGCCGCCTGTCAATAAGGGTCATTGTTTTTTAATAGAACATTGCCTATTTTGAACAAAAAGACCTCCAAATAAAGTCCACCTGTGAATACGCATACTTTTTTAAAAAAAAAAACATTGATTATTTTTAACAAAATGACCTCCAAATAAAGGCCACCCGTCAATAAGGGTCATTCTTTTTAATAGAACATTGACTATTTAGACAAAATTACCTCCAAATTAAGGACACCTGTCAATAACAGTCATTCTTTTTTAAAGAGCATTGACTATTTAGAACAAAATGACCTCCAAATTAGGGCCACATATCAATAAGGGTAATTTTTTATATGTTTTTTTTACAAGACATTGACTATTTCGAGCAATATGACCTCCAAATAAAGGCCACCTGTCAATAAGGGTCATTCTTTTTAATAGAACATTGACTATTTAGAACAAAATGACCTCCAAATAAAGGCCACCTGTCAATAAGGGTCATTCTTTTTTAAAGAGCATTGACTATTTAGATCAAAATGACCTCCAAATTAGGGCCACCTATCAATAAGGGTAATTTTTTATATGTTTTTTTTAAAAAACATTGACTATTTAGAACAAAATGACCTCCAAATAAAGGCCACCCGTCAATAAGGGTCATTCTTTTTACAAGAACATTGACTATTTCGGACAAAATGACCTCCAAATTAAGGCCACCTATCAATAAGGGTAATTTTTGATATGTTTTTTTTACAAAACATTGACTATTTCGAGCAATATGACCTCCAAATAAAGGCCACCTGTCAATAAGGGTCATTCTTTTTAATAGAACATTGACTATTTAGAACAAAATGACCTCCAAATAAAGGCCACCAGTCAATAAGGGTAATTTAAAAAAAAAACATTGACTATTTAGAACAATATGACCTCCAAATATAGGCCGTCTGTCAATAAGGGTCATTGTTTTTAATAGAACATTGCCTATTTTGAACAAAAAGACCTCCAAATAAAGTCCACCTGTGAATACGCATACTTTTTAAAAAAAAAAAACATTGATTATTTTTAACAAAATGACCTCCAAATAAAGGCCACCCGTCAATAAGGGTCATTCTTTTTAATAGAACATTGACTATTTAGAACAATATGACCTCCAAATAAAGTCCACCTGTGAATAAGGGTAGTTTTTAAGACAAAACCATTGATCATTTTGAACAAAATGACCTACAAATAAAGGGCACCGGTCAATAAGGGTCATTCTTTTTGAAAGAACCTTGACTATTTTGAACAAAATGACCTCCAAATAAAGTCCACCTGTGAATAAGGGTAATTTAAAAAAAACAACATTGATTATTTTAAACAAAATGACCTCCAAATAAAGGCCACCCATCAATAAGGGTCATTCTTTTTACAAGAACATTGACTATTTCGAACAAAATGACCTCCAAATTAAGGCCACCTATCAATAAGGGTAATTTTTTATATGTTTTTTTGAAAAAACATTGACTATTTCGAGCAATATGACCTCCAAATAAAGGCCACCTGTCAATAAGGGTCATTTTTTTTAATAGAACATTGACTATTTAGAAGAAAATGACCTCCAAATAAAGGCCACCGGTCAATAAGGGTAATTTAAAAAAAAAACATTGACTATTTAGAACAATATGACCTCCAAATATAGGCCGTCTGTCAATAAGGGTCATTGTTTTTAATAGAACATTGCCTATTTTGAACAAAAAGACCTCCAAATAAAGTCCACCTGTGAATACGCATACTTTTTAAAAAAAAAAACATTGATTATTTTAAACAAAATGACCTCCAAATAAAGGCCACCCATCAATAAGGGTCATTCTTTTTACAAGAACATTGACTATTTCGAACAAAATGACCTCCAAATTAAGGCCACCTATCAATAAGGGTAATTTTTTATATGTTTTTTTTAAAAAACATTGACTATTTCGAGCAATATGACCTCCAAATAAAGGCCACCTGTCAATAAGGGTCATTTTTTTTAATAGAACATTGACTATTTAGAACAAAATGACCTCCAAATAAAGGCCACTGGTCAATAAGGGTCATTCTTTTTCAAAGAACATTGACTATTTAGACAAAATTACCTCCAAATTATTGACACCTGTCAATAACAGTCATTCTTTTTTAAAGAGCATTGACTATTTAGATCAAAATGACCTCCAAATTAGGGCCACCTATCAATAAGGGTAATTTTTTATATGTTTTTTTGAAAAAACATTGACTATTTAGAACAAAATGACCTCCAAATAAAGGCCACCCGTCAATAAGGCTCATTCTTTTTACAAGAACATTGACTATTTCGGACAAAATGACCTCCAAATTAAGGCCACCTATCAATAAGGGTAATTTTTTATATGTTTTTTTTACAAAACATTGACTATTTCGAGCAATATGACCTCCAAATAAAGGCCACCTGTCAATAAGGGTCATTCTTTTTAATAAAACATTGACTATTTAGAACAAAATGACCTCCAAATAAAGGCCACCGGTCAATAAGGGTAATTTAAAAAAAAAACATTGACTATTTAGAACAATATGACCTCCAAATATAGGCCGTCTGTCAATAAGGTGCATTGTTTTTAATAGAACATTGCCTATTTTGAACAAAAAGACCTCCAAATAAAGTCCACCTGTGAATAAGGGTCATTCTTTTTAATCGAACATTGACTATTTAGAACAAAATGACCTCCAAATAAAGGCCACTGGTCAATAAGGGTCATTCTTTTTCAAAGAACATTGACTATTTAGACAAAATTACCTCCAAATTAAGGACACCTGTCAATAACAGTCATTCTTTTTTAAAGAGCATTGACTATTTAGATCAAAATGACCTCCAAATTAGGGCCACCTATCAATAAGGGTAATTTTTTATATGTTTTTTTGAAAAAACATTGACTATTTAGAACAAAATGACCTCCAAATTAAGGCCACCTATCAATTAGGGTAATTTTTTATGTTTTTTTGAAAAAACATTGACTATTTAGAACAATATGACCTCCAAATAAAGTCCACCTGTGAATAAGGGTAGTTTTTAAGACAAAACCATTGATCATTTTGAACAAAATGACCTACAAATAAAGGGCACCGGTCAATAAGGGTCATTCTTTTTGAAAGAACCTTGACTATTTTGAACAAAATGACCTCCAAATAAAGTCCACCTGTGAATAAGGGTAATTTTTAAAAAAAAACATTGATTATTTTAAACAAAATGACCTCCAAATAAAGGCCACCCATCAATAAGGGTCATTCTTTTTACAAGAACATTGACTATTTCGAACAAAATGACCTCCAAATTAAGGCCACCTATCAATAAGGGTAATTTTTTATATGTTTTTTTTAAAAAACATTGACTATTTCGAGCAATATGACCTCCAAATAAAGGCCACCTGTCAATAAGGGTCATTCTTTTTCAAAGAACATTGACTATTTAGACAAAATTACCTCCAAATTAAGGACACCTGTCAATAACAGTCATTCTTTTTTAAAGAGCATTGACTATTTAGATCAATATGACCTCCAAATAAAGGCCACCTGTCAATAAGGGTCATTCTTTTTAATAAAACATTGACTATTTAGAACAAAATGACCTCCAAATAAAGGCCACCGGTCAATAAGGGTAATTTAAAAAAAAAACATTGACTATTTAGAACAATATGACCTCCAAATATAGGCCGTCTGTCAATAAGGTGCATTGTTTTTAATAGAACATTGCCTATTTTGAACAAAAAGACCTCCAAATAAAGTCCACCTGTGAATAAGGGTCATTCTTTTTAATCGAACATTGACTATTTAGAACAAAATGACCTCCAAATAAAGGCCACCTGTCAATAATGGTCATTCTTTTTAATAGAACATTGACTATTTAGAACAAAATGACCCCCAAATAAAGGCCACCGGTCAATAAGGGTAATTTAAAAAAAAAACATTGACTATTTAGAACAATATGACCTCCAAATATAGGCCGTCTGTCAATAAGGGTCATTGTTTTTAATAGAACATTGCCTATTTTGAACAAAATGACCTCCAAATAAAGGCCACTGGTCAATAAGGGTCATTCTTTTTCAAAGAATATTGACTATTTAGACAAAATTACCTCCAAATTAAGGACACCTGTCAATAACAGTCATTCTTTTTTAAAGAGCATTGACTATTTAGATCAAAATGACCTCCAAATTAGGGCCACCTATCAATAAGGGTAATTTTTTATATGTTTTTTTGAAAAAACATTGACTATTTAGAACAAAATGACCTCCAAATAAAGGCCACCCGTCAATAAGGCTCATTCTTTTTACAAGAACATTGACTATTTCGGACAAAATGACCTCCAAATAAAGGCCACCTGTCAATAAGGGTCATTCTTTTTAATAGAACATTGACTATTTAGAACAAAATGACCTCCAAATAAAGGCCACCTGTCAATAAGGGTCATTCTTTTTCAAAGAACATTGACTATTTAGACAAAATTACCTCCAAATTAAGGACACCTGTCAATAACAGTCATTCTTTTTTAAAGAGCATTGACTATTTAGATCAAAATGACCTCCAAATTAGGGCCACCTATCAATAAGGGTAATTTTTTATATGTTTTTTTGAAAAAACATTGACTATTTAGAACAAAATGACCTCCAAATAAAGGCCACCCGTCAATAAGGGTCATTCTTTTTACAAGAACATTGACTATTTCGGACAAAATGACCTCCAAATTAAGGCCACCTATCAATAAGGGTAATTTTTTATATGTTTTTTTTACAAAACATTGACTATTTCGAGCAATATGACCTCCAAATAAAGGCCACCTGTCAATAAGGGTCATTCTTTTTAATAGAACATTGACTATTTAGAACAAAATGACCTCCAAATAAAGGCCACCGGTCAATAAGGGTAATTTAAAAAAAAAACATTGACTATTTAGAACAATATGACCTCCAAATATAGGCCGTCTGTCAATAAGGGTCATTGTTTTTAATAGAACATTGCCTATTTTGATTAAAAAGACCTCCAAATAAAGTCCACCTGTGAATACGCATACTTTTTAAAAAAAAAAAACATTGATTATTTTTAACAAAATGACCTCCAAATAAAGGCCACCCGTCAATAAGGGTCATTCTTTTTAATAGAACATTGACTATTTAGAACAAAATGACCTCCAAATTAAGGCCACCTATCAATAAGGGTAATTTTTTATGTTTTTTTGAAAAAACATTGACTATTTAGAACAATATGACCTCCAAATAAAGTCCACCTGTGAATAAGGGTAGTTTTTAAGACAAAACCATTGATCATTTTGAACAAAATGACCTACAAATAAAGGGCACCGGTCAATAAGGGTCATTCTTTTTGAAAGAACCTTGACTATTTTGAACAAAATGACCTCCAAATAAAGTCCACCTGTGAATAAGGGTAATTTAAAAAAAAAAACATTGATTATTTTAAACAAAATGACCTCCAAATAAAGGCCACCCATCAATAAGGGTCATTCTTTTTACAAGAACATTGACTATTTCGAACAAAATGACCTCCAAATTAAGGCCACCTATCAATAAGGGTAATTTTTTATATGTTTTTTTTAAAAAACATTGACTATTTCGAGCAATATGACCTCCAAATAAAGGCCACCTGTCAATAAGGGTCATTTTTTTTAATAGAACATTGACTATTTAGAACAAAATGACCTCCAAATAAAGGCCACTGGTCAATAAGGGTCATTCTTTTTCAAAGAACATTGACTATTTAGACAAAATTACCTCCAAATTAAGGACACCTGTCAATAACAGTCATTCTTTTTTAAAGAGCATTGACTATTTAGATCAAAATGACCTCCAAATTAGGGCCACCTATCAATAAGGGTAATTTTTTATATGTTTTTTTGAAAAAACATTGACTATTTAGAACAAAATGACCTCCAAATAAAGGCCACCCGTCAATAAGGCTCATTCTTTTTACAAGAACATTGACTATTTCGGACAAAATGACCTCCAAATTAAGGCCACCTATCAATAAGGGTAATTTTTTATATGTTTTTTTTACAAAACATTGACTATTTCGAGCAATATGACCTCCAAATAAAGGCCACCTGTCAATAAGGGTCATTCTTTTTAATAAAACATTGACTATTTAGAACAAAATGACCTCCAAATAAAGGCCACCGGTCAATAAGGGTAATTTAAAAAAAAAACATTGACTATTTAGAACAATATGACCTCCAAATATAGGCCGTCTGTCAATAAGGTGCATTGTTTTTAATAGAACATTGCCTATTTTGAACAAAAAGACCTCCAAATAAAGTCCACCTGTGAATACGCATACTTTTTTTTAAAAAAAAACATTGATTATTTTTAACAAAATGACCTCCAAATAAAGGCCACCCGTCAATAAGGGTCATTCTTTTTAATAGAACATTGACTATTTAGACAAAATTACCTCCAAATTAAGGACACCTGTCAATAACAGTCATTCTTTTTTAAAGAGCATTGACTATTTAGAACAAAATGACCTCCAAATCAGGGCCACCTATCAATAAGGGTAATTTTTTATATGTTTTTTTTACAAAACATTGACTATTTCGAGCAATATGACCTCCAAATAAAGGCCACCTGTGAATAAGAGTCATTCTTTTTAATAGAACATTGACTATTTAGAACAAAATGACCTCCAAATAAAGGCCACCTGTCAATAAGGGTCATTCTTTTTCAAAGAACATTGACTATTTAGACAAAATTACCTCCAAATTAAGGACACCTGTCAATAACAGTCATTCTTTTTTAAAGAGCATTGACTATTTAGATCAAAATGACCTCCAAATTAGGGCCACCTATCAATAAGGGTAATTTTTTATATGTTTTTTTGAAAAAACATTGACTATTTAGAACAAAATGACCTCCAAATAAAGGCCACCCGTCAATAAGGGTCATTCTTTTTACAAGAACATTGACTATTTCGGACAAAATGACCTCCAAATTAAGGCCACCTATCAATAAGGGTAATTTTTTATATGTTTTTTTTACAAAACATTGACTATTTCGAGCAATATGACCTCCAAATAAAGGCCACCTGTCAATAAGGGTCATTCTTTTTAATAGAACATTGACTATTTAGAACAAAATGACCTCCAAATAAAGGCCACCGGTCAATAAGGGTAATTTAAAAAAAAAACATTGACTATTTAGAACAATATGACCTCCAAATATAGGCCGTCTGTCAATAAGGGTCATTGTTTTTAATAGAACATTGCCTATTTTGATTAAAAAGACCTCCAAATAAAGTCCACCTGTGAATACGCATACTTTTTTAAAAAAAAAAACATTGATTATTTTTAACAAAATGACCTCCAAATAAAGGCCACCCGTCAATAAGGGTCATTCTTTTTAATAGAACATTGACTATTTAGAACAAAATGACCTCCAAATTAAGGCCACCTATCAATAAGGGTAATTTTTTATGTTTTTTTGAAAAAACATTGACTATTTAGAACAATATGACCTCCAAATAAAGTCCACCTGTGAATAAGGGTAGTTTTTTAGACAAAACCATTGATCATTTTGAACAAAATGACCTACAAATAAAGGGCACCGGTCAATAAGGGTCATTCTTTTTGAAAGAACCTTGACTATTTTGAACAAAATGACCTCCAAATAAAGTCCACCTGTGAATAAGGGTAATTTAAAAAAAAAAACATTGATTATTTTAAACAAAATGACCTCCAAATAAAGGCCACCCATCAATAAGGGTCATTCTTTTTACAAGAACATTGACTATTTCGAACAAAATGACCTCCAAATTAAGGCCACCTATCAATTAGGGTAATTTTTTATGTTTTTTTGAAAAAACATTGACTATTTAGAACAATATGACCTCCAAATAAAGTCCACCTGTGAATAAGGGTAGTTTTTAAGACAAAACCATTGATCATTTTGAACAAAATGACCTACAAATAAAGGGCACCGGTCAATAAGGGTCATTCTTTTTGAAAGAACCTTGACTATTTTGAACAAAATGACCTCCAAATCAAGTCCACCTGTGAATAAGGGTAATTTTAAAAAAAAAACATTGATTATTTTAAACAAAATGACCTCCAAATAAAGGCCACCCATCAATAAGGGTCATTCTTTTTACAAGAACATTGACTATTTCGAACAAAATGACCTCCAAATTAAGGCCACCTATCAATAAGGGTAATTTTTTATATGTTTTTTTGAAAAAACATTGACTATTTCGAGCAATATGACCTCCAAATAAAGGCCACCTGTCAATAAGGGTCATTTTTTTTAATAGAACATTGACTATTTAGAACAAAATGACCTCCAAATAAAGGCCACTGGTCAATAAGGGTCATTCTTTTTCAAAGAACATTGACTATTTAGACAAAATTACCTCCAAATTAAGGACACCTGTCAATAACAGTCATTCTTTTTTAAAGAGCATTGACTATTTAGATCAAAATGACCTCCAAATTAGGTCCACCTATCAATAAGGGTAATTTTTTATATGTTTTTTTGAAAAAACATTGACTATTTAGAACAAAATGACGTCCAAATAAAGGCCACCTGTCAATAAGGCTCATTCTTTTTACAAGAACATTGACTATTTCTGACAAAATGACCTCCAAATTAAGGCCACCTATCAATAAGGGTAATTTTTTATATGTTTTTTTTACAAAACATTGACTATTTCGAGCAATATGACCTCCAAATAAAGGCCACCTGTCAATAAGGGTCATTCTTTTTAATAGAACATTGACTATTTAGAACAAAATGACCTCCAAATAAAGGCCACCGGTCAATAAGGGCAATTTAAAAAAAAAACATTGACTATTTAGAACAATATGACCTCCAAATATAGGCCGTCTGTCAATAAGGGTCATTGTTTTTAATAGAACATTGCCTATTTTGAACAAAAAGACCTCCAAATAAAGTCCACCTGTGAATACGCATACTTTTTTTAAAAAAAAAACATTGATTATTTTTAACAAAATGACCTCCAAATAAAGGCCACCCGTCAATAAGGGTCATTCTTTTTAATAGAACATTGACTATTTAGAACAAAATGACCTCCAAATTAAGGCCACCTATCAATAAGGGTAATTTTTTAAGTTTTTTTGAAAAAACATTGACTATTTAGAACAATATGACCTCCAAATAAAGTCCACCTGTGAATAAGGGTAGTTTTTAAGACAAAACCATTGGTCATTTTGAACAAAATGACCTACAAATAAAGGGCACCGGTCAATAAGGGTCATTTTTTTTGAAAGAACCTTGACTATTTTGAACAAAATGACCTCCAAATAAAGTCCACCTGTGAATAAGGGTAATTTTTAAAAAAAAACATTGATTATTTTAAACAAAATGACCTCCAAATAAAGGCCACCCATCAATAAGGGTCATTCTTTTTACAAGAACATTGACTATTTCGAACAAAATGACCTCCAAATTAAGGCCACCTATCAATAAGGGTAATTTTTTATATGTTTTTTTTAAAAAACATTGACTATTTCGAGCAATATGACCTCCAAATAAAGGCCACCTGTCAATAAGGGTCATTTTTTTTAATAGAACATTGACTATTTAGAACAAAATGACCTCCAAATAAAGGCCACTGGTCAATAAGGGTCATTCTTTTTCAAAGAACATTGACTATTTAGACAAAATTACCTCCAAATTAAGGACACCTGTCAATAACAGTCATTCTTTTTTAAAGAGCATTGACTATTTAGATCAAAATGACCTCCAAATTAGGGCCACCTATCAATAAGGGTAATTTTTTATATGTTTTTTTGAAAAAACATTGACTATTTAGAACAAAATGACCTCCAAATAAAGGCCACCCGTCAATAAGGCTCATTCTTTTTACAAGAACATTGACTATTTCGGACAAAATGACCTCCAAATTAAGGCCACCTATCAATAAGGGTAATTTTTTATATGTTTTTTTTACAAAACATTGACTATTTCGAGCAATATGACCTCCAAATAAAGGCCACCTGTCAATAAGGGTCTTTCTTTTTAATAAAACATTGACTATTTAGAACAAAATGACCTCCAAATAAAGGCCACCGGTCAATAAGGGTAATTTAAAAAAAAAACATTGACTATTTAGAACAATATGACCTCCAAATATAGGCCGTCTGTCAATAAGGTGCATTGTTTTTAATAGAACATTGCCTATTTTGAACAAAAAGACCTCCAAATAAAGTCCACCTGTGAATAAGGGTCATTCTTTTTAATCAAACATTGACTATTTAGAACAAAATGACCTCCAAATAAAGGCCACCTGTCAATAATGGTCATTCTTTTTAATAGAACATTGACTATTTAGAACAAAATGACCCCCAAATAAAGGCCACCGGTCAATAAGGGTAATTTAAAAAAAAAACATTGACTATTTCGAGCAATATGACCTCCAAATAAAGGCCACCTGTCAATAAGGGTCATTCTTTTTACAAGAACATTGACTATTTAGAACAAAATGACCTCCAAATTAAGGCCACCTATCAATTAGGGTAATTTTTTATGTTTTTTTGAAAAAACATTGACTATTTAGAACAATATGACCTCCAAATAAAGTCCACCTGTGAATAAGGGTAGTTTTTAAGACAAAACCATTGATCATTTTGAACGAAATGACCTACAAATAAAGGGCACCGGTCAATAAGGGTCATTCTTTTTGAAAGAACCTTGACTATTTTGAACAAAATGACCTCCAAATAAAGTCCACCTGTGAATAAGGGTAATTTTTAAAAAAAAACATTGATTATTTTAAACAAAATGACCTCCAAATAAAGGCCACCCATCAATAAGGGTCATTCTTTTTACAAGAACATTGACTATTTCGAACAAAATGACCTCCAAATTAAGGCCACCTATCAATAAGGGTAATTTTTTATATGTTTATTTGAAAAAACATTGACTATTTCGAGCAATATGACCTCCAAATAAAGGCCACCTGTCAATAAGGGTCATTTTTTTTAATAGAACATTGACTATTTAGAACAAAATGACCTCCAAATAAAGGCCACCGGTCAATAAGGGTCATTCTTTTTAATAGAACATTGACTATTTAGACAAAATTACCTCCAAATTAAGGACACCTGTCAATAACAGTCATTCTTTTTAATAGAACATTGACTATTTAGAACAAAATGACCTCCAAATAAAGGCCACCGGTCAATAAGGGTAATTTAAAAAAAAAACATTGACTATTTAGAACAATATGACCTCCAAATAAAGGCCGCCTGTCAATAAGGGTCATTGTTTTTTAATAGAACATTGCCTATTTTGAACAAAAAGACCTCCAAATAAAGTCCACCTGTGAATACGCATACTTTTTTTTAAAAAAAAACATTGATTATTTTTAACAAAATGACCTCCAAATAAAGGCCACCCGTCAATAAGGGTCATTCTTTTTAATAGAACATTGACTATTTAGACAAAATTACCTCCAAATTAAGGACACCTGTCAATAACAGTCATTCTTTTTTAAAGAGCATTGACTATTTAGAACAAAATGACCTCCAAATTAGGGCCACCTATCAATAAGGGTAATTTTTTATATGTTTTTTTTACAAAACATTGACTATTTCGAGCAATATGACCTCCAAATAAAGGCCACCTGTCAATAAGGGTCATTCTTTTTAATAGAACATTGACTATTTAGAACAAAATGACCTCCAAATAAAGGCCACCTGTCAATAAGGGTCATTCTTTTTCAAAGAACATTGACTATTTAGACAAAATTACCTCCAAATTAAGGACACCTGTCAATAACAGTCATTCTTTTTTAAAGAGCATTGACTATTTAGATCAAAATGACCTCCAAATTAGGGCCACCTATCAATAAGGGTAATTTTTTATATGTTTTTTTGAAAAAACATTGACTATTTAGAACAAAATGACCTCCAAATAAAGGCCACCCGTCAATAAGGGTCATTCTTTTTACAAGAACATTGACTATTTCGGACAAAATGACCTCCAAATTAAGGCCACCTATCAATAAGGGTAATTTTTTATATGTTTTTTTTACAAAACATTGACTATTTCGAGCAATATGACCTCCAATTAAAGGCCACCTGTCAATAAGGGTCATTCTTTTTAATAGAACATTGACTATTTAGAACAAAATGACCTCCAAATAAAGGCCACCTGTCAATAAGGGTCATTCTTTTTCAAAGAACATTGACTATTTAGACAAAATTACCTCCAAATTAAGGACACCTGTCAATAACAGTCATTCTTTTTTAAAGAGCATTGACTATTTAGATCAAAATGACCTCCAAATTAGGGCCACCTATCAATAAGGGTAATTTTTTATATGTTTTTTTGAAAAAACATTGACTATTTAGAACAAAATGACCTCCAAATAAAGGCCACCCGTCAATAAGGGTCATTCTTTTTACAAGAACATTGACTATTTCGGACAAAATGACCTCCAAATTAAGGCCACCTATCAATAAGGGTAATTTTTTATATGTTTTTTTTACAAAACATTGACTATTTCGAGCAATATGACCTCCAAATAAAGGCCACCCGTCAATAAGGGTCATTCTTTTTAATAGAACATTGACTATTTAGAACAAAATGACCTCCAAATTAAGGCCACCTATCAATAAGGGTAATTTTTTATGTTTTTTTGAAAAAACATTGACTATTTAGAACAATATGACCTCCAAATAAAGTCCACCTGTGAATAAGGGTAATTTAAAAAAAAAAACATTGATTATTTTAAACAAAATGACCTCCAAATAAAGGCCACCCATAATAAGGGTCATTCTTTTTACAAGAACATTGACTATTTCGAACAAAATGACCTCCAAATTAAGGCAACCTATCAATAAGGGTAATTTTTTATATGTTTTTTTGAAAAAACATTGACTATTTCGAGCAATATGACCTCCAAATAAAGGCCACCTGTCAATAAGGGTCATTCTTTTTAATAGAACATTGACTATTTAGAACAAAATGACCTCCAAATAAAGGCCACTGGTCAATAAGGGTCATTCTTTTTCAAAGAACATTGACTATTTAGACAAAATTACCTCCAAATTAAGGACACCTGTCAATAAGGGTCTTTCTTTTTACAAGAACATTGACTATTTCGGACAAAATGACCTCCAAATTAAGGCCACCTATCAATAAGGGTAATTTTTTATATGTTTTTTTTACAAAACATTGACTATTTCGAGCAATATGACCTCCAATTAAAGGCCACCTGTCAATAAGGGTCATTCTTTTTAATAGAACATTGACTATTTAGAACAAAATGACCTCCAAATAAAGGCCACCGGTCAATAAGGGTAATTTAAAAAAAAAACATTGACTATTTAGAACAATATGACCTCCAAATATAGGCCGTCTGTCAATAAGGGTCATTGTTTTTAATAGAACATTGCCTATTTTGAACAAAAAGACCTCCAAATAAAGTCCACCTGTGAATAGGGGTCATTCTTTTTAATAGAACATTGACTATTTAGAACAAAATGACCTCCAAATAAAGGCCACCTGTCAATAAGGGTCATTCTTTTTAATAGAACATTGACTATTTAGAACAAAATGACCTCCAAATAAAGGCCACCGGTCAATAAGGGTAATTTAAAAAAAAACCATTTGACTATTTAGAACAATGTGACCTCCAAATAAAGGCCGCCTGTCAATAAGGGTCATTCTTTTTAATAGAACATTGACTATTTAGAACAAAATGACCTCCAAATTAAGGCCACCTATCAATAAGGGTAATTTTTCATGTTTTTTTGAAAAAACATTGACTATTTAGAACAATATGACCTCCAAATAAAGTCCACCTGTGAATAAGGGTAGTTTTTAAGACAAAACCATTGATCATTTTGAACAAAATGACCTACAAATAAAGGGCACCGGTCAATAAGGGTCATTCTTTTTGAAAGAACCTTGACTATTTTGAACAAAATGACCTCCAAATAAAGTCCACCTGTGAATAAGGGTAATTTAAAAAAAAAAACATTGATTATTTTAAACAAAATGACCTCCAAATAAAGTCCACCTGTGAATAAGGGTAATTTTTAAAAAAAAACATTGATTATTTTAAACAAAATGACCTCCAAATAATGGCCACCTGTCAATAAGGGTCATTCTTTTTACAAGAACATTGACTATTTCGAACAAAATGACCTCCAAATTAAGGCTACCTATCAATAAGGGTAATTTTTTATATGTTTTTTTGAAAAAACATTGACTATTTCGAGCAATATGACCTCCAAATAAAGTCCACCTGTGAATAAGGGTCATTCTTTTTAATAGAACATTGACTATTTAGAACAAAATGACCTCCAAATAAAGGCCACCGGTCAATAAGGGTAATTTAAAAAAAAAACATTTGTCTATTTAGAACAATATGACCTCCAAATAATGGCCGCCTGTCAATAAGGGTCATTGTTTTTAAATAGAACATTGACTATTTAGAACAAAATGACCTCCAAATAAAGGCCACTGGTCAATAAGTGTCATTCTTTTTCAAAGAACATTGACTATTTAGACAAAATTACCTCCAAATTAAGGACACCTGTCAATAACAGTCATTCTTTTTTAAAGAGCATTGACTATTTAGAACAAAATGACCTCCAAATTAGGGCCACCTATCAATAAGGGTAATTTTGTATATGTTTTTTTGAAAAAACATTGACTATTTAGAACAAAATGACCTCCAAATAAAGTCCACCTATCAATAAGGGTAATTTTGTATATGTTTTTTTGAAAAAACATTGACTATTTAGAACAATATGACCTCCAAATATAGGCCGTCTGTCAATAAGGGTCATTGTTTTTAATAGAACATTGCCTATTTTGAACAAAAAGACCTCCAAATAAAGTCCACCTGTGAATAAGGGTCATTCTTTTTAATAGAACATTGACTATTTAGAACAAAATGACCTCCAAATAAAGGCCACCCGTCAATAAGGGTCATTCTTTTTACAAGAACATTGACTATTTCGAACAAAATGACCTCCAAATTAAGGCCACCTATCAATAAGGGTAATTTTTTATATGTTTTTTTTAAAAAACATTGACTATTTCGAGCAATATGACCTCCAAATAAAGGCCACCTGTCAATAAGGGTCATTCTTTTTAATAGAACATTGACTATTTAGAACAAAATGACCTCCAAATTAAGGCCACCTATCAATAAGGGTAATTTTTTATGTTTTTTTGAAAAAACATTGACTATTTAGAACAATATGACCTCCAAATAAAGTCCACCTGTGAATAAGGGTAGTTTTTAAGACAAAACCATTGATCATTTTGAACAAAATGACCTCCAAATAAAGGCCACCTGTCAATAAGGGTCATTCTTTTTAATAGAACATTGACTATTTAGAACAAAATGACCTCCAAATAAAGGCCACCGGTCAATAAGGGTAATTTTAAAAAAAAACATTTGACTATTTAGAACAATGTGACCTCCAAATAAAGGCCGCCTGTCAATAAGGGTCATTGTTTTTAATAGAACATTGCCTATTTTGAACAAAAAGACCTCCAAATAAAGTCCACCGGTCAATAAGGGTAATTTTAAAAAAAAACATTGACTATTTAGAACAATATGACCTCCAAATATAGGCCGTCTGTCAATAAGGGTCATTGTTTTTAATAGAACATTGCCTATTTTGAACAAAAAGACCTCCAAATAAAGTCCACCTGTGAATAAGGGTCATTCTTTTTAATAGAACATTGACTATTTAGAACAAAATGACCTCCAAATAAAGGCCACCGGTCAATAAGGGTAATTTAAAAAAAAAACATTTGACTATTTAGAACAATGTGACCTCCAAATAAAGGCCGCCTGTCAATAAGGGTCATTGTTTTTAATAGAACATTGCCTATTTTGAACAAAAAGACCTCCAAATAAAGTCCACCGGTCAATAAGGGTAATTTTAAAAAAAAACATTGACTATTTAGAACAATATGACCTCCAAATATAGGCCGTCTGTCAATAAGGGTCATTGTTTTTAATAGAACATTGCCTATTTTGAACAAAAAGACCTCCAAATAAAGTCCACCTGTGAATAAGGGTCATTCTTTTTAATAGAACATTGACTATTTAGAACAAAATGACCTCCAAATAGAGTCCACCTGTGAATAAGGGTAATTTTTTAAAAAAAACATTGATTATTTTAAACAAAATGACCTCCAAATAAAGGCCACCCGTCAATAAGGGTCATTCTTTTTACAAGAACATTGACTATTTCGAACAAAATGACCTCCAAATTAAGGCCACCTATCAATAAGGGTAATTTTTTATATGTTTTTTTTTAAAAAACATTGACTATTTCGAGCAATATGACCTCCAAATAAAGGGCACCAGTCAATAAGGGTCATTCTTTTTTAAAGAACCTTGACTATTTTGAACAAAATGACCTCCAAATTAAGGCCACCTATCAATAAGGGTAATTTTTTATGTTTTTTTGAAAAAACATTGACTATTTAGAACAATATGACCTCCAAATAAAGTCCACCTGTGAATAAGGGTAGTTTTTAAGACAAAACCATTGATCATTTTGAACAAAATGACCTACAAATAAAGGGCACCGGTCAATAAGGGTCATTCTTTTTGAAAGAACCTTGACTATTTTGAACAAAATGACCTCCAAATAAAGTCCACCTGTGAATAAGAGTAATTTTTAAAAAAAAACATTGATTATTTTAAACAAAATGACCTCCAAATAAAGGCCACCCATCAATAAGGGTCATTCTTTTTACAAGAACATTGACTATTTAGAACAAAATGACCTCCAAATAAAGGCCACCCGTCAATAAGGGTAATTTAAAAAAAAAACATTGACTATTTAGAACAATATGACCTCCAAATATAGGCCGTCTGTCAATAAGGGTCATTTTTTTAAATAGAACATTGACTATTTAGAACAAAATGACCTCCAAATAAAGGCCACTGGTCAATAAGGGTCATTCTTTTTCAAAGAACATTGACTATTTAGACAAAATTACCTCCAAATTAAGGACACCTGTCAATAACAGTCATTCTTTTTTAAAGAGCATTGACTATTTAGAACAAAATGACCTCCAAATTAGGGCCACCTATCAATAAGGGTAATTTTGTATATGTTTTTTTGAAAAAACATTGACTATTTAGAACAAAATGACCTCCAAATAAAGGCCACCCGTCAATAAGGGTCATTCTTTTTACAAGAACATTGACTATTTCGGACAAAATGACCTCCAAATTAAGGCCACCTATCAATAAGGGTAATTTTTTATGTTTTTTTGAAAAAACATTGACTATTTAGAACAATATGACCTCCAAATAAAGGACACCTGTCAATAACAGTCATTCTTTTTTAAAGAACATTTACTATTTAGAACAAAATGACCTCCAAATAAAGTCCACCTGTGAATATGGGTAGTTTTTAAGACAAAAACATTGATTATTTTGAACAAAATGACCTCCAAATAAAGGGCACCAGTCAATAAGGGTCATTCTTTTTTAAAGAACCTTGACTATTTTGAACAAAATGACCTCCAAATAAAGTCCACCTGTGAATAAGGGTAATTCTTTTTACAAGAAAATTGACTATTTCGAGCAATATGACCTCCAAATAAAGGTCACCTGTCAATAAGGGTCATTTTTTTTAATAGAACATTGACTATTTAGAACAAAATGACCTCCAAATAAAGGCCACTGGTCAATAAGGGTCATTCTTTTTCAAAGAACATTGACTATTTAGACAAAATTACCTCCAAATTAAGGACACCTGTCAATAAGGGTCATTCTTTTTACAAGAACATTGACTATTTCGGACAAAATGACCTCCAAATTAAGGCCACCTATCAATAAGGGTAATTTTTTATATGTTTTTTTTACAAAACATTGACTATTTCGAGCAATATGACCTCCAATTAAAGGCCACCTGTCAATAAGGGTCATTCTTTTTAATAGAACATTGACTATTTAGAACAAAATGACCTCCAAATAAAGGCCACCGGTCAATAAGGGTAATTTAAAAAAAAAACATTGACTATTTAGCACAATATGACCTCCAAATATAGGCCGTCTGTCAATAAGGGTCATTGTTTTTAATAGAACATTGCCTATTTTGAACAAAAAGACCTCCAAATAAAGTCCACCTGTGAATAAGGGTCATTCTTTTTAATAGAACATTGACTATTTAGAACAAAATGACCTCCAAATAAAGGCCACCTGTCAATAAGGGTCATTCTTTTTAATAGAACATTGACTATTTAGAACAAAATGACCTCCAAATAAAGGCCACCGGTCAATAAGGGTAATTTAAAAAAAAAACATTTGACTATTTAGAACAATGTGACCTCCAAATAAAGGCCGCCTGTCAATAAGGGTCATTCTTTTTAATAGAACATTGCCTATTCTGAACAAAAAGACCTCCAAATAAAGTCCACCGGTCAATAAGGGTAATTTTAAAAAAAAACATTGATTATTTTAAACAAAATGACCTCCAAATAAAGTCCACCTGTGAATAAGGGTAATTTTTAAAAAAAAACATTGATTATTTTAAACAAAATGACCTCCAAATAATGGCCACCTGTCAATAAGGGTCATTCTTTTTACAAGAACATTGACTATTTCGAACAAAATGACCTCCAAATTAAGGCTACCTATCAATAAGGGTAATTTTTTATATGTTTTTTTGAAAAAACATTGACTATTTCGAGCAATATGACCTCCAAATAAAGTCCACCTGTGAATAAGGGTCATTCTTTTTAATAGAACATTGACTATTTAGAACAAAATGACCTCCAAATAAAGGCCACCTGTCAATAAGGGTCATTCTTTTTAATAGAACATTGACTATTTAGAACAAAATGACCTCCAAATAAAGGCCACCGGTCAATAAGGGTAATTTAAAAAAAAAACATTTGTCTATTTAGAACAATATGACCTCCAAATAATGGCCGCCTGTGAATAAGGGTAGTTTTTAAGACAAAACCATTGATCATTTTGAACAAAATGACCTACAAATAAAGGGCACCGGTCAATAAGGGTCATTCTTTTTGAAAGAACCTTGACTATTTTGAACAAAATGACCTCCAAATAAAGTCCACCTGTGAATAAGGGTAATTTAAAAAAAAAAACATTGATTATTTTCAACAAAATGACCTCCAAATAAAGGCCACCCATCAATAAGGGTCATTCTTTTTACAAGAACATTGACTATTTCGAACAAAATGACCTCCAAATTAAGGCCACCTATCAATTAGGGTAATTTTTTATGTTTTTTTGAAAAAACATTGACTATTTAGAACAATATGACCTCCAAATAAAGTCCACCTGTGAATAAGGGTAGTTTTTAAGACAAAACCATTGATCATTTTGAACAAAATGACCTACAAATAAAGGGCACCGGTCAATAAGGGTCATTCTTTTTGAAAGAACCTTGACTATTTTGAACAAAATGACCTCCAAATAAAGTCCACCTGTGAATAAGGGTAATTTTTAAAAAAAAACATTGATTATTTTAAACAAAATGACCTCCAAATAAAGGCCACCCATCAATAAGGGTCATTCTTTTTACAAGAACATTGACTATTTCGAACAAAATGACCTTCAAATTAAGGCCACCTATCAATAAGGGTAATTTTTTATATGTTTTTTTGAAAAAACATTGACTATTTCGAGCAATATGACCTCCAAATAAAGGCCACCTGTCAATAAGGGTCATTTTTTTTAATAGAACATTGACTATTTAGAACAAAATGACCTCCAAATAAAGGCCACCGGTCAATAAGGGTAATTTAAAAAAAAAACATTGACTATTTAGAACAATATGACCTCCAAATATAGGCCGTCTGTCAATAAGGTGCATTGTTTTTAATAGAACATTGCCTATTTTGAACAAAAAGACCTCCAAATAAAGTCCACCTGTGAATAAGGGTCATTCTTTTTAATAGAACATTGACTATTTAGAACAAAATGACCTCCAAATAAAGGCCACCTGTCAATAATGGTCATTCTTTTTAATAGAACATTGACTATTTAGAACAAAATGACCTCCAAATAAAGGCCACCGGTCAATAAGGGTAATTTAAAAAAAAACATTGACTATTTAGAACAATATGACCTCCAAATATAGGCCGTCTGTCAATAAGGGTCATTGTTTTTAATAGAACATTGCCTATTTTGAACAAAATGACCTTCAAATAAAGGCCACTGGTCAATAAGGGTCATTCTTTTTCAAAGAATATTGACTATTTAGACAAAATTACCTCCAAATTAAGGACACCTGTCAATAACAGTCATTCTTTTTTAAAGAGCATTGACTATTTAGATCAAAATGACCTCCAAATTAGGGCCACCTATCAATAAGGGTAATTTTTTATATGTTTTTTTGAAAAAACATTGACTATTTAGAACAAAATGACCTCCAAATAAAGGCCACCCGTCAATAAGGCTCATTCTTTTTACAAGAACATTGACTATTTCGGACAAAATGACCTCCAAATAAAGGCCACCTGTCAATAAGGGTCATTCTTTTTAATAGAACATTGACTATTTAGAACAAAATGACCTCCAAATAAAGGCCACCGGTCAATAAGGGTCATTCTTTTTAATAGAACATTGACTATTTAGACAAAATTACCTCCAAATTAAGGACACCTGTCAATAACAGTCATTCTTTTTAATAGAACATTGACTATTTAGAACAAAATGACCTCCAAATAAAGGCCACCGGTCAATAAGGGTAATTTAAAAAAACAACATTAGACTATTTAGAACAATATGACCTCCAAATAAAGGCCGCCTGTCAATAAGGGTCATTGTTTTTTAATAGAACATTGCCTATTTTGAACAAAAAGACCTCCAAATAAAGTCCACCTGTGAATACGCATACTTTTTTTTAAAAAAAAACATTGATTATTTTTAACAAAATGACCTCCAAATAAAGGCCACCCGACAATAAGGGTCATTCTTTTTAATAGAACATTGACTATTTAGACAAAATTACCTCCAAATTAAGGACACCTGTCAATAACAGTCATTCTTTTTTAAAGAGCATTGACTATTTAGAACAAAATGACCTCCAAATTAGGGCCACCTATCAATAAGGGTAATTTTTTATATGTTTTTTTTACAAAACATTGACTATTTCGAGCAATATGACCTCCAAATAAAGGCCACCTGTCAATAAGGGTCATTCTTTTTAATAGAACATTGACTATTTAGAACAAAATGACCTCCAAATAAAGGCCACCTGTCAATAAGGGTCATTCTTTTTCAAAGAACATTGACTATTTAGACAAAATTACCTCCAAATTAAGGACACCTGTCAATAACAGTCATTCTTTTTTAAAGAGCATTGACTATTTAGATCAAAATGACCTCCAAATTAGGGCCACCTATCAATAAGGGTAATTTTTTATATGTTTTTTTGAAAAAACATTGACTATTTAGAACAAAATGACCTCCAAATAAAGGCCACCCGTCAATAAGGGTCATTCTTTTTACAAGAACATTGACTATTTCGGACAAAATGACCTCCAAATTAAGGCCACCTATCAATAAGGGTAATTTTTTATATGTTTTTTTTACAAAACATTGACTATTTCGAGCAATATGACCTCCAAATAAAGGCCACCTGTCAATAAGGGTCATTCTTTTTAATAGAACATTGACTATTTAGAACAAAATGACCTCCAAATAAAGGCCACCTGTCAATAAGGGTCATTCTTTTTAATAGAACATTGACTATTTAGAACAAAATGACCTCCAAATAAAGGCCACCGGTCAATAAGGGTAATTTAAAAAAAAAACATTGACTATTTAGAACAATATGACCTCCAAATATAGGCCGTCTGTCAATAAGGGTCATTGTTTTTAATAGAACATTGCCTATTTTGAACAAAAAGACCTCCAAATAAAGTCCACCTGTGAATACGCATACTTTTTAAAAAAAAAAAACATTGATTATTTTTAACAAAATGACCTCCAAATAAAGGCCACCCGTCAATAAGGGTCATTCTTTTTAATAGAACATTGACTATTTAGAACAAAATGACCTCCAAATTAAGGCCACCTATCAATAAGGGTAATTTTTTATGTTTTTTTGAAAAAACATTGACTATTTAGAACAATATGACCTCCAAATAAAGTCCACCTGTGAATAAGGGTAGTTTTTAAGACAAAACCATTGATCATTTTGAACAAAATGACCTACAAATAAAGGGCACCGGTCAATAAGGGTCATTCTTTTTGAAAGAACCTTGACTATTTTGAACAAAATGACCTCCAAATAAAGTCCACCTGTGAATAAGGGTAATTTTAAAAAAAAAACATTGATTATTTTAAACAAAATGACCTCCAAATAAAGGCCACCCATCAATAAGGGTCATTCTTTTTACAAGAACATTGACTATTTCGAACAAAATGACCTCCAAATTAAGGCCACCT
Source organism: Lutraria lutraria (assembly GCA_964023205.1). Lineage (NCBI taxonomy): Eukaryota > Metazoa > Mollusca > Bivalvia > Venerida > Mactridae > Lutraria > Lutraria lutraria. The sequence continues at coordinate 14,297,511 of OZ026835.1, forward strand.
ATCAATTAGGGTAATTTTTTATGTTTTTTTGAAAAAACATTGACTATTTAGAACAATATGACCTCCAAATAAAGTCCACCTGTGAATAAGGGTAGTTTTTAAGACAAAACCATTGATCATTTTGAACGAAATGACCTACAAATAAAGGGCACCGGTCAATAAGGGTCATTCTTTTTGAAAGAACCTTGACTATTTTGAACAAAATGACCTCCAAATAAAGTCCACCTGTGAATAAGGGTAATTTTTAAAAAAAAACATTGATTATTTTAAACAAAATGACCTCCAAATAAAGGCCACCCATCAATAAGGGTCATTCTTTTTACAAGAACATTGACTATTTCGAACAAAATGACCTCCAAATTAAGGCCACCTATCAATAAGGGTAATTTTTTATATGTTTTTTTGAAAAAACATTGACTATTTCGAGCAATATGACCTCCAAATAAAGGCCACCTGTCAATAAGGGTCATTTTTTTAATAGAACATTGACTATTTAGAACAAAATGACCTCCAAATAAAGGCCACCGGTCAATAAGGGTAATTTAAAAAAAAAACATTGACTATTTAGAACAATATGACCTCCAAATATAGGCCGTCTGTCAATAAGGTGCATTGTTTTTAATAGAACATTGCCTATTTTGAACAAAAAGACCTCCAAATAAAGTCCACCTGTGAATAAGGGTCATTCTTTTTAATAGAACATTGACTATTTAGAACAAAATGACCTCCAAATAAAGGCCACCTGTCAATAATGGTCATTCTTTTTAATAGAACATTGACTATTTAGAACAAAATGACCTCCAAATAAAGGCCACCTGTCAATAATGGTCATTCTTTTTAATAGAACATTGACTATTTAGAACAAAATGACCTCCAAATAAAGGCCACCGGTCAATAAGGGTAATTTAAAAAAAAAACATTGACTATTTAGAACAATATGACCTCCAAATATAGGCCGTCTGTCAATAAGGGTCATTGTTTTTAATAGAACATTGCCTATTTTGAACAAAATGACCTCCAAATAAAGGCCACTGGTCAATAAGGGTCATTCTTTTTCAAAGAATATTGACTATTTAGACAAAATGACCTCCAAATTAAGGACACCTGTCAATAACAGTCATTCTTTTTTAAAGAGCATTGACTATTTAGATCAAAATGACCTCCAAATTAGGGCCACCTATCAATAAGGGTAATTTTTTATATGTTTTTTTGAAAAAACATTGACTATTTAGAACAAAATGACCTCCAAATAAAGGCCACCCGTCAATAAGGCTCATTCTTTTTACAAGAACATTGACTATTTCGGACAAAATGACCTCCAAATAAAGGCCACCTGTCAATAAGGGTCATTCTTTTTAATAGAACATTGACTATTTAGAACAAAATGACCTCCAAATAAAGGCCACCGGTCAATAAGGGTAATTTTTAAAAAAAACATTGACTATTTAGAACAATATGACCTCCAAATATAGGCCGTCTGTCAATAAGGGTCATTGTTTTTAATAGAACATTGCCTATTTTTAACAAAATGACCTCCAAATAAAGGCCACCTGTCAATAAGGGTCATTTTTTTTAATAGAACATTGACTATTTAGAACAAAATGACCTCCAAATAAAGGCCACCGGTCAATAAGGGTCATTCTTTTTAATAGAACATTGACTATTTAGACAAAATTACCTCCAAATTAAGGACACCTGTCAATAACAGTCATTCTTTTTAATAGAACATTGACTATTTAGAACAAAATGACCTCCAAATAAAGGCCACCGGTCAATAAGGGTAATTTAAAAAAAAAACATTGACTATTTAGAACAATATGACCTCCAAATAAAGGCCGCCTGTCAATAAGGGTCATTGTTTTTTAATAGAACATTGCCTATTTTGAACAAAAAGACCTCCAAATAAAGTCCACCTGTGAATACGCATACTTTTTTTTAAAAAAAAACATTGATTATTTTTAACAAAATGACCTCCAAATAAAGGCCACCCGTCAATAAGGGTCATTCTTTTTAATAGAACATTGACTATTTAGACAAAATTACCTCCAAATTAAGGACACCTGTCAATAACAGTCATTCTTTTTTAAAGAGCATTGACTATTTAGAACAAAATGACCTCCAAATTAGGGCCACCTATCAATAAGGGTAATTTTTTATATGTTTTTTTTACAAAACATTGACTATTTCGAGCAATATGACCTCCAAATAAAGGCCACCTGTCAATAAGGGTCATTCTTTTTAATAGAACATTGACTATTTAGAACAAAATGACCTCCAAATAAAGGCCACCTGTCAATAAGGGTCATTCTTTTTCAAAGAACATTGACTATTTAGACAAAATTACCTCCAAATTAAGGACACCTGTCAATAACAGTCATTCTTTTTTAAAGAGCATTGACTATTTAGATCAAAATGACCTCCAAATTAGGGCCACCTATCAATAAGGGTAATTTTTTATATGTTTTTTTGAAAAAACATTGACTATTTAGAACAAAATGACCTCCAAATAAAGGCCACCCGTCAATAAGGGTCATTCTTTTTACAAGAACATTGACTATTTCGGACAAAATGACCTCCAAATTAAGGCCACCTATCAATAAGGGTAATTTTTTATATGTTTTTTTTACAAAACATTGACTATTTCGAGCAATATGACCTCCAATTAAAGGCCACCTGTCAATAAGGGTCATTCTTTTTAATAGAACATTGACTATTTAGAACAAAATGACCTCCAAATAAAGGCCACCTGTCAATAAGGGTCATTCTTTTTCAAAGAACATTGACTATTTAGACAAAATTACCTCCAAATTAAGGACACCTGTCAATAACAGTCATTCTTTTTTAAAGAGCATTGACTATTTAGATCAAAATGACCTCCAAATTAGGGCCACCTATCAATAAGGGTAATTTTTTATATGTTTTTTTGAAAAAACATTGACTATTTAGAACAAAATGACCTCCAAATAAAGGCCACCCGTCAATAAGGGTCATTCTTTTTACAAGAACATTGACTATTTCGGACAAAATGACCTCCAAATTAAGGCCACCTATCAATAAGGGTAATTTTTTATATGTTTTTTTTACAAAACATTGACTATTTCGAGCAATATGACCTCCAAATAAAGGCCACCCGTCAATAAGGGTCATTCTTTTTAATAGAACATTGACTATTTAGAACAAAATGACCTCCAAATTAAGGCCACCTATCAATAAGGGTAATTTTTTATGTTTTTTTGAAAAAACATTGACTATTTAGAACAATATGACCTCCAAATAAAGTCCACCTGTGAATAAGGGTAATTTAAAAAAAAAAACATTGATTATTTTAAACAAAATGACCTCCAAATAAAGGCCACCCATAATAAGGGTCATTCTTTTTACAAGAACATTGACTATTTCGAACAAAATGACCTCCAAATTAAGGCAACCTATCAATAAGGGTAATTTTTTATATGTTTTTTTGAAAAAACATTGACTATTTCGAGCAATATGACCTCCAAATAAAGGCCACCTGTCAATAAGGGTCATTCTTTTTAATAGAACATTGACTATTTAGAACAAAATGACCTCCAAATAAAGGCCACTGGTCAATAAGGGTCATTCTTTTTCAAAGAACATTGACTATTTAGACAAAATTACCTCCAAATTAAGGACACCTGTCAATAAGGGTCTTTCTTTTTACAAGAACATTGACTATTTCGGACAAAATGACCTCCAAATTAAGGCCACCTATCAATAAGGGTAATTTTTTATATGTTTTTTTTACAAAACATTGACTATTTCGAGCAATATGACCTCCAATTAAAGGCCACCTGTCAATAAGGGTCATTCTTTTTAATAGAACATTGACTATTTAGAACAAAATGACCTCCAAATAAAGGCCACCGGTCAATAAGGGTAATTTAAAAAAAAAACATTGACTATTTAGAACAATATGACCTCCAAATATAGGCCGTCTGTCAATAAGGGTCATTGTTTTTAATAGAACATTGCCTATTTTGAACAAAAAGACCTCCAAATAAAGTCCACCTGTGAATAGGGGTCATTCTTTTTAATAGAACATTGACTATTTAGAACAAAATGACCTCCAAATAAAGGCCACCTGTCAATAAGGGTCATTCTTTTTAATAGAACATTGACTATTTAGAACAAAATGACCTCCAAATAAAGGCCACCGGTCAATAAGGGTAATTTAAAAAAAAACCATTTGACTATTTAGAACAATGTGACCTCCAAATAAAGGCCGCCTGTCAATAAGGGTCATTCTTTTTAATAGAACATTGACTATTTAGAACAAAATGACCTCCAAATTAAGGCCACCTATCAATAAGGGTAATTTTTCATGTTTTTTTGAAAAAACATTGACTATTTAGAACAATATGACCTCCAAATAAAGTCCACCTGTGAATAAGGGTAGTTTTTAAGACAAAACCATTGATCATTTTGAACAAAATGACCTACAAATAAAGGGCACCGGTCAATAAGGGTCATTCTTTTTGAAAGAACCTTGACTATTTTGAACAAAATGACCTCCAAATAAAGTCCACCTGTGAATAAGGGTAATTTAAAAAAAAAAACATTGATTATTTTAAACAAAATGACCTCCAAATAAAGTCCACCTGTGAATAAGGGTAATTTTTAAAAAAAAACATTGATTATTTTAAACAAAATGACCTCCAAATAATGGCCACCTGTCAATAAGGGTCATTCTTTTTACAAGAACATTGACTATTTCGAACAAAATGACCTCCAAATTAAGGCTACCTATCAATAAGGGTAATTTTTTATATGTTTTTTTGAAAAAACATTGACTATTTCGAGCAATATGACCTCCAAATAAAGTCCACCTGTGAATAAGGGTCATTCTTTTTAATAGAACATTGACTATTTAGAACAAAATGACCTCCAAATAAAGGCCACCTGTCAATAAGGGTCATTCTTTTTAATAGAACATTGACTATTTAGAACAAAATGACCTCCAAATAAAGGCCACCGGTCAATAAGGGTAATTTAAAAAAAAAACATTTGTCTATTTAGAACAATATGACCTCCAAATAATGGCCGCCTGTGAATAAGGGTAGTTTTTAAGACAAAACCATTGATCATTTTGAACAAAATGACCTACAAATAAAGGGCACCGGTCAATAAGGGTCATTCTTTTTGAAAGAACCTTGACTATTTTGAACAAAATGACCTCCAAATAAAGTCCACCTGTGAATAAGGGTAATTTAAAAAAAAAAACATTGATTATTTTCAACAAAATGACCTCCAAATAAAGGCCACCCATCAATAAGGGTCATTCTTTTTACAAGAACATTGACTATTTCGAACAAAATGACCTCCAAATTAAGGCCACCTATCAATTAGGGTAATTTTTTATGTTTTTTTGAAAAAACATTGACTATTTAGAACAATATGACCTCCAAATAAAGTCCACCTGTGAATAAGGGTAGTTTTTAAGACAAAACCATTGATCATTTTGAACAAAATGACCTACAAATAAAGGGCACCGGTCAATAAGGGTCATTCTTTTTGAAAGAACCTTGACTATTTTGAACAAAATGACCTCCAAATAAAGTCCACCTGTGAATAAGGGTAATTTTTAAAAAAAAACATTGATTATTTTAAACAAAATGACCTCCAAATAAAGGCCACCCATCAATAAGGGTCATTCTTTTTACAAGAACATTGACTATTTCGAACAAAATGACCTTCAAATTAAGGCCACCTATCAATAAGGGTAATTTTTTATATGTTTTTTTGAAAAAACATTGACTATTTCGAGCAATATGACCTCCAAATAAAGGCCACCTGTCAATAAGGGTCATTTTTTTTAATAGAACATTGACTATTTAGAACAAAATGACCTCCAAATAAAGGCCACCGGTCAATAAGGGTAATTTAAAAAAAAAACATTGACTATTTAGAACAATATGACCTCCAAATATAGGCCGTCTGTCAATAAGGTGCATTGTTTTTAATAGAACATTGCCTATTTTGAACAAAAAGACCTCCAAATAAAGTCCACCTGTGAATAAGGGTCATTCTTTTTAATAGAACATTGACTATTTAGAACAAAATGACCTCCAAATAAAGGCCACCTGTCAATAATGGTCATTCTTTTTAATAGAACATTGACTATTTAGAACAAAATGACCTCCAAATAAAGGCCACCGGTCAATAAGGGTAATTTAAAAAAAAACATTGACTATTTAGAACAATATGACCTCCAAATATAGGCCGTCTGTCAATAAGGGTCATTGTTTTTAATAGAACATTGCCTATTTTGAACAAAATGACCTTCAAATAAAGGCCACTGGTCAATAAGGGTCATTCTTTTTCAAAGAATATTGACTATTTAGACAAAATTACCTCCAAATTAAGGACACCTGTCAATAACAGTCATTCTTTTTTAAAGAGCATTGACTATTTAGATCAAAATGACCTCCAAATTAGGGCCACCTATCAATAAGGGTAATTTTTTATATGTTTTTTTGAAAAAACATTGACTATTTAGAACAAAATGACCTCCAAATAAAGGCCACCCGTCAATAAGGCTCATTCTTTTTACAAGAACATTGACTATTTCGGACAAAATGACCTCCAAATAAAGGCCACCTGTCAATAAGGGTCATTCTTTTTAATAGAACATTGACTATTTAGAACAAAATGACCTCCAAATAAAGGCCACCGGTCAATAAGGGTCATTCTTTTTAATAGAACATTGACTATTTAGACAAAATTACCTCCAAATTAAGGACACCTGTCAATAACAGTCATTCTTTTTAATAGAACATTGACTATTTAGAACAAAATGACCTCCAAATAAAGGCCACCGGTCAATAAGGGTAATTTAAAAAAACAACATTAGACTATTTAGAACAATATGACCTCCAAATAAAGGCCGCCTGTCAATAAGGGTCATTGTTTTTTAATAGAACATTGCCTATTTTGAACAAAAAGACCTCCAAATAAAGTCCACCTGTGAATACGCATACTTTTTTTTAAAAAAAAACATTGATTATTTTTAACAAAATGACCTCCAAATAAAGGCCACCCGACAATAAGGGTCATTCTTTTTAATAGAACATTGACTATTTAGACAAAATTACCTCCAAATTAAGGACACCTGTCAATAACAGTCATTCTTTTTTAAAGAGCATTGACTATTTAGAACAAAATGACCTCCAAATTAGGGCCACCTATCAATAAGGGTAATTTTTTATATGTTTTTTTTACAAAACATTGACTATTTCGAGCAATATGACCTCCAAATAAAGGCCACCTGTCAATAAGGGTCATTCTTTTTAATAGAACATTGACTATTTAGAACAAAATGACCTCCAAATAAAGGCCACCTGTCAATAAGGGTCATTCTTTTTCAAAGAACATTGACTATTTAGACAAAATTACCTCCAAATTAAGGACACCTGTCAATAACAGTCATTCTTTTTTAAAGAGCATTGACTATTTAGATCAAAATGACCTCCAAATTAGGGCCACCTATCAATAAGGGTAATTTTTTATATGTTTTTTTGAAAAAACATTGACTATTTAGAACAAAATGACCTCCAAATAAAGGCCACCCGTCAATAAGGGTCATTCTTTTTACAAGAACATTGACTATTTCGGACAAAATGACCTCCAAATTAAGGCCACCTATCAATAAGGGTAATTTTTTATATGTTTTTTTTACAAAACATTGACTATTTCGAGCAATATGACCTCCAAATAAAGGCCACCTGTCAATAAGGGTCATTCTTTTTAATAGAACATTGACTATTTAGAACAAAATGACCTCCAAATAAAGGCCACCTGTCAATAAGGGTCATTCTTTTTAATAGAACATTGACTATTTAGAACAAAATGACCTCCAAATAAAGGCCACCGGTCAATAAGGGTAATTTAAAAAAAAAACATTGACTATTTAGAACAATATGACCTCCAAATATAGGCCGTCTGTCAATAAGGGTCATTGTTTTTAATAGAACATTGCCTATTTTGAACAAAAAGACCTCCAAATAAAGTCCACCTGTGAATACGCATACTTTTTAAAAAAAAAAAACATTGATTATTTTTAACAAAATGACCTCCAAATAAAGGCCACCCGTCAATAAGGGTCATTCTTTTTAATAGAACATTGACTATTTAGAACAAAATGACCTCCAAATTAAGGCCACCTATCAATAAGGGTAATTTTTTATGTTTTTTTGAAAAAACATTGACTATTTAGAACAATATGACCTCCAAATAAAGTCCACCTGTGAATAAGGGTAGTTTTTAAGACAAAACCATTGATCATTTTGAACAAAATGACCTACAAATAAAGGGCACCGGTCAATAAGGGTCATTCTTTTTGAAAGAACCTTGACTATTTTGAACAAAATGACCTCCAAATAAAGTCCACCTGTGAATAAGGGTAATTTTAAAAAAAAAACATTGATTATTTTAAACAAAATGACCTCCAAATAAAGGCCACCCATCAATAAGGGTCATTCTTTTTACAAGAACATTGACTATTTCGAACAAAATGACCTCCAAATTAAGGCCACCTATCAATTAGGGTAATTTTTTATGTTTTTTTGAAAAAACATTGACTATTTAGAACAATATGACCTCCAAATAAAGTCCACCTGTGAATAAGGGTAGTTTTTAAGACAAAACCATTGATCATTTTGAACGAAATGACCTACAAATAAAGGGCACCGGTCAATAAGGGTCATTCTTTTTGAAAGAACCTTGACTATTTTGAACAAAATGACCTCCAAATAAAGTCCACCTGTGAATAAGGGTAATTTTTAAAAAAAAACATTGATTATTTTAAACAAAATGACCTCCAAATAAAGGCCACCCATCAATAAGGGTCATTCTTTTTACAAGAACATTGACTATTTCGAACAAAATGACCTCCAAATTAAGGCCACCTATCAATAAGGGTAATTTTTTATATGTTTTTTTGAAAAAACATTGACTATTTCGAGCAATATGACCTCCAAATAAAGGCCACCTGTCAATAAGGGTCATTTTTTTTAATAGAACATTGACTATTTAGAACAAAATGACCTCCAAATAAAGGCCACCGGTCAATAAGGGTAATTTAAAAAAAAAACATTGACTATTTAGAACAATATGACCTCCAAATATAGGCCGTCTGTCAATAAGGTGCATTGTTTTTAATAGAACATTGCCTATTTTGAACAAAAAGACCTCCAAATAAAGTCCACCTGTGAATAAGGGTCATTCTTTTTAATAGAACATTGACTATTTAGAACAAAATGACCTCCAAATAAAGGCCACCTGTCAATAATGGTCATTCTTTTTAATAGAACATTGACTATTTAGAACAAAATGACCTCCAAATAAAGGCCACCTGTCAATAATGGTCATTCTTTTTAATAGAACATTGACTATTTAGAACAAAATGACCTCCAAATAAAGGCCACCGGTCAATAAGGGTAATTTAAAAAAAAAACATTGACTATTTAGAACAATATGACCTCCAAATATAGGCCGTCTGTCAATAAGGGTCATTGTTTTTAATAGAACATTGCCTATTTTGAACAAAATGACCTCCAAATAAAGGCCACTGGTCAATAAGGGTCATTCTTTTTCAAAGAATATTGACTATTTAGACAAAATGACCTCCAAATTAAGGACACCTGTCAATAACAGTCATTCTTTTTTAAAGAGCATTGACTATTTAGATCAAAATGACCTCCAAATTAGGGCCACCTATCAATAAGGGTAATTTTTTATATGTTTTTTTGAAAAAACATTGACTATTTAGAACAAAATGACCTCCAAATAAAGGCCACCCGTCAATAAGGCTCATTCTTTTTACAAGAACATTGACTATTTCGGACAAAATGACCTCCAAATAAAGGCCACCTGTCAATAAGGGTCATTCTTTTTAATAGAACATTGACTATTTAGAACAAAATGACCTCCAAATAAAGGCCACCGGTCAATAAGGGTAATTTTTAAAAAAAACATTGACTATTTAGAACAATATGACCTCCAAATATAGGCCGTCTGTCAATAAGGGTCATTGTTTTTAATAGAACATTGCCTATTTTTAACAAAATGACCTCCAAATAAAGGCCACCTGTCAATAAGGGTCATTTTTTTTAATAGAACATTGACTATTTAGAACAAAATGACCTCCAAATAAAGGCCACCGGTCAATAAGGGTCATTCTTTTTAATAGAACATTGACTATTTAGACAAAATTACCTCCAAATTAAGGACACCTGTCAATAACAGTCATTCTTTTTAATAGAACATTGACTATTTAGAACAAAATGACCTCCAAATAAAGGCCACCGGTCAATAAGGGTAATTTAAAAAAAAAACATTGACTATTTAGAACAATATGACCTCCAAATAAAGGCCGCCTGTCAATAAGGGTCATTGTTTTTTAATAGAACATTGCCTATTTTGAACAAAAAGACCTCCAAATAAAGTCCACCTGTGAATACGCATACTTTTTTTTAAAAAAAAACATTGATTATTTTTAACAAAATGACCTCCAAATAAAGGCCACCCGTCAATAAGGGTCATTCTTTTTAATAGAACATTGACTATTTAGACAAAATTACCTCCAAATTAAGGACACCTGTCAATAACAGTCATTCTTTTTTAAAGAGCATTGACTATTTAGAACAAAATGACCTCCAAATTAGGGCCACCTATCAATAAGGGTAATTTTTTATATGTTTTTTTTACAAAACATTGACTATTTCGAGCAATATGACCTCCAAATAAAGGCCACCTGTCAATAAGGGTCATTCTTTTTAATAGAACATTGACTATTTAGAACAAAATGACCTCCAAATAAAGGCCACCTGTCAATAAGGGTCATTCTTTTTCAAAGAACATTGACTATTTAGACAAAATTACCTCCAAATTAAGGACACCTGTCAATAACAGTCATTCTTTTTTAAAGAGCATTGACTATTTAGATCAAAATGACCTCCAAATTAGGGCCACCTATCAATAAGGGTAATTTTTTATATGTTTTTTTGAAAAAACATTGACTATTTAGAACAAAATGACCTCCAAATAAAGGCCACCCGTCAATAAGGGTCATTCTTTTTACAAGAACATTGACTATTTCGGACAAAATGACCTCCAAATTAAGGCCACCTATCAATAAGGGTAATTTTTTATATGTTTTTTTTACAAAACATTGACTATTTCGAGCAATATGACCTCCAATTAAAGGCCACCTGTCAATAAGGGTCATTCTTTTTAATAGAACATTGACTATTTAGAACAAAATGACCTCCAAATAAAGGCCACCTGTCAATAAGGGTCATTCTTTTTCAAAGAACATTGACTATTTAGACAAAATTACCTCCAAATTAAGGACACCTGTCAATAACAGTCATTCTTTTTTAAAGAGCATTGACTATTTAGATCAAAATGACCTCCAAATTAGGGCCACCTATCAATAAGGGTAATTTTTTATATGTTTTTTTGAAAAAACATTGACTATTTAGAACAAAATGACCTCCAAATAAAGGCCACCCGTCAATAAGGGTCATTCTTTTTACAAGAACATTGACTATTTCGGACAAAATGACCTCCAAATTAAGGCCACCTATCAATAAGGGTAATTTTTTATATGTTTTTTTTACAAAACATTGACTATTTCGAGCAATATGACCTCCAAATAAAGGCCACCCGTCAATAAGGGTCATTCTTTTTAATAGAACATTGACTATTTAGAACAAAATGACCTCCAAATTAAGGCCACCTATCAATAAGGGTAATTTTTTATGTTTTTTTGAAAAAACATTGACTATTTAGAACAATATGACCTCCAAATAAAGTCCACCTGTGAATAAGGGTAATTTAAAAAAAAAAACATTGATTATTTTAAACAAAATGACCTCCAAATAAAGGCCACCCATAATAAGGGTCATTCTTTTTACAAGAACATTGACTATTTCGAACAAAATGACCTCCAAATTAAGGCAACCTATCAATAAGGGTAATTTTTTATATGTTTTTTTGAAAAAACATTGACTATTTCGAGCAATATGACCTCCAAATAAAGGCCACCTGTCAATAAGGGTCATTCTTTTTAATAGAACATTGACTATTTAGAACAAAATGACCTCCAAATAAAGGCCACTGGTCAATAAGGGTCATTCTTTTTCAAAGAACATTGACTATTTAGACAAAATTACCTCCAAATTAAGGACACCTGTCAATAAGGGTCTTTCTTTTTACAAGAACATTGACTATTTCGGACAAAATGACCTCCAAATTAAGGCCACCTATCAATAAGGGTAATTTTTTATATGTTTTTTTTACAAAACATTGACTATTTCGAGCAATATGACCTCCAATTAAAGGCCACCTGTCAATAAGGGTCATTCTTTTTAATAGAACATTGACTATTTAGAACAAAATGACCTCCAAATAAAGGCCACCGGTCAATAAGGGTAATTTAAAAAAAAAACATTGACTATTTAGAACAATATGACCTCCAAATATAGGCCGTCTGTCAATAAGGGTCATTGTTTTTAATAGAACATTGCCTATTTTGAACAAAAAGACCTCCAAATAAAGTCCACCTGTGAATAGGGGTCATTCTTTTTAATAGAACATTGACTATTTAGAACAAAATGACCTCCAAATAAAGGCCACCTGTCAATAAGGGTCATTCTTTTTAATAGAACATTGACTATTTAGAACAAAATGACCTCCAAATAAAGGCCACCGGTCAATAAGGGTAATTTAAAAAAAAACCATTTGACTATTTAGAACAATGTGACCTCCAAATAAAGGCCGCCTGTCAATAAGGGTCATTCTTTTTAATAGAACATTGACTATTTAGAACAAAATGACCTCCAAATTAAGGCCACCTATCAATAAGGGTAATTTTTCATGTTTTTTTGAAAAAACATTGACTATTTAGAACAATATGACCTCCAAATAAAGTCCACCTGTGAATAAGGGTAGTTTTTAAGACAAAACCATTGATCATTTTGAACAAAATGACCTACAAATAAAGGGCACCGGTCAATAAGGGTCATTCTTTTTGAAAGAACCTTGACTATTTTGAACAAAATGACCTCCAAATAAAGTCCACCTGTGAATAAGGGTAATTTAAAAAAAAAAACATTGATTATTTTAAACAAAATGACCTCCAAATAAAGTCCACCTGTGAATAAGGGTAATTTTTAAAAAAAAACATTGATTATTTTAAACAAAATGACCTCCAAATAATGGCCACCTGTCAATAAGGGTCATTCTTTTTACAAGAACATTGACTATTTCGAACAAAATGACCTCCAAATTAAGGCTACCTATCAATAAGGGTAATTTTTTATATGTTTTTTTGAAAAAACATTGACTATTTCGAGCAATATGACCTCCAAATAAAGTCCACCTGTGAATAAGGGTCATTCTTTTTAATAGAACATTGACTATTTAGAACAAAATGACCTCCAAATAAAGGCCACCGGTCAATAAGGGTAATTTAAAAAAAAAACATTTGTCTATTTAGAACAATATGACCTCCAAATAATGGCCGCCTGTCAATAAGGGTCATTGTTTTTAAATAGAACATTGACTATTTAGAACAAAATGACCTCCAAATAAAGGCCACTGGTCAATAAGTGTCATTCTTTTTCAAAGAACATTGACTATTTAGACAAAATTACCTCCAAATTAAGGACACCTGTCAATAACAGTCATTCTTTTTTAAAGAGCATTGACTATTTAGAACAAAATGACCTCCAAATTAGGGCCACCTATCAATAAGGGTAATTTTGTATATGTTTTTTTGAAAAAACATTGACTATTTAGAACAAAATGACCTCCAAATAAAGTCCACCTATCAATAAGGGTAATTTTGTATATGTTTTTTTGAAAAAACATTGACTATTTAGAACAATATGACCTCCAAATATAGGCCGTCTGTCAATAAGGGTCATTGTTTTTAATAGAACATTGCCTATTTTGAACAAAAAGACCTCCAAATAAAGTCCACCTGTGAATAAGGGTCATTCTTTTTAATAGAACATTGACTATTTAGAACAAAATGACCTCCAAATAAAGGCCACCCGTCAATAAGGGTCATTCTTTTTACAAGAACATTGACTATTTCGAACAAAATGACCTCCAAATTAAGGCCACCTATCAATAAGGGTAATTTTTTATATGTTTTTTTTAAAAAACATTGACTATTTCGAGCAATATGACCTCCAAATAAAGGCCACCTGTCAATAAGGGTCATTCTTTTTAATAGAACATTGACTATTTAGAACAAAATGACCTCCAAATTAAGGCCACCTATCAATAAGGGTAATTTTTTATGTTTTTTTGAAAAAACATTGACTATTTAGAACAATATGACCTCCAAATAAAGTCCACCTGTGAATAAGGGTAGTTTTTAAGACAAAACCATTGATCATTTTGAACAAAATGACCTCCAAATAAAGGCCACCTGTCAATAAGGGTCATTCTTTTTAATAGAACATTGACTATTTAGAACAAAATGACCTCCAAATAAAGGCCACCGGTCAATAAGGGTAATTTTAAAAAAAAACATTTGACTATTTAGAACAATGTGACCTCCAAATAAAGGCCGCCTGTCAATAAGGGTCATTGTTTTTAATAGAACATTGCCTATTTTGAACAAAAAGACCTCCAAATAAAGTCCACCGGTCAATAAGGGTAATTTTAAAAAAAAACATTGACTATTTAGAACAATATGACCTCCAAATATAGGCCGTCTGTCAATAAGGGTCATTGTTTTTAATAGAACATTGCCTATTTTGAACAAAAAGACCTCCAAATAAAGTCCACCTGTGAATAAGGGTCATTCTTTTTAATAGAACATTGACTATTTAGAACAAAATGACCTCCAAATAAAGGCCACCGGTCAATAAGGGTAATTTAAAAAAAAAACATTTGACTATTTAGAACAATGTGACCTCCAAATAAAGGCCGCCTGTCAATAAGGGTCATTGTTTTTAATAGAACATTGCCTATTTTGAACAAAAAGACCTCCAAATAAAGTCCACCGGTCAATAAGGGTAATTTTAAAAAAAAACATTGACTATTTAGAACAATATGACCTCCAAATATAGGCCGTCTGTCAATAAGGGTCATTGTTTTTAATAGAACATTGCCTATTTTGAACAAAAAGACCTCCAAATAAAGTCCACCTGTGAATAAGGGTCATTCTTTTTAATAGAACATTGACTATTTAGAACAAAATGACCTCCAAATAGAGTCCACCTGTGAATAAGGGTAATTTTTAAAAAAAAACATTGATTATTTTAAACAAAATGACCTCCAAATAAAGGCCACCCGTCAATAAGGGTCATTCTTTTTACAAGAACATTGACTATTTCGAACAAAATGACCTCCAAATTAAGGCCACCTATCAATAAGGGTAATTTTTTATATGTTTTTTTTAAAAAACATTGACTATTTCGAGCAATATGACCTCCAAATAAAGGGCACCAGTCAATAAGGGTCATTCTTTTTTAAAGAACCTTGACTATTTTGAACAAAATGACCTCCAAATTAAGGCCACCTATCAATAAGGGTAATTTTTTATGTTTTTTTGAAAAAACATTGACTATTTAGAACAATATGACCTCCAAATAAAGTCCACCTGTGAATAAGGGTAGTTTTTAAGACAAAACCATTGATCATTTTGAACAAAATGACCTACAAATAAAGGGCACCGGTCAATAAGGGTCATTCTTTTTGAAAGAACCTTGACTATTTTGAACAAAATGACCTCCAAATAAAGTCCACCTGTGAATAAGAGTAATTTTTAAAAAAAAACATTGATTATTTTAAACAAAATGACCTCCAAATAAAGGCCACCCATCAATAAGGGTCATTCTTTTTACAAGAACATTGACTATTTAGAACAAAATGACCTCCAAATAAAGGCCACCCGTCAATAAGGGTAATTTAAAAAAAAAACATTGACTATTTAGAACAATATGACCTCCAAATATAGGCCGTCTGTCAATAAGGGTCATTTTTTTAAATAGAACATTGACTATTTAGAACAAAATGACCTCCAAATAAAGGCCACTGGTCAATAAGGGTCATTCTTTTTCAAAGAACATTGACTATTTAGACAAAATTACCTCCAAATTAAGGACACCTGTCAATAACAGTCATTCTTTTTTAAAGAGCATTGACTATTTAGAACAAAATGACCTCCAAATTAGGGCCACCTATCAATAAGGGTAATTTTGTATATGTTTTTTTGAAAAAACATTGACTATTTAGAACAAAATGACCTCCAAATAAAGGCCACCCGTCAATAAGGGTCATTCTTTTTACAAGAACATTGACTATTTCGGACAAAATGACCTCCAAATTAAGGCCACCTATCAATAAGGGTAATTTTTTATGTTTTTTTGAAAAAACATTGACTATTTAGAACAATATGACCTCCAAATAAAGGACACCTGTCAATAACAGTCATTCTTTTTTAAAGAACATTTACTATTTAGAACAAAATGACCTCCAAATAAAGTCCACCTGTGAATATGGGTAGTTTTTAAGACAAAAACATTGATTATTTTGAACAAAATGACCTCCAAATAAAGGGCACCAGTCAATAAGGGTCATTCTTTTTTAAAGAACCTTGACTATTTTGAACAAAATGACCTCCAAATAAAGTCCACCTGTGAATAAGGGTAATTCTTTTTACAAGAAAATTGACTATTTCGAGCAATATGACCTCCAAATAAAGGTCACCTGTCAATAAGGGTCATTTTTTTTAATAGAACATTGACTATTTAGAACAAAATGACCTCCAAATAAAGGCCACTGGTCAATAAGGGTCATTCTTTTTCAAAGAACATTGACTATTTAGACAAAATTACCTCCAAATTAAGGACACCTGTCAATAAGGGTCATTCTTTTTACAAGAACATTGACTATTTCGGACAAAATGACCTCCAAATTAAGGCCACCTATCAATAAGGGTAATTTTTTATATGTTTTTTTTACAAAACATTGACTATTTCGAGCAATATGACCTCCAATTAAAGGCCACCTGTCAATAAGGGTCATTCTTTTTAATAGAACATTGACTATTTAGAACAAAATGACCTCCAAATAAAGGCCACCGGTCAATAAGGGTAATTTAAAAAAAAAACATTGACTATTTAGCACAATATGACCTCCAAATATAGGCCGTCTGTCAATAAGGGTCATTGTTTTTAATAGAACATTGCCTATTTTGAACAAAAAGACCTCCAAATAAAGTCCACCTGTGAATAAGGGTCATTCTTTTTAATAGAACATTGACTATTTAGAACAAAATGACCTCCAAATAAAGGCCACCTGTCAATAAGGGTCATTCTTTTTAATAGAACATTGACTATTTAGAACAAAATGACCTCCAAATAAAGGCCACCGGTCAATAAGGGTAATTTAAAAAAAAAACATTTGACTATTTAGAACAATGTGACCTCCAAATAAAGGCCGCCTGTCAATAAGGGTCATTGTTTTTAATAGAACATTGCCTATTTTGAACAAAAAGACCTCCAAATAAAGTCCACCGGTCAATAAGGGTAATTTTAAAAAAAAACATTGACTATTTAGAACAATATGACCTCCAAATATAGGCCGTCTGTCAATAAGGGTCATTGTTTTTAATAGAACATTGCCTATTTTGAACAAAAAGACCTCCAAATAAAGTCCACCTGTGAATAAGGGTCATTCTTTTTAATAGAACATTGACTATTTAGAACAAAATGACCTCCAAATAGAGTCCACCTGTGAATAAGGGTAATTTTTAAAAAAAAACATTGATTATTTTAAACAAAATGACCTCCAAATAAAGGCCACCCGTCAATAAGGGTCATTCTTTTTACAAGAACATTGACTATTTCGAACAAAATGACCTCCAAATTAAGGCCACCTATCAATAAGGGTAATTTTTTATATGTTTTTTTTAAAAAACATTGACTATTTCGAGCAATATGACCTCCAAATAAAGGGCACCAGTCAATAAGGGTCATTCTTTTTTAAAGAACCTTGACTATTTTGAACAAAATGACCTCCAAATTAAGGCCACCTATCAATAAGGGTAATTTTTTATGTTTTTTTGAAAAAACATTGACTATTTAGAACAATATGACCTCCAAATAAAGTCCACCTGTGAATAAGGGTAGTTTTTAAGACAAAACCATTGATCATTTTGAACAAAATGACCTACAAATAAAGGGCACCGGTCAATAAGGGTCATTCTTTTTGAAAGAACCTTGACTATTTTGAACAAAATGACCTCCAAATAAAGTCCACCTGTGAATAAGAGTAATTTTTAAAAAAAAACATTGATTATTTTAAACAAAATGACCTCCAAATAAAGGCCACCCATCAATAAGGGTCATTCTTTTTACAAGAACATTGACTATTTAGAACAAAATGACCTCCAAATAAAGGCCACCCGTCAATAAGGGTAATTTAAAAAAAAAACATTGACTATTTAGAACAATATGACCTCCAAATATAGGCCGTCTGTCAATAAGGGTCATTTTTTTAAATAGAACATTGACTATTTAGAACAAAATGACCTCCAAATAAAGGCCACTGGTCAATAAGGGTCATTCTTTTTCAAAGAACATTGACTATTTAGACAAAATTACCTCCAAATTAAGGACACCTGTCAATAACAGTCATTCTTTTTTAAAGAGCATTGACTATTTAGAACAAAATGACCTCCAAATTAGGGCCACCTATCAATAAGGGTAATTTTGTATATGTTTTTTTGAAAAAACATTGACTATTTAGAACAAAATGACCTCCAAATAAAGGCCACCCGTCAATAAGGGTCATTCTTTTTACAAGAACATTGACTATTTCGGACAAAATGACCTCCAAATTAAGGCCACCTATCAATAAGGGTAATTTTTTATGTTTTTTTGAAAAAACATTGACTATTTAGAACAATATGACCTCCAAATAAAGGACACCTGTCAATAACAGTCATTCTTTTTTAAAGAACATTTACTATTTAGAACAAAATGACCTCCAAATAAAGTCCACCTGTGAATATGGGTAGTTTTTAAGACAAAAACATTGATTATTTTGAACAAAATGACCTCCAAATAAAGGGCACCAGTCAATAAGGGTCATTCTTTTTTAAAGAACCTTGACTATTTTGAACAAAATGACCTCCAAATAAAGTCCACCTGTGAATAAGGGTAATTCTTTTTACAAGAAAATTGACTATTTCGAGCAATATGACCTCCAAATAAAGGTCACCTGTCAATAAGGGTCATTTTTTTTAATAGAACATTGACTATTTAGAACAAAATGACCTCCAAATAAAGGCCACTGGTCAATAAGGGTCATTCTTTTTCAAAGAACATTGACTATTTAGACAAAATTACCTCCAAATTAAGGACACCTGTCAATAAGGGTCATTCTTTTTACAAGAACATTGACTATTTCGGACAAAATGACCTCCAAATTAAGGCCACCTATCAATAAGGGTAATTTTTTATATGTTTTTTTTACAAAACATTGACTATTTCGAGCAATATGACCTCCAATTAAAGGCCACCTGTCAATAAGGGTCATTCTTTTTAATAGAACATTGACTATTTAGAACAAAATGACCTCCAAATAAAGGCCACCGGTCAATAAGGGTAATTTAAAAAAAAAACATTGACTATTTAGCACAATATGACCTCCAAATATAGGCCGTCTGTCAATAAGGGTCATTGTTTTTAATAGAACATTGCCTATTTTGAACAAAAAGACCTCCAAATAAAGTCCACCTGTGAATAAGGGTCATTCTTTTTAATAGAACATTGACTATTTAGAACAAAATGACCTCCAAATAAAGGCCACCTGTCAATAAGGGTCATTCTTTTTAATAGAACATTGACTATTTAGAACAAAATGACCTCCAAATAAAGGCCACCGGTCAATAAGGGTAATTTAAAAAAAAAACATTTGACTATTTAGAACAATGTGACCTCCAAATAAAGGCCGCCTGTCAATAAGGGTCATTCTTTTTAATAGAACATTGCCTATTCTGAACAAAAAGACCTCCAAATAAAGTCCACCGGTCAATAAGGGTAATTTAAAAAAAAAACATTGATTATTTTAAACAAAATGACCTCCAAATAAAGTCCACCTGTGAATAAGGGTAATTTTTAAAAAAAAACATTGATTATTTTAAACAAAATGACCTCCAAATAATGGCCACCTGTCAATAAGGGTCATTCTTTTTACAAGAACATTGACTATTTCGAACAAAATGACCTCCAAATTAAGGCTACCTATCAATAAGGGTAATTTTTTATATGTTTTTTTGAAAAAACATTGACTATTTCGAGCAATATGACCTCCAAATAAAGTCCACCTGTGAATAAGGGTCATTCTTTTTAATAGAACATTGACTATTTAGAACAAAATGACCTCCAAATAAAGGCCACCTGTCAATAAGGGTCATTCTTTTTAATAGAACATTGACTATTTAGAACAAAATGACCTCCAAATAAAGGCCACCGGTCAATAAGGGTAATTTAAAAAAAAAACATTTGTCTATTTAGAACAATATGACCTCCAAATAATGGCCGCCTGTGAATAAGGGTAGTTTTTAAGACAAAACCATTGATCATTTTGAACAAAATGACCTACAAATAAAGGGCACCGGTCAATAAGGGTCATTCTTTTTGAAAGAACCTTGACTATTTTGAACAAAATGACCTCCAAATAAAGTCCACCTGTGAATAAGGGTAATTTAAAAAAAAAAACATTGATTATTTTCAACAAAATGACCTCCAAATAAAGGCCACCCATCAATAAGGGTCATTCTTTTTACAAGAACATTGACTATTTCGAACAAAATGACCTCCAAATTAAGGCCACCTATCAATTAGGGTAATTTTTTATGTTTTTTTGAAAAAACATTGACTATTTAGAACAATATGACCTCCAAATAAAGTCCACCTGTGAATAAGGGTAGTTTTTAAGACAAAACCATTGATCATTTTGAACAAAATGACCTACAAATAAAGGGCACCGGTCAATAAGGGTCATTCTTTTTGAAAGAACCTTGACTATTTTGAACAAAATGACCTCCAAATAAAGTCCACCTGTGAATAAGGGTAATTTTTAAAAAAAAACATTGATTATTTTAAACAAAATGACCTCCAAATAAAGGCCACCCATCAATAAGGGTCATTCTTTTTACAAGAACATTGACTATTTCGAACAAAATGACCTTCAAATTAAGGCCACCTATCAATAAGGGTAATTTTTTATATGTTTTTTTGAAAAAACATTGACTATTTCGAGCAATATGACCTCCAAATAAAGGCCACCTGTCAATAAGGGTCATTTTTTTTAATAGAACATTGACTATTTAGAACAAAATGACCTCCAAATAAAGGCCACCGGTCAATAAGGGTAATTTAAAAAAAAAACATTGACTATTTAGAACAATATGACCTCCAAATATAGGCCGTCTGTCAATAAGGTGCATTGTTTTTAATAGAACATTGCCTATTTTGAACAAAAAGACCTCCAAATAAAGTCCACCTGTGAATAAGGGTCATTCTTTTTAATAGAACATTGACTATTTAGAACAAAATGACCTCCAAATAAAGGCCACCTGTCAATAATGGTCATTCTTTTTAATAGAACATTGACTATTTAGAACAAAATGACCTCCAAATAAAGGCCACCGGTCAATAAGGGTAATTTAAAAAAAAACATTGACTATTTAGAACAATATGACCTCCAAATATAGGCCGTCTGTCAATAAGGGTCATTGTTTTTAATAGAACATTGCCTATTTTGAACAAAATGACCTCCAAATAAAGGCCACTGGTCAATAAGGGTCATTCTTTTTCAAAGAATATTGACTATTTAGACAAAATTACCTCCAAATTAAGGACACCTGTCAATAACAGTCATTCTTTTTTAAAGAGCATTGACTATTTAGATCAAAATGACCTCCAAATTAGGGCCACCTATCAATAAGGGTAATTTTTTATATGTTTTTTTGAAAAAACATTGACTATTTAGAACAAAATGACCTCCAAATAAAGGCCACCCGTCAATAAGGCTCATTCTTTTTACAAGAACATTGACTATTTCGGACAAAATGACCTCCAAATAAAGGCCACCTGTCAATAAGGGTCATTCTTTTTAATAGAACATTGACTATTTAGAACAAAATGACCTCCAAATAAAGGCCACCGGTCAATAAGGGTCATTCTTTTTAATAGAACATTGACTATTTAGACAAAATTACCTCCAAATTAAGGACACCTGTCAATAACAGTCATTCTTTTTAATAGAACATTGACTATTTAGAACAAAATGACCTCCAAATAAAGGCCACCGGTCAATAAGGGTAATTTAAAAAAACAACATTAGACTATTTAGAACAATATGACCTCCAAATAAAGGCCGCCTGTCAATAAGGGTCATTGTTTTTTAATAGAACATTGCCTATTTTGAACAAAAAGACCTCCAAATAAAGTCCACCTGTGAATACGCATACTTTTTTTTAAAAAAAAACATTGATTATTTTTAACAAAATGACCTCCAAATAAAGGCCACCCGACAATAAGGGTCATTCTTTTTAATAGAACATTGACTATTTAGACAAAATTACCTCCAAATTAAGGACACCTGTCAATAACAGTCATTCTTTTTTAAAGAGCATTGACTATTTAGAACAAAATGACCTCCAAATTAGGGCCACCTATCAATAAGGGTAATTTTTTATATGTTTTTTTTACAAAACATTGACTATTTCGAGCAATATGACCTCCAAATAAAGGCCACCTGTCAATAAGGGTCATTCTTTTTAATAGAACATTGACTATTTAGAACAAAATGACCTCCAAATAAAGGCCACCTGTCAATAAGGGTCATTCTTT
The DNA here is from genome assembly GCA_964023205.1 of Lutraria lutraria. Classification (NCBI taxonomy): domain Eukaryota; kingdom Metazoa; phylum Mollusca; class Bivalvia; order Venerida; family Mactridae; genus Lutraria; species Lutraria lutraria. Next base: position 14,320,418 of record OZ026835.1, read on the forward strand.
TTCAAAGAACATTGACTATTTAGACAAAATTACCTCCAAATTAAGGACACCTGTCAATAACAGTCATTCTTTTTTAAAGAGCATTGACTATTTAGATCAAAATGACCTCCAAATTAGGGCCACCTATCAATAAGGGTAATTTTTTATATGTTTTTTTGAAAAAACATTGACTATTTAGAACAAAATGACCTCCAAATAAAGGCCACCCGTCAATAAGGGTCATTCTTTTTACAAGAACATTGACTATTTCGGACAAAATGACCTCCAAATTAAGGCCACCTATCAATAAGGGTAATTTTTTATATGTTTTTTTTACAAAACATTGACTATTTCGAGCAATATGACCTCCAAATAAAGGCCACCTGTCAATAAGGGTCATTCTTTTTAATAGAACATTGACTATTTAGAACAAAATGACCTCCAAATAAAGGCCACCTGTCAATAAGGGTCATTCTTTTTAATAGAACATTGACTATTTAGAACAAAATGACCTCCAAATAAAGGCCACCGGTCAATAAGGGTAATTTAAAAAAAAAACATTGACTATTTAGAACAATATGACCTCCAAATATAGGCCGTCTGTCAATAAGGGTCATTGTTTTTAATAGAACATTGCCTATTTTGAACAAAAAGACCTCCAAATAAAGTCCACCTGTGAATACGCATACTTTTTAAAAAAAAAAAACATTGATTATTTTTAACAAAATGACCTCCAAATAAAGGCCACCCGTCAATAAGGGTCATTCTTTTTAATAGAACATTGACTATTTAGAACAAAATGACCTCCAAATTAAGGCCACCTATCAATAAGGGTAATTTTTTATGTTTTTTTGAAAAAACATTGACTATTTAGAACAATATGACCTCCAAATAAAGTCCACCTGTGAATAAGGGTAGTTTTTAAGACAAAACCATTGATCATTTTGAACAAAATGACCTACAAATAAAGGGCACCGGTCAATAAGGGTCATTCTTTTTGAAAGAACCTTGACTATTTTGAACAAAATGACCTCCAAATAAAGTCCACCTGTGAATAAGGGTAATTTTAAAAAAAAAACATTGATTATTTTAAACAAAATGACCTCCAAATAAAGGCCACCCATCAATAAGGGTCATTCTTTTTACAAGAACATTGACTATTTCGAACAAAATGACCTCCAAATTAAGGCCACCTATCAATTAGGGTAATTTTTTATGTTTTTTTGAAAAAACATTGACTATTTAGAACAATATGACCTCCAAATAAAGTCCACCTGTGAATAAGGGTAGTTTTTAAGACAAAACCATTGATCATTTTGAACGAAATGACCTACAAATAAAGGGCACCGGTCAATAAGGGTCATTCTTTTTGAAAGAACCTTGACTATTTTGAACAAAATGACCTCCAAATAAAGTCCACCTGTGAATAAGGGTAATTTTTAAAAAAAAACATTGATTATTTTAAACAAAATGACCTCCAAATAAAGGCCACCCATCAATAAGGGTCATTCTTTTTACAAGAACATTGACTATTTCGAACAAAATGACCTCCAAATTAAGGCCACCTATCAATAAGGGTAATTTTTTATATGTTTTTTTGAAAAAACATTGACTATTTCGAGCAATATGACCTCCAAATAAAGGCCACCTGTCAATAAGGGTCATTTTTTTTAATAGAACATTGACTATTTAGAACAAAATGACCTCCAAATAAAGGCCACCGGTCAATAAGGGTAATTTAAAAAAAAAACATTGACTATTTAGAACAATATGACCTCCAAATATAGGCCGTCTGTCAATAAGGTGCATTGTTTTTAATAGAACATTGCCTATTTTGAACAAAAAGACCTCCAAATAAAGTCCACCTGTGAATAAGGGTCATTCTTTTTAATAGAACATTGACTATTTAGAACAAAATGACCTCCAAATAAAGGCCACCTGTCAATAATGGTCATTCTTTTTAATAGAACATTGACTATTTAGAACAAAATGACCTCCAAATAAAGGCCACCTGTCAATAATGGTCATTCTTTTTAATAGAACATTGACTATTTAGAACAAAATGACCTCCAAATAAAGGCCACCGGTCAATAAGGGTAATTTAAAAAAAAAACATTGACTATTTAGAACAATATGACCTCCAAATATAGGCCGTCTGTCAATAAGGGTCATTGTTTTTAATAGAACATTGCCTATTTTGAACAAAATGACCTCCAAATAAAGGCCACTGGTCAATAAGGGTCATTCTTTTTCAAAGAATATTGACTATTTAGACAAAATGACCTCCAAATTAAGGACACCTGTCAATAACAGTCATTCTTTTTTAAAGAGCATTGACTATTTAGATCAAAATGACCTCCAAATTAGGGCCACCTATCAATAAGGGTAATTTTTTATATGTTTTTTTGAAAAAACATTGACTATTTAGAACAAAATGACCTCCAAATAAAGGCCACCCGTCAATAAGGCTCATTCTTTTTACAAGAACATTGACTATTTCGGACAAAATGACCTCCAAATAAAGGCCACCTGTCAATAAGGGTCATTCTTTTTAATAGAACATTGACTATTTAGAACAAAATGACCTCCAAATAAAGGCCACCGGTCAATAAGGGTAATTTTTAAAAAAAACATTGACTATTTAGAACAAAATGACCTCCAAATTAAGGCCACCTATCAATAAGGGTAATTTTTTATGTTTTTTTGAAAAAACATTGACTATTTAGAACAATATGACCTCCAAATAAAGTCCACCTGTGAATAAGGGTAGTTTTTAAGACAAAACCATTGATCATTTTGAACGAAATGACCTACAAATAAAGGGCACCGGTCAATAAGGGTCATTCTTTTTGAAAGAACCTTGACTATTTTGAACAAAATGACCTCCAAATAAAGTCCACCTGTGAATAAGGGTAATTTTTTAAAAAAAACATTGATTATTTTAAACAAAATGACCTCCAAATAAAGGCCACCCATCAATAAGGGTCATTCTTTTTACAAGAACATTGACTATTTCGAACAAAATGACCTCCAAATTAAGGCCACCTATCAATAAGGGTAATTTTTTATATGTTTATTTGAAAAAACATTGACTATTTCGAGCAATATGACCTCCAAATAAAGGCCACCTGTCAATAAGGGTCATTTTTTTTAATAGAACATTGACTATTTAGAACAAAATGACCTCCAAATAAAGGCCACCGGTCAATAAGGGTCATTCTTTTTAATAGAACATTGACTATTTAGACAAAATTACCTCCAAATTAAGGACACCTGTCAATAACAGTCATTCTTTTTAATAGAACATTGACTATTTAGAACAAAATGACCTCCAAATAAAGGCCACCGGTCAATAAGGGTAATTTAAAAAAAAAACATTGACTATTTAGAACAATATGACCTCCAAATAAAGGCCGCCTGTCAATAAGGGTCATTGTTTTTTAATAGAACATTGCCTATTTTGAACAAAAAGACCTCCAAATAAAGTCCACCTGTGAATACGCATACTTTTTTTTAAAAAAAAACATTGATTATTTTTAACAAAATGACCTCCAAATAAAGGCCACCCGTCAATAAGGGTCATTCTTTTTAATAGAACATTGACTATTTAGACAAAATTACCTCCAAATTAAGGACACCTGTCAATAACAGTCATTCTTTTTTAAAGAGCATTGACTATTTAGAACAAAATGACCTCCAAATTAGGGCCACCTATCAATAAGGGTAATTTTTTATATGTTTTTTTTACAAAACATTGACTATTTCGAGCAATATGACCTCCAAATAAAGGCCACCTGTCAATAAGGGTCATTCTTTTTAATAGAACATTGACTATTTAGAACAAAATGACCTCCAAATAAAGGCCACCTGTCAATAAGGGTCATTCTTTTTCAAAGAACATTGACTATTTAGACAAAATTACCTCCAAATTAAGGACACCTGTCAATAACAGTCATTCTTTTTTAAAGAGCATTGACTATTTAGATCAAAATGACCTCCAAATTAGGGCCACCTATCAATAAGGGTAATTTTTTATATGTTTTTTTGAAAAAACATTGACTATTTAGAACAAAATGACCTCCAAATAAAGGCCACCCGTCAATAAGGGTCATTCTTTTTACAAGAACATTGACTATTTCGGACAAAATGACCTCCAAATTAAGGCCACCTATCAATAAGGGTAATTTTTTATATGTTTTTTTTACAAAACATTGACTATTTCGAGCAATATGACCTCCAAATAAAGGCCACCTGTCAATAAGGGTCATTCTTTTTAATAGAACATTGACTATTTAGAACAAAATGACCTCCAAATAAAGGCCACCGGTCAATAAGGGTAATTTAAAAAAAAAACATTGACTATTTAGAACAATATGACCTCCAAATATAGGCCGTCTGTCAATAAGGGTCATTGTTTTTAATAGAACATTGCCTATTTTGAACAAAAAGACCTCCAAATAAAGTCCACCTGTGAATAAGGGTCATTCTTTTTAATAGAACATTGACTATTTAGAACAAAATGACCTCCAAATAAAGGCCACCTGTCAATAATGGTCATTCTTTTTAATAGAACATTGACTATTTAGAACAAAATGACCTCCAAATAAAGGCCACCGGTCAATAAGGGTAATTTAAAAAAAAAACATTGACTATTTAGAACAATATGACCTCCAAATATAGGCCGTCTGTCAATAAGGGTCATTGTTTTTAATAGAACATTGCCTATTTTGAACAAAAAGACCTCCAAATAAAGTCCACCTGTGAATACGCACACTTTTTTTAAAAAAAAAACATTGATTATTTTTAACAAAATGACCTCCAAATAAAGGCCACCCGTCAATAAGGGTCATTCTTTTTAATAGAACATTGACTATTTAGAACAAAATGACCTCCAAATTAAGGCCACCTATCAATAAGGGTAATTTTTTAAGTTTTTTTGAAAAAACATTGACTATTTAGAACAATATGACCTCCAAATAAAGTCCACCTGTGAATAAGGGTAGTTTTTAAGACAAAACCATTGATCATTTTGAACAAAATGACCTACAAATAAAGGGCACCGGTCAATAAGGGTCATTCTTTTTGAAAGAACCTTGACTATTTTGAACAAAATGACCTCCAAATAAAGTCCACCTGTGAATAAGGGTAATTTTTTAAAAAAAACATTGATTATTTTAAACAAAATGACCTCCAAATAAAGGCCACCCATCAATAAGGGTCATTCTTTTTACAAGAACATTGACTATTTCGAACAAAATGACCTCCAAATTAAGGCCACCTATCAATAAGGGTAATTTTTTATATGTTTTTTTGAAAAAACATTGACTATTTCGAGCAATATGACCTCCAAATAAAGGCCACCTGTCAATAAGGGTCATTTTTTTAATAGAACATTGACTATTTAGAACAAAATGACCTCCAAATAAAGGCCACTGGTCAATAAGGGTCATTCTTTTTCAAAGAACATTGACTATTTAGACAAAATTACCTCCAAATTAAGGACACCTGTCAATAACAGTCATTCTTTTTTAAAGAGCATTGACTATTTAGATCAAAATGACCTCCAAATTAGGTCCACCTATCAATAAGGGTAATTTTTTATATGTTTTTTTGAAAAAACATTGACTATTTAGAACAAAATGACCTCCAAATAAAGGCCACCCGTCAATAAGGCTCATTCTTTTTACAAGAACATTGACTATTTCTGACAAAATGACCTCCAAATTAAGGCCACCTATCAATAAGGGTAATTTTTTATATGTTTTTTTTACAAAACATTGACTATTTCGAGCAATATGACCTCCAAATAAAGGCCACCTGTCAATAAGGGTCATTCTTTTTAATAGAACATTGACTATTTAGAACAAAATGACCTCCAAATAAAGGCCACCGGTCAATAAGGGTAATTTAAAAAAAAAACATTGACTATTTAGAACAATATGACCTCCAAATATAGGCCGTCTGTCAATAAGGGTCATTGTTTTTAATAGAACATTGCCTATTTTGAACAAAAAGACCTCCAAATAAAGTCCACCTGTGAATACGCATACTTTTTTAAAAAAAGAAACATTGATTATTTTTAACAAAATGACCTCCAAATAAAGGCCACCCGTCAATAAGGGTCATTCTTTTTAATAGAACATTGACTATTTAGAACAAAATGACCTCCAAATTAAGGCCACCTATCAATAAGGGTAATTTTTTAAGTTTTTTTGAAAAAACATTGACTATTTAGAATAATATGACCTCCAAATAAAGTCCACCTGTGAATAAGGGTAGTTTTTAAGACAAAACCATTGATCATTTTGAACAAAATGACCTACAAATAAAGGGCACCGGTCAATAAGGGTCATTCTTTTTGAAAGAACCTTGACTATTTTGAACAAAATGACCTCCAAATAAAGTCCACCTGTGAATAAGGGTAATTTTTAAAAAAAAACATTGATTATTTTAAACAAAATGACCTCCAAATAAAGGCCACCCATCAATAAGGGTCATTCTTTTTACAAGAACATTGACTATTTCGAACAAAATGACCTCCAAATTAAGGCCACCTATCAATAAGGGTAATTTTGTATATGTTTTTTTGAAAAAACATTGACTATTTCGAGCAATATGACCTCCAAATAAAGGCCACCTGTCAATAAGGGTCATTCTTTTTAATAGAACATTGACTATTTAGAACAAAATGACCTCCAAATAAAGGCCACCTGTCAATAAGGGTCATTCTTTTTCAAAGAACATTGACTATTTAGACAAAATTACCTCCAAATTAAGGACACCTGTCAATAACAGTCATTCTTTTTTAAAGAGCATTGACTATTTAGATCAAAATGACCTCCAAATTAGGGCCACCTATCAATAAGGGTAATTTTTTATATGTTTTTTTGAAAAAACATTGACTATTTAGAACAAAATGACCTCCAAATAAAGGCCACCCGTCAATAAGGGTCATTCTTTTTACAAGAACATTGACTATTTCGGACAAAATGACCTCCAAATTAAGGCCACCTATCAATAAGGGTAATTTTTTATATGTTTTTTTTACAAAACATTGACTATTTCGAGCAATATGACCTCCAAATAAAGGCCACCTGTGAATAAGGGTCATTCTTTTTAATAGAACATTGACTATTAAGAACAAAATGACCTCCAAATAAAGGCCACCTGTCAATAAGGGTCATTCTTTTTAATAGAACATTGACTATTTAGAACAAAATGACCTCCAAATAAAGGCCACCGGTCAAGAAGGGTAATTTAAAAAAAAACATTGACTATTTAGAACAATATGACCTCCAAATATAGGCCGTCTGTCAATAAGGTGCATTGTTTTTAATAGAACATTGCCTATTTTGAACAAAAAGACCTCCAAATAAAGTCCACCTGTGAATAAGGGTCATTCTTTTTAATAGAACATTGACTATTTAGAACAAAATGACCTCCAAATAAAGGCCACCTGTCAATAATGGTCATTCTTTTTAATAGAACATTGACTATTTAGAACAAAATGACCTCCAAATAAAGGCCACCGGTCAATAAGGGTAATTTAAAAAAAAAACATTGACTATTTAGAACAATATGACCTCCAAATATAGGCCGTCTGTCAATAAGGGTCATTGTTTTTAATAGAACATTGCCTATTTTGAACAAAAAGACCTCCAAATAAAGTCCACCTGTGAATACGCATACTTTTTTTAAAAAAAAAACATTGATTATTTTTAACAAAATGACCTCCAAATAAAGGCCACCCGTCAATAAGGGTCATTCTTTTTAATAGAACATTGACTATTTAGAACAAAATGACCTCCAAATTAAGGCCACCTATCAATAAGGGTAATTTTTTAAGTTTTTTTGAAAAAACATTGACTATTTAGAACAATATGACCTCCAAATAAAGTCCACCTGTGAATAAGGGTAGTTTTTAAGACAAAACCATTGGTCATTTTGAACAAAATGACCTACAAATAAAGGGCACCGGTCAATAAGGGTCATTCTTTTTGAAAGAACCTTGACTATTTTGAACAAAATGACCTCCAAATAAAGTCCACCTGTGAATAAGGGTAATTTAAAAAAAAAAACATTGATTATTTTAAACAAAATGACCTCCAAATAAAGGCCACCCATCAATAAGGGTCATTCTTTTTACAAGAACATTGACTATTTCGAACAAAATGACCTCCAAATTAAGGCCACCTATCAATAAGGGTAATTTTTTATATGTTTTTTTTAAAAAACATTGACTATTTCGAGCAATATGACCTCCAAATAAAGGCCACCTGTCAATAAGGGTCATTTTTTTTAATAGAACATTGACTATTTAGAACAAAATGACCTCCAAATAAAGGCCACTGGTCAATAAGGGTCATTCTTTTTCAAAGAACATTGACTATTTAGACAAAATTACCTCCAAATTAAGGACACCTGTCAATAACAGTCATTCTTTTTTAAAGAGCATTGACTATTTAGATCAAAATGACCTCCAAATTAGGGCCACCTATCAATAAGGGTAATTTTTTATATGTTTTTTTGAAAAAACATTGACTATTTAGAACAAAATGACCTCCAAATTAAGGCCACCTATCAATAAGGGTAATTTTTTATATGTTTTTTTTACAAAACATTGACTATTTCGAGCAATATGACCTCCAAATAAAGGCCACCTGTCAATAAGGGTCATTCTTTTTAATAAAACATTGACTATTTAGAACAAAATGACCTCCAAATAAAGGCCACCGGTCAATAAGGGTAATTTAAAAAAAAAACATTGACTATTTAGAACAATATGACCTCCAAATATAGGCCGTCTGTCAATAAGGTGCATTGTTTTTAATAGAACATTGCCTATTTTGAACAAAAAGACCTCCAAATAAAGTCCACCTGTGAATAAGGGTCATTCTTTTTAATCGAACATTGACTATTTAGAACAAAATGACCTCCAAATAAAGGCCACCTGTCAATAATGGTCATTCTTTTTAATAGAACATTGACTATTTAGAACAAAATGACCCCCAAATAAAGGCCACCGGTCAATAAGGGTAATTTAAAAAAAAAACATTGACTATTTAGAACAATATGACCTCCAAATATAGGCCGTCTGTCAATAAGGGTCATTGTTTTTAATAGAACATTGCCTATTTTGAACAAAATGACCTCCAAATAAAGGCCACTGGTCAATAAGGGTCATTCTTTTTCAAAGAATATTGACTATTTAGACAAAATTACCTCCAAATTAAGGACACCTGTCAATAACAGTCATTCTTTTTTAAAGAGCATTGACTATTTAGATCAAAATGACCTCCAAATTAGGGCCACCTATCAATAAGGGTAATTTTTTATATGTTTTTTTGAAAAAACATTGACTATTTAGAACAAAATGACCTCCAAATAAAGGCCACCCGTCAATAAGGCTCATTCTTTTTACAAGAACATTGACTATTTCGGACAAAATGACCTCCAAATAAAGGCCACCTGTCAATAAGGGTCATTCTTTTTAATAGAACATTGACTATTTAGAACAAAATGACCTCCAAATAAAGGCCACCGGTCAATAAGGGTAATTTTAAAAAAAAACATTGACTATTTAGAACAATATGACCTCCAAATATAGGCCGTCTGTCAATAAGGGTCATTGTTTTTAATAGAACATTGCCTATTTTTAACAAAATGACCTCCAAATAAAGGCCACCTGTCAATAAGGGTCATTTTTTTTAATAGAACATTGACTATTTAGAACAAAATGACCTCCAAATAAAGGCCACCGGTCAATAAGGGTCATTCTTTTTAATAGAACATTGACTATTTAGACAAAATTACCTCCAAATTAAGGACACCTGTCAATAACAGTCATTCTTTTTAATAGAACATTGACTATTTAGAACAATATGACCTCCAAATAAAGTCCACCTGTGAATAAGGGTAATTTAAAAAAAAAAACATTGATTATTTTAAACAAAATGACCTCCAAATAAAGGCCACCCATAATAAGGGTCATTCTTTTTACAAGAACATTGACTATTTCGAACAAAATGACCTCCAAATTAAGGCAACCTATCAATAAGGGTAATTTTTTATATGTTTTTTTGAAAAAACATTGACTATTTCGAGCAATATGACCTCCAAATAAAGGCCACCTGTCAATAAGGGTCATTCTTTTTAATAGAACATTGACTATTTAGAACAAAATGACCTCCAAATAAAGGCCACTGGTCAATAAGGGTCATTCTTTTTCAAAGAACATTGACTATTTAGACAAAATTACCTCCAAATTAAGGACACCTGTCAATAAGGGTCTTTCTTTTTACAAGAACATTGACTATTTCGGACAAAATGACCTCCAAATTAAGGCCACCTATCAATAAGGGTAATTTTTTATATGTTTTTTTTACAAAACATTGACTATTTCGAGCAATATGACCTCCAATTAAAGGCCACCTGTCAATAAGGGTCATTCTTTTTAATAGAACATTGACTATTTAGAACAAAATGACCTCCAAATAAAGGCCACCGGTCAATAAGGGTAATTTAAAAAAAAAACATTGACTATTTAGAACAATATGACCTCCAAATATAGGCCGTCTGTCAATAAGGGTCATTGTTTTTAATAGAACATTGCCTATTTTGAACAAAAAGACCTCCAAATAAAGTCCACCTGTGAATAGGGGTCATTCTTTTTAATAGAACATTGACTATTTAGAACAAAATGACCTCCAAATAAAGGCCACCTGTCAATAAGGGTCATTCTTTTTAATAGAACATTGACTATTTAGAACAAAATGACCTCCAAATAAAGGCCACCGGTCAATAAGGGTAATTTAAAAAAAAACCATTTGACTATTTAGAACAATGTGACCTCCAAATAAAGGCCGCCTGTCAATAAGGGTCATTCTTTTTAATAGAACATTGACTATTTAGAACAAAATGACCTCCAAATTAAGGCCACCTATCAATAAGGGTAATTTTTCATGTTTTTTTGAAAAAACATTGACTATTTAGAACAATATGACCTCCAAATAAAGTCCACCTGTGAATAAGGGTAGTTTTTAAGACAAAACCATTGATCATTTTGAACAAAATGACCTACAAATAAAGGGCACCGGTCAATAAGGGTCATTCTTTTTGAAAGAACCTTGACTATTTTGAACAAAATGACCTCCAAATAAAGTCCACCTGTGAATAAGGGTAATTTAAAAAAAAAAACATTGATTATTTTAAACAAAATGACCTCCAAATAAAGTCCACCTGTGAATAAGGGTAATTTTAAAAAAAAAACATTGATTATTTTAAACAAAATGACCTCCAAATAATGGCCACCTGTCAATAAGGGTCATTCTTTTTACAAGAACATTGACTATTTCGAACAAAATGACCTCCAAATTAAGGCTACCTATCAATAAGGGTCATTCTTTTTAATAGAACATTGACTATTTAGAACAAAATGACCTCCAAATAAAGGCCACCGGTCAATAAGGGTAATTTTAAAAAAAAACATTTGACTATTTAGAACAATGTGACCTCCAAATAAAGGCCGCCTGTCAATAAGGGTCATTGTTTTTAATAGAACATTGCCTATTTTGAACAAAAAGACCTCCAAATAAAGTCCACCGGTCAATAAGGGTAATTTTAAAAAAAAACATTGACTATTTAGAACAATATGACCTCCAAATATAGGCCGTCTGTCAATAAGGGTCATTGTTTTTAATAGAACATTGCCTATTTTGAACAAAAAGACCTCCAAATAAAGTCCACCTGTGAATAAGGGTCATTCTTTTTAATAGAACATTGACTATTTAGAACAAAATGACCTCCAAATAAAGGCCACCGGTCAATAAGGGTAATTTAAAAAAAAAACATTTGACTATTTAGAACAATGTGACCTCCAAATAAAGGCCGCCTGTCAATAAGGGTCATTGTTTTTAATAGAACATTGCCTATTTTGAACAAAAAGACCTCCAAATAAAGTCCACCGGTCAATAAGGGTAATTTTAAAAAAAAACATTGACTATTTAGAACAATATGACCTCCAAATATAGGCCGTCTGTCAATAAGGGTCATTGTTTTTAATAGAACATTGCCTATTTTGAACAAAAAGACCTCCAAATAAAGTCCACCTGTGAATAAGGGTCATTCTTTTTAATAGAACATTGACTATTTAGAACAAAATGACCTCCAAATAGAGTCCACCTGTGAATAAGGGTAATTTTTAAAAAAAAACATTGATTATTTTAAACAAAATGACCTCCAAATAAAGGCCACCCGTCAATAAGGGTCATTCTTTTTACAAGAACATTGACTATTTCGAACAAAATGACCTCCAAATTAAGGCCACCTATCAATAAGGGTAATTTTTTATATGTTTTTTTTAAAAAACATTGACTATTTCGAGCAATATGACCTCCAAATAAAGGCCACCTGTCAATAAGGGTCATTTTTTTTAATAGAACATTGACTATTTAGAACAAAATGACCTCCAAATAAAGGCCACTGGTCAATAAGGGTCATTCTTTTTCAAAGAACATTGACTATTTAGACAAAATTACCTCCAAATTAAGGACACCTGTCAATAAGGGTCTTTCTTTTTACAAGAACATTGACTATTTCGGACAAAATGACCTCCAAATTAAGGCCACCTATCAATAAGGGTAATTTTTTATATGTTTTTTTTACAAAACATTGACTATTTCGAGCAATATGACCTCCAATTAAAGGCCACCTGTCAATAAGGGTCATTCTTTTTAATAGAACATTGACTATTTAGAACAAAATGACCTCCAAATAAAGGCCACCGGTCAATAAGGGTAATTTAAAAAAAAAACATTGACTATTTAGAACAATATGACCTCCAAATATAGGCCGTCTGTCAATAAGGGTCATTGTTTTTAATAGAACATTGCCTATTTAGAACAAAATGACCTCCAAATAAAGGCCACCTGTCAATAAGGGTCATTCTTTTTAATAGAACATTGACTATTTAGAACAAAATGACCTCCAAATAAAGGCCACCGGTCAATAAGGGTAATTTAAAAAAAAACCATTTGACTATTTAGAACAATGTGACCTCCAAATAAAGGCCGCCTGTCAATAAGGGTCATTCTTTTTAATAGAACATTGACTATTTAGAACAAAATGACCTCCAAATTAAGGCCACCTATCAATAAGGGTAATTTTTTATATGTTTTTTTTACAAAACATTGACTATTTCGAGCAATATGACCTCCAATTAAAGGCCACCTGTCAATAAGGGTCATTCTTTTTAATAGAACATTGACTATTTAGAACAAAATGACCTCCAAATAAAGGCCACCGGTCAATAAGGGTAATTTAAAAAAAAAACATTGACTATTTAGCACAATATGACCTCCAAATATAGGCCGTCTGTCAATAAGGGTCATTGTTTTTAATAGAACATTGCCTATTTTGAACAAAAAGACCTCCAAATAAAGTCCACCTGTGAATAAGGGTCATTCTTTTTAATAGAACATTGACTATTTAGAACAAAATGACCTCCAAATAAAGGCCACCTGTCAATAAGGGTCATTCTTTTTAATAGAACATTGACTATTTAGAACAAAATGACCTCCAAATAAAGGCCACCGGTCAATAAGGGTAATTTAAAAAAAAAACATTTGACTATTTAGAACAATGTGACCTCCAAATAAAGGCCGCCTGTCAATAAGGGTCATTCTTTTTAATAGAACATTGCCTATTCTGAACAAAAAGACCTCCAAATAAAGTCCACCGGTCAATAAGGGTAATTTTAAAAAAAAACATTGATTATTTTAAACAAAATGACCTCCAAATAAAGTCCACCTGTGAATAAGGGTAATTTTTAAAAAAAAACATTGATTATTTTAAACAAAATGACCTCCAAATAATGGCCACCTGTCAATAAGGGTCATTCTTTTTACAAGAACATTGACTATTTCGAACAAAATGACCTCCAAATTAAGGCTACCTATCAATAAGGGTAATTTTTTATATGTTTTTTTGAAAAAACATTGACTATTTCGAGCAATATGACCTCCAAATAAAGTCCACCTGTGAATAAGGGTCATTCTTTTTAATAGAACATTGACTATTTAGAACAAAATGACCTCCAAATAAAGGCCACCTGTCAATAAGGGTTATTCTTTTTAATAGAACATTGACTATTTAGAACAAAATGACCTCCAAATAAAGGCCACCGGTCAATAAGGGTAATTTAAAAAAAAAACATTTGTCTATTTAGAACAATATGACCTCCAAATAATGGCCGCCTGTCAATAAGGGTCATTGTTTTTAATAGAACATTGCCTATTTTGAACAAAAAGACCTCCAAATAAAGTCCACCTGTGAATACGCATACTTTTTTTAAAAAAAAAACATTGATTATTTTTAACAAAATGACCTCCAAATAAAGGCCACCCGTCAATAAGGGTCATTCTTTTTAATAGAACATTGACTATTTAGAACAAAATGACCTCCAAATTAAGGCCACCTATCAATAAGGGTAATTTTTTATGTTTTTTTGAAAAAACATTGACTATTTAGAACAATATGACCTCCAAATAAAGTCCACCTGTGAATAAGGGTAGTTTTTAAGACAAAACCATTGATCATTTTGAACAAAATGACCTACAAATAAAGGGCACCGGTCAATAAGGGTCATTCTTTTTGAAAGAACCTTGACTATTTTGAACAAAATGACCTCCAAATAAAGTCCACCTGTGAATAAGAGTAATTTTTAAAAAAAAACATTGATTATTTTAAACAAAATGACCTCCAAATAAAGGCCACCCATCAATAAGGGTCATTCTTTTTACAAGAACATTGACTATTTAGAACAAAATGACCTCCAAATAAAGGCCACCCGTCAATAAGGGTAATTTAAAAAAAAAACATTGACTATTTAGAACAATATGACCTCCAAATATAGGCCGTCTGTCAATAAGGGTCATTTTTTTAAATAGAACATTGACTATTTAGAACAAAATGACCTCCAAATAAAGGCCACTGGTCAATAAGTGTCATTCTTTTTCAAAGAACATTGACTATTTAGACAAAATTACCTCCAAATTAAGGACACCTGTCAATAACAGTCATTCTTTTTTAAAGAGCATTGACTATTTAGAACAAAATGACCTCCAAATTAGGGCCACCTATCAATAAGGGTAATTTTGTATATGTTTTTTTGAAAAAACATTGACTATTTAGAACAAAATGACCTCCAAATAAAGTCCACCTATCAATAAGGGTAATTTTGTATATGTTTTTTTGAAAAAACATTGACTATTTAGAACAATATGACCTCCAAATATAGGCCGTCTGTCAATAAGGGTCATTGTTTTTAATAGAACATTGCCTATTTTGAACAAAAAGACCTCCAAATAAAGTCCACCTGTGAATAAGGGTCATTCTTTTTAATAGAACATTGACTATTTAGAACAAAATGACCTCCAAATAAAGGCCACCTGTCAATAAGGGTTATTCTTTTTAATAGAACATTGACTATTTAGAACAAAATGACCTCCAAATAAAGGCCACCGGTCAATAAGGGTAATTTAAAAAAAAAACATTTGTCTATTTAGAACAATATGACCTCCAAATAATGGCCGCCTGTCAATAAGGGTCATTGTTTTTAATAGAACATTGCCTATTTTGAACAAAAAGACCTCCAAATAAAGTCCACCTGTGAATACGCATACTTTTTTTAAAAAAAAAACATTGATTATTTTTAACAAAATGACCTCCAAATAAAGGCCACCCGTCAATAAGGGTCATTCTTTTTAATAGAACATTGACTATTTAGAACAAAATGACCTCCAAATTAAGGCCACCTATCAATAAGGGTAATTTTTTATGTTTTTTTGAAAAAACATTGACTATTTAGAACAATATGACCTCCAAATAAAGTCCACCTGTGAATAAGGGTAGTTTTTAAGACAAAACCATTGATCATTTTGAACAAAATGACCTACAAATAAAGGGCACCGGTCAATAAGGGTCATTCTTTTTGAAAGAACCTTGACTATTTTGAACAAAATGACCTCCAAATAAAGTCCACCTGTGAATAAGAGTAATTTTTAAAAAAAAACATTGATTATTTTAAACAAAATGACCTCCAAATAAAGGCCACCCATCAATAAGGGTCATTCTTTTTACAAGAACATTGACTATTTAGAACAAAATGACCTCCAAATAAAGGCCACCCGTCAATAAGGGTAATTTAAAAAAAAAACATTGACTATTTAGAACAATATGACCTCCAAATATAGGCCGTCTGTCAATAAGGGTCATTTTTTTAAATAGAACATTGACTATTTAGAACAAAATGACCTCCAAATAAAGGCCACTGGTCAATAAGTGTCATTCTTTTTCAAAGAACATTGACTATTTAGACAAAATTACCTCCAAATTAAGGACACCTGTCAATAACAGTCATTCTTTTTTAAAGAGCATTGACTATTTAGAACAAAATGACCTCCAAATTAGGGCCACCTATCAATAAGGGTAATTTTGTATATGTTTTTTTGAAAAAACATTGACTATTTAGAACAAAATGACCTCCAAATAAAGTCCACCTATCAATAAGGGTAATTTTGTATATGTTTTTTTGAAAAAACATTGACTATTTAGAACAATATGACCTCCAAATATAGGCCGTCTGTCAATAAGGGTCATTGTTTTTAATAGAACATTGCCTATTTTGAACAAAAAGACCTCCAAATAAAGTCCACCTGTGAATAAGGGTCATTCTTTTTAATAGAACATTGACTATTTAGAACAAAATGACCTCCAAATAAAGGCCACCCGTCAATAAGGGTCATTCTTTTTACAAGAACATTGACTATTTCGAACAAAATGACCTCCAAATTAAGGCCACCTATCAATAAGGGTAATTTTTTATATGTTTTTTTTAAAAAACATTGACTATTTCGAGCAATATGACCTCCAAATAAAGGCCACCTGTCAATAAGGGTCATTCTTTTTAATAGAACATTGACTATTTAGAACAAAATGACCTCCAAATTAAGGCCACCTATCAATAAGGGTAATTTTTTATGTTTTTTTGAAAAAACATTGACTATTTAGAACAATATGACCTCCAAATAAAGTCCACCTGTGAATAAGGGTAGTTTTTAAGACAAAACCATTGATCATTTTGAACAAAATGACCTCCAAATAAAGGCCACCTGTCAATAAGGGTCATTCTTTTTAATAGAACATTGACTATTTAGAACAAAATGACCTCCAAATAAAGGCCACCGGTCAATAAGGGTAATTTAAAAAAAAAACATTTGACTATTTAGAACAATGTGACCTCCAAATAAAGGCCGCCTGTCAATAAGGGTCATTGTTTTTAATAGAACATTGCCTATTTTGAACAAAAAGACCTCCAAATAAAGTCCACCGGTCAATAAGGGTAATTTTAAAAAAAAACATTGACTATTTAGAACAATATGACCTCCAAATATAGGCCGTCTGTCAATAAGGGTCATTGTTTTTAATAGAACATTGCCTATTTTGAACAAAAAGACCTCCAAATAAAGTCCACCTGTGAATAAGGGTCATTCTTTTTAATAGAACATTGACTATTTAGAACAAAATGACCTCCAAATAAAGGCCACCGGTCAATAAGGGTAATTTAAAAAAAAAACATTTGACTATTTAGAACAATGTGACCTCCAAATAAAGGCCGCCTGTCAATAAGGGTCATTGTTTTTAATAGAACATTGCCTATTTTGAACAAAAAGACCTCCAAATAAAGTCCACCGGTCAATAAGGGTAATTTTAAAAAAAAACATTGACTATTTAGAACAATATGACCTCCAAATATAGGCTGTCTGTCAATAAGGGTCATTGTTTTTAATAGAACATTGCCTATTTTGAACAAAAAGACCTCCAAATAAAGTCCACCTGTGAATAAGGGTCATTCTTTTTAATAGAACATTGACTATTTAGAACAAAATGACCTCCAAATAGAGTCCACCTGTGAATAAGGGTAATTTTTAAAAAAAAACATTGATTATTTTAAACAAAATGACCTCCAAATAAAGGCCACCCGTCAATAAGGGTCATTCTTTTTACAAGAACATTGACTATTTCGAACAAAATGACCTCCAAATTAAGGCCACCTATCAATAAGGGTAATTTTTTATATGTTTTTTTTAAAAAACATTGACTATTTCGAGCAATATGACCTCCAAATAAAGGCCACCTGTCAATAAGGGTCATTTTTTTTAATAGAACATTGACTATTTAGAACAAAATGACCTCCAAATAAAGGCCACTGGTCAATAAGGGTCATTCTTTTTCAAAGAACATTGACTATTTAGACAAAATTACCTCCAAATTAAGGACACCTGTCAATAAGGGTCTTTCTTTTTACAAGAACATTGACTATTTCGGACAAAATGACCTCCAAATTAAGGCCACCTATCAATAAGGGTAATTTTTTATATGTTTTTTTTACAAAACATTGACTATTTCGAGCAATATGACCTCCAATTAAAGGCCACCTGTCAATAAGGGTCATTCTTTTTAATAGAACATTGACTATTTAGAACAAAATGACCTCCAAATAAAGGCCACCGGTCAATAAGGGTAATTTAAAAAAAAAACATTGACTATTTAGAACAATATGACCTCCAAATATAGGCCGTCTGTCAATAAGGGTCATTGTTTTTAATAGAACATTGCCTATTTTGAACAAAAAGACCTCCAAATAAAGTCCACCTGTGAATAGGGGTCATTCTTTTTAATAGAACATTGACTATTTAGAACAAAATGACCTCCAAATAAAGGCCACCTGTCAATAAGGGTCATTCTTTTTAATAGAACATTGACTATTTAGAACAAAATGACCTCCAAATAAAGGCCACCGGTCAATAAGGGTAATTTAAAAAAAAACCATTTGACTATTTAGAACAATGTGACCTCCAAATAAAGGCCGCCTGTCAATAAGGGTCATTCTTTTTAATAGAACATTGACTATTTAGAACAAAATGACCTCCAAATTAAGGCCACCTATCAATAAGGGTAATTTTTTATATGTTTTTTTTACAAAACATTGACTATTTCGAGCAATATGACCTCCAATTAAAGGCCACCTGTCAATAAGGGTCATTCTTTTTAATAGAACATTGACTATTTAGAACAAAATGACCTCCAAATAAAGGCCACCGGTCAATAAGGGTA
Organism: Lutraria lutraria; assembly: GCA_964023205.1. Taxonomy (NCBI): domain Eukaryota; kingdom Metazoa; phylum Mollusca; class Bivalvia; order Venerida; family Mactridae; genus Lutraria; species Lutraria lutraria. The sequence continues at coordinate 14,339,570 of OZ026835.1, forward strand.
ATTTAAAAAAAAAACATTGACTATTTAGCACAATATGACCTCCAAATATAGGCCGTCTGTCAATAAGGGTCATTGTTTTTAATAGAACATTGCCTATTTTGAACAAAAAGACCTCCAAATAAAGTCCACCTGTGAATAAGGGTCATTCTTTTTAATAGAACATTGACTATTTAGAACAAAATGACCTCCAAATAAAGGCCACCTGTCAATAAGGGTCATTCTTTTTAATAGAACATTGACTATTTAGAACAAAATGACCTCCAAATAAAGGCCACCGGTCAATAAGGGTAATTTAAAAAAAAAACATTTGACTATTTAGAACAATGTGACCTCCAAATAAAGGCCGCCTGTCAATAAGGGTCATTCTTTTTAATAGAACATTGCCTATTCTGAACAAAAAGACCTCCAAATAAAGTCCACCGGTCAATAAGGGTAATTTTAAAAAAAAACATTGATTATTTTAAACAAAATGACCTCCAAATAAAGTCCACCTGTGAATAAGGGTAATTTTTAAAAAAAAACATTGATTATTTTAAACAAAATGACCTCCAAATAATGGCCACCTGTCAATAAGGGTCATTCTTTTTACAAGAACATTGACTATTTCGAACAAAATGACCTCCAAATTAAGGCTACCTATCAATAAGGGTAATTTTTTATATGTTTTTTTGAAAAAACATTGACTATTTCGAGCAATATGACCTCCAAATAAAGTCCACCTGTGAATAAGGGTCATTCTTTTTAATAGAACATTGACTATTTAGAACAAAATGACCTCCAAATAAAGGCCACCTGTCAATAAGGGTCATTCTTTTTAATAGAACATTGACTATTTAGAACAAAATGACCTCCAAATAAAGGCCACCGGTCAATAAGGGTAATTTAAAAAAAAAACATTTGTCTATTTAGAACAATATGACCTCCAAATAATGGCCGCCTGTCAATAAGGGTCATTGTTTTTAATAGAACATTGCCTATTTTGAACAAAAAGACCTCCAAATAAAGTCCACCTGTGAATACGCATACTTTTTTTAAAAAAAAAACATTGATTATTTTTAACAAAATGACCTCCAAATAAAGGCCACCCGTCAATAAGGGTCATTCTTTTTAATAGAACATTGACTATTTAGAACAAAATGACCTCCAAATTAAGGCCACCTATCAATAAGGGTAATTTTTTATGTTTTTTTGAAAAAACATTGACTATTTAGAACAATATGACCTCCAAATAAAGTCCACCTGTGAATAAGGGTAGTTTTTAAGACAAAACCATTGATCATTTTGAACAAAATGACCTACAAATAAAGGGCACCGGTCAATAAGGGTCATTCTTTTTGAAAGAACCTTGACTATTTTGAACAAAATGACCTCCAAATAAAGTCCACCTGTGAATAAGAGTAATTTTTAAAAAAAAACATTGATTATTTTAAACAAAATGACCTCCAAATAAAGGCCACCCATCAATAAGGGTCATTCTTTTTACAAGAACATTGACTATTTAGAACAAAATGACCTCCAAATAAAGGCCACCCGTCAATAAGGGTAATTTAAAAAAAAAACATTGACTATTTAGAACAATATGACCTCCAAATATAGGCCGTCTGTCAATAAGGGTCATTTTTTTAAATAGAACATTGACTATTTAGAACAAAATGACCTCCAAATAAAGGCCACTGGTCAATAAGTGTCATTCTTTTTCAAAGAACATTGACTATTTAGACAAAATTACCTCCAAATTAAGGACACCTGTCAATAACAGTCATTCTTTTTTAAAGAGCATTGACTATTTAGAACAAAATGACCTCCAAATTAGGGCCACCTATCAATAAGGGTAATTTTGTATATGTTTTTTTGAAAAAACATTGACTATTTAGAACAAAATGACCTCCAAATAAAGTCCACCTATCAATAAGGGTAATTTTGTATATGTTTTTTTGAAAAAACATTGACTATTTAGAACAATATGACCTCCAAATATAGGCCGTCTGTCAATAAGGGTCATTGTTTTTAATAGAACATTGCCTATTTTGAACAAAAAGACCTCCAAATAAAGTCCACCTGTGAATAAGGGTCATTCTTTTTAATAGAACATTGACTATTTAGAACAAAATGACCTCCAAATAAAGGCCACCCGTCAATAAGGGTCATTCTTTTTACAAGAACATTGACTATTTCGAACAAAATGACCTCCAAATTAAGGCCACCTATCAATAAGGGTAATTTTTTATATGTTTTTTTTAAAAAACATTGACTATTTCGAGCAATATGACCTCCAAATAAAGGCCACCTGTCAATAAGGGTCATTCTTTTTAATAGAACATTGACTATTTAGAACAAAATGACCTCCAAATTAAGGCCACCTATCAATAAGGGTAATTTTTTATGTTTTTTTGAAAAAACATTGACTATTTAGAACAATATGACCTCCAAATAAAGTCCACCTGTGAATAAGGGTAGTTTTTAAGACAAAACCATTGATCATTTTGAACAAAATGACCTCCAAATAAAGGCCACCTGTCAATAAGGGTCATTCTTTTTAATAGAACATTGACTATTTAGAACAAAATGACCTCCAAATAAAGGCCACCGGTCAATAAGGGTAATTTTAAAAAAAAACATTTGACTATTTAGAACAATGTGACCTCCAAATAAAGGCCGCCTGTCAATAAGGGTCATTGTTTTTAATAGAACATTGCCTATTTTGAACAAAAAGACCTCCAAATAAAGTCCACCGGTCAATAAGGGTAATTTTAAAAAAAAACATTGACTATTTAGAACAATATGACCTCCAAATATAGGCCGTCTGTCAATAAGGGTCATTGTTTTTAATAGAACATTGCCTATTTTGAACAAAAAGACCTCCAAATAAAGTCCACCTGTGAATAAGGGTCATTCTTTTTAATAGAACATTGACTATTTAGAACAAAATGACCTCCAAATAAAGGCCACCGGTCAATAAGGGTAATTTAAAAAAAAAACATTTGACTATTTAGAACAATGTGACCTCCAAATAAAGGCCGCCTGTCAATAAGGGTCATTGTTTTTAATAGAACATTGCCTATTTTGAACAAAAAGACCTCCAAATAAAGTCCACCGGTCAATAAGGGTAATTTTAAAAAAAAACATTGACTATTTAGAACAATATGACCTCCAAATATAGGCCGTCTGTCAATAAGGGTCATTGTTTTTAATAGAACATTGCCTATTTTGAACAAAAAGACCTCCAAATAAAGTCCACCTGTGAATAAGGGTCATTCTTTTTAATAGAACATTGACTATTTAGAACAAAATGACCTCCAAATAGAGTCCACCTGTGAATAAGGGTAATTTTTAAAAAAAAACATTGATTATTTTAAACAAAATGACCTCCAAATAAAGGCCACCCGTCAATAAGGGTCATTCTTTTTACAAGAACATTGACTATTTCGAACAAAATGACCTCCAAATTAAGGCCACCTATCAATAAGGGTAATTTTTTATATGTTTTTTTTAAAAAACATTGACTATTTCGAGCAATATGACCTCCAAATAAAGGCCACCTGTCAATAAGGGTCATTTTTTTTAATAGAACATTGACTATTTAGAACAAAATGACCTCCAAATAAAGGCCACTGGTCAATAAGGGTCATTCTTTTTCAAAGAACATTGACTATTTAGACAAAATTACCTCCAAATTAAGGACACCTGTCAATAAGGGTCTTTCTTTTTACAAGAACATTGACTATTTCGGACAAAATGACCTCCAAATTAAGGCCACCTATCAATAAGGGTAATTTTTTATATGTTTTTTTTACAAAACATTGACTATTTCGAGCAATATGACCTCCAATTAAAGGCCACCTGTCAATAAGGGTCATTCTTTTTAATAGAACATTGACTATTTAGAACAAAATGACCTCCAAATAAAGGCCACCGGTCAATAAGGGTAATTTAAAAAAAAAACATTGACTATTTAGAACAATATGACCTCCAAATATAGGCCGTCTGTCAATAAGGGTCATTGTTTTTAATAGAACATTGCCTATTTTGAACAAAAAGACCTCCAAATAAAGTCCACCTGTGAATAGGGGTCATTCTTTTTAATAGAACATTGACTATTTAGAACAAAATGACCTCCAAATAAAGGCCACCTGTCAATAAGGGTCATTCTTTTTAATAGAACATTGACTATTTAGAACAAAATGACCTCCAAATAAAGGCCACCGGTCAATAAGGGTAATTTAAAAAAAAACCATTTGACTATTTAGAACAATGTGACCTCCAAATAAAGGCCGCCTGTCAATAAGGGTCATTCTTTTTAATAGAACATTGACTATTTAGAACAAAATGACCTCCAAATTAAGGCCACCTATCAATAAGGGTAATTTTTCATGTTTTTTTTAAAAAACATTGACTATTTAGAACAATATGACCTCCAAATAAAGTCCACCTGTGAATAAGGGTAGTTTTTAAGACAAAACCATTGATCATTTTGAACAAAATGACCTACAAATAAAGGGCACCGGTCAATAAGGGTCATTCTTTTTGAAAGAACCTTGACTATTTTGAACAAAATGACCTCCAAATAAAGTCCACCTGTGAATAAGGGTAATTTAAAAAAAAAAACATTGATTATTTTAAACAAAATGACCTCCAAATAAAGTCCACCTGTGAATAAGGGTAATTTTTAAAAAAAAACATTGATTATTTTAAACAAAATGACCTCCAAATAATGGCCACCTGTCAATAAGGGTCATTCTTTTTACAAGAACATTGACTATTTCGAACAAAATGACCTCCAAATTAAGGCTACCTATCAATAAGGGTAATTTTTTATATGTTTTTTTGAAAAAACATTGACTATTTCGAGCAATATGACCTCCAAATAAAGTCCACCTGTGAATAAGGGTCATTCTTTTTAATAGAACATTGACTATTTAGAACAAAATGACCTCCAAATAAAGGCCACCTGTCAATAAGGGTCATTCTTTTTAATAGAACATTGACTATTTAGAACAAAATGACCTCCAAATAAAGGCCACCGGTCAATAAGGGTAATTTAAAAAAAAAACATTTGTCTATTTAGAACAATATGACCTCCAAATAATGGCCGCCTGTCAATAAGGGTCATTGTTTTTAATAGAACATTGCCTATTTTGAACAAAAAGACCTCCAAATAAAGTCCACCTGTGAATACGCATACTTTTTTTAAAAAAAAAACATTGATTATTTTTAACAAAATGACCTCCAAATAAAGGCCACCCGTCAATAAGGGTCATTCTTTTTAATAGAACATTGACTATTTAGAACAAAATGACCTCCAAATTAAGGCCACCTATCAATAAGGGTAATTTTTTATGTTTTATTGAAAAAACATTGACTATTTAGAACAATATGACCTCCAAATAAAGTCCACCTGTGAATAAGGGTAGTTTTTAAGACAAAACCATTGATCATTTTGAACAAAATGACCTACAAATAAAGGGCACCGGTCAATAAGGGTCATTCTTTTTGAAAGAACCTTGACTATTTTGAACAAAATGACCTCCAAATAAAGTCCACCTGTGAATAAGAGTAATTTTTAAAAAAAAACATTGATTATTTTAAACAAAATGACCTCCAAATAAAGGCCACCCATCAATAAGGGTCATTCTTTTTACAAGAACATTGACTATTTAGAACAAAATGACCTCCAAATAAAGGCCACCCGTCAATAAGGGTAATTTAAAAAAAAAACATTGACTATTTAGAACAATATGACCTCCAAATATAGGCCGTCTGTCAATAAGGGTCATTTTTTTAAATAGAACATTGACTATTTAGAACAAAATGACCTCCAAATAAAGGCCACTGGTCAATAAGTGTCATTCTTTTTCAAAGAACATTGACTATTTAGACAAAATTACCTCCAAATTAAGGACACCTGTCAATAACAGTCATTCTTTTTTAAAGAGCATTGACTATTTAGAACAAAATGACCTCCAAATTAGGGCCACCTATCAATAAGGGTAATTTTGTATATGTTTTTTTGAAAAAACATTGACTATTTAGAACAAAATGACCTCCAAATAAAGTCCACCTATCAATAAGGGTAATTTTGTATATGTTTTTTTGAAAAAACATTGACTATTTAGAACAATATGACCTCCAAATATAGGCCGTCTGTCAATAAGGGTCATTGTTTTTAATAGAACATTGCCTATTTTGAACAAAAAGACCTCCAAATAAAGTCCACCTGTGAATAAGGGTCATTCTTTTTAATAGAACATTGACTATTTAGAACAAAATGACCTCCAAATAAAGGCCACCCGTCAATAAGGGTCATTCTTTTTACAAGAACATTGACTATTTCGAACAAAATGACCTCCAAATTAAGGCCACCTATCAATAAGGGTAATTTTTTATATGTTTTTTTTAAAAAACATTGACTATTTCGAGCAATATGACCTCCAAATAAAGGCCACCTGTCAATAAGGGTCATTCTTTTTAATAGAACATTGACTATTTAGAACAAAATGACCTCCAAATTAAGGCCACCTATCAATAAGGGTAATTTTTTATGTTTTTTTGAAAAAACATTGACTATTTAGAACAATATGACCTCCAAATAAAGTCCACCTGTGAATAAGGGTAGTTTTTAAGACAAAACCATTGATCATTTTGAACAAAATGACCTCCAAATAAAGGCCACCTGTCAATAAGGGTCATTCTTTTTAATAGAACATTGACTATTTAGAACAAAATGACCTCCAAATAAAGGCCACCGGTCAATAAGGGTAATTTTAAAAAAAAACATTTGACTATTTAGAACAATGTGACCTCCAAATAAAGGCCGCCTGTCAATAAGGGTCATTGTTTTTAATAGAACATTGCCTATTTTGAACAAAAAGACCTCCAAATAAAGTCCACCGGTCAATAAGGGTAATTTTAAAAAAAAACATTGACTATTTAGAACAATATGACCTCCAAATATAGGCCGTCTGTCAATAAGGGTCATTGTTTTTAATAGAACATTGCCTATTTTGAACAAAAAGACCTCCAAATAAAGTCCACCTGTGAATAAGGGTCATTCTTTTTAATAGAACATTGACTATTTAGAACAAAATGACCTCCAAATAAAGGCCACCGGTCAATAAGGGTAATTTAAAAAAAAACATTTGACTATTTAGAACAATGTGACCTCCAAATAAAGGCCGCCTGTCAATAAGGGTCATTGTTTTTAATAGAACATTGCCTATTTTGAACAAAAAGACCTCCAAATAAAGTCCACCGGTCAATAAGGGTAATTTTAAAAAAAAACATTGACTATTTAGAACAATATGACCTCCAAATATAGGCCGTCTGTCAATAAGGGTCATTGTTTTTAATAGAACATTGCCTATTTTGAACAAAAAGACCTCCAAATAAAGTCCACCTGTGAATAAGGGTCATTCTTTTTAATAGAACATTGACTATTTAGAACAAAATGACCTCCAAATAGAGTCCACCTGTGAATAAGGGTAATTTTTAAAAAAAAACATTGATTATTTTAAACAAAATGACCTCCAAATAAAGGCCACCCGTCAATAAGGGTCATTCTTTTTACAAGAACATTGACTATTTCGAACAAAATGACCTCCAAATTAAGGCCACCTATCAATAAGGGTAATTTTTTATATGTTTTTTTTAAAAAACATTGACTATTTCGAGCAATATGACCTCCAAATAAAGGGCACCAGTCAATAAGGGTCATTCTTTTTTAAAGAACCTTGACTATTTTGAACAAAATGACCTCCAAATTAAGGCCACCTATCAATAAGGGTAATTTTTTATGTTTTTTTGAAAAAACATTGACTATTTAGAACAATATGACCTCCAAATAAAGTCCACCTGTGAATAAGGGTAGTTTTTAAGACAAAACCATTGATCATTTTGAACAAAATGACCTACAAATAAAGGGCACCGGTCAATAAGGGTCATTCTTTTTGAAAGAACCTTGACTATTTTGAACAAAATGACCTCCAAATAAAGTCCACCTGTGAATAAGAGTAATTTTTAAAAAAAAACATTGATTATTTTAAACAAAATGACCTCCAAATAAAGGCCACCCATCAATAAGGGTCATTCTTTTTACAAGAACATTGACTATTTAGAACAAAATGACCTCCAAATAAAGGCCACCCGTCAATAAGGGTAATTTAAAAAAAAAACATTGACTATTTAGAACAATATGACCTTCAAATATAGGCCGTCTGTCAATAAGGGTCATTTTTTTAAATAGAACATTGACTATTTAGAACAAAATGACCTCCAAATAAAGGCCACTGGTCAATAAGGGTCATTCTTTTTCAAAGAACATTGACTATTTAGACAAAATTACCTCCAAATTAAGGACACCTGTCAATAACAGTCATTCTTTTTTAAAGAGCATTGACTATTTAGAACAAAATGACCTCCAAATTAGGGCCACCTATCAATAAGGGTAATTTTGTATATGTTTTTTTGAAAAAACATTGACTATTTAGAACAAAATGACCTCCAAATAAAGGCCACCCGTCAATAAGGGTCATTCTTTTTACAAGAACATTGACTATTTCGGACAAAATGACCTCCAAATTAAGGCCACCTATCAATAAGGGTAATTTTTTATGTTTTTTTGAAAAAACATTGACTATTTAGAACAATATGACCTCCAAATAAAGGACACCTGTCAATAACAGTCATTCTTTTTTAAAGAACATTTACTATTTAGAACAAAATGACCTCCAAATAAAGTCCACCTGTGAATATGGGTAGTTTTTAAGACAAAAACATTGATTATTTTGAACAAAATGACCTTCAAATAAAGGGCACCAGTCAATAAGGGTCATTCTTTTTTAAAGAACCTTGACTATTTTGAACAAAATGACCTCCAAATAAAGTCCACCTGTGAATAAGGGTAATTCTTTTTACAAGAAAATTGACTATTTCGAGCAATATGACCTCCAAATAAAGGTCACCTGTCAATAAGGGTCATTTTTTTTAATAGAACATTGACTATTTAGAACAAAATGACCTCCAAATAAAGGCCACTGGTCAATAAGGGTCATTCTTTTTCAAAGAACATTGACTATTTAGACAAAATTACCTCCAAATTAAGGACACCTGTCAATAAGGGTCATTCTTTTTACAAGAACATTGACTATTTCGGACAAAATGACCTCCAAATTAAGGCCACCTATCAATAAGGGTAATTTTTTATATGTTTTTTTTACAAAACATTGACTATTTCGAGCAATATGACCTCCAATTAAAGGCCACCTGTCAATAAGGGTCATTCTTTTTAATAGAACATTGACTATTTAGAACAAAATGACCTCCAAATAAAGGCCACCGGTCAATAAGGGTAATTTAAAAAAAAAACATTGACTATTTAGCACAATATGACCTCCAAATATAGGCCGTCTGTCAATAAGGGTCATTGTTTTTAATAGAACATTGCCTATTTTGAACAAAAAGACCTCCAAATAAAGTCCACCTGTGAATAAGGGTCATTCTTTTTAATAGAACATTGACTATTTAGAACAAAATGACCTCCAAATAAAGGCCACCTGTCAATAAGGGTCATTCTTTTTAATAGAACATTGACTATTTAGAACAAAATGACCTCCAAATAAAGGCCACCGGTCAATAAGGGTAATTTAAAAAAAAAACATTTGACTATTTAGAACAATGTGACCTCCAAATAAAGGCCGCCTGTCAATAAGGGTCATTCTTTTTAATAGAACATTGCCTATTCTGAACAAAAAGACCTCCAAATAAAGTCCACCGGTCAATAAGGGTAATTTTAAAAAAAAACATTGACTATTTAGAACAATATGACCTCCAAATATAGGCCGTCTGTCAATAAGGGTCATTGTTTTTAATAGAACATTGCCTATTTTGAACAAAAAGACCTCCAAATAAAGTCCACCTGTGAATAAGGGTCATTCTTTTTAATAGAACATTGACTATTTAGAACAAAATGACCTCCAAATAAAGGCCACCGGTCAATAAGGGTAATTTAAAAAAAAAACATTTGACTATTTAGAACAATATGACCTCCAAATATAGGCCGTCTGTAAATAAGGGTCATTGTTTTTAATAGAACATTGCCTATTTTGAACAAAAAGACCTCCAAATAAAGTCCACCTGTGAATAAGGGTAATTTTAAAAAAAAAAACATTGATTATTTTAAACAAAATGACCTCCAAATAAAGGCCACCCATCAATAAGGGTCATTCTTTTTACAAGAACATTGACTATTTCGAACAAAATGACCTCCAAATTAAGGCAACCTATCAATAAGGGTAATTTTTTATATGTTTTTTTGAAAAAACATTGACTATTTCGAGCAATATGACCTCCAAATAAAGGCCACCTGTCAATAAGGGTCATTCTTTTTACAAGAACATTGACTATTTCGAACAAAATGACCTCCAAATTAAGGCAACCTATCAATAAGGGTAATTTTTTATATGTTTTTTTGAAAAAACATTGACTATTTCGAGCAATATGACCTCCAAATAAAGGCCACCTGTCAATAAGGGTCATTCTTTTTAATAGAACATTGACTATTTAGACAAAATTACCTCCAAATTAAGGACACCTGTCAATAACAGTCATTCTTTTTTAAAGAGCATTGACTATTTAGAACAAAATGACCTCCAAATTAGGGCCACCTATCAATAAGGGTAATTTTTTATATGTTTTTTTGAAAAAACATTGACTATTTAGAACAAAATGACCTCCAAATAAAGGCCACCCGTCAATAAGGGTCATTCTTTTTACAAGAACATTGACTATTTCGGACAAAATGACCTCCAAATTAAGGCCACCTATCAATAAGGGTAATTTTTTATGTTTTTTTGAAAAAGCATTGACTATTTAGAACAATATGACCTCCAAATAAAGTCCACCTGTGAATAAGGGTAGTTTTTAAGACAAAACCATTGATCATTTTGAACAAAATGACCTCCAAATAAAGGCCACCGGTCAATAAGGGTAATTTAAAAAATGTTTTTAATAGAACATTGCCTATTTTGAACAAAAATACCTCCAAATAAAGTCCACCTGTGAATAAGGGTCATTCTTTTTAATAGAACATTGACTATTTAGAACAAAATGACCTCCAAATAAAGGCCACCCGTCAATAAGGGTCATTCTTTTTAATAGAACATTGACTATTTAGAACAAAATGACCTCCAAATTAAGGCCACCTATCAATAAGGGTAATTTTTTATGTTTTTTTTAAAGAACCTTGACTATTTTGAACAAAATGACCTCCAAATAAAGTCCACCTGTGAATAAGGGTAATTTTTAAAAAAAAACATTGATTATTTTAAACAAAATGACCTCCAAATAAAGTCCACCTGTCAATAAGGGTCATTTTTTTTAATAGAACATTGACTATTTTGAACAAAATGACCTCCAAATAAAGGCCACCTGTCAATAACAGTCTTTCTTTTTTAAAGAGCATTGACTATTTCGAACAAAATGACCTCCAAATTATGGCCACCGGTCAATAAGGGTAATTTTTTATATGTTTTTTTGAAAAAACATCGACTATTTCGAGCAATATGACCTCCAAATAAAGGCCACCTGTCAATAAGGGTCATTCTTTTTAATAGAACATTGACTATTTAGAACAAAATGACCTCCAAAATTGATTGGATGATCATGAAACCTTGTCAGAATGTTTGTCTTCATAATATCTTGGACGAGTTCGAACATGGGTCATTATTTTGGGTCAAAAACTAGGTCGCTAGGTCAAATCTTATGAAAAACCATGTTAACACTGTAGATTTCACAGTTATTATTGGATCTTCACCAAACTTTGTCAAATAGTTTGTTTTAATGATATAATGGTCAAGTATAAATATGGGTCATCTGGGTCAATAACTAGGTCACCAGGTCAAATCTTAGGAAAACTTTGTTAACACTGTACATGTCACAGTTTTAATTGGATCTTCACCAAACCTTGTCAAAATGTTTGCCTCAATGATATGTGGGTCAAGGATGAAGATGGGTCAGCCGGGGTCAAAAACTGGGTCACAAGGTCAAATCTTAGGTAAAAATCTTGTAAAAGCTCTTAATGTCATGGTTTTGATTGGATCTTGGCCAAACCTTGTCAGATTGTTAGTCGTAATGATATTAAGGACAATTTCAAATATGGGTCACCTAGGGTCAAAATCCAGGTCACAAGGTCAAATCTTAGGAAAACCTTATTAACACTGTAGATGTCAAATTTTGATCGTATCTTCACCAAACCTAGTTAGACTGTTTGTCTTAATGATATGTAAGACAAATTCGAACATAGGTGGTCTGGGGTCAAAAACTAGGTCACCGGTTCAAAACAATGTTTTAATGAGTGAACAGTGATTGTCATGTGAGCGATATAGGGCCATGGCCCTCTTGTTTCAATTTGCCCCTGCACGTTTTCCACGTGCACTTTTGTTGTTTTTACATCGGCCGCAGTAGCGCACGGAATTATCGCGCTTTAAAAAAAATCGATATTGGATTTTATAGATATCATTATTATACAAGCATATGTTTCTAAGTTTTGGTGTACATTCATTTACAAATAAAAAAAATGTTGCATTTTTTCAACTGCACAGTTATAAGTTTGGCCTAGTGTATATACTTTTTATTCTGGAAAAACTGTTGTGATTTAACCAGAAAACTGTCCCATGAGCATGGGCATTATCGTCCATGAAAATGAACTCCAGACCAATAGTACCTGCGTATGGACGCACACAAACTTCCTAGATCTCATTTACGTACCTCACAGCTGTGAGCGTGCTATTTTCAATGACTTGTATGTCTGTTTTTCCCCAGAAGAAAATGCCTGCCGAGACAATAACTGAGCCACCACCATAGCGGTCATGCCCAGCAATACAAACTGGCTCAAAGCGTTCATTTCTCTTTCTCCAGACTCTTAGCACGTCTATCACGTCACACAGAACCTGAACTCGTCAGAGAAGAATACAGGGGAGCAGTCCTGTAGGGTCCATCCAACATGGTCATGAGCCCACTGTAGGGTCATGAGCCCACTTTAGATGCTCTCTAACATGTTGCGGCCATAAAGGGCGTTGAAAATGGCGCATAAATGAGATCTTGGAAGTTCATGTGCGTCCATACACAGGTCTATTGGTCCGGAGTTCATTTTCATGGACGATAATGCCCATGCTTATAGGGCGACTGACACCAATCAGTCACAATGGCACCAAGCAAATGCTGCAACATAACACAAAGTGACAGAATTGCACTACAAGAATTTGTCACCAGTCAAACAAATGCATCTACACTGTTAGATATTCCATGCGTCACATTTGTCACAAAAAAAATGCAGTCACTCGACACAAGTAAAGCAACAGGACTAGATGGATTGGGAGCTAAATTTCTTATGATGAGTGCTGATATTAGATCTAAACCTCTAACTTACATTTTCAACCAAAGTATTTCAAAATCCAGTTTTCCTCAACTCTTGAAGAAAGCAAAAGTTATTCCAATTTTCAAGAAGGGGAGTAAATCTGATACAAACAATTACCGCCTTATCTCTATTCTCCCTATACTATCAAAAATCCTTGAAACTCATGTAAGTGATCATTTGAAAGTATACCTTGAAAACGGGTACGACTAAATACCGGAAAGGACCCCTTTCCGCGGTAAGGACTTGACGTGATCGGAAAGGGCCCGTTAATTTTTAATTAATGCTTTTTTCAAAACATTTCTTTATCTTTTCATTTCTCAAAGAAAAAATAATGTATTTGGCAAAGTTGTGTAATAAAATCTCCATATTTACACATTTTGTGGACAATTATATTAAACGCACTTATTTGTCTGATCGGAAAGGACTTGCTAGACGTGATCGTAAAGGACTCGTATATTCTTAATTAATGCATTTTTTCACAACAGTTCTATATCATTTCATTTTTCAATGAACAAAAAATATTTTGGCAAAGCCGTATTATCTATATTTTTAAGCATTTGTGGATAATTATACTAAATGCACTCATTTGGCTGATCGGAAAGGACTTATGTACGTTATCGGAAAGGACTTATGTACGTTATCGGAAAGGACTTATGTACGTTATCGGAAAGGACTTATGTACGTTATCGGAAAGGACTCGTTTATTCTTAATTAATGCATATGCTCTCCCGAAAAACATTTCATAACACTACGTCTTTCAATTAAAAATTATTTATGTAGCATTTTTTTGTTTCTAAATTTGTATGTTCAAGCTTTTCATAGATGTTTCGCATATCACATAGCTTCAATCTGAATTCGGTAATATTGAATGATCTCCATTTGGATCATTGTATTTATCCTCACGTTTATAGATTATAAGTGTGAGATAAAATATATCAAATATACTAAGTCGAAAAGCAAAATATTTCAGATCATAATAATGTTATAATTTAAAAAGTGTGCTGCCGTAAAGAGAGCGTTCAGTTATGACAGAATGAATTTTCTTTATTGTATATTCATTATCTGATACCCTTTTCATTTAAATGAAAAGAAGTATTAATAATAAATAAATAAATAAAAAAATGTAAAAGAGTATGCTTTCACATTCATAATGTCATATCCAGGCCACACCACGAGGAGGCGCTCACGTCATGGCCCAAAAAAATGTTTTTTTATTTATATGATTGACCGGCAACTTTCTGAATGTCACTAGGTCTGAAAATATGAGAGATGGGTATAGTAGATATCTATTAAAAGTATTGAAATGTATATTTATTAACATTATTAGATATTGGTTGAAAATTATTTTAAGCTCAGATATCACATATGTTAAATGTATATATAATTTAATGGTTAAAAATATACAATTATACCTAGAAAGAAAGTCTTGGGCAAAATCTGTAAAAAATATTTGGAAACATCAGGATTCACAGAAATTTGGATAAAAAGCAGATACAAATACCTTTATGTCATTTTTTAAACAAAGAGTTAAAGATAATTATATACAAATTTGGACTACTGAATTGAATAATTCACCGAAAGCTAGAACATACAAATCATTTAGTGAATTTCGTTTTCAATCATATTTGGATAATATACATGTAAATAAATTAAGATATGTTTTTACTAGGTTTAGATTATCTGCACATAGATTAGAGGCAGAAGCTGGTAGGTGGTATAAGCCAAACAAAATTCCATACAATGAACGAAAATGTCAATTATGTAACAGTCTAGAACACGAATTCCACTTTTGGAATGTCCGTTGTACTTAGAAAATATAAAAAAAACATATATAAAAATTTTATTGGCAATATCTAAATCTAAGTATGGTTAAATCTATTGATCTTTTGAAATCAGAGGATATTAAAGAAATTAGAAATTTATCAGCTTATATTTATAAAAGTGTTGAGAAAAGATAAAAATACTTATTATTTGAATTAAGCTGTTCCCTCTCTGAATGCTATGCTATCCTATCTTATCCTATCCTATCCTATCTTATTATACCTCAATTTCATTCACAATGTTAATCTTCCATAGGCCACCGTGACATATTAGTACCGTCAGACAGACCCAGCGAGAAAAAAAATTACTGTCCTATGCTATGCTATACTATGGTATCCTATCCTATGCTATCCTGTGCTATCCTATCCTATTGTATCCTATGCTATGCTATCCCATCCTATGTTATGCTATGCTATGCTGTGCTGTATGAGTGACGGGCAACTTTCTGAGTGATACAAGGTCTGTATATTACATTAATTATTTACATCTAAATTCCCCTTACTGACTATAAGTCTCCTTTTTAGCTCACCAGGCCCCGAGGTTATAAAACTTGAGAACGGTCTCCAAGCTCAAAGCTCAGTTTCGTTCTCAAAGTATTACGGTTGAACAGATAGAGCTGATTAATGTTTGAATACATATTCAGGTCAATTATGGTTTCAGACTAATGAATCAATAATATCATTATTGTCTGATCACAATTAACTTAGAACCATTGAAAGACAAAATGTGAGATTTGAGTCCAATCTCAAGTTTTATAACCTCGGGGCCAGAGCACGAATGTGCTCAGGGTGAGCTTTTGTGATCACCCTGCGTCCATCGTGCGTCGTTACGTGGCGTCCATGTTTACTTAAAACAACATCTCCTCCTACACCGCTATGCCGATTGCAACCAAACTTTGCTGGAATGATCCTTGGGTGGTCCCTTTTCAAAGTTGTTCAAAAAATTAAATTTCATTAAAAACTCTGGTTGCTATGGCAACAAATAGAAAAAACTTTAAAAATCTTCTTGTCCGAAACCACAGGGCCTAGAGCTGAGATATTTGGTATGTAGCATTGTCTAATGGAACTCTACAAAGTTTGTTCAAATTATTCCCCTGGGGTCAAAATTGGCTCCGCCCCGGGGGTAACTTGATTTTACATAGACTTATATAGGAAATTTAAAAAATCTTCTTGTCAAAAAGTACAATGCCTAGAGCTTTGATATTTGGTGTGTAGCATAGTCTAGTGGACCTCTACCAAGTTTGTTTTCAAATTATTGCCCTAGGGTCAAAATTGGCCCCGCCCCCAGGGGTCACTTGATTTATATAGACTTATATAGGAAAATTTAAAAAATCTTCTTCTCCGAAACCGCAAGGTCTAGAGCTTAGATATTTTGTATGTGGCATTGTCTAGTGGACCTCTACCAAGTTTGTTCAAATTATGGCCCGGGGTCAAAATTAGCCCTGCCCTGGGGTTTATTCTATTTTGTATAGGAAAATTTTTAAAAATCTTCTCCGAAACCACAAGGCCTAGAGCTAAGATATTTGGTATCTAGCTTTGTCTAATGGACCTCTTTTAAATCTGTTCATATAATGGCCATGGGATAAAAAATGGCCCAGATGGGTCACTTGATCTTACTTGGACTCGTATAGAAAACTTCAACAATGTTAATCTCCAAATGACCTTTTCTCCTGGTGAGCATTTATTGGGCCATCATGGCTCTCTTGTTACACTTTTGGATGGTGTCCTCGAACGCTCGGCACGTTTTCTTTTTCTTTGGTTCGGTTTGCGTCCTGCTGAAGGGGTTTTATTTACTGTTCTAAGTCCGTCCGTGGAGACTACTTCGTTGGGTTTTGTTTTACCATTGTCCGAAAGGATTTTTTTCAGTTTTCTGTCTTGCTGGCTTTCCTGCAAAGTGCACCATCGATCTATATCAACAAGGTGGTGGATAAAATTGTTGGCAAGTCTAAAGTTGCCCACGTCTCGAATAGCACGGCATCTTTCTTCGAATTCACCATTCACTATTGTATATAACATCTGAATAAATTTAGGCAAGTCAAGCTGTTTCCACTTACTTGCAGTTTTGAGCACGTGGTTTGCACTTTCGCAATTTTACGGCTTCTAACTGCTTCTATTATATGTTTTTCTAGTAAAGGTCGTAATTTGTTATCAAAGTATGCCAAGAATGATTTCCCATCTTTACTGTCAACAGCGGCTATCACTGATCTTAGGTTTCGGACGCAACCAGTGTACGTATCTATATCGGTATTTTCCAGAAGGCCATTATCACCAATATAGTGGTTCGGTCTTTTAGTGGAATGCCTATTTTTTCTTCCATGTATTTATTGGCATTTTGGCGCAAATGTCTTGTGCACAGAACATGTGTACAGCCACCAAACAGCGTTCAATTGCATTCTTAAAAGAGAGTTCTTCGTCGCTACCTATAGTTAAATTTTCGATTTCGGTTTTTGTCATATGGAAAGATATTTCGTTAAAAAAAGTTGCATAAGCGGCCGTGGTTGAAGATTGGTGAATAAGAGTGGGGCCAAAACAGATCGGGTGTTCACCAGTAGCGCGTTTTATTACTGATAGATCCTTGAATACCATTGGTGTCACGTGAAATTCTCTTGAAAATATTAGAAAGGGGTGTAAGTCTTCTTAGAAATAATTTGTTTCATAATGTCAGTGTTTATCTCTAAGATTTAAACTGAATTTCCGTTTCCTGAAATTACTACCGTAAAATGCATTATTTTGTATGCATTTGTAAAATTATTAAAATTATTTGATGAGATATATGTATTATATCAGTCAATGAAAGCACTAATGATAAACATAGCTCACCTAAATTATAAGTCTTGTCGACTCCCAGAACGCAGCCATTCTCTTTGCAGCAGAATCTTTTTACCTCATTTATTTGCTGCTGGGTATACAAACTTATCAACGGTATATTCCATCCTTTTCCATTGGTCACCCTCTGCAAAAAAGGGTGCATTTTTGTCATTTGTTCTACTCTAGCGATTTGGTCTGCTAAATTACCAACATTATCCGTGGTGTCTGCGTGGGAGAGATTATATTTTAAATTCCTTAACTGCTTCTCATTTCTTTGTTTCTCAAGGTCATTTCTTGTGTTGTTATTGTTTTCTCTCGATGTCTTTCGCTGAATTGTTTTTAAGTTGATTTCTTAAGGTGTCCAATACGCGTGGTTTTGTTCTTAGGTATTTTGAATTCCTATCTTCGTGCTGCACTGAACGGTGGTAAGAACGCATTGGAAAGGTACCTATGTATGATTGCTACGTCTGTTGATATATCGGGTAATGTGGTCGGTGACTTTTCGAACCAGGTGATACGTTTTTTAAATTGTTCACTTCCATTAGGCGACGCCTTGAGGGACTGCTAGTTTCTGTGAATGTATATCACAGAACTGTCATCTGGCTGAGGTGTAAGTGGAATAAATTCCCTTTTTTTGTTGACTTGTTTTAAGATGCAGTACATATTATTTCGTTTAACAATGTTAACAAGTTTCCCACTCCTTTCAATGAATGTTGAACACGGAGATGTCCCTTTCACCCAAGCACTGCAGTCATCCCAGAATGCTGTTTGCTTTCCGTCCATGCGTCTGTCTAAATTCTCCTTATTGTTGACAACAAAAAACATCCCATCTTTTCGACCCGTTGGTACTTCCGATAATATAGTGTAAGGACCTTTGTATATATTCATTGTGGAATATAAGTCCATAAATGTTTGCAGTGGACCTGGGACAAAATCTATTTCGGCAGTGGAATTATCATGTTCATTGCGCTATCAATATCTGAGATATTTTCACTTATTTCTTCATATGATAACTGTTCAGATTTTGAATCTCTTATACTAGTTACATAATCACTCTCACTTTCTTCAATAACTGTCGTAAGATTTGGCGAGAAGTTATTTTGCTCAGTGTCACTTGGTGCCTCGTCTGTGTCGTCGGACTCAATGTGACGGCCTTTGTCTGGAGAAGAAAATATGTCATCATCAGCTTTCTGTGGGAATTTTGGAGTTATTCTTGATGACCTACCAGATACAGGTACTTGGAGGGCGAATGCGGGTCCAACATTAAACACTGGTCTGCGTCGAACATTGACTATTGGCACGATGTGGTTGGATACCCAAGGTTTGCTTGCTGTTGGTCGTTGTGTGGGCCATGGACCGCTCCACATCAGATGTAGCGTTCTCGTCGGGTCGTTGAACGGAAACGTGATCTTGGTATTCATCTGCTTAAAAAGGTAGGTATTTGCGCTGTTGACGGCAGGATAGATTACCTGGAATGGCATCTTCAACATACTGGAGGCCGCTAGGAACATATTCATAGAAGAGTAAGACCCGGGGCGTGCGCATATCAGAATGTCATCGTCAATTTCCTGTAAGGTCGAAAGCCGGTTGAACAAATGGTTGCACATGATTCGTCTTTTCTGAGTAGCTAATTCTACAGCAGTTCTGTACCGGAAATGGTTACTCATGGTTTCATCACCGGTGAGTAGAGTTGACAGAGAGTTGAAAAAGCAGTTCCCGTCTCCGGTGCTCCTGAGCGCCACCCTATCCGACACATGGAAATGTGAGAAGTGAGTTAGCAGTCTGGTCCTGGGGATGATTTTCAAAGGATTGTGGTGGGGTAGGAAGATCAAGGGGGACTGATTGTAGAAACATTCGTTCTGCTTACGTTCTGTTTATTACTAAAATTATGCTTCTGCAACAATATCTAGATTTGTAAGATATAAATGTATATAGTTTTGAAATAAACGAAATTCAATGAAAAAAGAATATCACAGGACTCCAATTCATTAGTGAATTGTATAGCTGAGAGTTAATATAGATGATTAAAAGGATTATGTCTAATTAAAAATTAACGATACAACTAAACGCAACTTAGTGTGCCTTTGAACCATAAGATATAAGCAAACATAACATATACATACAAACAGACACAAAATGACGTTCAGATAGAACATAACCCAGCGCAAATTCATACTTTTATTGTCGGGTGCTTTTCGCCTTATTTTCATTAAGCGAAAATTTGCATGATGTTTCGTGCTACTATCAGTTGAATAGCAATAACTCCCGACTTTTTCTATATTCTTAAAAGACAAAGAATATATTTTCCTCCGAACTTATTCATTATGTTCATAGGAAGTGAACATTAAAGGTACACCAATGCTATAAAATTCAGTTCAGTTTCTGTTTTCATATTGGAAATTTCCTGTTGGCGATATGAAAATATCAGAGTACATTAATTCTCAGATCAAGATAAGTTCGTAGAGAGTACAAGACCACTAAAAAGTTTCTATTTGTATAAACAGAACTTCGTAATTATTTTTGCAATATGTCTGTTACATATCTGGGAAAAATATATGAATTTTCTGTTCTGTTTGTCCCGAATGACATGTGCATATAAAATCTTCGTACATAGTAACCAATTGTACTTTATTCATGATAGGTGTGATAATACAATAATCTAATCAGTGGGCACGTGTTAAATAGGATCAAGATTGTGCATTTTTATTGTATAACTATGCACTGAGCGAAAAAATATTGACACGTAATGCTTAAACATACAACTGTAACAAAAATTGGCCTCATTACATTGTTTATCATTGAAAATCATAGTCTTATAAAAATGTTTCCATGAAATGCATTAATTAAGACTAAACTATATATAGTCCTTACCGATTAAGTTCAGTTCTTTCACTTAGTAGAAAAATGCTTAACGTACAGATTTTGTAACACAATGGCCAAATACAATAATTTTCATGATAAAATTAAATGATGTAGAAATAGTTGAAAACATATCTTTATTAAAAGTTAAGTCCTTTCCGATCGACCTAATGGGCGCACAGAGTGAAAAAAATCACAAAATGCTTTAAAGTGCAGATTTTGCGAAACAGATTGGACAAATATATTATTTTTCATTATAAAATGAAATGATACAAAAAAAATGACTTATTTCAGGATTCCGATCACGTAAACTTTCCTTACCGATCACCGATATGAGTGCACTTAGTGAAATCTATCCACAAACTGCTTAAAAATGCAGATTTTGTAACACTAATTTGCCTAATACATTATTTTTCATTGAACAATTATTTTGTATGGAAATATCTTTTAAAAATGCATTAATTAGGAATATACGAGTCCTTTCCTATCTCATCAAGTCCTTTCCGACCAGCCTGTTTGAGTGTACTTAGTGAAAATTATCAACAAAATGCTTAAAAATACATATTTTCTTACCGAAATTTGCCATATACATTGTTTTCGGTAGAAAAATGTAGCATTATAAAAATATTTTGAAAAAAATCTATTTATTTAGCATTAACGGGTCCTTTCCGATCGCGGAAAGGGGCCCTTTCCGGTATCTAGTCATACCGCTTGAAAACTACTCTCTCATTCATAAGACCCAAATAGGCTTTCGCTGTTGTTGACACATGGATTGATGCCATAAATGATAATAAACTGTGTTTTTGGATCTATCGAAGGCATTTGACTTGATAAACCATGCACTACTTATTGATAAAATGCTAGAATACCGCATATCCAGTCCATCACTTCAATGGTTTAAATCATATTTGTCAGATCGATCCCAACAAGTGTCTATCCAAGGAAAGCTTTCAACTTCTCTTGAAATAACAGCAGGAGTACCCCAAGGATCTGTCCTTGGGCCTATACATGTACTATTCATTCTTTACATAAATGATCTACCTCTGCATGTAAAAAATTCTTCTATTGATATGTTTGCAGATGACACTACTACAACTGCACTTGGTACATTCATTAATACTGTCTGTCACATTCTTCAAACTAGTCTTGACTCTGTGGATGAATGGTGTCAAAGGAATTCAATGAGACCAAATTCTCAGAAGATTAAATCAATGATTATCTCACTTTCAATCTCTATCTACAAGGCACTTAATACAAGCAATCGCCATAACCCGCTTTTACAAAATCAGAACATTGATTTTACTGAAGTTGAAAAGTTGTTAGGTGTCAATGTTGACCACAAGTTAAGCTGGACCATCCAAGTTGAAAACATCCTTAAGAAATGTAATTCTCTGCTGTATCTATTTTTGAGAATAAAACATTATCTTCAAGTAAACACATGCGAAAAATATTCTTTAATGCTTATATCTTGCCACACCTTGATTATTGCTGCACTATCTGGGGCAATTGCAGTGATGAATTATTAGATAAGTTACATAAATTTCAGAAAAGAGCAGCTAGAATAATTCTAGACAAGCCTTATAGAGTATGGGCTACCTGTACCCTAGGTCCCCCCCTAGCGGGATTTTATGACACATATATCATTGTAAATCTTAATATATCCCCCATCGAATGTCACTTGTTGGACGAAATATAGGTGCTGATTAAGCATACAGTATGTGATTGATTATCTCCCCCTGATTTCGAAATTTCATTTTTTTTAATTTTTGTATACAAGAGATTATGGAGTCCAAAATGACCAAGTTCTCAACCCACATTACTTAAGATTATTATATTTTATATTAATATACATATTTGAAAAGGAAAAGATAACTCTGAACTAAAAATAACAAGAATTATGTCCCTTTTAACTGTAAAAAAGAGTAAAAAACTATTTTTTCAGTTATTCGTGTATATTGGGCAACAATTTGCAGAAAGCACTGGATATAATTATTATTTAGATAATATCTGAAACAAACGGGCCAAGATTGCCCTAGATCGCTTACCTGAGAACAAAGACAATTTAATTAATGACCAGGTAATATAGTTTTCATCTCATATAAGGGCCCATAACTGCATGTACCAATTCAATTTCGCCCATAATCAATCTCATCAAAGACCTTTATTAGGATTGGTGAAGACACCGGACATTCATCGACTCTAAAAGCTCACCTGATCAATCAGGTGAGCTAACAAAAAAAAACAATTTCTTAACACTTTTATTATTTTTGGTTACTTTGAAATACATGTTATATGTAATGCATCCATCAACTATTTCAAATTACTGCACATAATTATGCTTTGTTATTTGTCAGTTGATTCTAGGCTACGATTCGTTTAAACATATCTATTCCTGTCTATGATACATTGTACATATAGGTAATTGTACACAAATTTACATCAATTTTGGAAAGGATGGGAATGGAAGACAGAACTTCTAATTAAATTCTTCTCCTTGGATAGACTTCCAGTTAAATTTCAAGAACTATTCAACAATTTAACTATTGGTATGTATAAAATAGATTAAAGATTAAATCATACAGAGATAGGGATATGGGTCTTGTGATCAAACAGTAAAAATAAATTAGAAAAGAAAAAGAAAAAACTTAAGACAGTAACACAATGGGAAAATAATATTACTGTATAAATCAAGAGAGAGAAAGGGTATGTGTAGAAATGAAGAAGGAGTCTTCTCAAGCATTATAATGCATGGTACTTTTCATGTGAATCTATTGCTGTCACGCATACAGACTTGAACCTGATTAAAGATTAGTGTATTTTCTTGATCGGGTTGTATAGGCTACGATTGAAAGAACACTATAGCTTGATTTCTTACCGTAAATAGATTTTGTCGTTTGCAAAATATTAACAAAAGTAGGGTCAACAACGGACCTCCATACCTCACATTTGAAGTGATTTTCATTGAAATAATCAGTAGTTCAGGAAGTTAGAAAATTTTAAAATATCATGACAATATTCACTGTAATAGTTGATGCAGGATAATAAATGACCATCATGACAATATTCATAATAAATCTACTAAGGCAGTATTCGCTCAATGATACTGGTGATCATGAAGCCATTTATCAGTGTGTCATTGACGGTCAAGCGATAGGCAACGATTTTTCACACGTCACAATGGCCATGCAGTTACAAATATCATTAATTTTGTTTTCTTTCAGTTCTGACAATTTTCAACATTGTTTCAGTTTCAAGTAGGTAGTTCACATAACTAACTGTGAAATACAACACTTTTACATGTAATTAGATTTAAACCAATATCACTGAGTGATCATTTTATTAAAATCCCACAATGTCAACATGTATTAATGCTAAACAAGAAAATGAGAACTGCATGATTTAAAGTAGAGATGGCAAACAGCAAGGAAAATTGTAGTCTATCTGATGGTTATGCAGGGATTGGCTTAGAGGGAGACTAGGATGAGATAGCCTCCCTGATATCTGGGACCATTATTCATGCGTGTATAATGGTCCCAGCTAACATTTTGCCCGTTATTATGGAAGCCCTAAAAATTGAGTTGGATATCGGAGTTTTAAAAAGTCTTTTCAGCTGTTCAAAGTAAAAGTTGTCGTTTATAAGAAAGGAAGTATTGTAGCATGTACAATGTAGGTATTTTTCAAAAGACAATGGCAAAAATCATGAAAACATGGCCTGAAACTTGATAAATAAACCACGTCCTGTCTCAATTCTTAAAGGATGAGAAGAAAGCCTAAATCTTGTCATGGCTATGAGCAATTTTTTAACATTTACATTAACTAGATACATGCTGTTGTCAAAATTTGCAGAAACCCTAAAAACCCTGGAATAAGATGACGTTTGTACTCGATTATTCCATTCTTGCATGACAATGTTTTCAACTTATTGTTTTAACAATAACAGAAATAGTTTAGCATTACATACACCCTGTGAGTACAACGCTTCAGAGAATACTAATTCATTTAATGTATCTTTAACATTATATGCCCAATTAGTGATGTGCGGTTTCTTTTCAATATCTTTAAACATGATTCGGTATACATGTATTTGTACATATTATCTGTTTCCTTTCGCTTTTATTAGTAACTTTCAACCAAAAGTTTATATCTTGCATAATTCTTAGTGAGAAGATCTAATCGACCTAATTCTCCGTGTATAAAATACACACATTTTTGTGTGCTACTTTTTACTCATAATAAAGATTTTCAATACTAAGTGTGAACTTTTTCAATTGCTAATCGAACAATTCTAAAGAGTGCCTTATTGTTATGTTATGAAATCTACACAGACATTTTCTTAATGTAAAGATAGATTTTTGAGCTTGGTCAGCTAAAGTTTTATGCGTTTCTACAAAGGACCCTCCAGATCAAAACACTATTCCAAGATACATAAATTTGTTAACGATTTCCTATTCACAACTTTGGTAACTGTTGGCAAATGCCCTCCTTTTCTGAATATATTAATTATCTTTGTTAACAGTAAATTTCCAACGGTCACAGTATACATCCAATATGTTAAGATTACTTTGTAGTTCGGATGAGTTAGCAAATATCACAATGACCTCGGCTTACATTAATAAAACCTGTAAATCAATGCCTTTTGCTCCGTTTAAAAGTTGGTCGTCCAGATCATTAAGGTACATGGAAAATAGAAAAGGCGACAAGCTTTCCCCCAGTCTTAGTCCAAGATGACCATAGAATAATTCGCCGATCTCATTATTAAATTTTACTCTGGTTGTAATTTGATAATACATCCATGGACTTAATGACCTTATATACCTTCCTCTTTGCCCTGAATATCATATATTTCGGCAAACCAAATAATCGAAAGCTTTAGAACAATCGCTAAAAGTGCATTATTAATAATTAAATCTAATTAATCTATGCAGTACAAATATGTGGCCAATCGTAGCCATTCCGACCCTAAAACCTGCTTGTGATTCCATGAGAGTATATGATAGTGTTATTCAGAATGAGACATTAACATGCAAGTGTTTGCTTTTGCGTATATCTATGTCATTGACTATAAGTCTTAATTACAAACAAATGTAATATAAGATTGTTGAAAAAGAACTTATAACATTGCGACAAATGTAGTAACTGTTCAGTTTATCATGATCCTTTCGATATTTCCGCTGTGTCTTGGTGATATATATAATATCCCATTTTCGGGGGGGGGGGGGGTATAAAGCAGACACAGACACAGTAGTATTTTGCTTTCAAACAAACAATTTTGTACATAAAGTATGTTGTTGCAATAAGTATGTGCAAATTTACTTTGTCATTTGTCATAAAACCATTTATTTATCAAACAATGGTGTCAGTTTTATATTTTGGGGTCAATTTACCCCACCCGCTTTCTAGCTATAATAAAGTAATACCATGAGTGTATTGAATAGCAAATGAATAGATAAACAATCTCCGAATATTTATTAGTCATTTAAAACCTTTTCAAATAAAAATGAAAGAACAAATGATACTCATTTGCCATATAAGGTCATATTTTAACAATTTAAGCCCATTTTTTAGATTCTCATTAATATTCACGAATATGCAAATGAGCAAATCAATAACAAACTATGCCTGGGATATAATAATTATATTGATCATATTTTAAAGCTATTTTGTATGTTTTATAACTGAAATAAACGACATTTTTGCGTGTTTATTACGACAAAGCTAAATCTTAGAAATATTGCTGGTTGCCATGGAAACAGCCCGGCCATTTGCTTATCCAGCATCCCTTAATCGTCCAACAACTGGAATTTGTTAACATATACCCTAAGCTTCAAAAATATATAGGTGTACAAAAATCCCGCTAGGGGGGGAGGGTTTCGATTATGGGCCCTTGGCCTATTATGATGCACCAACTCCTACCTTATTCAATGATCTGAAATGGATTAAAATACAAGACCGTATCTACTATAAAAAAGCCATTTTTGTCTACAAATCCTTAAATAATATATTTCCTGAGTACATGTCTATCCTGTTTATCGAAACTAATAATGCATCCTTAAGAAGTAAGAAGTAGTTAGTCTAGTTATGCATGATTAAATCATTTTTCATTTGAATTGATTTTCACTGATTTATAGCCCTTCGTTTTTTCTACAGTATAATTATACAATAGGCAAATTTTGTCTTGTCTATTTCTCATTAAATGCTGACAGGAATTCAATAAAACTTCTCAGAAGTGATAAGTATTTAGCCTAGTTGCGCATGCATTAAGGTAGTATGTGAACTTTCCTTGATGTCATGGGTCAAAAATCATATTATCTCCGATTGTTCTGAAATGGTAGTGTAGCATGTTCTTCGATTTTTGTTCGTTTTATTTTTTCTGCTTTCTTCAAACTCTCTATCTGCAGAATAAGCTCATATAGGTTTTAATGGGGTTTTGTCACCATTATTTTCCTGGCGGAACGTTAAGCACTAAAATAACGTCAGTAATTTTGACCCCAACCATATTTCAGTGTACTTTAGGTAAACGGAAGTAGATTCAGTCAACTAATTAATCGCATGTTGATATTGCTGAGATGTTAACAAGCAGGGTGCAAAAAAAAAAAAAATTGCCGTAATACATTTTCGCGACCCTTACTGAATTTAGAAATTGTTCTTCGTAGCTCGTTTTGTGGGTCTAATAATACATAATGGAGCATATAGTTTGTTTGTAATGATTCAGAATATATAAACCACGATGCTGCATGTTTTTAATGGTGACAACTTACGTTTTGGTACTTAACTTTATGGAGGGGGGGTACATTTTCGCCCAAAAATGGGGGGGGCGACTCTGGACCGATATTGATTTCAACTTTTTATGCACCCTGTTAACAAGCAATTATAAAATGCAAAATTGATAGGTCATCGCGCATTATTTTTCACAAAATTGCAATATAGTAAAGTTCGGACATCATGAATAATGTTGTAGAAAGTGTTACGTCACGCTAATATTCAACTTATGTCTAATAACGTCAGCCTACGATTAGCGTGACATAACCATTTCTACAACGTTATTCATGATGTTCGAACCTTATTACACAAATCAAAGAACATGCTACACTACCATTGTGCAAAATTTCAGCACAATCGCTTGTCTTGGTTGGTTAAATTTTCACTGTGTTATGGCCATTTGTTGTTTTTTATACAGTGTATATACAATATCTCAGTAACTACTCATAGGAATTCAATGAAACTTCACAGAAGTTAAAAACAGTAAGCAAGTTGTGCATGCAATAACCAAGTTTTGTTTGGATTAATTTTCACAGAGTTATGGCCCTTTGTTTTATACAATAGGTGAATTTTGTCCGTACCATTTCTCAGCAACTACATGCAGGAATTCAGTGAAACTTCTTAGAAGTGATCAGTAGTTTGCCTAGTTGTGCATGTCCACAATAGGTTTTGTCCAAGTAAATTTTAATGAGTTATGGCCCTTTGTTATTTTTAAATAATGAATATTTAGAAACTGGCAGGATATTTCTAATCAACAATTTGCAGGTATTAAAAAAATGAAAATGCATTATATTTCCCTCTGTAAAATGCAACAATAACTGTGTCAAGGCCACATCTGGGGGTATTCATCACTTTTAGTGATAGTTCTAGTTTTATTATATTCTTGTGAACATGTATTTGTATTAATCATGCAACATAGAGGCTCACAGGGAAGACTGGGCTTGCCCAATTGTGTTGCCTCTTTTTAAGGACACGGGTAAACATATGAAGAAAATTTTACCAAAAAGTACATCCGTAATTTTTTCACACAATACAGTTCAATATCTCTACTTTATGGAATGAACAATAACTAAGGATAAAAAGAGTCCCAAGACCTCTTTTTGGTGCCAAAAGTATGGTGGGGTGCATGGGCCAGAATCACATACATCAATTTCGTATGTATATAAATTTTTTTCAACACGTTTTGAAAAGTTTTCTATTCTGCCTTCATTTATAAGACAATAATATATATTTATTCATTTGAAGACATTATAACAGCTTTATACCCAGTCAAACGCATTCTAAAGATCATTATAATTATGTAAGTAGTCGAATATTAACAATTTTCTTTCTTAAAAGTTCTTTTTGGCATCCTATTTTGAAGAAATTGGTAGCAACTCATGCATTAAAATGTGCAGTTTCTCGTCGGTGTCGTATAATAATTCATTACAGTTATAACAGAAAAGCTCAAGGAGAGCTATTAGCATGCTATTGTGTCTGTAGTCTGTCCATCTGTCCGTCTTTAATTCTTCTAAGGACTTCCTCTCAAACAGCTGTGTCAAATGTGAAGAAACTCCACAGAAACGATCTTTGGGTGGTCATTTACAAAAATTAAATGACAAAAGAAGCTCATTCCATGCAGAGCTCTGCTGAACTGCTTTTCATGGCAACCAAAGGAAATTATTAAACAATCTAATTGTCTTAAAACATATAGTGTAAAACTTTGATATTTGACATGGAACATCATCTCTCGTTCTTCTAACGAGAGATGACAGACACAATAGCATGCTAACAGCTCTCCCTGTCACAGGGTGTCCACGGTCAGGGAAAAAGTCAGGGAATTTTTTTTTTCAAGGTCAGGGAATTGTCAGGGAATTTTGGAATTTAAGAAAAGGTCAGGGAAAAGTCAGGGAATTTTGAAATGACAAGTCCATGAATGATAAAACCTGATGAATAAAGGCTAAGGCAGTTTCTTTAATGTAATAATAATAATATTAGGAAATGTAAACTGTACTGCAAGTTAGTGCATCACCATGCATCTGTCTTGTGTAACATTTTGTACCACAAATCAATATATATGTGACCAAGGGCCGGGCTGAGGCATCGGCTCCTGGATATGTGTTGGCGGGGAATTAGCTTATGGGGCCGACCGCCCCGATTGTATCCAACACCTCGGCTGCACAGTGTCTTTGTTGTTGGTACCTCTTGTATATAAGGGTACCAAATGCGTATGTTTTGGAATTATACACAACTAGTCCAATTCAGTATTTTCACTATTTTATTCAGTTATAACAAACGTTTAAAATATTCAGTTCCAAAAGATATAAGTTGAGAAACCAGATGACATAAAATTCAGATGTAACTTGTTTTAAGGCTAAGCGAAGACTAACTTAATAATAATGGACAAAAATAATCAATGAGAAAAGGGGCTGGACCCTTTATAAAATTTTGACCAATAGAATTACAGAATTAAAACATATTGGCAGGAAATACTTAATTGACAACTTAATAATAACTTATTGAAGCCATATGGCAGATTGACCTAAGTCTGTTTTGATAAAGCTTAAAACTAATTACCTAATCTAAGGTGATAAAACATATTTATAGAAGTTAGAATTTGAAATATGTAAAATTGATTGGTGTGAAAATTAATTGATTAACACACAGAACTTAGAACAAACATTACATTTTTGTGTGTCTAGCAATAACATTATAATTATAAAGAAACTTAATTTAATAGAAAGTAATTTTTATATAACAATATGAAATTATCCATTGAAATTAAAACATTTCATGGCATAGTTTTATACCTTGTTACATGTCACCCTTCCTTCTAAAAAGATTGTCCTCAATCTTATTATTTATAACATAACAAAAGTATAGACATGTAGTAATTTTAAAATTTAGTATCATCTAATTTACAATATTAGTCTATAACTATTGCGCACTAGTTACATGCCAATAAAGAAATTATTGATGAAATATTAGATCAAATATAAACTTCCAAACATTGGAGTGACATGCTCATATAAAACTGTAACAATTTAATTTAAGCCAACATAATATCTTTTTTTTTTTTTTTTTTTCATAACCTTTGACAAGTATACTAAAAAAAATCAATTTTTCTAATTAACCATAATTAAGTCAACAATAATCTTATTTTTTTCATGATATAACAAATACATGTAACTCAATATATTCCTGAAAAAAGAAGTATGATTAGTTACATATCAAACACATAATATTGTGGATTTAAAACACAAAATACAACAAATGTACTTATGTATATAAACATAAACATTTAAACAATAGGTACCTTTGAAAATTACATACAACTGATGTTTGAAGAGTTAACATTGAAAGCATGGCATAATGTGAAATAACTGTAAGATAAAAAAATTCTATCACCTGCAATAGTACATTAGACCAAATGTAAATGCAGTCAAAAACCAATGTATTAACGACTTACGTTGTTTATAAAAAAACAGGCGCAATAACGAATGGTAGTGTGAAGAAAATTAAATAATCAAACATTAAAATTCACCTGCATAAAAAAATACATTAACAAATGTACATGCAGTAATTGCCTTATAGCTATGTATCATCAATCTATCCGATTGAGTTCTTCAACAAAAGTTTAAAGTTATGGCCTTACATTAATAATATTTAACTTTGGGTAAGAAGCCATTAAAAAAAATATAGCTACACAAAATAATATTTTTATAAGTCTGCTATATGCAACTTTTTTATTATGGCCCTGATCATATTAATTCAAATATGTGACTGTAAGGATCAGCCATGCATCATTATTTTAATATATCATATATGTTTATTCTTGCTATATGCAACTATGTTGTATGGCCCTGATCATATCAATTCAATTATTTAACATTAAGGTATCAGCCATGTAGTATTAAATGTAACACATCAAAAATGTTCATTGTTCTTGCTATATGCAACTTTGTGATACGGCCCTGATCATATTATTTCAATTATTTAACATAAAAAGATCAGCCATGTATTATTATTTAATATAACACATCATATATGTTTAGTCTTGCTATATGCAACTTTTTGATATGGCTATGATTATAATTCAATTTAATTATTCAACATTCACTAATCAGCCATGTATTATTAATAAATAACAGCACATACAAAAAAAATATAGTTTGATATAATAACTCAGCAACATAAAACTAACGTATGAAGTATTACCATTTAAAGCAAGACAGAATGTGAAATAAATAATAGCAAGATCTGATACTTTGAATTCACCTGCAAAATATACATTAAGGCTCTAATGCAAAGCAGTCAAAAACCAATGTGTTAACGACTTATAATATGTTTTTGAAAAAAACTGGCGCAACAACGAATGGTAGTGTGAATCAAATCAATAGATCAAACTTTAAAAAATTCACCTGCATATTAAATACACTAATCAACTAATGCACATGCAGTAATATTGCCTAATCTAAAAATGATAGGAAACTTCAACAAGAGCTTAAGTTACGACTGAATAGTTTGTTTTTTTATTGGTTACAGTTTTACAGTTTTTATTATTATTTTTTTTTTATGTTTTACATTTTTTTTTTTTTTAGTTTATAATAATAGAGTCTTTACTATATATCCATATCACCGTTTCTTTTCCATCTACAGGCAACATAAAATCTTCTGTTATTTCGTTTCTTCATTGTCCTTTTCCTGGTAAATATAGTCCGTCCACAAAGGTTCATCAATATAAAAACCATATTTTGAATTGTTCTAATTTGTTGTTACCATCAGTAGTTGGATCTTCTACACGAAAATTCCCAAGACTTCTTTTGATCTTTTACCCGGATTCTTTCACGGCATAGTTTTATACCTTGTTACATATATACCCTACTTAAGGAAATAGTGTAATTCTTCTTATTTTCAATACTTATGGCTACGGGTTCTTTGTTTTGTAGCACTTAATATTTTGTCATGCTTATTAAGAATTTCAACTTTACTTTCACTTAATGCCTACAAGTTATTAGAAGTCAACATTTGTAACTGATATATGTGTAATTACTTAGCATATGCATGGATTGCTTAAATAATGTAATATTATTCAATCTATATGTTAAGTTCTCTGTAACTGGACAAACTATGCATGTATGTTAAAATATGTGGTAGCTAAAACATTCTTCTTTGCTTGTATTAGACAAATTTTATTTTAGTTTTTATATGGTTGACCAGTTATTCTATGAGTTGTAGCATATTGTGGATTAACAAGTCAATAATGGACACAAAATAAAAAAGCTATTCTGATATGATTTATATCTCTTCATAAGCGTTACTTGAAAACGAAAGTGAGAAAAGACACTTCAAAATACAAATATATAAAAAGACTTATATCATTGAATTTTAAAGTGACTAACAAGCTTAAGACTTACATCAATTTCATTTTTGCAGATACTTTCTTTATATACATATCTTGTTAGATTATAGCTTGTTGTTTCATCCTTTTTGTCATGAATTTATTTTCATGAGCACCACATTGAACAGTATTATAAGCTTGTCTATGTAAATACATGTGCATAATATATAGAAATAGAATTGTAGAAAATAAAATCAAAGATAAACTCTTAAAAATAGATTAGGTATATAATTAGTAATAAAATGATAGATTGATAGTAAAAGGTGGTAAGGGTTTGCTGAAGGGGAGGAGGAGGCCAACATATTTCCATGTATTATGGCATGTATTTAATAGCAAACACTCATTTGATAGAATTAATATTTGTTTAAACATACATAATACATACTATCTTTATACTATCTTTAATATTTAAATATATATAGCACCGAAGAATTACTTGAACCAGTAACAGTTTTACTAGTTTACATTTATGAAGAATTTAAGATCATTCGAATTGCCATGACTGCCAATATGTATATATCCTTCTAACTGAATTCTACATTTGAGCAGATAGATTTCAAGATTTATTCAGAACATCAGTTATATGACAATACATAAAATTGTGAATTAGGTCAAAGATGACCCCTGATCACAATATCAATATAAAATGTTTCTGCATAGTGGTGTTGTAGTCAAGGTAAAAAATACAGACATAAGAATTATTTTTTTTTAATTTTTTTTTTTATAAGTTTAACCAAAATGTATGATATAGGGTCTACTCAGTGTGACTGTTACTTAAGACTGAATGTAACCGTTTGGCATAATAATTTTAAAATCAGCGTTGCAATGACATCATCACTATTATCAATCAAATGCATTCAATCAAATGTATTCAATCAAATCAAAATGATATAATTAGCCAAAAGGCATTACAAAGTTCATCTACAAATATTATTTACAAATATGTAACAAATGATATCATAATCGATAATGAAAATGTGTGAGAGCATAATCAATGATTATACATGTAATAATACTGTATATCAAAATATAAGAATTGTATATCCGGATAGACATAACTTTATGAATACCGGTAATACATGAAATATGTTCAAATAAATAATTATTTTCGAAAGAAATGAATATCAAACTAGGGCATCAAAAATTGTTGTTTTATTAATAGCCCTTTATTAATAAATACGGAGAGATTTCGTAATTGAATGATGTTTTCACATGCCAAAAAGCTGACATAGTTTAAACATACTAGGATTATTTAAGAAGTATCTTTTGATGTATGTATGATTGTATGTATGTTGAAAAAGAATAATAGAAATAAAAATTAAGGAAAAACAAACCTCCAAACAATCTAGATTAAATATATGTACAAAAGAGTAATACAATAACAGTTGGTAAAGTAAAAGGTGAAAATTGTTGGCTGTATGGGAGGAGGGGACCAACAGATGTCAGTACTTATGCATAAAATACAAAAGGTTTAGTCATTTTAGTCAGGGAAAAGTCAGGGAATTTTGCTTTACTTAAATTGTGGACACCCTGCCTGAGCTTTACTGTGATAACTGTAAGGAATTATTATATGACACCGACGATTTAATATGAAAAGCTTTTATTTACATCGCAACACTTCAGTTAACTTCACAGCACACAAATTCCATGAAATTAAATACACAACCAAAGTTAGTACAGCAACATAATTTTGATTGGCAATTTCTTATCTAGTTTTAGTTTTTAGCTCAACTTTTAAAGAAAAATGAGAGCTATACTACTTGCACCAGCGTCGGCGTCTGAGTTGGTTAAAGTTTTTGATAAAATACAATAAATTGAACATTATCAAAGATATTCAACTCATACTGGGAATTCTTCCTCATGGGGACAAGGTGCATCTGTAGGACAAGTGGCATAACTCTGTTGACAGTATTTTAGAGGACTTATGCTCCTTTTAACTTAAAAAAACTTTGGTCAAAGTTTTTTACAATGTCCATCTTACACATTTTCAAAGATATTCATGTGAAATTGGGAATACTTGCTTATAAGACAAAGGGCAACTGTGTAAGCAGAGTAATGCCCCTTTTTAACTTAGAACCCTTGTTAAAATAGGTAAAATAGTACAAAGACTTTCAAAGATATTCACCTCAACCTTGAATACTTCCTTATGCATCGTCGGATACCCACGGTCGCTGCCTCCGCTCACATATGTAGGACAAGCAGAATAACTCTGTTAACAGTATTGTCAGAGTTATGCCCCTTTTTAACTTAGATTTTTATCCTCTATCAAGCATTTTATTTAAAAGTCGAACACGCTGTCTTCGGAAAGCTCTTGTTAGCTTGACTATTCGAAAAACAGAGCTATCTTACTTGCCTGATGAGTTTTGCGTGCAATTCTTGTACGACTTTATATCTCCATCAACCACTAAAGATTATTGCTATATAAAAGATCCTACTTTCATCCATATTAAATATGTCACATGGTTCATATTCTTCACATACATGCATAAGCTTATCTTTCCAACCTGACATCTCATCTTTTTACACACAGTGTTGTGTCTTTTCAAGAATTTCTCCTAACAACCATTGGAAGCCTTAAGTTTATGCAGAACTAATTAACTTTCTGTTGAATTTGTGGCCGAGGGTCGCAGGCATTTCACAAAAATAGCTGTTACATACTTGAACTTGAGGTATACCAACACCAAAGTGCTCAACAAATTTTCTGGAACCAGATTCTAGCATTTTGATGGCAGCAATATACTACTCAAGCATCAGAAACTTGCATGTTTTTAGTACTCATAGTGACATGAATAAAGTCAGAGTTTATTTGTTTAATTAATGCATAAAATATCTTAAAGAAGCATGTCGACAATCACAACTTGAAATTATTAACATTAATTTGCACTAATCTCTTGACACCATTCCATCAAACACACTAGACAATTGTTTGACATTTGACACACACATAATATTATATTCTTGACTGGCTGTTAGAGGCTTAAAACGGTCAATGACTGGCGGTTCAGAGGTAGTAAATGGTCATTAGGAACAAATTTTCAGGCCAGAGTTCTGAGATGACCGGTGGTGAATCGTTCTTTTAGTATGTTGAAAATGCACTGGGGAATTCAAAGTGGCCGTTGCTAAGATGTGACGGTTGTTGAGAGGTGAACGTTCATGGAGGTTCCACTGTAATGTTGTCTATGCCCCACAAACATAAATCCACTTAACTGATGCATTCATCGACCTTTTTTTCATGAGTATCAGACGTAATCACAATTGAAAATTGCAGTGAAATTTTCCACAGCCCCACTGTGGAATGAACAAGTTGAGACCATTTGTATGATGTCATGCATATCATGACATTATATCTATATATTGATCACATGACTACTTAAGGTAATGGGCGTGGATGTATACGTAAAAAAACGTTAAAAAACTTTAAGTTATTAATAATAATAAAATATCAAACTTTCATATCGCGCAACAAAAAAATCTTACCGATTACGCAAAATTAGTGTTTTATTATGATAAACAATGTACCCCATATTGACTCTGCTTTATCAGCCAGAAAAATCTATTCCGCGGCGCTGAAAGTGGCACCATAGGGGACTAATTAGAATCAATCGATATATAGTTCGGTATCGTTTGTGTACTATTGACATATGTAATTAAAACTCGACGTATGATCAGTTCCGAGTGGATTAAAAATGGGAAATAAAGATAAACAAGGTGTTAGAGTTTTCTCAAAAACTGAAAAATGTAGTTTGAAGTCTCTTTCTGGTAGTTAATTTCCTTCAATTCTGATTATTATTTGACACTATTTTGTTATACTATAAAAAGGAATTATATTACATATCTAATATTTAACAAAAGAATATTTTTAAAATAAAATAAATGTCCAAAAAACTTCTTTTATTTATAGCCAATAGTACACTAGTCGATATATTATAAAAAAAAGAGTATTACATATATAGCATATATAGCCAATAATTATATAAATATGATAGAAATGGCAATAACTGTTATGATATAGCTATAATCCACGTTATAGTACAGACAAAATACTGAATAGCAATAATCTACATTTAAAATATAGACCAAATAAACTTTCATTAAAAAAGTCTAAATATATTGTAATAAAGACTATAATTAGTTGTCTCGGGTGCAATAAAGGACATAAAAAAAATTATACAGTGTCAATGTCTTGCGTGAAAAAAAATTCAAATTAACAAAAAAAAACATGTGTTAATTGATGCGGTCATCAATGGGATTAAGTCGGCTAACAGTATGGGTCCGTAATTATTGATATCATAAAAAATTTATGTCACCCGGTGTTTTATGGTGCTGCATTGATTTTACAGCTGACACGTGTGACAAATTTCCACATCAGATTTGATGGGTGGGATTAACTAATTGTAGAACAATATGATTCTACCAATCAAATCAATTTGTTATTCAACCTAAAGAAATACCTTTCCCTCCAAATATCGCAGATTTTATACCAATTAGTATAAAATTCCAATAGTTCATGAAGACAAATCTCCAACCAAAATAAACATTTTTCGTGGTTTAATTTTCATTATCAATAAAACAAGGACATTTCATCGTGAATTATATTTTCGTGAAATATTAAAAGCAACATCAATCAAACAAACTTAAATTATGAAAAGCGGGCGTGCAATTTTTGCATAATGTTACTAGAATCACAATAACATTATTTTGCTATCGTTTGTTTGCGTACGCATGCACATGTATTTTTTTCAATAGTCTTATTTTATTCCATTATAATCTAAAATCAAACGAGACTTACCTGTAAGTTGATGTTTGGTTGGGATTCTATTAGTCATACACACACTGGAGGGATCATATGAGATGCGCAGCTATCGAGACCACATTTTTCAGTAGTTCAAAGCGATTATTTTCAACAAAATTTTTTGTGAACTACACTAAGCAATAAGTATCTGCCAAACAAACACCATACTAAACCAATGCAACACATTGCATATTTGGGAAGGGATGCCAAGGGTGGGCATATGATCCCTCCAGTGTGTGTATGACTAATAGAATCCCAACCAAACATCAACTTACAGGTAAGTCTCGTTTGATGTTAGATTCTATTACGTCATACCACTTCCGGTCTGATATGAGACTTTAAAGCAACAAAAAGTTTCGGTAAATAACAAGTAATTAATTACCTTGTAGGCAGATACATCACTACTGTGACAAGACAGATTCTGCAAAATCAACACTATGTTCTTGAATGTCTTTATCATAATATTTCGCAAAGATCTTTTCATTTGACCATCCAGCAACTTTAAGAATTTCTTTCACTGGCACATTACATTGTTTTGCTTTGGAGGTTGCAGCTGATCTAATACTGTGAGATTTAAATATAGTACAATCTATTCCTGCTAATTGCATCATATTCTTTAACCATCTACTAATTGTATCTGTACATACCCTTCCATGGGGTTTTTGAAAACTTATGAACAATAATTTACAGTTATGTCTGAGACTTTCAGTTCTTTTCAAATACTCTGAGAGTGTTTTATATACACAAATTCTTCTATCCGGAAGATATAATTTCAAATATACCAATGGAATTGGCCTACCTGGCCTACTTTGTTTCAACATATTATCATACTGTAACACATAAACATCAGAACCTTTCCTTAGGTTTTCAATAGTCAGTAAATGTAATGATTGAGCACGAGAGACTTGAGTGAGAGCGACAAGCATAACCAACTTATAAGTTAATAATTTGAGAGATAAATGTTCATCATCTGGCAAATTTTTATTAAATGATAACACTTTTGAGACATCCCAAATTTCTTTGTATCTTGTCTTCGGTGGTCTGAGATTAAACACACCTTTCATAAATTTTGTTACCAAAGGATGTTGACCAATGGCAAAACCATCTATAAGTATTCCCAATGATGATAACGCACTGCGAACAGTATTAAGAGTCCTATAAGCTGACTGTTTTCCAAACAATTCAGACAAAAACTGTAACACATATCCTAAAGAGGGTTGAATTGGATCATCTGTTCTTTATTACAGAAAATGAACCACTTTTTAGCTCAATGCCTGGTACATGTGTTGCAGAAAGCCAAATGTTTTTGGGTATACACCATTTCCATAATTCAACAGCATGTTTATTTAATTCTGGTGATTTGCAGCCACCCATTTTATTTATATATGCTATAGCAGAAGTATTATCAGATTTTATTTGAACATGAATATCTGACTTGGATGAACAAAAAGCTTTTACCGAGTGGCAAATGGCTAACAGTTCTAAACAGTTTATATGCAGGCCTATTTCTTCATTTGCCCATCTGCCACCTGTTTTTAGCTCACATGTCACAAAGTGACAAAGTGAGCTATTAGGATCACTCTCCGTCTGGCGTCCGGCGTCGTGCGTCGTCAAACTTTATGTTGTGACCACACTAGGGGCCACATTTTTGGCTCAATTTTAGCAAAACTGGGTCAGAACGTTAATATCAACAAAATCTCGGACGAGTTCGATATTGGGCCATTTGGGGTCAAAAACTAGGTCACCAGGGCCAAATAAGGGAAAACCTTGTGAACACTTTAGAAATCACTGTTTTGAATTTATCTTCATGAAACTTTGTCAGAATGTTTATTTTAATAATATGTAGGTCAAGTTTGAAAATGGGTAATTTCTGTAGTAAAATTAGGTCACTAGGGCAAATTGCTGGAAAACCTTGTGAACACTCTAGAAGTCACTGTTTTGATTGGATGATCATGAAACCTTGTCAGAATGTTTGTCTTCATTAAGTTAGCAACCACCACTGAATATCTATCTTATTTGTATCTGAGTTT
Organism: Lutraria lutraria; assembly: GCA_964023205.1. NCBI lineage: Eukaryota > Metazoa > Mollusca > Bivalvia > Venerida > Mactridae > Lutraria > Lutraria lutraria. The sequence goes on from OZ026835.1 coordinate 14,379,426, forward strand.
GAATGTGTTGTTTGTATTCTGCTAAGTAATTCCATCACAAAACAGTTTAGTTTTTTCAAATATCTTAATAAATAAAAAAGTTATGAAGTTTTGAAGTTTATAAAATATGTCGTTTTTCTGGAATTTTTTTGCCTTATTTTACATAGATCAATTATCGAACTCGCGGACCAGAATTTAGTAAAAAAATACTTCAAAACTTTTTTATTTTTAGGATGATTTCATTGAAACTTTGCTACAGTATGTGTTTTTTCCTGCTGATTCCATTTCCACTGCCCAATTTCATGTTGAAGATCGAGACATACAACCATGAAATATGAAGAATAATACTAAAAAAAAATTAAAATTCTACATTTTTATTTTAGCCGAAGGTTTCATCAATTACGTGTCATATACAATGAACATCAAAATAAATAACAGTGATATAAAAGAGATATAACAACAGCATAAAGATATAGTAACAAGAAATAAATATCTTGACATATTATTCTAGTTGTCAAATGTGAACCTAAATTTAACATAATGAACACAAATAAAAGTTATTTGAACGAAAATTTGAAGGTTGACAATTTCTTATATTGGAATTTAAGTGTTTTCTTACATAGTCTATTTCCTAAATGAAAAATTCTGCATGAAACTGCAAATACAACTTGCTAATAGTTTCATGCCCAGGAATAAGCCACTGACGACCAGAACTATGACACTCTGGCATAAAGTCCTGAGACAAAATAAATTTTGAGTCAACAACTTGACGGTTCTCTCTAACAGGCCACTGATATAGACTGGCTTTTCTGCAGGGTGTCATGAATTTTATCACACATGTTTTCTCATCCTGAATACTTTCTACAAATCCAGGGTACCAAGTATCCTGGTAGGCTACAGCAGAGTAGCAGTTCTCCTTCAACTTCAAGCTCAGTACATTTGCAGTTTGGTTGTTGTTTTTCTGTTGTTTTTAGCTCACCAGAGCACGAATGTGCTCAGGGTGAGCTTTTGTGATCGCCCTGCGTCCATCGTGCGTCGTTACGATTTCGTGGCGTCCATGTTTACTTAAAACAACATCTCCTCCTACACCGCTATGCCGATTGCAACCAAACTTTGCTGGAATGATCCTTGGGTGGTCCCCTTTCAAAGTTGTTCAAAAAATTAAATTTCATTAAAAATTCTGGTTGCTATGGCAACAAATAGAAAAAACTTAAAAAATCTTCTTGTCTGAAACCACAGGGCCTAGAGCTGAGATATTTGGTATGTAGCATTGTCTAATGGACCTCTACCAAGTTTGTTCAAATTATTGCCCTAGGGTCAAAATTGGCCCCGCCCCGGGGGTCACTTGATTTATAAAGACTTATATAGGAAAATTTAAAAAATCTTCTTCTCCGAAACCACAAGGCCTAGAGCTAAGATATTTGGTATGTAGCATTATCTAGTGGACCTATACCAAGTTTGTTCAAATTATTACCCTGGGGTCAAAATTGGCTCCGCCCCGGGGGTAACTTGATTTTACATAGACTTATATAGGAAATTTAAAAAATCTTCTTGTCAAAAACTACAATGCCTAGAGCTTTGATATTTGGTGTGTAGCATAGTCTAGTGGACCTCTACCAAGTTTGTTCAAATTATTGCCCTAGGGTCAAAATTGGCCCCGCCCCGGGGGTCACTTGATTTATAAAGACTTATATAGGAAAATTTAAAAAATCTTCTTCTCCGAAACCACAAGGCCTAGAGCTAAGATATTTGGTATGTAGCATTATCTAGTGGACCTATACCAAGTTTGTTCAAATTATTGCCCTAGGGTCAAAATTGGCTCTGCCCTGGGGTTTATTCTTTTTTATATAGGAAAATTTAAAAAATCTTCTTCTCCGAAACCACAAGGCCTAGAGTTAAGATATTTGGTATGTAGCATTGTCTAGTGGACCTCTACCAAGTTTGTTCAAATTATTGCCCTAGGGTCAAAATTGGCCCCGCCCCGGGGGTCACTTGATTTATAAAGACTTATATAGGAAAATTTAAAAAATCTTCTTCTCCGAAACCACAAGGCCTAGAGCTAAGATATTTGGTATGTAGCATTGTCTAGTGGACCTCTACCAAGTTTGTTCAAATTATTGCCCTAGGGTCAAAATTGGCCCCGCCCCGGGGGTCACTTGATTTATAAAGACTTATATAGGAAAATTTAAAAAATCTTCTCCGAAACCACAAGGCCTAGAGCTAAGATATTTGGTATGTAGCATTATCTAGTGGACCTCTACCAAGTTTGTTCAAATTATTGCCCTAGGGTCAAAATTGGCTCTGCCCAGGGGTTTATTCTATTTTATATAGGAAAATTAAAAAAATCTTCTTCTCCGAAACCACAAGGCCTAGAGCTAAGATATTTGGTATGTAGCATTGTCTAGTGGACCTCTACCAAGTTTGTTCAAATTATTGCCCTAGGGTCAAAATTGGCCCCGCCCCGGGGGTCACTTGATTTATATAGACTTATATAGGAAAATTTAAAAAATCTTCTTCTCCGAAACCACAAGGCCTAGAGCTAAGATATTTGGTATGTAGCATTATCTAGTGGACCTCTACCAAGTTTGTTCAAATTATTGCCCTAGGGTCAAAATTGGCTCTGCCCTGGGGTTTATTCTATTTTATATAGGAAAATTTAAAAAATCTTCTTCTCCAAAACCAAAAGGCCTAGAGCTAAGATATTTGGTATGTAGCATTGTCTAGTGGACCTCTACCAAGTTTGTTCAAATTATTGCCCTAGGGTCAAAATTGGCCCCGCCCCGGGGGTCACTTGATTTATATAGACTAATATAGGAAAATTTAAAAAATCTTATTCTCCGAAACCGCAAGGCCTAGAGCTTAGATATTTTGTATGTGGCATTGTCTAGTGGACCTCTACCAAGTTTGTTCAAATTATGGCCCCTGGGTCAAAATTAGCCCTGCCCTGGGGTTTTATCTATTTTATATAGGAAAATTGTAAAAAATCTTCTTCTCCGAAACCACAAGGCCTAGAGCTAAGATATTTGGTATGTAGCTCTGTCTAATGGACCTCTTTTAAATCTGTTCATATAATGGCCATGTGATAACAAACGGCCCAGATCGGTCACTTGATCTTACTTGGACTCGTATAGAAAACTTCAACAATGTTAAACTCCAAATGACCTTTTCTCCTGGTGAGCATTTATAGGGCCATCATGGCCCTCTTGTTGTGTCTCTCCCTCAAATCTTTTCCACCCGTGCGAGCTGCTTCTAGGAGGTGGGACCTCTCACTGCTATCCATTTCATCCAACCAATTCATTATAGGTTTTCTATTTCGTTTCAGCAGCTGCACTGATGAATGGTGGTGGTACGAAGCGTTAGGTCTCCTTTTTTTGCTCGAATCTAAATCACCGAAGTGATGCTCACAAGCAAGATTTGTTAATGGGGCGAAATTAATTGTCTTACTGTTTATGGGGGACATAGTGTGGAATTTTCCATCTGGCAGAAAGTCTACAAGTTGTTTTTTGATGCATAGTAACATAGCATCTGCTATTACTCGCACTACTTCACACAGAATTTCTCTTGAGTCTTCTGTGACACGGAACAATGCATGGGCTAAAAGGTCTTTATGTGGAATATTTTGTAATTCCAGTGGATCAGTTGTTCTATTTGTAAAATATGTTCAAGGTTGTTCACACATTCGTTGAGAAAGTTCACTATGTCTGTTACATGGGTATATAAAGAGTTGTAGGGTACTTTTCCGCACGTCAATAAATTCCAGTATGGACAAGTTAATTTAAGATAGAAAAGTCCAAGGCCCTGGAGTAGTGTACACACATTAGATGACTGTAATTCTGATAAAACAGCTTTAAGTTTCAGATTGGGTTTCGAAACTGTGTTCAGCACTGTAATGAAGTCATTCCTATGCAGAAATATTTCAGCAGAAGTTTGAAATAATGAATTGAACCTGTTATCCTTGTAATTACCAATGATAGATTTCAATCCATGTTTTTTGCAGTACGCTTCCCAGCGATCACGGACTCCTAAGTGCTCACCAACAGGACCAAATACATTAGATGTTGTTCTCACAACTCTACAAGCTACTGTCACTTTCATTTTTCATCCAGGAATTGAATACGGGCAGGGTGTCTCTTCCATATGGGCCATTTCTTTCCTTCAGTTTCTGTTCAAATTCTGATAGTTTAGGACGAACGTAATTATGGAACCCAAGAAGTACATGGGCCATGCAATGGAAGTGGTGCACTTCAGTTGTTTCACCATCATAACCATTCAACATACATTGCAGCCATTGGTCTAACTGTTTGTTAGCACATTTTTCATTGGAAGCACGGTCGCTCATTGTAAAAGCTAACTTCGCCAAAGTATCATGAAGAAAGGTTGGTTTTGATTTTAAGGATGAAAGCTCTGTAAGATGGTCTTCTGTTACTTTTTGTATTGTGTCGGCATTTTCACTTGCGATACGTGTGAACCCAAGACTTATCACATCACCTGTGTCAAGAGTTACAGATGTGTCAACAATTTTATGTTTTCTTCTGGAAGTTCCATCACGCCCTAAGCCCCAATTTGCTGACGACTCAAGTTTATCGGCTATGAAAGCTTTAGCAACAAATTGACCCTCATCAATTATTTGTTGACATGTTGTAGCATTAGGCAAATTGCTGACACTAAACTGTTTATCAAAAACATGTTTGGACACGGTCTGTATCACTGAAGACATTTTTGCTGTGGCAACTTCAAGACCAATTATACACAGTCGTATGTTGTCAGTGTAACCCTTTTCATTTTTCATCTGAATGCTTACATTTTGTAATTCATCCAATTAATCCTCTAGTTCATAAATAATAGTTTCTTTCTCATCAAGTTGAAGTTTCAATTTCTTAAAGTCACAGTCATTATCAAAATCTTTGGATTCAACACTTTGATTCCTTTCAAACCGGTCACAAAGTGTACGCAATCTCATTATTTCACTTTTATAGTAACTGTTTGCTTTCTGAAGAGCTACTTTTTTGTTTTTTTTCAATTTCAACTCGTTCACACAAAATCTCAATCTTATCTTTCATGTTACTGTTTTTTATTTCCTGTAATTCAGAATTCCTAATTATTTCTTTTTCTGCTCTGAGACGTTTTGCTTGACTCAACACTAATCTTTGTGAATCTCTTAAAAGATGCAGATTTTTTCTGGCTGTTTCATCACGTTTCTTAACGTTTTTAACACTATAATGACCTTTTGCACAAGTCAAATTCTTAAATTCATCTTGTCTTTCACTCAACTTATTCTCAAGTTCATCAAGCTTCTGTCGGCGAATGTTGATCTTGTATTTCTGAACATTCAGTTGTTTTAAATCATTCTTATGGTCATTGTCTGTCTGAACTGCTGTAGATTTTGTACCTATTAATGCATCAATGGGTGTAGGACTAAGAGCATCACTTTTCTGTTCATGTTTATTATAGTTATCTGTTTCATACGAAACATTCAAGTGCTTTATATCTCTCTGAACTGGACAGCAAAATTGTTTTTCTAAAAGTTCTTTGACATTCTTAATACCTTTCACTTTTTATGCCCCCCTTCGAAGAAGAGGGGGTATATTGTTTTGCTAGCCTGTCGGTCTGTCTGTCTGTCTGTCTGTCGGTAGACCAGTTAGTTTCCGATCGATAACTCGTCAACAGATTGACCTATGGGCCTGATACTTCACAGGTACATTTGCCTTGGACAGTAGATGACCCCTATTGAAATTGGGGTCACTAGGTCAAAGGTCAAGGTCACTGTGACATTGAGTTTGAAAACCGTTTCCGATCGATAACTCGTCAACGGATTGACTGATAGGCCTGATACTTCGCTGGTGCATTGGCCTTGGACAGAAGATGACCCCTATTAAAACTTGGATTCACTAGGTCAAAGGTCAAAGTCACTGTGACATTGAGTGTGAAAACCGTTTCCGATCGATAACTCGTCAACGGATTGACCGATGGGCCTGATACTTGGCTGGTGCATTGGCCTTGGACAGAAGATGACCCCTATTGAAACTGGGGTCACTAGGTCAAAGGTCAAGGTCACTGTGACATTGAGTGTGAAAACCGTTTCCGATCGATAACTCATCAACGGATTGACCGATGGGCCTGATACTTGGCTGGTGCATTGGCCTTGGACAGTAGATGACCCCTATTGAAACTGGGGTCACTAGGTCAAAGGTCAAGGTCACTGTGACATTGAGTGTGAAAATCGTTTCCGATCGATAACTCGTCAATGGATTGACAGATGGGCCTGATACTTTGCAGGTGCATTGGCCATGGACACTAGGTGACCCCTATTGAAACTGGGGTCACTAGGTCAAAGGTCAAGTTCACTGTGACATGGAGTGTGAAAATCGTTTCCGATTGATAACTCGTCAACAGATTGATTGATGGGCCTGATACTTTGCAGGTGCATTGGCCTTGGACAGTAGATGACCCCTTTTGAAATTGGGGTCAAGATGGTCAAAGATAAAGGTCACTGTGTCATGGAGTTTGAAAATCGTTTGAGCGATAACTCTGTGTCAAGGCCCTGTTTGGGGGGCATATGTCTCCGACCGCGGAGCTCTTGTTTCTTTGAGGTTAACTTTCTTTTATTATCTTTCACAGTGTTTACTTTGCTCGACACAGCTGAAGGATTAACAACTGAAGTAAAGGTTGAATCTAATAAAGCCAGAATTTCAACAAATTCTTTAATAGTTAAGTGTTTGTCATCAGCATAACCTTTCAGTTCCAAAGCAAGTCCATTGCAAATATGTCCAATATGTGGCAAATTCCTATTAATTAGTGATGATTCGGTAATTCCAACAGACTTACAAAACTCCCCTAAATTAGCCATCACTAACTTGACTAAGTTGTTACTTCATCATCTGAAAAAAAAATGAATCACACAAAAAGATAAGATATAAATTTAGGATGCACAGAGAATGATATAAATATATATATACCAGGAATAGACTATTAAAAAGAGAAAAAATAATAACAATACACGATTGTTGACGTATTAAAATAAGTTGTGTACAAGTAATATTATCATCATACGTCATAGAGTGTCAAAATATCTATTAACTTTGAAAGAAAAAAAAACGTGTAAAATTTGGGCAAAATTGTTCGAGTACGAAAGTCGAAATTGACGATCACAAAAATACGCTCTCAATACATAATAACTTGTCATTAGATGTTTAAACAAATCATACTATGAATAAAAATGCTTCTTAAACCTTTTAATTTATCATTTGAAGTTGGGACTCCGAAAATTGTCATAAAAATTGCACCATGATCGACAGATCGTGTCTCAGACTCATTGACAAATTTCATGTCATTTCTGTTTTGTTCGATCTTAACTTAATTCCAATTTTAATCATCGATGTCTTGGTCATTGACTCACAATTTGATGGTCTATGTATTTCACGAATCAATTCGTTTAAGGTTTCTTCGCTTAGACCATTCCTGAAGGAATTATTTACGAAACTTGCCAAGTCATCGTTTACTTCATTATCCATCTTTTCTTTACGTTGAAACTTTTCAGACAGATCTCTAAATACAGAATCTGGACAGAGTTTCTTTGTAGGAGGTTCAGATTGGTCGTCCAACTCGGTTGAACTAGACTGGTCAGCACATGGTAATATCTGGACTTCGTCCTCATACTGATCTTCAGTGTAATCACACTCATAAAGTTCATCAACTTTCTTGGATAATGATGCCAATTTTGAACCATGCTGATTTACATTATCGTTCAATTCCTTGAGAATCGACAGCATTTCTTTGTTAACGGCCGCGCCAGAAGTAAAATTATCACCTTGAGGCTTTTTGGATCATCTGGCTTCGTAATTTCCTGCTTATTTTCCTTATTAGCCTTCATAGCGGTATAAACTTTGCTATTTTCTTTCGTAGCTTGGACCATTGCGTCAGCCATTTTTGATATAGTACGAGACAGGAAGTGTGCTTTAATTTTAGCCTTTATTTTATTTTAAACTGCCACGCAGTCAATATAACCTTTATAACGGTTTTCAAATTAAAATATTTACAAAAGCATCTATTAGATATATCTAAAGATACTATTATTATTATATGTATAATATAGATAACCACGTTATCTATGTGCGTACGCTGGTTTAGAGACTATAAAGTTTAAAGCGAGTCTCTTATTTGAGGTCCCAGTATAGACAACGTCCGTACTGTTTGAAAATGGATAGCGCACTGAAAAATGTGGTCTCGATAGCTGCGCATCTCATATGAGACCGGAAGTGGTATGACGTAATAGAATTTATGTACATATGTATATTTAATATTGCAAACCCATCACATCTCAAATTCAGATTTATTATTATAAACGTATCGTTTCACTTACCAGGCGTTTTCCACAGCGGTCTTCAACTCGATTTCTCTATCGGCTATTTTACCCGTTGAGAGCCTCTGTATTCAGCGTGATATCTGACATATGTATATCGTGTCGGTACGATATGGTACTATTTTGACAAATAATTTGTGATTAAAGCTCGCACAAGTTATTAAAAAGGGGGGTGGTTTCAATTATTGATCCATCTCCAATTAGCGAATTTGATTGGCTATCAAAATTGAATGGGATGCATGAATTAATTGAATAATCATTAATTACTCAAGGTGATAATGATCTGACAGTTTTATTGCTAATTTACTCGCTTAAAAGAAACACAGTAGTTGTCATTTTCGAATAAAGATTGTCGCCCTATTTGATGATGGATTTCAAAGTGGTTTTCAGTATTCTGTAGCGGAAATGCTTAACCGTGCCTCCGAATTTTGATATTTGCTTTCGTTTTTAATCTATGGCGCATTACGTAATAAACAGCGGGGTTCAGGGTGCGGAATTTCTTTGAAGTCAAATATCTAACGAACGCGGGGCGTTATCAAAAATCTGAGACACGGTTCCCTGCATTATACATTACTTGTTATTTTAAGGCTATTTGTTGTAATATATTTCAATATACAGAGTAGTTATGGTTGTTCAAAAATTTGTAAATTACGTGCAATATTGGTTTATAGAAGACCAATCAAATGTAATATTTGTTTCAAATCACTTGCAATGCACTTTATACAGTGGGTTTATTTTAGTATATAATTATGGTTTAGTTTTTAAATCTATAAATTGGCGAAACTTGATTAGACCTTACATCCCAGCCCGTTACCTTAAATGTGCATTAAATGTGCTTTCCACTCTCCAAGGTCCATAACTCATTATCAATCACTGGGAATATAGTCAAGCATGCTGTCCTACGGACAACTTGATCTTGTTCTGGTACTTGTCTACTTTACCTTCATTTTCACCCTTTTGCTTGGTGTTGGGTTTATCTTGTGGGTCTAGACTTATAGAAAAAAGTTTTTCTGTAATTTGTGTTCATGAAATATTGATGAATTATTTTGATGAACTTTCATGAACAATTCATGAACTGTTCATTGACATCATCAATTCATGAACAAATTCTCTATAGTCACAACATGTAGTGTGAAATTACTAGCTACTGCACATTTTGAAAACACATACAAATTCAATGCCTTCAGTGCTTTGATCTGTATACAGTAAACTATCTACCAATATCTACCCCAAACGTGTCGCCGATCAACTGAAGAAAGCATTCAGAGGCAAAAAATCTGAGTGCTATCAGAATCTGCTGTCTAACTGTCAGTGCACAGTACGTCTCGTCTCATGTCGAAGTTGGTCACCAATCCAAGTCTGTAGCATCTGCGTAATTCTTCATCGTCGAGGTCGTCCATCTGTCTGTGTACTCGTCAAAACTGTCTCGGTCTACGAGCATTAGGTACAACAAGGGCAACCTATACGAAGTTGGTTAACGTTTTGGTTAAGTTTTAACCAACATCTTATGCCTGGGTCAAACTTTCACGGAAAGGACCACGGAAGGGCTACGGATACATTCTGTGGCTAATTGTACTGGTCTGTAGCTCTCCGTAATCGAACCGTAATCATCATTAGTAGTCCGTATATATCCGTAATGATCCGTTATAATTTTTGAACATGCACAAAATTTCGCAACGGATCAAACAACCGTAGTGTCTCCGTGTTAGTCCGTACTGATTCGTTCTGGTCCATAGCTCTCCGTAGGCACGTACTTGTCACGGTCTGTTGGTATGGTTCGGCTACGGAATAGCTACGGTTATAATATGGAATGATACGGATTGGCCACGGAGAGCCATGGTTTTACTACCATGAACTACGGAAAGGCATGGATTCGCACGATCTTCCACTGTTTACTACAGAGCAATACGTTCAGAACGGATTGGTACATTCCACTACGGTTTGCTATGGATAAATTCAGAATAGTATGTGTTTAAACATGCATATAACTAATGTTTTCTTATAAGACCCAACGTATTTGTGTTTTGTTACTATGTTCACAATCATGGACCATCAACAAATGGTGTTTGCAATAAATTGGCTACAATAGGATATTGATATTGCACAAAATGCAGAAGCAGTACTCGAGCTTCTTGATGACATACGTAGAGGTATTGTTATAATTTATAAATATTGTTTGTAATAGCTTAAAGTATGTTTAATGTTACATATTTTGTAAATTATTGAACGAAGCTGAATTAAAACACCGTTTGTCTTATAATAATTGTGACCTTCTGTTGTGCAAACAACGGTGTAAAAAATTTGGTTAAAGATCAAATAATAATCTTTTTTATTTATAAACTGTGACCATCATGATATTTATAAGTGTCATTTACATTAATAATAAATTTCTAATTTAATAATTAATAAAACAAGCATCAGCAACAACAGCTATCGTGTATAGCCTTGTCAAAATGAGAGGTTGGTTGCGCTTGTCAATCTTCTTTGCTTAAGAACGTGATGATCTTGAATCTTCACCATCGTCAACTGAACTATCAGTGGCAGCTAAGGCCAGAGTCTCCTCTGACACTGGTGCTGCGGCTTTCCGAGATGTTCGTTTCTTGGGAGGCATTGTCAAAGTGACCAAGCTAGAGATGTGCAAGGAATGCAAAGTTGTGATGGTCCTTGGCGCTCCATACTACTCTGTAGCGGACCGTTCTTATCCGTACTAACCCGTACCAATACCGTAACGAACTGTTAAGCATCGGTAGCGCAACCCCCCTGACCCGTGTTGCTCCGTTTCAAACCGTAGCACTTCCGTAGCTCTTCCGGGGCATTTACCTGCATTTGGTAGCAGATCCATACTCACATCGTAACGCATCCGTATTGAAACCCTAACGGGCTACGTAATAGACCTTTCCGTAGCGATCAGCCCGTAGCTCTTCCGGGGCCGCTTTCCATGAATGTGTGACCCAGGCATTAGATGTTGGTTAAAATAACTGTAAATTTAATCAAAACCATGTTTGGTCAAATTTAACCAAAACTTTATACAATTGCTAACCAATAACTTAACTAAGAATTTAACCAAAACTATGATTTAACCCAGCGGAAAATTGGTCCATACACAGACAATTAGCGATATCTTGGCAAACAAAACATTATGTGATATATTATATGTAGACTTTCAAAATGTAGCAATTAAATGAATGTTTTTAAATTCATAACATTCAACATAATTATCATTGTGTCACTCGGAAGTGTAAAAAGTAGCAAGTTAATCAATGACGTACATATACCCCGACATTAGATTATGCCATAATAATTAAAGTTCACTGCAGATCTACACGAATGTAACCAAACACAAATAATACAATGAGGACATGATTAAGTTTAACTATTAAATGATACATTAATACCTATATGTACTTAAGTTACTTAAGGGTAAAGAAGCAGCACATGTACATATTTTATACCGAAGGTGTTGAACAATTAGTTAGACAAACCATCTTTAACCAACTATAAATTTACTGCTTTAAATTCTTTAAAATAACTAATAACTATTGCTCAATATTTTCTTTGTTCAGTAAATTAATATTCAATGATGTCTAGCCTTTAGGATAGTTTTGTATATGTCCAAGTATGTTAAAATTTATATTTTATTGTATCATGATTTTACTCACTTGGGTTTCTGTAAATACCGAACCCCTGAACAGTCAGTACACATCCAAAGTGCTAAATAAAGATGAAAATTGTTGACTACATAATTTCAAATTCATAATGTAAGTATTCCACGTAGTTGCATATTTAATACTTCTTCGGTAATGAACAATATAACGGTCCTAGATTTAATACAAGTAGTTTCACAATATTATACGAACGTGGGTTTATTGATAGCTATGGAATTGATAGATATATATTCTAAAAGATGAAGATGATAGATATGTTATAGCTTTTATAGCTATTTTTTGCTTATAAGACTCTTTTATTCTATTTTTAGCTCACCTGATTCATATTTACAATGAATGTGTATGACCTTATGGTTTTGGACAAGTTAAGTTATGGGTGGAATCGGACCACAACTTCAAGAGTTATGGACCCTTGGATTAGAAAATTTGCTACGTTTTAGCTTGTTTAACAGTATTATACCTTCCTTGTTGGTTTTGATCTCAAAATCTACGTAAAAATGAGTTTTACGAGATGGAAACTATATTACCTGGTCATTGATTATTGGCCTTTGTTTTCAGGTGAGCGATAAAGGGCCAATGTGGCCCTCTTGTTCTAATTTTGATAAATAACGGAGCAAATCCAATGAACAAATAATTGAACTGGTATGGCCTCATCATCCTTCGTAAAATACACAACATATTCTACACTGGTCAGTTTATTGTACAAGGGTTTGAAGTAATTTTTTTAGCTCAACTGAGAGTGAAGTACAAAAAATGTATTAAATTAGTGTAGTATTTTGTCTGTCGTCTGTCTGCCCATAATTCTTCAAACGACTTTCCTCTGAAACGACTCAGTCAAATTTGAAGAACCTCCACAGGAATAATCTTTGGGTGGTCCTTTGCAATAGTTGCTAAAGGAATGTCATTCCATGCTGTACTCAGGTTTCCATGGCAACCAAAAGGAAACTCTTAAAAAATCTTGTCTTGAACCACATGGTCTAAAGCTTAGATATTAGCCATGGAGCACCATCTAGAGCCCCTCTAACTAAGTTTTTAAAATAATGGCCTGGGATTAAAATTGGCCCCACCCCAGGGGTTACTTGTTTCATTAATAGATTTATATAGGGGAAAATATAAAAAGAAAGTTCTTGTCTAAAAGCACAAGATTTAGAGCTTAGATATTTTGCATGTAGCAGCATGTACTGAGGCCCTCTTACAAAATTGCTGCAAAATGATATCCCAGAGGTCTTATTTTCCAATACTTTTTACTTATTGCAGCACACATTTAAATCAAATTCATAAGTGATATTGCCACTACTCATTTCTCAGGTGAGCATTGCAGGGCCACTTGGCTCTCTTGTTTGTTAATCATTTTGTTTACACAGCAGATTTAAATCTCAGTATAATACACTTCAGTGCTTTCCTATCATCCCATTTGTCAACCAGTTTTTGATGCAAAATTCTCATGCTTCTTGAAAAGTGTACACATGTTTGTAAGGAGAACCAGTTTTCAGTCAGATTGTTAGCGGGCAGGCACATGGTAGGTTGATATTTTACTAATGAAATTAATTTTAGGTCACAGGTATGTGAGCTTTATACAATTAAATTATGAATTCTTTCTTCAGATGATTTTGTATTACTATTTTATAGTTTGTTTAATTTTCTTCAATTTCTTTGTTAGGATATTGTTATTGCTGAATGTTGTAAAAAAACTTACTGACCATGTCTCTTTATGTGAGAAAGTAGCCAGTTGCTTTTAAATTTTCCATGCGTTTCAAGTGACCAAAACAGCCCAATCCTATACCTATCCTATTTAGAGTATGGGCTATCTGTACCCTAGGTCCCCCCCCCCCCCCCCTTGCAGAATTTTATGACACATATATCATTGTAAAGCTTAATTTGTCCCCCATCAAATTTCACTTGTTGGACGAAATGTAGGTGCTGATTAAGCCTACAGTATGCGATTGATTATCTACCCCTGATTTCGAAATACCATGTTTTTATATTTTTGTATGCAAGAGATTATGGAGTCCAAAATGACCAAGTTCTCAACCCACATTGCTTAAAAATATTATATTTTATATTGATATACATATTTGAAAAGGAAAAGATAACTCTGGACTAAATATAGCAAGAATTATGTCCCTTTTAACTGTAAAAAAGAGTAACAACATAGCCTTTATATAGATACAACCAAATATTTTTTCAGTTATTCATGTATATAGGGCAACAATTAGCAGAAAGCACTGGATATAATTACTTAGATAATATCTGAAACAAATGGGCCAAGATTGCCCTAGATCAATCACCTGAAAACAAAGACACTTTAATTAATGACCAGGTAATATAGTTTTCATCTCATGTAAGGGCCCTTTGCTCTGCAAGTACCAATTAAATTTCGTCCATAATCAATCTCATCAAAGACCTTCAGGTCATACACATTCACTGTAAATATTATTAGGATTGGTGAAAAAATGAAGGCGCTAGAGAGTATAAACAAGCTAAGTATAACAAAGTTTCTAAGTCAAGTACACATAACTCTTGAAGTCCTGGTCCCATTTCGCCCATAATTGAACTTGGCCGAGACATTGAGTCTGTATACATTGTGACAAAGTTTGATTACGGTTGGTTAGCTGTGGATGCTAGAGTGTAAAACAAACTAATTGTGGACAGACGCCGGACATTCATCGATCCTAAAAGCTCACCTGATCAATCAGATGAGCTAACAAAAAACAATTTCTTAACATATTTATGACTTTTGATTACTTTGAATATACATGTTATATGCAATGCGTCCATGGACTATTTCAAATTACTGCGCATATGCTTTGTTATTTGTCGGTTGATTCTAGGCTACGACTGAAAGAACACTATAGCTTGATTTCTTGCCGGAATTAGATTTTTTCTTTTGCAAAATATTAACAAAAGTAGGGTCAATGATGGACCTCCATACCTCACATTTGAAGTGATTCTCATGGAAATAGTCAATAGTTTAGCAAATTAAAGAATTTCAAAATTATTCAAATTCTGTCATATAATGACAGTTCTGGTCACATTTCTGGACGCACAGATATTTAGTCGGAGAAAGTCACTCCTGATGCCCCATGAACCATGATAATATTCACTGTACTAGTTGATGCAGGATAATAAATGACCATCATGACAATATTCACTGTACTAGTTGATGCAGGATAATAAATGACCATCATGACAATATTCACTGTACTAGTTGATGCAGGATAATAAATGACCACCATGACAATATTCACTGTACTAGTTGATGCAGGATAATAAATGACCATCATGACAATATTCACTGTACTAGTTGGTGCAGGATAATAAATGACCATCATGACAATATTCACTGTACTAGTTGATGCAGGATAATAGATGACCATCATGACAATATTCACTGTACTAGTTGATGCAGGATAATAAATGACCATCATGACAATATTCACTGTACTAGTTGATGCAGGATAATAAATGACCATCATGACAATATTCACTGTACTAGTTGATGCAGGATAATAAATGACCATCATGACAATATTCACTGTACTAGTTGGTGCAGGATAATGAATGACCATCATGACAATATTCACTGTACTAGTTGATGCAGGATAATAGATGACCATCATGACAATATTCACTGTACTAGTTGATGCAGGATAATAAATGACCATCATGACAATATTCACTGTACTAGTTGGTGCAGGATAATAAATGACCATCATGACAATATTCACTGTACTAGTTGATGCAGGATAATAAATGACCATCATGACAATATTCACTGTTTTAGTTGATGCAGGATAATAAATGACCATCATGACAATATTCACTGTACTAGTTGATGCAGGATAATAAATGACCATCATGACAATATTCACTGTACTAGTTGGTGCAGGATAATAAATGACCATCATGACAATATTCACTGTACTAGTTGATGCAGGATAATAGATGACCATCATGACAATATTCACTGTACTAGTTGATGCAGGATAATAAATGACCATCATGACAATATTCACTGTACTAGTTGATGCAGGATAATAAATGACCATCATGACAATATTCACTGTACTAGTTGATGCAGGATAATGAATGACCATCTTGACAATATTCACTGTACTAGTTGATGCAGGATAATTAATGACCATCTTGACAATATTCACTGTACTAGTTGATGCAGGATAATAAATGACCATCATGACAATATTCACTGTACTAGTTGATGCATGATAATAAATGACCATCATGACAATATTCACTGTACTAGTTGGTGCAGGATAATAAATGACCATCATGACAATATTCACTGTGCTAGTTGATGCATGATAATTAATGACCATCATGACAATATTCACTGTACTAGTTGATGCAGGATAATAAATGACCATCATGACAATATTCACTGTACTAGTTGGTGCAGGATAATAAATGACCATCATGACAATATTCACTGTACTAGTTGATGCAGGATAATAAATGACCATCATGACAATATTCACTGTTTTAGTTGATGCAGGATAATAAATGACCATCATGACAATATTCACTGTACTAGTTGATGCAGGATAATAAATGACCATCATGACAATATTCACTGTACTAGTTGGTGCAGGATAATAAATGACCATCATGACAATATTCACTGTACTAGTTGATGCAGGATAATAGATGACCATCATGACAATATTCACTGTACTAGTTGATGCAGGATAATAAATGACCATCATGACAATATTCACTGTACTAGTTGATGCAGGATAATAAATGACCATCATGACAATATTCACTGTACTAGTTGATGCAGGATAATGAATGACCATCTTGACAATATTCACTGTACTAGTTGATGCAGGATAATTAATGACCATCTTGACAATATTCACTGTACTAGTTGATGCAGGATAATAAATGACCATCATGACAATATTCACTGTACTAGTTGATGCATGATAATAAATGACCATCATGACAATATTCACTGTACTAGTTGGTGCAGGATAATAAATGACCATCATGACAATATTCACTGTGCTAGTTGATGCATGATAATTAATGACCATCATGACAATATTCACTGTACTAGTTGATGCAGGATAATTAATGACCATCTTGACAATATTCACTGTACTAGTTGATGCAGGATAATAAATGACCATCATGACAATATTCACTGTACTAGTTGATGCATGATAATAAATGACCATCATGACAATATTCACTGTACTAGTTGGTGCAGGATAATAAATGACCATCATGACAATATTCACTGTGCTAGTTGATGCATGATAATTAATGACCATCATGACAATATTCACTGTACTAGTTGATGCAGGATAATAAATGACCATCATGACAATATTCACTGCGCAAGTTGGTGCAGGATAATAAATGACCATCATGACAATATTCACTGTTTTAGTTGATGCAGAATAATAAATGACCATCATGACAATATTCACTGTACTAGTTGATGCAGAATAATAAATGACCATCATGACAATATTCACTGTACTAGTTGATGCAGGATAATTAATGACCATCATGACAATATTCACTGTACTAGTTGATGCAGAATAATAAATGACCATCATGACAATATTCACTGTACTAGTTGGTACAGGATAATAAATGACCATCATGACAATATTCACTGTACTAGTTGATGCAGAATAATAAATGACCATCATGTCAATATTCACTGTACTAGTTGGTGCAGGATAATAAATGACCATCATGACAATATTCACTGTACTAGTTGATGCAGGATAATAAATGACCATCATGACAATATTCACTGTACTAGTTGGTGCAGGATAATAAATGACCATCATGACAATATTCACTGTACTAGTTGATGCAGAATAATAAATGACCATCATGACAATATTCACTGTACTAGTTGGTGCAGGATAATAAATGACCATCATGACAATATTCACTGTTTTAGTTGATGCAGGATAATAAATGACCATCATGACAATATTCACTGTTTTAGTTGATGCAGGATAATAAATGACCATCATGACAATATTCACTGTACTAGTTGGTGCAGGATAATAAATGACCATCATGACAATATTCACTGTACTAGTTGATGCAGGATAATAAATGACCATCATGACAATATTCACTGTTTTAGTTGATGCAGGATAATAAATGACCATCATGACAATATTCACTGTACTAGTTGATGCAGGATAATAAATGACCATCATGACAATATTCACTGTTTTAGTTGATGCAGGATAATAAATGACCATCATGACAATATTCACTGTACTAGTTGGTGCAGGATAATAAATGACCATCATGACAATATTCACTGTACTAGTTGGTGCAGGATAATAAATGACCATCATGACAATATTCACTGTACTAGTTGATGCAGAATAATAAATGACCATCATGACAATATTCACTGTACTAGTTGGTGCAGAATAATAAATGACCATCATGACAATATTCACTGTAATAGTTGATGCAGGATAATAAATGACCATCATGACAATATTCACTGTACTAGTTGGTGCAGAATAATAAATGACCATCATGACAATATTCACTGTACTAGTTGGTGCAGGATAATAAATGACCATCATGACAATATTCACTGTAATAGTTGATGCAGGATAATAAATGACCATCATGACAATATTCACTGTACTAGTTGGTGCAGAATAATAAATGACCATCATGACAATATTCACTGTACTAGTTGGTGCAGGATAATAAATGACCATCATGACAATATTCACTGTACTAGTTGGTGCAGAATCATGACAATATTCACTGTACTAGTTGGTGCAGGATAATAAATGACCATCATGACAATATTCACTGTACTAGTTGGTGCAGAATCATGACAATATTCACTGTACTAGTTGATGCAGAATAATAAATGACCGTCATGACAATACTCATAATAAATCTACTAAGGTAATATTCGCTTAATCATACTGATGATCATGAAGGCATTTATCAGTGTGTAATTGATGGTCAAACGGTTTTTCACACGTCACAATGGCCAGTTACAAATATCATTAAATTTTGTTTTCTTTCAGTTCTGTCAATTTTCAACATTGTTTCAGTTTCAAGTAGGTAGTTCACATCACTAACAGTAAAATACAACACATTTACATGTAATTAGATTTAAACCAATATCACTGAGTGATCATTTTATGAAAATCCCACAATGTCAACATGTATTAATGCTAAACACGAAAATGAGAACTGCATGATTTAAGGTAGAGATGGACAGACAGCAAGGAAACTTGTAGTCTACCTGATGGTTATGCAGGGATTGGCTTAGAGGGAGACTAGGATGAGATAGTCTCCCTGATATTTGGGACCATTTATTCATGTGTGTATAATGGTCCCAGCTAACATTTTGCCCATTATGTCTCATTGCGGAAGCCCTAAAAACTGAGTTGGAATTCGGAGTTTTAAAAGTCTTTTCAGCTGTTCAAAGTAAAAGTAGTTGTTTATAAGCAAGGAAGTGGATAAACATTGCATGTACAATGTACATATTTTTCAAAAGACAGTGGCAAATATCATGAAAAAATGGCTCGAACCTTGATAAATAAATCACGACCTGTTTCAATTCTTAAATGATAAGAAGAAAGCCTAAATCTTGTCATAGCTATGAGATATTTTTTAATATTTATATTAACTAGATACATGCTGTTGTCAAAATTTGCGGAAACCCTAAAAGCCCTGGAATAAGAAGACGTTTGTACTCGATTATTCAATTCTTGCATGACGATGTCTTTAATTCTTTGTTTTAACAATAATAGAAATTGTTTAGTATTACCTACACCCTGTGAGTACAACGTTTCAGAGAATACTAATTCATTTAATGTATCTTTAACATTATATGCCCAATTAGTGATGTACGGTTTCTTTTCAATATCTCTCAACATGTATTATGTGTATATATTTCCTTTCGCTTTTCTTGGTAACTTTTAATCAAAATTTTATATTTTGCATAATTCTTAATGAGTAAAAATCCATCCTACCTAATTCTCCGTGTATAAAGTACATACATTTTTGTGTGCTACTTTTTACTCCTAATAAAGATTTACAATACGAAGTGTGAAGTTTTTCAATTGCTAATCAAACAATTCTAAAGAATGTCTTATTGTTATGTTATGTAATCTATATATACATTTTCTGTTCAGCTAATTTGTTTTATGCATTTCTACAAAGGACCCTCCAGATGAAAACACTATTCCAAGATACGTAAATTTGTTAACGATTTCCTATTCACAACTTTGGTAGAAAACTTTAAGGTCTGTTGGCAAATGTCCTCCTCTGAATATATTAATTATCTTTGTTAACAGTAAGTTTCCAACAATCACAGTATACATCCAATATTTTAAGATTACTTTGTAATTCTTCTGATGAGTTAGCAAATATCATGATGTCATCGGCATACATCAATAAAAAACATTCTTATAAAACCTAAATCAATGCCTTTTGCTCCGTTTAAAAGTTGGTCATCCAGATCACCAGTAAGGTACATGGAAAATAGCAAAGGCGACAAGCTTTTCCCCAGTCTTACTCCAAGATGACCTTCGAATATTTGGCCGATCTCATTATTAAATTTTACTCTGGTTGTAATTTGATAATACATCCATGGACTTAATGAACTTATATAACTTCCCTCTTTATCCTGAATTATAAAGTGTATACCATATATTTCGGCAAACCAAATAATCGAAAGCTTTAGAATAATCAATAAAAGTGCATTTTTAATAATTACAAGATTTGAATTAATTTAATTACTCCATGCAGTACAAGTATGTTGTCAATCGTAGCCATTCTGGCCCTAAAACTTGCTTGTGATTCCACGAGAGTATATGATAGTGCTATTCAGAATGAGACGTTAACATGCAATTGTTTGCTTCTGCGCATATCTATGTTGTTGACTATAAGTCTTAATTATAAACAAATGCAATATAAGACTATTGATAAAGAACTTATAACAATGTGACAAAATGTAGTAATGCTGTTTAGTTTATCATGATTCTTTCGATATTTCCGCTGTCTCTTGGTGATGTCATGTATATAATATCCCATTTTCAGGGGGGGGGGGGGGGTATAAAGCAGACACAGGCACAATGGTATTTTGCTTTCAAACACACAATTTTGTGCTTAGGGCATGTTGTTGTATTAAGTTTATGCGAATTTACTTTGTCATTTGTCATAAAACCATTTATTTATCAAATAATGGTGTTTTATATTTGGGGTTCAATTTACCCCACCCACTTTCTAGCTATAATAAAGCAATACCATGTGTGTATTGAACAGTAAACGAATAGATAAACATTCTCCGAACATTTATTAGTCATTTGAAACCTTTTTAAATAAAAATGAAAAAATCTATGATACTCATTTGCCATATCAGGTCATATTTTAACAATTTAAGCCCATTTTTAGCTCACCTGATTCATCAGGTGAGCTTTTAGGATCGGTGAATGTCCGGTGTCCGGCTTACGTCCACAATTAGTTTGTTTACACTCTAGCAACCGCAGCTCTTTACGAATCTTGATTAAACTTGCTCACAATGTATATGGCCACAATGTCTCGGCTAAGTTCGATTATGGGCAAAAGCTGATTAGAACTTCTAGAGTTATGGGCCCTTGAATTACAAATTTTGCTATATTTAGCTTGTTTACACTCTAGCGCCTTCATTTATTCACCAATCCTGATCATATTTTCAGTAAATGTGTATAACCAAAAGATCTTGAACAAGTACGATTATGGGCGGAATCGTACCACATCTCCAAGAGTTATGGGCCCTTGACTTAGCAAATTTGCTATATTTTAGCTTGTTTACACTCCAGCGCCTTCATTTATTCACTGATCCTAATCATATTTACAATGAATATGTATGACCTTATGGTTTTGGACAAGTATGGTTATGGGTGGAATCGGACCACAACTTCAAGAGTTATGGACCCTTGGATTAGAAAATTTGCCAAGTTTTAGCTTGTTTAACAGTACTATACCTTCATTGTTGGTTTTGATCTCAAAATCTATGTAAAAATTAGTTTTACGAGATGGAAACTATATTACCTGGTCATTGATTATTGTCCTTTGTTCTCAGGTGAGCGATAAAGGGCCAATGTGTCCCTCTTGTTTAGATTCTCATTAAAATTCATGAATATGCAAATGAGCAAATCAATAAAATAATATGCCTGGCATATAATAATTATATTGATCATATTATAAAGCTATTTTGTAGGTTTTATAACCGAAATAAACAACATTTTTGCGTATTTAATATGATAAAGCTAAATCTTAGAAATATTGCTGGTTGCCATGGAAACAACCCGGCCATTTGCTTATCCAGCATCCGTTTGTCTTCCAACAACTGGAATTTGTTAACATTTACCCTAAGCTTCAAAAATATATAGGTGTACCAAAATCCCGCTAGGGGGGAGGGTTTCGATTATGGGCTCTTGGCCTAATTGTAATACCAGAAAAATACATATAAATTTCTTTTATGCCTAAGGAGAATCAGGTGGTTATTTGAATGTTATAATAGATATTTTGTATTTGATTTTTAAGCTCGGTTATTTAACATAGATTTACTGTCTTACTGGCAGTATTGTGTATAACAATAAAACATCATCATAAGTGCTCAATGACTTATTTCAAATCTAACATTCTTAAGCTCGACAACAATTGGTTAAATTTTTAGCTCACATGAGCCAATGTCTTAAGATGAGCTTTTAGGATCAATGAATGCCCATGCCTGTCCACACTTAGGGTGTTTACACTCTAGCATCCACAGCTATGTATTGATTATGTTCGATTATGGGCAAAATGTGATAAGTATTTCCAAAGTTATGGGCCCTTGACTTAGAAAATTTGCTTTATTTTAACTTGTTTACATTCTTCATTTCTTCACCAATATTAAACATACTTACAGTGAATGTGTATGACATAAAGATCTCTGAAAGTTTGATATGGGCAAAATTGAACCAGTGCTTGCAGAGTTATGGGCCCTTGACTTAGAAGAATTGCTATATTTCAACTTTATTACATTATAGCATCTTGTTTTCTTCACTAATCGTAATCATATTTATGCAGCATCCATTATTCATGAAAAGAAATTTGGTTTGATCAAACTCTATGTTGAAACTGCTCATTCAAGATGAAAAACTATATCACCTGGTCATTAATTATAGGGTAGTTGTTCTCAGGTGAGGGATATAGGGCAATCTTGGCCCTCCTTGTTAAAATAGCTTTTAATGGACCCATGATGTCGGTGTTTATTTTTAAATTTATCATTTTGTATTAAAGTCGTTGGCAACAAGAAGAACAGTGAACAATTCTAGGTATGGTGCATGTGAATGAATAGACTTGTGTTTTTTGAGGCCTGTGTTCTACAATGAAGACTTGGCCATCAGTGTAAGGTAGATGTTAAAAATTGCATACTCTGAAATTATCACTCTCAGCGTGTCGATGACTTTATCATAAATATTTTTTGGTTGTACTCCAGTTGTCCACAATAGTTCAGTACAAGTAATATACCAGTGTGGCAGGGATGTTATTTTTCATCTGCAGAATTTTGTGGTTTCTCATTTTTCGCCATCCCACATACTTTGCACTCGCTGTAACCTGCAGCGAGCAGTAAACCAATTGGATTCTGTACCAATACTTGCCTTGCTCTCCCCATGCAGCAGTCTACTTCTCTACATGTAATAAGTGTTCAATTTCATAGAAAATATGAAAATAAGATTGAAATTATTTTGTTGTTGTTGTTTTTGTAGATTGGTTGTCAGAACATGAGAGAAAAATGAGAATGAAATCATCTACTTCTCATCTTTGTGATGCTGCAATGGAAGAGCCTTCCCATGATACTTCTATACTGTGTATGTGTCCGCTTCAGGTATGTAGAGCCTGGTAGAGTTGCATAGATATACCGGTAACTCAAATATTGTCTCTCAAAATTAGTAAACAAACGCTAAACAGCAAACGCTTTCTTTGGATTTAAAATCTTATATGGGGATTTCTGTTTTTAGCTAGAATTACAACCAAATTCCCATGAATCATTGTGGCAGGTCCAAACTCTATTGCCTTATCATAGGCTGTAGTCTTTATATTCTGTTTAATGAAATTTAATTACCCTGAAAAATGATTTTCCTTGATTATGAAAAAGTCTTGAAATCTGATTGAAATTTTCCTCATTTTGTCAACAGTATAATTATAACATGTCTAAGTGTACAAAGTTATGTCTGACAAGAAATGCTGCATAAATTTCATTAAGTATATAATTACATTGTTTTCATAACCTTTAAGTGTTTTCTGAAAAGAGTTTTAACAAAAACTGTCTGTGTAATTTAACAAACATGATTGTTACAAGTTATGAAAACAAAGTGTTCTGGAACATTTTATTCCTGCACTGTTTAACAATTCAAGCAGCATTTGCTGAATTCAAAAATGCCCTACTTGACTACATAAATGCATTTTACCTTGGAAAAGAGGAAAACTTTTGATTAAACATTAAAAATGTTTAATTTTGTTGATTTTAATTTTTGAGTTATCTCCCTTGTATAATTCTCTTTGTATAGAAAATATCCACTCTTATGTATCTATTGATATTTAGAAAAGAAGTATAGATCCAAATTTCTTCTTTTCATTGAAATAATGAACAATTATTTTTTATATCCTGTAAACATTTGAAGCAGCAGCAATCCTTATTTCATTAAAATAAACTGGATCGATATAACATAGGCGTAGATTTCCAAAATAACAATGTTTTGATAAATCTGCACAGGGATGCTATATTACAATATAGCATCCCTAATCTGCATTAGCTGCATGTGGCGTATGTGCAAAACAAGATAATCGAGCCATGCAGCTTAGCGCTTGGTTGATTATTGATAAAACTAAGCTTAACAGGTACTCTGACAAATACATTTATATTGTATATTGGTTATTTGGGCGAATTATTTTTATCAATGAAATAAATTTTTTAAAAAGTGGATACAAAAAAAGATGCATTTCCTTTTTTGGTTTATTATAGATACTTATTTAAACCAGTATCCATGAAAACAAAACAACCCTGTTCTTCATTGAAGAAGATTACCATTCTAATGAAGATAAAACAACAAGATGATAATGTGTACTAAAGATCTGATATTACAGGCAGGAAATCAAGAGGTATTTTTATTGTATGTAGCAGTTTTTTTTAATGTACGAGGTTTAGTAAAAAAGTTCCCGGACTGACGCTATATATCCAACATTACGTTACGACTTTTTACAAAAATATACGACCGGAAAGATAATTTTTTACTCTTTTAAAAGATGTAAATATCAACACTACTGGGACAATTATAAATTCACGATACGTATTATCATATATGCATGAATGGGGACGCGGGGCACTTTGGAACGTCATTTGATGTCGTCGGTAAGAATGACGTTACGCTTACCTCAAGCCTGTGTCACTGTAATATTAACTAGTAAAGGTTACACAATGTTATGCATCATTTTCATTAAAAGTTTTATATTTCAAAATATTGTAATGAAAATATCTGTTCATTTAGTAAAAATATAAAATAGTCTGTATTGAATATACCGTTTAGTAATCTTTTTGGTAAACAGTTTCTCTGTTCGTGACCGCATGCTGCAATATCATGCAATTTTTATCCATGAAAAAAAAGGATCATAATTTTCTTGGATGACTTGATAACTCTTTTTTCCTGAGGTGGTGCAGAAAACATGTTTCCAAACCATTGATTCTCTTTTGGTTTTGGGGTCATAAAAGTTTATCACAGTTTCGTCTGTTATGATAATGAGATAAGAATCTGTCGCCGTCCCACTGCCATCGCCTCAAGAATTATCTTGAAACCCTTTTAGTCGTTTCATCGCTTGTCAACATCAGGCACACACTTCATTTATACTTAATTCATTTGTTAAAACAGTATACACGGCTCTGAGACTTAGTCCAAGAAAGTTAGCAATAGCATCCACCGAATGTCGTCGATCTGTTGAAATAACGTCGTTTACCTGTGAAACATTGTTCGGTTTCTTAGGTCTACATGTTCTTGTATCATCATCAGTCACTTCTCGACCTTCACGGAACCGTCTATGCCAATCAAAACAAATAGTCCGTGAACACTTGATTGCACTTTCTGCTCTATTAAAAAGATTCCAAGTGTCTGTGGGTGTAATGCCCGTTTTAGCGCAAAATTTAATAACTGCGCGTTGTTCAAAGTGCCCCGTGCTCGTCGTATTTTTTTCATCGCTGAAATACTCCATTGTGAAAACGCTTCCAGTGTGAGAGAACGGATAGAAATATAACGTCAAAATTTTGCATGTGGGTAGAACTAATGATAAGTTGACATCATTCGTCATTTTATTATGTTTTGGCGAAAATAAACGATAAAAATTGAAATTCAACCAAGAAAATACGAAGCTAAAATTTAAGTTTTTTAAGTGCCCCGTGCCTCATTTTTTTTAACTTTCCAAAGGTGAATATTTTTTCGGAAAGGTGAAACTTAGTGAATGTAAATGGATCAGTCAATGCCGTCAGTATGAAACTAGTACCATGTGAAGTTTTATGGTAAAAAAACGTCAACTTTTTGAGATATTGACCTAGTCCGGGAACTTTTTGACTGTACCTCGTATATAGTGTTACCTCCATGAATGGTCGTCACCTCCGAACATTAGCCACCTCCTTATTACAGCCAGTAAACTAGCAACCTAGATTTTATGTTTTACTCTATTTTCACTCTCCTCTCAACAACAACCACTTCCTTACAATAGCCATCCTTGTCATTCCCATTGGTGACTGTTGTAGGGAGGTTGCGCTGTAAATTATTATTGCTATTGTATGGTGACATTTTTCTGCATACACTATGATCAAGGACATATATACATACATGGATTTTCAACTGCTAAAAATAGCCAAAACAATATCGATTGACAATCCATTACGAAATACTCGACAGCTGTAACCAAAAAATAAATGTTTTATTGAGAAATAGCGCATTTCAAACTGTAAATACTGCATCATGAAGTTGCGTATCTATTTATGTACCAGTATATAAGTTCTTGGTTTCATGAAAATATTTTTCGTCCACTTATTAGGTCGGTTAGGAGATAGGTTATCATTAAGGTGTGTCATGGGTTTCCAATATGGGTTCAAATAAGTTTCATTGGTGCGAAAACAAAGTCGGTGACCTAAAAAAAAATGTTTCTATTTTTGTTAAGTTTTTCAAATTGTTTTTAGAATCTGTACTGTGTTTTAAAAAAATCATCAGGCTGTTTTTTCAGTATTGTTGCGAATGAGAGATAAATGTTTCATTATTTGGCATTGTAAATTGCCACCCCTGCGTAGATTTATCAGTTACTTTTAGATTTAATGATGGCAAAATATGACATTCTTGTATTTTTCGGATTTGGAAATGATACAGCATTGCAGCTATACAAATTGCATAACTTATACAAAATTAATGGAGCAATGCAGGAATTAACTCGAAAATCGACAAAACCATTCCCTCCACTAGGTGGCGCTTTTTGAGTGGTTTCCATGGAAATATCCTTTGAATATATCATTTCTGCTTTAGCCAATACCTTAAATTGTGCTTGATTTCTGAAAAAAATTTAAAGTCAGAAAATCTTATCATGAAAATCTGATAGATTTTCACAAAAGTAATCTAAAAAAATTATGCAGAAATATGCCACTATACTATTGCCTAAATGAATGAACCTTGATAAACTGAATTCATTCTTTATGAAGTAACAATTTGCTGGTCCTTATGTGAAATCATCATGCAATCAAAGTACTGGAAACTGAACTAATGTTTAATAGACTAGCACTGCAACAAGGGACGGGAACTAGCTTAACAACTGCATGGTGGATGTAGTAAAACATACAGGGTGATCATTAATATATGATAACATAAATAACTTTAATAACTTTGTCAGTTTTTAGCTCACATGTCACAAAGTGACAAAGTGAGCTATTTGGATCACTCTATGTCCGACGTCGTGCGTCGTCAAACTTTTTGTTGTGACCACACTAGGGGCCACATTTTTGGCTCAAGTTTAGCAAAACTGGGTCAAAACGTTAATATCAACAAAATCTCGGACGAGTTCGATATTGGGCCATTTGGGGTCAAAAACTAGGTCACCAGGGCCAAATAAGGGAAAACCTTGTGAACACTTTAGAAATTACTGTTTTGCATTTATCTTCATGAAACTTTGTCAGAATGTTTATTTTAATAATATGTAGGTCAAGTTTGATAATGGGTAATTTCTGTAGTAAAATTAGGTCACTAGGGCAAATTGCTGGGAAACCTTGTGAACACTCTAGAAGTCACTGTTTTGATTGGATGATCATGAAACCTTGTCAGAATGTTTGTCTTCATAATATCTTGGACGAGTTTGAACATGGGTCATCTTGGGTCAAAAACTAGGTCGCTAGGTCAAATCTTATGAAAAACCATGTTAACACTGTAGATTTCACAGTTATTATTGGATCTTCACCAAACTTTGTCAAATCGTTTGTTTTAATGATATAACGGTCAAGTATAAATATGGGGCATCTGGGGTCAATAACTAGGTCACCAGGTCAAATCTTAGGAAAACTTTGTTAACACTGTAGATGTCACAGTTTTAATTGGATCTTCACCAAACCTTGTCAAAATGTTTGCCTCAATGATATGTGGGTCAAGGATGAACATGGGTCAGCCGGGTTCAAAAACTGGGTCACAAGGTCAAATCTTAGGTAAAAATCTTGTAAAAGCTCTAAATGTCATGGTTTTGTCAGAATGTTTGTCTTAATGATATCAAGGACAAGTTAAAATATGGGTCACCTAGGGTCAAAAACCAGGTCACAAGGTCAAATCTTAGGAAAACCTTATTAACACTGTAGATGTCAAATTTTGATCGTATCTTCACCAAACCTAGTCAGGCTGTTTGTCTTAATGATATGTAAGACAAATTCGAACATAGGTCGTCTGGGGTCAAAAACTAGGTCACCGGTTCAAAACAATGTTTTAATGAGTGAACAGTGATTGTCATGTGAGCGATATAGGGCCATCTTGGCCCTCTTGTTAAGATAGTATATATCATTATATACCTTTGAATAGCGTACACATGTAAGGTTTATTCTGCACGTACATCATTTTCAAATGTCACTTACTTTCTTCACAGCAGAAGTTCGAAATGTCCCCCTTTATTCTGCAAAACCAGCTGCAAACGACGTCGAAAATTACCAATCGTGATGCTACGAATTTCACGTCGTATTGAAGTCTTCAAATCAAATATTGTTCTAGGTTTTGGAGTATATACTCTTTCCTTCAGGCATCCCCATAAAAAGAAGTCCAAAGGATTTAAGTCTGGTGAGTGAGGAGGCCAAGCAAATGTGGTTTTCAGTGAAATGATCCGATCACCAAATTTCTGTTTCAAATTGCTCAAAGACACATCTGGCGTATGTGGCGTAGCTCCATCCTGTTGGAACCAAACATTATCCATAGAACATTTTCTCCTGAGTGCTGGAATGAACTTTCTGTTGACTATTTTAATGTATCTTTCTTTTGTAACTGTGACAGTTTCATTTCCTTCTTCATAGAATAATGGTCTGATTATGCTGTGTGTACTCAAGGCTGCCCAAACCGTAACTTTGTCACTGTGCAATTGTCGTTCGTCATAGAATTCAGGCTTCTCAACACTCCAGTATCGTAGATTCTGTTTGTTTACACAACCATTCAGATGAAAGTGAGCCTCATCTGTGAACCAAATATTATTTACAATTTCGTCATTCTGATTTAACCATTTGGTAAATGCTAACCTTGCCAATACATCTGTGTCCTTTAGATGTTGCATAACTGATATTTTATATGGCTTGAGTTTCAGATCATATTTTAATATTCTACGTACTGATCTGTAAGAAGCACCTTTCTTTGTGTTTGTAAGATCTAACATCACGCCACGAATAGAAACTCTAGGAGTATCTTCAACGAGTTTACTCACTTCGTCCACTGTCTGCTTAGTACAATTGCTTACTGGTCTTCCTGGGTTTTCTTTCCGTCTGTCATTTACTGTTCCTTCAGTTTCAAATTTAGAAACTATCCTTATTTGTTGTGCAGATGGAGTAGTAGTTTCTGGATACATTTTTTTCAAATTACGCTCAACACGTTTCTGTGTTTTGCCTAATTCAAAGTACATTTTCATAATTTCTGCTTTTTCAGCCATCTTGGAGTCACTGAAAACCTATGACATCATCGATGACGACATCGACGCCACGTTGACGTCGCATGCTCATTAGCTTTGTAAGAAGGGTCAAACCACTTCTCTATCATAAAAACTGACAAAGTTATTAAAGTTATTTATGTTATCATATATTAATGATCACCCTGTAGTACTTTGGTCCACATCAAAATTCATGCACATCTAGCTAGTAAAGGCTATAGAAAGCTGTCTATCTTTCTGTTTCCAATAATACTGTGGTACATACAACAAAGATTTTGGAACCAGCTTTTGATACAACATAGATTTGGGAACCAGTTATTTATACAACATAGATATTTAGGAACCAGTTTTTTACACAAAAAAAGATTTGGGTAACAGTTTTTGATACAACAAATATTTGAGAACCAGTCTTTGATTCAACAAATATTTGAGAACCAATCATTGATACAACAAAGATTTGGGAACCAGTCTTTGATACAACAAAGATTTGGGAACCAGCTTTTGATACAACAAAGATTTGGGAACCAGCTTTTGATACAACAAAGATCTGGAAACCGGTCTTGGTATGCTACTCTACTATAATAACGAAACAGTGCCAAAGCAACCAATGAGGGGATAAAGTAAATTGTTGACTTGTTTTCATTTTCCAGATTTATCGTCTTAGCTCCAGTGGGGATTTCAGATAGGCAAAATTTGTTTAGTACGATTTTCTGCTTGTTCACTGTTTATTGAATGTCTCTCTATCTTTTTTCTAGATAATCCGAGAAAAATGTTCTGCAGTCACCAAGAAAATCATATGACCAGTTGCTGGTAAATAAATCATATATCTTATATTTGATCTGAATTTTGATGAGATTATAATGACTGAAAACTTGGGTGATTTAAAACAGTCATTAATTAGTTCATGACTGACATCACTAAATTACAGTATTGAATCAGGGAAAACCATTTAAAAATGTTTTAAAAAATTACATAGTGAAGCCTGGAACATTCAAGTTCTGAGTTATTTATAAAAAATTAATCTTGCGAAGCCAATTATTTTTTCTTTTTTGAACTGACATTCAAAAACGTGTTGCTAATGGTTGAAAATAATCAACCCTCATGTTGTTGTTTGATCTTAGTTAAGCCAGATATTGTGCGATTTTATTAAACTGACAAAAGCTGCATAATTTCATGGTCAATGCTTGCATTTATTTTTAGCTTTGATAAGGTTCGATTACTTTCATAATTTGTTACACCGGTTGTCAAATGTGCATGTATTTATTTTCCCTAACAAAAACTATCGACTGTGCTAAGAAGCTAAAAATAATCGCATTCAGCGACCATGAAATTATTATACTCCCAGATATGAAATATATGGGGGCTATATTGGATTCACGCTTGACGGTCAGTCCGTTCGTCCGTCCATCCATCCATGCGTCTGTAGACACAATTTGTCCAGACAATTTCTCAGAAACTGCTCACAGGATTTCGATGAAACTTCACAGAAGTGATCAGTAGTAAGCCTAGTTGTGCATGCTTAAATCATTTTTTGTTTGGATTAATTTTCACTGAGTTATAACCCTTTGATTTTTTCTACAGTATATACAATAAGCAAATTTTGTCCGGACTATTTATCATTAAGTACTGATATGAATTCAATGAAACTTCACAGAAGTGATAAGTAGTTAGCCTAGTTGTGCATGCATTACGCTGGTCTTGTTCAGTAAATTTTCACGGAGTTTTGGCCCTTTGTTGTTTTTTGTGCAGTGTATACACAATATACTCTTAGGAATTCAATAAAACTTCACAGAAGTTATAAAAAGTAAGCCAAGTTGTCCATGCAATAACCATGTTTTGTTGGGATTTTCACTGAGTTATGGCCAATAGGTAAATTTTGTCCAAACCATTTCTCAGCAACTACATGCAGGAATTCAGTGAAACTTCTTATAAGTGATAAGTAGTTTGCCAAGTTGTGCATGTCCACAATAGGTCCAAGTAAATTTTAATGAGTTATGGCCCTTGGTTATTTTTTATATAATGAATATTTAGAAATTGGTCAGGATATTTCTAAGCAACAATTTGCAGGTATTAAAAAGATGAAAATGCGTTATAGTTCCCTTTGTAATATGTAACAATAACTGTGTCATTAAGGCGGCATCTGGGGGTATTCGTCACCTTTAGTGATTGTTCTTGTAAAAAAAAAATATACACTCAATATCTGTATGTAAGAAGTCTATGATGTAGCTTTTTATACCTCCAGCATCTATAATGTAGGAGACATATAGTGAATGTCCTGTCTGTCCTTCCATCCTTTCGGCCATCTGTACAAGAACACTTGAATACTTAGTCAATTACTTACATAGTTATATACACTTGTCATTCACGTAGACACTTAGCCAGTTACTTGCTTAGTTATGTATGATGCAGGAGGCATAATTATGGTGATTGCCCTGTTCGTTCATACAAGGTTAAGTAGATTTTACCACTTCATCTAGCACCAGCACTGCTTAATTACTAGAACACTTGAATACTTATACAGTTGTTGCCTATGACATTCTCAATCTACTTATATCAACCAACCTCACTTTGACCTTGACATAACTTGGACTCAAAATGGTTAAAATGGACTTATCTTGACAAGCATGCCACAGGGTTATATGCAATGAAAGAACACACCAGAGTCTCAGCATCTTGTTGTGTCTGTAGTATTCTTATATTTCTTAAATCATAGTGTTCTAAAAGTTGTCGATTTCTGATATAATGTTAATAAAACAAAGAAACACTAAGGTCTATTGTACTGTAGATACCTGTTCGAAGTTATTTCTCTTATTTTTAATCTGATGTTTTTGTAGGTGATACAGGATACAATCTTGGATGTAGGTATGGTCAGGGGTAATATAGCATCCCTGGTATGGTTTACTGTGAAATCTTTCAACACAACAATGGAAAACAAACAACTTGGTTAGAGAAATATCTTCAATAAGACAAATTTTGTAATCGCCTTCTTTCAGTTCATTCATAATTGAGTGAAACATTTCCCTTACATGTTAGTAACTTAGTTTGATTTAGTTTAAATTTGGACAAGTGTTTATAGCAGATACAACTTTTCAAATCTTTGTTCATTGTTAATTAAGTGACAAACTGATCATCGGTAACAATGTTCCATGAACGTCTACTATTTATTGTACATTTTTGTGCTCCACAACTTTTTTGGGGGAGGGGATATAATTTTGTAAACATTTGTAATACTAGCTATGTTTGTTTTTGACTCCACATGATTGATTGTACTTGATCCTTGATGTTGATCTCGATGTTAAACTAAAAGTCTACTGGATATCATAATTGAATTTAATATATAGATATTATTACTTTCCTAATTAAGGAAGAGCATTATTATATGCAAGAATGACATTGACACAAAAACTTGTGAGTTTGTCATAGGCATAATTAATTTGCAAACAATGAAAATTCTTAATTTCTGCCTGTGCATTGTTTATATTGTTAAACCTCTCCAAGAGCGGCCCTCACTTGAGCAACAAACTCCCTTCGAAAACAGCATAATTTAACTATTAATTCAACCTCTCTAGAGCAACCATCCTCAACAACATAATTTGCTACTCTAAATGGGTGTTGCTTTATACTTTTTAGTGAAATTTTATCAAACTGTCAAAACTTAATAATTACACGTTTGCTAAATTCATGCATTCACTTCTTACCACAGTCGGTAGTTTTTATTTCATCATTAGGGAATGTCCTATTCCTCATGTTTATATTCTAGCACATTGTAAAATACATGATTGTACATTCGACATCTTATCGCAGCTCACTGAAGCTAAAAATGAATGCAGCTTTGACAGTTTAATAAAATGACATAATACATAGTTCCCACATCTACAAATTTACCTCCCTTGCTTTGAATTGGCGGCCATCATGAAAGTCAAATTTCTTATGTGTTTAATAAAAAAAAATAAAAAAAAGTAGTTATTAAACAACTCAATTTACTAAATATAACTTAATCATGAAAGTTGGAAAAAACATAAGCATATATTGTAGATGTGGGAACTATGTATACTTGTTTATTAATTAGTCTGTAGCCCCCTATTATAATAAGAATTTTAGAAACTCACTTTGGCTAGAAAAGGGTCGTGTTTAGGATTACTTGACATACATATTACGAGAGGTCTTACGACATTTTGTGAGAACACTAGGTACAATTTATTCTGAAATATATTTGTATGTTGTATTAGAATCATTCAGGTAGTCATAAAAATGACTTTTTCTGACCATATATTGGATTATTGAAGATCATTTGTTGTTTTGCAACCCAAATTAATGATTTACTTTTGTCATAACATGATTACAAGTGTATAAATAAACTATTAGACTTGGTGTTTTGTTAGCATTTTTTATTCAAGACAATCAGTAAATTATAAAAAAATCAACATGCAAAAATGATTTAACACAAATTTTACAAGCATCACATAATATAAACAAGTGAAGAAAGCAGAAGTAAAAAAAAAAGAAAAAAATTGCCCACAAAGACGGCAAAATTTCCATAAGTGCATACACTTTACACAGACCACCAAATGTGTAAGGGTCGGCCCTGTGTATCTCATTTACAACATCTTGTTCCTAAATTATCAGCATGACATTATTTTTAAAATATTCTATTGAACGTATTATATACAAATATTACAAATATTACATAATCACATATCACATAAAAAATATTCTATTTAACAATCATATAATTATTTATACACAATTAATACATCAAGAAATATACATCTCCAAATTTGATAAAGAACACTCAATGATTGTATATTTCCTACAAATACACTTAACAAAACTTATAACGTCCATTTGTAAAATATGCATATCAGCAAAATGTGTTCTATTGTTTTTTACCCCGTTTCTTCTCTATAGATATAAAACAGTTAATTTGCATGTGGTAAGTATGAATTTTTTAGGTAACTTTTTTTAGCCACGTTACAGAAAAACACAAAATGGGGTGGATGTCCATTGAGAAAATTTTTTAAGGGCCAGCGCTGTTGGCCTCATTCAGCGAAAGTCCCGTACTTAACACATCAAATTAAAACAAACCACTAAGTTAACATATGAAATAGTTGTGGTTAAGTTTTATAAATGAATTTGCAATGTAATTTACTAGAAAATAATTATGATATGTCTTATGTGCCCAGTATGTATTGCTGCTGTAATTGTGATATATCTACCTTTATTAAACAAAAGAAAAAACGACACAGTATTTTTATCTTAGAACTTTCAGTTGTTTTCTCCAATGTCACCAAAAAGTATTGAATGTCATTAAATTGTAAAAATTTATAGTGAATTAAGTTAGATTTTAAAGCAACTCATTAAATGCAATCTGGTATTATGCTATCATTTCACGCAAGTGATTACAGCTGTCAAATGCATTCATGAAAATTTAGTTAGTGGAAAATATATGTGTATTTTAATGTCTTTTCTTCATTGCCAGAATCTTTGAAGTTTGTAAAAAAATGATTGCTTGACCGAATACCGAATACCAAATACATTTGACAGCTATAAAGATATACCGGTACGTAAAATGATAGTAGTATTAAGGGAGCCCTACCTGAATAAGGCCAGTGTGGGCCCTTTCCTCAATGGACATCCATCTCATTTTGTTTTTCTGTAATGTGGCTTGACATTCTATCCATTTTTAAAAATTATTTCGAAGATTCATATTGCACTTTCCATGTGCTGCACTTGCAAATTATATGTTTTATAACTGCAGAGACATAACAGGGTAAAAATCAATAACATGCATTTTTGTTGATAGATTCATGTAGCTTGACTTGTTAGAGATGTGCACTGAAAGTTTGATCTCCAAATATAAAAAAATATATATAAAATATGCATATTTTACAAAGAGGACGTTATAACTTACAAGTTTTCTTAAGTGTAGATACTATGATAACTATATGATATACAAATATGCTTCAATGGACAAGTAATGTTTCATTTTTCACTGGCATATCATGCCTAAATGACCAATTTCCATTCAAATCTATCATCAGTAGTATTAAAATTTTGAAGCATTTTTTTAACCAGTCGCCTTATCACACTTGTAATATCTTAATCATAATAGCCATATTAAGCAAGACATGTCTAAGTCTATGAGACTATAGGTAAGTGACTATAAGTGTCAGATGCTTACATAGTTATATACAATTAACCAGTCACTTACCCTATTTTATACACTTGGTCAGTGATTGACTGTGTATATAATTGACTTAGTGTAAGTAACTAAAGTAAGTTACATCTGACCAAGTGTTATATAACCTGTTAAGTGACTAACTATTTTTAACAAGCTTTTTTTACTAGGTTACGTAAAAAACTAAGTCAGTTGATTACCCTATCATAAATACATCATCAGTGACTGGTTACATGTATGTCTATAATACCATAAGTGACTGGTGACTAAGTAACCAGCTAAATGTATATAACTATGTTAAGTATCTGACCAAGTAAGTGACAATGTTAATTATATAACTAGGTATACATAGTATGTATTCGACAAGTGATGGACCAAATGTATAAGACAATACATAGTTCCCACATCTACAATATTTACCTCCCTTTGTGGCTATCTTGTTGGCAAATTCAACAAGCATTGATAGAAGATATTTATATTTTTGTTTTGATAATTCTAAATACAGGATATTTATATGTGACAACTACATTTTCTTAAACCTGGTGAGCTTATGGCCTTAACAACTTTATGATTAAGTTATCTTTTATAAACTGAGTTGTTTAATAATCAATTTTCTTATTTTTACTATTAAGCGCTTAGGCAATTTGCCAACTAAGATGGCTGCCAAGGGAGGTAAATATTGTAGATACGGGAACTATGTATGCAGTGACTGTTTATAACAAGGTAAGTGACTGGCTAATTGTATGTTAATTGGTGTATATAACTTGTGTAGTGACTGGCTAATTGTACGTTAATTAGTGTATACAACTTGTGTAGTGACTGGCTAATTGTATGTTAATTAGTGTATGTAACTTAGTGACAGGCTAATTGTATGTTAATTAGTGTGTATAACTTGGTAAGTGACTGGTTAATTATATGTTAATTAGTGTATATAACTTGGTAAGTGACTGGTCAATTGTATGTTAATTAGTGTATATAACTTGGTAAGTGACTGGTTAATTATATGTTAATTAGTGTATATAACTTGGTAAGTGACTGGTAAATTGTATGTTGATTGGTGAATAGAACTTGGTCAGTGATTAGCTAGTTGTATGTTACTTAGTGTATATGACTTGGTATGTGACTGACTGGCTTATTGTTTGTTGCTTAATGTAATGTGTGGTGCAATTTTATTAAACTGTCAAAGCTAAATAATTACACGGTCAATGAATGTGATCATTTTTAGCTTTATACCAGTTATTTTTTTTTAACATTATATAATGTTTTGTAGTCATCGTTAAATAAATAATTGTACGTTTGTTCACTGGTATAACAAAAATCATAGTACAGTTTATCAAAGTAATTGTACGGTACCACCTTGCCGAAGGTAAAAATAAATGCAAGCATTGACCGTGAAATTATGCAACTTTGACAGTTTAATAAAATCGCACATTATCAACTTTTAACTATTGACTAATAATGTTCGGAAACAACTGACCACACTCCGATGAAATGCAACCATGGTCCTGCTTTTATGAGGATCCATTAGCTGAGTTCAAGAACATGTGTATATGTACTTGACAAATAAGTAAATTATTATTATTAAATATAATTGAAAAATATGCGAAGTAACAATTATATAATCTAAGCTAAGACATGTCTATGAAACTATACTTGAGATTTGTGTACATACCCTCAGGTAGGCATCAGATCAATACAGGAGCATCATGGGAAAACAATACCACCACAGCATTCTGTAGATCATACATCCAGTTAATTAATGAGTGATTTCTTAGTTCTCTGCACAATGCTATAAAAAGAACAAGTTTGGTGTTGATTAAAATTAATGATCATTAATTAGACAAAAAATGGAAATATATAGGTTGGAATATCTATTCACAAAAGTGCTTAACAAAGTATAAACAGACAAACTAAGTTAGTAAAGGACCAGACTAAATACAGTCAAACCTGTGTAAGTGGTCACCTCTGAATAAAGGCCATCTTCTGAATATAGGCTATTCTTTAAAGAACTGCCATTGAATATCTAGAACAAATGACCTCCAAATAAAGGTCACCTGTCAATAAAGGCCACATTTTTCTCTTTCCTAAGGGTGGCCAATGATTTGGCTGAATGTAAATGCCTGACTAAGTATGTAACTGACCAACTTTGTATGTATGTGACTGGCAAAATATATAGGTGCCTGATTAAATGTGTAAGTATTTGCCTTAGTATTAAGTTCCTGACTTAGTATATAACTGATTAACTAAGTATGTAAGTTTGACTAAATATGTAAGTTTATTACTAAGTATGTAAGTATTTGAATAAGTATGCAGTGTCTGACATAGTATGAAACTGACTAAGTATGTAACTAAGAATTTAAATGTCTGGCTAAGTATGTAAGTGCCTGATTAAGTATGTAAGTGTTTGCCTTAGTATGTAAGTGCCTAAGTATATATCTAATTAACTAAGTATGTATGAGTTATGACAAAATATGTAAGTATTTTATTAAGTATCTGATTCTGAATAAGTTTGTCTGACTTAGTAAGTAACTGACTTGACTTAGTATATATAAGTGCCTGACTTAGTATCTAAGTATCTGAATAAGTATATAAGTGCCTGGCTTAGTATCTAAGTATCTGAATAATTATGTAAGTGCCTGACTTAGTATCTAAGTATCTGAATAAGTATGTAAGTGCCTGGCTTAGTATCCAAGTATTTGAATAATTATGTAAGTGCCTGGCTTAGTATCCAAGTATCTGAATAATTATGTAAGTGCCTGACTTAATATCTAAGTATCTGAATAATTATGTAAGTGCCTGACCTGACATAGTATCTAAGTATCTGATTAATTATGTAAGTGCCTCGCTTAGTATTTGAGTATCTGAATAATTATGTAAGGCCTGGCTTAGTATTTGAGTATCTGAATAATTATGTAAGGCATGGCTTAGTATAAGTATGTAAGACTTGGCTTAGTATAGATATGTAAGGCTTGGTTTATTATTTAAGTATCTGAATAAGTATGTAAGTGCCTGATGTAGTATTTAAGTATCTGAATAAGTATGTAAGTGCCTGATCAGAATCGTACAACAGGCAAAACATAGTATGTAAGTATCTGTCTAAGTATACAAATATCTGACTTAGTATGCAACTGACTAATTAAGTATGTAACAGATTAACTATGTATGCAAGTGCCTGACTAGTTATGCTTACAGACTGACGGTAAGTACATTTCTTACCAAATATGTAACATACTAAATAAGTATTATTGTGTCTGCCATTATATTAAAGTGCTGAATTGAATTTGTAACAGACCAATTAAGTAAGTGCCTAACTGGGGATGTAATTGCCTAGCTAAAATATGAAAGTACATGTACCTTATTAAGTATGAAAACAACTAAATATTTAAGTGCCTTACTTCTTATGTAACATTTTAAAAAATATGAAATGATGTAACTTATTAAAGTATACAATAATTGCCTTACGAAGTATGTTATTTTCTAACAGACTATGTAACAAACTTACTGAGTTTGAAACATATTAAAGAAGAATGTAAGTACCTGGCTAAGGATGTAAGTTCCTGACATGGTATGCAAGTCTCCAAGTATGTAAGTGCTTCATTAAGTATGTAACGGAGTCGGGACAAACAAAGTATGTAACATCCTGGATAAGTATTTAAGTAAGTTACAAGCCCAATCTATTGACTAAGAACAAGAATGTCATGTACTACACAATCATTAAATAAAATTTTACCTTGAATCCTTGTACAGTCTTATATTGCTGACTGTTACTCTTGCTCTAATTGGCATCAAACTGTGTTGGTAGTTTATTGTCAAGAACGATTCGCCCAAATCTCCCAATCATAGCCTTATACTTGAAGTGTACTGTGCTTACAGCTTTAGTTGAAGACTGTTTCCATGTGACCTGTTACCACAAAATGATGAACTGTTATTAATTATGTAAGTGAATGAAATCTTCAATATTACCATACCTAAATATTTTGTACTCAGAAAATTAGGTCTAGGGCTTGAACTCATGATCCCGAGGGACATAGGCCTGTTGCACTCGGAGTCGAGCACAGTAGCCTGGCAACATTATGTAACAATATAACTAATGAAAGTAATTTCCGTGAAGAATAAGCCATCCCTATTAGACATTTGCGATTTAAGACGGTGACGGAGACGAACTTCGGATTAAATTAAAGGGGTCGTCTCACATTTATAATGAAAATGAATTACATTGGTGTATATGCATGTTATTTTGATATCAAGTCATATTTACAGAATTAAACCGATTTGGGTTTTTTTCGGCACAAAAGACCCGGCGAATATTTAACTTCCCGTCGATGTCTCCATGTTGTTCCTACTGATTTATAACACTTGAGCTCAACACAAACACGATACTGTCGACTATATCTGTTTAATGTTCGATACTTTCCAGGGGCGTAGCTTGACCAATAATGGTACGTACGCAAAGTTTCTGAATGCTCGTGGGGGTTAATATGTACCTCGGCCCAAGTGCCTTTTAGATATTTCGCTTGAAAATCTATGCTTCTTTCAAGTTCGTAAAAAACTTCCACGACCTTTTGCATCCACACACTGCAATACCTTCCGACTGAGGTTAGTTTTTTAACACTGGCAAATAATTCGCATGTACCAATAAATCTACCTGCAAATCTTACTGCATACAAAGTCACATGTCTATTAAATCCGCATAGATCTACATGTACCTTAAATAAATTACGATTTATTTCAAAAACGCATTTCAATAAATACGACTCGCATTTTCCAAAAGTAATCAATATTTCATGTGACTGTTTCAGTAGCAGCAAAGACGCATGACGAACTTATTTAGTTCTAATCAAATATCAGTGTAATTTTACGATTCCTTTTTTGGCTGATTACATCTAGAACATGTTCAGAATCACCTTGTGTACGGACGGGTACAAATCTCGGTTTGTAGCCCTCAATTCTCTAGACGAAGTTAAGTCATGGATATAAAGTTGCTCTATTTAATGTTTGTGTCCAAGTAGGAAAGGGTATTTCAGTTCCATTGTGGCACATTAAACCAAACCGCTGAGCATCATTCAGATGTCCTATAATATAATTATATGATGCGTATATTTGGGTACGTTGCTATCATTTTAGGGTAAATTACACTACAACTCTAAATAGTCTAGATTCGTGATCATGTGAATTATTAATTTACTTGTATTTTGTTTATTAACAA
The DNA here is from genome assembly GCA_964023205.1 of Lutraria lutraria. Classification (NCBI taxonomy): domain Eukaryota; kingdom Metazoa; phylum Mollusca; class Bivalvia; order Venerida; family Mactridae; genus Lutraria; species Lutraria lutraria. The sequence goes on from OZ026835.1 coordinate 14,421,023, forward strand.
ATTTTGATTTTAACAATATGACAAATACAGACGTAAGTAGTTTTGTTCATGAATGTGCATCTCTGTTTACGATTCCATTCACACAGAATCAGCTTGGAGCTTTTGGGTATATGCCAATTTAGGAGTCACTTGAAAATGCACAGTCGCCCGATGCCAGTGACGGGAAAGAGCCACGTAAACGCAGTTGACGCAGTTGACAGCAGAAACGCCCTCTAGCAGAATTAATTCGCGACAACCAAGACTCGTATAACAGATTCATTACAAAAAAGTACCGAAATTGACGCGTATGCTTGGTTTAGTTCTAGTTCTTATGAAAATGAATACAATTGTAAAATAAACACGTTTTTTGAGTTGACTTGCAAACACAATAATTAGTAACACTTGCCCTATACAAGAGTATGTATCAATAATTTTGAGATGACCCCCGAATTTAAACCGAGATCCGATGTCCACCACCGTCACCGTCTTAAACCGCAAATGTCTATTATCTCTAGGTTGTTTCCCTTTACACAAAAAAGTCCATCTAAGTTTATTTGGAATTTATTCAGCCTCTGATTCTGTACATCATATAATATGAATGTTTCATAAAATGTAAATGAAATAGATTAAAGGGTCACTATGCTTACGAAATCTAAAACCATCCATTCTAAATACAAACTAAAATAAACTAACACATGTATAATTATATTGGAAAATGCTGATTTTATAAAGATAAATTTTCAGCTCTAATAAGTGCCCAGTCATGGTTTGGCATCCGATGTTGTGCAGCATCAACTTTCACTTGTGAACACATAGGGACCACATTTTTAGTTCAATTTTCGCAAAACTGGGTCAGAATGTTAATATTGACAAATTCTCGGACGATTTCGATAATGGGTCATTTGGGGTAAAACTAGGTCACCAGGGCAAATCGAAGGAAAACCTTGTGAATCACTGTTTTGATCGGATAGTGCAATAATGGGTCATCTGGGATCAAAAACCAGGTCACCAGGGCAAATTACTGGAAAACATTGTGAACAATCTAGAAGTTACTGTTTTGATTGGATCTTCATGAAACCTTTTCAGAAAGTTTGTCATTATAATATCTTTGGACAAGTTCGAACATGAGTCATCTTAGGTCAAAAACCAGTAAAATCTTAGGTAAACCTTGTCAACACTCCAGATTACACAGTTATAATTGGATCTTCACCAAACATTGTCAAATTATTTATCTTAATAATATGTAGATCAAGCTTGATTATGAAATCACCTGGGGTCAAAAAGTAGGTCACCACGTCATATCTTAGGTAAAAACCTTGTCAACACTCCAGATTTCACAGCTATAATTGGATCTTCACCAAACATTGTCAAATTATTTGTCTTAATAATATATAGATCAAGCTTGATTATGAATCACCTTGGGTCAAAAAGTAGGCCACCAGGTAAAATCTTAAGAAAGCCTTTTTAACATTGTAGGTGTTACAGTTTTGAGTGGATATTCACCAAACTTTGCCAAAATGTTTGTCAGACGAGTTCAAACATGGGTCACCTGGGGTCAAAAACTAGGTCACCAGGTCATATCTTAGGTAAAAAACATGTTAATGATCTAGATGTCAATGTATTGATTGGATCTTCACCAAACATTGTCAGATTGTTTGTCTTAATGAGGACAAGTTCGAATATGGGTCATCCGATGTCAAAAACTAGGTCACCAGGTCAAATCTTAGGAAAACCTCATTAACACTTCAGATGTCAACTTTTGATTGGATCTTCACCAAACCTTGTTAGAATGTTTGTCTCAAATCTGGTATCTATACTATACTAGTATACTACTAATAATGATATGTGGGACAAGTTCGGACATGTGTCATCTATGGGCCAGACACTAGGTCACCTGGTCAAATCACAGGAAAACCTTGATATCAACAGACCTCATAACACAGGTTTTCTAGACGAATTATACTTATGAGTATTAGTTTATTATAGCTGTTTGTGAGTATATAGTGTAGTGTCTATTACTAGTTTGGCTAATCCTGGCCATTTGATTGGCTAATGGGGATGACTGAATCTATTAATAGTTGACAGGTAAGTAAATCATGAAGGCATTGCCTAGATAAGTCGTTGTGTGGCTATTTGAAGTTCAATGTGGTTGTATGATAGTGCTCAGACTTAGGGTGAATTCATTTAGGCTTGATTCTATTTGATTGATGTAGGGTATATGATATTACCATGTGAATGTATTCATTTGTCAAATACTCATGATTGTCATTATAATACGTATTACTCATATCATGTAAATATTTTATACTCTCCTTAATGGAGGATTGAATAAAATATACAGCTAGTCAATATCCTTAATGAAAAAAGCAACTTCATACAAAAAACATAAACCAATATGCTTCTTGTAATTCGTCTACCTATAACGTTTTGTTATGATAGTTGTTCTTGTTAAAGGTGTTTTAATGAACAAACAATGATTGTCATCTTGACACTCTTGTTTATCTAAAGGTGGAGTGATGTAGTTTGAATTCAAGAAAATATCGAGTATTTACAAGAAGTTCCTGTTTAGGTAAACTGTCATACAAACAGGTTAATTCTCTGGAGTGAACCTATTCGTAAATAACTAACACATATAATAATACCAAGGTGAATCTAATCCTGAATATCGTACAATTATAATAAGTAACTCTATTCGTAAAGAACATATATTAATGATAATAATGCTATATTTGTTAATCACTTACACATATGGTATAACAAAGTGACCCTTTTCGTAAATAACTCACAAATGTAATATTATGCAGTATGCACTGACCGACTTAATAGCATTAAAATAAGAATTACCTCTTTCAAATCTCTCACATAATGGCGACCTGAAAATTCTGTCATCGGGAACGAGTCAGGCCATGCAGCGTAACTGCTTGTGGTCATGAATATATGCTCACTACACAGATCTGTGAATAAATTTAATCACTAAATAGTAGTAACATTTCTTTCTGTACGATGACATGTACACAGTACAAACTCTCCAGAGCGGCCCTTTCTTGAGCAACAACCCCTCTTCAACGACAATATGTTTTCCTACTGCACGATTTAACTATCAATTTAACATCTCTAGAGCAACAATCTCTCTACAACAACCTAATTTTGCTACTGACCCAATCCCAGATAAAAATGACAATTGATGTCGCAAACGATTATCAGGCCACTACATTTTTCATAGTAAAAATATATCAGTATGCTCAGGCGAACACAGTTGCCGATAAATTTTACAGTTTCAAACGGAAAATAAGTATCGGCTTAATTTATAGTTATTTTGAAGGATCCGAACAAAACCAATCATGTACATTTATTCGCTATTGAAAAAAGAAATAAATACTCCAAATTGTGAGGAAAACCGTGCATTTTTTTCAGCGAGAAATCGCTAGAAATGTCTGCTATTTTTGAAAGAAAACGGGCCATCCGATGAATCCATATCCATAAATGCATATTTACACAAAAGTGAACCTTTTTAAAGATACCATCATTTACTCCAATATATTTCCTCTCAATATGCGAAATCCCAGCTTTCCATTTCCATTTTCCGCAGAGATATTGATGCATAAAGTCGGCCTGCCCTCGTATTTTTGAGAACGTTAAGCACAGTTTATTGTAAAAGTTGCGAACCTCGAGTACAGTTAGAACGTTAGATATTAGATATAATAACGCTTAACGCAGTCGCCATACACTTCTTACAGCATCCTTTTCTAATCGTTTAAAGTTGTATATATATTTACTGATATTGATTTAGACCTAAAAGAAATACAATTACGTTGCATATAGCATTTAGAAATGGATTATTTTTAAATATATGTATCAATTTAAGAATGAATGCCAAGAATTGGTAAGTCATTACTATAGTATGAGAACATATATTTGGGAACCGGATTATATTCGCACTGAAAATATTCATATACGGTTACAGGAGTGATGCAATTACTCACAAAATTCTATGCCCTATTTACTTTTTATTTCATTGTACTAAATACTAATATGTACGAGTACGCCGCTAGGAAAAGGCCATTATTTAGGCACTTTCCGGAAAAAAATCATTGAAATTATGTTTTCTCAATAAAGATCTGGGGGAATTATATTGCTTTTCCCCTGGTTGTCTGTTGTTATGTCCGTCCGTCCGTCTATCTGTCGGTCTGTCACAGATCATTTCTGCTCTGTAACTCTTCAGCTTTTCGGAGGGTTTTCAAGTAAGTTGGCTCATATGTTAACTGTATCAAATAGGTCTGCATAACACATTCAAGCTGCTTGGTTTATTTAAGTCAAAGTCACAGATGATTGTCAAAAGTCATTTTGCTCGATTCTTTTGCTATTATTTGCTATATAACGTTGTTATTAATGAATGGATTGTCTTCATACTTTGAGACAACAACCCAATGGACAAGACATTTAAGAAGACAATAAATGACATTGGCCTTCAATGTCCAAATATTGAATTTTGTTGGAATATTTTTATTTAGATTGCCTTTAATTTTGTAAAAAAAAACTGATGGATAAGATAAATATTTGAACAGAACAACACTTACGACATTCGCTTTCTCTTATGTTTTCCATCACCACAACAAAAATAAATAATTGAATGCACATTCCATACAATAAAAAATAATGCGATGCTTTACAAGTCACCGAACACAACAAAAATGAAAATGTTCACAAGCTGGTCTCATTCACTGTAATTTCTAATCTAATTTCTTGAATACCTAACGTGACTGAAAATCACAAGACCTAAATGTACCAACCCTAACCCAAACCCTAACCCCACAACCAACCTCTGGTGAACAGACAGACTGTGACGGACATTTTTACGGGTACCTATTATCCATATAGCCAACTAATAATCATCCGTTCGGATAGCGTACGCACCCAGGTGTCATTGTGGGTTAGGGTTAGCGTAAGTACAAGTTGTCATTATGGGGTTCCAGTACGTACAAACCGACATTGTGGTGAAAATGTGTGCTTATGGGGTGCAAAAATGTTGCTTGTGGGGTTCAGAAGATCAAAAGAAGATCAAAGGCGGCACCCCACAACGTCACTTCAGTGAGTACGTGACGGACAGATGGACGGACAAAGCGGCATCTATATACACGTATATCGTCGCCCGGACAGAAGGACGGACAATTCAGCGACTATATACTAAGCTTTCAAGACGCATAAAAGTATATGACGAAACATAGTAATGGCAGTTTTCATATACATGCAGTTTTTCTATCGGAAAAATGTGTCTATTCATACTACGTATTAGACAGTCGCGCTTCATTTGGACTAAGGTCGACAGTTCTAACTGTATTCGAGGTTCGCAACTTTTAAAATAAACTGTGCCTGACGTTCTCAAAAATACGAGGGCAGGCCGACTTTATGCATCAATATCTCTGCGGAAAATGGAAATGGAGAGCTGGGATTTCGCATATTGAGAGAAAATATATTGGAGTAAATAATGGTATCTTTAAAAAGGTTCACTTTTGTGTAAATATGCATTTATGGATATGGATTCATCAGATGACCCGTTTTCTTTAAAAAATAGCAGACATTTCAAGCGATTTCTCGCTAAAAATGCACAGTTTTCCTCACAATTTGGAGTATTTGATCCCTTTTCAATAGCGAATAAATGTTCATGATTGGTTTTGTTCGGATCCTTCAAGATAACTATAAATTAAGCCGATACTTATTTTCCGTTCAAAACTGTAAAATTTATCTGCAACTGTGTTCGCCTGAGCATCTGCGTTCGGCTCTTCGGGGTATACGGTGTGAAGTTGTCCAAGGCAATATTTGGAGTAGGCCCAATCCCAGATAAAATTGACAATTAGCATTTCTGAAAAGTATTTTTTTCGACTTTTCTGTATGACATCACCATGTTTACCTTCGGTTTGTACCAGGTTAGCGGTGTCTAATTCTAAATGGATTTTAACATAACTTTACAGGAAAGCATTTTTTGTGTATTGTATGCCGGAGACACTGTACCTTAAAAATAGAAATGCTCAAAAACACCAAGTTGCACTGTATATGCGTATGTAATAGTGTTGTAATTAATAACTAAGTCACCTATTATCATTCACCGTGAATCATTGTCACAAGATTCTTAGGAGTACTAGTAAGTGTTTGTATTATTATAGAATATCTAATTGTTTCCATTCTTACGTTCATTGGTCATCAGGTGGGGATGAGCTCACACATATTTAGAACGTTTAGCCACCAAACTAAAGGGAATTATTTCATTTAAATAATGATAAATATGCATGAATATACAGAAAACTTAATTCTTGCAGTACCGTCAAAATAAGCAGAAAGAACAATGTTTATACACCCCACAACAACGTACTAACCCCTGATGTTCTCAACAGCATTTCAGTTAAATACCAATGATTCCCATTGTTACAAAAATGCAATACAAAATTGTATTTATAGTCGGTTGGCATATTAACAATGTAACATTAGCTGTGAATAGCTATTGGTCGAAATAAACAACTGACCCGTCACTGCTTTACAACGAGACATTTTATTGTACAGTATTTTAATTATTACTCATTAGAAAAAACACGTGCATATACTTTTATGCTATGTTACAATATAAGGAAGCTTAGTCGTCACGTGAAACTGTATATTACAAAATAACAAATTTACCTGTCCGTACAGTTGTCGCAACATTCCAAAACTGTCCACATATTGGAACAAATTCTCATCAGAAACATTCTGTTTTATCAAACGATGACAGCCGTCTTGTCCAGCCATCATATAAATGACCAAATTTTATGAGTCACGTGGCCACATTTTTATTAAAATCTTACACAATTCTGTTTGACACAAATTGTAACTTCAAGTGTATCTAAACCAATAAAGAAACACGAGAAAGTCGTGCGAATGGATTTAATGTGCTACGGACGGTACAAATTTGTGTCTGGAAGAGGCGTAACTGCTCGTAAATTATTGCTGGGGTTCAAAATAGCTTTTCATCTCATTTAACGTATCTGGCTTGGATAAAATCGCTAAAATGATATTTTACGTTATTTACAAGGATTAAATATCATACTTCAATACCAAGCAACAAAAAATTCTAACCGACCGCTCTAAAATGGTGTTTTATTGCGATAGATAATGTACCCCTTTATCGACTTTACCTTATCAGCGTTTAACATCTCTACCGTAATGTGCATTGTATTGGTACGATATGATACTATTAATTCAGTAATGACAAAAAATGTTATAAAATCTCTTTCTAGACATCAAACATGTGCGTGGTTTCAATTATTGAACCGTAAACATAAGCGATTTTGATTGGCTATCCAAATTGAATGGGGTGCGTCAAATTCGATGATTTCATGAAACGATAATGAGATGACACTTTGTTAATTGCTCAGCTTAAAAAAAACACTGTGTCATTTTCGAAGTAACATTGCCGTCTTATTTGATGACGGATTTCAAAGCGGTTTTCGGTATTTTGTAGCGGAAATGTTAATCTAGGGAATCTTGCCTCAGAATTTTGATACTTGTTTTCAGTTTTTATCTATGGAGTATTACGTAATAAACAGCGGGGTTCTGGGTACGGAATTTCTTTAAAGTCAAATATCTAACGAACGGAGTACTTTATCAAAAAACTGAGGCACGGTTCCCTGCTTTATACATTTATAGTCATTTTAACGCTACTTCTTGTAATATATTCCTATATACAGAGTAGTTATCGTTGTTCAAAAAATTGTAAATTACGTGCGATATTGGTTTATAGGAGACCAATCAAATGTAATATTTGTTTCAAATCACTTGCAATGCACTTTATACAGTGGGTTTATTTTAGTATATAATTATGGTTTAGTTTTTAAATCTATAAATTGGTGAAACTTTATTTGACCTGACATCCACGCCAGATTTAAGGACGTTCTAGACGATGATTCAGCAACTGTTTTACTATGGAAAGCCACAGTACACCCCCAAAGTACTACTATATTTTTCTATATGTTGTTTGTCGACTATTTACAGTCTGCAATGTTTACTGCATACTGACCAAATGATTTTGTTATTGGCCATTTTGTAGTAACTTGTAAACAAACATAAGTCCTGCTCCGGGTAGACTATGGTTCTGCTACGTGCGCGGCTACATTTTATGTATGATATCATGTAGGTTTCCTCCTGCGGATTTTTAATGTTTTGTTAATGTGTCAGGAGTGAAAATCGAAGCCGCCCCTGACGACAACTTTCAGCACTTTGGTTTGATTGATTAAAATCGTCCACGAATTGACGGATCTTACCAGGGAACGTGATTGTAGTGTATTGAGTTTAATCTAAAACAAAATTAATTGAATATATTTGAGAAAGGGAAATTATATTCATTCCCAATTAAAGTGCCTGTTTTGAGCAAGTCAGGGGTACAAATGTTGAGAAAAATTGCAAAATACAACAAACAAAGTTTACATTTTTTTATGTTCATTTGTTAAAAAAGTCAAACAGAACACTTAAAATATTTGGACGTCCGAACAATTTTGTACAAAATGTCTTCAATTTTTTCAGTTGTCCAAAGCTTTTCAAAGTGATCTATATATCTATAATTATAAAGAGTGCAAAATTTTTGATACCCAAACAATTTGTACAAACAGTGTACAACCTGTTCAGTCATCCAAACAGTTCGTAAAATAATTACATTCTACTAGCTCTTAAAATGATTAATTCTACATACAAAGAAGAATATAAAAAGTTTGTAAGCTCAAAATTTTTGTACAAAAAAAAATGTTGGAATTGTACAATAACATATATGAGTTGCTTCCCTTTTCTATTGATTTATCATTTGCTGTTCATAAAGAGGGTTCATCCTTTTGCCTGTAATAATTCATTTGATTCGTTGCACATGTTCTTTGTTAACTGGCGCAATGAATCCCTCCTAACTATTTTCTTTATATTGTCATCATCAAAGATGATATGATAATCTGAAATTAAGAAAGTACAAAAATGTATTTTCAAGTAAGAAATAATAAAAATTGATGCAAAAAATGGAATTTTGTAACAGAGTTAAAACTGATTAAAATATTTCCACTTACACTTTACGACAAAGTGAGTTTATTTTGTTTGATATAATAAAAATCTATAACATGGTACATACATATCTCAAGTTTTTCAATGTGAGCTGGATAAAATTCTCCATCATTCCACATCCCCTCAACTGAATCCCCATGTTCAAACTGTAGAACAAAATCATTTAATTAGTTGTTAAATTCTAAATATCCTAACAAGCAACAAACATGAATTTGTCAATTTACTGATCTCTATGCTGAAAGCCCTGATCTTAATACACTTTCTATTATTCTAATAACAGATTATCTTACACTGAATAAATTGGATATGATTATACAGTCTATGTTAATGTAAATTATGTTAATTGTTATGTATATGTAATATGTATTCCAATTTAGTTATCATTGTTATGACCTTGAATATTTCACTCATGTCATATACAGCTAACTAAAAATAACAACAATGTCATTGTAAGAACTTACCAAAACATCCTCATTGGCTTTTCGCTTTGTGTTTTCTGGGAAATAGACTGAAAGAACAAATATAAGATAAATAAAGACATAATAATCTAGCATCAATAAACATAATGGAAATGCTAAAGAAATTTAAAGTCACAATGGAAAGAGATACAATACAATGAAAAATGCAATTATCCGGATCAATCATGAATTTAACATGATTATTTTATTGCTTAATTTCTTCTTTAAAAAGACAAAACATACATATTTATAGTATCATAATGCAAATAGCACTGGTTTGACTGTATGGCAATGTGTGAATTAAGTAGTCTGAGAAGAAAATTCAGTAATGTCCGTCTACCAGGTATTTGCACTAAATGATATCAATAGTATTGAAACTTATAGCACTTTTGATATACCTATGAATTCATTAATAAAAATGTTTGATAATGTACTTGCTTACATGACATTTGTTTTAATGCTTTTTGTTGTGCATTATTGGCTTAATCATAGGCAATGACTATATTTACGAGTCAAATACATGAGTGTAATTTTACTTTTACCTTTCACTTGTTGCCTCAGGGCAGAACTCTGTTCTTCTAAGTGCTGAATTCTCTGCAACAGAACAATTGCATATATTTGACCTCATGTTGTTTTAAAAAATTAGAAGAAAGGATATTACTGTATCATTTTCAATAGTATCTCTTCATCAGTTCTGTAATTCTTGTTTAAGATATCAAAATAGGCAAAGATTCGAATGAAAATCTAGAATAATAAGTAGATGTACCATAATGCACATATAAAAGATTCAAAGATTTTATTTAGTAATAGAGGCCACCGGCCAAGAATACATATTCATATCACATGCTATATATATAGAGAGTTGTGTATGCTGCTCATCTCTTTAAACAAAAAGAGGTTTTACATACAAGTATCAGCTTTCTAATAACAATATTTTACATAGACATGTTTATATTTATGTTAACATTGATAATTGTTATAAACAAATGTATACAATTACAATATATAATAATACTTAAGTAATGAAGTATACATATTTTGACACACATAGATATAAATTTACAAGTAAAACACCTTTGAAAGTCTGATAGATGGGTACAGACAGTGTGAATATAACAATAATATACATTTTCTTACTTTCAATAAATCTTCATTAGATGGCTTATCTAACTCTACACACCCATGAGTCTCTGAGTCAATGTCATCTGCCAAAGTGCCATCATAACTATCCTACAATACATAATGAACATAAATCACTTGTAATCAGAGATAACAGCTTTTATTTTCCTCAGAAATCATAGCTCCAGATAGGTAATCCAGAATTCCGGATAAATCCTGAATATTGACACCCTGGGGTAAGGGCCAGGTTCTTGTGCACTAAAACCTCTTATGTAGGTGAACAATCTTACCAAATCCATTTGAAATCTATCGACAAACAACACAGTTAGTAGTTACAGCCTTAACTAAAAATGAGGGGGAATGGGAAGCATCAGGTTATTAGTATTTTACTTTATTCCAGCAAAGCCTCCACAACTGATAGTTAATGGGGTATAAAAATGAAATCGTACATAACTTAAAAACGAGAGACATACGAGGGTCATCCGTAAAGTTCGTGGACAACCTAACTTTTTTGGGTTATAATGATGTGATAATTTTCAAAATTTGTCATGGCAATAATTGACATCTTTTGTCTCAAGTTCTGCTTCTAAATTGTCACTTTTTCGTGTAGTCACTGGATACGAGTTACCAAGGCAACCCAAGTCAGCGCCTACGGAGCACTTTGATTTTTTGCAATTAAGCAGATTCATTTTGTTGCAATCTTTGTGCTGTAATTTGTATAAAAATGAATGGAAGCGTACCGAATGACCTTGAACGCTGCAGCAATTATTTGTGATGTTTGTCGCTAATTTTTTAAGTAATTGCCAGCGTAATAAGAAAGTTATCGAACCTGGACGAACTGTGCTTATTTGAATTCATTACAGAAACTTAAGTCGACGTCATAGCGTACGGAGCAGCGCGCTGCTACCAAGTACTGTGTAAGGCTGGTGTACACCCACGCAGACACTAAAATTCATTTCAAGTGCTGATAATTCTAAAGAAGTATCAAGATCTTTGATATTGAGGTGATAATTTGATATTGGCTTTGAGAAATTAGCATGCAAGTCCCTATAGTCCAGATTTAGCATCGATGGGTCAAATGATCTTCCCAAAATTTAAAAGAAAAACGATTTAATTTAATTGAGAATATTAAAATGGCGGTGCGCAGTTTCGCAAGAACATGTGACGGAAGCTGGAATAACGATATATTATCCACATGGGTGTAAAGACACAGCAAATACATAACATCTGAGGGTGAGTACTTCGAGAAAATGTGATTGTACGTGAGTATAACGTCACAACGTTGATGTGAATTTTGTTAAAGTGCTCCGTAGATATGTATAGCTGAAAATTTTTATCTGTCAATATTTCACTGTGATATTTGGCATGTATTTGGTCAATATATTGCATAATATGTACATACATTTTTGGCGTAAAACATCTTTTACTGGTCTCATTAATAACACTGTCCACGAACTTTACGGATGACCCTCGTATAGAGGGCATACTAAAAGCCGGAAACACTAGAACATTCATAATGTGTATACCTGAATTTTGAGATCAGACACATTGTCAAATGCTTTCTTCTTGTTCTTCTTTGTCATCTCAGATCTTAAAATACATAATTATACTAAATGATAAATATCTTAGATATGTAAGTGAAACAATTTGGCATCTGGTTAGATTACTTGAGAAACATATATTACATTAATGATCAACTTTTATAATATATTATGACATAATTGTAAGCAGAAAAAGTAATGTGTAGCTATAGGAACTTCGCTCCAAATATGGTATAAGCCAACCATGGACCATTGTTCTAGTGCTATGAAATCAGACGCATGTAATGGCTGATAGGCACCTCAGTGTGTGGTCATGTGACTCGAAAACTGTGCAGAAGACTTTAAGTAGTGCACCATAAACACACGAAATAATGTAAGATACTGTGATGATTACGAGATAAAACTGCATAATTTGGTGTTTTGAATATAAGCAATTGATTGACACTACTTAAATATTTTTATTTTGAAAAACGAGTTGAGCGTTATGACAAAAGTTGTTCTATTTGAGATCTTACGACTGTCGATTTTTGGTTTATTAAATGTGCATTCGGTTTTGTTCGGGTTTTTTCGTGTTGTTCAGTTTTAAGTGTCATTTATTTTGTTTTGTTTTGATTTGTTTAAACAAAAGCTCTGTAAGCGATTGATAAATCAATCGTCAAAAAAATTGCTGACTTTGTAGCAATTTAAAGCTTCTTACCTTAGCGACTGATATAACATACATAAATGTTACATTTGTTGAAAGTACAATTATATAATTATTCAAACTGCTGATAAGTTATTCAACTATCAATTTTGAATGTTAATTTTATTACACCCCCGTTTATACTACAGAAAAACCTGTTTTAAGGTAGTATGCGACCTTTCCTTGACGTCATGGGTCAAAAATCGAATTTTCTCCGATTGTTCTGAAATTTTGCACAATGGTAGTATAGCATGTTCTTTGATTTTTGTTTGTTTTATTTTTTCTGTTTTCCCACCCGTTTCCTAGCAATGCCACGTCTATGGTCAGAGGTGTAAAATCGACATTTTACATGCGAAATGTTAACAAGCAATTATAAAATGCACAAATAATACGTCATCGCGCATTATTTTTCACAAAATTGCAATGTAGTAAAGTTCGAACATCATGAATAACGTTGTAGAAAGTGTTACGTCACGCTAATTGTAGGCTGACGTTATTACAAATACGTTGAATATTAGCGTGACGTAACAAATTTTTACAACGTTATTCATGATGTTTGAACTTTACTACATTGCAATTTTGTGAAAAATAATGCACGATGACATATTATTTTTGCATTTTGTAATTGCTTGTTAACATCTCCACAAAAACTGTGAGTCATTAGTTGATTGAATCTACTTCCGTTTACCAAAAGTACACTGAAATATAGTTGGGGGTCAAAATTACGGGTGAAAAAAAACGGACACAATATTAGTGCTTAACGTTCCCTCAGGACATTAATGACGACAAAACCCCATTTAAACTTATATGAGCTTATTATGCAGATAGAGAGCTTGAAGTTGGTATATGCAAAATTACAATAGCGTTATGTTTGAACCAATTTTGCATGTAAAACGTCGATTTTACACCTCCGACATTTGACGTGGCGTTGCTAAGAAACAGGTTGGAAAACAGAAAAAATCAAACGAACAAAAATAAAACAAGAGGGCCAAGATGGCCCTATATCGCTCACATGACAATCACTGTTCACTCATTACAACATTGTTTTGAACCGGTGACCTAGTTTTTGACCCCAGACGACCTATGTTCGAATTTGTCTTACATATCATCAAGACAAACAGTCTGATTAGGTTTGGTGAAGATACGATCAAAATTTGACATCTACTGTGTTAATAAGGTTTTCCTAAGATTTGACTTTGTGACCTGGTTTATGACCCTAGGTGACCCATATTTGAACTTGTCCTTAATATCATTAAGACAAACAATCTGAGAAGGTTCGGCAAAGATCCAATCAAAACTATGACATTTAGAGCTTTTACAAGATTTTTACCTAAGATTTGACCTTGTGACCCAGTTTTTGAACCCGGCTGACCCATGTTCATCCTTCACCCACATATCATTGAGGCAAACATTTTGACAAGGTTTGGTGAAGATCCAATTAAAACTGTGACATCTACAGTGTTAACAAAGTTTTCCTAAGATTTCACCTGGTGACCTAGTTATTGACCCCAGTTGACCCATATTTATACTTGACCGTTATATCATTAAAACAAACGATCTGACAATGTTTGGTGAAGATCCAATAATAACTGTGAAATCTACAGTGTTAACATGGTTTTTCATAAGATTTGACCTAGCAACCTAGTTTTTGACCCAAGATGACCCATGTTGGAACTCGTCCAAGATATTATGAAGACAAACATTCTGACAAGGTTTCATGATCATCCAATCAAAACAGTGACATCTAGAGTGTTCACAAGGTTTTCCAGCAATTTGCCCTAGTGACCTAATTTTACTACAGAAATTACCCATTTTCAAACTTGACCTACATATTATTAAAATAAACATTCTGACAAAGTTTCATGAAGATAAAGTCAAAACAGTGATTTCTAAAGTGTTCACAATGTTTTCCCTTATTTGGCCCTGGTGACCTAGTTTTTGACCCCAAATGGCCCAATATCGAACTCGTCCGAGATTTTGTTGATATTAACGTTCTGACCCAGCTTTGCTAAAATTGAGCCAAAAATGTGGCCCCTAGTGTGGTCACAACAAAAAGTTTGATGACGCACGACGCCGGACGGAGAGTGATCCTAATAGCTCACTTTGTGACATGTGAGCTAAAAACATGCTATACTACCACTGTGTAAACTTTCGGAGCAATCGGAGAAAATTCGATTATTGACCCATGACGTCAAGGAAAGGTCGCATACTACCTTAAGAGACCACTCAAGGGAGAACGAAAATACAGTCTCTGAAGACAGGTGGTCTCTTAACTAGGGATTGGAGTCACATAGTTACTATGAAATAATATGAAACCATGTACATTTAAATTAGGCAGTTAAACATTTTATACAGAGACAAATTAATATAACTGTGGCTTAGCATTTTAAAAACAGTACTTAGCATCTACAATATAGACAGAAAGTACTGGTCGTTAACCGCGTTAGACAGGTGGTCGCCATACTAAGTTGAATTAACGTTTAAAAACTCTTGGGAGGAATCGTGAGCAGTCTCACAAGACAGGAGGTCGCTTGTATAAGGTGGTCGGAAGGACAGGTTTTACTGTACCTACTTTAGATTTTTTTTTTTTAAATCTAGTGGAACCTATTTTTGTTCAGGTCGCTTACACACTAGTGGGTATAGCCAAAAATTAACTGAGAAAATGTAACAAAATTATATATCTAGCAGGGTCAAATGTTTTAAACTTTCAGAAAATGTATAATTTATTCAGGTATGCCATTGGTTTTTTGAGTTTTAGCTGCTACAGATTATTTATGAAATTCAGTCACATAGAATTTGACAAATCTGACACTTATATTTGTAAGAACAGATTAGTTTACTGTGTTATATATGTGAACCTTTCTTATTTTATAGGATGTACAAGTCAAAGTCCTGAAGACTCTGATTATGTCCTATCACTGGACTTAAGATATCAACCATACCAAACCCAATACTGGACTTAGGATATCAACCATACCAAATCCATCACAGGACTTAGGATATCAACCATACCAAATCCATCACTGGACTTAGGATATCAACCATACCAAACCCATCACAGGACTTAGGATATCAACCATACCAAACCCATCACTGGACTTAGGATATCAACCATACCAAATCCATCACTGGACTTAGGATATCAACCATACCAAACCCATCACAGGACCTAGGATATCAACCATACCAAATCCATCACTGGACTTAGGATATCAACCATACCAAATCCATCACTGGACTTACGATATCAACCATACCAAACTTTCACGCCAAACATGAAATTTGATAGGTTTTTGTTATTGAGAGCAAGGCATCTCTATGCCTAGAAAAGGCACAGTGTGAGAATGATAGATATAGTGCAGCATCAGTCTTGATGGAGTTGTCCCACTCAATGTTTTGTACCATTATGAATACAGTAAATGAACTCACACCACCAAGGGTGTCTCTGAAGACAGGTTAGTAAAGACGAGGACCATGATGGCCCTATATCGCTCACCTGAGCATTGTAACACTAAGGGATAATTAAATCAAGTAAAGTTATTTTACTTGGTAAAGAGTTATCTACCCCAACTGTTCAGTAGTTGTTGAAATCAACTGACCCCCAGAACCGGGCCAATATTGACCATGGGGCCATGATTTGAACAAACTTGGTAGAGATCCACAAGAAAATGCAACATCCAAAATATCTAAGCCTAAGGCCTCATGGTTTTGGACAAGATGATTTTTTTTAATTTTCCGATACAAGTCTACATAAATCAAGTGACCCCTGGGTAGGGGCCAATATTGACCCTAGGGAAACAATTAGAACAAACTTGGTAGAGGTCCACTAGACAATGCCACATACAAAATATCAAAGCTCTAGACCTAGTGGTTTGGGACAAGAACTTTTTTTTAATTTTCCTATATAAGTCTATATAAATCAAGTGACCCCTGGGGCAGGGCCAATTTTGACCCTAGAGCAATACTTTGAACAATCTTGGTAGAGGTCCACTAGGCAATGCTACACACCAAATATCAAAGCTCTAGGTCCTCTGGATTTTGAGAAGAAGATTTTTAAAGATTTTCAAAAAAAATCCTTCCGGTTGCTATGGCAACCAGAGTTCTGCATGGAATGAAATTTTTTAAACAACTTTGGTAGAGCTTCAAGCAAGGAACACACCTGTAAAGTTTTGTTGAAATTGATCCAGTGGTTTAGGAAGAGATGTAGTTTAAAGAAATTGTTGACGACGGACATAGCTTGATCCTAAAAACTCACCTTGGCACTCTGTGCCTGGTGAGCCAAAAAAATAAAAATGTATTTTTTTACTATTCAGTAAGAAATGCAATTTCATATGGACTGTACATCCAGGCTAGCTCCTATGTACTGGGTATAAAAGTGGTGAAACATAATGAGGTTACTGGTACAACTACACCAACACAATGATTTCATATTTTATCTAATCATATTATAACTGTACACATCACAAACAATAGTTACAAAATTAATGTAACATCTTTGCCATGTATGACATTTATGTCAGATAATTTCAGTGATAATTGATTGTATGTCTTCTGAAAGATAAGCATAGTGGTAAATTAGTACTGTTAATTGATAACAATACTTATTAATGAAGAAAATATGTTTTTAAGTTTCTGTTATTATATTTCAGATATTACTTATTTTACTGGTGTAATCATGTGAATTTTTCATAAACATTTGTCACAATATACTCTAACTCCATGCAATGTGTAATGTTTTATCAGATGAAAGAAGACAAAATGGCTTTGATGAAAGAGCTTGAAAAATTACAGGAAGACAAATGTTGCCTAGAACGAGAAACAGTGATAAAACGATCAGTTTCTTGGCTAGTGTCCTATGTTAGCAATAGTCTGCCTTTGTTTTATTCAGTGTCGAGTGAAAATGTTGTTCTCAGCTATAGTGCTTATGAAATTAAGATTGAATGTTCAGATCTTTGATTTGGCAACTAGATTTAGTATCTACTCTACTTCTGTGTCAGAAATTTTGCATCCGGGTATACCTAGTGTAATGGCTAGTAAATTGAAGTTCTTATTCCGCTGGCCTGAAAAAGAGGATGTGTTAAGAATTCTGCCAATGGTTTTCAAACCAAAGTACAGAAATACACGCGCAATTATAGATTGTACAGAAATCTTCATTGAAAGGCCAGGAAACTCAACTACCGGCCTAGCATCAACTTGGTCGAACCACAAGCATCATAACACTGTTAAATATCTTGTAGCCATAACTCCATTAGGCGCAAAACCATTTGTGTCACGTGCCTTTGGTGGCAGAACTTCGGACAAGATTGTTACACAAAGGAGTGGTTTCTTGGACTTACTCGAGAATGGTGATTTAGTGTTAGCAGACAGGGGCTTCTTAATTGGTGAGGAAATTGCGACAAGGAACTGTTTTCTAGCCATTCCTGCTTTCAGGTACATGTCTCGTGTGCGAATATGTGGAAAGAGCCATTGGAAGACTGAAAAACTTCAAAATTCTCAGCACTCAAAAACATGACAATTCACATGGTGCCACACTGTGATAATATTCTAACGATCCGCTCAGCAATTCCTAAGTTAGTGAAGTGAATTGGATGTAAAATGTTATTTGTACAAGAGGGCCAAGATGGCCCTATATCGCTCACATGACAATCATTGTTTACTCATTCAAGTATTGTTTTGAACCTGTGACCTAGTTTTTGACCCCAGATGACCCATGCTAGAACTTGTCCTACATATAAATAAGACAAACATTCTGACAAGGTTTGGTGAACATCCAATCAAAAATGTGACATCTACAGCGTTGACAAAGTTTTCCTAAGATTTGACCTAGTGACCTAGTTATTGATCCCAGACGACACATATTGTACTTGACCATTCTATCATTAAAACAAACAAAAATTTGACAAAGTTTGGTGAAGATCCAATTATAACTGAAATCTACAGTGTTAACATGGTTATTCATAAGATTTGACCTAGTGACTTAGTTTTTGACCCCAGATGACCCATGTTCGAACTCGTCCAAGATATTATATAGACAAACATTCTGACAAGGTTGTATGATGATCCAATCAAAACAGTGATCTCTAGAGTGTTCACAAGGTTTTCCAGCAATTTGCTGAAATTAACATTCTGACCAGTTTTGCGTGAATTGAGCCAAAAATGTGGCCCCTAGTGTGTTCACAAGGTAAAAGTTTGACGATGCACGACGCCGGGCGATGACTGATCACAAAAGCTCACCCTGAGCACAAGTGCTCATGTGAGCTAAAAGTGAAATATGTGCATGCATGAATTTACCCTCTTAATTGATTGATGATCATAATTAATCCATGGGTAAAAGTTTTCGGGTTATTGTTGGAAATTCAGATTTTTTAATGTCCAGAAAGGCCATTTTCCAAATCATGTAAATCCAGTTAGAAATTTGGGGAGGGATTTACCCTTATCTGGATAGATATTAACAGATGCTAAAGTCTGTAAATTTGATTTTTGTTAGTGCGATATTCATACCAACTTTCAGGGGGTTTATTTTCCAACTTATACTGAATACTTTATTAAATGTATTATAACTAGAGTAAGATTTAATGCAGTATATTACAAATATGTACCTTGAGATCTCAGTGGAAAGAACAATCTCAAGTTTATATAGTTTTAAAACCTCTGTAGACACAGTCCCACTTGAAAAGAACACTTGCTAAGTTGACGATAATGCCATATACAGAATAAAAAGTGATCCTTATCAAATTTTGGGTAGTATATAAACAAATAGGATTTATGCCAAGTATGAAGGTGTCTCAGATAATGTATGATCAAATTATGTATTTAAGATTCAATAATGAATGGATGTTCAAGGAAGACTAAGCAAAATAGACAAATGTTGTCACCAATTCAGTCAGTCATACTAACATTATACCATGTTACAAAAAGATCTGCAACCCAGCCACTGACAATTTTCTATGTAAGGTTACCACAAACAAACATTTACTTCAAGGATGGCCTAAATTATCTTTTGAAATCAAGAAATAACATAAGGAACAAGGTAAACTTTAGGTAAGCACATAAATATGATTTTTGCCTTTTTATATAATACACTGAATGGATTAATTTCATCTGATCTTAGAAATTTGATTAATAGAGTAACAAAATATTACACAAATCAGGTGCCTAAATCTCAGAATGTAGTAAATCTAAGTCCAAGTTAAGTCTGAAGAATCAAATTGCTATCATATGTTCACTATTCACATTATAATGTATTAATTAATGAAATCTTGACATTTAGGTAATGAAATTTTCAAATATCCAAGCACTCAGGGCAGACCCACTTCTTTCTTAGACATTCCATTATGTTTACACATTCATAATTGTTATAGTATCTGCATGTTTAGTTTATACTTCTATCAGAGTTAGCTCCCTTTACACAGTTTGCTACAATGTATATACTATGAAGATTCACTTTACTATTGACCATCACACAGTTAAAGTGTATTATATAAATAAAGATCAAAATGTTGACTTAACTTGTGTTACTATATTATTTAATTGTTTATTATATGTCACAAAGGTGACAACATAACAATAATGGAACCATTGTATGGGGCACTGTCCTCACTAGCACATTCAATCATGCACCCATACTCTGGTTCCCTACATAAACACCAAACATTGACCTCATTGCCAACACAAACACTCCCACTGACTTATGGGATATGAATTGAATTGATCAACCCTTAACACATTTATACAAATATGGTGTTTGTTAGTCAAGATGAACAGATGACAACTCATTAGATCATACACATACATCTCCAGCTAAACTTGGATGAAATATCTGTGGCTTGGTTTCAACATTCCATTCTTGTCCAAGAAAAAATCTTTGTCCTTAATTTCATTTATCTTCCCTTCTTTGTGTTTGTATGGACATTTTATTTCAATCAAACGTTTAGGGCAACAATGACATGACACTAAACCATCAGATGATACTGCTAAGTAGGGTTTTCTATAGTCAATCAGGAGTCCCACATGTGTCACATTCAGTTGATTGTGCTTACTTTTTTCAGTTTGAATATACTCTGACCTGACCTAATATCCTCATTCGTTATTCCCCATTTTACAGTTTTCTTGTCTGATAGATTGTAGCATTCTATTCCGGTTATCATTCTTACACGATTGTCCGGCTTTGTAGAATTCTTCTGCACTAAAATATCATGGGCTTTACTGGAGGTAATTCTACCTTTGCATTACTCATACTAGGTTGTGCACACTGACTGTCCACGAGTTTTCAGATTCAATTTTATGCCTGTATGTCTGTACACCCGTATTTATTCCATATACTCTTTAGGGTCTCATCAGTGACTTGGACATTGCTGCACATGTATGCTCTGTGTAAGTCTCTTAATAGTTGTACATGCTGTTGATGTTCTCCAGTTTAAGATGCTGTGTCTACATTTCTCCTCTGGGTTAAGTGGAGATATTGTTGTGAAAAATACTAAATCTGGACAGGCTTCCTGTAATACTTGGAGTACAGACATACATCTTGTAAATCATCCATTCCTGAGGGTATCACTGATGCAACTGGTTTGTTTCAGCTCACACACTGTAACAGGTTGCAACTGAAAAATGTTAAAAAGAAAAGCATTAGTGAGTTAATTTCATATTTGTTCTCTATATTTTCTTCTTTAAAAAGCTAGCACCAATTTGTATTACATGTATTTTGTATGTCAACTATCTACTAAATCACAAAAGTGAGACTTGTCCTAAAAGTTTGAGTCATGACATGTCCCAAGTAAGGGATGCATGATTTTTAGGGATGTCAAATTGTCAAGATTTTACTAATCGGTTAATCGTTCATTCATACGAACAATTAATCGATTAACCCTATGTTAATTGTACGAAGTGCTTATAAATATGAATTGTCACAGGTTTCCGTGACATGAAATGCGATCATGTGTATATTTATCAATATATTTACAACAGAAATGTGATGTTTGTATGTTCTTATCAATTTTCTGTTCAGATATATTAATGATCAATTACACATAACATTTTGGCAACTAATAGTAATTTTGTTTACAAAAAAGTAGATTACTGCATGCTTATTTCATACTCAGTTTTGGTCAGGTTATAATTGGAACATTTAAGCGGAGCTTACAATAAAGATCATTTGATTGGTGTACGGTAATGCTGAATTATATTATTATTGTGTTTAATTGTGATGCCAATGTTTCTTCTGATTCGTCTACCTATAACGTTTCGTTATAATTTTTCTTGTTCATCACTACTGCATCTAAAATACTTTCAGACAGACGATGTTTTTACGATAGTTTAACTTATCCCAGGTCAGTGTCAATGAATTGTTAATTTGCTCAACTGTCATATTTTTCACACCTTTGGTCGACTAACTACGATTTTTCTATAATTTATTATTAAATTTTACTTGCTTCATTCTATTTTTTCAGTTAATCGATTAATGATTTAATAACCTGTTAATGGGACAAACATCCCTAATGATTTTTAACCAATTATATATAGAGCTCGGAGATTATATGGGTATATTGCAATATGAGATAGACAATAGGGAACATTGAGTTTGTAAACAAAAGGAAGCATTCTCGCGCATGATCCTAATCACGATGATGATCTTTACTGATTGCAATAAGTCAACCGTGGAAAACAGTAAAGGGTAGATTATGTATATTTTATATCACTCATTGTTGTATAAAATCTACAATGTTTTGACAGCTGCACAGGGGCCAAACTTGTTCTTTTGGATGTAATTATCAGTCGGATGTGACAGTCTATTTAAGACAGGGTTTCTACCAATCAAATTAATTATTGCCACAAGACACATTCTCACTATGTCGATTCAGACAGGGTCTATTTGAGTGACCCTGATTCAGGTTGGTGGTATAATAATGAATCTCTGTCAGGTTGATTTAACCATTAATTAGCCATGAAAACAAAACTACTTTAAGAAAAAATGATCTCGTCCATGTCATTGACTTTGGCAATTTGGATTTAAATGAATTATTAGGTGATTATACATGCAGTGGAATTGACTTAAAATGTGCTTGTATATGTATAACGAGAAATGCCTGTGAAAATCATTAGCTGAAATTATTCTGTAAAAAATATGACAACATTTACTAGTGTAACGAGTGTCAAAATATGTATACTGTATATTGTGTCCGGTATGTGTTTGAAATACACATATACTATCTTTAACCTGTCAATGTACCAGATAATAAGAGAACAATCTATAGCGTTGTCTAGATTAATTGTCAACTTAAAATATTTATGATTTTGAACATCAAGACGAACTATGATTAATTTGAAAACTTTTTCAGCCTTATTAACCGTCACTTTTTTAATAAGAACCGGGTTTTCACTGTAGATGGCAGAAAGTCATTTAATTATTCCTATACCAGAGATTTTTTCGTTATAATTCATACGCCATACAACTAAAGAACCCTTCTGTCAACTAATTGTGCAGCAAAAAGCTACTCAAGACCGAACCATAACTACCCGGTATGTTTTTTATTAATGAAAAAGAATGTGTCGAGAATTGTAATGGTGGCCATAACCGGATATTGATTCTTTTGCCCACCAGCAATAATTACAAACTGCTAACAGGTGCGCGTGACACCATGGCGATGTTCCCTATATATATAACATAATAATTTTGTAGCATACTGATAGTACTTAAAGTATGATTCATATTTCTAAACACTGGTCAGTCTCGTATTATTAACTGCATACAATTTCACATAATCATTCTTGTATACATAAATGGTTTCAATACTGCTAATAAAAGAAATTCTTTGAAGTGGGATTCCCGACAAAACTGCCCCCAATAAGCTGTATTATTTTTACTGTAAATTTGCATTTATATATTGCGATGGGTATCATGATACAGGAGGCAATGTTGTAATACATGGTGATACCCTTTAAATAAAGTAGAGATACTCAGCTGTAAAATTATATATCAATGTTATACAGGTATAGAAGATAACCACAATGACTTATGCTCGATTTACCTGATTGCAAAAAGTCTGATTCCACTTGCAAATTTCACTTGTTGATGAGACACTTGAAAACTCTTAGGTTTCATGTCTATTTCCATCTTGAATAGAAGAGCTGCTACATGACTGTATACTTCGCCCAACCTGAAATATGAAGGATTAGGACTGTAAACAATACTATAGTATATCATTCATATTTATCTATGCCAAAACAAGGTAAAAACAATGCTATAGTATATATATGTCATTCATATTTATCTATGCTAAAACAAGGTAAAAACAATGCTATAGTATATATATATCATTCATATTTATCTATGCTAAAACAAGGTAAAAACAATGCTATAGTATATCATTCATATTTATCTATGCTAAAACAAGGTAAAAACAATGCTATAGTATATCATTCATATTTATTTATGCTAAAACAAGGTAAAAACAATGCTATAGTATATATATATCATTCATATTTATCTATGCTAAAACAAGGTAAAAACAATGAAATATGGCTCGTAACATTCAATTACATCAAAGATATCGGACTTAAGAAAGGAATATATTTTTACATTTACCCATACTTGATTAATATTAAAAATTGTTTGTTTTAATTAAATTATCTAAGACATTCATTTTTCACCATTAATGCACATATATGGCCAATTGAGCTTCATATTGAGAATATACATATGGGGCAATCATTGGAAAAAAAACAGAAACATACCCTGCCATCAATTTATGTACAGTGAGCACATTATACTGACACAGTTTGTTTGCTAAGTACGCCCAAGGTCTGTGCCGCTTTCTTGTAATTCTCTGAGAAGGGATTACTTTTACATGTACAGCACAGAAGAGTACATTGTCACCAATACCACATGGTATTCAACAAACTGAACATGGCCGCTGACCACCAACCTGAATTAAAGTACAATATGAAAATAATAAACTTAATAAAACTTTAATTTGTTGCATGACACATACAGTAAACAAGAGGGCCAAGATACCACATCAAAGTGCATACAAAAGACAAGGAATGCTTTGGCATATTCTGAATTAGATTAATTATCAACATTGGTTTATAAACATATCGAAATCATTATAAAATAACACATGAAAATCACATTTAATTTTATCTATGATAAAATTAAGTAAGATGGCGGTGTTAGGTCACTGGTGTGGTTAGGACCTCTTACGATATGCTTTAACAACATCACTGTAGATTTACTGTAAATACTTTATCTGGCTATGATAGTTGTTAACAAACCTGTATGCATCTAGAGACTTGAAGGCTTTCAAAGATTCCTATGTAAACAGCCCAGAAGTCTCAATCAAATAGCAGTACACATGTCCAAATTCGATGTTTGACCACAACGAAGGGTCATCACAGTTGAATTTATAAAATATGGATCCTGAAGCAAACACTGTCCATAATTATACAGGAGTTTTACTATGTAACGTTTCTTTGCCTCAAAGGGTAACTTTTTCGCATAATCAGATAATTCAATATCATCTGATAAAGGATCAATCGGATCATGTCTTACTACTCCAGTGGCCATTGTATTTTCGAAATCGTTGTTTTTTTGCCAACCAGCTAATTGCGCATGCGCAAGATTGATCAGTTTTGTTTGTAAATACAATGCTCCCTATTTGACTATACTTCAAATACAAATAGTCAAGTTATTCTTTTATGTTTATATTTTGGTCAAAGTTTATAAATTATAGCAACAAGGCAGACTGTAAACTTAATGTTTGACATGATAGTTATAGTATTCTTAATTAGCATAATTATCATATAAATCTAAACTTCATTAAGTTAGTAGATAGTAAAGATGCAAACATCAGTACAACAAGAGGGCCATGATGGCCCTATAAATGCTCACCAGGAAAAAAGGTAATTTGGAGACAAACATTGTTAAAATATTTCTACACGAGTCCAAGTAAAATCAAGTGACCCTAAGGTCAGGGCCAATTTTTACCCCAGGGCCATAATATGAACAAATTTGGAAGAGGTCTGCTAGACAATACTACATACAAAATATCTTAACTCTAGGCCTTGTGGTTTCGGAGATTTTTTTAATTTTCCTATATAAGCCTATATAAATCAAGTGACCCCCGGGGCGGTCCAATTTTGACCCTAGTGCAATAATTTGAACAAACTTGGTAGAGGTCCACTAGACAATGCTATATGCCAAATATCTTAGCTCTACGCCATGCGGTTTCGGGGGAGAAGATTTTTAAAATTTTCCTATATAAGTCTATATAAATCAAGTGACCCCTGGGGTGGGGCCAATTTTGACTCTAGGGCAATAATTTGAACAAATTTGGTAGAGGTCCACTAGACAATGCTATATGCCAAATATCTTAGCTCTAGGCATTGTAGTTTTTGACAAGAAGATTTTTTAAAATTCCTATATAAGTCTATGTAAAATCAAGTTACCCCCAGGGCGGAGCCAATTTTGACCCCAGGGGAATAATTTGAACAAACTTTGTAGAGTTCCATTAGACAATGCTATATACCAAATATCTCAGCTCTAGGCCCTGTGGTTTCGGACAAGACGATTTTTAAAGTTTTTTCTATTTGTTGCCATAGCAGTTTTTAATGAAATTTAATTTTTTGAACAACTTTGAAAGGGGACCACCCAAGGATCATTTCAGCAAAGTTTGGTTGCAATCGGCATAGCGGTATAGGAGGAGATGTTGTTTTAAGTAAATATGGACGCCACTTCACGACGAACGATGGACACAGGGCGATCACAAAAGCTCACCCTGAGCACATTCGTGCTCTGGTGAGCTAAAAACTACAAATCAAGGAAGTTGTACAAAATGTTTATATAATATGTAATAATTATGTATACAATGATTAACAAGAACAACTACAGTTGAATCTCATTATGTCAAACTCGCTTATTTCAAAATTTCGGTTATGTCAAACTGTTTCTTTGGGTCCCGATTGTTTTGCTCTTTCCCTATATGAAATTAATCCGCTTACCTGCAATTCACCAAATTTCGCTTATGTCAAACTATATTTTTGTCCCCGTGACTCTAATTAGCATGTAGTTTGAGTTGTTTATCTCAAAGTTAATTGGAGATGATCCGCGAACAATGGAGGCTTTCACACCTGTTATGAAATTTTGCTAATTGAACTGAAAGCTCAAGGAGACTTACAATCATGTGACAAACGCAAAGTATAAGTGTAGTGTAGCATGATAATCATACCTGTTATTTGACTTAAATAAAATTATAGTAGGACTAGGTGAGGTATACCAATACGCATCAAGTATGTATCATTTTGACTGCAGCGAGTATCCAAATACTAGGATACTCGTATGTTTAACTTGAAAATCAAGTACGATAGCTTGCCACCTATAACAGTGTTGGATTTCAATCTTAATAAAAAGATCATAGCTTGATAAAAATGATCAATTCCGAAAGCGTGATCGACATTGCAACAATTGCATTCATCTAACATTATGTACGAAAGTGTACACATCCAAAAATATGTAAGGCTAGTCGCTCCGTAATTTCGAATTCTTACAACAAATTTCCATTATGCATGAAAAATAATTTATATTACACCCTAGCTAAATACGACCTAACTTACTCTTTCTTCAGAAAAGTATTTTAAGTTGGGCCATTATCAACTATGAATAGATACATAATTATATTGTTTCTTCTCTACATATGCACAATTTTTATTCAAGCTAATGTATACATACATTGTAATAATGGCTATCCACACAAATACTTTAATACATGTCTTATTATAATATATTTAAGATAAAGAGATTCAACTATAACAAAACGTTACAGGATATCGACTGTATATTTTATTCAATCCTCCATTAAGGAGAGTATAAAATATTTATACGATATGAGTAATACACATTATATTGACAATCATGAGTATTTGACAAATGAATAAATTCATGGATATAGTTCACAAGCACATGGTAATATCATATCCTACATCAATCAAACAGATCAACCCTAAATGTTAATGAATTCACCATAAATCTGAGCACTATCATACAACCACATTGAACTTTAAATTGCCACACAACAACTTCTCTAGGCAATGCCTTCATGATTTACTTACCTGTCAACTATTTATAGATTCAGTCCATCACCATTAGCCAATTAAATGGCCAGGATTAGCCAAACTAGTAATAGACACTATATACTCACAAACATCTATAATAAACTAATACTCATACATATAATTTGTCTAGAAAACCCTGAGAGCTGATAAACTGTAATTTTATAGTCAAGAACAACCAACATAGGTTTAAGTTTGCTACATATACAAATTACAACGTCTGTATAATGAAATTCAAATATTGGCCAATCTCTGTAATTTTGCCTCATGATAACAGTTGATGGTGATATGGCAACAGCAGCTTCAATGAAACAAAGATAGTCTGAGGGATAGCAATAATAGGCCAATTAACTTGTTGTCTTAGTTGATTTTGGAGACCTGCAAAAGTTTAATATGGTAATTGTTATCATACCAAATTACCTAAAACCCATTCATTGCTATAAGATTCCTATATTAATTCATCATTCATGAATACAGGGTTCTAAATCGCAACCATCTCCAGGCTGATTTAGTCACTTAGAAACAAGTTTGGGGACGGTAAGAAATCTGGAAGCCTTAAAAGTATTGCTGGAAAAATGTCTGGACCTCCCTAGCAGGCCTGTCATGGTTTTGGGCCTGTTGGCCCCGAACATATTGAAAACCCTGTGAATACCTAATTATTAATCAGCAAGTGCTTTCTTCATCTATTTATAACAATATCTATGTCAGCAAGTAAGGATTCTTCACTTGTGCATCAATGTATCATTATTCCTTTTAATTCTGTTGATTTTCAATTTTTGAGTTATCTCCCTTTCACTGGTCAAAATCTAAAGACGTGCAACCAGAAATAATATATTAAATAGCAGGAATAACTGACACTAAAAGAGTAAGTCAAGATAACATGTCCAAGAAAATCAAACTCAGAAAGCAACATAAGCAGCACATTATCTTAGGGACATCAATTATGGGAAATATGGTGAAACAAAACCTGTTGATCCTTTCCATTAATTCTCTTTCATTTTACCATGGCTGAATTAACAATGTAGTCCAGGAACTGAAAGAATAAAACAATTAATACTTAATTATAAAATATAAATGTTCAGGTTCTTAAAAATACATCAGTAGGTGTATCATTGAAAGACAAAAGTTCAGTAGATTTTCAAATACTAGTTCATTTCCAAAAGTATCATTAAATATGTAATTATACAAGCAAGTATTAATACATAAAAAATATTATAATGATATGAGGGGGAAAAGCTAGTAACAACATCAAATCTAACCAGGTTCAACAGGCATTCAACAATAATTACTCCTATCATAAATAGCCCTCAGGATGCATACAAATTCGATGGTAAATGTTTAGTGATTGCAAGCAAGTATGATTAAAGATATTCCCTGACTTTTCACTCACCAAATCAAGTATTTCACTCACCAAAACCAACATACATATCAGCTTCCTCCTCCCCTATAACACACTTGGAAAACATTGTAAGAGTTGTTGACCAAATAATATTGATATCTGTAGCTGAAAGACAGGGATGATATAATCTGTGTGACCTTAAAAAAATATCCACAGCAAATTGAGGGAACTAACCTAATGAATGAGTACATGTACTTCTTATTTTTCAGAAATGTTATTGGCTTTAACTTGAAGATTTGAACTTCTGAGAGGCAGTATTAACTTGGTCTTACACATGACACAATGCCACATGTTGGTTAAATTTCTTCCAAGTATTTCTGAAATCCATCTGTATAAGACATTGTTATTGAGTGGACACAAATAAAAACCTTACTAATTACCTTTGACCTTGGAGGCTTGGAAGTACAGACCTTAAATGCTTCATACCAAATATCGTAGCTCAAGGACTCATGGTTTCTGACAAGAGATTTTTTTAAAAATCTCGTAAGAGACTATGTAAAGTTTACAAGTATCAAGTTACACCCAGGGTAGAGTCAACTTAGACCCCATCTTCATATGTTGAACAAACTTGGTAAAGTCCACAAGAAATTTGAAATATAATTCCACAATAGTTCCACATAACCTTTCTTTAATCTACATATCGAGGGCTCAGCGCAACACTGACGTAACTTGTTCTTATTTCAATATGAGTTACGACACTGTTGCGTTGAACCCTCGATATGTTACATTATCATAAAACTCCTGTGTGTTTTATTTGTAATTATACTCAGTTGAATTTTGTACCAATAATTTTCGTAAACAATTTCCACTTTATAAATTATATTCTGTAATTTACTGTCTTTATTTGATTATTGATAACATGGTTTTATGAATAAGTCTTCATTTGCTAGCATGATTATCTGTTCATTTACTTTGATTGGTTCACAAATTCGGAATTATCTTTCAGTCCTTACCAAATTTAACACTTACAAATAAAATTTGAGGTTAAACAGCATACTTTATTATTGTTTATATGCCAAGACCAGAACAGCTTCACAACAAATATCTAAGCTCTAGGCAGTATAGTTTGTGACAGGATGGTGTTTTCAATTTTCCTATATATTAAATCATTGTAAAGTAAGTTACCCCTGAGGAGCGAATTTTAACCCTAGGGCCATAATTTAGACAAACTTAAAAGAGGTTCACTAGACAATGCTACAAACCACACATCTAAGCTCTAGGCCCAGTGGTTTCGGCAAGAAGATTTTTTAACTTTTTTCCTTCTGGCCATGGCAACCAGTTTTTAATGAAATTTTATTTTTTGAACAACTTTAGATGAGCTTTATGCGGCTGTAAAGCTTGATAGAAATTGGCCAACTGCTTAAGAAGGAATTTTCATTTTAAAGCAATTGTTGACAGACGCACATGGACAGACAATGGAAGATGGACACAACACGACTTCATCCCCTCTTGACTATAATGCTAGGTTCCCACTATCACAATTTGCATTACAATTGAAATTGTGGTCTTAATCGAGGTCCAATTGTGTTGGTCCTATCAGAGCTTATTAGATCTTCAGGTCATTCATGATAATTGTCTTTATCGTAGATTTTTTAATGGTTCGCCATTCAAAAAATATCTACAATTAACAAGATTAATTATCAATCGGGATTATCAATTTGTGTTAGACCATACTGGATTGTCACAAAATGTGACTGATCGTATTCCATCGAGTTGCCTAATTGT
Source organism: Lutraria lutraria (assembly GCA_964023205.1). NCBI lineage: Eukaryota > Metazoa > Mollusca > Bivalvia > Venerida > Mactridae > Lutraria > Lutraria lutraria. The sequence continues at coordinate 14,452,094 of OZ026835.1, forward strand.
GGTGATCAGGACAGATCTTTATCATCAACTGTCATTATTAACTGTTGTAGTGAACTTGTTGTAGAAACAGTGATGTCCATACTCAGACTGGGTCCAGTCGTAGCTTAAATCCTGATCATCAACAATTCTGATCCTGACAGAAAATCGTAACATATTGTTATGGAGTGCATCACTTTGTGATGAAGGTATTGAAGCGTATCTACAAGTACCAATTTGTGAATTCCGATCATGATGATTGTGTCAGATCGAGACCAAATCATGGACATTGTCAAAACAGTCCTATGAAAATGTATGTGGCCGCATATGAATGGGTAACAGATCATGACACATGAACAGTGCTCCAGATAAGATGTGTAATCCCGTAATCACGCATATTTTTTATCAGAAAACGCATTGCTAAAAATTCTCGGACGTAAAAGTACGCATTTAACCATATGCTTATTACGCTGCGTTTTTCCCAGTCGTCGGGAATATGAATAGAGTAACAGTTATGTGTTGAAGTATTAGTCCAGTCAGCGACTGATTCTATAAATAGTGTAGATTAATCATCATACCATGATTTTCGGAGCAGAAAAATGCATATTTTACATAGAACCTATCTTAATTTCGCCTTAAAACCTTTTGCACAAATAATAGTTACGCGGTCAATATATCATTGTATTGAATTTAAAGTTATGCACATTTTGTTTACAATGCTGAACATGTGAGAAAAATAGAAATACATTTCTTACAAATACATACGTGTATAACATACAAACATTTATTCCCCCAAGTTGATCACTGTGTTACACAGCCGGGTTATTCACTGAATTAAAAAGGCGAACATTATGAAATGAAAAACAAATTTGTCTCCTAAATTGGACCATAGAATGTCGGCGTCCTTTTGCTGAAGCCAAATTTTCTTTGATTTTGACTTCTAAAACAATTCCCTAGCCTTTGATTAGACCTATATGATCAAATACGAAGAAAAAACGGCAGTACGTAACCTGCGGAACAATGTTTGAAGTCCCTAATGTTTATATTGGTGTGTTTATGGGGGTATTGAAAATGGTGCAAACAGAGTGACATTTTACATGTACGTAGTGATTTGATCGATGTATGAAATTTATTGAACATTTATGGACAGATTGGTTCGAGGCATCGAAATTCATGTGTAAATCAATCTAACACAACCATGACGTAAAAAAATAATGACGTCATTGTGCCACCTTGTTCTAATAGCAAGTTACTAAGGATATGTTTCAATATTTTTGAAACATATTGAAATGATTGCTCTGTAGTCTGTAATTTACTGATCAGTTCTTGTTTGCACAATTTCTTTTTCACACTTATGTGTTTTATGGACGAATGATTTCTTGTTTGTAAACAATGACATGAACCTGTTAAAATACAGGTAAGTAAAATCAAGTATCTTAAATGATCGAGACCCAGTCAGCATGCTGACATTGGGCCAACGTTGGCTTATGGTTGTACCGTTGGGGCAATGTCACCGTCGTTTAAAACGTTTGTTAAACTGTACACAAAGTTACAATGTGTTTTGAATATCGACACGAGACTGGTTCTATGGTGTCAAATGTTGCGTCTGCGTAGTCATTGAAGTTATCTGCACTACACAATGTATTTGTCAAAGTTGAAATGCACAGTTTGGCATATGGACTGTGTTTATTTTAAACGTAGTTAATGGGTATTATGTCCGTAGCGCGTGTATGTGCTGTGTTCATATTTACGAATACGTAACAGTGACACCATTCCTTACCGATTTCCATTGTTTTGTTTGGAGTCCCAGGCCAGTTACTTGATTTTAAATCTTTCATTAATTTCATTCATTTTTTACAAAGTTTGTGGCAAAATTACCAAATAAAAATGTGTGCTGCTGAAAGATCAACAAAAGTGGTAGAAATGCAGCCTGTCTTCATTTTAGACAACATTATGTAACTGGACGTCAAAATTCAGAGTCAATGTTACAATACACACAGTTTGTTTCTGTCAATGTTGCATCTCAATTATGTAAATTAATGAAGCTGGTGCATTCATTTTTAACAAAGTTGTTGGTTCTAATTTCATCTGCATCTTGATGTTTGTTTTGAATATTTATTATTATTTTTTTGATTTTCAGTCATAGGTTGCTCTCTTATCATGCAAACTTGGTTACCTTTAAATTTTAAAGAGTAGATCATTCAAAGATCTGCGAAATTGAAAAAAATGTTTAGCTTTGTTGACACTGACCATTGGCATTGAATTTCTATATTTTCTGTAGTATTCAGATTACGGAAGTTGTATTGGAATTGTTGGTCAATGCATATTGTATCTTTAGACCTAATTAAATGAATGAATGTTACCATATACATGTAATACTGTCAGTATATAATGTGAAGAACTTTATCAGTTTAAGAGAATCACATGACAATGTCAACAAATATTCAAAACTTTTTAAATCATATTTGTTTGAAAAATGAGTACAAAACATTTAGAAACAAGAGGGCCAAGATGGCCCTATATCGCTCACATGACAATCACTGTTCACTCATTGAAACATTGTTTTGAACCGGTGACCTAGTTTTTGACCCAAGACGACCTATGTTCGAATTTGTCTTACATATCATTAAGACAAACAGTCTGACTAGGTTTGGTGAAGATACGATCAAAATTTGACATCTACAGTGTTAATAACGTTTTCCTAAGATTTGACCTTGTGACCTGGTTTTTGACCCTAGGTGACCCATATATGAACTTGTCCTTAATATCATTAAGACAAACAATCTGAGAAGGTTTGGCCAAGATCCAATCAAAACCATGACATTTAGAGCTTTTACAAGATTTTTACCTAAGATTTGACCTTGTGACCCAGTCTTTGAACCCAGCTGACCCATGTTCATCCTTGACCCACATATCATTGAGGCAAACATTTTGACAAGATTTGGTGAAGATCCAATTAAAACTGTGACATCTACAGTGTTAACAAAAGTTTTCCTAAGATTTGACCTGGTGACCTAGTATTTGACCCCAGATGACCCATATTTATACTTGACCGTTATATCATTAAAACAAACGATTTGACAAAGTTTGGTGAAGATCCAATAATAACTGTGAAATCTACAGTGTTAACATGGTTTTTCATAAGATTTGACCTAGCGACCTAGTTTTTGACCCAAGATGACCCATGTTCGAACTCGTCCAAGATATTATGAAGACAAACATTCTGACAAGGTTTCATGATCATCCAATCAAAACAGTGACTTCTAGAGTGTTCACAAGTTTTCCAGCAATTTGCCCTAGTGACCTAATTTTACTACAGAAATTACCCATTTTCAAACTTGACCTATATATTATTAAAATAAACATTCTGTCAAAGTTTCATGAAGATACAGTCAAAACAGTGATTTCTAAAGTGTTCACAAGGTTTTCCCTTATTTGGCCCTGGTGACCTAGTTTTGACCCCAAATGGCCCAATATCGAACTCGTCCGAGATTTTGTTGATATTAACGTTCTGACCAAGTTTTGCTAAAATTGAGCCAAAAATGTGGCCCCTAGTGTGGTCACAACATAAAGTTTGACGACGCACGACGCACAACGCACGACGCCGGACGCCGGACGGAGAGTGATCCTAATAGCTCACTTTGTCACTTTGTGACATGTGAGCTAAAAATATTAAATTTTGACAAACAATTTGTACAATTCTGTTCAGGTCAGTAAACAAGTTTGCAGTGGTGGAATGAGGTGGAGATAGTTCCTGTTAACTGGTTGAACAAAACAAAGACCAAATGCTTTTGGCCGTCGTGGAAAGGGGGCAAAAAAATCCAAATGGCTGTTAGAGTCCCTGTAACGGAAGACTTCACATCTTATGCTATGAGAGTTATGTGTGAAACAGGTATTGATGACACAATTTTATGATAGTTGTTGTAGTTAATTAATCTAATTAAATAATTTGAGTTATAATTTGTGTAAGTAGTTTTCTAAAGTTAATGGTACATGTATTAAGTTTAGGTTGAAAAAAATCAGCAATGGCATGCAAAGAAACATTAGTTAATTTAACTTTATTATGTGTTTGTTGAAATGAAGAAGAGCCACTGAATTTTGTTTATTTTCATTCTAGCTGACTATGAGAGGGCCCGTCAGAAACTGTCTCAGGCCCAAGTCACCTCAGATCTGAATACAGATGCTGAAGACACTGAATTGACAAAGAGAAAGAAAATGTAAGTGTTGGAACAATGAAATGTTTGCAGAGGTGTACACGATTGAACGAGATTAAACACATTTAACACGCCAATCAATACTGAATAAATACACATGTACTTGCATGCTTCAAATGATCATTAAAATGTGCCAGTCAATTAGATACTAAAACATAATGTTGCTACATTAGAGTTATCTGTTTCATTATTCACAGTATTCAAATTAGTTTTGCCCTTTGTATGTTGTTCATGCAGATCTTAGAATTTATGAAATTAAAAGAACCGATACACTGAAATCAGTAAGCATATTCAGTTCTCCTCATATGAATGTATTTGGGTAACCTTAGATGACTACATTCATGTGGTGTAAACTAACATTCTTACTTAACCTCTCAAATGTTTCAATACTACTGTTGAAGTATTACCAGAGTCAAAGACAGCATATGCAGGCAAGATCAACTTATTAAATTGCCAATTAAAAATCTGTGCAATGTACTATTCATCATACATGTATAGCTGTTTTTACTTTTTCATTGCAGACCAAACAGAAAGTATGAAATGGAGTTGTCTGATTCCGAATCAGATGATCAGATGATTCCACCAAGTCCTAGTCGTAGAGTTTCACCACGCAAGAAGTTGAAGACATCTTCCCAACATGCCACCTTTACCTCGTCCACCAATATTTAATGTTGAAGAAACTTCCATCTCCTTTGAAAAACCACGGTCACTTTTTGGTTCGCCATCATCAAGGTCAACTGGTACACCATTATCAAGGTCAACTGGGACACCAACGTCAAAGTCAACTGTTTCAGGTACATGCATGTGACAGGCAGTAACATTTCCAAATTAGTTGATAGTAGCTCTATATCTTCACAGAAAAGAATTACTTACAAACATTTCATACATTTTTGTTATATACATGAACAGTAACAATGTTCTTTGTCTAGAATAAGTTTTATCTGTAAAGCATACACTTAATTCCTGCAATTTCAGTTGAGAAGAAAACCATCGAACTGTTGGTGGACACCAAGGAGGGAGTGAAGCAGAACACCAGGCACATCAAAATCCTGGAGGAAAGAATGCAGACCCCAGCAGCCACTCCAGATGCATTTGATGGCCAGATCCAGCAGTCCCTGTCCGTTACCTCTGTGATAAAGCTTCTAGAACTGGAACAGGACATCAAAGACCAGGATACCATGAAAGCATTGGTATGCAAATCCGAATGAGAAACATAGCTTTAAAATCAGTAGTAGATATACTCATGACTTGATAATTATCAGTAATTATATGCACATTTTAAAATACTTAACGAAACTTATCAATTTAATTTTTTAATAAAAAGAAATCAGACTCTAAACAGATACCTTGGTTAAAGTATATTAATATTAACATCATGTTAATTTTATGCTTGACTCTTTTGGAAACTGCTAGATAGTGATAAAGTAATTGTTTGAAATTTGTATCTTCAGTTGGGAAGACTTAGCAGTATCGGAGGTAGTAATGTTGAGGCAACAACACGACGGGTAATGGCAGCTCTGATGACAGATGCTGTAGCGTCTAACTACAACTGGATTGGAAAAGGTGACAAGCGTCCATTCCAAAGTCTTCAGCTCAGAAGTGTGGTTACAAGTATGTCATTTCTACTTTAAAAATATAATTTAGTTTATAAATCTGACTATAGCAGTATGAAGTCTGATGCTTTTAAAGATATAATAAGTAGCAGTAATTTACATCATTGCAATCTGTAATAATTCAAGTGTTCTCTCTGCATGGATGTTGCAATCTTTAAACGTTCTTGAACAGAATTAAAGGTTAACATATGATACAGGGTAGGAAACAATAACATTTTATGTTTAGAGGATATTTATGCATTTTGGTGGAGTATAAAAGACTTCACTATTGATTGCCCAACAGAATATTTCACAAATGCCATAAGCTTACTTAATACTGTCAGTTGATCGTGTGTGAAATATATTTGATATTCCACCTAAAAGCACTAATTATATGCTTTTAACATGCTTGAAGCTGTATGACAGAGTTGAAGTTATTGTATAAAAAAAATAAATGTGATATACATTGAATTTTCAGAAGCTGTACAAAGCTGCCACAGATGTACAGAAAATGAACCTGAAAAGGTGATAAAGGAATGGTTAACATATGCCAAGGACAGAAGTGGGGGGAGGAAGAGGCGCGAAGAGGAAAAAAGGGCCAGGGAGGCTCAAGTAAGAGAGTCATAGTCAAGGGAGGATGTGGACCCAGCTAGTTCAGACTGAATCTTATAAACACTTGATCATTAATGCTACACTTCAAAAACTTAATGATAATTCCAGATCAAATTTATAAATAATTCAAAAATTAAGAATGACTCTTGAAGAAAGTGTTCCTAAAATAAAATGTTTACTCATGAATGTCATTTGTTTATATTCTCTGATTATGTTTCATGTAAACCAGAAGAAATTTGCAGAAGAAAATAATTAATTACTTATTTGAGCATGAAGTGCTTTTGTGGTCCTTGAATTTATGTCACTGACATACATCTTCAACAGCATTGTGCCGATGTTGAGTTTCAGATAGGTTGTTTATAAAAATTTATTTTAGGTCAATTGCAACAGAAGCTGCTAGCTTAAATTATAGAATCACACTTGAGTCAACTTCTTAGGTAACCACCAGTACTGAATGTCGTTCTTTGACCGAGGATCGTACCCGGGACCTTTTCGATGAACGGGGGAAACTCTACCAGATGATCCAACGATGAATACAATTTTCCATCATTGGGCCAATGGTGCGCTAACACAGGGCCGTTGTTGGGTTTTAGTAGGGGAGTGGTTGGCACAAAATTGGTCCAACGATGACCCAACGATACAGGAAATTTCCAGGTGTTGGGCCAACGGTGCGTCAACGGTTTGGCCAACGGTGCAGCAACGAGCAAAACGACATTGGGCCAATGTCATATTCCAGCGTTGGGCCAACGGAACGAACTTGGTTGGGCCAACGTTGGGCCAACATAAGCTTGCTGACTGGGGAAGTAGGTGTGAAAAACAGCGTTTAGTTGCCATTAGTGCACGTTACTGAAATTTTCAGCATTGACAACTGACTTTACGCATTGAAAAGTAAAACTTACGAGTACATAGTATTACATGTTGCATACAAAAATTATCTGCAGCACTGCATGAAGTTGTCAAATTGTTAACGGTGTCACATCGTAGCGCAACAAATCATGTCTAAATGTATCAACTCACTTTACTTCATATCCAAACTTGTAATTTCAAAAACATTCCAGAATCAAATACAAAAGACCAATTGTGGCAATTGTAGCAGATTGCACGACAGTGGGAACCTAGCATACTAATGCTCAACACAGGTTAGTTGTGCATGAGGGCATAATACAGATATTTAATCCCTTGTACACTTAAAACCACGATATACACTGTACCGTGAATGTCCGGATAATAACAATAACTGTCACATGGGCGTCGCCTCCATTTTCGTTTCCGTCTGGCATTTGTTGGCAGGGAACCAGACTATTGTTTAAATTACATGCCGCAACTTTAAAACATTTTTCATCGATGATTTATGTAATTTCTACAGTCAAGTCAATATATCGTTCACACAGTCATTTGAATTCAATTCAAAATAATACTGCTATAAAATTCTATCGCATTTTCATGCATTTTATCTCTTAAGGACGTATATAACAATAAACTGTAACGGACAGATTTTTCTTAAACTTCGCATATATGAAGATTAATCCTTTCCTACCACAAAAACAAAAAGAAAAATATAGGTCTCCATGCTCGTTTGTGAGATATGCCCGATTGTATGACCCCCTATAAGACCATTTTGAACGGATTATCAAAAAAAAACATGTGTTTTTGAAAAAGGGCTTGTACAACTGTATTTCTTCATCAACAACCAATTTATATATACCGTTTTGATTGGAATATAGTGCAAATATTGATTAAAGGACAAAATCTGTCTAATTTTAACCAAATTTGGAAAAAAATGTATTTATTTCTCAATATCCCTCTAAAAAGGAAGACGATTTAACATTTGATTGAAGAAAAAAACATTCATATTTTCTTTTCAATGGACAGATTTTTATAAAACTTCACAGTGTAACACAATACATAATACTAAACAACATAAAAAGGAATAAAAGAGGGGTATCCATGCTACTTTTTCTAATACACATGATTAAAGTTAATCGCATGAGTAAAAAGTACTCACATAAAATCAGGCATTTCAACAAACAACCCTTATAAAATATAAATCAAACACAGTTTCTTGAATATTCCACTGTTACTTCACATCATACTATCTGATAGATAGTTAAAAGATGTGAATAAATACATAACAGGCATATTTTTCATAAATTTATTTAAACTAGCACCGAGTACAAAGTTGCTTATTCTAGGGCTGTCGAATACACATTCTTCATGAGATTAACTAATCGATATAGTGTACACCTGCGCAGTAGCGATGTGTACTAACAATTGTGATATATGTCTTTAAAACACTTTTTTTTATATTTCTCATATGATGTATGGTCCGCACATTGGTTTGAGTTTAGTACTTTTGCAGGAATTTCCCGCGTGATTTTGTATCTTGCATTTGATTGGCTGAATCGTGTTTTTTTGTATACATGGTAAAAACAATATGGTCGTCAGTGTGACAAAGAATGCAAGCAGATGACGTATGATTTTACTGTTATTGAGTATTTTTATGTTTTTTGACATGAAGAAGGATTGTTTATATGAAATAAATGGTTTAATGATTGCATACTAGCACTATCTTGAGTTTTAAGCGAAGTAAAGAGTTAGACTCGCGGTATTTCGTATGACCAGTATATTTTATTTACACAGGTAAACAGGTAAATGACTATACCTAGGATATCTCCTGAAGAATCTAGACCAGAAATGTACCAGGGCAAGAAAAATCCACTCGTCCGCTCGTATTGACGAGTGAATTCATGGTGTCATCTGTTTCAATTGCATATTCAGCTTAGCTGTCTTGAACTCCATTCTCACCTAATACAATTATTGTGACAGCTTACAAGCTTTAAGTATGCATTACTATGGCACTGTTACTGTCAATAATAAAGTTGTTCATTGACAATTTTGAAGAGTTTTAAAATGGTGTAATGTCATGAAGGCACCCAATGCTTCAGAAATGAACATTAGGTTGTATCTTTGGCTGTTTAAATTATCAAAAAGGCTCAGTAAGTGTTTGTATATCTACTATATACATTTAGTGTTTCTACTGTGCTTTTTCTAGCAAGTAGTGGTAGGACGAGTGACATCAAGGGCAGGCAAGTGGATTTTATATGTCACTCGTCCTACAGGACGAGTGCCCCTCAAAATATTTTTCATGCCCTGTTTACATAAATGGCTGTTTATAAGTCAAATTGTCAGATTTTTTCTTGACAACTTCTTCTTGACAAATATTAGCAATTTCCTAAAACCTGCTTTGCCCGAAATACATAAAAATCCTCCCCCACTAGCATTCAGAATTTTATGTGTACACATCACTGGTGAAGTTATGACCCTGGGTACTCAGAACACACAGAAATTTATTCATTTGTTTTATCCTAAAATAGGTGTATATCGTTTTCGTCACAGGTAAGAGGAAATTATAAATTAGATTAACCTTGATTGAAGACACAAAGATCGCCAATTCGCGAAAACACATGACATTCACTTAACTTAGTAGCCACAAGATCTAACACAAATGAAACTAGTCAAGAATTACATTTCCAATTTATCATCGCAATTTATCATCGCAATTTATCAACAAGAATCAACACTTACGAGGTGGTAGTTCATAAACAGGAGAAAACTGTACATCAACATGCGAAAAACTTCCCGTAGGTCTGGACGCTTGCTGATCGACTAAAATCAAAGCGCTAAAAGCTCCTTTAACATGACTCATTCACAACATCTCTGTCCGTCTAGATCATCAGCTGTCTTAGCTTAAAAAAGGCAAAGAAAGTTAAAAATAAACCAATCAAAATTTGTCTACAGTCATAAAATACACTATCAATATATTTAGTAGATCTAATAAACTTTATTGCACACTTTATATAATCATATATTTCCTCGTCTACTGATGATTCGCGGATATAAGAAATGATCGAATTGTTACCTCATAAAATCTGATATTTGAACCAAATGTTTTAATTACCTGGCAAAACAAATCTATTTCCTTCAAATATTGACAACGTATAGTTTAAATCACTTCCTCGAAATACTACATTCGGCCCCTTTATCATTATACTGTTGTAACGTGTTTCAAGTCGTATACCGAGCGACTATGGCCTCAAATATTATAACAGCAGATTGAATATAACAATTGAACAGTACAATGTTCATATGAACATATATCATTTTTCCTCGGACTACTTTGTCCGTATGATTGTTTAACTAAACATAAATAAGCACTATATATTTACATGCACAAAATCAATTTAGGAATCAATGGTAAGTACGACACACGTATGTTCAATAGACACAAAGACGTTTGTAAAATGTTAAAACGTAGTTTGGAGTGAAACATTAGTTGCAGTTGCCCTCGACCCGGTACTGGTATAAGGGAATAGAAATCTCTATCATGGTACATATGCCGCAATCAAGAGGATCTAACCCTTACGTACACTGCCCAAAATCCCGGACACGCACCAAATGCAATGCACAATGAAAAAAACAAGAGATAACTACGACCCGGTACTGGTACTAGGAAGTAGAGACATCCGTCATGGTACATATGCCGCAATCGAGATGCTCTAGTCCATATTCACACTGACCAAAGTCCCAGGTATGCACTCGTACAAGAATTAATAATACCATAACTATATAAAAGGACAAAGAAACGTCGTTGTATCTATGCAATGGGAATAGAAACCTCGTTCACGGTACATACGCCGCAATCCGGAGGCTCTAGTCCTTAATCTCTTAAGACTAAATTCAGCAATTGGGAGAAAACCTCCATCATGGTACATTCGCCGCAATCAAGAGTATTAAGCTCCACAAATTACTGATCAGTCTCAGAAATTAATACATACCTTCCATCTAATGATACTACCACTCCAGATGTTACCCAGCAGACTGACTAATGTTCCGAGAGCGCATGCTTTTTATAAGTAGCGAGCCAGTGAGATTTGATTTGATTGGCTAATTAGAAGGTTGGTATAAAAACAAACGAATAATCGAAATGTTGCGGTCGTCTCCACAAAATGAATTAATGCATTGAACACAAACTAAAGCATTTTTTTAAAAATTATTTCATATATCTATTTTTTTTCTTTACGAAGGCTGATTTCTCTACACTGTATGGAGTCCGCCATTTTGTGTCTACTATCATAGATTCGCGGATGCCATTTTATCCCATGATGCAAAGCCCTAGCAGTCCAATTAAGTCATACTATATCAATTGTTAGGTTTCTGTTAAAGAAATGTCTAAATATGAAAATGTCTTGCATTATTTGCACATGCATGATAATGATAGAATCTTCAAGTTGATGAACAAAGGTGCCGAACCCATTACGAAACTTTCAGGGTCAGCTTTACTCAGAACTCTATTTCTAAGAGTATTTTAGGAACTAATATACAGTTTATAAGTCAAGTGAGCACTGACAATTTATAATCTTTCTGATATGTACACGTTTATGTATGCATGCATTATGTCAGATGGGGAATATAACCCGTATTGATAATTGTATGGCTTTGAAAAAGTCTTAACCATAAAAAAGAAAATTAAAATCAGCAGCTAACAACAGTGGGATGTAAACCCTACGAAAAAAATATACTTTGCCTAATGATTTGGGGCATGCAGTTTGCGTAGCCATTTATTGGAATGTAAACAAAGTAGACGTAAAAGAAAATTTCAACATAAACGTTATTTTGGCTCAAAACGAGTAATATTTCAGTTGCAAATTTTGGGAATAGTGAAAAATGACAAAATTGCATGTAAACAAAAATGGCCACGAATCAATGATATCCGCGAACAGATGGTAGTCGACGATATAGATTGTAGACAAACTAAAATATAGCAAATTTTCTAAGTCAAGGGCCCATAACTCTTTAAGATGTGGTCGGATTCCGCCCATAATCGAACTTGTCCAAGATCTTTTGGTTATACTCATTTACTGAAAATATTATTAGGATCGGTGAATAAATGAAGGCGCTAAAGTGTAAACAAGCTAAAATATAGCTAATTATCAAAGTCAAGGGCCCATAACTCTTGAAGTTCTGGTCCGATTCCGTCCATAATCGAACTTGTCCAAGATCTTATGGTTATACACAATAACTGAAAATATTATTAGGATTGGTGAATAAATGAAGGAGCTAGAGTGTAAACAAGCTAAATATAGCAAATTTTGTAATTCAAGGGCCCATAACTCTAGAAGTTATAGTCCGATTTTGCCCATAATCAAACTATGCCGAGACATTGTGGCCATATACATTGTGAGCAAGTTTAATCACAATTTGTTAAGAGCTGCGGTTGCTAGAGTGTAAACAAACTAATTGTGGACATACGCCGGACACCGGACATTCAACGATCCTAAAAGCTCACCTGATGAATCAAGTGAGCTAAAAAGTGATTCATCGTGAATTTTCCATCAATTAATTCAATGCTTATAACGTTTAACCTTTTTCTTTATGTATGATATATTACATTCTGCATAAGTTGAGTATTCAAAGAGGCAGGTAATGTAAACTATATATAATACAGGGTGTCCCAAAAGAAAGGTAACACTTTCATGCATGTTTATTGTCCCTTTAAATTGCAGATGAATACATAATATTTATATAGATATGTAGATCAAAGATGTAAGTTTTTTTGTGTCAGAGAACCTTGTAAATATTTTCAGAATTTGCAATTTAATACAAATTTGAAAACAAAAGTGCATTTTTCACCCTTGACGTCGTTTTAGTAATTTATGACGTTTCTGATGTGACGACCTCCTCTTAACTTACCATACACACACGATGAAATCTATGCCACTTTAACACTTCAACAGCATTTATTTGGTTGGTGGCTTAGGACTATAGACCTTTGACTAAAAAAATACCCCCTCCAAAAAAAAAAGTTGCATGGGTTGAGGTCAAGACTATGCGTGGGTCAATATATTCCGCAATTTTTACCTCCGGATCTATTACTCAATCGCCGAACATATTGTGTATAAAGTATAGTACAATACTTGGTATGTAAGGTAGGAGACATCTTTTTGAACACATTAACAAACTTGCTTTTCAAAAGCGACCTAATTCTTATGCGGAGAGACCATTACACGATGAGAAACTCGCGGTGTGCAATGTCGTGTCATTGTATAATTGGACCGTTTATCTTTGAAAATACGGTGTCTTTCAGTGATTGAAACAAATTTAATGCAAGGTAAAGAAAGTCCAACAAAGACATGTGTATTTAAGTGATTGAACATTTCATTGTGCGTGTATGATAAGTGAAGAGGATGAAAAGTCGTCACATCAAAAACGTCATAAATTACTAAAACAACGTCAATGATGAAAAATGCACTTTTGTTCTCAATTTGTATAAAATTGCAAATACTGAATATATTCATAAGATTCTCTAACACAAAAAACTTACATCTTTGATCTACATATCTATATGAATATTATGTATTCATCTGCAATTTAAAGGGAAATTATACATCTATGAAAGTGTTACCTTTCTTTTGGGACACTCTGTATTATGCTAATTGCTGAACTACTTTTGATGATCAAATGGGAAACATAAATCAAAGTACTGAAAGCACATGGAATGGGAACAATTGTAACAACTGCATAGCGGGTGTAGAAAAGCGTTCGTATTACTTATGTCTGCATTAAATTCATGCGTGAACTATCGTTCGTTTTCCAAACTCACCCTTCATAGAAATCAACTTTTGACTGATTTGTAGTTCCGAACAACATCAGAACCTTCAGAGCTTTGATCTATCAAGGCTTTATATCCAAAATGCACAAAATTGTTAAAGTTGTTCATGATAATGGTAAATTGTATAATTGATAGATATTAAAATTGACCTTATCCAAAAATCACAGATAGATCAAATTTTATATTGAATGTAATACTTAAACTATTTTCAGGTCACTTTGTGTTGCCCCTCTCCCTGACGAGGTAATACCTGACGTCCGGCTAACATTCGAGGTGATAGAGAAAGTTTCTCAGCAAGGAGCTGACCTCCTGGTTGACTCTGTTTGTTACTCATACAACATCAAGGTACTTATTATTGTAAAATATTATAATCAACATGTTCAGATAACACAATAAACTTCACCTATCACTAAAGGTGATGAATACCCCCAGATGCCGCTTTGACACAGTCATTGTTACATTTTACAAAGGGAAATATTATATAACGAATTTCATTTTTTTAATACCTGCAAATTGTTGCTAAGAAATATCCTGACCAATTTCTAAATATTCATTATTATTAGAATTAACAAAGGGCCATAAATTAGTGAAAATTTAACCAAACAAGACAAGCTTAATGCATACATAACTAAGCTAACTACTTATCACTTCTGTGAAGTTTCATTGAATTCCTGTAGGTAATTAATGAGAAATAGTCCGGACAAATTTGCCTACTGTATGTACTTTACAAGAGGGCAATGATGGCCCTGTATCGCTTACCAGATAAAAAGACTTTTAGAGAAAATTATCATGAGCCTTTATAAAATTAAGTGACCCGGGCCAGACAATGTTACTTACAATATATGTAAGCTCTAGGCCTTGAGTTTTTGGACAAGAAGATTTTTTTTGTCATCCTAAATAAGCTAGCCTACCTATATAAATCATGCGAACCCCGTGGCAGGGCTAATTTTCACCCTGGGGCCATACTTTTAACAGACTTGGTATAGGTCAGCTAGACAATGCTACATACCAAATATCTTAGCGCTAGCTAGTACTTTCCGTTTTGGACAAGAAGATTTTTAAAATTTTCCTTAATAAATTTAAACCCGGGGTAGGGACAATTTTGACCCCAGGGCAATAATTTGAACAAACTTGTTAGAGGTCCACTAGATAAGGCTACATACAAAATATCTGGGCTCTAACAATGTGTTTTTTTTTTTTAAATTCTACATAAGCCTATATGAATCAAGTGACCCCTGGGGCGGGGCCAATTTAGACCCTAAGGCAATAATTTAAACAAACTTGGTAGAGGTCCACTAGACAATGCTACACACCAAATATCTAAATCTAGGCATTGTTATTTCTGACAAGAAGATTTTTTAAATTTCCCTATATAAGTCAACATAAAGTCAAGTGACCCCTAGGGCGGGGCGAATTTTGACCCTAGGACAATAGTTTGAATAAACTTGGTAGAGGTCCACTAGACAATGCTACACACCAAATATCTAAGCTCTAGGCTTTGTAGTTTCTGACAAGAAGATTTTAAAAATTTCCCTATATAAGTTTATGTGAAATCAAGTGACCCCTGGGGGGGGGGGCCAAGTAAAAATAAAAAACAAAGGGCTACAACTCAGTGAAAATTAATCCAAACGAAAAAATGGTTACAGCATGCAGTACCAGGTTAACTACTTATTACTTCTGTGAAGTTTCATTGAATTCCTGTCAGTAGTAAATGAGAAATAGTCTGGACAAAATTTGCCTATTGCATTATACTGTTTAAAAAACAAAGGGCTATAACTCAGTGAAAATTAATCCAAACAGAAGAATCTTTAAGCATGCACAACTAGGCTTCCTATTGATCACTTCTGTGAAGTTTCATTGAAATCCTGTTAGAAGTTAATGAGAAATAGTCCGGACAAATTGTGTCTACAAACGCACGGACCGACCGTCACTGACCAACTGTCAAGCGTGAATCCAATATAGCCCCCATATATTTCATATCTGGAGGTATAATAAATGTAATGTGTACAATGAGTGTAGCTGCAGATACCAGTGAATAACAAAGAAAATGCTATAGATTTATCATTATACAGGCCTGCATTTAACAATCACATAAATTGTTGTAAATCTAAACAAGAAAATGCTCTGGTTTCATGTATTACATTACAAACATTTTTGCTGGATCGACATGGTAACACGATCAGATGGTCATGTTCTGTTAAGAATCTGTCCATGCGCTGTTTTGATACGGTCAACCAGAAGGATGGAAAGTTCAGTGTGGGAAAGGCGCAGCGGACTGGGGCCGGGCCACCCTTCTACGTGTTGATTAGCATACTTTACAGAGAATCTAAGGATGTAGCTGACTAAGTGCACCTTGTGTCAGAATTATCACTGAGAAGATTTCAATGGAAATCGTATAGAACCATATGCAGCCTCGATTATTCCTGGCATGGGACTTATATTCAGCAGGAGAACTCACGACATCTGGACTCCTGAAGAAATTGCTTGAGGCAGATGGTTCCAAAGTGTTATGGTTGCTGGAAAGAAACTGTTTTGATAGACTGATGTGATATCTGGTAGATCTAGAATTTTGAGGGGTGGGTCGGCTAGACATAACATCCAGGTGTTGTCTACAAGATCATGCAAAATCTTAAAGAGCATGGTATTTTTGGTGTTGTTGCGCCGTTGTTGTAGTGTGTCCCATTGTAAGTCTGATAACATGTCAGTGACGCTGCTAGTATGTGAATGATCAAGCTTCACGAATCTTGCAGCTCGCTTTCGGACCATTTCCAGTTACCGTTAGTTAATTTGGTGATCAGTGTAGATTTGATTAATATTTAATTCACTTAACACATCAAATTAAAACCAACCACTAAGTTAACATAATAATTTTTTATGGAGAAGCTGTGGTTTTATACATAATTTTGCCATGTTTTTTACTAGAAAATATTATATTTCTATGTATTAACAGTATGTATTGCCATCGCAGTATTTAGTGAATTATCTCCCTTTATTTAAGGTGATGCATCTGCATGATATTTTGTATAGGGGTGACTACTGAGTCCAGTTTTAACTATTGCTATTGCTGGAAACTATTTCAATACTATTGTGATAGTTACTGCCTAGATATGACAACCACTGAGATTAACTTGTTAATGCAAATCTGCACAGTGTAAGATAAAACTTTTCTGTAAATATATACTAAAATGTTTGTGGAAATTAATTAAAATGAATTGGACAGAAATAGATTAATAAAATTCAGTTCAAATACTGCATTGTTTGCTTTTTTGATACTTGATGTTATTTACAATTATTTTTATAAAGAGATGCAACAGAAGTTGTTTTGAATTAATAATTAACTTTATAAGAAGGAAACTATCATAACTATATATCGATAGTTGAGCTAACTATTGGCGATAACTATTGGATCGAGACTTTTACTATCGATCCATACTATTGGGACACTTGGGATTGCAATATATCAATATTTCGATGCATCGGCCCACCCCTAATTGTACAATGTAGTCAAGTTAATTTCAGGGTTTTCACCAAGAGCTACAGCTGTTTGTTTTGAAACAGCATATCCTAAGGGATGAAACACAATAATATTTAAAATGCATGTAGTTTATTTTTATTATTAACCAGGTTTTCACAAAGTGAAACCTGGTTATAAGAATGCCGAAAATGGCGGGCGGGCGGGCGTCAAACAGGCGGTGTCCGGTCAATAACTTAAGTTCTGATGGACCAATCTTGACCAAACTTGGTATGTAGGATCCTTGAATGAAAACCTAGCCTGGGTTGTATTTGGGGTCTGTGGGGTCAAGATCACTGTTACTAAAAATAGAAAATCAATGTCCGGTCAATAACTTAAGTTTGGAATAACCAATGTTGACTAAACTTGGTATTTAGCATCCTTGAATGAAAAGCTAGCCGTGGATTGTATTTGGGGTCTGTGGGATCAAGGTCACTGTTACTAAAAATAGAAAATCAGTGTCCAGTCAATAACTTAAGTTTGGAACGACCAATGTTGACTAAACTTGGTATTTAGCATCCTTGAATGAAAAGCTAGCCTGGGATTGTATTTGGGGTCTGTGGGGTCAAGGTCACTGTTACTAAAAATAGATAATCAGTTTCCTGTCAATAACTTAAGTTTGGAATGACCAATGTTGACGAAACTTGATATTTAGCATAAGCTAGCCTGGGATTGTATTTGGGGTCCGTGGGGTCATGGTCACTGTTACTAAAAATAGAAAATCAGTGTCCAGTCAATAACTTAAGTTTGGAATGACCAATGTTGACTAAACTTGGTATTTAGCATCCTTGAATCAAAACTTAGCTTGGGATTGTATTTGGGGTCTGTGGGGTCAAGGTCACTGTACTAAAAATAGAAAATCAGCTTTCAGTGAATAACTTAATCAAGAATTAAGATAATGCGATGAAATTTTGTGTGTAGGTAGCTTACATGCAGTCCATGCTTTTGAATTGCGTCTAGGTTCAGTAAGGTCAAGGTCACTGTTACTAAAAATAGAAAATCAGTTTCTGGTCAATAACTTAAGTAAGGATTGAGATATTGCGATGCAATTTTGTGTGTTGGTAGCTTACATCCAGTCCATGCTTTTGTATTGAATTAAGGGCCAGTAGGGTCAAGGTCACTGTTACTAAATATAGAAATCAGTTTCCAGTCAATTACTTAAGTTTGGAATGACTAATCTTGACTCAACTGGGTATTTAACAACCTTGCATGAAAGCTTAGCTTGGAATTGTATTTGGGGTCAGTTTGGTCATGCATGGTCACTGTTTCTAAAAATAGAAAATCAGTTTCTGCAGAATAATTTAATTAAGGATTTAGACATTGCGATGAAATTTTGTGTGGAGGTAGCTTACATAGAAACCAAGCTTGGGATTGCATTCTATGCCAGTAGGTTAAAGGTCTATGTTCCGGGGAATCATCACAGCACAAATTTGTGAAAAAATAGCCACCTGACATTTTTGCTATGCGTCCTAAAAAGTGGCGTTGTTCAATAATTACTGAAAGTACATAACTGAAATAAGTTTTTATCAATAGCTAATGATTAAATGTACATTTCTGCACCAGTAAAATAATATTTGATGATTAACAAGTATCTATAATTCTCACCTGAACTTATGCTAATTCCATTAGCCAAAATAATGTATCATAATGTCGAAATTAATTTAACCTACAATGTCCAACAATAACTTCAACATGTTATTGAGGGTTTCCATATTTCAAATATTCACTTTTAAATGTTCTTCCATGTTTATTTTCAATTCTAAACACAGTCCTCAATATTCACATTTCACAAAAATCCTCCACACACATGTTTACACTATGGACTACACAGTAGCCTAAACACACATGGAAGAAAATTCACTGTGTGAAAGTTGAGGACTGTGTTAAGAATTGAAAATAAACATGGAAAAACATTTAATAATGAAAATTCAAAATATGGAAACCCTCAATGACATATTGAAGTTATTGTTGGACATTGTAGTTTGAATTAATTTTGATATTATGATACATTATTTTGGCTAATGGTAATTTAGCAAGTAAGTGTAATTATACATATACATTGCAACCTGTCCTAAGAAACACTTTTGTGAGAAGCAAAATTATGTTGTTGTTGATAGGTTGTTGCTCTTTAGAGTGTACTTTCAAGTGGTCACGGAGTTCGTGTTCCTGACCGAGAGGACTTTCCAACTCACATTGGTGGCAGTAACTGTTATCAGCAGGAGTACTTGTTATCACTTTAAAACTATCTTAGAACTAATCCATTAATTTTAAAAGTCTCTTAATTCATGCTGATCAATTACCTGAAATGTATTAGTTGAATTCAAAACATAGTTTTTTTGGGGTAAATTGATTAGTTCTATCCCATTTGAAAACGAAATGTAACATTAGCTGAATTCTAATCATAGTTTTATTTTGGAAAATTGATTAGTTCTATCCCATTTGATTATGAAGTGTAACATCCTGCAATGTTGTCCAAGATGGTGTCCGTGTCCAACGTTATTGATAAACTAAAGGTAGAAATATGTGAATGTTTGGTGCAACCATTGCATTGCTGGTCTTATATTTAATAGCTTGCAGTCTCGGTGAGAGATTTTGACCATTAGTTACGTTATTTTAGTCTGCCTTTATTTTCCAAAAATATTAATAATTTCACGAGTTTATTTCAGTGCTACAAAAAAGAACATGAAAATCACCATAGTTAAATCACAATAAGTGTACAGTCCAATCACAATAAGGCGTTCAAATCATCACATGTCAACTTGCAATAAGTCGTACAGTTTAAAATTATGTACACCTGTCCTAACATCATGGTATTTTGTCTTTTATATACATGTAGGTTCCTTTGTAAAATAACAGGACAGACTTTTACCATATAAATCAATAATTTTAGCATGTTTTTAAAAATAAACACAAACTCTATTTGTTATATTCTGCATACAGGTAAACATCCAGGGTAGTGGTTCAACTTTCCATAAAAGTTGGCGATTGCTTGCGTTTGTGGTCATATAATGAATGTGTTTAACAGAAGAAATAGTGAAACAGAAGCGTATCTATACCAGCAAAACATAAATTGATACAATTTCTCCATCAGATACCACAAATGTTAATTCACTTTTTCATGAATCAAGCACAGGCTACCGGTGTGTGAAGATCCCCCCACAGACCCTCTACTACCCAGTAATTTTACACTCTAAAACACTGTCAAATATTATGTTTATAACATGTTTTATAACAACAAAATAAAAATAAAAAAATTTTCACCATATAATTTATAAGTTATATAATATATATGGTGAAAAAAAAATTTAGTACTTGGGATTTTCGTAATTGATTCCGTCTTTAATAGTCATCTTCCGCTAAAATGCTTAAGCACATTTTAGTAAGATTATAACTTCATACCGCCATGATTTTGCTTTCAATTTTCAATTTTTTGTTTTTGACTAAATGGAAATCGAAAATTTGCTATTTTTTATATCTTTAATTCCCCATAATCTGTAATGGTTTGTTATAGATGTATACTCACATGAAGAGCAAGACTTCAGACCCTTCTATTTAAGTGACCCTGGTATGACATACAGTTCGTTTATATACACTTGGTTTGGGTACGTCCATTTCACATGGCACTAACAGGATTCCGTAGCAATGACATTTGTGACTAATTAGCTCAAACTCGTCATCATATTTTAGACAGTCATGTTTCTTAGAATTATATTTTAAACGAAAACTGAAATCTACAGACTTGGGTGATTGCTACCGGGTTGTCCTAGGTGTCCTGTTTTCGACTGCTCCACATGACTGAACAATATTTGGTTTAGTAACGACTGGCCACAATAACGACTTGCCACAATAACGGCTCGCTACACTTTAAATAACGACTCGCCACAAAGTTATAACGACTCACGTACACAAAGTTATAACGACTCACCACAAAGTAATAATGACTCGCCACAGAATCTGAAGTGAGTTTTATAGCATATTATTTACTTATTTTTATAGATGTGTTATCATATTAACTTATTTGGGATTTCTGTATGTTAAATTTATACACACAATATATACATACAAATGTATATATATTTTAACATAACATATGGTTTATTGGCATGAAAAACATACATAGTAAATATAGCCAAACAAACGAATTTAACAAAGAATGTGATAAGTGGTGAATATATACATGTACAGGGTGTCCCAAAAGAAAGGTAACACTTTCATACATGTTTAATGTCCTTTTAAATTGCTGATGAATACATATTATTTATATAGATATGGAGATCAAAGATGTAAGTTTTTTGTGTCAGAGAACCTTATAAATATCTTGTTAATTTGCAATTTAATACAAATCTGAAAACAAAAGTGTATTTTTCATCCTTGACGTCGTTTTAGTAATTTATGACGATTTTTGTAGTGACGACTTTGAAAAAATAGAAACCCAGTACCACCTTTTATTAGTCTGCCCTAAATATAGACATTTAAGATCTCAATATTTAAAACCATATTTTTGCAATTGTCCTACTATTACAAAATTTGAAACTCTAATGTCCTTGAACTTGCAAAAAGTGTTGAACAACATTAAAAATGATAACGCGCGACATGTACGATAGACGGCAACATAGAGTATGTAACACTGGTTAGTACAAATTACTTATTTTATTTTGGTGCAGATACTTTTTATGTAAATTCATGAAGAATCACAATAGAAATAGAAATAATGGAAAAAATCATTGATTTTGAGTAACTTTAATAAATAGATATCAGATGTAGAACATTCTTTTATTTACTGTTTAACAAGTGTATAAACATGTTTGGTATGATGAAATAAGAATGATTGATCATTGAATTAGTTGTTCGGAAAGCGGGATTGAAGTATAAAGTGATATTAAATAAATTTTGTATAAATGTATCATACTTCAGTAAACCCAGTCATTCCAACCACCTTCACCTCCATTATGCTAAGCAACTGTTATAATTGTCTATACTGCAACTATAATGCTTAGCTACTACATGCATTAATAGCTACAACACAGCTATAAAAGATCCAGTTATTTGAAGTGTGAATCTACACTGTCAGCTATACTTAGTATTATTACCCAAGGCATTAGATCTATATAAATCTTTAATTGTAATGTTTTTCTGCAAAATTACCATATATATATATCGTATACGTATCGCAATACAGCATGAAATATTGTGATACACCATGATATGCTTTTAAAGACCGATACCCAGATCTAACTATCAAATTCTATATGAAATAATTGTTCCAATATAGGTCAATTGGTGATGCTGTACTTAGCAACTCAGTGCTTGAAGATGATGTTAACGTTACATTCGAGATCATTGAAGAAGGAAGTATTCGTAAGAAGAAGCTTTTCTCATCCGACGGTTACTCTTACACAATCAAGGTATGCAGTGGTGTTCATCAGTTAAAATGTGCGTGTATGTGTGTGCTTGCGCTTTAATAATCTACTTAAACAAAGATTGTATAAATACAGAACGGTGCTTTTACTGGTAATATTAATGCTTTTTGAAAATGATAATCACACAAGTTTTCCATTGTTCAATTTAAATTTATTGTTATTTTATATTTCCAGAACGTGTCGGCAGCCAGGACCATGTGGCGTTGTAGTCTACGTAGAAAAGACAACACATGTTACGCTTCCGTTACACAATGAGGTGACGTGTACTCCCCGAGGTATCACACATCACTGTCATCCTGTGGACCTGCTCATCAAGAAGAGAGTGACACTGCGACGTGCAGTAAGTGCCTGTATATTGCATTTTAAAAATTCAAAGCACTGACAACATTTGGACACTCGTCCGAATGGTGAAATGTTTAGTTCATTATCTATTGAATAATTATTTTTAATCGATTATACTTATGAAGAGGCAAGTTCATCAAATATATTAACTATCTTTCCATTGTCAAAAAAAAGTTTGATAATATCTCATGTTATTACCGATTGTCCATGTATAATGGAGAGACTAAGAGACTACGCAGCATTTATTATCATTCTTAAATTTAATATTGTTTTTGTTTTAATTATTATAGCTTCGAGAGGAAGCATTTAGAGATGTGCATGCGCCGGCTGGTCGTATTGTCGAGAGTTTGATGGTTAACATCTTTGAGCGAACAGACTTCAATATCCCGAAGATGTACTGTTAATTTCGATTATACGTCCAGTTTATGTACTTAAAATGACCATGTTGGTATTGTTATGTATTGTATGATGTAAGATTAACACATGACTTTTACGTTCAGATCAATACAGAGTTTTTGAAGGACCAATTCTACGTCTGTGATGTAAAAGTTGGTGAAGAGCGACATCTCCTATTTGGTACACCTAACCAGATGCAACTTCTGCAGCAAGCAAAGCGATGGTATTTAGACACAACATTCCGCGTTGTGAAGCGCCCGTTTAGTCAGCTGTTTTCAGTACATGCTTTCATTAAGCAGGGAGACAACATGAAACAGGTCCCTCTACTGAATGTGTTAATGTCAAAGCGAAGGAAACAGGATTACGTTGCAGTAAGTAAAATGTGTTTAATTTTTTCACATCATGTTCATGTTCCGTTCATAATAAATGCCTGACTGCTGTATCACGATAACGTAAGACACATAATACATGTACGAGGGGCTATCCAAAAGTTCGTGGACATCCTCAATAATTTCTAAATTTGACGTTTAAATAGTCCAATACTTGCAACAGATAAACTATATTTCAATGTTTGCAAGTTGCACATTTCTTTTATCAATCCAAATAAAATTGTGCGTATTGTAGTAACTATGGCAACACCGGTGTCCGTTTAGTGCGGCAGCTCAAAATTCTTCACTATTTACTGTTTTTAATACCTTATTACAAACATTTGTAATATCAAAAACGCGCTAAAATGTAACCATGTTATTTTGACGTTATTGTCCATTAATGACGTCGTTTCAAACCAATGTTTGGGTGTGTCAGCAGTGAATAACATGCCTTAATCATACTATGCCAAAATGACGTCTGAAGACAAGATGAAACAACAAGCGGTTATACAATTCTGTTTCAATTTCGGTAAAACACCAACACAGGATATGGAATTGGTGTCAGAAGCTTCCAGAAAGCCTAAGGTGGCTTGCTCATTTGTGCACTGGTGGCATAAAAGGTTTAGTGACATAAGGTCATGAGACGGTTGGGGATGACACAACCACCGGATGACCCATCACCAAAAGCCAGAAAACTGACGTTGAACTCGTTCACGACGTTGTGAACAGGGACCTCCGCATAATATTACATATGAAGTAGTGATCGGATGGTAAACGTGGCAAGATGATATTTCACCATGATAATGCACCAGCTTATGTGTCCAGTGAGTTACAGACAACAATAGAGATTTTGATGGAAGATAAGATTCTTCAACATTCCCATGTCATCGCCTGATCTTATCCGTATGATTTCGCCTTATTTCCACAGTTGAAATCTGAGCTCAAAGGGATGGCGTTTCAACAGTTTTGATGAGATACGCAAAACATCTCAGACATACTTGTACACCATTGAGAAAGATTGCTTTGATGGAGTTTTCTCTCAAGGAGTAAAGCGCCACCGTAAATGCGTCGCTGTAGGTGGTCAGGACTTTGAAAAAGTGTGACACATTTTAACGTTTATGACCTGACATTATTGACAATGGCCGCAGATCTGCAGACATGGTGTTCTTTGTTTGTTTATAGCATAGTAACTTTTCATTTTTTCTGTATGAAATTTTGTATTCCAGCTCATATTGAACTAAAATTTGCACGTATTAAATATCAGGAAGATCTGTTGCAAAACATTCATTTTATAAACATTGTCCAAGAACTTTTGGATAGCCCCTCGTATTCACACAATATTATGCCATTTCATTCGCCTGTATGTTTGTTAAATATCAATATTATCGATGGTGACATTGAGACATAAATACTTCCTGTTTTCTTTACAGATATTCAACAAAATTCTTGACGTTCTTGACGAAGCGCTCGTTGTTAAAGGTTTTGTACGGATTTTGAAGCAGGTATGTAGTATACTTTGTAGCGTTTGTCTAAATCAATAAGTACTGTGAATTCGAATCCCTGGAAGTCTAACCTCTGTCCGTGAACAACTTGACTGATAGTATTACATCATATTTTAGTTACATATTTGGATATTGCCGTTAATTCAGATGAAATAAATATTGATTGTTCGAAATATTGTAAAGAAAATTTTTGCATATTCACTGAACCATGCGTATATAGAATATATACAATACAAACTAAATGCTGATACACACATTTTAAACATGCAACTTTCTTTTACAGGAGTGTGGAAGGGGCATTGTGCAGAAACAGGCGTCTAAAGTATACATGTGCTTCTAGACGGGAAAATCTCTCAACTATGGGAACAATATGATGCCAATGAGATCGTTTGTGATGAGTTTCTGAAACTGATTCGAAACACCTACAAGACAGTGTAAGGACATTCTGACACAAATTGAAACTTCCAGATCTCTCAGTGTACGTGCTATGTGTTAGGATTGTGCTGTAACGTTACAGTGTTGCTTTTATATATCCAAATATATGTGTATATGTAAATATGATTGTTGGTTATGATTGTTATAAAAATGTAATAAACACAAAAATATAAATCATTTCTTATTATATATATATAAATTACATATCCCCAGTTCAATATAATCTCAACCAAGCTCAAATAATACAGTTTATACAGAACAGAAGATTTTATTTATTAACTTATACATAACTTATACATAACATAGCATCTCGTTACCAACAAACAATGAAGTTTTGGTCAGGTGGCAACATGTACATTTAAAGAGAAGAATAAAGACAGACAATGAAAAATAATTGTTCATAAAATCATAATTATCTACAAGTATCTACAACAACTAACTGTTTACGTAAAGAAAAAGCATGATATGTGAATTTAAATATTTAATTCAATAAAAAATCACCATTCAGAGATTTATTTCACACCACATGCACACTCAAATTTATCGAGGCCGAAATGTCATCGGGGCCGAAACGTATTGGGACCAAAACGGTCGGGACCGAAACATCCTTCATTCATCGTATCTAACAATTTCTATATTGAGATTGTTAGAGTTTAATGGAAATTTTGTTAAAATAGTTTGATATTTCGAGTCAATGTTACTATACAGATATTTTTCAATACAGAAGTCGTGTTTAAATAAGCAATATTCGGGCAATCAGTTGGGAGTTATTGATAGTAGTATACCATGCTTGTTTAAAAACGTTTGTTTAATAGATAACAATGGTAGGATACTATGTCATCTCGCACCTGTTAAAAAGGTCCTCCATGGACTTAATAACATAAACAAAACAGATAAAATGTTATTTTTTGCTTTAAATGTACACTTTTGAAAAAACCCAAGTTGTGCATCAAGCAACTATATACATGGTTCAAGTTCAAAATGGTGCAGTGTGATTTCTTGTTGATAAGCCTGTTTGAGCCCGAAAGATGTTTTAGTTATTTTTTTTCAGAGGTCCATCCTGGATTCTGTCACAAAACTGATATATCATGGATGTTTTAAACTTACCCAGCCGAGAGTGTTTAGAACGGATTATCACCGCACGTTTCGTATAGCATTTAAGGACGTATATCACAATAAACTCTAACAGACAGATTTTTTTAAAACTTTGCATATAAAATATCCTTTCCTACCACAAAAACTAAAAGAAAAATATAGGTCTCCATGCTCGTTTGTGAGATATCCTCGATTGTATGATCCCCCTATAAGACCATTTTGAGCGGATCAAAAAAAACATGTACTTTTGAAAAATGGCTTGTACAACTGCATTTCTTCATCAACCACCAATTTATATACACCGTTTATTTTACTTAAAGTATGGTATATTGCGATTTAATTTAAATGACAAAACTGAATAATAGTAATGACAATTAATTTTTCACATGTCTTATTATAATGAAAGTTTATCATTTGATGATCGAATGTTGATAATTGGTGCACGTGCAGTTCCAACTAAAGACTTAGTGATACCGCTTAATGCCTTTTCAACATCCCAGACTGATTTGAGTCGCAGAAAAAGACTTTAAAAATCAGTCCATAAAAGTTTCATAAAATTCGGTCTGTCACTAAACCTGTATGTGCATAATGTCACAAACCTTGCTGTATGTTGTTCGCGCCATTCACAATACCCCAATTATTAAAAGATGTCGAGGTGATTATGCAATCGCCCGGAGCGATCATTTGTTAATCCTATCAAATCGATGTTGATAGTAATTAGTTCCAACACGTGTGTTAGACAAGAGTAAAACAATAAATGCACTGATCTTTTGCATTAAGTGATGTGTTTGCACAAAGTTAGCGTTTTCAATTGTTTAAAACAAATTATGTTGCATATAATTATGAGTTTAGTTTGAGTTAAAGACTTCAAATGTCGTTCCGAACGCAGATTTTGTACAGCCAGTTTTCCCCCATTTAAGTAGCATTTCGGTTTAATCAAAGGCGGTGAATTGTTTTAGAAGTTGGTATCAAAGAAAAATTAGTTACAGCAAAAGGACGCCGACATTCTTTGGACCAGTTTTAGAGACAATTCGCCATTACGACATGATGACGTACATACGCTTTACAATAACTTTAAATTCAGGAATGTTACATCTGGACTAAAATAGAAACATGGCAGTGAATCTTTGAAATGGTTCACACCGGTTTGAGTAAAAATACGTGCAGAGTTTGATTGTATTGTGCATATTTGTTTTTCATTATTATTCATTTTTAGTCAATATTGAATATAATATTAATTCAAAATAAATGAAACAAGCGATGAACAGATGGTCGCGAAAACTGGTTACGATGAAACAGTAAATACTAAATCCGGATGACGGATCCGGATATTCGGATACTTGATTCGGTCAATTTTGACATCCCTAGTAAAAACAATCACAAAAAATGAAACAAACTATAGGATGACCTATATACAAGACGTCTAGTGTAGTGAATGTGTATTGCACGGTTTGGCAGTGCGGAACGATATTTCCGGCATGGGTTTATGGCACTCCTGGACCGCAGGTTATGTGATAAATGTACATAATTTATATACATCTTGTAATATCATTTGTCATAATAATAAAGTCCTTACCACTACCTCCTATGAGATGTTTAACAAACATTATATTGGCGACAAGAAAATAAATGGATTCAGAAACAAACTCATCCAGTGAAAATGAAAGTGAAAATTCTGATGATGAACTACAGATAGTATTAGAAAGGGTTAATTCAGTAACCATCAGATTTTTCAGTCTTAGCCCATGGTCAAGAAGCCGTAGTCGACACAGGAGCAGCAGTGACTGTGTTGAAAAGTTACACAGTGATTTTTTCCCCTATATAAGTGGTACCGGAAAACGGACCCGCTCACAATTGCAAACGGACCTTTCACAATCTTGAAACTAGGTCCGACGTACCCTTTCACAATTGGATAAATTTTTCACAATTTGTGTTAAAATTCACAATTTTACACTGTACAGTTGTTTATCATTTTGAAATAAAGTGTCGGAATGATCTTGACTTTTTATTCGTACCAAAATAACATCGTCCGTATAATGTGTGCATGCGCAGAATTATTTCGGTTTGCCTGAAAAGCGGAAACAATTAAGTTGTTTGCGCGGAAACAACTTTTATCTGAAACATTTTTAAAGATATTTAATATATCTTTTCTTAATAATTAATATACTTATTAATAATTGTTTTATATGAAAAAAATATGTTATTTCAGAAAAAAATGTTCATTTATGTAGCCAAATAATGATTTTGTGACTGTTTTATAATGTTAAACCGACATATGGAAACAACATTTTTCTACAGAAACAACTTTTATTTCAAATGTTTACTGAGATATATGTCATATATTTTCATAAAAATAAATTTCTTTATTTTGAATTGTTTTATATGATAAAATTTGTTATTTCAGAAAATTTGGTTTAGTTATATCACCAAATAGTGATGTTGTGGCAGTTTTCATAGCGTTGATCCGACATACGGAAACAACTTTTATGTATGGAAACAACTTTTAAATCAGATGTTTAAATTAAAAAGATATATGTCATATATTTTCATAACAATAAATATCTTTATTGTGAATTGTTATATACGATAACAATACGTTATTTCCGAAAAAATATTTTCATTCATTTAACCAAATAGTGATTTTGAGGCGCTTTTATTGCGTTAAAATGACCTACATTTGTAGGGAAACAACTTTTAAATCTTTATGAAGATATATAATAAAATTATGTCATATATTTTTGTAACAAATAATTTCTTTAAAATGAATTGTTATAAATGATAAAAATTTATTATTTCCAAAAGTTTTATTAAATTTATATAGCAAAATAGTGTCTTTGTGGCTTTTTATATTGTGTTTTAACGATATTCGGAAACAACTATTTTCTACAGAAACAACTTTCAAATTTATGACGAGTTGTCATGCCTGGTACACCATAGAACCCAATATTTTGTTGGAAACCCATATTGCCATGAGTGAACTTCTTTAGTCTAGTAACAAAACTATCACCGAATATTGCGTATGCCATTCCGAGTAAGTTGTAAATTGATTATAATCTAAATGACAAATCATACATCTTTTATAACTGAATTAGAAATGTCACACAATTTACTCAGGTTAAACTGTGAAACAAGCCTTCATTAAACTGTATACGTAATAAATGTAGATGAAGTATGGTGAACACGTCTCATACAAACAATGAAATGAAAGAGAGATCTGACAATAAGCAGTTTATTAAAACAACAAGTCGTATCTAAAACTGTAAACATAAGTTTGTTTAAATAATAAGTCGTAATTATAAGTCGTATGTAAAACAAACTTGAATTAAGCATTGATTGTCGATATTCTCAACCCTATATATTATAGAAAAACAATTAATATCCATATCAATATGTAAGTGTAATAATTGCATTATTACCTTTCGTAGTAGTTAATCAAGAACCTACAAATATTATCCAATATTATCACGATTTATCAACTATTTACGGAGAAATACAAATAGCATGCGGTCAAACCAGTTGACCTGTGCACTCCATCGCATTTCAATGCGGTGATGTACTGATATAAGTATTTGTTCAATAGAATACACTTCTTATAATTTGATATCATTCTTTTGTAATTAAAATCTGTATGACTACACAGTAATAACAAAAAGCTAATGGGATGTTAAACAGCGAAATTACGTTTTTTATTTTAAATATTGCGTCTTTGTTGGTTGAAAACTAGATATAGTATTATAATAATGAACTTAAACTTTACAATATTGGGACAGTTTAACTCTCTGGTGGGGCACAAAGTCCGTTTCAAGATGACAGTCATCCATCATCTAAACAGATGGCTATGTAATGTGCATGTTATCCTGATGTTGAAATCAGAGCAAGAGCCTATTATTAAAAAAAAAAAATCAACAACAGTTATTGACAGTCTTCATATTTCATTGGGTCAATCAGTAGATGATTGTTTATGTTTTAAGATCCACAGGTCATTCAAATAACATAAAGGAAATACACACCTGGACCTTCTAGTGAATGTTTAATAAAATAGGTAACTTGCTATTTATAAGTGACTTGTTAAGCATGGTTTATGTGCTGAAAATATTTTGGGGGAAACCTGAAAAAAATACTGATGAGCCTTACTATATCACAATGAAACATATATGTATATACATATGAAATAATAATAGGTACATGTAGAAGAAAAATTCTTTGAAACCTCGAACTGAACTGCATACATATTTTTGTTTCATTTTTTCTACATTTGTGTAGTTTCTAGCTGAGTGGAAAGGGATACAAATCCAGCTTTGAATTGCGCAGCTGTTAAATTTACTTTATGTGGTTAGGCTATGTAATTATCAATTATCTTCCATGATGGGCATTCAGTAATGTAAAGTTACATTATTTGTAGGAAGTAATTTTAGAAATAATTATATTTTGTTGTAATTACTTTTTGTAGACAGAACACAGTTACGGCACAGTTGCACGACGCAAAATACAAAGGACCAAAAAACAAGGATGTCCAGCAGAGGTCCGTGTGCGGGCGATCATAAAGTTCCCTCAATATAAGGTCTGTATTGTTTTGCTGCACTTGTTAGGATATGAATTTACTTGTAAATTATTTTTGTATAGTGATCATGCCAACTATGAATTTCACAACTGCTCTCTAGCTTTAGGCTAGAAATCGAACTACATTTTTTCGGTCTTTGTCGTTACACAGACTCGCTAACTGAGTGATACTGCAAGCAGTTCATTACTATATCATAAGTTAGTTTGTTAATAAAACCATGATAGCTATTGTTCAGATTCTTCGTGTTTTGAATAACCATGCATGTGCATCGTTTGTGTTAGTTTTGTGTCAAATTATTTCCACTCAGATGTTGAGAGAGATGGCAAATCTGTTACATTTACCTGGTTACTGTACACTTATTTATACATATATGCGTTGTCATTCACAAATGCTTACACACAGACTCAATTTTAGTTCAAGACCTTTACAATCATATAGCTGTAATGAGTCTTATAGCAAAAATTAATTATTATTTTATTATTGTGTAATTAGATTGAAGGT
This sequence comes from Lutraria lutraria, assembly GCA_964023205.1. Taxonomy (NCBI): domain Eukaryota; kingdom Metazoa; phylum Mollusca; class Bivalvia; order Venerida; family Mactridae; genus Lutraria; species Lutraria lutraria. The sequence goes on from OZ026835.1 coordinate 14,484,288, forward strand.
GCCTGTTCAGAAAGGAAAAAAAGAAGGAGTGGGGAAGCACTGAAAAGACATTTTGACCAAAGTACCACTATAATGGAGAAAAAGATTTTCGCTATTTTTTCGTCCGAAGACTGTCATGAAAACCACCCAGTTGGAGAGGTAATTGTGAATTTAAATTAATGTACTAGATGTTGAATTATGTTTAAGTAATGTTTTCATTACAACATGTAAAGTAATATAAATGTTATCAATGATAGTTTGTAAGTTAGTGAATCTATGCTTAAGCAGCATTATTATATAGACTGTTCTTCTTACAACATTTATCATCACATGTGAGAGTTATGTGCCCTTGAATGTAGCCATATAAAGCTGTAGTGAATCTTAAAGTGAATCATGTAAACATGGCACACATTTTACTTGTTTGAAATGATTGCATGTGTGCAGTGTTATAAAAATTTCAGTGTACATTTTTTTAATAACAGCACATACATAAATGATTATCAGGATTTTCTGATTTTGCATTTTGATCCAAGTTTGTTTTAAATAAAATAGTGCTGGATGATATTTTTCATGGAATGTGCAGACGAAAGAGGAAATTTCTTTTTATATTGTCAACACTAACTGCTTTTTACTGAGTGTACTGAACAAGTATAAGAATTTTTGTGAAATTTCCTTTTTAATTTTCAGTAATATAGACAGCATTTATTGTTAATAATTAACATCTGCGATTTATCTTCAGCTGAAACGTTCATCACATGTGTACTCAACACAAGAAAATGAAGAGCAGACTGTATGCAAAGTGTTCTGTTCATGTAAGAAGCCATACACAGAAAGGTATTGTTTTGATACACTGTTCAACATTACTTATATATATATAGCCACTGATATTCAGATCCATGGATGCTTTGTTTCTTTTTTTGTTTACATCAAGTTCAACGCCCCTTTTCAACAGTCATATTCATATCAGGCGGACAGTTGACCTAAGCATCGCTCGTAGGAAGAACCGGTACTAGACGTCAATCCTCCATAAGCAACTGCCTATTTCTCACATAAAGAGTAATGGCCCTATATCAGTGAGAGGTTACAGTGATTGGAAGTCAGCGACCTTAGCGACGTAACCACGGAGACGGATACATCAGAGGAATGGATGTTCATTAAAGTAACTTAGAACTAAAAAGTACCTGCAAGGATATATGGTGTGTAAGAAATTATATATTGAACTAAAAGTGAATTTTGAATATATCATTCAATCATAAAACGTTCACATAACTTGTTACACTTATTATACTAAGTTTGAGAGGGGGTATATTGGAGTCACTCTGTCGGTCGGTCTGTCTGCATAAAATATCAAAAGTTTGTGGAGCGAACTTCTTCCACATTCTTTAAGAAATTGCAATGAAACTTGAAATATGTTATCACCCTCGAGTGTAGATGTGCAAGACACAATTTTCATTCCCACCAATTCAATCATTCCAGAGTTTTGTGCCCTTGAACTTAGCCATATAGTGTACAATGGCAGTCTTAGTTTGTGGAGCAAACTACTTCCATATTTATCAAGGGAATGAATTGAAACTTGAAATATATTATCAGTATTAAATGTACATGTGCAAAGGTTTCACCCTGAGTGTATTGGTATGGGTTGCAGAAAAGGAACCCCAAGAAAAAGCATATTCTTGTGTGAACCCTGCTTGGTGAGAATTCCTTTACAGAATTACAAAATACCTACAGTAGAAAAAATTCATCCTATAGACTTAAAGGGGTAACAGGACTATATAAACCGCTAGACGGCACTGGGACATGTTTTTGTAAAATTTTATGCATGTTTCATATCAGAGAGCCCTTTTTGGAATTTTTGAATAAAGTACAGAAATATATTTTTTGAAAATTCTCAAAATGGTAAATTATTCCATGTCAAAACATTTCTTCCAAACAGCTAAGTAATATATTATTTCTAAGTGTTACTTTGAGACAGAGGCATGTGGTAAGGTTTATACACTTTGGAGAAGACCATGCTTTCTATATAACAGGAGTACTTTACTAACTAGTGGTCAGTTGATGACTCACCCATTTTTGTGCTATTTTAACAACAGAGAGTTTTATTGACAGGTAGTGTTAGACATATCAGTTTACATAACCCAACCCACAAATACTTGCTGGTATACCATCAAGAATTACCCCTTTAATACTTTTTGTTTTAAAGCTCTTGATCTGAGTCCCTTATATATTATTTGGCATCTTGTTTAATTGTTTTTAAAGGTATTTGACTGCATTTGTATTTGTTTACTGAAATACCTCTATCTGTCCTGTATGTTCTTTTTCACATTAAAACAGAATGAGCGATTGAAGGAATAGCCTGTTGCAGAACCGCTCGCATATGAGGACTTAGAAGAAGAGAGTTTTTTTGTGAAAACAGAAGACGTAAAGAAACATGTATGTTCATCAAGTAATTCCATTCACATACAGACTAACATGCACTTACTATGGCAAGAAAATAATAGATGCATTTGAATATATAAAGGTTGAAATATGAAAGACATGTTTGATAATTAAGTATTCATCTACACTGCAAATGATGTCCTCTGCTTTGCCCTCTATTTCTTACATTGATTATTAATTATATTTAAATAAGCTTTGTTGTTTTATTGACATCAGGTGCATTGTTGTTCCTTTGAGCAGTACAGGCTACAATGCCTTCTTTTTGTTTATGTGTTACTGAAAATGTGAATTTAGTATATGTTTTCTGCTTGCAGATGAGAAAGGCATACACAAGATGTTGGTATCTTGTTCATGTTGAAGGAACTACTAGTAGTACATTTTTGTTAATTCAAAGGGGTAACTTTGCAATTAAAGAGTTGTCTACATTTATGAATACAATGTACTTCTTAAAATTATGTCTGAGTTTATTAAGACCAGAGTATGCCTTCATTTCCTTTGCTTTCTGTGTGATTTATTGCATGATATGTGAAATATGTTGAAAATTGACATCAAAAGATGGGGTCAAAATTACCCTTAGCTGATAGGAATTTAATGAATCAACAAAATTTCCTAACAATTAAAGAGTAAATTTGACCCTTTAGTTTCATTTCTCGATAGTCAAAAATCTCATTTTGCTAATTTCAAGAGTTAAAATTGCCATTTCAAGGGTCAATGGATAGCCCTGGTTAATGTTATAAAACAAGAGGGCCATGATGGCCCTATAAATGCTCACCAAGAGAAAAGGTCATTTGGAATTCAACATTGTTGAAGTTTTCTATACAAGTCTAAGTAAGATCAAGTGACCGATCTGGGCCGTTTTTTATCCCATGGCCATTATATGAACAGATTTAAAAGAGGTCCATTAGACAAAGCTACATACCAAATATCTTAGCTCTAGGCCTTGTGGTTTCGGAGAAGAAGATTTTTAAAAATGTTCCTATATAAAATAGAATAAACCCCAGGGCAGGGCTAATTTTGACCCAGGGGCCATAATTTGAACAAACTTGGTAGAGGTCCACTACACAATGCCACATACAAAATATCTAAGCTCTAGGCCTTGCGGTTTCGGAGAAGAAGATTTTTTAAATTTTCCTATATAAGTCTATATAAATCAAGTGACCCCCGGGGCGGGGCCAATTTTGACCCTAGGGCAATAATTTGAACAAACTTGGTAGAGGTCCACTAGACAATGCTACATACCAAATATCTTAGCTCTAGGCCTTGTGGTTTCGGAGAAGAAGATTTTTTTAATTTTCCTATATAAGTCTATATAAATCAAGTGACCCCTAGGGCAATAATTTGAACAAACTTGGTAGAGGTCCACTAGACAATGCTACATACCAAATATCTTAGCTCTAGGCCTTGTGGTTTCAGAGAAGAAGATTTTTTTAATTTTCCTATATAAAAAAGAATAAACCCCAGGGCAGAGCCAATTTTGACCCCAGGGTAATAATTTGAACAAACTTTGTAGAGTTCCATTAGACAATGCTACATACCAAATATCTCAGCTCTAGGCCCTGTGGTTTCAGACAAGAAGATTTTTTAAGTTTTCTCTATTTGTTGCCATAGCAACCAGAATTTTTAATGAAATTTAATTTTTTGAACAACTTTGAAAGGGGACCACCCAAGGATCATTCCACCAAAGTTTGGTTGCAATCGGCATAGCGGTGTAGAAGGAGATGTTGTTTTAAGTAAACATGGACGCCACGAAATCGTAACGACGCACGATGGACGCAGGGCGATCACAAAAGCTCACCCTGAGCACATTCGTGCTCTGGTGAGCTAACAAGTTAACCTCCTGTTATCATGCTTATTTTTTAATTAAGTAGCCGTCCATTTACAAAATGTGTCAATACAGGTCATAAACTTCAAAGTCATCGACTTTATCAACGGAATAGTAGCTTTTGTTGATTTCAATTTGAGCAACATACCCTGCATGAAAAGACACATACTGTTTGTTCAAGCTAATGGATCACCGTCTTTATGCGGGTTCGGAGAAGCGCTGTTCAGTCAAGTGGTAAGCAAAATCCGATAAATGTGAATATTCTTCAAATAATTAAGTAGCTGATATTTTTTTTATTTAAGTGTGCCAATTTAAATGCAACATAATCACTGACCACACAAGTAACAAATATATCAATTGTCCTTAAAATTTGCATGAATATTTTTCTTTAATTTTCAGGCTATTTGGATGATCAAGATGAGTTTGATTGAACGCTTTCAGAGGAAACGAGAGTAAGTGTTGCAGTTATTTCAGTTCCATACAAAAACAGTACTAAAGCACAAGCATAATGGGAGTGTTTAAATGAGCACATACCTGAAATAAATGGTTGCTGTCCATGTTGCGAATGGGAATACCTTTGAAGATACAGTTTCAAGAATGAGTTTATTTTTGTGCATTTATAGGTTTTTTCATAAGTAATTTAGACTTTGATGGGATGCTGAAGAGGATTGCTTATATGACAGAATGCTAAAAATGAATTGTTAAACCTTCCGTTATACATATGATATAAGCTACACTATTTTCAAGTTTCAAAATATAAATAATGTTGCAATTAATTCATAAATCCATAGATACCATATTACATGAATTAGTTTTGGTCAGGTTAGTTAATTTGTGTCTTTGATAAAAGATGGTTCAAGTATTTCACACACTGGTCTTATATTTAACACAGTACAGTCCTATCAACCTTATAGATTTTCCTAATTATCTTTAATCCTTTGTCTTAGTAAAAATAATATAAGTAGTAAATAATTAACATAGAGATATAACTTTTGAATGGAAGTTGATGATCAGTAGAAATGAAAGATAATGAACTGAATGGGGGTCGTTTGGTGGTTTGATTTTGAGAATGAGTCTGAATAATGAAAGATATCAGTTTGTTAGGTTTAAGAGATCTAATTAAAGGTTAACCGCTAGAGTTGAAATGTTAAAAGTTATAAGTTAGTTTTAATAGGAAAGAGCTGAATAGTGAAAGATTGAAATATACATGGACATAATAAATATAATGTATTAAATGACATAAGCATTAAAAGGAATGAGTAATTAAGATGGAGTGTTGTTTTTTATGCTTTGATGGAAATAACTTGAACAAAGGCTCTCACATGTACCGGATATATAGTAAGACAGTAGTAAAAGTAATATTATATACAACAGACAATAACATAGAACCCTCCAGCTACACTTATATATATGAAGTATGTTTTAATAAGAGTGGCTGCATACACTTGTATATCAGAGTGTTATAAGATAAGATATTACAATTTGCACTGGTGATACTGCTTATCCAAAATACAGTATATTCAGTTAGCACTTTTCTATTACTTTCTTTGCTTTGGTAGAGTGCCCTTTTTCTAGTTGGATACATTTTAAATTGAAAGATACGATTGTCATCACCGTATTTAAGAATGCACTTTATACTTTATGTATTACACTTAATGGGTTCATCCGGATCCTATAAATACCTTTATGCAATTTAATTTGTAAAAGTGTGAGTTTTTTAAAAGCATATTTGTGTCTTTACTTTCAGTTCAAAAATATAATAACTATTCACTTCATCATACCATACCTTTGATAGCTAGTGAGGAACTGAAAATGTTGTTTCATGATGAATCGGGGTAAGCAAAATGATTTAGCAATTTCTTTTACCCTACCTCACATATAATGACACCTGACTGTGCCGTTTAACCTTAACATCCTTTATTTTCACAAGACATGTAGAATAAAGGGGGTTTGCAGCATATTGTTTTAGTGTCATTTTTAAACTTTATAAAGACTATGAATAATGTTGCAGGGAAGACACAAACACAGAATTGCATATAAAATGGGTGTTGTCATAAATAAGATTGATCAGCATGTACCTTTTGGATACTACAATAATGATGCTATCATTGAATAAGTACATTTTTAGTTGCAACTTTTTAGGTCTCATCATTCTCTTTCAGTCAATCTGAGAAATACATCAGTCAGGTTCTTTTGAAAGAGGCGATGGTTATAATACTGCAAGAGGTAGGTCAAAATCTTACAAATCTGGCATAAAATAAGCTATGTTTCACTCTAGTAGCGTATCTATAAGTTACATGTTTACAATACACATTACTTGGGTATATGTATCCCCCTGTATTTTTAGAAATTCACTTACAGACAGGTTGTTGTTTTAATACAGAACCGCATCAATACAATACTCGAAGTCGTCCATAAGAAAGTCAACCTTTATATTATTAAAAGTATACTTAGTAACTGTTTCATTGAAGAAATTGCATGCATTGTTTTAGGTAAATAAATATTGTTTTCTGATACAGATGACAGGAATTGATTATCAGACATCAGACACAGAAATGAAGAAGACTGAAGGAAGAACCAACATCAAAGCCAATCTGCTTTTAATGAATTGTAAGTGGATCATATAAAACAGACCACCTATGCTACGCAAATAAGTTTTCTACTTGATACTTATTAGGGCTGGGGTGAGTATCCAAGTACTCGGGTAATCATGAATCATATTGAAAATTGTAGTATAAAAAGTCGTCATTACTGAGAATTGTGCTTCGCAGTCTTGATTTTATCATAAATGTATCTTAAAAATCCTTTTTCTTTGATTATATATTGTCTCATCATGGACTACTTTGTTCGCTAAGAGGTCCGATCAGATATTAAAATAATGAGACTTGAGCTTGAACCAAAAATGATGCTGGTTAATCCATTGATTGGACGGAAGTATGCATAAATTTAACAATTTATATTGATTGAAGAAATGTTTCGACTTGTGGATTGTAAATGTTGAATTATAAATGGATCAGATCGCCACTTACCCAACGATTCCACAGTCCTAATATTTGGAAAGGAATTCAAGTAATTTGTCTCTGTCAAAAGTCAATTGTTTGTCTTTCACCATTCAATTCACATATACAGGGTGTCCCAAAAGAAAGGTAACACTTTCATACATGTTTAATTCCCCTTTAAATTGCAGATGAATACACGATATTCATATAGGTTTGTAGACCAAAGATGTAAGTTTTTTGTGTTAGAGAATCTTATGAATATATTCAGTATTTGCAATTTTATACAAATTTGAGAACAAAAGTGCATTTTTCATCATTGACGTCGTTTTAATAATTTATGACGTTTTTGATGTGACGACTTTTCATCCTCTTCACTTATCATACATGCACGATGAAATGTCCAATCACTTAAATACACATGTCTTTGTTGGACTTTCTTTACCTTGCATTTGATTTGTTTCAATCACTGAAAGACACCGTATCTTCAAAGATGAACGGTCCAATTATACAATGGCACGACATTGCACACCGCAAGTTTCTCACTGTGTAATGGTCTCTCCGCATAAGAATTAGGTCGCTTTTGAAAAGCAAGTTTGTTGATGTGTTCAAAAAGAAGACTCCTACCTTACAAAACATGTGGTTCACACAGGATGGTGGTACGGTATATACATATAAAAAATTGTACTATACTTTATAAACAATATGTTCGGCGATTGAGTAATATTCAGACGATATCCGGAGGTAAAAATTGTGGAATATCTTGACCCGCGCATAGTCTTGACCTCAACACATGCCACTTTTTTTTTGGGGGGGGGGATTTTTTTTAGTCAACGGTCTATAGTCCTAAGCCACCAACCAAAGAAATGCCATTGAAGTGTTAAAGTGGCATAGATTTCATCATGTGTGTGTGGTAAGTAAAGAGGATGAGAGGTCGTCACATCAGAAACATCATAAATTACTAGAACGACGTCAAGGGTGAAAAATGCACTTTTGTTTTCAAATTTGTATTAAATTGCTAATTCCTCAAGATATTTACAAGGTTCTCTGACACAAAAAACTTACATCTTTGATCTACATATCTATATAAATTTTATGTATTCATCTGCAATTTAAAGGGACAATAAACATGCATGAAAGTGTTACCTTTCTTTTGGGACACCCTGTACTTTTTGTGGACACATTTGAAACCCATTCTTCATGTTAATTGATCACAATGTTTCTCATTGATGTGGAAATAGGGCACATCAGATCAATTACTTGGACAAAAGTAAATGTCTTTGAAAATACATGAAATCAAATTCATCAAATCAAGCCAAAGTTAGAAATAGTATATATGCAATGGATAATGTAAAGAAAAGCTATGATAACACTATTAAGACAACATTTACTTCAACATAGTTTTCTATGTCAAATTCTAAAGTGGCTTATCTTACTTTCAAAATAGGTTACATTCTATTATAAATTAAACAACCTGTTAACACTCTAGAGACCACTTTATTAGAAAACTTCAAATGTGTTTGTCATGTTCTTAATTTAGTAATCTTATTTTGCTTCTTTTCTTATTCAGATATGATGAATGAGAGATCTACTTTTTGCCAAATGCACAGCAAACAGTAAAAGCCCACATGGACAGTTCTGTTTGTAATCATATGTACAGAACCTCATTATGTTTAAGATATTCTTAATAATTTTGAGGTAGAAGATAAACTGTCTGATGACAATTTTACAAAACAATAATTGTGTTGACCAACTTGATTCTGTTGTTACAATGAAAAAATTATTGCATATCCTTATTGAATAATGTTAAGGATTGATCTGTTGGTAAGCTAACATCTGAAAAGTTTTGAAGTATGTAATCAGAATTTAGCCCAATAAAATGTGGCCTTTTTACTTATATTTTTGCTGACGTTGTTCATCCAGATCAATGAACTAGAGGTATAATTGTTCCTGCAACCTAGCCTAAGATTATTTTAATTTTGTTAATAACTATCGTTGAATTACAGTAACTAGTACATTTCCTAAAATATTCTCCATTGTTTTAGTTACTCGCCTACAGTAATAGGCAGCTGATAATCATCTGATCATCAATACGGTTTTGTTATAGGTAAAAGTAAAGTTGATTAAAAGATGTACTGTTCAATTGTTGATTAGTCATAAATGTTTTGATTATGTATGGAGCTATGTAGATACCTAAAGCTACAACATCTACGTGCCATTAAATTTTCTTTCATTAATGACTTCAAAATCCCAGGAATTAAAGGATGGCAGACACTGTTTACTGCAGTTTGGAACCTTCAAAGACCGATTCAGTAGAAAATATTGATTATTTACATTTGTTCAATAAACCTGCATTGGTACAGTGTGTAAAACTGAAAGTTTTATTGCTGTTTGTACCGATAAGTCATGTACTGGTTAGACTACATGAATGAACGAACTACAATGTACTGTATACTGTTATATCTTTATGTAGATTTTGTTTTTACACTTGAGTTGACAGTCACTTAAGTGTTATTGTGTTCTTCAGAACTTCATTGTATTGCAATATGGGTGGACTGTATTGTAAGATATTGCTATATAGTTCCATTCCTAAAAGTCATAAGGAAATTGATGGATATGATTATATTTGACTTTCACAATGGACTAATTGCAAATATTTTTTCTTACAATTAGCAGGATTTTTATAATTCCTTTATGCAAAAAGGGTGATAAGAATAATGTTAATGTTAATTTTAGAAAGGCATTCAACTATTTTGAAAGAAATGCTCTTTGATCGAAGTTATTCTAATAAAGGATTAGAGGAAAGATGTTACTCATTATTTGGAGTGATATTGTGATAAGGGTCAAAGTTGTTAGTATTTTTAATACAGTAGGTGATTACTTTATTAGGTTTGTTTGATTAGTGTTTTGCACAGCAAATTACTTTCGAAATTATTCACCTTAGTGGCCTTGTCTCTTATTCTAGATATTTCAGTCTGTTTCATTGTTTGTAAGCTAAAAACGTGTGACTATTATATATTTGTCTCTATGAATAAGTCGCACATTTAATAAATAATGATTTAGTAAAGTTTTAAGTCATTTCATTTATGACTATGAAGATAAAACTTTCGTCAGAAGACTTCTTCTTGTTCTTCTTCTTAAACGTATGTGAATTTATAATTTCTTCTTGATGAATTTAACTGTGTAAAGGATACATTATGTAGGTTACATCATTATAAGATAAATAATAGTTTTACAAAAAACAAAATTCTCTTTATCATTTACTTAAAGAATATTTTGGCAATTAATAATTAATTAGTTCAATGGAGTTTGTTAATAGTTTCATGTTAATTGTTGAAATAAACACTAGAATAATTGTTATAATAACAAACTTTTGCTTTAGACAGTTTAATAGAGAAATAGTTGACATATGCCATACTCACAGATAAGCTGGTTGGATGAAAATCTCCAAAAGTTATTTAAATTTATTAGATGCTACCTGATTTTAGTATGTTATATTCTCCTTAAATCATTTATGTTACACTGCTCACATTGTAGATTAATAAATATTGGAATATTGGATTGATTAATGATTTAGTACTATTTTGCCTTATTTGTTTGTAATGTATTGTTTGTATACTCAATGTTTTGCTTTGAATATATCATTCTTTTTCTCATTCCATCTACGAATACGAAGATAAAAGTAATATCAGACTTCTTGCTGTTCTTATAGTTCTTATAGTGTACTGCTGATATCCAACCGAAATCAACAGACATTATGAGGACACCAACATAGTTTTTGTCAACCGCGCTTGCGGTGAGCTAGACATGGTCGCCACATTATGGAATTTGTTTGTCTGTACTTTACTTAGTATGTCCAGATTTTCCTATTCCGGGCTGTATCTCCCTTATGCATTGGCATTTTTTATAATAACTTGGCATTATTGTTTAATACCATAAGACGGTGTGTAGCGCCTATTAAAAATGAGCATTATAAACCTTCTCAGGGCTGTATCTCACTTAGACATTGACATATTTGGAAATAGATTTGCATTAAAAACACCATGAGACAGTGTGTCACACATAAAACCAGGATCTATAGCCAAAGGAACATATTACATGAAGAAAAAATGGTAATTTTTTTCAGTCATCTCGTCAGATTTTGATTACTCTATCATAGGAACATACCACACACAGAAATTACACCTGCATTGATGCATGTACTGAATATACACATGCTTTGTATGGACATATGAAGCATTGAACGTACACCTGTATTGTAGAGATGTGCGAATGCATCTAAATATTGATGAACAGGGATCCAGACTGTCCTAATAGTATTGATAGATAGTAAGTGTCTCGTATTGAACAAACACCCGTAGTGTAGGATCATGGCCAGCATTTAACGTACACCAGTCATACAGGAACATGGCCCACATTGAATGTACACCAGTAATACAGGAACATAGCCCTCATTGAATGTACACCTGTACTGTAGGAATACTGCCCGCATTGACTGTACACCTGTACTGTAGGAATACTGCCCACATTGACTGTACAAACATAGCCCCCATTGAATGTACACCTGTATTATAGGAACACAGCACGCAATGAATGTACATCTGCATTATAGCAATATAGCCCGCATTGAATGTACACCTGTATTATAGGAACACAGCACGCATTGAATGTACACCTGTATTATAGGAACATAGCCCGCATTGAATGTACCCCTGTACTGTAGGAACATAGCCCACAATGAATGTACCCCTGTACTGTAGGAACATTATAAGCCCCCATTGAATGTACGCCTGTATTACAGGAACATAGCCCGCATTGAATGTACGCCTGTATTATAGGAACATAGCCCCCACTGAATGTACGCCTGGATTATAGGAACATAACCCCCATTGAATGTACGCCTGTATTATAGGAACATAGCCCCCACTGAATGTACGCCTGGATTATAGGAACATAACCCCCATTGAATGTACGCCTGTATTATATAGGAACATAGCCCGCCTTGAATGTACACCTGTATCATAGGAACATAGGCCCCATTGAATGTACAACTGTACTGTAGGAGCATAGCACGCATTGAATGAAAACCAGTTTTATAGGAACATGGCCCCCATTGAATGTACGCCTGTATTATAGGAACATAGCCCGCCTTGAATGTACACCTTTATCATAGGAACATAGGCCCCATTGAATGTACGCCTGTATTATAGGAACATAGCCCCCATTGAATGTACGCCTGTATTATATAGGAACATAACCCCCATTGAATGTACGCCTGTATTATAGGAACATAGCCCGCATTGAATGTACATCTGTAATAAAGGAACATAGCACGCATTGAATGTACATCTGTAATACATGAACATAGCCCCCATTGAATGTACGCCTGTATTATAGGAACATAGCCCCCATTGAATGTACACCTGTATTATAGGAACATAGCCCCCATTGAATGTACACCTGTATTATAGGAACATAGCCCGCATTGAATGTACACCTGTTTTATAGGAACATAGCCCGCATTGAATGTACATCTGTAATAAAGGAACATAGCACGCATTGAATGTACACCTGTATTATAGGAACATAGCCCCCATTAAATGTACACCTGTATTATAGGAACATAGCCCGCATTAAATGTACACCTGTTTTATAGGAACATAGCCCGCATTGAATGTACATCTGTAATAAAGGAACATAGCACGCATTGAATGTACACCTGTATTATAGGAACATAGCCCCCATTGAATGTACACCTGTTTTATAGGAACATAGCCCCCATTAAATGTACACCTGTATTATAGGAACATAGCCCGCATTGAATGTACACCTGTTTTATAGGAACATAGCCCGCATTGAATGTACATCTGTAATAAAGGAACATAGCACGCATTGAATGTACACCTGTATTATAGGAACATAGCCCGCATTGAATGTACATCTGTAATAAAGGAACATAGCACGCATTGAATGTACATCTGTAATACATGAACATAGCCCGCATTGAATGTACATCTGTAATACATGAACATAGCCCCCATTGAATGTACACCTGTTTTATAGGAACATAGCCCGCATTGAATGTACATCTGTAATACAGGAACACAGCCCCCATTGAATGTACACCTGTATTATAGGAACATAACCTGCATTGAATGTACACCTGTATTATAGGAACATAGTCCCCATTAAATGTACACCTGTAATACAGGAACATAGCCCCCATTGAATGTACACCTGTATTATAGGAACATAGTCCCCATTGAATGTACACCTGTACCGTAAGAACATAACCCCCATTGAATGTACACCTGTATTATAGGAACATAGCCCCCATTGAATGTACATCTGTAATACAGGAACATAGTCCCCATTGAATGTACATCTGTAATACAGGAACATAGCCCCCATTGAATGTACACCTGTATTATAGGAACATAGCCCCCATTGAATGTACATCTGTAATACAGGAACATAGTCCCCATTGAATGTACATCTGTAATACAGGAACATAGCCCCCATTGAATGTACACCTGTATTATAGGAACATAGCCCCCATTGAATGTACACCTGTATTATAGGAACATAGCCCCCATTGAATGTACACCTGTAATACAGGAACATAGCCCCCATTGAATGTACACCTGTATTATAGGAACATAGCCCCCATTGAATGTACATCTGTAATACAGGAACATAGCCCCCATTGAATGTACACCTGTATTATAGGAACATAGCCCCCATTGAATGTACATCTGTAATACAGGAACATAGCCCCCATTGAATGTACACCTGTATTATAGGAACATAGCCCCCATTGAATGTACATCTGTAATACAGGAACATAGCCCCCATTGAATGTACACCTGTATTATAGGAACATAACCCCCATTGAATGTACACCTGTATTATAGGAACATAACCCCCATTGAATGTACACCTGTATTATAGGAACATAACCCCCATTGAATGTACACCTGTATTATAGGAACATAGTCCCCATTGAATGTACACCTGTATTATAGGAACATAGCCCGCATTGAATGTACACCTGTATTATATGAACATAGTCCCCATTGAATGTACATCTGTAATACAGGAACACAGCCCCCATTGAATGTACACCTGTATTATAGGAACATAACCTGCATTGAATGTACACCTGTATTATAGGAACATAACCTGCATTGAATGTACACCTGTATTATAGGAACATAGTCCCCATTGAATGTACACCTGTATTATAGGAACATAGCCCGCATTGAATGTACATCTGTAATACAGGAACACAGCCCCCATTGAATGTACACCTGTATTATAGGAACATAACCTGCATTGAATGTACACCTGTATTATAGGAACATAACCTGCATTGAATGTACACCTGTATTATAGGAACATAGTCCCCATTGAATGTACACCTGTATTATAGGAACATAGTCCCCATTGAATGTACACCTGTATTATAGGAACATAGTCCCCATTGAATGTACACCTGTCTTATATGAACATAGCCCCCATTGAATGTACATCTGTAATACAGGAACATAGCCCCCATTGAATGTACACCTGTATTATAGGAACATAACCCCCATTGAATGTACACCTGTATTATAGGAACATAACCCCCATTGAATGTACACCTGTATTATAGGAACATAGTCCCCATTGAATGTACACCTGTATTAAAGGAACATAGCCCCCATTGAATGTACACCTGTATTATAGGAACATAACCCCCATTGAATGTACACCTGTATTAAAGGAACATAGCCCCCATTGAATGTACACCTGTATTATAGGAACATAGCCCCCATTGAATGTACACCTGTATTATAGGAACATAGCCCCCATTGAATGTACACCTGTATTAAAGGAACATAGCCCCCATTGAATGTACACCTGTATTATAGGAACATAGCCCCCATTGAATGTACACCTGTATTAAAGGAACATAGCCCGCATTGAATGTACACCTGTCTTATATGAACATAGCCCCCATTGAATGTACATCTGTAATACAGGAACATAGCCCCCATTGAATGTACACCTGTATTATAGGAACATAACCCCCATTGAATGTACACCTGTATTATAGGAACATAGTCCCCATTGAATGTACATCTGTAATAAAGGAACATAGCCCCCATTGAATGTACACCTGTATTATAGGAACATAACCCCCATTGAATGTACACCTGTATTATAGGAACATAGTCCCCATTGAATGTACACCTGTATTATAGGAACATAGTCCCCATTGAATGTACATCTGTAATACAGGAACATAACCCCCATTGAATGTACACCTGTATTATAGGAACATAACCCCCATTGAATGTACACCTGTATTATAGGAACATAGTCCCCATTGAATGTACACCTGTATTAAAGGAACATAGCCCGCATTGAATGTACACCTGTCTTATATGAACATAGCCCCCATTGAATGTACATCTGTAATACAGGAACATAGCCCCCATTGAATGTACACCTGTATTATAGGAACATAGCCCGCATTGAATGTACACCTGTAATACAGGAACACAGCCCCCATTGAATGTACACCTGTATTATAGGAACATAGCCCGCATTGAATGTACACCTGTATTAAAGGAACATAACCCGCATTGAATGTACACCTGTACCGTAAGAACATAACCCCCATTGAATGTACGCCAGTTTTATAGGAACATAGCCCCCATTGAATGTACACCTGTAATACAGGAACACAGCCCCCATTGAATGTACACCTGTAATACATGAACACAGCCCCCATTGAATGTACACCTGTAATACAGGAACACAGCCCCCATTGAATGTACACCTGTATTATAGGAACATAGCCCGCATTGAATGTACACCTGTATTAAAGGAACATAACCCGCATTGAATGTACACCTGTACCGTAAGAACATAGCCCCCATTGAATGTACGCCAGTTTTATAGGAACATAGCCCCCATTGAATGTACACCTGTATTATAGGAACTTAGCACTTATTGAATGTACACCTGTGCTGTATGTATATTCCCGCATTGACTGTGCACCTTCACTTTAGAAATATATCCCCCATTGAACGTACACTATATATTGTAGCCACATATCACCCATTGAAAGTACACATCTAGTAAATCCTTGGTTATCTATACATAGTAATAGATTTATACTATAATAGAGATTCATTTTCCTTTTTTAACAAGGAAACTGAACTGTTTAATAGATGAACTCTGTCATAGATTATATATTGTCATCTATAAATATGTGCCTGTTAAGTAAAATATAGGTGTGAGCTTTATTATTCAGATCTTGGGCCAACAACCTTTAGACAGAAAGAAATGTAGAATAGAAAAGAAAAGAAAGCAAAAGAACAAATACCTTTATCATGTTATATATACATAAGAACATATATAACGGTAACGGCATTGTACTATCAGTACGGATAGAGTACGGATAACGACTTTTAAGCGAATGGTCGTTACGCCCCCTAATGAATAATTCATCGTACATTCAATGCGGGCCGTACATTCAATAGGGGAGAATTAATTTTAACGGTAAACTCACGGGTCATTTCCGATTAACTTCTGAACTACACACTCTGTACATAGAACGATTATGTCCGACTGCAAATTTTCGGGGTTTAATCCCAGTAATAAAAAGTCGGATGAAGATTAGACAAATATATTATCCATAAATGATGTCTCCTACGTTTAATCTGTCGATCTGCCCGACGAAGAATGGACAAACGAGTTATCAATGCACGCACGGATAATCAAATTAACTGTCATATTGTAAGTTAGAATGTACATTTTTACTAGAACGGTTTACACATGGAATAACCCATTACATGAATGATTTAAGTATTTAAGCATATCATATATATGATTATTTCATACAATATTCTTGTACAGAATAAATATCTATATTTATTATTGTTTATTCTTCTACTTTCAGTTTGAGAAGTTAAGCAACCTGACATATTTTTATACTTGTTTTTTTTAACCCAAGAATTTGAAGAAAAAATCAGTAACAGACAGTGCTGGTGATCATGGTGTATTTCTGCTCTTATTAGTTATCCAAAAGGAAATGAACATTGAATTCACCCCTTTTCTAATATTTAAACTATATTGTTCGATATTATAACATATTTGATCTGTTGGATTTTTTTTTTAAGTTATCCTTGTTTTATTTGTACAATAAATATCACAAATACTACTTTTTGTCATTCTTTTTCTATTTAACTTATTACCACTTTTTAAATATAAGACTTACCTGTATGATATATATACTGTTGGAAAGAATACAATTTTGGCTACAAATATTTTATTTACACTTTTTGTGTACAAACAACAGATAATTAGCTATTATCCATTAAACAGGTAGAGGTAGTAAATCCTGATATCATACAGAATACCACCATTGGTATAGTGTGCATAAATTATATCAGTCCTTATCTATTGGTTATATAGTATATGGTTTATCAGTAGTGCCTATGAGGGAAAGGGTTAAGTAGTTTTCATAGGTTTTATTTTTTCAAACAAACGTGTCATTTCTATATGTCCGTCATTTCGTACGTCCGTCTGTATGTCTGTGATAACTAGATATACAGTTGAATCTCGTTATGTCAAACTCGCTTATATCAAAATTTCGGTTATGTCAAACTGTTTCTTTGGGTCCCGATTTTTTTGCTCTTTATCTATATGAAATTAATCCGCTTACCTCCAATTCACTTATCTCAAAATTTCGTTTATGTCAAAGTATATTTTTGTCCCCGTAACTTTAATTAACATGTAGTTTGAGTTGTTTATCTCAAAGTTGGAGCTGATCGGCGAACAATGGACGCTTTCACACCTATTGTGACATTTTGCTAATTGAACTAAATGCTCCGGGAGATTTACAATTGTGTGACAAACGGAAACCGTAAGTGTAGTGTTGCATGATAATAATATCTGGTACATTGTATTTGACTTAATTAAAACAGGGATGCTATATTACATATATATGTATATATAGCATCCCTGATTAAAACTATGGTAGGTAGGGTAAACAAATACTAGTAGTACGCAATCACGTATGACTTCAGCTGCAGTGTCCATCCGAACACTATGATACTCATAGTCGTAGGTTTAAGTAGAAAATCGAGTACGATTACTCGCCACATCTGACAGTGTTGGATTTCAATCTTAGCAAAATGATCATAGCTTGATAAAAATAATTCATTCCGAAAGCATGATCGACTTTGCAAGGAACACGCTCATCTTACTTTGTGTACGGAAAGCGTACATATCCGAAAATATGTGAAGCTAGACTCATCGTGTTTTCGAATTCTTACAACAAATTTCAATATGGGTGATAATTTATTATATTACAGCCGAAAATTCGACCTAACATACTCTTTCTTGTGAAAAATATCTGAAGTTGGGACATTGATTAATATGAATTATTATGAATAGATGCCCATATTTTGTTTCTTCTCTACGTATGTACGTGATTTATTCAAGCAAAACGAAAGTAACATAATTTTATAAGCATTGTAATAAAGGCTATACACAAAAATACTTTAAAAATGTATAATTATACAATATTTGTTTATCTCAAATTTCGCTTATCTCAAACTAATTTCCACGGTCCCTAGGAATTTGAGATAACGAGATTCAACTGTAGTATTTTAATAATGAACTTAAACTTTACAATATTGGGACAGTATATCCAGTAGTTTTCATAGGTTTTATTTTTTCAAACAAATGTGTCATTTCTATATGTCCGTCATTTCGTACATACGTCCGTCCGTATTTCTGTGAATACTAGATATAGTATTATAATAAAGAACTTTCATTTCTGACTTTGCTATTATGATTTATTACATGTTGGGAGCTCATATTTATTATTATTTTTTTGTTATGATTGTGATAGGTGGAATCACTTCAGGTTCAAAATGTCCTTAAATCAGACCGCAAAGTATGGCAAGATACTTCATTGACATTTCACTGTATATCATCCTGCTTGGATGCTTATGGTTCATTTTATGAAAAGGGATTAAAGAGACAGGGAGTTGACATGACAGTGAGTTTGGTATAGACCGATTGAAAATCGGAGATTAAGAGAGAGCAGATGATATTAAAACATGTTTACTTTGATACGACTCTTTTTACAAATTTCAATAACCATAAACAAGACAAAGTTGCAAATGCTATTCTTTCAGAGTATTATGCTACAAGCAAAATTGCCATTGAAAGCACAGGGAATGGTGACTGTCTGTTTAATTCCTTTTCCCAACTCCTTGTCGGTAATGAGAGCAGAGCAGTAAAATTAAGATACCGCTGTTGCAACGAGCTTGTCAGTAAGAAAGACAAATGCACTAGCTGTCTTTGATATCACCAGAATATGATCAAAATTGTACAAGTTGTAGTTGCAGATGTAAGTGGTGTTCAATGATAGACATCATAGCAGTATCAAGCATGTTGAAGATCAAGATTAATGTTGTTAATACAGCTGTAAGCTGTAGGTCAACATACATTTTTTTTAACATGAACCAGAAGTTCAGACCACCATCCGTCAACCCAGAGAAACTGTTACTAACTGTCATGTGGAGCAGCATACAACCTCCTGCTAAATTGATGTGGGACCAAACAAGACATAGTCCATGGAAAGCTAACCATATTGTCCCACTTGTCTACACTATCAATGTCATACAGAAGATCGCTCAAAATGTGGTATCAATTCTAACAACCCTGCGTATATCAACTCAGAAATTGTAATGTCAGGAAACAAAGTTGGTAAGGGGGAGTACTATGACCCAACCGGGTGTACGTCACACCAACATCGTTTCACCTAGTGAGTCGACATCAGAGGAATTTTCCGTTCTAGATGAACAGTCATGTATCAGACTCATCGATGGAAGAAGAAATTGAATTTGAGCCAGGCCCACTGACAACTTTCAAGGACCTAATTGAGACAATGAATATCTTGATGGACCACACACAGCCCTGGACCATGTTCCATACAGCAGAAAAGATGGTAACTATTATGTGGTCAATAACATGAAAAAGAACGAAAACCACTGTCAGGATAAACGATCTGAGTTTTGGGACGACTGCGGTATATGGACAAAAGGTACAACACCATGCACTGTATATGTGCACCGATGTGTAAAATACACAACAGTTAACAAACGTGACGGACAATATTGCACGCACAAACAAATTGCACGCAGTCAGGTTTTCGTACCAATGGAACCCCAGCCTAACATGGAAGAAATTATTGAAGTTCATAGGTTTTATCATACATTGAAAGCTTCTACAGACAATGAAACCTTCAGAAGGAGAGTTGCTTGGGTAAATAAATCTGAATTATGCATTACCAAATATATCTAACAATGTCGCTGTCATTGAATATATAGGTAAATTTCCTGGTAAAAGCCATCATGGGCTAGTTAAAGATAAGATCACCAACCCTAAGTTTGTACGGACAAAACCAGAAGTTATGAGAGAAATGAAACAACAATTAATACATAAATCAGTGAAGGAAGTAGAACGTGACTTAAATAATAAGACATCTGACGACTTTCAAAAGCATCAAAATGATAAGCAGCTAAGAAACATAAAATACAACATAACAAGAGACAGAAAAAAACTAGGATCATCAAAATAATTTAGCAGATCAGGTTATGTGTGTAGAAGAAATGAAGACACACAAATTTGTCAAGAGCGTCCAACATATGCAAGGTATACAGCATCCATTGGTGACCTTATACACAGAACAGCAACTGCTAGACATTAAAAGATTCTGTTGTAGAGCTGACAATAACACTGTTCTTGGTATGGACAAGACATACAATCTTGGTGAATTTCATGTTATAAAGAACTGTTACTGTATACTGTTTATAAAGATTTGTCAGTCATTAGAAGATCTACAACCGATCATCCTATATGTTTCGGCCCAACATTTATACACCAAAGCTCAACTACCAAAGCTTATCAAACCTTTCTACATGAAATTGCAGACAATCTTAGTGACACTGAAATCAATACTTAATATGAATATTATGATCTAAAAATACGTGTTAATATGTAATCTAGATCACAACGCGATTGTGGCTGCGGTGTGATCTAGAGTACATTATTAACACATATTTTTAGATCATAATATTTGGTGGAGAACAGCGGGTAGGATTCTGGTACCTCAACTTTCAAGCGAGTTCTTCCCCAATAACTGGAAACTGACATAAAGAATGATGGTCCAAGATGTCATAGGACACAAAAGGACATATCATGGATGGAATCGATTCCAAGGTTGCAGTGCAATGTGTCCTGCAGTTTATTTTGCTGAAATGAGAGGTCAACCTTCTAAATGTGGACAGTGTGGTGAGCGACATTCATTTACAAGATATTGTAAGGCCTACTACAGGAAATGCTATAAATGTCAAAATTTCGGCCATTACGCTAATTTGTGCAAGTCTGGGAGTGGGATTATCAAACAACAGGAAATAAATCTACTGGAAGTTAATCACAATAATGAAAATTTAGAAGTAATGCCATATTTTGAACTTGACAATAATGAACTAATTAAGACTACAAACTTCAACTCTGTCTTTATTTGTTTACTGATAAAATTAGAAGAAGAAAATGATGAATTAGGGGATAATCTAAATGCACTTGAAAGATTCTTGGATCAAGAAAATGAAAAATAGGATAGTGAAAATGAGGTTCTGAAAAGAGAAAACGAAACTCTTAGAACAGACCTTTCTAATATGATTCAAGTCAGTGATAAGTTTGAGGACGCGTATTCTGAATACCAGCGTGAAGTAGAAGAAAATCAGCTAAGAATGCAGAGGTACATTGGCAGTCTCTCAGAAGAAATACAGATAATAAACTCTGAGAAAAATCAGCCTAGTCAATTTAGAAAATGCAGCAAGTGTGGTCTTTGTAGTGATCACAAACAGTTCAGATGTCGTGCAGCCAAATTTAAATGTGACAAATGCAGAAGGAACCATTTTCACAATGCAGGAACAAAGATCATCTTGTTGCATTTACAGGGACAATTAAAACATGGGACAGTATAAGAACAATGACAATTCAATCTACAACTTGTAGAAATACAGCTAACATGATGTAACTGATAAACTTAAGTGTTATGTTGTTTTGCTTAGTGTGCTCAGCATCAAATACCACATTAATTTGTTTTGTTTATCAATTCTTGTTATCTGAAGGATCAAATCTAAAAATTGTTTTAACAATTACATTTCTAGTTTACAAAAAAAAAAAAAATTTAAATTTCAGCCATTATTATTTTTACGGCTTTGGGGTCCAAAGCTAAAGAAGTCCAGAGGAACTATTATGATGCATATTTTTTTATAACATGACCAACGGTGCAGGAGTTTAGTAAACCCATTGATTATTTTGCGTATTAAATGGGTCAGTAATACACTAGTGTAATAAATATGCTAATGAGCCGAATCACTGTATCACTACGCGCTGTCATAAAAAAAAATAAACAAACATGGCATCCAATGATATTTCCATTAACGATAATGTGCGAATCGACGGCCACGGCCTTGGAATTGTCAGTGAAGTTGTATTCCGCGGGTTTGCAACATGTTATGTTGTCAGGCTAGTCGATAATGTTCCACCATGTATAGAAGCTCATGTGTTTCAGAAGCCGTATAACGACTTCGACTCAATATTCTCCTTATATAGAAAATAGGTACTGTCATTCGTTTTCTTACTTTGTAATTATGCAATTTGCAGGTCATGTTATAAATAGGATCTTGAATTCGTGTTCACGCTGTTTGAATTTATTAAACTCGTCATCTAAAAACGATAAAAACTCGGCAGAGCCTCGTTTTTATCGTTTTCAGAGGACTCGTTTAATAAATTCAATACAACATGAACACTCATTCAAGATCCTCTATTTACCTTTTGTTTTATTGTGTAATAATGTTATATTGGTTGATAAATGGTAAAATACATTTAAACATTACGAATGATAATCATGGCAAAATTGCAGTCTAAAAATGTAGAGTTCAATTCTATAAATAATATTTTGATATTATGATTTTAATTTACATATTAACTATATTGATGTTTTAAAATATTGCATCATAATCTTTTTGTGCTATGGTTCTTCGAAATTGAGTATTACTTGTTTACTTTGAACTCAATGACATTTCATAATTTAGTTAAATGTTTGTTCGAGTTTTAGCACTTAAGTTGATTAAGACATCCTTTCAAGTTGTAGGTGTCCAAGCCATTATTGTTGTTATATGTTTTTAATAATTTAGTAAGTAATTAAGTAATTCTGTATGTTAAAGCCAATCTTTTGTTTAGTAAAATAACTGTGAAAATGTATTTTTAGGAAGTCTTAAGTGTCAAAGTTTGTATTTTTTATCAATGTTACTCAAATAATTAAATATGCTTGTCAGGAAATTAGCCACACCTTCTGCAGAAAGGCCTTATAAATACTTGGGTAGTTTAGTTATAAAAGTATAGATTGATTGATTTGATTGATGATTGGGGAGATCCGGTTCCGGTGTAAACATACCAACTCTGAAAATAACGAAAATAGAAGAAAGAAAATAGAAAAAAGAAAACCAATGGTCCATGGTACAACACCCCCTTTCCCCTACATTATCGCCCACTTCGTCTGCCAAGTCCACATTAGTTTAGTCAGTGTCCAAAATTTGTTTACTTATATATTCTGATATTTCTGATCACTTTTTTACCGGAAGGTCTTTAAAAAAAAATTTTCAATAGTGTAGTAGTTTTCGGACAGGACCTTTCGGATATACAAAAACATTTCTTGTTTTATATTAGATACCATTGAGTTCGTTTACTTTTGTATGTGTGTCGATAGTGAAAACGGTAGTCTGTTATATATTTGCTACCGTTATTTTATATATTCCCCCCCATCCTTTTAATTTAATTCATGTTAGTACTGTTAGTACTTATTTTAATTTGTCAGTTTATTATACTCTATCTGGATTTAAATAATCCATGAACCTTAGACTATTCAATACAGAGTACATTATATCGAACAGTATATTATATAGTATTTTATACTCCATTCATTTCTTTCCTGCGGAGCAATTTACTACGTATTATTTTGTCCAATATGGCCGGCAGGGAATATAGAATTAAACCTAGGGCTTTGAATCCAGGTAGGCACCCGCTGGACATTAGTAGGTTGGTAGGTTCTACTCTGGACCCCAGGGACCAGCATCGTATAACGGTCCCTAACAAGTATATATGTATTTTGAAATCCAGGGGTCCAGAGAGTCTACTATCCCAGCTAAATGTAATTAAGCTGGGTAAACTTATCTCTGTCAAAATGCCTCTAGTCCAGCGGGTGACCCCATTGTCGTCAGGATCAGTGATGCTAGAATTCCCGGGGGTCGAACCTCTGGCCAAAGTGATAAATGACCACAACCTGTGGCTCGGTGAATGTAAGGTAGTGGCTACACTGCCCCAACAGGACCGAGTCACAGACATGATTGATTATCCATGGGGTGCCAACTGAAACTAACTTAAGTGAGCTCCGCCCCGACCTAATTTTTGAACCAGCTGATGGGGTGGAGCTCATCCAGATAAACAGAATTAATAATAAATCGGGCAAGGGAACTGGGGCAGTAAAACTATCTTTTAGGGGGGCCGTACCATTGTACGTCAAAATTCGGGAAACTAAGATCACATTTAAAACAGAACAATTTATCTATGCCCCCATGAGATGTTTCAGATGTCAGAGGTTCGGGCATAGAGCTACTTCTTGCAATCTCCCCCAGACCTGTGCTAGGTGTTCGGGGTCCCATAAGCCCAACCACTGCAGTGAACCTGATTTTCTATGTCCTAACTGCAGTGGGGACCATCCGGCCTGGTACCCGGGATGCCCTCAATACATGAAAGCTCAATGTATTACTATGCTTATGAAAAAAGAGGGCATCCCGTGGCTTCGTGTGAATTTAGACCAAACATTTGTTGTTACTGATTAAATAAATAATATTGAAGGAAAATAGAACTTTGTGTTCAATCGACATCAACGATTTATCAAACTTGAGTACACAATAAGATCTCAACAACAAGAAGTCATCACCACACCGCAGCCACTATCGCATTGTGATCTAGAATACAATGCAAACACGTATTTTTAGATCATAATAGGAATAATAATAATAGGAAGTGATGAAGAATTGTCTTTCAAGAACACTATAAAACGCTGTTTCCATGGTTGTACTCATGTCTTATGCACCAAACATCTAAGAGAAAACAGTAACAGACACATGGAGAATATAGTAGGATATCCTAAAAGTGACCGAGATGAAATTTTGAGCAATATTTATGACAGTAACGGCATAGTACAGAAAACTGATATTGACACGAATACAGGTTACAAAAAGTCTGCGATCTATTATTACCCAAAAAGACAACCAAATTGGTGATTGCAAATTCACCACTTATTTTGAAAATAAATTGTTACCAATTCTGAAAGAACATGTCATTAATCCAGTGAATGACAATAAAGTACAACCTCTATGGACCAATAACAATTGCGAGAGTGCAAATCATGTATTGAAAACAGCAGTTAATTGGAAAGCGCAGGATATGACCAGATTTATCAACACACTGTACAATATAGTTAAGGGAGAACAAGAAGAACGCTGTAGAGCTGTAAGAGACTCGGGAAATTACCGTCTGGATAACCGATATCTTTACCACCAAACGGATATCAGCCATTGGGCATCAATGACCGAAGAAAATCACCAAAAAAGACTGAAACGGTTCTTCTTAGACAACGGTAGGAATAATCCACATACTGTGACTTCAAGTGATGGTTGTAGAATGCCAACTGCCAGAAAGAAACCACAACAGAGAAAACGCATGAGGGCAGAAAAATCTATGACTCCATCTGCAAAGAGGAAGCTGTAGGTCGGCAAGGGAGATTTTTAATCTCACCAGGTGTACGTCACACCGACTTACTTCCTCCGAAGTTGTTTCACAGAATGATTGACTTGCATTCCATATAATTTCTAAATGTCTAAGTACATTATCGCAGAGTCAAGTATTGAAGTAGGTGGCCATAATGGTCCACCGTACTTTGTACGTATGTACATAAATGTACATCCGGTTGTTAATATATATTTTTTTCATATTCTGCATTTACCTCATCATTTATCATTAAATCATTCATTTACTTACATTTAATACTCCATTTCATCACAATAATTTACTAATCTTTGATTTATTTCAGAACATCCACAACACATATGCGCACCTTTTCCAACTCGCATTTACCATAAACTTTCATAGAAGTTAGACTTTTTATTTATTCTTTCTACAGGTATACCATTTATGTAAAAGACATTTTAGTAAATTATTGAATTCATGTTGTTATTTCTATACCATATTATTTCATTACTATTCATGTTGTTTTCATTTTGCTTTTTTCATAATATAATATCTAGGCATTTACCATAAACTTTCATAGAAGTTAAGACGTTTTATTTATTCTTTCTACAGACATTTTCTCAGAATAGAATTCTACGTATTCGGTAACCTAACACCAAAAGGAACCGAATGTAAGCGTAACATATTGTTTATTCTACTGGGTTTACTAGCAATTTAAAATAAAAATTAAGACACTTATGTATATATCATACAGTAATATTTTTTAAACGCAAAATAGGGACTGTAGGTTGGTAAGGGAGATTTTTAATCTCACCGGGTGTATGTCACACTGACTTACTTTCTCTGAAGTTGTTTTATAGGATTATTGACTTGCATTCCATATAATTTGCTATATAGTTTAATTCTTTTGGGTTTAACTGTGAGCATCTTTAATATACAATGTATATATACAGTATATTTTATACTTGTGTATTTATTATACAATAATATTTTTTGTAACGCAAATAGGGCCTGTAATTCGGTAAGGGAGATTTTTAATCTTACCGGGGTGTACGTTACGCTGAGTTACTTCTTCTGACCGCTCTACATACACACAGTCATATAACATTGTTTTCTAATTTTGGAGAGGTGGTGGGACAGGCCATGGAAAGAGTTAAATTAATGATACTATTAACATAAACAATGTTTGTATTCAAGCGTTAATTGTGTCAGGTAGTTGTATTATTCTACTACAACTACCTGATTGTGTTTAGTGGTCAGAATAAAGAATTTTAATTATGATAAATTAAAACAGTATTTTGTTGAAATATATAAGGACAGTTAAACTGCAACAACTAATTATCGAGATGCAATGGAAACATGGAAACAATTTTTTTGTCTCTTCAGAATACTAGACCGGGAGTCTATCATATATATTATGTTTAATACTGATTATGTATTTTCCCCATGTTATATGTATGTATATATTTGGGTGAATAAATGTTGAAACTTGAAACTTGCAACTAATTATCGAGATGCATAATAAGTCACAATTTTAAATGATGCAGCATTTGCTAATCCCTTTGATACTTTAATTTGGTATTTGTCACACTTCAGATAATTGGATTATGAGCAAGTGAAAGGCAATTAATCTATCATAATTTGATTGTTAGCCAATGATAAGTAAGTCCAGTCCCTCCTTTAACTTGATTTTTTAATGATTTTTAATAATGCAAAATAGAATGTTCTGAGGAACAACTTTGATGAATTATTAATCATATTGTTTTATTTACTACATTTGTATTTTATTTTAATGATTAGTATTATAAATAATGCTCATTGCTTTAAATTACTCCTACAGTTGAATTCATAGTCAATTAAGTTCCGCCCGCCTATAGGTAAACTAGTAATGTCAAAATAAAGATTTTAGAAATCAAATCATGTGATACCATTAGCATCTCAATGCATCATTGTTTTGTGATTTACTTTCATTACCACATTCTTTTCAATTTCTCTGTATTATATGTACGTCTAGAATTTATAACTCATTCCATTGTATAAATTTATTCTCGTCCAGCAAACAAACAAATATATCCTTCCTAAAGTGCATACTAGGGTAAGTTATGTTAAATGACATTACTATCACAATGAGTTACATGTTCTTTAATGTTTTTATAAATGAAAAGAGAACTGGTATAGCAAAATAGCATGACGTTGTCGTTGTTTTGAATCTTTCTAATATGCTTTGCTCAGATGAAAATAAATCATTTACCGATCACTTTAAATTATCCAACTTATGGAATTAAAAAACATCAAACTCTAAAACTTGGTTCTTAGACAATGGTATTGCATAGCTTGTACATGTCATACATAACAACTCAAAATTCAAATTTTCGTTCAATATCTTCATGTTTCAAGTTCAAGACACATCAAGATCGACTGTATTTCTTGTTCGAACAATGTTTCGTAGTCTGAAACATCAGGTATAATATGCCAAAAACAAATTATAGGTACATTACATAATCATTATAATCATGTTCAGTAATATAAACTCTGTCTTACTTATTTTACTATTCAAGCAGTGAAAACCTAGAATGAACATAACACAATTTGTCCACCCTATTATACATCTAAGAAGCACGGAACGCACGTGCAAATAAATGCTTGTATGAACTTTAACACCCAAGTAATAATTATTACGTATGAAAAACACTTAAAAAACATTTATCGTAAGGAAAAAGCATTTAACCCGCAACAAAGTCTTGAAAAACAACATATTCACATACATGACGAATAAGGTACGAGTTGACCAAACTGCATTAACAATAAATTATTTACAGTCAAATTACTGAATTAATTAAACCTAACATGAGTCTTTATTCCAAAATATGTTACAAACAAGTTTTAAAAAATATGTTCATCAAATTTATGCCGCTACAAGCACATAATATATAACTACGGTACGTGTTAACTATGGTACGAGTTGACTACTGTACGAGTTGACCAAATTCATGTACAAGTTGACTACGGTATGTGTTAACTACGGTACGAGTTGACTGGAAAGCAATGAAAATGGGTACAGGAATGCAGTCATATCTTTAATTGACCATGTTGATGTATGTTGTTTGTTCCTTTGTACCTATCAACACCAATTTTAATTGCCCAAAGCTGTGATTAAGAATGCAGATCTATGAAAATTCTATCGAGTTCTTCCATTCTGCATCGTCAGTATTGAATTAAGTTTGTACCATACAGTATGGTCCGGATCGTATTTTCCGAAAATTGCTATATATTTTACTGGATATTAAATCATATGTTTTGATAGTATTTATGGAATGTCTACTGCAATATCATGTTGCATAAAGCATTATTGTTGACAAAATATCAAAGAATTGTTAATTTTCAGAAACGGTCGTTATACTTATATGTCCACGAAGTATACTAATTTCGGGCAACAAATTTCGGATAGCACCACCACATGGTACTAGGACGTCATCTAATGGATATTTCATGTAAACCTGTTCGAATTGTGGTATCTTATCCTTAAAGGCCCCATCCCCGACCACCCAAAAAAACCCTGATCTTTAAGATAACATAAATTACAATCATGTTGCACAATTGAACTTATTATTAGATTGCACAGACCAAAGCAGCAGTCCAAGGATGTCAAATGATTGATTTTAGGTTGATTTTAATAAATGTTCCTATTTCCACAATTATGGACAATTTTTTCACAATTTTGGGGAAAACGACACTAATTTTTCACAATTTTGACGGTACCGGACCCTTCACAAAATCCTGAAAAAAATCACTGAAGTAGTATCTTCTTCAGCATACCTTGTGACCAACGTCCAGCATTGAAAAGGGCAAGAAAAAGCCTATATTTTTGAAGCGACAGAAGAAGCCAAAGAACAATTACTTATCGCAAGATGTGTAATTTACGCAAAATCTAATAAAGTGCCACTACGACTGCATGATATACCCCAGTCATAGACCCATAAAACTGAAAAAAGGTTTCATTATTGGAGAAGTACAAGTGATTGGATCCGTTTCAAGTACACACTCTACAATAGACATAGTAAACCACGACGGAGGACCATCAATCTGTTGATTTAAAACATTAGAGAGTAAACATGAAAAGATATTAACAAATTCCCAGTCGGAAAATATTGCTACAACTGAAGACAAACGCAGTGTTCCACCACAAATACCTGAACATCTAAGAGAGCTATACCAGAAAAGCTCATCATCACTTACACAGAACAGCGTCAGAGAGAGAATCTTAGTGAACTTCTGATAAAACACAGCCAGGCCTTCGCAAAATCGAAGACAGAACCAGGAAAATGTTCAATCCTTAAACATAGAATTGACACTGGAGAAGCTGCACCAGTAGGACAGCCTTTAAGAAGAACACCACTAAGATTTGAGGGTGAAGAAGAAAAGTATATTCGTGAGCAGTTAGCGGCTGGAGCAATAAAACCATCAAACTTTCCCTGGAGTTCAGCCTAAGTCATGGTCAGGAAGAAATCAGGAGAAGTAAGAGTGTGTATCGACTACCGAAAGTTAAATGAACGTATACACAGTGAAAGATGCTTACCCACTACCAAGAATAGACATGTGCCTTGACTGTTTATCCTCAGCCAAACTGTTCTCTACGATTGATCTACAAAGCGCCTACATGCAGCTAGAACTCGCCGAAGAAGATCAACACAAAACAGCATTTATTTCTAAGTATGGATTGTTTGAATATTCCAAGATGCCATTTGGTTTGTGCAACTCAGCGAGTACATTTCAAAGATGCATGGAACTGATACTTAGAGGTTTACAGAGGGAAACACTCCTTGTTTGTCTTGATGATATAATTGTAACGGCTCAAAGTTTTGATGAGAGTGTTGATAGACTACACATCCTATTAAACAAATTCGGTGAAGTTGGACTTAGAGTAAAACCTAGTAAATGTGAACTTTTCAAAACAGAAGTCTTGTTCTTGGGTCATATTGTGAATCAACACGGAATCAATCTAACCCAACGTTACTGGAAGCAGTCCTCACATGGCAACAACCAGAAAATGCAAAAAGACATTCAGAAATGCATTGGTTTAGCATCTTATCATAGACAAAAGTACCATCATTCAGCACTGTTGAGGCACCACTGACAAAATTGACTAGAAAGAATGCCAAGTTTGAATGGAGTGACCAGTGTGAAACGGCATTCAACACCCGGAAAAAAGCTCTATGTAAAGCGCCTGTGTTAGCCTATCCCAAACCAGGATTAACCTATATATACTATACTGTGATGCAAGTGACCTTGGAGTTGGAGTGGTACTATCGCAAGTTCAAGAAGGCAAAGAAAGGGTTATAAATCATGCGTCTAAAAGACTCAAATCATCATCAAGAAAAATACAATGTGACAAGAAAAGAACTATACTCGCAGTCGTCACCTTCATTGATTACTTCTGGGACAGAAATTTCTACTTAGAACAGACCAATTGGTTCACCCTCAACATGTAAGCATCATAACTCTGAAGAAGAAGAATGCTGTGAACAATGCATACAAGTAATAGATTTTAATGACACTTCTCATAAATTGGCAGATTTTTCTTTTATGCCTATTGATATCGTTAAAAATAATATAAATCGCCTTTGTAAAGAAACCTTTTGGATTTATAAACTCAAAACTCTTTATCCTAATGGTTTAAATTTGAAAGTTTTATTTAATGTTAAAGAATAACTATGTAGTTTAATTTCGCTTTCGTTGTGTCCTATTTTTGCTTTTTTATATCATATATTACTATAGGATATATTTGTATTTCTTAAATCCGAAAGCATAATACTAATTACATTTTGTTATTGCACTGCACGCATTCCCGCCTTTTTACGTTACGTTTAATATGATAATCATTATGACGTAACGTCCGTTATTTTATTACTTTATTGTTATGTCTTGATAAAGGCGGTTGCGCCGAAACGTAGACAAATGAAATAATAATACTAGTTCGTATATTTGTGTTTTTGTTGTATAATCCAAATTAATACAAGTAATAGAAGAATGGAAACCATTCAACACAGAGGTTGAAAACTGTAGATCTAGGTGTGAAGATACCCACATGGAACAACATTAACACTGGATTCAACCCGCATGTAAGGGCAACAACAACGAATCATGGAACCAGCATACCCAAGTACAGGGACACAAATCAACAAGCAGCTAACACTGTAGATCTGAAAGAAACTTACCTTCCCCTGTTATACAACCAAAGAAATAGAAGAATTACAAAGACAAGATCCAGATTTAATTTATTTACAAAAATGGATGGATCAAAGTGAGCTCCGTGAAAGAGAAAAGAGAGCGAGTTTGAGCCGAGAATTAAATTCTGAGAACGTTGTCAGACGACAAGGAGTTCTATACCAGAAGGTGTGGATAAGCAAATACAGAAGAGAATATCGGGTACAGATGTTGGTACCAAAAGTAGTAAGATCCCAAATTATTAGAGACTACCACAACACTCTAATAGGAGGACACTTTGGAGAAAACAAGACCAGCAAGAAAATCATTGATTCCATTGGTACAAGATGGATGAAGGTATTAGAATACACATCCACAAATGCCTTAAATGCTGCGCTACCAAACAACCGTCCAAGAAACCAAAAGCAAGACAATGAAAGTACTTATGTAGGTTATCCACTAGATCGAATAGGAATAGATATAATGGGACCACTACCAACCACCACACAGAAAAACAAGGTAGCTGACTTCTTTACTAGATACATTGCAGCCTACTGTACTCCTAACCAACAAACAGATACAATAGCGCAGAAACTGGTGATGGAATTCATCTCCCGTTATGGTACACTAAAATTGTACGAGCCAGAAGAAATAACGAAAAGCTTGAGCACCGTCGGGCGCACACCTGTAAACCATATCCAACATTACTACCGAAATACTCGTAAACCGTAAAACGATATAAGTGTATAAGTGAGAAGAAGACCTAATAGTAATATAAATGTACATATTTTGTCATATATGTATTGCAGCTGAAATATTATACCTGTCTTCTCTGTGGGGAAGAAGGAACTTATGAGATGATCTATTGTCATGTTTACAGTATCCATAAACAGCACAAGCCACCATACTTATGTTCCCGCAACTTCGCCGCTCTCACCACAGAAAGGTTTTGGAAACACATACAAAAGAGGCCTCAATGTACTGCTGTTGGGATTGGTGAAGATACTGAAGTTCATGTAGACAAAGTCATCCATGAAGTCCCTAAGTCCAAAGATGCCTCCACCTCTACAGATGAACTTAACAACAACATAGAACAACAGTACAACAAAATGTTAGAACTTCCATTGGTGCCTGCGGTAGGGGTACACTTTTAATTACATAAAATCCTAACAAAAACAACAGGAAGTTATCAATAAACTATATAATTATCACTAAAAATCAATAAAATTAGGTACTGTTCCATTTTTAGATTGTGTTTATATTAGGAAAGTTGCTACAAACTTTGGCCCTTTATTCTAAAAACTTAGTTATTCCTTAATATTACACTTTAGAAACATGATAATATATTTGTGTGTAATGTCTTCAAAGTCATTTTATTGTGTCCAAGGCTGTTGTTTTTATGCAATTTTGATATATTATGTACTTTTCTTTATATTTTTTCTTTTGGTCAGCCATTTTGTTTTAGGTCATGTGACCCCTTTTTTAGCATGTTTTTAACTTTGGCATAGATACTATTTCTGCCTAGAGGCTTATCAGTAATATGTTCGGTAATATTTGATTGGCTGATAAGATGCTGACCAATCAAATTAACTTTTACAGCCTTTAATGTATATAGTGCTATCTAGTGGACATTTTCCTTATGAACATAGAATTCCTAGCAGAGAGAAGCCGGTTTCTGAAATATCAACATCTCTATTTAATTGATTTAATAATTACTGGTATTTTACAAGGTTATCTAGTTAAGTAATTAATATTTTTTGTGTTAATTGGCAGCCATCTTGAATCTATAAATATTTAGATATTTTTTAATAATAAGTTTAGTTTTTCACATCTTGCTTAAGTATAAAGCAGAGAATCATTTAACATCCAATTATATAGTTTACTGAATTAACATAATATATCTAACAGGTTTAAATGTTTTAATTAATTTGATCACCATTTATTGACTGCATTCATTGTTTCATATATTTCCATTAGACAGTGTAGTTAAGTTTATTGAGCTTAATTAAAAATTTGGTTGGTATTGAACTTTATTTAGCTTTTGTATTTTATTTTTCCCTTTTTAGCAATAATGTGGGCGATTGAACATTGGCATGTTTACCTTTTTGAACATAAATTCACATTGATCAGTGATGCAAAAGCTCTAGAGAATATATATAACAATCCAAAATCAAAACCACCTGCAAGACTAGAACAATTGCAGATGAGACTGTTAGCTTATGATTTCAAGGTTATATATAAACCTGGAGAATCGAATATGTCAGATTATTTAAGCAGAGACCCAGATCTTAGGAAGTGTAATGACATGTCGAACCTTGCAGAAGAATATGTGTCATTCCTAGCGAATCATAGTGTGCCAAAAGCCATGAACATGACTGAAATTATTAAGATTACAACAAAGGACAGTGACCTTCAAATAGTCATAAGTAACGTCAGATCTGGTAATTGGAGCAATTCAAATAAAAACAATACATTGGACACTTTCTCACGCTGTAAGAATGATCTTACTATTGTTCCTCTCGAAGATGGTGAAGTTTTACTACACAAAACAACAAGAGCTGTCAGAAGACAGCAAGCTCGACTTTTATAAGTCTTCAGTATAATAAAATGCTTGATAGATGAGAAAAATCTAAGTAAAAAAGGGGCATAACTCAGGATACTGTTAACAGAGTTATGCTGCTTGTCCTACATATGAGCCTTGTCCCCATAAGGAAGTATTTAAAGTTTGAGTTGAATATCTTTGAAAGTCTTCAAGATATTGTACTATTTTACCAAAAAGTCTAAGTTATAAAGGGTCATAACTCTAAAAATACTGTTGACAGAGTTATGCAGCTTGTCCTACATATGCGCCTTGTCCCCATAAGGAAGTATTCAAAGTTTGAGTTGAATATCTTTGAAAGTCTTCAAGATATTGTACTATTTTACCTATTTTAACAAAGTTTCTAAGTTAAAAAGGGGCATAACTCTAAAAATGCTGTTGACAAACTACAGATGCACCTTGTCCCCATAAGGAAGTAATTATTATATTATTTCAAAGTTTGAGTTGAATATCTTTGAAAGATATTGTACCATTTTACCTATTTTTACAAAAAATCTAAGTTAAAAAGGGGCATAACTCTAAAATACTGTTGACAGAGTTATGCCACTTGTCCTACAGATGCGCATTGCCCCCATAAAGAATAATTCCATGTATGAGTTGAATGTATATGATAATGTTCTGTTACTGTACTTTATCAAAAACTTTAACCAACGCAGATGCCGACGCCACGGTGAGTAGTATAGCTCTCATTTTTTAAAAAAAATCGAGCTGAAATTGTCATTCTGAAGTCATTACAACAGAAAGCAATCTCGATTGCACATGAAGGACACCAAGGAATTGTTGGTACAAAACAACTCCTGCCTGAAAATGTTTACTTTCCAGGAATAGACAAAATGGTTGATGAAATGTGTAGAAGTTGCATACCATGTCTAGCATCAACAAATAAGCAATCACCTGAACCACTAAAGATGAGTAAAATGCCATACTATGTATTTCAGGAAGTCAGTTTAGATTTTGGTGGACCTTTTCCGGATGGAAAATACCTGCATGTGTCGACTGACGAATATTCAAGATTTCCTTTCGTGGAAATTATTAATTCGATATCAGGAAAAAAACGTGATTCCAATACTGGATAAAATATTTTCTGAAGAAGGAATTTCTAAGATTTTGAAATCAGACTGATAATGGCAGTCCAATGAATTCTCATGAATTCAAGCAATTTGCTGACTATCTCAATTTTAAACATAGAAAAATCACCCCATTATGGCCTCAAGCTAATGCTGAATGTGAACGATTTATGAGATCTTTCGGAAAATTAATCAGAACATCTCACTCACAACATCATAATTAGAGACAAGATTTATATGCCTTCCTACAAAAACTACAGAGCAACTTCACATGTGAGTACATGTCAAACACCAGCATAGTTATTTTATGGTCGACCCATCACCATTAAGATACCAAATCTACCGAAAATACAGAAAAACAAATATGTTGCGAAAGCCAAAAAAGCAGATAACAAAGCTAAACAAAAAATGAAAGAATATGCCGATAAACGTAGACATGCAAAGAAGTCAACACTCTGAAATTTGGAGATCGAGTTCTTCTCAAACAGGAATAAATTTACAACACCTTTTGATCCAAAAACGTACAAAAATTACAGCCAAAAATGGAACAATATTTACAGCAAAACATCAGAAAATCTAATAATTATCTGTCATCGGGAAATGAAGATATCACATACTCAGATATGGGAGACAAAACAACACCATCATCTTATATATCTCTTCAGATGATATCGATATACATCACTGATCCTCAAGGCTTTTGTCCAGGGGTTGGGGGGGGGGATTATTACAGAGACAGAAGTATAAGGGTCATGCTATAATAGTACTGACATAACAGACAAGATGTACCTAAGAAAGGTGTGTACACCAATGGTCCCTTAAAATTTTGCTCATTTTTTGCACATCTGTCAATTTGCAAATATTATAAGTCCCATAAGCTTTTTGCTATAAAAATATATATGCAAAAAAACAAACAATTGCTGATATTATACCAAAATAATAATTACCGACGAAACGAGCCTTTTTTCGTCTAAAAACACTACGCTGTGAATTTTGCTTTTGTAAACTTGAAATATATAGAGCATGTGACGTCACTTTACGTCATGTGCATAATATGACTGTGGGAAAATACAGCTGTTCTATAAATATAAATACAATAGTGGTTTTGGAATGCTATGAAGTATGCACGTGAGGAAAACACACCGGATTCCTCTGTTATAGAACAAACAGAAACTATTATGACCGACACATTTATATGCTTATGGGACTTTAAGTATTAAATTTGACATGTATAATCATGTATAACATTACTGAATTTGGATATAATGAATTTTTCATAAGTGCATGTATCTATTATTCCTGCCAATATTTTCCTTTGTTACACAAAACCTTATGATACTGACACATTTTACTCAGATTCAAAATGGAGGGTAATCATTTAAAAATTGTTTTACAATATACACACAAATTCACTGACATTGTGACAGTAGGATTACTGTCAGAACTCAATCAGTTAGAATTACAATAACAAACATCATGGATGAGTACTATGAAGAAGTGATCCCAATTTCAGGCATTGAATATTGATCTATTTGAATTTCGAACTAAAAGCCTGAATTCTACAAAAAGACTTGTAGTATCTAAAAAATTGTCAATATTGTATGTGACACTCAGATTACATTGTGGAAGTCAATGAATTTAACTAAATCCAGTTAATCAAATAACATATAAAAATCTGATTTAGCGACAGTTTTTTTATCGCAAATGTCCAAAGGTCTATGCTTCAAAGCTCACCTGTTAATCAATTTCATACCTAAAATTTACATTCTCAGAAACAAAATAAAAAAATGCCAAAGTGGTTCAAAGCAATGTAAAAAAATTAAGGTTCATCTTATTGCAAAATGTATGGAAGTATATTTTCAACTTGTGTGACGTCACTGACATGTGCGCAGTTCCGATCATTTACGAAGCTTTCGGAAATGCTTGGCAAATGTTAAACGTAAACAATACATCATATTTTGTCCTTCATACAAAATACTAAATATTGTTTTCTCAAGAAAAGAACTGCCAAATGAGATCAGATATGGGTCCCTTCTGTACCATTTTGGGAACATTTTATTATCATATACTTGTGAGGTCTTTTGTACATTAAAAATAATACCAATTTTAAGACAAATACAGTTGTAGTGGCTTTTAATAAATTATGTAAAAAAAATTGAAAAACAAGTTACGCTGAAAAAATTGTCTGAGTAGTTTAAACTGTCAAAAACAAAACTATTTGAACTTCATGAGAAAAGTTAGACTACAAACATATGGCTAAATATATATGCATGCCAATTTAATTTTCATTTTAAACAATGGTCTTCTCCCAATACACAAATGATCATTAAGATCATTTACTGCACATGGTAGCTTAAAAACTGTGCACTCCAAAATTTGGGCTATGGACATGGCCAGTACCCAAATATTTGAATACATCATTTAAGCCTAGTGCTTTATTGGTTTGTATTATTATAGATAGATATTAGCTGACCATTATTATAATGATACATAAAATAGTAATAACAGTTGGCAAAATTAGCATATAAAGTTACATTGTCCAAACAAATATATATTACTGAAATATAAAATTTGAGATTGTAAAATTATTAAAGGTAAATAGATACATAGGTAAAAAATTGAAACCATGTCACAAATGTTAAAATACAAGGACAAAACGAAAGGAATTAACTGACCAAGGAAACAACAACAAATTAAATTCATATGAAAAAAGACAGAAAATGGAATACAAATTAATCTTAGAGAAAAGAGATCATTATATTTTAAAAAAAATTGCGAACACTAAGCAAGCACATGGGCTTTGACGTGGACTGAAAATGACAGGTACACTACAGGTAAGTAGAACAAGTACTTTCCATTTCGTGTTAAAAATGCAACTTTAAATAACACAAACATTGTATTTCTGTTTTCTTAAATATAATCGGGCACTACCTCATGTGTTTTTAACCATTTTTTTATTTGTATGAATTCTGTTAAGTTTTTGTCAGTCTGAACAAGTTCAGATTAGAAAAGTTCTACTGTAAAAAGAGAAAGTAAGGAACACTTCTTTTGCATGTACTACCCTTGTGTTAGGTATCGTGCCCTGTCCATTCATTTAAAGTAAGTTTTTTATAAGACACTACCCCTCCATTTCAAATTCTAAGTACATATGTTTTGTTTCAGATCTTTTTTACATACTTCAGATATATGCCTATAATAAAGACTTATCACTCTGCAACTTTCCATATATAAAACATGCAAATTGTTCATGTAATGGTCAAACATTTTAATGAAGTTGAAAGTCACTCTGTCAGGGTCATTTATCATTAAGAAAAACAGAGAAAAGATACACAAACAAGAAACCAGTTATTTCATTTTTAAAAACATTTTTTTTACTCTTACCATACATTTAATTCCTTTTTCCTCCTATGCATATATCTAAATTAGCTTAATTTCAAACAAGAGGGCCATGATGGCCCTATATCGCTCACCAGATAAAAAGACTCTTTGAGAAAATTATCATGAGCCTTTGTAAAATTGAGTAACCTGGGGACAGGGCCAATTTTGCCCCTACGGCAATAATTTGAACAAACTTATAAGAGGTCCACTAGATAATGCCACATACAAAATATCTAGGCTCTAGGTCTTGTGGTTTTGGTCAAGAAGATTTTTAAAATTTTCCTATACAGTGTATAAGCCTATATGAATCAAGTGACTCCTGGGTCTGGGCCAATTTTGACCCTCAGGCAATAATTTGAATAAACTTAGTAGAGGGCCACTAGAAATTGCTACACACCAAATATCTAAACTCTAGGCATTGAAGTTTCTGACAAGAAGATTTTCAAAATTTCCCTATATAAGTCTATGTAAAATCAAGTGACCCCTGGGGCGGAGCCAATTTTGACACTAGGGCAATAATTTGAACACATATGGTAGAGGTTCAACAGACAATGCTACACACTAAATATCTAAGCTCTATGCCCTGTGGTTTTGGATAAGAAGATTTTTAAAGTTTTTCCTATTTGTTGCCATGGCAACCAGAGTTTTTAATGAAATTATTTTTTTTAACAACTTTGGTAGAGCTTCATGCGAGGAACATCCCTATAAAGTTTCGTTGAAATTTACCCTCTGGTTTTGAAAGAGATGTTGTTTAAAGTAATTGTTGACGCACATACACACACAAACAGATGATGGTCAACACGCGATCACAATAGCTCACCATGAGCGCTTTGTGCTCTGGTGAGCTAAAAACAGAAATACAAGTGTTCCCTGGTTACAAAACTTCTTTTTTAATAAAAAATTAAAACTCATCAGTGTGAAATTGTCAGCATAAACTCACTCAAGAAAGAATGTTTTTTTAATTACACAACATATATTTGATGTAATCATATAATGGTGGAACAGTATTGTAAAATACTATTTTTATTAGTCCAGTAAGAATTTAGAATGATATTAAATTAAAGTAAATACATGTAACTTACAAGGAAATGAATGAGCAAAAGATTTGCTGCACATATTGAAGTATCATTTATTTTCATTAGACTCAATAATTATTTTTTCTGTGT
Organism: Lutraria lutraria; assembly: GCA_964023205.1. Classification (NCBI taxonomy): domain Eukaryota; kingdom Metazoa; phylum Mollusca; class Bivalvia; order Venerida; family Mactridae; genus Lutraria; species Lutraria lutraria. The sequence goes on from OZ026835.1 coordinate 14,524,829, forward strand.
TTTGTAATAAAATGGCATTTTCGTGGAGACGAAAATTTGTAAATTTCAATGAGTATTAGAGAAAAATGTCTGCCCTTATTGCATTAATTCTATCATTTTATTCAATAAAAAAAACTTTTTTTTTTGCAGTTGAAAGTACAAATAATTGACTTCCTTGCATCAAATGGGGCCCTTGTCAAGTAATTCAACATTTAATAATATGTACATTAATAAAATTATACTTGAATATATACATGTCAAATTTATCACTTGACATTTGCAAATTTAAAGAGACGCAAACACTGCGTAAAGTTATAGGTGACCTTTTATGTTCACACCTCTCTAAGGTACATCATTTCCATTATTTCAATACTACAGTACAACCTCTCCAGAGCAGCCATCTCTTGAGCAACAACCTCCCTTCAACAACAGCATGATTTTTTCCCACTGCATGCTTTAACTTCAATTTAACCTCTCAAAAGCAACAACAACATAATTGCTACTCCCAAAGGGTGTTGCTTTGGAGAGGTTCCACTGTATTTCAGCATGGACCTCATATTTCTATTAGATAGATTTTGTTTTGGTGGCACTAATTACAATTATTTTGTTAGGTAACAGGTCATCTTTTTCAGATATTTCTTACATTTCAAAGTTACAAATGTTAACAGAATTTTTATTAGTGTGAAAGGATGCCTGGCACTATTGCTATAATTTAGCTAAGACTGAATTGGTGTAGAAATAAAATAAACAAGAGGGACACTACACAATGTTTCATGCCAAATATCTCAACTCTAGCCTTTATGGTTTCAGAGGTTTTTAAGATTTTACCATAAACATATATGAACTTAAGAAATGTGTCCGTAGGACACGGATACCCCCGTCATTTCACACTGGACACAGAAATGAGTGTTGTGTGGCAAATATGTGAATACAACATAGAGCAGGTTGCTTGGGAATGCTGCCCATAGTGGAAGGTAAAGATCACCTAAGAGTGGTAAATACACAACTACATGTACTTTCACAATTTCAATATATTATAAGGAATGAACGTAAATATTCAAGTGTCCACTGTGACCTTGACCTTTGAGTAAGCGACACATAGAGAGTGGGCTTGTATAGACTATAATGTAGATTTCTTTTTTGGTCAATGAAAACAAATAGCACCTGTATGAACAAATTTATACATTTGTTTGAGGTTTCATTGATGTACTAGTTAATAAATAATTTATGTTTGGCCTAAAATCATTGAGGAGAAAATGTTAATGTATTTAATTTTGGTAGAAAGAAAAGTTTTAGCAAGATAATCACCTGATTTTATGTGTAAACCTTAAGTAAAATCAATCACGGTGCGGGCATGCTAATGACAAAACATGCTTCTTATTTAGTATACTATATGTATACCCATACACCCTCCCTATAATTATATGAGTCTGTGTAATTTTGAAACTATACTGTTCTTTCTCTATTACAGATGTGATTTTTTGTAGCCATGTGAATTTGGAGTGAGAGGAAACTAGATGTACATGTTTTCTGTGAAAAAATATAATTTCACGCGTTTCGTAGTTCAGTGTGATATATCTCTCCTTGTGGAACGTGTTCAATACAGTGATGTTTGACAGGAAATTTACGCAGGTTTCTCATGGAGCTCGTAAATGAAGTTTTAAGTATTGGTTAGTCAACGTGACGATATTGAGCAGATGCAAGATAAATTTCAAATAAGAAAATGTTTTAAATTTTATTTTGTAAGAGCAAATTGAATTTTAATTAAGTTCTGAATGTCGTAATGTTTTAGTGAAGATATGAATACATACACGTCATAACAAGAATTATTAACTATAATTAAGCAGTATTGAGTCCAAGTGTTAAAAGCCACTATTCTGTTAAAACTGGAGCCCTTACCTTGCATATTTCCCTCATAAGGGTTTTTGTGGTTAGGTAGCCACTGTTGCTTAGAGTTGAGGACTCAATACTATGATATTTGGATTATCTAATTATCAGTTTGAGTGATATTTTACGCCTTATATGATTATTATGGTACTTGGGAATTTTATTTGTTATATTATGTACATTCAATGTTTACAATGTAATATATATACATGTAAAGTTATATTTGTCCAACAGCTGCATTTAAATGTTGTGCCACCATGGCACGATGACGCCTACATGATACAAGACTTTTTGTTTTGTTAAGTGGAGCCACTGGTCATGACTGTAAATGTATACTTGTATATAATTAAATATATCTTTAAACAGCAAGATGTACCTGTCCAAGGCTGGAAGATAACAAAGTCTACTCCCAAGTTTGCAGACAGAGATAGTTTGCTCTATTCATTGTCATATTTCATGTTAAAAATTGCTGCCATAATACACAGTCCATACCAATTTGTTATGTACTGTAAAATTCCTAATAAAATTCCATGGGGCGCAACATTTTGTAAAGGGGGGGTAAAGGTAAGTTTTTTCCTAAATCCAGAAATCAGCAAAAATGGGTCAAATCAAGCCATGTGTTATTTTTGCATGTTTACAGCATCAATATAATTATGACCTACGTAACCTCTGTCACGTTTACACATCTGGCAGAGCTATCCGTGACGTAATCGATCGATAATGTGTATGAACGCGGTTAAATCAGTGCAGTTTCAGAAACCGTTGTTATTGAATTACTGACACGCAATGGAGGGTAAGAATTGCACAAATTTACAGTGCTTCTTTTAAATTAAAAGTAGTAGGCGTTGCCGAGCAAGTTGGATTAAACCTTGTGTTCAGATTGGTGAGTAGATTTTTTTCTTACAAAAATTGCCGGGGGCGTTTATTAGGGCAGGGGCGTTTATTAGGAATTTTATGGTAATTAGTATATGTTTTATACTGATAATTGAGATTAGAGAATAATTGATTTACTCACAATTTTAATGTGAGTAATATTTGTTTAAATTGTTTCAACAAGGTGTGTTTTCTAAGATGATTAATATTTTAAAATGTATGTACGAAAATGTGAAGTCATGGGTAAAAGTCAACAGATCTCAATATTAAAATGGGAATTAAACAGAGTGAACCATTGTCTCCATTATCATTTGTTGTATTTGTAAATGCTTACAAAATGTAACTGCTGATTCTTAAACTCTGGAACAATTACCATTTTTCTTATTTGCTGACGACACTGCTCCGTTTGCAAATTCGAAAGAAGATTTACAGCTATTACTGAATAAACTTCATTGCTATTATAATGAATGGGGTATAACAGTGAATGTAAACAAGACAGTTGTTTTGGTTTTAAAAAGAGAACCAGGGTGGAGAATGTTGATTTATTTTTTATAACGACTATACCCTTAATGTTGTTAAATCATTTACCTATTTAGGTGTAACATTGTCGTTTAAATGGTAAGTTCTACCAGGCACAGCATTCTCTTTCGAATCAAGAAAACAGAGCAATGTATTCACTTCTATCATTATTTGATACAATCTCGCTGACTATTTCATAAGAAATATAATTATTATATGCTATGGTAATGCCAATATTATGCTGTGGTTCTGAAATTTGAGGTTTCCATAAAACACCAGGTATTAAAACAAGAGGGCCATAATGGCACCATATCGCTCACCAGATAAAAAGACTCTTAGAGAAAATTGTCATGAGCCTTTGTCAAATTAAGTGACCCGGGAAGGGGCCAATTTTGCCCCTACAGCAATAATTTGAACAAACTTGGTAGATGTCAACCAGGCAATGCTACATACAAAATATGTAGTCTAGGCCTTGAGGTTTTTTGTTTTCCTAAATAAGCCTATATAAACGAAATGAACCCTGGGGCGGGGCCAATTTTGAGTCCCATTGTGTTGAGATATGACCACAACGAAGTAGACAGGGTCTATGCACAGGACCATATAACACCAATAGTCCCAAAAATACACAATTCTAGTCTCATTACAATAGAAATATATATATATATATATATACTGAGGTATATAAACTAGGCTCAGACTATGTATTTTGGCCTATTTCAAAATTTCAAGGTCCAGTGGTCTATATTTCATGAATGGAAACCGGGGCAGGACATTAGAAACAGGAATGTCCACACCTGAAGAAATCAAACAATAGATAAGTAATGATTATATTTATTTAAGCTCAAATATGGAATATAGCCGAGTATGGGTAAGTAAATAATAAGAAAATTATATAAGCTCTGAAGAGAGCTAGAAAGTCAGCAATAATGAATGCTGCAACAAGGCAAAGGTAAGCTCTATGTCCAATTAGTCACCTTTGGGATGTTTGAAAAGCAGCGTTGAAACGTGGAAACAAATCAACATTGATAAAGTTCTATATCTTAGATGGGATAGAAAGTGGTTATAAGTTACCTATGATATCTTTCCCTGAACAAGCAGAGTTTATATATGACTGCAAGAAACAATGAAGAATTCGTAAAGAGTAATTTGTATATGTCTTTAATTCTGCGGGTGCAAAATTTGGCGTTTTTAAGATGTTCGTGAATTGGCGGGTTCTATATTTGGCGGTATCATATACTATTGCCAAAATAAAACCATTTCCTGTCGTCTTGAGTGCCAGAATTAAAACACTTGTCATAAGAAATTAAGTTTCCACCATTTTCAAGGGAAGTAACTAGAACATTTTGCTATATAACTTCATGACTACTATCGTATCAAGTGATGAATGTATAAACTGTATGCATAAGATAACTGAAGACAGAAGTGTTGGTTATTACTTGAGATCCAACAGGAGTAAACACAATGGCTAAAAGTGATCATTTGTTTCGATAATGTATCTTAAATTGACACATATTGTTATTATATCGGGTTTAATTTAGTCAGTCTATATGTGCCGACAATTTATGTTTTATATGGTGTGATAAATAAGCTGTATTGTATGCATCGTTTAGATTTTACCTAGTATCAGTTAAGATTTACCCTAAGGCAATAAGCGTTATGCATTTTACTTTAATTGATTAAAGAATGATACATGTACAAACATACTAAACAACAAATAGTTACTTGAAAAAGTGTTGGTAACATTACATTAATTTTCTTTGACAAAATAATTGGCGGTTTTTATTATTGGCGAGATTTATATTGGCGTGGTCTAGATTTGGCGGTTCCGCCATAGTCGCCAAAATAAAACGGGCGCCAATATTAAGACGTATACAGTAAATAAATTGTTTTCAAAAGGTGCTGTGTCTGAAGTACCAGATATCAAAGCACTGAGAGTACTGTCAGGAATAGATAAAACCATCCTTAGAAAATTAAAGGCCCGTCCCTGAACTTTGATGAACAGTTCACAAAATGCTTATGAGCATATTCATGAATAGTTCATAAAATTTATTCATGACCTACAAATTTTACATTTGGTTCATGAACTTTGTCTGATGAAGTTCATGAAAAAAAGGATGTTCATGAACTAATTCCGGATCCTTAGGCAGTCTTTATCTCAAGCTGTTTTTCATAAGCAGTGCTCCAGCTAGACTTTTGCTTTAACCACCTTTAAAGACTCAATTCTAAGAGTGTCCAGTGCCCATTATTTTCATATATTGTAACTATCATATATATATATGTATCATATAGCAATTTTAATAACAGAAAAAAATATCATGTGTAATTCTATTCTCAAAATTGTTCAAAGATTCACACACCCTATCCACATAGTTTAACATTAACAAGCACAAAAAGTAACACATCTTCCGTTTTAATTTTCATTTTAGTAACTAATCAATCCAAGAATTAGACTCTCAACAACATAATTTGTACGTTTTTCCGTAAGATATGTCATTCAATACCGGAATCGGACCGTACAACGGGCGTTTATTCATTATTATTATAATTAGCTTTATTCGGCGATGTTTCGACTTTATCGTTAAATCGATAAGTAAAGCGAAAGTAGGTTTTCGGAAAACGGTAAGGTCATGTAGTAGTGGATTAACTGATTCACACATAGATTTTCGATTTATTTCATAAATGTGACGGCCCTTTGCAATTTCTGTCGGTGTTGCTTTTTAAGTGTCGGTAAATTAATCAAAGACTATCAGTTTAATTGATGCGGTTATATGCATTTTTTAATCCGATCGATAATGCCAAGGGCTTCAATTCCTTATCTAGTGTTATAAACAAATGCATACCGGTATAATGACTTTGTTTTGACACGATTGGTTCCGCGAGAAACAATGCGATTATACACGATCTCATTATGTATGCCGGTAACCAGTCGTCAACACAGTTACACACGTGATTAAATATCGCCGCGAGAAAGCATGGATTTCACAGTATCAATTAACACACTCTGATCGTAAACAAAACGATTGATGGTAGAAAATAGGTCCTTGATAAACGATGTTAGCATGATTTGTAGGGCAGGGTCTTTGAAAAAGGCAGGGCGTCTGTTTTTCAGGGCAGGGCGTGACACCCTGCAGAAACGGGCTAGCTGGAGCACTGATAAGGTTCATGAACTTTCATGAATTATTTAAACGAACCTTCCATGAACTCATGATGTTCATGAAAAGTTTGTAAAATTCCATGAATTGTTCACGGACTTCAGTTGATCAACAATTTGTGAAATTTAAGTTCATGAACTATTGAGGAATTACATGATGAACATTTAATGAACTTTGTTGAACAATTCATGAAACTTCATGAACCATTCATGAACATGATCAGTTCATGAACAAATACTCAACAGGGGTGTTATCATCATTTGAGGGTCAAGTATAGTCTTGAAAAAATGTACATCTTTAAGCTCATTAACCACAATTACCAAGGAAAAGCTAAACTCTAAAAGTCATGACATACAGTGAGAAAAAATGTGTAATGTCAGGTGTAAAATCGACGTTTAACACGCAAAATTGGTTCAAACATGCCGCTATTGTAATTTTAGATACACCATCTTCAAGCTCTCTATCTGCAGAATGCTAAGCTCATATAATTTTTAATGGGGGTTAGTCGTCATTTTTTTCTTGGCGGAACATTAAGCAATAAAATTACGTCCTCTATTTCACCCGTAATTTTGACCCCCAACTATATTTCAGTGTACTTTTGGTAAACGGAGGTAGATTAAATCAACTAATTAATCGCATGTTGATATTGCCGAGATGTTAACAAGCAATTATAAAACGCGAAAATGATATGTCATAGTGCATTATTTTTCACAAAATTGCAATATAGTAAAGTTCGGACATCATGAATAATGTTGTTAAAATTGTTACGTCATGCTAATATTCAACTTATTTGTAATAACGTCAGCCTATAATTAGTGTCACATAACAATTTCAACAACAAACAGTTTCAGGTCCAGCATAAACTGGATTATGTAGATTATGCAAACAGAGATAAACATTTGAATGATGATTTTAAGGGTTAAGACAACCAGAAACAATGTTACATGACAATAATTATGTGGTATGATAATCTCTGAAGGTAGGTCAGTTCACAACCCCCCCAATCCCCCCCCCCCGTGAAGCCGGTGAGGTTTTGTTGGAAATTACACCCCCGAAAAGGGGATGGAAAGTTTTAGTGCTCACACAACCAGAAGCATGTGAGGTTAAAACAGCGTTCACACTCCCCGAAGTGGGTGGGATGGGAGAGTGTTTCACACAACCCGAAGTGGGTGGGGATGGGCGAGTGTTCACCCCCACCAGAAATGGTTGGGAAGGGGTCAGCTTTCATACTCTCAGAAACTGGTGAGGTTGGGTTAGTATACACACCCCCTGAAGTGAGTGAGCTTAGTACATAGTTTACACCTCTGGAAGTGGATGGGGATTGGCAAGTGTTCACCCCCACCGGAAATGGGTGGGAAGGGGTCAGCTTTCATACTCTCAGAAACTGGTGAGGTTGGGTTAGTATACACACCCCCTGAAGTGAGTGAGCTTAGTACATAGTTCACACCTCTGGAAGTGGATGGGGATGGCCGAATGTTCACCCCCTCCC